>OX402053.1:455000-2855000 GCA_947859365.1 Archips crataeganus | reverse complement strand
CGTGGTCGCTGGCCGCTGGTCGCCTGGTGCGCGCACTTGCATATGTCACGGAAGAATTAGTTGGCCGCAGCGACCTGGCCGCCTAATGCGCGGGGGCTCTTATATAGAGCTAGATGGTTTGTAGGTACGTAGATAGGATGGTACGTAGTGATGCGGAACAGTATTCAGTGGTACTGGTCCCAGCAACGCAGCGGCGTAGGACGAAGCTGCTGCAGAACAAACGAGTCAGCGCGCTAATGCTGGCGTTTGTGGCTACGCTAGCGCTACTTAGTCATGAAATAGAGAAACTGCCACATTCCTACATCGCGCTATGGAAGTTTCTCAGCTCGCATGCCTAGAAATATCATTTTTTTATGTGACGGTGGAAGCATTCTACACTTTCACTTAAAAAATCTGTGTATCTAGAAAAGTACAACCGACATTAAGTTAGAGCTATTATTTTCCACTACTCCACTCGTATTTCGGGCCAACTTTTCGGCACTTTCAAATGATATTTTCGTTTTCAACCCCTGTTTATTTTTCAGATAGAAGTCTGCAAGTCTCAGAACACGACAGGATGGCTTTGCGCGCTGTACGCGTACAAAGGACTCCTCCTCCTTGTCGGCGTCTACATGGCCTGGGAGACCAGGAACGTGAAGATATCAGCCCTCAACGACTCCAAGTATATCGGGATCAGCGTGTACTCTGTGGTCATCACCAGTACTAGCGTGGTGGTGCTAGGCACCATCATCTCCGAGAGAGCTACGTTGGCGTACATTACAATAACAAGTCTGATACTCATAACGACCACCTCGACGTTGTGCTTGCTGTTTTTGCCGAAGATTATCGCTATCAGGAGTAAATGTAAGTTTAAACTAAATTGGTTGTTTTTGAGGTGATTATTTACGGACCGGCCACGCATTTGCTTTTCATTGCGCGGCCGAGACGCCAGCCGCACAATGGTCACCTGGTAGGACACGCAGTGAACAGTGAAAACGCTCGCCGCATCGTCGGGTCGTCAGGAGTTAGAAATAACATGTCCATGTCAACATAAACTAAGAAGCTCCGTGTAGAAGTAAAGTTTTTTAGGCATCCTTGACTTTTTTGTACCTTTACGAAGGAGTAATCGTATGTCAGATTATTTTCTTTCAGAGGCATCTTTTCTTCAGTTTTCTTCATCCATATCTAAATGAAATGAATTCTGGTATTCCACCATCTCTTTTTAGGGCTACCTATCTTCTTTCGCCTAAGCCTCAAAAACTATTAGATAACGGTGAAAATCATAATTATTTATTATTCCAGCTGAAGACGACCCCGTGATCCAAAGCCTGGGTCTTCGGCTGGAGTGCAAGACGCGTCGTTTCGTAACAGACGAGACACAGGAGCTGCACTTCCGTATTGAGATCCAGAACAAGGTGTATAAGCGAGAAGTTGCTGCGCTGGACAGGGAGATCGGACGGTTGGAAAGGCTGTTGGCAGAACCGTTGGAGAGCGCTAGTAGCTCCAGTGTGTCCATCGCGCTGCACAAACGAGTGAGTGTAGACTACCACTTTGTTTACCGGTTCCCTAGTTTAGTTTAATAGCAAACAATGCAATTATCCAACAGGTTAAGCATTTTGAGTATTCTATGGTCAACCTAAATCGAATGGAACACGTTAATGTAAGAACATAACTAGCTTTCAAAGTGACTTTTATGTTTTAAATTCTCTCTCCTTACAGACTGAACTAAACACCGTAGAAGAAGAAGGCAGAAGCCGTGCGGATGCCGACAAACGGACGGCCAGCATCACCGGCGGCCTCCCCATGCTTCTACTCTCAGTACTGCCCCCCGTCATCCCACGCGCTAGCTGGCCTTCCGCCGAACACTGTCGAGGACGAAACTCCGTCAGCTTCAGCTCCCAACCAAAACTAAACTACAGGAAATCCCAACCAGCAATAGACCTCTATAGTCTCTGCCTTAGCAAGAGAGAGGAACACCACGGTCTACTCAGCAGACTAAAGAGCTTCTTCGGCAGTAGACCGTCCAGCAGAAAAGCGTCTACGATGTCAATAGCTGATCCCACAGGACAGGGTATAGCGGCAGCCTTGAAAATGCATGTAGGCATGATAGCGGGACTAGTTCCAGGCACTAGAAAACACTCGATGGTGCTATCCTGCAACACCCTAAACGTGCCATACCCTGAGCATAGGTTGAGAAGAGAATCATACGCCAAAAGTGGCCCTATCATTCGAATTACCGACGACGAGCCTTCTTGCTCTAAATACTCTGAACGAGGACCTCAGAAGTATATTGCTGAACCAGAAACGAAGGTCAACTTTGTTCTGCCGACGATTCACAAAAGACCAATGTCGCATGAAAACTCGTGTGAGAAAATAAGGGGTTCTCCGAGATTCCCTCATAGAATATCGCCAGCTGCGTCTAGCCTAACTGCCTTGAGTGGAAGAAAAACAAGTGCTGATAGTGTCTTTAGTATAACAGGGAAGACCTTCGACGAACAGCGAAGGTATAGCCATCAGAATGTTACGAATCAGGAGCCTAAAGGTAAAGCTGTGTTAGAGAGTAGGTGGAAGTCCACAGAAGACGCAAGGCCTGGTCCTTCCTCGAGGAACTAAATATTAATACGTAGTGCCAAAAATTTGCCAAATATTATGTTTAGTGTTTGTGTATCAATAAAAAATTACATGCGATGGCAATATTCTCAGTATTTTTCTTAAGAATTGAGTGTTAAATAAAGTTTTAAGTTAGTACTGATTCATTAGTAATCTCAAATATGCTCAACTCAAAAATTATTTCGATTGGACTTGGTAGTACTAAATAGTGTATTTATTATTTAGTTTGCTGAATGTTTTTTTAAGTAGGTATAGATTGTAAAAAAACATGTAGATATAATTGATGAGAAAGGAACATTGACACCAAATAGTAGATTAGATTTGTATGTAATGGAAATCAATATTTTTGGTTTATTTAAATATACTGTAATAAAATGGCCTGCATACGCTATAGATTTTTTAAGTATACATGTTTTGTTCTAGATAAAAAATACTTTTGCAGTTTATGCGTGTTGATAAGCTAGTCCAAAAACCTTTTACCTAACTGTGTTACTAAATCTAGTCGTGTTTTAACTAAATAATATTTTAATGTATAATATTTCGGTGAATCGATGTAACTAGAGTAATTTATTTTGTAATTTATTGATTTTAACAAGAATAAGCAATATGAGATTTTAATGATTAGTAATTATAAGTATTAAACAAGGGGTGAGAACACGGTTTTAAAAAATAAAAGATTTTTTCAACTGATTATAAATAGGGCAATATAATGTATGGTGCTTCTAAAATAGGTGTCGATTATTATTTAGATCGTTTATTCGAAACCTGGAAAATCGGAAGAACATAAACTTTAATTTCAATACTATATGAAAAAAAAACACCTATGTCAATCTCGGAACTGAGACGAATCTAATAACAC
Organism: Archips crataeganus; assembly: GCA_947859365.1. Classification (NCBI taxonomy): domain Eukaryota; kingdom Metazoa; phylum Arthropoda; class Insecta; order Lepidoptera; family Tortricidae; genus Archips; species Archips crataeganus. Next base: position 2,851,552 of record OX402053.1, on the reverse strand, counting down.
CTCACACTTCAAAATCCATTGAGCCGTTCAGGCTGCAGGGCGTGCCAAAGAATGATACACACATACATACTTACATAAATACATACGCTCGAAAAACATAACCCTCCTTCGGCAGTCGGGTGATAAAAAATAGGTATGTCGAAATACGCTATTAACAACCGTAATGTCGCAGTGGGGGTCATTTTAAATTGGTTGTGTGAGACCCCTTAATTTTTCACCCGACTGTCAAAGGAGTCCGTGGTCATATTTTATATGAATTGTCTGTAGATTTTTATGGCGATTTCTGTTATTTATCAGCGACTCTATACTTCCACTGTACCAGATAACTGTAAATAGTATCAGAATCTTCTGCCATTTTATAAAAATGTATCCACGAAAGTGAGTCCGAACAAACGCTCATATAATGACCAGTCTAAGCCGTGCGTGGTATCATTGGATAGGTATTTTAAAAACATTGTAGATTGCTAAGATCATTATTCCATTTAGAGATCCGATTACAAAATATTAAGCTTTTCAGTGCTAATTTTTGATAGAGTCAAGTGTCCCTCTCACTCTACAAGCTAAACTATTGGCTTGAAAAATCTGAAAAAAATCATACTACAAAATGAAGAACTGAAATAGAAAACTATCACTCAGTAGATCTGTGACCAAGCTTGACAAACATCTTTGAGGCCTAATTTTCATGTTTATTAAGATTTACCCTGAATTAGGATTTAATAAGTAATAAAATTGTGAAGTCAACGTACAAACATAAAACAATGTTCTCTCACCCCTTTTAAAAGTCCTAGACATCGTGTTCAAACTTGTAGCTATAAGCTGTAAAGCCAGACGCCCATCGAAGCGATACTACAGCGATGCTATATTTGTCACATATACAATTGTGTAGTAAGCAAACAATGCATTTTACCCATTTGTGCACCGAGACGCGTACTACGATGTGACACACTTTAAAGCTCCAAACGCACAGACAGCGGAGGCGTGGCGGTGCGGTGGCGGTGACGGTTGTAATATTCTAACTTGTATGAACGAGTTCGCGGTACAGTACCGCACAACCGTTCATACAAGTGAGAATATTACAACCGTTACCGGCGTCGCGCCGCCCCGCTATCGCTTTCAGCGCATTTGGTGGCCTCTAACATACCTACAGTCTTGCTTGCTTGCGACTGACTCAATTAGAGTTTGTCAAGCGAGTCGTGTCCCTTGAAAAGGCGGCATTTTCAAAAAAACTTTTATGCGTCGACACTAATAATACTGAAAACTATGATTGATACTCGAATTTATGTAGCAAAAAGTTGTTAAAAAGACAGCTACATATATACAAGTATAAATCATAGTTTCAGCGAGGTGTTGTCATATAAAAGATATATGAAAATGCCACCTTTTTCAAGGGATACGACTCGCTGGACATACTCTAGTAAGTAAACCAATCCTAAATGTGACACAAATGTCCAAGTTGACAAACGGAGCTCGCGATACTAGCGCCAACTAGCCAGGGTACTACGAAATTCGAAGTTCTTATCGTGCCATCCCTTTCACGCTTCTGTTTAATGCTATTAGCGTGAACGAAACGGCACGACACGAAGTTCGAATATCGAATTTCTTAGTACCAGGCCTGTCGTAGAACCCTCATTTGAGTTGTATGATAGTACAGTTAATCAATAAATAAAATTCCTTTACTACCCTAAGGTTCAATGTCAGTGAAAATGAAAATGAAATGAAATGAAATGAAAATTTATTGCGTATGTTGTACTCTCTTCTTCTTAGTCGTGCACTCTTGACAGAGTGGTCGTGGTCTTGCTTCAGTCGATCGACTCCTGCGCCACCGCTGCTCTCGCGACGCGTCGTCAAGTAGCCCGATGTCTGGCAGAGTGGGAGCAATCGTTTATGCTAGAGTGCGTCACAGTTTTGATGAGGTCTGTCCACCGAGTTGGGGAGCGCCCGCGAGATCTTTTGCCCTCAACTTTCCCCTGCACCACAAGCCGTTCCATTGAGTCCTCATTACGGGTGACACGTCCAAAGAACTTGAGGATTCGTATTTGCACAGTTAGTTGACGATAATCTCTCTTGAATGTTAAGTTCTTTAAGGATCGAAACGTTGGTGCGGTGCGCTGTCCACGGAATTCTGAGCAGGCGTCTCCAACACCACATCAGTATGTGTCAGTTGTACAGTCAACGTCATAAATAAGTGATCACTTTTGTAACTTGTCGCTTACAGTCGTTACATAATTTCGTATGGCTTTTCAAACATGACGTTAAAGTGACAAAAAAAAGTGACAAAAGTGACCACTTATTTATGACGTTGACCCTACGACTTAAAACATCAAAGGCAACAATAACACAACACACAATTCAATATGAGTGACAATCAGCCTTATTGCTTTTATTCAGCTGTAGGAATTGTCAGGTGTAATCATTGGTTCTAATGCCCGGCGTCATAACACGGGGCACCTAACACCCTGCACCATAGGTAAAGTCGCCTCTGGGAACTGTCATAAAAAATGCTAAAGCACTTACTTGGTCGACTATACATACGCGTGCTGTTTCCTGCTAGCACCGGTCTGGAAACGTCGCATTTCTGCACTTGCACATCGCATACCGTGCTTTGTGTCACAAATCGATCCTGATACAAAAGTGACGGGCTAGTGGAAACCCTAAGTTAATAGACCACACGAATCAGAGCCTTAGCCTAACTGTTGCATAAATACGACTATATCGCATCGCTGCCGTACCGCTTCAATGGAGGTCAGACCTAATCTAATATGTAATCATCTAGGCCCAACCGTGTGAGATAAAGTAATACAGTTTTAAAGAAAATTGTGTATATTTCATTTAATCCTGGTAAATAATTAGTGGGATATAAATAGAAAGAGGTATTGGTTTGAATATATAGGTATATTGTTTTTCACATATAATATACAATTGATCGGAACGCATATCCAAGGGTATCTGAATCAAGTTCGCATATGAAATTTTATTAAATTGGAATAACTACTTTAGGTCGTGTACATAATTTCGAAAAATATTAATATACGAGGACTCAAGTAACATATAACTTGGAAGGCTCAGCCTAGTTTGGGGTCCGCCAGACATCCCACTTGTGTATATACATGTGCTCTCTTTTTAAATTTAAATGAATTGTATATTGTTTTGTAATGTATTTCAAGGATTATGAGAAATAAATTATTATTATTATTATATCAGAGACTCGACCAATTCCAAATTTGGCAAATACAGTCTGTGAAGGTAAATAAACAAAATGGCGGACGTGATCTTCAACTGTCAAAAGTAACAATACTAGACCGTCAACATTGACGACTGTTTTTCACTACTCTTCAGACCTGGAGTCCCAGAGAAAGGCCACATGACTGCTACAACGTTTCTTCTTTTGATATTCGTTAACATCGAGAAATGCCTCAGTCAGTAGTACAGTCGAGTTCACCAATATCTGTACAGCCAACCTTTCATAAATATCTATACATAGACCTTATGTTACCGTAATAAGGTCTATGTATAGATATTTATGAAAGTTTGACTGTACAGATATTGGTGAACTCGACTGTACTTAGATTCGATTTGTGTTTTTGTTTTTCATACTTCCTTACTAACTCACTCACTACTTCCTTACTGGGCCATTCTACTTTTAAGTAACCATTAATCTTTTGTGAAATATAAGGCATCCCTGGTAATTTTTTTGAAGTATAAATAACTTATATAAAAACTGAAATAACCAAATTTAATATTTAAAAGCAAATAAACTTTAAATTTAAAGAAATTTTGTAAAAAAAATTGGTAAGTCAGCGGAGAATACACCAATTTCCATACAAATGGCGGGGACATGCATGTCCACTGCGTTACCTACTTTATACATAATAAAGATTAATGAACTAAAACAATTACTTTGCTCACCCGCGACCTTACAATAGTTACGTTTATGCAAGAAATGTGCGTTCATGCAGTTCCTCCACCTCCACACTGTACGAACATAAAAGTAAAGTAATAAAGATTACTTCTTATAAATAGTGATAATTTTAAATGTAAGCTTAATTATGTCCCTATTTAAATTTTTAATGATAAAACCGAGCACTTTACAGTTTTTGTAAAAAAAATATTTGAAGAGCACATAACTAAAAATGACTGGTCAACGAAAAGTAGAATGGCCCTATTAACTCACTCAATACTTCCTTACTAACTCACTCTCCATCCATACTAATTACTAATTATAAATGCGAAAGTGTGTCTGTTTGTTTGTCTGTCTGTGTATCTGTTGAAACATCTCGCTTAAACCGCTAAACCGATTTAGAAGAAATTTGGTATGGATATGGTTTAAGACCCTAGAAACAACATAAGATATTATAAAATCAAAATAACAACGGGACTCGAGAGTACCGTTAGCACAACAGTACTTATAAATGATTAAATATAATCATAAGTCAATCTTTGATATCTTCATAAGTGCAGACACTTATTGATAATAGAATTAATAGATTTACAGAGTATCCTTTGCATATTTGGACTCTATTTTCGGTAAATGTTGCCATTTGTTTTATAAAAAATATTAATATCATATCTGACAAATCTGTCACTATCACATCATTTTCGCGTTATCAAATTGCCGTAGCTGTTAAAAAATACATACATATTTATGTATAAAATATGAATCGTGGTAAAGTATTAAATGGTAAATACTAACATATTTCAATAAAGAAAAAGTTAACGAAGGTTCTTCTCAAAACTTTGATGGCGATTATTAACCCCCGACACAAAAAGAGGGGTGTTATAAGTTTGACCGCTATTTGTGTGTGTCTGTCTGTGGCATCATAGCTCTTAAACGGGTGAACCGATTTGGCTGCGGTTTTTTTTTAATACAAAACAAGTTTCTTGGCGATGGTTCTTAGATGTGTTTCATCAAAATCGGTTCAGCCGTTACAAAGTTATGAGCTCTTTTGTTAGCTGCGGAAGGGATCTTAGACGCATAATGGGCATTGAATTAATGTTCAAACATACGAGTGACGTTATTGCGTTAGGGGTTTTTAATTTTTTTAATTTATAGTTATACATAAACCACAATAAATTGAGGTAGGACGAAAGTTTATTTTTTAACTAAGTAGGTATTATCGGATATGTACAAACTACTTATTTATTTATAAGCAATTATTTACAACATTTGTATTTTATTTAAGTAACATAATTTGATGTTTTTCTCCTTGCTTTAGAACTTCATTGTACTAAAATAACAATTTCATTTGTCTGCACACTCTACCACTGACAATGTCATATTATTAACATGCATTAGTTCAAAAATGACCTATGAGCTCAATCCCTTTCTAAACGCGCTTTGATAATACTTTTTATCCCATAAAATAGTTTCCGCGGGACAGCGATAAACGAATTTTTCGCAGACGGCGTCGCGGGCAACAGCTAGTCTACTATAACGACTTAAGCACAACTAACCTATCCCATATTCCTGATCGCAGTCTCAGCACTCTTGGCGATCCGGTCTTCAATGATCCTTCTGATATTCGCGTTGACGTTGGGCAGTTCCACATGTTTCCTCACAGACGTCTCTATTTTCTGCACTAGCTTGATCTCCCTGGGCCAGGCCACGAAGTTGGTGACAGTGCACTGGTGGGGAGAACTTATGCGGCCCGTGCGGCCGCACCGATGGATGTAGTCGGCAGTGTAAAGGGGGAAATCGTAGTTAATTATGTGTTGTACCTGAAAAAAAAAAACCTAATAACAGTAACAATACGCAATACGCAATACGCGGTCGCGGGTGAGCAAAGTAATTGTTTTAGTTCATTAGTTCAGTAACAATACGTTTACTTTTAGTTTACCACTGACAGATTGCTTGCATTCATTTAATTTCCAACTTTAACACCATACGAACATTGACGTACAATAAAACAACTAGACTCCCAATCACGCTCAAAAATTGTCCGAAGCAAAAGTCTGCACACGCGTCTATTGTGCAGAGTTTTGGTTCAGTTGTGTTTCGACCGCGCGTTGATTACAACGTCACTTCTCGCCCCGTATTCGTATATGTCTCTTTCACACCGTAATCAAACTCACGAGAAAAAAAGAGACAGACAGTCTAGCTTCCGCTTCGCATGACCACTCCACTGCATTCTTTACTCTTTAGGCGGTTTCCAGGGCGTGACGTCATGTCACTACTTCGAACGATCGTATTCAATTGACATTAAACATTACTGCTACGAAATAAGGTGTTAATTTGAATTAATGCTGTTAATGTTATCTGTATAAATTGATGTATACGTACACACAACGTCGCTCGGACGTTTTTTGAGGAACTTTTGTTCAGCGATCGGGAGTCTAGTTGTTTTATTGTACGTCAATGCATACGAATAAAGTAGCTATTACAAAATCTGCAAACGTGGGTAACAGTATTCTAAAATTGGCTTTATTCGTAGGTCGTTAAAGTTGAATATGAAATGAAGGCAAACCATCTGTCAGTGGTAAACTTTATGTAATTTTACGGTACATTTGTTGACTAGGTAAAAAAAGCCGTGGTGGCCTAGCGTGAAGAGAAGAGGGTCGTGGATACGAATTTTTGTACACGCATAAATTCGAAGTTTTTCGTAATTTATATGCGAAATTATATTACAAATTTACCATGAGCTTTACGGTGAAGGAAAACGTCGTGAGGTAACCTGCACACACCTGAGAAAAAATTCAATGGTGTGTGTGAAGTTCCCAATCCGCACTGGGCCCGCGTGGGAACTACGGCCCAAGCCCTTTCATTCGGAGAGGAGGCCTGTGCCCTGCAGTGGGACGTATATAGGCTGGGATGATGTTGACTAGGTAAGTGTAAGTACCATCGACAAAAAGGTCGCCTTGACACCTTAAATGTCCATTTTGCTTGCAGTGGCTAGACATCTGTCCATACCAATGAACTTCAACGGTTGCAAGCTGTTTTGAAACTGGGCAGGCCTCGGTTTTGTCGACCGCACCTAAGCCTCTAACAAGATTTTTTTTTTTTTAATGAGTCGCCAGAGGGGCCAAAGACGCGAAGTCTTTGCTATTTTTTACTTTAGGGTAGGAAGAGTGACTTGTGCTCGGGAAAAATCCCTTCGGACGAACTGGGAATGGAGGGCCCAGACAGTGTCCGACTTGCACGGACTAAAAAACCCGGCCACAAGTCCCCTTCTCTATTGATTATTATTATTAATACAAAAAACGTGTGCTTTATATTTTGAGGAGGGGAGGGGTAGGGAGGGGACTTAATCTACCCACAGTGTCCTGCCTCAGCCATTTGCTGGAAGGCCGGGAGAGGAGCATGCATTCTCCCGCTGGGCACTGGGGGGTGCTTAGGTCGGTCTCTCTAACAAGATTGAGCGACGACCTGGACGACGGGAACGGGTTGGATGCGAACGGCGCAAGACCTTATTTGGCGAACCTTGAGGGAGGCCTGCGTTCCCCAGTGGACGAGTCTCGGCTAAAATGATAATGATGATTTGTTTACTAAGATATTTTTCTAGGGTTCCGTACCCAAAGGGTAGAAACGGGACCCTATTACTGAGGCTCCGCTGTCCGCCAGTCTGTCCGTCTGTCCGTCCGTCCATCTGTCGCCAGGCTGTATCTCATGAACCGTGATAGCTAGAGAGTTTAAATTTTCACAGATGTATTTCGGTTGCCGCTATAACAACAAATACTAAAAACGAGAATAAAATAATTATTTAAAGGGCTCCCATACAACAAACGTGATTTTTTTTGCTCGTTTTTGCTCGATATTGATAACGGCAACTGGTAGACGCTTGAATTATTCACAGAATATTTAGTTTAAACATAGATAGTTAATTTCAAACTAAATACAAACTGAAATATAGATCACAGAAAAAACCCCAGAAAAAATACCAATGCTGGGAATCGAACCCAGGTCCTCAGCGTTCCGTGCTGCGTGCTTACCCCTACACCATCACTGGTCTAGAAGTTAGCGACGAATCTTTCCCATACATCGTACACTTCAGTCTGTTATAATCACATTAGGCAGTGATAAAGCGCATCTATGTTAATGCCCTCTACGAGAGACTTCAACACTCCTTCGGAGCTACCCGCTCACCTGGACCAAGAGATGGCGCTACTAGGCCAACTTTTACAAGTTAAGTATATATGGTTTCACGGGATGACCGTAAAAGTAATAAAAAAAAAATGAAGTTGAAGAAAATAAAAAAAATAAATAGAAAAAGATACTTCATACTTAACTTGTATAGATAGTTAAATTAAAATAAAACAAATATTTAAGGGGGGCCATACAAAAAATGTGATTTTTTGCCGTTTTTATAGGTAATGGTACGGATGAATATTCGGGTGTTTGGAGGTTTGAAAATGAAGTCGTAGAGTTTGAAACGCCTTAGCATTTTCTGATAGTTGGGCATGTGTGTGACATTGCATTGTTCTATGCGGAACCTTTTCGACGCCAACTACGCATACAACCGCACCGCACCGCGCAGGTTCAACGCCAACGACAGATATATGAGTCACGGCGAGCAGAGCGATATCTACCTACATGCATTTCTGTAGGGTTCAAATTCGCGTTTGACATTCCAATGTCATGGCGTATGAGTGTGAACTGTTGTATTTGACAAAGCGTTGAAAAAAATGTAAAACAAATGAGTGCAGGTCACTTCTAGTTCGTATCATAAGCTGCATTTTTAACCGACTTCAAAAAAAAGTGGAAGTTCTCAATTTGTCTGTTTGTTTTTTTTTTTTATTCAAAAACTGATATTTAACTAACACCAATACTCACTCGATTAGTATCCAATCCGCGCGACGCAATATCAGTACAGCTCAGCACATCAACCTTGCCAGTTTTAAACATCTCGAATTTCCCAGCCTTCAGCGGTATAGCCATCTGCCCGTTAATGTTGATGCATTCGACACCATTCTCGTTCAAGAACATGGAGACGAAGTCGCAGGTACTCGTTTGGTTCGAGAATATCATGACGGGCCGCTTGAGATTCATATCGGCTCGGACTAGCTTCAGTAGCTCCACGGGCTTCTGAGCTTTGCCGAGGCGGAGGAATCTAGAAAAGGATAGAGTTCATTAATCATACTTATATTATAGTCTAGTTACCGACGACTCCGTCTGCAAAGAACTCGTTTATCATACTACTGTGGCCTTAAAAGGGCAGTTCTATTTTTCCTTTTACCCAATTAAGAAATTCTGAACACGGAGTTAAAATTAGTCTGTATGGTACGCACTTTTTCAAGCCTTTACAATAAAAAAAAAACGTAACAAACTGGACAATTCTTCACTTCTTGTTAAACATTGTTAATCTTGTCCGATTTGTTACGTTTTTTACAATAGTAAAGGCTTGAAAAAATGCATAACCAAACGGACTAATTTTAACTCCCTGTTAACAATTTCTTAATTGGGTAAAAAATGCCCAAAAACGAGCAAGTTGAAGTGGCACCGGGCTAGACATGTCTGCCAAATGAATTCTGAACTTTGGGTCAGAAGGAACCAATTGAAGGGTACATGGAAATTATATATTTCACTCGTCTGCCTGCCGTTATCTAACAATTAACCCGAAACATGTCTAGCTAATCACGATCAATAGACGTGAGTTATCCGTATTTTTTCACTACTATAGTAATTGTTAAGTTAACTTAAGGTTTGCCAACGAGCGATAGAGCGCAGCATACTAGGGGCGTTCAATAAAAAGTGAGAATGAGTATGTTATAAACAACTTTTACTAAATGTCATTTTATTTTTCGACATAGTCACCTTTTAGCATAATACACTTAGTATATCTTTTTTCTAAACTTAAAATTCCATTTTTAAAAAAGGTCTCATCTTGAGTACTTAAAAAATCTTGTACTGCAGCGACTACCGCGTCGTCGTCTTCAAATTTCTAGCCTCTCAGGTATTGTTTCAATCTCGGAAATAGGTAGAAATCACTGGGAGCGAGATCTGGTGAATACGGAGGATGCTTAAGGATATCGAACCCAGCATCACGAATTGCAGCCATTGCAACGGCGGACTTGTGTGCCGGGGCATTGTCCTGGTGGAACAGCACAACTTTCGAGAGTTTACCTCGCCGTTTTTCGCGGATCTCATTACGCAATGTTGCTATTTGTTTGGCGTATAAAGTGCCCGTAATAGTGGCTCCATGCTCGAGATACTCATTCATTAATACCCCTTTACCATCCCAAAAAACAGAGCCCATGACCTTACCGGCAGATGGGCTCACCATGAATTTCGTCGGAGTTGGAGATGATGACCTTTTCCATGTCATAGACTGCAGTTTCGTTTCAGGGTCGTAATGATGGAGCCATGTTTCGTCCATTGTTATAAATCGCGCCAAAAAAAGTTCCCGGTCTTGCTGCATCAGGTTCAAAGCTTCTTGACAAATCTCTAGTCTAGTTTGTTTTTGCGTGTCAGTAAGCATTCTTGGTACCCAACGCGCAGATACCTTTTTCATACCCAAGCGTTCATGTAAAATATTATGCACGCTCCCCGTTGAAATCTTTACATTTTCAGCAATAAAACGAACTGTGACACGACGATCCGCCAAAACTGAGTTTTCGACTTTTTTCACAATTTCTTCAGTTACTGCTGTAGTAGGGCGTCCGGAGCGGGGGTCGTCCATTGTCGATGTTCTTCCACGTCTAAATTCGGCGCACCAACGTGCGACTGTCGAATACGGAGGAGCATTAGACCCTAAAGTGTCCCGCAAATCCAAATTGACTTGGTCCGTAGAAAAATTTTTCAAATACAAGTATTTGATAACGGCGCGCAGTTAAATTTTCTCCATTTTCGCTAACGTACTCAATAGCATTGCAAAGAAATTACCGTATATTTTTTTAAACAAAAGACAGTTAGTTTTTTTTTTCATAGCAATCAGCTAGATAGATTACCTTTACCGGCCAGTATTTAATTTCGTAATATTAAAAGAGTTTGCATCTCATTCTCACTTTATATTGAACGCCCCTCGTATTAGGCGTGAAGAGGATAGATAGAATCCGGAACACCACGCTGCGCTCAAAAACACGCATAGTCGACGTTGGGAAAAAGACTGCTAAGCTGAAGTGGGACTGGGCTGGACACGTCTGTCGCATGCACCCACAAAGATGGGCTCACACAGTTACTTGGTGGGTGCCGGAGAACGGCCAGCGACGGCGAGGCAGACCAAGAAGGAGATGGCGGGACGACTTGGACGTGTATGAAAAGGACTGGCCTGATATTGCGCCAGAAAGGGAGTTGTGGAAGTCAAGAGGAGAGACCTTTGCCCAGCAGTGGGACACTATGCCAGGCTAATAAAAAAAAATAAAAAAAAATAGTAATTGTTTGTGATGATTCGACTAACTTTCAAACCGCTTCAACTCAAAAAGTTGCTTATTTAGCTGACTAGACATGTTCTTTCCACACACCCTTTTGCTTGCATTCAAACGCATTACTTACTTATGAGGCACATGCGGTAATATCCTGTGCATCCTGGAAGTGGTGACAGTCTTCAAAGACTGCGCGTTCACGAAGGAACTGACAGACTCAGGCAACTCGTGGGGCATTGTAGCACTCACTAGGGTCAGCTGGCAACCGACTGGAGGCACCTGGTGTTGCACTTTGAATTGCATCTAAAAAAGATGTAGTAAAATGTTCATTAATGTTAACCATCCGGTTTTACAACAATTGTAATAAGTAATCATGCATGATATATTTCAAATAGCGTCGCTAGATATTTTCGGGTAAAGGCGGGATTTTTAATTTCTCGAGTAAAAAAAAACTGGCCAAGAGCGTGTCGGACACGCACAAGGTAGGGTTCCGTAGCCATTACAAAAAAATCAAGTAATATTTTTCTAAGGATTTCGTATGTGTACGGAATCATCCAAGTTTAGGTATGTTTTATACCTTAGGCTACTATTTACTCTTAAACTACAAATAATTTCCAAGCAATCTTAGCCGCTATAATTTTCCTAGTAAATTTGATATATTTACTACCATTCTGAATTTTTTCAAATTTTTCCGCCTAACAGTTTAGATTTTAGAGGGGGGGGGGCGCTCGATTTTAATGAAATTTTTCACTTTAAAGTTGAATATTTCGCAAACATATCACTGAATAGAAAAATCATGTTAGCAACCCCGCAATGGTTTTAAAAGACCTATCCAACGATACCCCACACTATAGGATTAGTCGAGAAAAAAAAATCACCCCCCCTTTACGTCTATGGGAGGTACCCTAAAAAAAATTATTTTTTTATTTTTTATTTTTCCACTTTGTTGGCGTGACTGATATGTATATTCATGCCAAATTACAGCTTTCTAGTACTAACGATCACTGAGCTTAGCCGCGGACAGACAGACAGACAGACAGACAGACAGACAGACGGACAGACATGGCGAAACTATAAGGGTTCCTAGTTGACTACGGAACCCTAAAAAGTGGAATTCTTTCGTCGAAAGCGGGACATACTACAAAAAAACGTATTAACTCAGTGGTTTTTCAATTTTCATCCTTTTATTTGAATTCTTTGTTACATTTATATAAAAATAAATAAATAAATAAATATAACGGGACAATTCACACCAATTGACCTAGTCCCAAAGTAAGCTAAGCATAGCTTGTGTTATGGGTACAAGGCAACGGATAAACATACTTATATAGATAGATACATACTTAAATAAATATCAAACACCCAAGACCCAAGAACAAACATTCGTATTATTCATACAAATATCTGCCCCGACACGGGAATCGAACCCGGGACCTCAAGCTTCGTAGTCAGGTTCTCTAACCACTAGGCCATCTGGTCGTCATCTGGTTATATGAAAATAGATAGCTAAAAAAACCATAGAGATATTATTTATTTTTATTAGCAGTTACGTCTGCTCACCGAAACTAAGATTTAAAAGCGAACCTGTGTTGGGGCGCATACCCGGGAGACGTGGGTTCGAATCCCACCGGCGCACCCGGAAAACTTTTTCGCTTTAACCATAGAGATGTTATTTTTATGTAAATACGTTATTTTATCTTATGATACATCGTCACGCAGTCAAGCAATCCTCCAGTAGCACTGCTGAATTGGGGATGTCTATTTTTTTTTGCAATGTACTAGGGGCGTTCAATAAAAAGTGAGAATGAGTATGTTATAAACAACTTTTACTAAATGTCATTTTATTTTTCGACATAGTCACCTTTTAGCATAATACACTTAGTATATCGTTTTACTAAACTTAAAATTCCATTTTTAAAAAAGGTCTCATCTTGAGTACTTAAAAAATCTTGTACTGCAGCGACTATCGCGTCGTCGTCTTCAAATTTCTGGCCTCTCAGGTATTGTTTCAATCTCGGAAATAGGTAGAACTCACTGGGAGCGAGATCTGGTGAATACGGAGGATGCTTAAGGATATCGAACCCAGCATCACAAATTGCAGCCATTGCAACGGCGGACTTGTGTGCCGGGGTGGTCCTGGTGGAACAGCACAACTTTCGAGAGTTTACCTCGCCGTTTTTCGCGGATCTCATTGCGAAATGTTGCTATTTGTTTGGCGTATAATGTGCCCGTAATAGTGGCTCCATGCTCGAGATACTCAATCATTAATACCCCTTTACCATCCCAAAAAACAGAGCCCATGACCTTACCGGCAGATGGGCTCACCTTGAATTTCTTCGGAGTTGGAGATGATGGCCTTTTCCATGTCATAGACTGCAGTTTCGTTTCTGGGTCGTAATGATGGAGCCATGTTTCGTCCATTGTTATAAATCGCGCCAAAAAAAGTTCCCGGTCTTGCTGCATCAGGTTCAAAGCTTCTTGACAAATCTCTAGTCTAGTTTGTTTTTGCGTGTCAGTAAGCATTCTTGGTACCCAACGCGCAGATACCTTTTTCATACCCAAGCGTTCATGTAAAATATTATGCACGCTCCCCGTTGAAATCTTTACATTTTCAGCAATAAAACGAACCGTGACACGACGATCCGCCAAAACTGAGTTTTCGACTTTTTTCACAATTTCTTCAGTTACTGCTGTAGTAGGGCGTCCGGAGCGGGGGTCGTCCATTGTCGATGTTCTTCCACGTCTAAATTCGGCGCACCAACGTGCGACTGTCGAATACGGAGGAGCATTAGACCCTAAAGTGTCCCGCAAATCCAAATTGACTTGGCCGTAGAAAAATTTTTCAAACACAAGTATTTGATAACGGCGCGCAGTTCAATTTTCTCCATTTTCGCTAACGTACTCAATAGCATTGCAAAGAAATTACCGTATATTTTTTTAAACAAAAAACAGTTTGTTTTTTTTCATAGCAATCAGCTAGATAGATTAGCTTTACGGGCCAGTATTTAATTTCGTAATATTAAAAGGGTTTGCATCTCATTCTCACTTTATATTGAACGCCCCTCGTATACTAAATCGAAAACCATTTCGAGATAAATGGTTTTTTCTCAAACATGCTATGAAATATTGACGTTATGTTCCTTAAAATACGCCACGAACTGTCACGTTGCAGGTGCGGCTAGACGAGAGGTCAATAATGGAATTTCATACAACATTGCTGGCCAAGGCCAGCAAAGTGATCGTCTATTGTTTTATGTGACACAGCACCATGACGTTTAATAGGTCGACGTGGTCGACGTGGATGGATGGATGGATGTTGATGGATGTTGGTTGATGGATGTTGATGGATGTTGATGGATGTTGGTTGATGGATGTTGATGGATGTTGGTTGATGGATGTTGATGGATGTTGTTGGATGTTGATGGATGTTGATGGATGTTGATGGATGTTGATGGATGTTGATGGATGTTTATGGATGTTGGTTGATGGTTGTTGATGGATGTTGGTTGATGGATGTTGATGGATGTTGGTTGATGGATGTTGATGGTTGTTGATTTATGTTGATGGATGTTGATGGATGTTGATGGATGTTGATGGATGTTGATGATGTTGTTGGTGATGTTGTTGGTGATGGTGATGGTGATGGTGATGGTGATGGTGATGGTGATGGTGATGGTGATGATGATGGCGGTGATGATGGTGGTGATGATGATGATGCATGTTTGAGAAAAACTCTATACAAGCCTTGGCCACGAACAGGGATTGCCGGCCTCGTATCTCTAGATGGCCTCGTTAACACTCGGCCATCTATAACTACTCGGCCGGCAATCCCCTATTTCGCGGCCGCTGCAGTAATGTACTATTAACTCGTTTTCTGTAGTTATTTAATTTTAATATTATATAATGAATTTATTACATAACAAATAAGCAATGACCTTCATTTGACTTTGGTGTAAATTGCGTGACCGGTCCAAGTCGTACTTTATTCTGTGTGGTTAGAATTCTTCACAAATTTACGCGTGGATTATAACTACGGAGTTTGATTTGGACCCACTGCCTGACATCTAGCACTTTGACAGCGCCAGTAAAGTGACACTAGTTACAGTGTACCACCACGCAAAAAATAATTAAACGGGTTGCCTTATCGTACGCATTTAGATAGATTTAGAAATTTGGCAGTGTGGGAGCCCTCAATTACAATCTGACGTCATCAACCAAAATAGTTTCAATAATTAATTTTGAAAAAAGTAGTGAACTAAGTGACAAAATATTGAAATTAGTTTCTTATAATTGACTTTTGTATACAAAAAAAAATATAAAAACCACTGGTAATTTTTTTTAGACATTCCCAATTCAAATGTGATTTTGCACATTAATTCCTCACTCACGATACTCTGCTTGAGCAGTCATAGATCAAATCACTAGCCTACCACAGGTTCTTTAATAATCAGAGATCGGACAAATTAGCGTCATTGCTCGCAATAATGTGGACATGCCTTCTAAATTAATTAATTATTTCTTGAAATTAGATTCGAATTCCTGGAGATAATAATTTAGATTATAATTTTATAATCAACCGACGAAAACAAAAGGAGGAGGTTCTCAATTCGACGTGTATATTTTTTTTTCATCACGCATAACTTTTTACAGAGTAGTCCGATTTTGATGATTCTTTTTTTATTGGAAAGCGTATACCCCGAGGGTGGTCCCATTTAAATTTGGAAACAATATTCTTACCCTAAGGGTAGAAAAACAGGGGATGATTGATTGTTCAGTTACTGATTGTACTATATGACCACGCATAACTTATTACAGAGTAGTCGGATTTTGATAATTCTATTTTTATTGGAAAGCGTATACCCCAAGGGTGGTTCCATTTAAATTTTGAAATAATACTCGTACCCTAAGGGTAGGAAAACAGGGGATGATTGACTAACTTTTTACAGAGTAGTCTGATTTTCATAATTCTTTTTTATTGGATTGATAGGGTATACCTTGAAGTTGGTATTATAAATTTGGAAAAAAAATTACCCCAAAGATGGAAAAAAAGTACAAAATAAAAACTTTTTAACAAAAAATTAAACCGCCGAAAAAACTGAAAAGCAAAAAATAATACCTTTTTTGTTTGACCTTAATCTAGGTACCAGTTTGAAGTCGGTGCCTCAGCACGAGCCAGGAGGAGTGATAGAAGCCAATTAGGTAGACTATTATAGGTCCATTCCTCCTGGCTAAGTGCTGAGGCACCGACTTCAAACTGGACCTAGATTAAGGTCAAACAAAAAAGGTATTATTTTTTGCTTTTCAGTTTTTTCGGCGGTTTAATTTATTGTTAAAAGGTTTTTTTTATTTATCGTTTTCATTTTTTTTTTATAATAAAGAAGTTTTCTAGTAATATGTAGGTACAATCTATAAATATAAAACATCATGGATTCAATTTTTTCTTAAAAAATTTTTGACATTGATATTCACCAAATTACCTACATATATCGGGACCAATAATAAATTAAATAATGACAATTTTTGAATGTAAAAAAATCTTAAATAAATCAACATTATAAGAATTCTTTGTTATTTATTGACTACTCATAATTATTTATTTATTTCATTTATAAGTCATGTTCATTACATTAGGACTCACGTAAGAAGAAATTAAAAATTAATTAACTTTGGAGTCATGTCCACATTATTGCGAGCAATGACGCTCATTTGTCCCAAACATACAAACAAACAAACAAACAACAACAAACTGGACCGGACTGCATACAAACAACCAATCAATAGACATTAAATTGGACTAACTTACTGGAAACTTCTTAAGCAAATTACACAGCTTCCCGCTAAAACTATCGTCTAGTAGTGTATCTGCTTCGTCCAACACCATATGATGCACATTATTGATCTTATAAATGCCCGTAGTGACCAGTTTACTGTACGCTCCGAGTGTGGTGACGAGAACATCACAGTATTCTATAGGTGGGTTTAGCATCTTCTGCTTTGTACGACCACCAACAAGGGTTGTGACGTTTAAGTTCAGGTTGTGGGCTATATTCTGGGCTACTTCACCGATTTGGGTAGCTGGAATAGGAAAAGAATAGAGCTTATAAGCAGATACTTATTACGATTAAGAATCTTTATAATATGAACATAAAAGTCCTGCCTGGCTGATTGATTGTCATTGAAATCATAGAGGTTTCCTTCATGATTAGAGAAGGAATAAGTTTTTAAGAGGCAATCTGTAACTTAATTTTTTTTGTGTCAATTTAAATGTAAAAAATTTAATTGCTTAATTCATAATAGTAAAGGAATATTGTCATTAATTATTAACATAAATTGTATCCGCCCTGAAGATACCTGAAGATATAAAAGTACATATACATAATTATTAATACACACATATTAAGATAGATTGATTTTCCTTCCATCCTTTTAGCTACCATCTAGTAAAACTATCATCTAATTATGTAATGAATCTGAATAAGGGGCCATCCATAAATTACGTCACACCAATTTCAATCAATTTGGACCCCTCCCCCCCCCCTTGTCACACTTATTACTATGAAAATTGCTATTATTTTGTTCTAGTGTCACAGGTCACTTGAGCCCCCCCCCCCCTCTAAATGTGTGACGTAATTTATGGATGGCCCCTAAATAAATAAACATATTATGGATTATGCAGATAAAAACAGATTAGAAATCAATTACTTTGCAGAAAAATCAATATAGAGTAAACAAGATCTACACAAAACTGAAAAATATGGCCAGGGGGCAACAAAAAGTTTAGTGTTGTGTCTGTCTGAGTGTTGAAAAAAAAACTATTTTTCTTCTATTTTCTACTCTTGTGGCATAGTCTATATACATAAAGCTCAAAAAAGCTCAAATAGATACTTGTTCTTATAAAACTTACCTAGCTCTCTGCTTGGGGTTATAACAACAGCAAGTGGGCTATTGAATTCATTTTTAACAGATGTTTTCCAGTCCAAAATATGCTGGAATATAGGCAAAAGATACGCCAAAGTTTTACCACAGCCGGTCTCTGCAGTCACAACAGTGTTGTAACCTTCTAGAATAAACGGAATCGCCTTCGCTTGGATTGCAGTGGGCAAATTATACCCCTGACTTGCCATAAGCTCTATCAATTCTGGTCGAACGCCTACATCTTCGAAACTTTTCTTGAAAACTTCTTTTTCTTCCTTCTTATTAGCATCTCCGTATATTGTGAAGTAATCTCCTTTAGATTTAACGTGTAACCAGCCAGAAGAAGCGAGTTTTACGCCATCAAACTTACTGTAAGACTGTCCTTCGTAGTGATTGTATTCTGGACGTTTACAAGTTATTATTGGCAGCTTTTTCTTAGCCTGCTGGCTGTAGAAGCGGCAATAGGATGTGTTAAGTATCTGGCGTAATTTAGACATGTTAAATCACATTGAACAGCACAAATCCTGATGCAATTTCCAAAAAGCAGATATAACCTCAAAATTTTAGCTTGTTGTGACATCTGTCAATGTCATGTGCATAACTTTTTTAATAAGTCATAGCGAAGGAATTGGGAATGTCTAAAAAAAATTACCAGTGGTTTTTATATTTTTATTGTATAGAAAAATCAATTATAAGAAACTAATTTAAATATTTTGTCATTTAGTTCTCTACTTTTTTCAAAATTAATTATTGAAACTATTTTAGTTGATGACGTCAGATTATAATTGAGGGCTCCCACAATGCCAAATTTGTAAATCTATCTAAATGCGTACGATAAGGCAACCCCTTTATTTATTTTTTGCGTAGTGGTACACTATACACTGTGTCACTTTACTGGCACTGACAAAGTGCTAGATGTCAGACAGCGGGTCCAAATCAAACTCCGTAGTATAATCCACGCGTAAATTGTTAAGAATTCTAACTACACAGAATAAAGTACGACTTGAACCGGTCACGCAATTTACACCAATGTCAAATGAAGGTCATTGCTTTTGTTATATAATAAATTCATAACATAATATTAAAATTAAATAACTACAGAAAACGATTTAAAAAGCATTTATCTCGAAATGGTTTTCGATTTTCTATACATTGCAAAAAAATAGACATCCCCAATTGGATCTTACAGCCAAATTAAACAAAATTGTAGAGTGAAATGAAAGTGTAGAAATTAAATAACTGTATTTTTTGACGCAAAATGCTTGAACATAGACAATTGCCCTTTTTTGAGACACTTGAGTGTAAGCCATACCCAGATCGTTTTAAAAAACATTTTAGGAAATTATTTGGAGGATACGGAGGATAATATAAATTAAAACAAAATTGCCCTCTTTCACATTTATTTACGCCATACAGCAGGAATATGTCAGACGCTTTATTAGCTAACAACTAGAATTAAGTATAATCAACATTTTATCATACAACATTTTACAGGGGTAATATTTATCAAAAACGATCACAGAGTATAGATTTGTTGGATGGCTAAATCGAAGCTACAAGCTGTTGCAACTTGTAATGTAGCGAACGTTCTATGCAGTCGGGTAAATATCAGAGCGTTTTGACCGCTCGGGTGAAACGTCATTAAGGGCCTACGCTAGCTGACGCGGACGTCCGCTGCGTGCGCCCGCTCGCGGGTCTAAAATGTACCGAAAATCCGTCGCACGCGCCCGCGCCACTTAGCGCTGTTCATACAATTTCTTATTAGACGCGCGCACGACGGGCGTCCGTTCCGGGTAATCCTTTTTTTTATATGTCATAATCATAATTTCATAGATGTTTGACGTTTAACACTTGCACTGCGTGTGCTATCAAAATCGTTGCAGTCTTATCTTGGTCTGACTCTATGTTTGCTGTGGCCTTTATTCTAGGAATTAAGTAATCTTTTTCCATTTATATAAAATGGTACAACTGGAAAAACCAAGCAAGTTGGATTACGTTGCGGCGATCGATTGACCACTGCAAACTGGTTCGCTTTACGACCTCGCACTGTAATGCAACTTGCACGATTTTGTTGCAGGTCTAATGGTGGCACTTCACTTGGCGTTGCGTGTTCGCGTTGCGCTATTGCCATCTCCGTCTTTCACGCTAGAATCGGCATAGTGCTCCTCTCTCGCACACGCAACTATTTCGTGAAATACGCCAAGTGAAGTGCCAATAACTCGGCTTTATGTTTGCAGCAAGCCTGTTAGTTACCAACCAACTGGATCGTAACCCAATGTGGTGAATCGTAACCTTTACACAGAATAAGCCGTAGCGACATTGCAGTGCCTGATAAGGAAAATTATTGACATTGTGGGCCTGCTTTACCACTCTTCGAGAAGTTTCTATACCAGAGTCGCTATCATAAGCTCTGGGGCCATAAAACCCTGTTTTCGAACCTCTCGCTCGCTCTTATGGCCCCAGAGCTCAATGGGTATGTATTACAATACCGAAGTACGAAAGACCGAATGTATTAAAACAACGAATGGGTCAAAAGACCGACACGATTTTTTTCTGAAACCGTTAACTTTTTAAGATTGTTATAAAACAAACCTAACCTAACCTAATGGGTTCTGTATGATGCCGTTTTAATAAATTCTAAGAAGTTTACGGTTTCAGAAACAAATCGTGTCGGTCTTTTGACCCATTCGATGTTTTAATACATTCGGTCTTTCGTACTTCGGTATTGTAATACATACCCGAGCTCAATTGATAGCGACGCTGGGATAATATTTTATGTGGCCGATATTTGTGATGTGTGGTTGATACTCAAACAAAATAGACAGAGACGCCATCAAAATTATCTGTCACATAAAAAACAGGTCACTTGACAGAGGATTAAAACAGGCCTTTTAATGTGAGAATCAAACGGTTCAACTGGAAAAATAACATTTTATTGTTATTTGTCAAGATAAAGTTGCCTATGAACAAGATAACACGGAAAGCTTACGCTAGCGACATCTAGGCGTGCTTTACGCTCCATTGTCGGTGGGCAGCGACGAATAGGTATACTATTCAAAGCCTTTTTACAGCTTCCTGATAAGTTCCTGATATTTTATGTGACATATAATGTCGTCTCTGCTTATTGAGACGGCATTACAGATATTCTGTCACAGAAAATGCTAGTGAAATAAATAATAATAATAATAATAAATATTAGGGGACAATCTTACACAAATCGACCTAGTCCCAAACTAAGCAAAGCTTGTACTATGAGTACTAGACGACGATAAACATACTTATATAGATAAATAAATACTTAAATACATAGAAAACATCCATAACTCAGGAACAAATATTCGTGCTCATCACACAAATAAATGCCCTTACCGGGATTCGAACCCAGGACCTCTCGCTTCGTAGGCAGGGTCACTACCAACTAGGCTAAGCGGTCGTTAAATAGGTTCTTGACATATGTACTGGAATTAGTCCCTTTTTATCTCGATTTTTTAACGTCTTTATTTTACAGTCTCGTCTACACCGTGAAATTTTAGTGGTTGTTTTCCCGAAACGAGGTGATTTAGTGTCGATTGTACAATCGATTTATAATTACTATTTTGACTAGAGTCAAAAATCCAATTGTGAAAAACGAATGTCGAAAATGACCGCAAACCAATAGTAACGCTTCGTTGGTACCTAACCTATCGTACGATCGTACGCTACTTGTACCAACGAAGCGTTACTATTGGTTTGCGGTCATTTTCGACTTTCGTTTTTCATAATTGGATTTTTGACTCTAGTCAAAATAGTAATTATAAATCGATTGTACAATCGAAACTAAATCACCTCGTTTCGGGAAAACAACCACTAAAATTTCACGGTGTATATGTATATCTCTCGTCGCTGTCGACCGAAAATGAAGCCCTGTAAAAAAGCCAGAAAATAGAAAAAAAAACAGTTAATCAAAATATACACACATTTATACAAATTTTATCTTAAACGCTTCATCCATTTATTTTAATATTAACCTACCTTAAGCTATGTACAGTCAGGTCCAAAACTTCAGTGGCGCGGACGCGGATTAAATTTGCTGTTGGCTGTACCAAAATAAATTACTTTTAACTAAAAGATACCTTTACCCGTAACTCTATATTTTTTCATCGATCGATTTTTTTTTAATTTTTATACAATAAAAAATGCTATACAGTATGAGAACATAGCAACCTAGAACTAGAAAATAATGAAAATATAAACTTAGTCGTAGTTCAAAAGTGTGTGCAGTTACAATAATAATTTAAATTAAGTTTAGACTATAATGCTCTCTTCTACGCTGGCGCCAAATACGAGGTGGGGTTTAAAAAATAAACAATACTAATGTTCAAAAATAAGTTTAAGTAGTATCCAGTTACTATAACTTATAATAGCCAATGTCAAACCCACCGGCTAATTTCCGTCCAGGCGAATTTCTGCAACCTGAAATTCACTACGTCCGTACGTTTCATTAAGTTAAGTATTTTAAGTTTAACCTTTTCGCCGCCAACGGCGCATATATCCGCACCGCAGGTTCAACGCCAACGACGGCTATATGAGTCACGGCGAGCAAAGCGATATCTAATCTACCTACATGCATTTCTGTAGGGTTCAACTTCGCGTTTGACATTCTAATGTCATGGCGTACGAGTGAGAGTTGTATTTGACAGAGCGTTGAAAAAATGAAAAGGTTAAGGAGATTCGATATTGGTTCACGTAAGCACTTCACGTTGAATTTCTGCAACCAAAAATTTACTTAACCGGAGATTTGTCATCAGGTTTGACGTTGGCTATAGTCATAGCAATAGTAACTTGATGCAACTACTAAGGGTCGAACAATTTAATGCGTCAAATTTACGTGCCATCTCGCTCACGCTAATATAGCTAGACCGTTTAAATGTGTCCTCGCCGGCGCGGTACAGGGGCTGGGGGGATTGACGACAAAGGGGGCTGGGAGAGGTGCGGGCGGCAGGCACACGAGTAAGGTTGCCATCTCTAAAAATCAAAAAGCCGAACTTACCCGTCAAAAAAGCCGGACTTTTGGGTCCCATAGCCGGACATTAAGAAAAATTAGGGATTTTTGACAAAAATATCGAATAAAAGACATTTAAAAGTGGGACTTTTGAATTCCAAAGCCGGATGCTAAAAAAAGGGTTTTTTGAGTGTGTGTATGCGTCCGTCCGATGCGGGCGGGGGCGGCGTGGCAAGACTGGGCAAGGACGTGCGCGCGCGCAGTGCGATAGTGATAAAAAGGCTAACGAAAGCCGGACGGCGCGATGCGCGGGCGGAAGACAGTTTGCTCTCCGCTCGCCCTTGTCCGCTCGGGCGCTCGTCCGCCCATCGTCGTATGAATCGCCACTCTGACAAAAAGCCTGACAAAAGCCGGACAGGCCGAACACGCACATATTTGGCCGGACGCGACCGCAAAAAGCCAAACATGTCCGGCTAAAGCCGGACACCTGGCAACCCTACATACAGCTCGCGCGATAAGAGTTACCGACCGTTATTGCGCATTGGGTATCAACGGGGGTGCGGGGTATGCGCAGTAATCCCCTCCACCCGAAGGTCAAAGCCAAACTCTTATCGCGCGAGCTGTACGAGGCGCGCTCGCCGCCCGCACCTCTCTCGCCCCCTTTATCGTCATACCCCCCAGCCCCTGTACCGCGCGGGCGAGGACTCATTTAAACTAGGGATGCAAACGATACATCGATGTTTTTGAATCATCATTGCAAAACATCGATATATCGATGTTGTTTTATGCGATGTTTATACATCGATGTTTTGCCCGCCATCTATTAGAAATTTTTAGTAAAATAGCTGTTAAAGGTAATTTTATTTCCTATACTCTACACCTTCCTTATTCAATAGATAATATTGTTATAGATAATAGATAATATACTATTTAACTATTAAATAGATAGATCATTAAAAAATTAAAAAAAAAAACATCGATGTTTCGATACATCGATGTTCTTGTTTTCGATATTTGCATCCCTAATTTAAACGGTCTAGCTATAGTGTTTAATACTAGAGGGAGCGAGACGCACTTCGATTTTCGAACTTTTGAGTAGCCCCCTGGTTGCCTGACCCATGTTTAACTGTCTTGCACATTAAGGCACGCGGAAAGATGATTACTATTTTAAGAAGTTTCGGTTTTTTGTTCAGAGATTCTGGAGCCCGTGCACTAAAATTAATACTTATATTGCACTAGTTAAGCACCAAATGCGCTGAAAGCGATAGCGGGGCGGCGCGACGCCGGTAACGGTTGTAATATTCTCACTTGTATGAACGGTTGTGCGGTACCGTACCGCGAACTTGTTCATACAAGTTAGAATATTACAAGCGTCATCGCCACCGCACCGCCACGCCTCCGCTGTCTGTGCGTTTGGAGCTTTAATGATTAACACGAATACTTCCCTTAAATTAATTTTAGCGTAACTTATATGAACGTTAAAATAACGATTAGTCAGTCTTAGAAGACACTTTGAGGATTCCTGTCATAAATAATACTAAGGAATTTAGATTGACGTGGAGCGGACTGGAGACTAGAATCACCTGCACTGTACTTTATATTGATCCCTTAAAGGGTTGATTTCAAAAAACAATAAATTCTATAAATTTCTGGTCACGCAGGATTGAAAAAAAAATGCGTGTAGCATGTGGTTTT
The DNA here is from genome assembly GCA_947859365.1 of Archips crataeganus. Lineage (NCBI taxonomy): Eukaryota > Metazoa > Arthropoda > Insecta > Lepidoptera > Tortricidae > Archips > Archips crataeganus. The sequence goes on along the minus strand of OX402053.1, from coordinate 2,826,669 downwards.
GATTTTCAATGCAAAATTCTCATCACTTATTTCACCCCTAGAGGGATGATTTTCAAAAAACTTATTTTTTTTTTTGTAAATCAAATACGAACATTACGTCCCTTGTTTCACCCCTTTTGGGGTTTGTTAAAAAAAAAGAATCCCATCATTTGTTGTATACTAAAACGGCTCAGACTTAAAATTTGACATATGAAGCTTCGATTTTCCATATAAATACTTCATCTCATATGTCATCCCTTTAGGGGTTGACTTAAAATCAAGTCCTTAATAGTCTTTAGTAAATCCCCAGTGTTTGATAAACAGAAGCCTTGTAATTTCGCACTTCTAGACCGTTACGTCAACCAGTATATTTCATATTATAATTTTATTATTTATACATTGTCACATACAAAAATAGTATTATTTATGCAAGAAAACCTCGTCACTAAGTGAAGATATCAACCACTTGATACTCCCTAAATTGGTACAATTTTGTACAAATTGTGGACTAGACTTAAATAATGTCGCGGTCGAAGTACCTTACAAACATACATACTAAACAAAACTATGATACACGTATATTTATCTAATTATTACAACAACTAGATATTTAAACACTGTGTACAACTATACGCAAAATAGATATGTTATACTTTGTTGACGAAAAACAGAAGTTAGAATAAATTGTTAAAACATTTTTCAAAATCAAACAGGTCGATATGATTCTGTCTCATTCTAACGTCGAGATAGTAATAGAGACACAAGACGTACGTATACAGGACGGCCCATTTAGGTGGATCAGTATCGATATAAATGGATAACTCTAAGCCTATAAGACATAGAAGAAACTGTTCTAAGGAACACAGGAAGGATTTTAGTGACAAGAAAAAGTTCATATGAAAAAAAAAGAAATGCTAATACAGGCTGTTTGTTGATTAGCTTTTGACAAATGTACTTGTACCGTCATCCAACCTACATATGTATATCAAATTTGAAGTCAATCCCACCACTTGAAATGGGTCATATTTGACTTTCAAGATTTGTTTACCGATAAACACATCTAGACTGGCATGTAAGCAAGAGTATTTTCTTCAATACACCCGGTTTCGATTCCTGAATTAAATACGAGTTTTTTTTTATAATTTATGAATGCAGTTTGACTTGTCATTAAAATCGATGACATGGTTCCTACGAACAAATTATTAAATTTTTTATAGTTTCATAGTTACACATACTGGCCCATCTAAATAGGCCACCCGCATAGCATTTTGAAAAATTAAAATTATACAACAAGAGCCAATGAGGTTCTGTGACAGGTGTGGCGGTGGCGCTAGTATCGTCAGGTCCATTTGACAACTTTGTCATTTTTTTTTCGGAATGAGGCGCCAAAGGGGCCAAAGACGCGAAGTCCTTGCTGTTTTTTACTTTAGAGTAGGAATGGTGACTTGAGTCCGGGAAAAATTACTTCGGACGAACTGGGAATGGAGGGCCCAGACAGTGTCCGACTTGCACGAACTAAAAAAACCCGAACTAAATACAAACTGAAATATAGATGCACAGAAAAAACCCCAGAAAAAAGACCAATGCTGGGAATCGAACCCAGGTCCTCAGCGTTCCGTGCTGCGTGCTTACCCCTACACCATCACTGGTCTAGAAGTTAGCGACGAATCTTTCCCATACATCGTACACTTCAGTCTGTTATAATCACATTTAGGCAGTGATAAAGCGCATCTATGTTATGCCCTCTACCTGAGGACCTGGGTTCGATTCCCAGCATTGGTCTTTTTTCTGGGGTTTTTTCTGTGCATCTATATTTCAGTTTGTATTTAGTTTGAAATATATGGTTTCACGGGATGACCGTAAAAGTAATAAAAAAAAAAATGAAGTTGAAGAAAATAAAAAATAAATAGAAAAAGATACTTCATACTTAACTTGTAAAAAAACCCGGTCACAAGTCCCCTTCTCTATTGATTCAACTTTGACATTGGTCTATAACGAAATGTAATCAACAAGACTATAGCTAAACCGTTTAAATGAGTCCTCGCTCCGGCGGTACAGAGGCGCGGGGGTAGACGACAAAGGGGGCCGGGAGAGGTGCGGGCGGCAGCCACACCTCTCCCGGCGCCCTTTGTCGTCATACCCCCCAGCTAGGGTCACCAACTTCTTTTGACAAAAAAAACGAATAAAACCGGCCAAGAGCGTGTCGGACACGCCCAAGGTAGGGTTCCGTAGCCATTACGAAAAAATCAAGTAATATTTTTCTAAAGATTTCGTATGTGTACGGAATCATCCAAGTTTAGGTGTGTTTTATACCTTAGGCTACTATTTACTCTTAAACTACAAATAATTTCCAAGCAACCTTAGCCGCTATAATTTTCCTAGTAAATTTGATATATTTACTACCATTCTAAATTTTTTCAAATTTTTCCACCCAGCAGTTTAGATTTTAGAGGGGGGGGGACGGTCGATATTAATGAAAATTTTCACTTTAAAGTTGAATATTTCGCAAACAGATCACTGAATAGAAAAATCATGTTAGCAACCCCACAATGGTTTTAAAAGACCTATCCAACGATACCCCACACTATAGGGTTAGTTGAGAAAAAAAAATCACCCCACTTTACGTCTATGGGAGGTACCCTAAAAAAATTTTTTTTTTGTTTTTTTATTTTACCACTTTGTTGGCGTGATTGATATATATATTCATGCCAAATTACAGCTTTCTAGTACTAACGATCTCTGAGCTTAACCGCGGACAGACAGACAGACAGACAGACGGACAGACATGGCGAAACTATAAGGGTTCCTAGTTGACTACGGAACCCTAAAAATGGTTTGAATAGGAAAAAAATAAAGTATTTGGAAGAAAAAAAGTATTTTTAAAATTTTATGTTTATATTATATTGCCTTAAAAACGTATTTTTTTGTGTGCTTTTTCTTTTTTTACATTTGCACGATGCTAAAAATTTTTTGCTATTTTTTTTTGTTTTTAACTTGTTTGTTAATCAAAATTTAAATAAATAAATCGTTTCCATCATCTGTTTTAACTTATGGTGCTGATACACTTGAGCATTCACTTGCAACAGAACAGAGAGCATTCGCCGTTTTTAACTTTGTTCGTGTGATGCTCGCTAAATCGCTTCTTTTATTTTGTGAGCTTTTACCTGTAATGTCACATGCTCATTACAAGTGAATGCTCAAGTGTATCAGCACCTTTATGTATACCGTTAAATAGTTAAGTACCCATAATGAGTGTTTTGTTTTATGCATCACAGTAAAGGTTGGAAATAAAGTATTTTCAGTTACTTTATTCGTGTGCAAAAGTTTAACTACCAAAAATAAAGTAGGATACGTTATTATAAAGTACAGTTGGCAACCCTACCCCCAGCCTCTGTACCGCGCGAGCGGGGACTCATTTAAACGGTTTAGCTATAACGTCGAACATACCTAAACGCCATCTAACGATATCCCGTCACAAACCCTTACATAAAAAAATACAAGCAGTTCGAATCAATTTTCCAGCTATTGCGAAGAAATTCGAATTGGTGATGGGTTACGATTCCGATAATTGTGCGTTACACTAAAAAGTTTACAAGTAATACTGAACGGCTGTAGTTGAGGCGATGCAGATAGCGTGCCGAGTCAACAAGTGACTTACAACTTCAGGATCGACCGCATCGGCGCTTACTCTTATAGATGTGCCACTCATGATGACGAGTGCCGTGGTTCTTATTGCAATGTCATTAATGTCCAATTTTGACAAATTCACGTGGCTTCGTGAATGGCACTAGCTATACTCTAATAGTCTGACGCGCCGTAAACGCAATGACGTGCTGCATGCGTCACACACAGTTGCTTAAAACACGCTTAGAGTAAACTTTGTTTTTTTTTCTCTCTTAAGTTAAATACTTAAGTCTGTTATTTATTATGGTGTTAACTAGATTCTGCTATAAAATGTTATCTGGTTCTCCGCGATACAGGCGAAGCCTAGTGCGGGGACCCCTGGTAATTATTGTCAGACATTATGTTTTTCAAATAAACGAATTTTATTTATTTTTTTATTTTTTACGCTGGCGTACCGTCATACCGTCCATATCATCATCATCCCAGCTTATATACGTCCCACTGCAGAGCACAGGCCTCCTCTAAGAATGAGAGGGCTTGGGCCGTAGTTCCCACGCAGGCCCAGTGCGGATTGGGAACTTCACAAACACCATTGAATTTCTTCACAGATGTATGCAGGTTTCCTCGCGATGACACGAATAAACAAGTGCTTCAAATACTCTGACGCACCGCAAAATTAGTGCCGTAGCTCAGGCGCATGTGCTATCGCGTACCGTCCACACAGATGCTTAAAATACACTTACGCACTCTAAATCAATGCGAATTTTAAGCATCGGTTTGGAAATTACGCGTCAAAAATGGAATGAGCCACGTCATTGCGTTTAAATAAATAAAATAAATAAAATAAATAAATATGAGGGGACAATCTTACACAAATCGACCTAGTCCCAAACTAAGCAAAGCTTGTACTATGGGTACTAGACGACGACAAACATACTTATACAGGGTTATTTTTAATTCATTGACATCCTCTTAACCCTGAATTCCTATCACTCAAACAAATGTTTTTTGTTCTATGACTTATTAAAAAAAAACACTTTTTTTCCCATACAAATACACAGAGTACCTATCGTAAAAATAATAGGTAAACTCAAATTTTCAAAGCGTTATTACACCAAAAATATTAAGTAATGACAAAAGCCGTAAAACAAAAAACATTTGTTTAAGTGGCAGGAGTTTAGGGTTAAAAGGATGCTAGTGAATTACAAATAACCCTGTATAGATAAATAAATACTTAAATACATAGAAAACATCCATAACTCAGGAACAAATATTCGTGCTCATCACACAAATAAATGCCCTTACCGGGATTCGAACCCAGGACCTCTTGCTTCGTAGGCAGGGTCACTACCAACTAGGCTAAAGCGTCGTTTAACGGTCTTCAGCGTTTTTTGAGCAGCGGTGCGGACGGCACGCGTTAAAAACTAAACGCATGAGGCACGTCCTTGCATTTACAGTGCGTCAGCGCACTTAAGCACCGGTGTGGTCGATCCTTTAGAGCGGTTTCGCACTACGTGCGATCCGAATCAGATCCGAATCCGTGAAAATAAGTTTTGGCATTTCGTACTAAATACAAACTGAAATATAGATGCACAGAAAAAACCCCAGAAAAAAGACCAATGCTGGGAATCGAACCCAGGTCCAGGTTGTATTTAGTACGAAATGTATGATTTCACGGGATGACCGTAAAAGTAATAAAAAAAAAAAAAAATGAAGTTGAAAAAATAAGTACAAAAAAAGATACTTCATAGCTAACTTGTTTAAAGTTGCACAGTAGCGCCATCTCTTGTCCAGGTGAGCGGTTAGTTCCGAAGGAGTGTTAAAATCTCTCGATGAGGGTGTAACATAGATGTGCGTTTGTCACTGCATAAGGTGATGATTTAGCAGATTGAAATGTATGATGTATAGGAAAGATTCGTGTCTAATCTCTAGACCAGTGGTGGTGTAGGGGTATGGCACGCGGCACGGAATGCTGAGGACCTGGGTTCGATTCCCAGCATTGGTCTTTTTTCTGGGGTTTTTTCTGTGCATCTATATTTCAGTTTGTATTTAGTACGAAATGTATGATTTCACGGGATGACCGTAAAAGTAATTAAAAAAAAAAAAAAAAAAAAATGAAGTTGAAAAAATAAGTACAAAAAAAGATACTTCATAGCTAACTTGTTTAATAAGTTTTGGTACAATTTCTATGGTAAAATCGGATGAGGAAATCGGATTCAGTGCGTAACGTAACGTAAACCTCCATACAAATTGTTCCGGAACTTATTTTCACGTATTCGGATCGGACGTAGTGCGAAACCGCTCTTATGATTGCAAACAACAGAAACTGTGGGATAGCATTTCCCTAGTCTTGTAAGCGTTGACATTTGTAGACGCTTGTTTAATGGCACGGCACATGTTGCTTGCATTTTCTTACGCGACATGTTCCCTCAAAAAAACTTTTTTACATATATATAATTTTAACTGTAAACGGCTAGTGTACTACGACCGCGACGACACGAACGCGACACGGACACGACTCACGGGCACGCGACGCGCTGCTTGCACTGGTCGAGAAGCTCCTTTAGCTGCGCGAACTTGCTATGAGCTTCTTGAAGCATGTTTCTGTTGATATTAAAATCATTTGTAGTTAATATACACGATGTTTTAAAATTAATCCTAGCGGGTATGACTGAAAAAACCCCTTTATATTCTTCAAGATTTTTTAAATGGTCGTCTTTAATTGGTCGATGTTCAAGATGTACAATCATCAAAAACCATGCCTTTTCACCTTAAAGGCCCATTTTGGGTGCAATGAAATTTGTGGGCGGGCCCACAAAGATTTTTTGTGTCATTTTTTTTGATGTAACACCCGTTCCTCGTTGGTCAAGCAACTAGACAAAACATGTACAAGTAATTAACAAAAAAAATATTCTTTTCCTCATTGGTCAACAAAATTAAGGGCGGGTTTAGGCAATTTCGACGGTTGCAAGCAAATTTAATGTGAAACTGTTAAGCCGTGGCTTTTGTCGATTGTACGACGTCACAGAAGTGACAAAATTTTGGATCAAAAATTCCGACGATTTTTTACAGGGGTGTTTAGTTAAACTAACCTAGCCATCTCCTCAAATATTCTTAGTGATAAATTGAACTTGACGTTTGGAACGCCATCTGGTATAAAAAACTTGTAACACTGACCTGCATTTAATAGCGAAAACGCGCAAGCTGTGTTGCGTAATGTCGCGGCTGTCGCGACAGACCAGCCCGACACTGTCTTTGAACACCATCTCGAGCCGCGACATCTGCTCGTCCAGTTGGGGATCCGATTCATCAGTGCCCAATGTTCTGTAAATGACACCAAATAAAAAAATATACAACGTTTGACAAAGTTATACATCAAAGAGGGTGCAATCAATCTAAAATTATCCACGGCATTATACTCCTTTCACTGTAGCATGGTGCAGGTGACACTTGACACACCGTTTCGTTACACTTAGACAAAATTGCAATTTACTTAATAGCAATTTATTTAAATTCCAGTCTGAATTTTTCTGGAGTTAAACATTTAAACTTCGAAAACAATATCGTGCGCGAAAGAAATTTAACCTATTTATTTTTTATTATCAATAAAAAAAAATACAATTAAGTCAAGAAACGTAATATGCGTGTAACAGAACATTTAATGATGGGACACAATCTACCACGAGTTTATCGATACTTATTAATTTGTAATGTTAATAACGATGCGCTTTAAAAAAAAAATATTCCATGTCGAACAACAGAACAGGTTGATATGTCCGACAAATACGTAAGTTTACGAGTGACACTTACCTTACCTACGTGATATAATGCTTCAAAAATAATGACTTATTTTATTCAATAAGGTTCTGTTAAAATAAAAGATACAAGTAGGTCATCCATCACCATCATCATTCCAGCCATAAGGCGTCCACTGCTGGACATAGGCCTTTCTTATTGATACCCATTATATTATTATAGTTACTGCTTTAGTTTTGTTTATTATAGTTTTGCTTTATGTTACGGCCTATTTTCGATATACCTAAAAATTTGTACGACCTCGACTTTTTTTCGCATTATAAAAAACTCCGGTACTTAGTTTGCTTTACTTAATTTCATGAAGTAATCGTAAATTTATATTATTAATTACACAATATACCTAATTAAAGTTATAAATTTATAGTTTTATCGATTCGAGTTTTATAGCTTTCACTTCTCTAGTCTGTGGGTTTTGACACCTGCCACCCGCACCATGCTACAGTGAAAGGAGTATGATAGGGTTGTTGTGTAATCATCATCATCATTTGAGCTGAAAGACGTCTACTGTTAAACATAGGCCTCCCCCAAGGTTCGGCAAACAGACCAACCAATCCAACGCGTTCCCGCACCTTAACCTGGGCCCAATTACATAACAAATTACAACTAAGGGCCGGCGCTCACTGACGGCATGGCACGGCATGGCACGGCAAAGGATTTTATTACTATCAAGATATTTTGAATCTTATTTTAATGAGTTAAGAATTCATGTTAATTTATTTCGATATCACGATGCCGCGACGTGCCGAGGGATGCTGCGGTAAAATTTGTATGTAACCTGCCGTGCCATGCCGTCAGTGAGCGCCGGCCCTTATATTACAAGCGGAACTTTCACTTCAGTTATATTAACTAGAAAGGGAGTTCCGCTTGTAATATAAGTTGTACCTTGTAATGTAATAGGCCCCAGGTCGCTCATCTTTTTGGAATGTTAAGTAGTTTTGTCAAATGCCATCGCTTTGGCGGGGAATTTAATAGGTCTCACGTCAAAGTTTGTTTAAGAAACTGACTTGTCTAAGGGGTTTTAATCAAAAAATGATATTCCAAATAAACATTATTCAAAAAAAAATCACGTTTTGTTTTACGTAACTGCGACTTAATCGTGACCGCCACCGAATACTGATCTATAGCTAAAACGTTTAAACGAGTCCTCAGTAAGACGACAAAGGTGGCCGGGAGAGGTGCGGGCGGCAGGCACAAGAGGCGCGCTCGCCGCCCGCACCTCTCTCGCCCCCTTTGTCGTAATACCCCCCAGCCCCTGTACCGCGCGGGCGAGAACTCATTTAAACGGTCTAGCTATAGAAAAACTGGTTCATGATCACCGATTAAGAATCATCGTGTCATCATCATCATCATTTCAGCCGCAGGACGTCCACTGCTGGGCATAGGCCTCCCTCACTGATGCCCAATCATTACGATTGGAAGCGATTTTAATCCACCCCGAAGTCTGAACCTGCGGCCTTCACCAAATCGTGTACAGTAAAATTACATAAAGTTTGCCACTGACAGATGGTTTGCCTTCATTTCATATTCAACTTTAACGACCTACAAATAAAGCCAATTTTAGAATACTGTTAACCATGTTTGCAGATTTTGTAATAACTAGTACTTTATTTGTATGGTGTTAAAGTTGGAAATGAAATGAAGGCAAGCCATCTGTCAGTGGTAAACTAAAAGTAAACGTATTGTATGTGGTTTTATATTGCGTACCCCTTGATAGCCATGGTGAGGTAGTTGACTTGGTTGCTGAACATGGGCAGTTTGCTCGTGATCACGTCCACGGGGTCTTCTGTTGGCAGCTTGTCTTCGATGCTGTGCGGCACTCCTAGCGCCGTCGCCAGTTTTGCACTGAAAATACAGGGTTATTTGTAATTCACTGACATCCTCTTAACCCTGAATTCCTATCACTCAAACAAATGTTTTTTGTTTTACGACTTTTTAAAATGAAGCACTTTTTTCCCATACAAATACACAGAGTATCGTAAAAATAAGAGGTAATCTCAAATTTTCAAAACGCTATTACACCAAAAATATTAAGTTATGACAAAAGCCGTAAAACAAAAAACATTTGTTTTAGTGGTAGGAGTTTAGGGTTAACAGGATGCTAGTGAATTACAAATAACCCTATATATGGGATTAAAGTCGATCCATATTTAGACACTAGGGTTACCAGATGGCCAGGAAATCCGAGATTGTCCCGGAATTACCATCCTTGTCCCGTGTCCAGGAATTATACTTTTCTCAAACATGCTATGTAATGTTTACGTTGTGTTCCTTAAAACAGGCCTCAAAATACACCGTTGCAGGCCTAGGCCGGCAATGCGATCGTCTATTGTTTCATGTCACACAGCACCATGATGTTTATAGGTCTACGGCATCATAGCATTTAGCCATTTAAAAAAAAACTATAGGCAAAATTTGCGTTTTGGTTCATTATGACATTCTGCCACTACGCTTATTTAAGGTAAGGTAAGATGGTGGTGGTGATGGTAATGGTGATCTGCCTTGAGAAATATTTCACCATCAATATCATCATCACCATCATCATCATCATCATCATCATCATCGTTATCGTCATAATCATCATCACCATCATCATCATCATCATCACCATCATCATCATCATCATCATCACCATCATCATCATCACCACCATCATCACCATCATCATCATCATCATCACCAAAATCATCATCATCATCGTCATCACCATCATCACCATCATCATCACCATCATCACCATCATCATCACCATCACGATCATCATCATCACCATCCTCATCACACCATCATCACCATCATCATCATAATCATCATCATCATCATCATCACCATCATCATCATCATCATCATCACCATCATCATCACCACCATCATCATCATCATCATCACCATCATCATCATCATCATCATCATCATCATCATCACCACCATCATCATCATCATCATCATCATCATCATCATCATCATCATCATCATCATCATCATCATCATCATCATCATCATCACCACCATCATTATCATCACCACCACCATCATCATCATCATCATCATCATTACCTTCACCATCATGATGACGACGACGATGATGATGATGATGGTGATGGTGCATGTTTGAGAAAAGCACTATATAAGCCTCGGCCGGAACAGGGGTTGCCGGCCTCGTATCAACTTAGATACTCGGCCGGCAACCCCTTAAGTCCCGGCCTCTGCTGTAATGTACTATTATAGTCCCGGATTTCGAATACTAGTTTTTTTCATTATGTTATGAGTAACTAAACTACTAGGTCGCTCAATAAAAATGAGTGAGCGATCTCAATTTTTGCTGTTTAGTTTTGTTTTTATATGTAATGGTTTTCATAGCAAATGAACATTGTATTAACAAACACTTGTCTTGTGTCGATTTTTTACGAAAGTATTATTTCATGAATAAGAAAAGGCAGAAGCGGTGCTCAATTTGAGTTTCGATGTCTTTGATCAATTATAACTGAAGATACACATTGCCGAACAAAATCCCCTCCAAAGAATGTCCGAACTTTTTTATTTGTTTGCATAACAATTAAAATCATCACCTACACAGAAATTTGAACCTAGTCTTTACTTCATTACAGTCGAATTTCGGTTGACACTTGACAGCTAAACTTGACAATTTCACGCAACGTACTGAGAAAAAAGAAGGCCACTTTTGTCAAAGTGGCGCTCATTTGGCTCGGACATTTTCGGGCGCGCGACTGTGGATCTACAGTTATAATAATTGATCAAAGTTCGATGTTATAAAAATACACAGTGATGTATAATTAGTAGTGTCCGACCGAAGTTTCGGTTTCGGTTTCGGTTTCGGTTTCGGCCAATTTCGGCCAAAAAAGAGATTTCGGCCGAGGTTTCGGTTTCGGCCAGAATCCGGCCGAAACCTTCGGCCGGGCCGAAATTACTTCGCGGCCTCTCGCGGCTCTCGCATCGGGAGCGCTCGGCTTAATTCGGACACGCTCGGCCGGGTAGGTATAGGTAATGCATCGGCGGCCGGCCCAGCTGGGACCAGCGACAGTAGTATGTATGAATGTTGTTTATTTATTAAATTATTATTTACTTTTTAGAATCTGTTTGGCGACCGCTTTAGCCTAGTTGGTAGTGACCCTGCCTACGAAGCAAGAGGTCCAGGGTTCGAATCCCGGTAAGGGCATTTATTTGTGTGATGAGCACGAATATTTGTTCCTGAGTTATGGATGTTTTCTATGTATTTAAGTATTTATTTATCTATATAAGTATGTTTATCGTCGTCTAGTACCCATAGTACAAGCTTTGCTTAGTTTGGTACTAAGTCGATTTGTGTAAGATTGTCCCCTAATATTTATTTATTTTATTTGTTACTGCATTTTATGCTGTGATTAATGAACAATACGTTTGATATTAGGATTGTGAATTTAGTTTAGATGTGATAAGAATAGGTTGTTTGTTTTGAATAATATAATACCTATGCCAAGACATTTTTCATTAAAAATAAACGTTTTTTATTTTGTTTAACAAAAAAAGTAACTGTTCTCATATAAGAAATCCTTGCAATAACCTTTTCCTTACGATCTGTACAGTAATTTTGAATATTTTGTTTGATATGATACGTCTTCAAAAATTTCGGTTTCGGTTTCGGTTTCGGCCGAAATCAGAAAAAAACCGAATATTCGGTTTCGGTTTCGGTTTCGGCTAAAAATCGTGTTTCGGTCGGACACTAATAATTAGTAATGTAATGTAATCATGTCTGTCAGTGGCGAAGGGTACTAACAACCCGATTCAACTCGGGTTGACTAAACTTTGGAAATTACCTTATGCTTCTTTTTTAACCCCTAACACAAAAACCGGCCAAGAGCGTGTCGGACACGCACAAGGTAGGGTTCCGTAGCCATTACAAAAAAATCAAGTAATATTTTTCTAAGGATTTCGTATGTGTACGGAATCATCCAAGTTTAGGTATGTTTTATACCTTAGGCTACTATTTACTCTTAAACTACAAATAATTTCCAAGCAATCTTAGCCGCTATAATTTTCCTAGTAAATTTGATATATTTACTACCATTCTGAATTTTTTCAAATTTTTCCACCTAACAGTATAGATTTTAGAGGGGGGGGGGACGCTCGATTTTAATGAAAATTTTCACTTTAAAGTTGAATATTTCGCAAACAGATCACTGAATAGAAAAATCATGTTAGCAACCCCGCAATGGTTTTAAAAGACCTATCCAACGATACCCCACACTATAGGATTAGTTGAGAAAAAAAAATCACCCCCCTTTACGTCTATGGGAGGTACCCTAAAAAAAATTATTTTTTTGTTTTTTATTTTACCACTTTGTTGGCGTAACTGATATGTATATTCATGCCAAATTACAGCTTTCTATTACTAACGATCTCTGAGCTTAGCCGCGGACAGACAGACAGACAGACAGACAGACAGACAGACGGACAGACATGGCGAAACTATAAGGGTTCCTAGTTGACTACGGAACCCTAAAAAGGGTTCTTATATTATAAGTTTGACCGCTATGTGTGTGTGTGACCGCTATGTGTGTGTGTGTGTGTGTGTGTGTGTGTGTGTGTGTGTGTGTGTGTGTGTGTGTGTGTGTGTGTGTGTGTGTGTGTGTGTGTGTGTGTGTGTGTGTATGTGTATGTCTGTGGCATCGTAACTCTTAAGCGGGTGAACCGATCTGGATGAGGTTTTTTTTATTTGAAAGCAGGTTTCTTGGCAATGGTTCTTAGACACGTTTCATCAAGTTATCAGCTCTTTTGTATGGTTCGGATGAGATCTTAAACTGAATTGCGTTGGGAGTTTTTTTTTTTAAATAATTTATTATCATTAGAGCCCGTTATCTTGTTGCACTGTCATTACTTTTCAGTAGAGGGTGAATGTTTTTATTATCGACTATTTAAATGTCGATACTGTATTTCACTGATAATTTCAAAGAGGAGTCACTATAGGTACTATTACTTTTGTATAAAAATATATATAATAATAAACAAAGAAATAAAAGTTGCTCTACATTTTTTGAAGTCATGCTGCGTCTTCCATTTAAAAATATCCATTTTAAAATATAAAAACTTCTTTCCACTGAGACAGATGTAATGGGAGCGTACTTAAATAAAGAGAAGTATTGGAGGCCGGGCTTGCATGGATCGTCGTTCATTACTTCTATTTCTATGCCTCTGTTAAGCATATAAATTTTTTGCAATGTATGATATCCAACATTTTTTTTTAATGATAAAGATAGCTTTTTATAAATATGCCGTCCCTTTTCATGCAAAAGTAACTTCAACAACTGCTTCTTTACACCAATTACCACGGCAATTGATACTAAATGCTCGATTGATTGTCTCTCTAACTTTGGGATTGCTTACGATGAAACTGACATGTTATCTCTTATAAACTGTAATTATTTTTTGACATGGCGAAAATTCAATTGCATTATTATAAACATCGATATCAAAAAGGTCGATAAAAAAAACATTCACGCTCTACTGAAAAACAATTTCAGTGCGACAAGATAACGGGGTCTAATTATCATTATCGCACTTTCAAGAAGAGGATAAATGGGTTTTAGGTTATTTTTTGCTCCGGCTTTACATGCAAAAATGTTCACGCCCCGCCACTGATGTCTGTCCGTCTACTCACCAGTAGCTAGAGAACACAGTCCATATCCCCTCGAAGGCCTCTATAACCGCCGCCTCGGGTCTTGGCTCGGGGCGCTCCAACCGCTCCACAGTAGACTTGGCTAACTCCATATACTCTGGTATTATTTGACACTTGCGGGCCACGTCCAGACAGAGCTCCTTGAAGTTTAACACTTCAGATTGTGACAGCGACTTTGGGTCTGAAACAAACAAACATACAGTCAAACGAAGGACGATTAAGTCAAAAGGACTTCTAATGACGTTGGCGTTCTTCTAACGACCGCTTTAGCCTAGTTGGTAGTGACCCTGCCTACGAAGCAAGAGGTCCTGGGTTCAAATCCCGGTAAGGGCATTTATTTGTGTGATGAGCACGAATATTTGTTCCTGAGTTATGGATGTTTTCTATGTATTTAAGTATTTATTTATCTAAGTATATAAGTATGTTTATCGTCGTCTAGTACCCATAGTACAAGCTTTGCTTAGTTTGGGACTAGGTCGATTTGTGTAAGATTGTCCCCTAATATTTATTTATTTATTTATTTATTTATTTAATGTCCACAGTTTACACAAAGTTCCTTTAAAATTCCAGCAAATTACGTCAAAATAATGTCGAACGATAGCACAGTGAACGATTGCGGTACTCTGGAGATGAGCTCTGGTTGAGTTCGAAACGCGTCAGTGTAGTTTGGTGGTGGTGATAGTTGGGTTTGTTTGATTTGTAAGTAAGTAAGTTGAGGTGCAAACTGGATCAGATCAGAATATATAATAAATAAATAAATCTTTTTGCGTGTTTTATAAACTGTCCAACTCACCTTTACTTTCAATGGAAGCTAAAGAGTTCTTCAAGTCGGTGAGCAAATGCTCGATCCTCGGGAACACCTCGTTGAACACCGCGATCCAATGTTTGAGCAAACATTGGAGGACGTCGGCCAACGTCCAAGGCGGCGGTTTGAACAACACGTGCTCCCACAAGTTGTTGTATTTTGCTCTCATTTCGTTCTGAAAATTGATATCAGAATTAGAATAGAAATGCGAATAAAAAAACCTTCAATTTGTTTGTTTACTTGATTTATTATTCGATGTTATAATTTTTTTTTTACCCTTTTTATGTCCATGTCTTGCTAGTTAGCTGGTTGGCTGACTAATAAATAAATAATTGACTGATTTATTACAAGCTTTTACTTAACTTGCAACATTTTTGCATGTCATTATCTTAGTGATGACGGACTGACTGATGACTAATTGACTAATGTCTGACTTAGGGTTGACTGCCTGACTGACAGACGACTGACTGATGACTAATATCTGACTGATGACCAAAGCCCGAACGACGGGAGCAAAAATGCACTTTTCAGTAGTAATATTGTGTAACAACCTGACATGTAAGATCAGTTTATTGATCAGTTTGATCAATAAATTTCTGATTCAAAAATTGTTCGTATGGATGTCAATAGAAAATAGTCGATATTTAATTAAGCACTAGTGAAAAGTGCATTTTTGCTCCCGTCGTCCGGGCTTTGCTGATGACTGTCTGATGCCTGACGAATGACTGCCTGATGGATGACTAATTCATAACTATTACTATACACGGGACTTATCACGCAAATAATATTCACCTCGACATTTCGGCCACATTGCAGTGGCTGTGGTCGCGAGCTGACTATATTGATGAATTATTGGTTGGTTATTATGATGAATTGACTGATGACCGCCTGACTGACTGATGACTAACTGACTGATGTCTGACTTAATGATGACTGGCTGACTGACTGATGACTAACTGTCTGATGTCTGAGTCTGACTAACTGATACCTAGATATTTTCCTGGCACGAACGACGTGCGGTTAGTGTTTGACATAATAATAACATCGATTCGGTTTGGTATTATTCTTCACATATTTTCAAACTTGTCACATTGATATAACGCCACTTCAAAGATATCGATAAATGAAATCACTAGCGTTGCATCGTTCCGTTTGTACCAAGGAAATCTCTAGGTATACTGATGACTGACTTAATAATTTACTAATGTCTGACTGATGTCTGACTTACTGATGACTAACCGACTGATGACTGACTAATTGACTAATGTCTGAATGATGACTAAACTTACTGGTGGGAGCCTGACTGACTGATGACTAATTGACTGATCTCTGACTTACAGCTGACTACCTGACTGATTGATAACCGCCTAACTGACTGAAGTCTGACTTACTGATGAGATGACTGCCTGACTGTCTGACGACTGCCTGACGACTGCCTGACGACTGCCTGACGACGTACCTCCAGTATGTTGGCGAGCAGCCGGTGCATGACGTCCCGGCAGTGGCGCACGCTGGGCCAGCGGTCAGGGTCGGGCGCGGGCAAGGGTTTGCTCTCCAGCTGGCCCTTCAGCTCGTGCAGACTGATACACCGGAGCGAGTTTATCATCGCCTTGTTGCATAAGTTCTTGTCGTTTGTTAGCAGGATCTGGATCAAAAAATACTTTTTGGTCAGTACACATTGTTGTAAAACAACAACAAATATTGCGAGCAAACGCAGCGTAGGACGTCTACCGATGAGGTGGACAGACGACTTGGTAAAGGACGCTGGTTCAAGGTGGATGCGAGCAACTTCCGACACCGTACTGATTGGGTATCAATGAGTGAAGCTTATTTCCAGCAGTGGGCGTCCTACGGCTGAAATGATGATGCTGATGACACATTATTGTGGTAAAAAATATAAAAATGTCATTTACCACAGATTTACCCCTTCCGGCTTGCTGTAGGCCGCAGTTCAGTATTTCATCGTCGGGCGACTCGCATGGGTGTATGTGAGAGTTCGCGTCTCTTAATGATTGACCTGCAAACAACATTTAAAATTATAACCCTTGTGCTTTAAGGTTATAAGGCTGCTTATAAGGCTAGTGCCTTGCCCCGCGACTTTACCCGCGTTAACCATTCGATCTAGCAATCAATTCCCAAAAATTACAATGTAGTCTTCATGTTGTTGTTCTCAACTAGCATCACTAACCAACTTTTGATCCGGCTGTTCTCCGGCAGCGACTTTTACGGATTGTTCTTAACCAGCATCATTAACTAACTCTTGATCCAGTCGTTCACTGGCAGCGACGTTTACACATTGTTCTCAACTAGCATCACTAACCAACCTTTGATCTGGGATTTGGCCCAGTTCGTCCGAAGGGATTTTTCCCGAGCACAAGTCACCCTTCCAATCCTTAAAGTAAAAAACAGCAAAGACTTCGCGTCTTTGGCCCCTCTGGCGACTCATTCAAAAAGCCTTTGATCTGGCTGTTCTTCGGCAGCGACTTGTGCATATTGATCTCAACCAGCATTGTTAACCAACCTTTGATCCGGCTGTTCTACAGCAGCGACTTGTACTGATTGTTCTCAACTAGCATCATTAATCAACCTTTATTCCTGCTGCTCTCCAGCAGTCACTTTTACAGACTGTTCTCAACCAGCATCACAAACCAAACCAACCTTTGATCCGGCTGTCCTCCGGCAGGGACTTGAACAGGTTAGTCTATAGCGGCGCGCGCTTTTGTAAACGACGCCGGACGCTGTTGTTATCCTTCAAGCGGCCCAGTTCGTTGATAAAGCGCTGAATGTTCCATAACACGCCTCCAGAAACACCTTGTATATACACATAGTCATTGTTCTCAACTAGCATCACTAACCAACCTTTGATCCGGCTGTTCTCCGGCAGCGACTTGTACAGGTAGTCCATAGCGGCGCGAGCGCGTTTGCAGATTGCGCCGGCGCCGTTGTTATTGTCCTTCAGACGGTCCAACTCGTTGATGACTCGCCACGGCACCAGTAGCGTTGGCTGCTCGCTGTAACCTACAAAACAGTATACAATGAACCACAGGCAAGCACACCCGTTGATATGGTTGGGTCTGTCTGACATATGTATTGATTTGGGTTTTCCATGAGTCTCGTAGCCTTTGTGCATGTGTGGCAGCGGACAAGCAGAGGACCTAAGTAAAAGGGTTGGACCTCCGCAAAGATGCCTGAATCAATCAGAAGACTATCCAACGACAGGATAAATTGATAAAATTAGAATAGGCCTATACAGGAAGACAAAAGATAAATAGAGGCCATAATAATTTTTACGGATTAAAATTAAGCTTGGCGTAAACAAAAACTAGCAGGCTGATTGTGTAACTTTCTTAACACTCGGCATCAGATTGAAATGACAGTTTTTGTATGGCTGTGTCAGCTGGCTGTTTTCGATACCAATTGTCAGCCATACAAGAACTGTCAAAATGAATGCGATGGCGATTGCGAGGGAGTTAGACAATTAGCCTGCGGGATTGAAAGTATATTTGGTATCCCAGTAACAAATTCCTGTGGAATAACATTTTGACTTTAAACAAGAATAGATGGCGCTGTCCAAACACATTTCCCAAACATTAAGCCCACGAGGTTTCAAGATAACGAACTTCATCTCCAATCAATAGATGTTGTTGTCCGAGTAACTGATCTGTTATGCTTTAAAAATATTGCCGAGGATTAAAAATAGTAAATAATAATATTTCACAGTTTCTTCTTACCTTTTATGTGCGAATTTAGCACATTCTTTATGACATCTAGCTCGTGTATAAATATGTTTGTGTCCACAACTAGCACAACATTTTCTGAGTTGCTACCCAGTCCTTCCTTTGGAGGTTGGTACGGGGTGACTGGAGGCGGAGGTGGGCTTTTGATCTGAAAATTATAAGGATAATTAAGGTAAACATACCAATGCTCGACACCTCAACGCCCAGTAGATGACTAATATAGTGAGGTCCATTATGTTAGTCTTGCTTATGATTGTCTCATTTAGTTATAAAAATCCGAAATTTGACACAAATATTATAGTTGTCAAACGGACCTCACAATACTAGCTTTGTAAACGACAGGCGCCGACGAAGTGACCCCACTGTGATTTACCTGAAAGAGAGCTTAAAACCTATGTTAAAACTAGAATAAAATAGTATATAGATATGTTTAATTATAATAGTACTAACCTCATAGATATAACGTTAATTTTCATAGTTTATATATGTTTAATAAAGATGCATATACAAAGTGAGAGGGAGGGACACCTGTAAATGTAAATCTACCTATCAATGTCAATAACAATTGTCATGACTCTTGACACGCGTCCCACCAGATGGTAGTTGTAAATTTACTGGCAAGACGGACGGACGGTGGGCTACCCTTGTGACAATTTCGCGAATTTAATACTTACTCTTTGTTGTCTTCTAGCTCCCTCATCTGCGCTGCACATATTTTGCCATCTAACAAGCTTACAAGCTAGAAATAGCCTGTCGCAGAAACTCTCATTGCAATCACATACAGTAAAATTACATAAAGTTTACCACTGACAAATGGTTTGCCTTCATTTCATATTCAACATTAACAACCTACAAATAAAGCCAATTTTAGAATACTGTTACCCACGTTTGCAGATTTTGTAATAGCTACTTTATTTGTATGGTGTTAAAGTTGGAAATGAAATGAAGGCAAGCCATCTGTCAGTGGTAAACTAAAAGTAAATGTATTGTACCTCTTTACAGTCAACCTCCATGGCTTCAACTGCAAACTCCGTACTAACATCCAAGCCCTTTGCTTCCTCTATTGCCTCGTTACTTAAGTCAGCGCGTAAAACCTCCATCCTATCCTTGGCAGTAGCAAACGCCTTCACATCCTTCAGCTTATAACCTAACTTTGACTTTATTGCGGACACCAGCTTACTAGCCTCAGAGAACTGTGGAGGTGTAGCAGGATGCTTCATAAATGGGTATTCCGCAGTCTGATTGCATATACCCTGTTCAATGTCCGCAAATGTGTCTTTTTGTACAGATTTATTGCAATATTCCTCAGGTAACTGAGCTTTCATGGAGGATAGAATTTTGTTTGCCGCTAGGAATTGAGACGGTGATGGTGCAGATTGGAGGCTGTCGCTACCAGGAGATTGAGTGGTAGGACATTTTATTTCACTAATTGGGCTTTTTAGCTCTGGAACTTTGGATTGTGTCTCTGTTTGTGGTATGACTTTTGGGCTTATTCTTGCTTTTGATTTTGGTGTGGTGTCTATACTGTCCTGTTGGGTTTCGCTTGATAATTGAGCTCTTAGTTTGGCAAGTCTTGAGTTGGCAGAGTTTTTTCCAGCAGAATTTGGTCTCGGAGATGGTTTTTCTGGTGTCTTATTTGTGCTTTTATTGTGTTTTTCAGGTGTTTGCGTTGGGGTGGCTAAAATAATTTAAATATAGATTAATACATCAGTCATTTAAAGACAATTATTAAGAACCCACAAATTCAAAAATTTTATAAATAAAACAGTGTAATGTCATGGCTTTAAGTTGACATTAGCCAAATTCGCCATGCTAAAATAACAAGGGCTAAAGCCATTACTTTAAAAAAATGGATCACAGCTGAGCTTTTATTTTGACAGACATTGTGTTGTAAAAACAGAAATCTGGATCTGACTGGTGTATGATGTTTACATTTTAGATAAATTTTAGTACAGGGCAAGCTCTTGCCATGGACGTAGGAAGCCAAATTTTTGTATAGAGGTTCCCTTTCTGACACAGGTAAGGAATAAAGATGTGTTTTAGCAAAATTCCCATGTGTCAAGAAGTTCTATGAAATTTGTGGGTACAAACTTGTCTTGAATTTTTCACATTTTAATTGATAATACAAGGTTACTTGTAGGCCATAGCGGAAGGTTGAGGTCTATAGGTAGGTCCATTTTCATAATTCTATTATGATTCTTATGATTTGTATCTTTAACTGTAAATTCACAGCTGGCCATACTAACAATCTAGCATAATACTATTAAATATAAAAAGAAGTATACTAAAACTACTACCATATTATTGTTATTACCATATTGTTACCATATTACCATGTTGTAGTGACATGAATTTTGTAAAGACAAACTCAAAACTAGTTCACTAACTTTATCATAAAAATATACGATAGATATTTTTAAATCAAGACTCAGAATATTAGGAGTGATTTTTTTTACTTATAAAATGTTATTATTATACCCAACCTTTTTTCTGTTTTTTCTTAACGTTATCTTCATGGTTATCGCTTTTTCTTTTCAAGGTTTTTCTCGGGCTTTCCTCTTTGCGATTTTTTTCCTGTTTTTCCTTCTGCTTTTTACTCCGTTTCTTGCTTTTGTCATGTTCATCTTCAGCCTTGAATAAAAATTATGTTTTGTAATTGATCAATGTATTTAGATATATCCAAGTGAACATTAAAGTAACGTTGTGTTTAATAAACACGAGAATAAACACGGACTTAAAGAAAAAAAATCGTTGTAAACAATAATCGTAAAAATTGTGAAACATACCTGTGGTTGACTCCACGACGATTTCCCGGTTTTCTTGTTGAAAAAATACTTTCTGCCAGGTATCGATTTAGATTTACATAATACCCAACCATCAGGCAGCTTTCCCGAATCCTTTTTATCCGAATTCATTGCGAATAAAACAGTGAAATATTCATTTACACATCACATCACGAAAATTAAGAAATTTTAATTTACGTTTTGTTGTCTATGATCCTTTATTTTTATGTTTTGGTTTTACCCACCCATACCCCGTACCGAACGTTTCGTTAGTAGCAATGGCAAGGCTGTGTCTGCACAACTACACAAACTGCAAACAATCGACGTGCTTGCGGCGAAACGGATGCGTTCATAAACAAATCAATATTGACTGACAGATCTAAAACGTCAGGAAACAGCTGAGTTCAGTCAGCTTACTAACCTAAAAGCGTACGCGAAAAATGGCCATCGAAAAGTAATTCAGCATTGTTGATTTCATAACCATTCCATGTATCCAGTTTGGATGTATGGAAATTAAAGTTTTTCAGAAAAATGGAGAAAATTGTTAAATTAAGTAAGACCATCCGAAACAATTGGAAAAAATCCACAGTGGGTGCTTGTGCTTTGGTATATGGAGCGTCTGTAGCTAAAGAAAAATATGAGTAAGTTCAGACTTGTTTAGTTATCCTAATCATCCTTGAGCCTATAAATAAAAATATAGTATTACTCCCCGTCATCAAAAATTTTCGAAAGTTGTGTGGCTACCTAAATCTACAAATTTTTGGAAAAATTTGAGTTACTAGATGATAACCAGTTTGGCTTTAGGAGGCAACGCTCAACTACTCTCGCTGTATAAGTATGTGCAGGGAGTGCTACAGAACATAAAAAATAAAAACTACTACTACTACGACTCTGTAGGTTTGCTCTTGGATATGTCTAAAGCATACGATCTTACTAACTCTGTACTCTGTTGTTAATCGGACAATTTGAAAATTTTACTGAAAAGTCAGACGGAGCAATCTGCTCAACTTTAATATTTTCTAAGATTTTTTGCAAAAAATAAAGATGGGTGGAAAGAAATTGGGGAGCCTTTGCCCATGTGAGACTCCAAATAGACTACATTAAAAAAAAACTACTTACCTGAATATTATTTAATTTACAGAATCAATATCCTCATGCGTACAGCCTGCAAAGAGGCAGCCCTATATGGAGAGTCACTCATTCCCATGGAGAGGAACCCAACAGTAGTCACTGTAATCCTTAATCCTGTTGCTAATAAAAGAGCGGCAAAAAAAGATTTCGAGGCATATTGTGAACCTTTATTGCACCTCGCTGGGTTACAAGTGGATATAGTACAAACAGCATCTGAAGGAAATGCAAAGGAGATTGTTGAGACATTGAAAGGGACAGAGGCAATTATTGTTGCTGGTGGAGATGGAACTTTATCAGAAACTGTCACAGGTATATTTACAGCATTTTTTTTATATGATCTAGGTAAAACAAGCAGACCACCAATCACATATTTAGTACTGGAAGCTGATTTTGAAATTGTACCATCAACCGCATTAGTTCCACAATTATCATAGGTACTCCATTCCAAATTTTACTTGACTAATAAAATGAAGTTGACATACTTTTGCTGAACTTTCGTTGAACTCGCGATACAGACCCAGAGTCTAGTGCGAAGGCCACTGTAATGTAATTATTCTTATTCTTATTCTTCTTTTTATGAGCTGTCAAGTGGTTGCTAATCTAAAGTGACCAGTTGACAAAAAAAATTGAAGTTGAAGTTATGCACTGTCAGAACGCGTTTTCCCCAAGAATTCTTTACTCCCACTTCCCTCTGGTGAGATATCATGAGACCCCCCCCCTAATCTCACGTGATATTTGCCCCCCAAGTGAGATTTGGCTTGACCCCCTCCCCCCCTTAAGACCTCACGTAATTACTGGACGCCCCCTAACTCAATCTCTTAACTAATTATTTGTTTCAAAGAGACTAAATAAACATAGATTTTGCAGTTACTTAATTGAAAATTATTCTGGATTCAGGGCTAAAACAAAGTGAAAAAATGAATCTTGGAATTAAACTTCAACTATCGACTATCTTCCCTTTCCAGGTCTCCTACGTAGAACTGACGACGCCAACAGATTCCCACTTGGTATTCTACCACTCGGCCGAACAAACACACTTGGTAACACTCTGTTCCCTGGCGGAGATGGAGTAGAGCGGGTGAAACAACTAATTGAAGCTTCCATGGCCATTATCAAAGGGGACACTGAGTGGAAAGATGCTCTCAAAATAGAACAAATAACCCAAGCAGAAGAGGAAACCCCGCGACCCATCTTTGCCATGTGCTCGATACAGTGGGGAGCCTTCAGAGACACTATGGCAAGAAAAGACAAATATTGGTTCACTGGTAGCTTAAGAGAATATGCTACTTACATTTTCAATGGTTACAAAAACTCCATCACGTGGGATTGCAACGGTACAATCAAATATACACCACCTTGCGCTGGCTGCAGCAATTGTTTGCAAAAACGACAAGAAGTCAAACGGACATGGTCCTTCTTCATGCCTAGTACACAAGCAGCAGTTGTGGATCAGACGCTAACGGTAAACCCAGAGTGTTCGAAAACAGAGGAGTTGTGCTTCAAAACCAGTGAGTTCCGGATAGAGACATCTACTAAGAAACAGGAAGTACCGTCTCTAAATATAGTTTTAGGAAAGAACGGTTATTCATACACTCAGTTTATTAGCGATGGGTGGAACAGATTGAAGAACAAAGCATTGCCCGAATTCACCATACCAGCGAGGACTGTGGAGATATTGCCTGAAGACCCAGGTAGAGAGGTCACTATAGAGATAGACAAGGAAGAATTTGAGTTGAAACCAGTAAAAATAACAGTTCTACCAAAAGTTGTGAAATTTTTCTGTAAACCGCCATTAAATAACACTTAGATTTCTATTTTTATTTTTATTTTAATTTATTTTGAACCTGTATACAGGGTGTAACATTTAGATCGGTCAGTATGGGAAAGTCTGAAACTATAAGACATACGAAAATCTGTTCTTAGGAACGATGTCATTGATTTTAGTACATAACAAGAAAAACTGTATTCATACATTTTAAAAAAATTTTTACTCAGCTCGGGAATCGAATCCGGACGTTTTGAAGAATAAAACTAACACTATTTCTATCTAACTACGAAACATGATGTCTAAAATTAATAAAATACATTGTTTTCATATCCTTTAATTTACTTTAGTAGGTGTTTGAAATGACTACCAGTTTTTTTTTTCAATTCAACATTCTTATAGTTTCAGACTTTTCCATACTGACCGATCTAAATGTTACATCGGCAAAAGGCAACCGTTACTGACTGGTCTGATTTATCAGCACACAGCCCAAACCACTGAACCAATTGTAATGAACTTTGGCATACCATAGTTATTATCTCCTAGGCATCCGCTAAGAAAGGATTTTTGGGAATTCCCACGGGATAGGAAATAAATGGGCTTTATATATTCACTTCAATGTGGCCCAATCTTCGTAACTTTAATTATCATTTATCAAATAGATACTTACTTATACTTTTTTATACTTAATACTACCTACTTCAAATTTGTCAAGCAAGTACGTTTTTGAGGCCGTATTGTCTAACGCTTCTGACGCTTGCCTTCGCTTTCACCATCTCTTTCTGTCATCATCTTATACCATTTGACAGAATGAAATAGTGATTGCGAAGGCAAGCGTCAGAAGCGTTAGATAAGAAGCCTGCTGTAGTTTTTCTCGATTATTCCATAAAAATTGAATGAAAATTAAAAACGTGGTGTATACGAATTGGCTACTTTCCTAACTAATCAGTCTTTTAGATTATCAAAAAACATTGGACACGTATTTTTTATTTTGTCAATTAAACAAAAAATTACGAAGATATGGCGCGTTGAAGTTTCGCGTGACGTCACTTGTTCCTACACTTTGTATGAGCGTTTTAGGAACAAGTGACGTCACGCCTCGTCACGCGGAACTTCAACGCGCCATATCTTCGACATTTTTTGTTTAATTGTCAAAAGAAAAATTACGTGTCTAATATTTTTTGATAATGTAAAATACGGACTAATAAGAATTATTATTTTTTTACCTAGGAAACATCCCTATTGTTCTAATACCTATATAAGTTAATGTGTCTACTGCAATAATTATTCGTGATAAGGATAAGACTTTTATATTCTTTAAAAACCGTTAGGTAATAATTTGTTCGTTTTTAAAGAAAATAAAAGTCTATCACGAATAACTATTGCAGTAGACACATTAACTTATAAGTATACTAGAACAATTCGTATACACCACATTTTTAGTTTTCATTCAATTTTTATGGAATAATCGAGAAAACCTAACAAAAATGCAACGTTGCCAGCTCAGCAGGTATAAACGCTCTTAAGGGCCTACCGAGTTTTTCGCGATAATCGATTTTGGGTGGGCGAATTCGGGCGTGGGGCCGCGTGGGAGAGGCACGATGGCTCAAGCAAGATAGGTTGGTTGGACTGCGCGTGTTTTTGGGTATTTTCACAGTTGAACAAGTTAAACTGTGGTATTTTCATCTTATAACTAAAACAAATACATATTTTAAAAATGTAGCATAACTACGCTCTAGAAAAAATCTTGTTTTATTAACATTCAAAAAATCATGACCTTCCGTGCAGTATTAGCGTCGTACTACGAGTTTATTTTATTTTTTAGAGACGACTTTGCATTTTTTTCTATCGAGCGAACTAAAAGTAATCGTGTTTCGATATACTTGTCACTAGAGTGAATCCTCAAATATCTTACATATGAATTTCAGGACTACTTATAGCATTGCTAGTATGGATAACAGCACGAGTTTAAATTAATGCAATGGGATTTATATACCTACTCAATTCAATGGGACCTTATTTCTCAGTACCTAACCATCCCTTTAGAATCATAGAGGTTCGGTAAAAAGGGATTTTTGGAATTTCCCACTGCATAGAGATCGGGAGTTGACTATACGTATTATTTGTGCACAGACGAAGTCGCGAGATATAGCTAGTGTTGAATTAAAAACATTAATAATTTTAAAATTTTTGATTTTTTTTTTTTAAATAGAAGTTTGAAAATTATAGGAAATAAAAAAAAAACAATTCCAAAATAGCTTTTATTATTAAATTATTCATTCTACAAATATATATTACTGAAATTCATCAAAATCACAGGAATTTTAACTTCACGGTCCAATCGCACTGGCAACATCAGCCAAAATATAAAAATCTATTGCCATATCACAGGAAGTTTTGCCTCGCGTACTCCCAAACAAATATGGCGGCGGTGACATGAACATTCAGCGACCTGACGAAACCCTGCTGCGGAATCTCCACGCAGTAATCCATCATCGGCAAAAGATCACAGGGGATGCCTTCTTTTTCATGTCTGAGAAAAAAGAAAAAAATAAGATGGATAAGGAAAAAGATAAGAGACAAAAAGAATCTGATAAAGTTAATCTAAAAAAAGCCGTGGTAGCCTAGTGGTTTGACCTCTGAGTTTTTAGAATTGATGTGCGAAATTACATTCAAAATTTACTACGAGGAAACATCGTGAGCAAACCTGTGTAAACCTGACAAGAAGTTCAATGGTGTGGGTGAAGTTACAAATCCGCTTTAGGCCAGCGGACCAAGCCCTCTAATTCTGAGAGGAGGCCTGTGCCCTGCATTGGGACGTAGGTATATGGGCTGAGATGATGATGATGATCGTTAATCTAGTATGTATACTTTGGTTCATACATAGAGGTATGTGGAATGGTTCTCAATTGTCGACGGCAAACCAGTAGGAGCGTTGGGACTCCCACCGAATGAATCAAAGACCCAATCACCCCTTCCCAGAAGAAAGCCGTTGAACGGCTATATGGCAGTAATTTATTGAATAGCCCAAACAACTTGCTTACCTATACTATTCGATGTTTTTTATTTGTATCTTTTCCTGCTGTATTTTAGTGTTTGTGTATCGAATATATGTAAATAAATCGTTCTCTCTCTCTCTCTCTCTCTATTTTGACCCCTGACCCTCTCTCTCCCTCCCCCTCTCTCTCCTTCCTTCTCCCCATCTCTTTCCCCTCCCCTCTTCCTCTGTTTCCCCTCTCCCTCTCTTTCCCTCTCTCTCTCACAAAATAAACTACTATATCGATTCCCGATAAAAGGTAACTTACCCTAAAAGCAGCAAACTTTTCTTGGGAAACTTGAACGACTGCAGCAGGCAACTGGTGGAGGTCTGTTCGGCTGCTACTACGGAGTAACCTTCCCTCTTCTTCCGCACCAAATACTCTTTCAGAGGAGCCCCAGGGCGGACTTCTTCGATATCCACCCAACGTTCCGCTGACACACTGGTAAAGAAGATTGAAGGTTGAAGGGACATCAAAGATTTCCGATATCGTGCCCTATTACAGGGTTTCATGTCTGGGAAATGTTCTAGTTTTTAAGATCCAATGTACTTATTGTTTATGAAAAACAATAAATAAATAAATAAAGATAGATGAATTCCATGGCGGATTATAATCTGTCAGACAGAGGCGTGGGGACATAAAAAATAATTAGGCCCCGCGGTTTTATAAGTTGATGACTCATGGCACTGAGACGTGGCTGCTAAGGATGAGCCTCATAAGAAAGCTCAAGGTCACTCAGAGGGCGATGGAGGGAGACGGCTATGCTCGGAGTTTCTCTGCGGGATCGCATATTAGAAATGATGAAAACCGCGCAAGAACGAAAGTCACCGACATAGCTTGAAGAATTGCCAGACTCAAGCGGCAGTGGGCAGGGCACATTGCTTGTAGAACTGATGGCCGATGGGGCCAAAGGTTGCTGGTGGCACAGGATCGATCTGTTTGGTGAGCCTTGGGGAGGCCTGTGTTCAGCAGTGGACATACCTATTTCGGCTGAAATGATGATGATGATGATGATGATCTCGAAATACGGAATCCCAAGGATCAGAGGCCCGGGTCGGACCGCGCCTTAGGGTAGATGCCCAAGCAAGTCCGTGTAGTTATGGCACGGTGAGTTTTTTGAAGAACTTGACCGAACCACACCACAAGCGAAAAAACTCGGCGTACCACAAGTAAACAGACTTGCTGGTAGCCAAAGGATTTCTCTTCTTTGTGCTACTTTTATCTATTAAATGCATGCTAGCAACTACCACCACGGATTCGGATTTTTCTTCTTACCAACTTTATTTATTCCTTACCTTAATCCTTGGAATTGTTTGTCCTGTAAATGCCTCAAGCTGTCGACAACATAAGTCTTCACCCCAAAGACTTCGCTGGTACGCGCCATTCCGCCTAAATTTGGTAATTTATCAATTAGGGATGCAACTACTATCAAATCACTAGGGCTTTCTCGCTGAAAAATGAGAATAAATTCATCAACATTTCAAACTATAACTGACAGTTTTTGTGCATTTGGCAAAAATCATTTACCTTTTTAGTGATTTCATATACATCGATATCGCTCATGTTTTTCCAAGGGACATATTTCTTCTGAATCGTACCAACATCCGCATCCACGGTAGCCTCATTGGTTTCAGTATTTTTAGTCGCATTCAGCTTAAAAATCTCTTCATCTAAAATCTTACTTGCAGTCCACTCTTTTATAAAATTATCGCCGCTATGTTTTTTGTCAGATAAAATAATTCCAACGTCATTCAATACATTCCGAAGGTAATCTACGTCGACGTTTTCATTGTTGCTCATTTCACAGTATCTCGGTAAGAAATAGTAAATAAAACAGGGTGTTAGATGAGCAACTATATCAAAATCATTAGCGAAATAATCTTTTTGTAGTTTAATGAAATTTTTATCTGTGCGGCTTTCGTAGAAGGTATTTTCTATTATTTTTATAACATATTCGTATTCTTTTGGTTTGTAATAGGACAGTTTGTAAAGGTGTGCAGCGAGGAACTGGGCTTGCAGTCTCACGTTAAATGTTTGGCCCATAGTATGGGATAGTAGCTCAGCCATAACGAATTTAAACTCTTCTTCTTTGCACGTTACGTTGGTTATTTTGTGTTTCACGATCCAATATAAAATAATAAATTGAGAAGCCAGAGGTATTTTCTTGGATTTTAAAATAGTCAAGAAATCTTCATCAACGTCTTGATTCTGAAATATTAAAAGATTAACACCATCATTTATTTTACGTACGATATCTCTACGTATCTCAATTGTTGTAATTTAATCATTACATCCGATTTACCTTCATGTAGAAATGCAGGGCAATGTACCACTCCAAGCAGATTCTGACGCTGGGCTGGTGAGGCATTTTTCCCAACAAATCCATGCACCAATCCGCTGGCGTCTTTAATTCAACATTGGACTGTATTTTCGGCTTCAACAGCAAAATCAATAATAGGTGTTGCACGGCATTCATCAAAGTACGATGAGGTTGCGAATTACCATGATACATGCATTTGTTCACCAACATCTTGTTTATCTTCTCCATTATCAGAACAGACACTGTGTCGAGAATATTCGGCTCTGTAATTTTGCATAGTATTGAAATCGAGATGAACAATATTTGGTAGTTGAAATGAATACCGGTTCTGAAATTATAAATGCATCATGTGAATGAGTTGAAAATAAAGATTCTAACACTGTTGTAAAAGAAAATGTTGTAGGTAAGAAACTCACTGGTCCTGATTGACACCATATTCTGGATTGTGAAGGACATCCACAGCAACGTTTTCAGAAATCCTTTAAAACAAAGGAAAAAATAACGTATATAATATCAGACCTTGATAAAAACAATGCATTTCATTAAACATTTATTGTAAGCAAAGCTGCATTTTGAATTTTGAAATATATAACTAACTATACCTTTGATCCTTCCTTGGAACTGGCGAAAAGAGCATGATTTCACAAAGAACAAAGACTGTCTGGCCATAATCAGCATTAATGTCTTTAGAGCTTAGCTGCTTCACTAAGAAATAAAGAGGTGTGTTTTTCATTGGTCCATATTCCACTATTTTGTTACAATACAGCAAAATGACATTGTTGTATGTTGGATTCTTTAACAATACATCTTGCGTTATCAGATCCACAAACTCTTTCATGCACGGCGAATACTGATTGTTTGATTTTAATTCTTCAATCTCTCTCCATGATTTATCAATAAATTGGGCTACATTAAACTTTATTGTCTCTTCTGATAGTAGAGGTAAAAGTTTATTAACAATCTTCAGTGTCCACTTCAGACAGCCATAACCCCCACATTCAATTACATTTTCAACAAAATCATCTATTTCTGTCAAGTTTTTCTTAGCATTTTCACTGTCTTCAATTAAATAATGTATCATCTCACATGATTTTTCATAAATAACATTTTTTAATCTACCGTTGCTTTCTTTGCTTTTGTTATCGCCAAATTCAAATTTGATAACTATACTTAAGATACCCTTTAGGTCAATCATTTCATGTTTGTATTGGCTGACCATTAAACTATTACTAGCCAAGTTTGCTACAACGAATGTGCAAAATACTTTACTATTTAAGTCTGAAGTTTTATCTTTCAAGACTATTAGTGACGTTTTGTATAATTGTAATAAAATATCTTTTAAATCACTTGTGGAATTTTGAAATAACTCACTCATCTCATTGAAAAATAGTTTGGTTTCATCTATTGTGAGTATGACTTCATTTGCTACCATTGTTAAAACATAGTGAAACATTGTCTTGATTTCTCTGGCTATCATCACATTTATTGCTTCTTGAACTTCATTTTCGCCATTTACAGTTTTACTGTACAGATGAGCTATATAAATGGCATCATTGAAGCATTCAATTTTATTAGAATACTGCCTATTTACAATATCATTAATTTTAAATAACTTTTCCTTGATTATTACGATAAAAAAATGTAAATCATTAAGGTTGTTATCAAGATATAATAATCCAAAATCAATATTCACATTTGAATCGCTGACTAGCTTGAAAAATGCAGATTTATCATTCTCCAATAACAATTTGTTTTTAATACTTAACAATAGAGGATTGTTTCTTTTAGCCTCATCAGACATGGACTCAAACTTGAATGCAGAGTATACACTTGCGTAGTCCCTCCATTTAAAACCATTGCAAGATCTACCAACAAACTTTGATATGTTAACATGAATAGCCTTTCTCGCAGCCAAATTGTTACAAGGTACCTTCAGTAACTCATTTACAGTATCAGTTATTTTGTCAGGATCAATTTTCTCGGTTAAATCACCAACATTTATATCAGCTAAGATACAGCTTAAATAAAAGAAAGGTACTGACGACCATTTTGTTAGAGGCATAGCTTGGAAGACATAATTAAAAGTGTCAACGTCTCTCAATTTTTCACCCAGTTTTGTGTTCAGTTTTCCGCATTCTCTTGGATGATCATACAAATTCAAATCATTCAAGGCTTCTAGAAGTATTAATGCTTCCGAAACATTATTGATTTGTACATCCAGTCTGTATTCAATACATTTAAGTCTTACTTGAGCATTATCATGTTTTAGTCCCATATTAAAAACACAATTCAGCCAGTGATCACCAATAGTTTTAATCTTTAAAAATAATTGTAAAGATGGCAATACTATATTACTCTGTTTTTCCTCTAAACTGTCTGTCAATACAAAATAATTGTCCCATAATTCTTTCAGATTTTTCTCATCTTCCTTTTGCCATGAAAATAATTTAGTCTCCCCTGATTGGACTGCAATATTCTTTTTCATTGCGCTTATGCTGTCAATAGACCGTTTCACAAGATAAACTGATATT
Source organism: Archips crataeganus (assembly GCA_947859365.1). Classification (NCBI taxonomy): domain Eukaryota; kingdom Metazoa; phylum Arthropoda; class Insecta; order Lepidoptera; family Tortricidae; genus Archips; species Archips crataeganus. Next base: position 2,794,470 of record OX402053.1, on the reverse strand, counting down.
TTACGATATATTGGATCATTTTCCATCAAACCAAATAGAATTATGTTCCAAAATTCATAATAGTGGACTATTTCAGACTCAAATTTCAAGTTGCCTTTGATGTCAGCAGTTGGCAAGAAGAAGTTAGATAAACAACTAAGGACTTTCAATGAAGTCTGCCTGGAATCATTTTTCAATTGTTTCAGGAAGTTCCATATTCTGTCCAATATGGCATAACCAGTAACAGCTTCAAAAAATCTTGGTACAGTGTTAGTTAAAAAATGCATTTGAAGTTTTTCGCTGCCACTTTGCAAAATTTGTTCTAACGGAGTTTCCAAGAAGGGTATGTAGAGTTTTTCATTATTTTTAATGACCGCATCCAGTATGGTATCACACAGCCTCAAATTCAAAAGTATTTTGGAGGAGGAACTCCCTTCTATATTGTCATCAGGACTAAGAGTCAATTGTGTAGAGTTCACGTCTAAATTTAATAGAATCTGCTGTAACAAGTGTTCCGACTTGCTAACAATGGAACTTGGGTTCAAATTTAGAACAATATTCGTAATTTGGCAAACATTATCGACCGTTTCCTCCTTTAAATCTTTAATAAGCTTGGCCACGAAGTTGCTCTCCTCTTCGTTCTCGCAATCAATTTCTTCTGTGTTATTAATTAATTGCTTGTATTTGAGCAGTTGTATAGCCCATTTTAGATGCTTATTGGAGTAATTCTCTCTTACCATTATAGTTTTAAGCCGTTCATCAACTAATTCTTCGTCTAAATTCAATAAATCCATGAATGACAACACATCGTCACCGGACTTCATTTTTAAACGTAATTAACGGCAATTTTTTCTTTCAATAGATTGATGAAGTATACTTTAAGAATCGCCTACGAAACAGATATCATTATTTACGCTAAAAATATTGAGTGAACGTTTAATTATTCTCAATTTTTCAAATATTTTCGCATTCAAAATATAAAACATCTGCCAGAAGCGCCACGCGTATTTGACATTGACACTATTTGACACTTATACATTATAATGTTGCCAGTTACTTTGTGTTTAATCCCTCGTATGTCAGAAGTCAAAAAAAATACGCATTCAATTCGTTTGTTTCAAATAATACCCATTGAAATGAAAATAGAAAAAAACCGGCCAAGTGCGAGTCGGTCTCGTGCACCGAGGGTTCCGTAAAATATTTTTATTATATGATGTAACTAAAAATTTACGCTTTTCGCAATTTTTCCTTTATCTGTGCTATAAAACGTTGCTTCGTACTAAATTTCAAGATTCTGAGTTCACGGGAAGTACCCTGTGGGTTTTGATTCCCTTGAAGGTGTCGAAAATTTGCGGCATAAACGGCTATATATTTTGATTGCGTTGGCTTAGAAGTTTTTTTTTACAGCTCGAAGGAACACTAGACCTGAGTATTTGGTATGAATTTCAGCTTGATATCTCCACGCGTTCCTGAGAAAAATGGTCTTGACAGACTGACAGACGGACAACAAAGTGATCCTATAAGGATCCGTTTTTTCCTTTTGAGGTGCGGAACCCTAAAAATTACCTTAAATTTGGCACATATGTCACGGTGCCAAACACGGTGCCTGGACATAAAAGGGGTTTAAAAAATGTCCTAAACCCATGTCTTCAACATGAAGTGAATGGAAGTAGTAAAATAAAATTTTTAGAGGAAGACGTTTCATTATTTTGTCTCTAGTTTCACTCAAATCTTTAATTTAACTAGCTGTGTGGCAAAAAACTGCTATTTAATCATTGACGTACAATAAAACAACTAGACTCCCAATCGCTTAACAAAAGTTCCTCAAAAAACGTCCGAGCGGCGTTGTGTGTACGTATACATCAATTTATACAGATAACATTAACAGCATTCATTCAAATTAATACCTTATTTCGTAGCAGTAATGTTTAATGTCAATTGAATACGATCGTTCGAAGTAATGACATGACGTCACGCGCTGGAAACCGCCTAAAGAGTAAAGAATGCAGTGGAGTGGTCATGCGAAGCGGAAGCTAGACTGTCTGTCTCTTTTTTTCTCGTAAGTTTGATTACGGTGCGAAAGAGACATATACGAATACGGGGCGAGAAGTGACGTTGTAATCAACGCGCGGTCGAAACACAACTGAACCAAAACTCTGCACAATAGACGCGTGTGCAGACTTTTGCTTCGGACACTTTTTGAGCGTGATTGGGAGTCTAGTTGTTTTATTGTACGTCAATGTATTTAATGCACTCTTTATTTCGGGCCATAGAATTCAATAAAGATAAAAATAATGCTAACGCTTAGTGCCATTTTTATTAGGGAACTTGTTCTCTATACTCAATGGTGAGATCTATTAGATGCAACGGTATCGGCCCTTCACAATTACAAAATTTACACAGTTGGTTGTGTTACGCAATTGACAAGATTTCATATTTCTAAGACTATAATTTGATTCGTTCTCTATATTCTGCTTGGAAAGAGAAAGACGCTGATAGTTTTAAATTTTCACTAGGATTATTAATTAATTTATTACAATTTTTTTTTAATGTGCTTATTCTAAAAGGGCGTAAATCCAGAACTACCACACAATAGATCAATTACTTTTGTCTAGTGATGACGTAAATGTGACATTGAGGTTGTTATCAATTATCAAATTTAAAATTATTACAGCTCTTTATTCTGGTGAAAAAAACAAAGGAAATATTATATCTATTCTGTGGTAGTATTGGAAAATTCGATATATTTTTTAATTTATTGTATTTTTTTAAATATGGAGAAATTAATTATAATCAATATTTTTCCGTGTTTAGGAGGCCACACTCTTTCGATTCCTGTAGTAATTTTCAGGTGTCAAAAAATTAAATCACTTCAATAGTTCGAAATAAATAAAACAACAGTCTTTCTTAATTTGCAGGCTTTGGCACAATCTACAACATCGATAGTACAATATATATAGGTTAGTAGAAAATTACTTGGCCACCAAATTAAAATACTTTCGCAATACAGACATTTAAATATTGTGATTGCATACAGGGGGAGGGGGCTACTATGACATTCTAAATTCATATCGTGCCGTCCCTTTTACTCTTCTGTTTCATACAGTTAGCGTGAACGGAATGGTACCATACGAAGTCCGAAAATTGAAATACAAAGTTCGGATAGTTCCCTCTCCGTTTCTGTCTGTCTATTCTTATAGTTCTGTTCTAGCAAAGGGACAGGAATAGACGAACTTCGAATTTCGTGTTTCAAAGTAGGGCCCGGTTATGAGATAAAACATATAATTTTCCGTTTGAAACTCAAAAAATGAGGATTTTTTTAATTTCTTGCAACACTGCCAAATATAATGTCAAAATTAGGAATGCGTTCAGATTCAAATATTTTTAAGTAACAGCTACATGAGCTGTACTTCCGCTAAATTACCACAGATAAAACCTGTTTGTGGTTAAATTTCAAAAACGTTCCTGTGTTGACGTCCAAAAAAAAAAGAAAAGCAAACACCGTGCTTGCTCGTCCAACTGATCGTCTGTCAGTCAGAAAAATCAGAAAAAAATAACATCCTCCATTGCTCCTGTTTTTCACAGTAATGTAGAATTCTTTTCGTATTTCACTTTCGAACTATCATGCAATTAATTTTATCATTTGTTAGTTAATTTGTTTTCTTGTGTCCATTGTCCATAGTCTGCTAACGTAACTACTATGGATGATAATTCTTCGAGCGATGACGAAGTTAAGGAATCTCCTCTCAGCCCTATTATGGGTGGTAAGAAGCTGAAATTGAACGACGGGAGCTCCCAGGAGAGTTCAAACGGATCAGGTGACAAAACATAGCATATTTCACCGCGCGACGTCAGTTAAAGTGTCATGCTAACTACGTATTTATTTCTTTAGCTTCGTCGAGTAAGGTGACGAAAGACGAGAATGTAGACAGTGGAGTGTCTGCAGACAAGTCCGAGAGCACTAGCAGCGAGGAGAAAGCCCCAGAGCCCCTGGAAGGCCCTTCAAATGTGCTCGTAAATGCTGCTGCTTCAAGCAGTATTCACGGGATTGTTCTGAATATACGTCGCCCAAGACTTAGCAGATGTTATAGAAAAAGAAAGACGCCAGACAGAGACTCTAATAGCGATAATTCTTTGAGAGATTCTGATGATTTCTCAGAGGCTGAAAGCCCTCCGTTGTCTAGAAGGTCTAATGATTCTGATGACAGTGTGGATTTGGATAGGTTGGTCACATTTTCGGAAGGATCGAGGAGCCCGTGAGTATCATTCCTATATTGTTTAGTAGTGCCAAGTAATTGCTTATATCAATTTTAATTGTTGGTCAAAAGGTCAAGCATTCCAATTTTAACTTTAACCTTGGTAATAGTAAACACATGGCCATATGTGGAGGGTGGGTTGAAGTGAGCTAGTGAATGGTAAACAACATGCTAAGATAAACAACTGGGTTATAAAGTAAGAGATAAAAATCTGTATTGAAAGTTGATATTTTTACTTTGGTTAGTTATATATCAGAGAAAAAGTTACTCATATTGTAAGAGTAGTCAAGTAAACAACTTGACAAGTAGTTCAACTTTATCTTTTTTCCTCATGACAACACTTAGGTTGGCAACCACTACTGCCAATGACTCCTGAGAGTAGTACAGTGTATGACAGTGGTTACAGGGAACATGACCACCCTAAAACCATACTCACTCTATGTATATAAAAATTAGTGTCCGACCGAAGTTTCGGTTTCGGTTTCGGTTTCGGCCAATTTCGGCCAAAAAAGTGATTTCGGCAGAGGTTTCGGTTTCGCCCAGAATTCGGCCGAAACCTTCGGCCGGGCCGAAATTACTTCGCGGCCTCTCGCGGCTCTCGCATCGGGAGCGCTCGGCTTAATTCGGACACGCTCGGCCGGGTAGGTATAGGTAATGCATCGGCGGCCGGCCCAGCTGGGACCAGCAACAGGAGTATGTATGAGTGTTGTTTATTTATTAAATTATTATTTACTTTTTAGAATCTGTTTGGCGACCGCTTTAGCCTAGTTGGTAGTGACCCTGCCTACGAAGCAAGAGGTCCAGGGTTCGAATCCCGGTAAGGGCATTTATTTGTGTGATGAGCACGAATATTTGTTCCTGAGTTATGGATGTTTTCTATGTATTTAAGTATTTATTTATCTTTATAAGTATGTTTATCGTCGACTAGTACCCATAGTACAAGCTTTGCTTAGTTTGGGACTAGGTCGATTTGTGTAAGATGTCCCCTAATATTTATTTATTTTATTTATTTTTATTTGTTACTGCATTTTATGCTGTGATTAATGAACAATACGTTTGATATTAGGATTGTGAATTTAGTTTAGACGTGATAAGAATAGGTTGTTTGTTTTGAATAATATAATACCTATGCCAAGACATTTTTCATTAAAAATAAACGTTTTTTATTTTGTTTAACAAAAAAAGTAACTGTTTTCATATAAGAAATCCTTGCAATAACCTTTTCCTTACGATCTGTACAGTAATTTTGAATATTTTGTTTGATATGATACGTCTTCAAAAATTTCGGTTTCGGTTTCGGTTTCGGCCGAAATCAGAAAAAAACCGAATATTCGGTTTCGGTTTCGGCTAAAAATCGTGTTTCGGTCGGACACTAATAAAAATACATGCAAAGATAGAAAATTTATGGATAGTTGTAACCGTGACCTCCCCGAAACTGACTGTGACTCTGGGACATCTTGACCAGAGGCCATATTATCTAATTCACTCAGAATTAAAATTACACTCAGTGGGATTGTAGCATCTGTTTGTTAGTAAAGGGGATCATTACGAGCAGCGGGAACAAGCATAGAGTTTATTTTTTCTTTTGCCAATGTTCAATTACAGTTCTTTATGACTTTTAATGTATTATAATGTACTTGTGGAGTACAAATTTGTAATGAAATAAGAACTATAAATATGTTAAATTGATTTCCTAATTCACAAAAATTGAGAATTCTCGGTTTGGTCTGAAGCATTTCTGTTCTAAAAAGTCAAGATAAGGTTAAACTAGAAATTAAAGATATTTATACATGTAATACTAGCTAATTAACATTTTATATACAAGAATCAAATTAACCTAAAACTAAAAACCTTAAGAAATACAGGGTGTTACAAAATAACCCCTAAAGCCTGAAACCCCATGAACAGTAAATAAAACTGTAATTTTGCGCGCTGTTCTCTTTTTTGTAAAAGAGCCTATTTTTGTGTCCTACTGCTGGGCAAAGGCCTCTCCTCTTTAGCTCCACTCCTGCCTATCAAAGGCGAGCTCCCGCCATCCCAAAAAAAAAATATATATATACTAATTTAATTCTTTACTGGAGTACTTCCATACCCTTCAGTTATTACGGGTAATTTTGTAACACCCTGTATAGTAATAATAATAATAACTAACATATATTATGAAAGGGAGTCCCTTTAGGCAAGGTTCCGAAGATACTGGCAGCATTCTCTCTTTGAATAGCTAAACTAATTCTTTGTCCGAGGTAGCTGCCAGCTCTTCGGTCTCCTGTGATGAAAAGAAATAAGTTTGAAGAATACAGATTGTCAGAATGACTCATGAGCAGGGCTCGAACTTTTGGTGCGGATGACGTAAAAATGACGTCATTTTGTACACAGTATGATGTGGTACCTTTTTTTTTTCTCCGACGTTGCCCTCTTGCCGAGGTTGGTAGGCGCCGTGGGATCCCAAAGATTCTACCACGACGCCTCCCGGCTGCCCTAGCTTACGCCAGGACATGATGTGGTACCTAAAAAAAATAAGTTTTACAAAATTTGCTACCGTAATGCACAATTATTTAATAATTATTTGTTTAGTTTATACACTGTTGTTGTAACTATAATAAAAAAATAAAAAAAAAATACATTTGACAATATCAGTATATTATCAAATCTACTATCAAAATGACAATTTATTGTTAATTGAATGACAATGTCAGTCAAGACATTATGGTAATGCTCATTTCAAGTGGCCGTATCGTTTAATAAAAGAGGTTGATAAGTCGTAATTGTTGACGAAAAAACTATTTGAAATCATCGTATGTGCGGTGCAACATCATCATCATCGGTACTAAAGCTCCAAGCGCACAGACAGCAGAGGCGTGGCGGTGCGGTGGCGGCGAAGGTTGCAAATGTTGCAATATTCTAACTTGTATGAACGGTTGTGCGGTACTGTACCGCGAACTCGTTCGTACAAGTTAGAATATTACAACTGTCACCGCCACCGCACCGCCACGCTCCGCTGTCTGTGCGCTTGGAGCACAGAAATAATAATAAAGAGGATAGAAATGCCTTAGTTCCTATTTTCTTCCGGAACTCGTGTCGCTACTTCATCCCCTCTACTTACTGTGTTAATGCACACATGCAAAAGACCGGAACCGTACTACGCAATCACGCACAAAATTACTAAAATTTTTGCTTACAAACAATTATGAACCTTACACCTTAGAGATAGCGTTGAATAACACTCAACGTAAGTCATACCCACATTTACACAACGGCGCCATTTATTGGCCGCGTCGGCATTATGTCTGTACTAGTCGTAACCTGTTTTTTTGTCCGTACCACGAACTTTTGTGCAAGACGGAAGGGTTATCAAAAATTACTTTACATTGCTGCATTCTAAATTAGTGGTCCATTTTTCTTTCTTGTCTCTCAGCTTGTGTCCCGTGATATTGAATTCTCAATTGCAGAAGACCTATAGTCCTTAACATATTTAATGTTTAATCTCTAAATCTATTTTTACGTTAATTTCTGTATAAAAAACCGGTTGTCTGTAAAGTCGGTTTACGGACGATAGTTTAACGTGACAACGTCATAACAAAACATTCAACCCCCGCACCCCGCACCCCCCCCCCCCCCGCATTGAAAATTACCCGAGCGCTAGTACTAAGATTGTATTATGTACGTACATGTAACGTTACGTAACATTACATTACATGTACCTACAGAGCAGTGAAGGCCAGTTGCAATATTCGTAACGTTACATGCACGTTACATTGCGTCATCCTTTTTCGTGTATGCAGCCGGCGTTCATCGATTTATTAGACGTTGTCACGTCAAAAAGTATAATTTAATAATTTGATTTGCCAACCCTGTATGATACTAATAAATAAATCTAAACATCACTATTATGAACTACTTAAATCTCTCATATCATAATACATACATCGTTTGAAAGACAATGATATTTTAATAATGTATAGACACCATGACTCAACATTCTCGTAGTATTTTTAATCTTGCACTTCAATAAATTGCTATCTTTTATCTATAATCGCTTGGGTACAGTTAATAGGGTCTTCATTAATGCCGTGATAATTAAGATTACGCAATATTATGAAATAGTAGCGTGTAAAGCGTGTTGTGACAATATGTTTTACTGGTTAAAAATAATCCTACTGATATTAAAAATGCGAAAATTTGTGTTTGTTTGTATGTTTGGATTTGGCGGAATTTTTGTGTGCAGATAGCTGGACCTCTGGAATGACAGATAGGCTACATTTTCTCGCAGGTTCTGGATAAGCACATGTGAAATCCTGAAATCATAACCGTTACCTTTTGAACGCCAGTGTCGGCTATAGACGACAATACGGTAATACAATAATGAACCTACCCGCATCCGCATAAGAATCAATTTTGTTCGTAACAAAAACGATGTGTGGCGTTCAAAAGGTTAAGAATAAAGATATGAATTTTTTCATGGATGTTCTTGCAACGTAAATAAAACTCATGGTGTAATTTTTGGGAATTGCAATTCAACTGCCTGATTTAACGGTTCTGTAGCGACCACTAGCGCCATCTAGTCATCATATAGAGAAACCGCTACATCCTACATTGTACTATCGAAGATTCTCAACTTGTATGCTTAAATTTTGAGCTTAGTTTGGGACTAGGTCAATTAGTGTGAATTGTCCCGTGATATTTATTTATTTAAATAGAATTTACAGCTTTTTTCTTCGTATTTCTGTCCCGTTTCATAATATCTGGACAATGATCTCTATTGTGGCTTTCCCCACAGTTTAACAGCTGAAGCTGCGGATAAAACTGGAAGAAAAATATACGAAGAGACAAATAAAAAGGAAGCCCATTACGTCAAATGGGGTGACACAATACTCTATAGACTTATATTATAGGGAACGTGCACATAGACGGTGCTGCCATCAATTTGAATGTTTTACCCTGAAAAGTTTCTTTTACTGTCCGCATAGTGTCTCTTCTGTCGCATTAGTGCTGCCGCCTATAGTTTCTGCACGTTCCCTGTACTACGTAATTCGATTTTCGAATTTCGCATCGTGCTGTCCCGTTCACGCTAACAGTATTAAGCAGAAGAGTGAAAGAAATGGAACAATACGAACTTTGAATTTTGAATTTCGTAATAGCCCCCTGAGTTCTGCCCAGGATTTTTATTCGTCCTATATACGGAACCCCTTATCAATTAATAGCAGGTTATTGTAATACAGCCAAATAATTTGTCAATTAATGATAAGCCATAATGATACAAGTCATTTATCGTTTTTTTTTCGTGTGATCAAAGTTCAAACATGCAAGGAAATCTTGACACGTGTGTTAAATACAGTAATGTAAATGAAATCCAATCTTATTAACCAACTTCACAAAATCATATCTTTCTTCATGTTAGGTAACTTAGAACTCCGTAATTTATAAACGGAATTGAAAAAAAATCTTTTGTTGACAAGAGAATACTTCCAATAATAGCTAGACCGTTTACATGAGTCCTTGCCTGCGCGGTACAGGGGGGGGGGGGGGGGGGTAAGGACGACAAGGGGCTGAGAGAGGTGCGAGCGGCGACGCGCCTCGTGTGCCTGCCGCTCGCACCTCTCCCGGTCCCGTACATTAATAAAAAAAGTTCCGGTACATTTAGACGACCAGTACCACTACCATGAGTTTACAGTGACTGTACTCGATAGCGACTGCGTAAATGGTTTGTAGGGAGTCTCCATACAAATCATTTACGCAGTCGCTATCGAGTACGGTCATTGTAAACTCATGGTAGTGGTACAGATGGCCTAGTGGTTGGTGAACCTGACTACGAAGCTGACTACGAAGCTTGAGGTCCCGGGTTCGATTCCCGTGTCGGGGCAGATGTTTGTATGAAAGATGCGAGTGTTTGTTCTCGGGTCTTGCGTGTTTAATATGTATTTAAGTATCTATCTATATAAGTATGTTTATCCGTTGCCTTGTACCCATAACACAAGCTTCACTTAGCTTACTTTGGGACTAGGTCAATTGGTGTGAATTGTCCCGTGATATTTATTTATTTATTTTATTACATTAATACAGAAGTTACGAACGTTTAAAGGTGGGATTTCGGGAAATTAGAGAAAAAACATTAAAAAAATCATATCTCCAAAACCGTACTCTTAGGACACAAGTTCCAAGGGTGAAAAGATAGCAAATAACCCCAACAATATCCCAAAAAAAATACACGGTCCATGTGCCGAACACCCTGTATATAGTTTAATATTTTTATGACTAAAGTACCTTGAGTCCAGAGTCAATATAAGGTATCGGTTGTTTATAAGTAGTTGCGATAGGTATATAAATACGAGCTGCTGCCCGCGACTCCGTCTGCGAAGAATTCGTTTATCGCTATCCCGCGGAAACTATGGAATTTTCCGTGATAAAAAGTATTTTATATGTTATCCAGATTATAAACTATCTGTGTGCCAAATTTCATCAGAATCCGTGAAACCGTGTCTTTAGGGCCGACAACGCACTGGCATCGCGTAAAGCGCTGCGGGTGTCTATGGACAGTGGTGATCATTTAACATCAGGTGACCCACTAGTTCGTTTGTCTGGCCTTTCTAACATAAAACATAAAAACCGTTTTAGCGTGAAAGAGTAACAAACATCCATCCATCCATTTATCCATCCATACTTACAAACTTTCGCGTTTATAATATTAGCAGGATAAGAGGTTTGCACATAATTAAAAAGTATTCAAACTTGGCCATTAGTTATGATAATGATGATTAAAATTGCTTTTTATCGATGTCGATAAACTCTTAGTCGATATTTAATGAATCACTAGCACTGGTACAATTTTTGCTCCTGTCAATTTGGGATATGCCATTTCACTTACCCTTATCTTATCTTATCTTAGTATTAAGCAGTGGCGTAGCGTACCTTGGAGGGGCCCTGTATCAAAATTAGTTGGGGGGGCCCAAATGAAGGGTAAAGATTTCTCACAAAAGAAACAGTTACACACGTTAGGGGGCCCTGTAGCCCGGGGGCCCCGTATAATTGATACGGCGGATACGGCGGCAGCTACGCCACTGGTATTAGGGGTCCTTGCGGATACACTTCGACCCGTAGGGATCTTTTGTGTAATTAGCCCTCCTTCACACTTACTCCATTGCTTTTATCACCTCGTCCATAAATTGGACGATATGACGTAGCGCTAGTGCCTAAAGTCTCCTGGTGCGGGGTATCCGTCGCCAAAGAGTCTCATTCTTAATCTGGCGAGGGCGTCACATTCACGCAATGTGTTCCATTGTTTCGTCTTCCTCACCACATATTCTACAATCTCCACTGTCCTGTAGTCCCATCTTTATCTTTAGTATGTGTTTAGTGTTTAATTAGTATCGAAGTGACCTGTAAATGCACCGACGACTTACCCTTTCTATCGTTCTACCCTCAGATCGAACAGCAATAGCGACCACAGTTCCTCAAGCAACGACACTTACTCCGGCAATGAAATAAACCTGGCCAACTCGGATGACACTGACAGTGACGAGGGGAACCTGTGGACGCGGACCAACCTGGATAACGAGGATAAGGCGAAGACTGCCAGCGTTATGTCAAAAATTAGGCCAAAACACAGCTATGCTATAATGAGAGGTAAGCAGAGAAGGATTATTTTATTATAATATACCAGGGGCGTACAATACGTTTACTTTTAGCTTACCACTGACAGATTGCTTGCCTTCATTTCATTTCCAACTTTAACACCATACAAATAAGTAGTTATTACAAAATCTGCAAACGTGGGTTAACAGTATTCTAAAATTGGCTTTATTTGTAGGTCGTTAAAGTTGAATATGAAATGAAGGCAAACCATCTGTCAGTGGTAAACTTTATGTAATTTTACTGTAGCTACCGCCGTATCGGCCGTATCTATTGTTGTAAAATACTCAAGTCTTTTAGTTTTCATTTCGAGACTCGAGTCGATTTTCAAGACTAGGACTCGTTAGTTACTTGAGTCCGAGTCCTTTGAGTCTTCTGAGTCCTTTTGAGTCTTTTAAGTTCTTTGAGCTAGACTGAGTCATGAACTTGAGTTGGTGTATTATAAATATTATAATAGGTAATACTGGGTGATTTTATATCGTCATTCGTCATCCATATTTATTTACTAATCTGATTGAAAATAAATCGCACAATAAAAATTAGTAACAATTTAACTGCATTAAACGCAAACAACCTAATCATGGTTGTTTTAAAAAGACTCAGTCTTTGAGTTCTTTTTGGCAGGACTCAAGTCTTTTTACAAAAGACTCTAAATTGTGAAGGACTTGAGCTCTAAGTATTATTTATATTATAAGACTCGAGCCTTCAAAAATAGCTCAAGTTTTATTAAATAAGACGCCAAGACTCGAGTTTCTTACAACACTAACCGTATCAATGATACGGGCCCCCGGGCTACAGAGGCCCCTAACGTGTGTAAGGGCCTAAGCACACGGCGTTTTTTAAACGCGCCGTCGACGCGCGTTTGTATCGATACAAACGCCGAAAACCGAGGATAACAATTTTTAGTGATATACATACACCGTGAAATTTTAGTGGTTGTTTTCCCGAAACGAGGTGATTTAGTATCGATTGTACAATCGATTTATAATTACTATTTTGACTAGAGTCAAAAATCCAATTGTGAAAAACGAAAGTCGAAAATGACCGCAAACCAATAGTAACGCTTCGTTGGTACTTAACCTATCGTACGATCGTACGCTACTTGTACCAACGAAGCGTTACTATTGGTTTGCGGTCATTTTCGACTTTCGTTTTTCACAATTGGATTTTTGACTCTAGTCAAAATAGTAATTATAAATCGATTGTACAATCGAAACTAAATCACCTCGTTTCGGGAAAACAACCACTAAAATTTCACGGTGTATACAGGGTTATTTGTAATTCACTAGCATCCTTTTAACCCTAAACTCCTACCACTTAAACAAATGTTTTTTGTTTTACGGCTTTTGTCATAACTTAATATTTTTGGTGTAATAACGTTTTGAAAATTTGAGATTACCTCTTATTTTTACGATACTCTGTGTATTTGCATGGGAAAAAAGTGCTTCATTTTAAAAAGTCGTAAAACAAAAAACATTTGTTTGAGTGATAGGAATTCAGGGTTAAGAGGATGTCAGTGAATTAAAAATAACCCTGTATATGAATTATTATAATTATTTTTTGTATCTGAATTAAGAGGCTTAAATAAATAAATAAAAGAACAGCAATTTTATCTTGTACATAGCAAATAAAAAACATGATTTAAATTGCCAACTTTTATCAAACAATTTTTTGAAGATCGTACCTTTTTTTTGGCAGAAAACTTAAATTTCAATTATCTCAGAAATGGTTGACTTTTTCATAGGGCATTATTGGACAAAAATGATTGCAAATGACCTCCCCCATAACCCCACAGACGGGAATAGGTAGACTTACCAATATTCCTGCATAAATGTTGTTGTGCTTTCCAGAGGTACTGAATAGAGAGATGGGTCTAACGTACCCGTGTGGGAAGGCGAGGAAGGACGACGTCATGTTCGAACATAAATTCTACGGGTCACTGCATTCCGTCTACAGGCTAAAGAAGCTACACCACCTCAACAAACACAAGGGATGCGTAAACTCCATTAATTTTCACCCTGAAGGTATGTCTTAACACTTAGGGTCTCCCCAAATCTATGGACGCGGTATTGGCTTCAGACGATCGGGAAAACCTTTATGTCAAAGCAATAAGAGCGAAAAAGACGTCTATCCGCGTCGATAGATTTGGGGTGATCATAAAATGGGCGTTTATTCGGTCGTTTCAACCGCCTCATTTATCTGGTCACATTTTTAAGAAATGGCTGTAGATTTGATGGGGCTTCCGGTTATATATTAGAGGTCCTGTACGTCTACCATACCATATTAACTGGAAATTTACCAAGTCCCAAACTAAGCAAAGCTTGTACGGTCGCGTGCTTTAATTTGGGACCAATTTCGAAAAAATATCCTTTGAATTCTTACAATATGAGAGGACTGTCAACCTTAAGTGGGTCCCAAATGAAAGCTCGTGACAGTACTATAGGTACGGTCGGCCAAGTAAGTGGTCTACCAGTTTTAACTTAAATTTCTGTAAGATCTAAATGTCGCTAAGGTCGTTTAGGTTCATTTCGTCCACATTCCCACTTCGTCCACATTCCCACTTCGTCAGCAATCCCATTTCGTCCACAATCAATTCCCGATTCGTCCACTTCCTATTTTGTCAACATTCCCATTTCGTCCATATTCCCATTTCGACCATATTCCCATTTCGTCCTAATTCCCATTTCGTAACAAAATAGTAACGAAATGGGAATGTGGACGAAGTGGGAATGTGGACGAAATTAACCTAAACGGCTAAGGTTAAACGTTAAACTTAGCCGTTTAGGTTTAGTAGTCACTACTAATAACTTCACTCTGTCAGAAACGTTAAACTTAGCCGTTTAGATATTATTTTTATTTTATTAGCAGTACGGCTGCTCACCGAATCTAAGATTATTTAAAAGCGAAAAACCCAGGAGACGTGGGTTCGAATCCCACCGGCGCACCCGAAAAACTTTTTCGCTTTTAAATAATCTTAGCCGTTTAGGTTTAGTAGTGACTACTAATAACTTCACTCTGTCAGAAACGTTAACCTTAGCCGTTTAGGTTCATTTCGTCCACATTCCCACTTCGTCCACATTCCCATTTCGTCATTTCGTCGTCGTTTGATGACAGTGGTCATCATATTATTGCAAGGGAACATCGACCTCATTGTATCATGACGTGCAAATGAACTTCAGCTTTGCTTACTTTGGGACTAGGTCAATTCGTGTGAATTGTCCCGTGATATTTATTTATTTCCGGTCCGTGGACGTCACTCGAGAACCAAAGCCAAACCAAAGCCAAAGCCGGAAGTCGCAGTGTGGGTAGGCCTCCAACGAGATGGAGCGACCACCTGGTTAAAGTTGCGGGAACGCGTTGGATGCCGACGGCGCAGGACCGATCTGTTTGGCGAGCCTTGGGGGAGGCCTATGTTCAGCAGTGGACGCCTTTCGGCTGAAATGATGATGATGATGATGATGATGATGATGATTTTTTTTTCGTAGGGCAACTCCTAGCTTCCGGTTCGGACGACACGAACGTAGTGATCTGGGACTGGGCTCGCCAACACGTTCTCCAGACAATCAAGACCGGCCACAAATCCAATGTCTTCCAGAGCAAGTTCCTGTATCTTAACGCCAGGAGTCAGCTCAATATCGTCACTTGTGCCAGGGATGGACAGGTAGTAAAAAAAGGTTTTTTTTTATACAATATAGGCTTGCGTTTGACCACAATCACGCCTGATGGAAAGCGAGAATGAGGTCTACGATGGAGCTCGCTTGCCTAGTAAATGCTCATTCACCCTAGACTTGGTTCTCCTATTGTAGCCCGGAAAAATTTAATCCCCTAAAATCAAAAAACCGATTATTTATTTTCTAAAATATTCATTAGCCCTAATTTTAGCATTCCGAATTTACGTTGTACACTAATTTCACTAGCCGAAAAGCCGAATTGGCGAAGATTTATTTCTTGCTTGTAAGTTTTGTCATTAGTGCATGGGATTACAATTGATGTATCGTCAGCAAACCCTACAGAGGGTTAAGCTGTTACTTGTGGAAGGTCGTTTATATAGAAAGAAAACATTAAAGGTGCCAATACACTTCCCTGAGGTACCCCAAATCTATTAATTTTACACTCGGATTTGTAACTAACTATGGCGTGTTCTTCTCTTATGATTTCCGTACATTGGGACCTCTATTTTAGGAAATAATGTAACCAGCTATGCACATATCCCCTCACTCCGTATAGTTCTAATTTATCTAGAAGCCTCTTGTGACAAACTAGATCAAAGGCTTTCGACATGTCTAGAAAAAGAACGCGTTTATAAACTCTTTACGTTTATTTTTTTAGACGACCAGATGGCCTAGTGGTTAGAGGACCTGACTATGAAGCTTGAGGTCCCGGGTTCGATTCCCGTGTCCGGGCAGATATTTGTATGAAAAATACGAATGTTTGTTCTCGGGTCTTGGGTGTTTTTATATAATATGTATTTAATGAAATAATTAAATGAAATATATTTATTTGCGTAACATTATGTCATAATCATAATAGATGGTGATCACTTTAAAATTTCAAAAAGTATCAATAATGTCAATTACCTTATAAAAGTAGGCATGCAAACATTTTCTTCGTCTAAATAAAGCTACAAATGGAATAAAGTTCATATTTCAATGTCATTATCATTAATCACAATTCTTATAAACTATCAATTCAATTTAAAAAGAAAAAAAATACATATAATTATTTATTGCGTTTTATAATTTAAGTATTCACTAACACTATAAAAATTGTTCGAATGCAAGAATTTTAATAAAGCCGATTTAAATTGTTTTGACGGCAACTCTAATATATTAGTTGGGAGCTTATTATAAATTTTTACTGCCATCCCACTGACATTGTAGCGGTAGAAAGCAAGATTGCTTTTAACTACCCGCAATTTATTAAGTATGTATCTATCTATATAAGTACGTTTATCCGTTGCCTAGTACCCATAACACAAGCTTTACCTAGCTTACTTTGGGACTAGGTCAATTGGTGTGAATTGTCCCGTGATATTTATTATTATTTATTATTATTGCATGTTGTGATCGGAAAATTTAAAATCCTTTGAACCGCACTGACGTTGTAATTGTCTAGTAAGTAGCTAATGCGACATTATTTTATTACTTTCTCCCATTGCCTCATTGTGTATCGAAGCTATTATTATAACGACCGCCTTAGCCTAGTGTGTGAGTTAGTAAGGAAGTATGAAAAATCAAAACACAAATCGAATCTAAGTACCTACTACTGACTGAGGCATTTCTCGATGTTAACGAATATCAAAAGAAGAAACGGTGTAGCAGTCATGTGGCCTTTCTCTGGGACTCCAGGTCTGAAGAGTAGTGAAAAACAGTCGTCAATGTTTAACGACCGCTTTAGCCTAGTTGGTAGTGACCCTGCCTACGAAGCAAGAGGTCCCGGGTTCGAATCCCGGTAAGGGCATTTATTTGTGTGATGAGCACGAATATTTGTTCCTGAGTTATGGATGTTTTCTATGTATTTAAGTATTTATTTATCTATATAAGTATGTTTATCGTCGTCTAGTACCCATAGTACAAGCTCTGCTTAGTTTGGGACTAGGTCGATTTGTGTTAGATTGTCCCCTAATATTTATTTATATTTATTTTATTCCCTCGTCCCAGGTCCGGCTCCTCCAATGCCCGCCGAGCGGCGGCGCGACGGTGTCCCGCCGTCGTCTGGCGGCGCACGGCCGCGCGGCGCACAAACTACACGTATGCGCGGCCGAGCCTCACATGGTGGTGTCCGCCGGGGAAGACGGACAGGTCATGCAGTGCGACGTGAGAAGGGAACAGGCCAACAGGTGACTAGATACCACAATATCTGTCTCTCTTTTTATTTATATCTCCCTAAATTTTAGGCCTACTGCGCGATATCGTTTGTCCATCTTTTACGTTCCAAGCGCACAGACAGCGGAGGCGTGGCGGTGCGGTAGCGGTGACGGTTGTAATATTCTAACTCGTATGAACGAGTTCACGGTACGGTACCGCACAACCGTTCATACAGGTTAGAATATTACGAACGTCACCGCCACCTTACCGGCACGCCTCCACTGTCTGTGCGTTTGAAACTTTAGGTGGTCTTCTGCATCAGCACGTGTTAGTGTTAGCACAGAACTGACAATTAGTGTAATAGATAGGGACTGCAGTACTCCATAACGGGGAACGGAGCAAACTTCTTTGGTCACGGCGTTCTACGAGCACTTTTACTTATGAATCTTCATTCGGCCCGCTCTGCCCCTCATTTCGGTGAGGCACAAACTCCACGTATGCGCGGCCGAGCCTCACGAGGTGGTATCCGCCGGGGAAGACGGACAGGTTACGCAGTGCGACGTGAAAAGGGAACAGGCCAACAGGTGACTGCATACAACAGTACTAATCTATTCGTTTGTAGTATAGCTTTCTTAGTATTATTAAGTAATTGTTGTTAAGCGACTCTGTATATCATAAAATAAAATAAATCTATCTTATTTGTTTATACAGGGTTATTTGTAATTCACTGACATCCAACCTTGTTTTTTGTTTCACGACTTTTTAAAATTAAGCACTTTTTTTCCCATACAAATAAATAGTAATAAATAAATACTTCTAACACAACTTCATACTCTATGATTCTTACGATACGCGGTCGTGGCGGGCAATGAATGAATGACTTACACGGCACAGAGTATCGTATAACAAAAAATTAAACCGCCGAAAAAACTGAAAAGCAAAAAATAATACCTTTTTTGTTTGACCTTAATCTAGGTACCAGTTTGAAGTCGGTGCCTCAGCACGAGCCAGGAGGAGTGGACCTATAATCGTCTACCTGATTGGCTTCTATCACTCCTCCTGGCTCGTGCTGAGGCACCGACTTCAAACTGGTACCTAAATTAAGGTCAAACAAAAAAGGTATTATTTTTTGCTTTTCAGTTTTTTCGGCGGTTTAATTTTTTGTTAAAAAGTTTTATTTTATACTTTTTTCCATCCTTGGGGTAATTTTTTTTCCTAATTTATAATACCAACTTCAAGGTATACCCTATCTATCCAATAAAAAAGAATTATGAAAATCAGACTACTCTGTAAAAAGTTAGTCAATCATCCCCTGTTTTCCTACCCTTAGGGTAGAAATATTATTTCCAAATTTAAATGGGACCACCCTTGGGGTATACGCTTTCCAATAAAAAAAGAATCATCAAAATCCGACTACTCTGTAATATGTTATGCGTGGTCATATAGTACAATCAGTAACTGAACAATCAATCATCCCCTGTTTTTCTACCCTTAGGGTAGGAATATTGTTTCCAAATTTAAATGGGACCACCCTCGGGGTATACGCTTTCCAATAAAAAAAGAATCATCAAAATCGGACTACTCTGTAAAAAGTTATGCGTGATCATACATAAAAAAAAAAAATATACACGTCGAATTGAGAACCTCCTCCTTTTGTTTTCGTCGGTTGAAAAATAAGAGGTAGTCTCAAATTTTCAAAACGTTATTACACCAAAAATATTAAGTTATGACAAAAGCCGTAATACAAAAAAACATTTGTTTAAGTGGTAGGAGTTTAGGGTTAAAACGATGCTAGTGAATTACAAATAACCCTGTATATCGCAAATTTTCCAGCTCCTCGCATTCAGGCTTACTGCGCGATATCTTCTATCCATCTTTTAGGTGGTATTCTACATTCATAGGTACTGCAGTACTCCATAACGGGGAAGGGAGCAAACTTCTTTGGCCACGGTTTGCCCCACAAACCGTTTTTACTTGCGTATTTTCATTTGGCCCGCTCTGCCCCTCACTTCGGCGGTCATTGGGAATAGGAATGTCATTCCAGCTAAAAGCCCGAGCCTCACATGGTGGTGTCCGCAGGGGAGGACGGACAGGTTACGCAGTGCGACGTGAGAAGGGAACAGGCCAACAGGTGACTGCATACAACAGTACTAATCTATCTCTCTACTTTTCCACTCTTCTCTGTCCCAGTTATACTTAAAATTTTATAAGCTGGGGGTTTAGGACTGCAGAACTCATCTGGTAATGTTAACATTGTTCTCGTTTGTTCTATTATGGGCGCACTACAACGCCGACGATCCACCTGAGTACCGCTTACAATGACGAAAGGCCTTTCTTAACCTCCTAAGTACTGGCGTACTTTATAAAGAACAAATCATCAGTAAGACTAACGGCCGAATGTACTATATAAAGTAGGGACTTAGGAGGTTAATGAGTTAAGCTTTTGCAATTTCAACCTTGTAACTTTGAGAAGACGGTAGCTATTTGTTTGCATTTTTTGTTACTTGTTCTGATTTGTTATTAGCGGTAGGCTTCAACAAACGAGAACAATGTTATCTTTACCAGATGAGTTCTGTAGTCCAAAACCCCCAGCTTATAAAATTTTAAGTATACACCGTGAAATTTTAGTGGTTGTTTTCCCGAAACGAGGTGATTTAGTTTCGATTGTACAATCGATTTATAAATTACTATTTTGACTAGAGTCAAAAATCCAATGGTGAAAAACGAAAGTCGAAAATGACCGCAAACCAATAGTAACGCTTCGTTGGTACAAGTAGCGTACGATCGTACGATAGGTTAGGTACCAACGAAGCGTTACTATTGGTTTGCGGTCATTTTCGACATTCGTTTTTCACAATTGGATTTTTGACTCTAGTCAAAATAGTAATTATAAATCGATTGTACAATCGATACTAAATCACCTCGTTTCGGGAAAACAACCACTAAAATTTCACGGTGTATAGGTAGGTACTCGCATTCAGGCTGACTGTGCGATATCGTCTTTCGATCTAGGCGGTCCTCACGCAAAATTGACAGTTAGTGTAATAGATAGGGACTGCAGTATTCTATAACGGGGATCAATTTTTTTTCACCCCTCTAGCTCGCAAAGCCCTTTTTGTTTGTTTGACATCTATTGAGAAAATCACTTTTTATCCACTTGTGAAGAAAGAGTTTTGACATTTGAAGGCAGCTTAGCTAAGTGATATTTGACAGCTAACAAAACGCAAAACTTTAAAAGTACTGAATTTTTAACATCACAATTAATGAATTGCATCGAGTATAAAACACTAAATACAGTCTTACAACTTTATTTTAATTCATAAATATCAGCATTCAACATTAACCTTCATTCTTGTTGTAAAAACGGATAAAATGTTCTGACAGTCCAAGTAAGTCGATGTGCGAACAAAACGCATCCGAAATAATAAAAACAAACTTAAGTCAATCATGAGTCAATCAAAACTTTTCAATTAAGCCGTCAACGTTAAATCGCCGGATGACAAGCAAAACTCACTAAAATTTCTGTCGCTGCTCTTCAAAAAGTCTTATTTAGTTAGTAATTTCATACTGAGATACGAGCTTTGTTTTAAGTAGGTATTTGGTACTTAGTGACTTTTGCTTGTCACCCGACGAAACATTCGCATGTTTTTCTAGTTATTTTGTTATTAAAAATGAGTGATTCGAGTGACGAAGACGTATTAACACCTGTGGAATTACGGGAAACCGTCCGTGCAAAATGCGGATAGTCGGTATTGGAGTAGTTCCATAAAGACTGGATATGCTTAGGCTATTTTGCATTATTTTTGATTTTACCAATATTTCTATACTTCAAAATTATTGTATTGACGGTAAATAAATAATAATTCATAGTACAAACCCTTTTTCTTATTTTCCTCGCTGTAGTGAGGTGAAAAGTTTTGTGTTTTACACCGGGTGAAAAGTTATTTTACGTCTCGTGTGTTGAAACACTCGCTATCTAAAAAATTCTATTTTTGAACCACTCGCTTCGCTCGTGGTCAATCATAAACTCCTTTCGATAACTCGTGTTTCAAATGAACACTCGCAGGTAAAATACAACTTTCCCCCGCTTGTATATTGATCCATGAGCACTACATATGAATCTTCATTTGGCCCGCTCTGCCCCTCACTTTGGCGGTCATTGGGAATAGGAAAGTCATTATTTTGGTCGCGGCTTTCTCCGGTCAATTTTTGACGCAAAGTATAATGGGACATTTGGCAGTGGTCAGGGAAAATCAAAGAAAAGTCAGGTATTTCTTGAGAATTTGCAACCCTGACAAGATAACAAAAAGGATTCTGTTTTATACCGTGCAGTTACTGTATCGTTCTAGATGGTATACATGTACTGCACGAATCGCGCGCAAAAACTTTCAAACTGTCGCATCTATAAATATTAGTCATCATCATCATCATTCCAGCCTATATACGTCCCACTTCAGGTCACAGGCCTCCTCTCAGAATGAGAGGCCATGGGCCGTAGCTCCCACGCGGGCCCAGTGCGGATTGGAAACTTCACACACACCATTGAATTCCTTCGCAGGTGTATGCAGGTTTCTCAGGATTTTTCCTTCACCGTCAAGTCAAGCTCATGGTAAATTTTAAATTTAATTTTGCAAATAAATTCCTAAAAACACAGATGTTCGAGCCGGGATTTGAACCCACGACCCTCTGCTTGAGAGGCCACAGTTCAAACCACTAGGCCACCACGGCTTTTTTGATAAATATTAGTACTTATTATTAATTTTAAAACGCCTCTTATTAACTTTAACATCAACTGTCCCTCAACCTGTCAATGACATTTCCCGTCGCTTCCAGACTGTTCCACGTGAAGCACGAGGGCTCAGTGATCCCGCTGTACAGCGTGTCGGGGCACCCGTTGGAGCCGCGGCTGCTGTGCGTGGCGGGGCGTGATCGTTTCGTGCGCGTGTTCGACGCGCGTCAGCCCTCCGCGCCCGTGGCCCTGTACTGTCCTGCGTCCTTCAATGATTCTACGGTGAGTTGATTTTGTTGATCGCGAGAACTTATCATAATATGCCCGTTCTGTGTGTTACATTACGACCTATTAATACTTCGTTTTTTTAGATATTTCATACTAAATACAAACTGAAACGTAGATGCACAGAAAAAAACCCCAGAAAAAAGACCAATGCTGGGAATCGAACCCAGGTCCTTGGCATTCCGTGCCACGTGCTAAACCCCTACACCACCACTGGTCAGGAGTTTAGACACAAATTTTTCCTAATGTAGAGAAAAAATTTCATAAAAATCGGTCAAGCCGTTCCGGAGGAGTTCGATAACAAACACCGTGACACGAGATTTTTAAATATTAGAAGATTATTATAAACTATTTAACCCATTTCCAGGCATAGTGCATATAGCGACCACATAAATCTACACAAAGATTCGACCTTGCTCCCTTTACAATATGGTAGAAATTTAATTGAATTTGTTTAAAGTATGATTCACTTTTAAATAAATCCTGCATAGGTAAACAATACAACACATTGATCAATTCGGCTGTAACGTATATAAATAGACGAGGTCTGGAAAAGGGTTGATAATTTATACCGAACCAGCCAATCAAAGATAAATAAATGAATGACTAGAGACAACCGGTTGTTTGTTTGTAGTTCGATAGCTTATCATTATCACCTAACTACCTTGACCACGACCTTTGAGTCTTGTTTTGTATGGAAAGTTATACTAGGAATCATTTGAGAGAAAGGAAACAAGAAAAGAAAATACATTTTTCTCAAACATCCAAGGAAATGTGGTCCTTATAGTCGTGACAATAGAACACGAAGTATGCCATTGTATAGCAGTTGAGGAAGATTCGTTCCAATTTCAAATTAGACGACAATAATGGAATTTCATACAAACATTGCTGGCCAAGGCCAGCAAAGAGATTGTCTTTTGTTTTAGTGGGTCGTATTTTCTTTTATTGACTATCAATGACATACTGCCAATTAAGAAAAATTTAGTTTGTGAATTTACTTTTTAATATCTTACTTGGCTAGATTTAATAAAATAAATAAGGATTGGCGTTTATTGTTAACAACTTATTAAAATAACCAATTAATAAGGTCGTAATTTTTTAATAAATATAAATCATCTCAAGGTTTTGCGTCAAAAACATTAACTGGAACAGCTTACAAATAAATTGCTGGAAAAAAAATATTTTGCCGGGAATAAAAAAAAAATCAATTTGAATTAAATATGAATATATAAGTTGAACATTCGTGTCATTTCCTTGGATTTATTTGAGAAAAGCACTATACAAGCCTTGGCCACGAACAGGGATTGCCGGCTTCGTATCTCTAGATGGCCTCGTTAACACTCGGCCATCTATTACTACTCTGCCGGCAATCCCCTATTTCGCGGCCGCTGCAGTAATGTACTATTTCATCTCTCATACTCGGAAAGTGAGGCAAATCATATCTGACATACGGGAGGATAACTATTATTTTCTTCCCAAGGGTAGAAATGAATTAAAAAAAATAAAGGCACTGGCTGTCAATGGAACACATACGCATTCAGCCAAGCATTACGGCATATACATGGAATAATTAAGTAATGAGTTTTTTTTTCTTAATTAGTCGTATTACAAATTTTATAATGCCAGTGAAATATTATTAAATTAAATTATTAATATTCTTATTTAGTGACTTAAACCAGAAAAGTTAGAAAATGTTAAGAAAAAAACACGGTAAACGACAATGTTATTGTCCACACAGCCTATCTCTAGCTTAGATAACTCCTTGGTTCAAATTGGTTACTTACTTACATATTTTATAAATAAATTTACTAAAATACCTACTTACTTTATCGACTGTTTTCATTGATTATTATATTGAACATTCTAAATTTTGATAAAAATTAATTATTCCTTAACAACAAACTCCATTGAAATATTTTACAACGATCATATTGACCAGTTTAGACATTTTTATTTATTTATACTTATATTTTCTTACTTTCCTTGTAGTCGAAATGAAAAGCAGAGTGTTTAACTCGGGAGAAACACCAATATCACCCTCGGAATATTGGCACCCTCGCTGTGCTTGGGTGCCAAGTAACCTCGAGTGATATTGGTTATTTTCCTCCCTTGTTGAACAATCTACTATATTTACAAAACAAGACACCAATATTATTACAAATAGACAACACGAAGGATAGATATAGTGTGTCATTGCGGTTGCAAATCGGACACTGGCTCAGCATAATGCTGAGGCGTTTATAGCACCCCAGCGCTGATTTTCAACCAGCACTATGTCTATCTCTTAATAGAGGTAGACAAGTTGCAGAATTTGACCAAAAAAGACAATAGCGAACAAGACGAACACGAACACAGAATGAGACGAAATGAGAATTAAACGAAATACGAATGCGGCGAGATAATAGGATACCCAATTTTCCGTGATATAAACTATCCTATGTCTTTTCCCAGAGATTCTGTGACCAAGTACACATCGGTCCCACCGGTGTCGGGCAGCAGCGATACCGGTGTAAATATACTGCGATTGCCAACCCGCCTGCTCAGCGTGGCAATTAGAGCAAACCCGACCAAATGGCAAGTCAACACGAACCACGGCCCCCAGTTCCCGGCCGCCATGCTATTTCGCAAGGCGGCTGGCAAGAGCTGGATGAGAGTGGCCGAGGATCGTGCTCAATGGCGTGCCATGGGAGAGGCCTAAGTCCAGCAGTGGACGAACATAGGCTGATGATGATGATGATGATGATGATGTCCTTTCCCGGGATTCTAACTATCTCCATACCAAATACCGTCTGAATCGGTTCAGCGGTTTAAGCGTGAAGGGGTAACAGACAGACACACTTTCGCATGTATAATATTAGCATGGATTATGGATCGTGTCATCATCCCCATTGACTGATGCTTCGGGTACGATGGGCCAAGAAAGTGGTCTTCCAGATTTGACAAACGTTTCTGTGAGATCTAAATATCACTAAGGTTAATTTATCTAACTGAGTGAAGTCATCATATTATTGCAAGGGAAAGTCGACCTTGTTGTATTAAGAGGGTACGATGCGCACCATTTCTCCATACAAACGTAATCCCCTGTTTCCTCCCTGGATAATGGCTTTAGAGCCAAATTTTTTTTACTGTGTAATGTGTATCTACCACAGCTATGCCCCTATGTTTCGTTTTTTTCCATATTTCAATTAACATATTAATGAGCTTTCAAAAACTGAAAAAATTGCCCAATTTCAACGTAATTTTCAGACACTCATCAGAAAAGAATCCCTCCTATAAACAAAAAAAGGAAAACATAGGGGCATAGCTAAATCTGTCCTCTAATTATTTATGAAAGTAATAAATTTATTGGTCCAGTTTTCGAGAAGAAAACAGGGGATTACGAAATGCTGTTTTGATAAATTTTACGCGCCTATTAACGGTCTGAGGTGCAGTTGTCCCGCTCTCGCTGTACTGACACGGAGGGGTTCGGGCGAGACAGCGACATTTCATTAAAAAACCTATTTCTAATTATTCTCTGAGCCATCGTACCCTCTTAACACGTGCACATGAACTCCAACCGTAGGGTGGTAGACCATCTTTTTGGGCGGCTGTACTGTACACCAACCCAAACACTGCTTTCCACGAACGGATCTAAAGTAATACCGCAGCTCTTCGGCATACGAAGCTATTTTCACAAGCTTCTTTATTAACATGCAATGTATGTAATATAATATGTATGTACGGGTCAAATCTTGCAAGTTGAATTTGACCCACTACCCGATTTCTGATTGAGCTGAAATTTTGCATGCATGTATGAATCGGATGACAATGCAATATTAATTAATATGACATGGATCTGATCTGATTATGGAGTTGGAAGCTGGCCATAGGAACTCTGTAATAAAACGATACGACCGAGTTTGGTCTCGTTTGATTCGTCTTAATGAGTACTTTGGTAAGTGATGGGTAAAAGGTACAGTCAGCGAAAAAAAGATTGTACTAAAAATAGAATTTTTAACAAAAACTTATTTTTGTCACAGAAATTATGCAACATTTCCACTGCATTAACTAATTCTTTAAGACTCCAGTTCATCCAGTTTAATGACATTTCTGAGTGGGGTACTAAATCAATATTTTAAATTAACGAGTTTATGTATTAAAATTAAATTTTTATTGACTAGTTATTTTAATATTAGTTATGATTACAGAAACTAAAAGCCATTATAATCTGCTAAGTGATATGTGTATACATTGATCATTATATCATTAATTACTAAAGTAGCGGAATTTTCATAGCAAAAATCAATTGGGGATGTCTAATTATTTGCAATGTATAGTAAATCGAAAACCATTTCGAGATAAATGCTTTTTAACTCGTTTTCTGTAGTTATTTAATTTTAATATTATGTAATGAATTTATTATATAACAAATAAGCAATGACCTTCATTTGACATTGGTGTAAATTGCGTGACTGGTTCAAGTCGTACTTTATTCTGTGTGGTTAGAATTCTTCACAATTTACGCGTGGATTATACTACGGAGTTTGATTTGGACCCGCTGTCTGACATCTAGCACTTTGACAGTGCCAGTAAAGTGACACAGTGTATAGTGTACCACTACGCAAAAAATAATTATAGGGGTTGCCTTATCGTACGCATTTAGATAGATTTAGAAATTTGGCATTGTGGGAGCCTTCAATTATAATCTGACGTCATCAACTAAAATAGTTTCAATAATTAATTTTGAAAAAAGTAGAGAACTAAATGACAAACTATTGAAATTAGTTTCTTAGAATTGACTTTTCTATACAAAAAGAATATAAAAACCACTGGTAATTTTTTTAGACATTCCCAATTGTCAAAAGGCATTGACCATAGTGTTTTATCGACTATCGATTATTAACTGTCACTTAGCGCGATATATTTTAGGTAATTAAAAACCGGCCAAGAGCGTGTCGGACACGCACAAGGTAGGGTTCCGTAGCCATTACAAAAAAATCAAGTAATATTTTTCTAAGGATTTCGTATGTGTACGGAATCATCCAAGTTTAGGTATGTTTTATACCTTAGGCTACTATTTACTCTTAAACTACAAATAATTTCCAAGCAATCTTAGCCGCTATAATTTTCCTAGTAAATTTGATATATTTACTACCATTCTGAATTTTTTCAAATTTTTCCACCCAACAGTTTAGATTTTAGAGGGGGGGGGGACGCTCGATTTTAATGAAAATTTTCACTTTAAAGTTGAATATTTCGCAAACAGATCACTGAATAGAAAAATCATGTTAGCAACCCCGCAATGGTTTTAAAAGACCTAGCCAACGATACCCCACACTATAGGTTTAGTCGAGAAAAAAAAAATCACCCCCCTTTACGTCTATGGGAGGTACCCTAAAAAAAAATATTTTTTATTTTTTATTTTACCACTTTGTTGGCGTGACTGATATGTATATTCATGCCAAATTACAGCTTTCTAGTACTAACGATCTTTGAGCTTAGCCGCGGACAGACAGACAGACAGACAGACAGACAGACAGACAGACAGACGGACAGACATGGCGAAACTATAAGGGTTCCTAGTTGACTACGGAACCCTGAAAAGCAGCTGAGTGCCTAAGCAAATGTTTAACTTATAGCGGTTTGAAAGTTAGACATCCATCAGTCATCCATCACAAACAATAAATATGCGAACCATTTCTTTAAAAATGAATAAAATATATATTAAAATCTCTTTTTTTCAAAAATGTTTACTGACATTTTTTTTGCGTGTACCCTTCATTTCCCAACTGTTTCATACGGACAATCGTTTTTTTTTAAATTGCAAGTACTTTAGTAATATACTAACCCAACCTATAAGGTACTACAGGATAGTCCTAAAATGTACCCATATTCCTAGTTTACTTATTCATAGTTTACAGTTTCAGAAAAAACATCTTTCGTCCATATTAACCTCTCGGAAGCAGGGAGCGGAAAAAAACGTGCATTCTAGTCTCAAATGTTTATAGATACAAATAAAAATGGAAAAAGAATGCCTAAAATTGGGCACAGATCCGTGCTTAAGCCTCCGAAGGGTTAAGCAGTTAGGAAATGGATGAATAATTTGGGAAACATTATTTTGTATAAAAGCCAGTATCTCCCCTGTCGCAGACACCCTCATTACAATACGTTTACTTTTAGTTTACCAGATGGCTTGCCTTCATTTAATTTCCAACTTGAACACCATACAAATAAAGTAGCTATTACAAAATCTGCAAACGTGGGTAACAAGTATTCTAAAATTGGCTTTATTTTTAGGTCGTTAAAGTTGAATATGAAATGAAGGCAAACCATCTGTCAGTGGTAAACTTTATGTAATTTTACTGTAACACGTTGTATATTTGTTCTCAGGGTAGCAAGAAAACTACAAAATATAACATGATGCATCTGACGTGTGCAATATTTAACCACGACGGCAGCGAGGTCCTGGGCTCTTACAACGACGAGGATATCTACCTTTTCGACACGCAACGGGACGTCTATGACAAGTAAGTGTTCTAGAACATTCTTTGAAATTTATAATCAGTTTAGTATTTTTTGACGTGACAACGTCTAATAAATCGATGGACGCCGGCTGTACGCACGAAAAAGGATGTCCCGTACATATTGTCCCGTACAAGAGAGAGAGCAGTGAAAGCCAGGATGTACACAATCTTAGTACTAGCGCTCGGGTAAATTTGAATGGGGGGGGAGTGGGGGGGCATTAAAGGGGGATGAAAATTTCATTGATTTTGCCGTAGGATGCACCGTTTTCAAGATATTTGTCAAAACACCTGTTTTCGTCCGATCACCGAGGTTAAGCAACGTCGGGCGCGGTCAGTACTTGGATGGGTGACCGCCTGGCTTCATTTTTGTTTTTTGAATGTTTCGTTATGACGTTGTCACGTTAAACTATCGTCCGTAAACCGACTTTACAGACAACCGGTTTTTTTATAGAAACTAGTAATGACTAAGGGAGTGAATCTATCATCATCATCCCAGCCTATTCGTCCCACTGCAGGGCACAGGCGTTCTCTCACATTGAGAAGGCTTGCTTGTTGTAGAAAAGGTATCCTATTATCTCGCCCCATTCGTTTTTCGTTTAATTCATATTTCGTCTCATTCTGTATTCGTCACTTCGTCTTGTTCGCTATCCGTCATTATCTTATTTGATCAAATTCTGTAACTTGTCTCTCTCTTAACCCTTTGAACGCCCCATTTCGAGTACAAATGTGTCACCAACACGCCGAGTGTAGACGGAAAGTAACGCAAATTTCAATCGTAATGTCGCGTGTCAAAGATTCTTTGACAATATACGTCATGACCACTATAAGCGTCGGTGGCGTGGCAGGCACGGCAGTAGACGACCTCTTTAGGTGTTCTTGGCGTTCAAAGGGTTAATAAGTCTTATTCGTTTTTTAACGACCGCTTTAGCCTAGTTGGTAGTGACCCTGCCTACGAAGCAAGGGGTCCTGGGTTCAAATCCCGGTAAGGGCATTTATTTGTGTGATGAGCACGAATATTTGTTCCTGAGTTATGGATGTTTTCTATGTATTTAAGTATTTATTTATCTATATAAGTATGTTTATCGTCGTCTAGTACCCATAGTACAAGCTTTGCTTAGTTTGGGACTAGGTCAATTGGTGTGAATTGTCCCATGATATTTATTTATTATTTTTTTTTTTTTCGTCACGGGCTTCCTTGGACTCATTCGTCGTTCTTCCGTTTCGTTTTTTGTCTCATTTACTTACGAACATTGATGAGTATTTTTATTGAAAAACGCTGTTAAAAAAACTTTTTAACAAAAAATTAAACCGCCGAAAAAACTGAAAAGCAAAAAATAATAGCTTTTTTGTTTGACCTTAATCTAGGTACCAGTTTGTAGTCGGTGCCTCAGCACTTAGCCAGGAGGAGTGGACCTATAATTCTCTACGTGATAGGCTTCTATCACTCCTCATGGCTCGTGCTGAGGCACCGACTTCAAACTGGTACAGTCGAGTTCACCAATATCTGTACAGCCAACCTTTCTTATATATCTATACATAGACCTTATTACGGTAACATAAGGTCTATGTATAGATATTTATGAAAGATTGGCGATACAGATATTGGTGAACTCGACTGTACCTAGATTAAGGTCAAACAAAAAAGGTTTTTTTTTTTTTGCTTTTCAGTTTTTTCGGCGGTTTAATTTTTTGTTAAAAAGTTTTTATTTTATACTTTTTTTCCATCCTTGGGGTATTTTTTTTTTTCCAAATTTATAATACCAACTTCAAGGTATACCCTAACTATCCAATAAAAAAGAATTATTTAAATCAGACTACTCTGTAAAAAGTTAGTCAATCATCCCCTGTTTTCCTACCCTTAGGGTAGGAATATTATTTCCAAATTGAAATGGGACCACCCTTGGGGTATACGCTTTCCTATAAAAAAAGAATCATCAAAATCCGACTACCCTGTAATAAGTTATGCGTGGTCATATAGTACAATCAGTAACTGAACAATCAATCATCCCCTGTTTTTCTACCCTTATGGTAAGAATATTGTTTCCAAATTTAAATGGGACCACCCTCGGGGTATACGCTTTCCAATAAAAAAAGGATCATCAAAATCGGACTACTCTGTAAAAAGTTATGCGTGATCTTACATAAAAAAAAATATATACACGTCGAATTGAGAACCTCCTCCTTTTGTTTTCGTCGGTTGAAAAATAGTAACTATTAATTATAAAAATTTTTACAAGTCCGTAAACTGGTCGGCGCGGCGCGCCGCCAGGGCAGCGCGAAGGCCGCACTGGCAGGATCGCCATGTAATGTTGTCGTAAGGATGGGTGTATTGAAACGACTAAGTCCGAGTAAATACTGCGTATATTAGAGAAATGAAGCCTTATTATATAGATACATAATGGGAGAGTGTGTGTGTGTGGCGCAGCTCACACTACAAGAGTGTCATCATCATCATCGTTTCATCCGAAAGACGTCCACTGCTGCACATAGGCCTCCCCCAAGGCTCGCCAAACAGATCGGCCCTGCGCCATCCGCATGCAATGCGTTCCCGCCACCCTCACCAGGTCGTCGCTCCATCTTGTTGGAGGCCTACCTACACTGCGTCTTCCGGTCCACGGATGCCACTTGAAAAAAACAAAAAAAACGAAGAGTGTAAATAACCATATAACCTTTCTAATTGTTACATATTAGCTGTGATAATTTTTTCAAAAGTGTATTTCAACAAAAAGACACGTCAAGATCGGTTACCTTTTTCTAATGCTAAAAAAAACGAAATAGGCTGGAATGATGATGAAATATTTATTATAGGTAACGCCACGAGAGTTCAGGCGAATGCTTACACACACAGCTACATAAAGTACTGATTGCAAAAAAGGTTGTGAATGAATGAAATGAGTGAGTGAGTGAATGAAAATTTGAGTTATATGATCTTATGTTGAAATACTTACGCAATACTATGCATATTATAATTTTTCTTTTTTATATAACCTATTTTTGAAATAAAACAATTTGAAACTGATAAGATAAGAAATATTCGCAACAAAAAAATCGCAATATGCTTATCTGATTTAAATAAAATAGATCAAAATATTTTATTTCCTGTTTTGTTTGAACTAGATGTATTTTTGTAAATTATTCTTAACGAAATAGGTTGAAGAAATTTTTAGTCAATCTTGTAATTCACTGTTTAGTCTGTTGAACTTGCTATCGGTACGAATAAACGTCAAAATCCCGCTGTCATTACATGACGTGTTGTTGTGTGCGTGACTTCAACTCTGGTGGCGTTACCTATATTTACTATTTTATTGACGACCAGATGGCCGAGTGGTTAGAGAACTTGACTACGAAGCTTGAGGTCCCTGGTTCGATTCCCGTGTCGGGGCAGATATTTGTATGAAAAATACGAATGTTTGTTCTCGGGTCCCGGGTGTTTAATATGTATATAAGTATGTTTATTTGTTGTCTAGTACCCATAGTACAAGCTTTGCTTAGTTTGGGACTAGGTCGATTTGTGTGAATTGTCCCATGATATTTATTTATTTTATTTATTTATATTTATCTTGTCATCTACTTTATTCCAGAAGCAGTACAGACAAAGGGGCCAACGGTTACACGCACTGCTACAGCGGGCACCGCAACAGCGCGACGTTCAAAGGGGTCGCGTTCTTCGGCCCGCGCAGCCAGTACGTGGTCTCGGGATCGGACTGCGGCCACATATACATCTGGGACAAGGAGTCCGAAGCCATCGTGCAGTGGATGGAGGGCGACAACGGGGGAGTGGTGAGAAATTATGCTAAAAATTATAAAAAATATGTTTTTGGAAAAAAAAACATGTTTAAAGCAAGCTTTTTGGCTGACTTTACTTGCATTGTCATCCAACCTACATAAGTATACCAAATTTCAAGTGCATCCGACCACTGGAAGTGGGTCAAATTAGACTTCTAAGATTGGACCCGTACATACAAAGATACACAGGTGCATTGCAAGTTAAATAAAAGCTTGTAAAAATACAATAGCCTAGGATCCGAGTATACAACGACCTTCACCGATCTGGTTAATGGATGAAAAATATCACTGTCACTACATAGTATAAAACAAAGTTGCTTCCCGCTGTCTGTCTGTCTGTCCCTATGTATGCTTAGATCTTTAAAACTACGCAACGGATTTTGATGCGGTTTTTTTTTAATAGATAAAGTGATTCAAGAGGATGGTTTATAGGTATAATACATGCATAATTGCACCCGTGCGAAGCCGGGGCGGGTCGCTAGTTTTATATTAAATTAAATATGTTAATAAATATAATGCAAGTGGGTTGACTAAAAAATTTCAGTCCAGAATATGATTTTTTTTTTATATTTTACCGTTTCGCTTAATAGACAAATGACATACCAATAAAAAGTATAAAGCTTATAGAATATGCAAACGTTAGGTTGACTAAGCAGACCAGTGCAAATATCGATTTACCTGTTTTTACCTGTTACCCAAAGTGTTAGGTACCTGCCTACCCAAAAGTTATGACCGGAAAAAAATAGTCAACCTAACGTTTTCATATTCTATAGGCTTCATCTTTTTGTTTGGTAGGTATTTCATTTGTCTATGAACCGAAACTTTGAAATGAAAAAAAAATATACTGGACTGAAATTTTTTAGTCAACCCACTAGCAATATATTTACTAACATAATTAATTTTTTCTCAAACATGCTATGTAATATTGACGTTATGTTCCTTATAATACGCCACGAAGTGTCACGTTGCAGGTGCGGCTAGACGAGAGGTCAATAATGGAATTTCATACAACATTGCTGGCCAAGGCCAGCAAAGTGATCGTCTATTGTTTCATACCATGACGTTTGTAGGTCTATGGCATCATAGCATTTAGCCATTAAAAAAAAACTATAAGCAATATTTGCGTTTTGGTTCATTATGACATTCTGCTACTACGCTTATTTAAGGTAAGGTAAGATGGTGATGGTGATGGTGATGATGGTAATGGTGATGATGGTGATGATGACGACGACGACGATGGTGATGGTGATGATGATGATGATGATGATGATGCATGTTTGAGAAAAACTCTATACAAGCCTTGGCCACGAACAGGGATTGCCGGCCTCGTATCCCTAGATGGCCTCGTTAACACTCGGCCATCTATAACTACTCGGCCGGCAATCCCCTATTTCGCGGCCGCTGCAGTAATGTACTATAGGGGCTGTTTCACCACCCATTGATTAATGGCGGATTGGGAACTTGAGACACACCAATGAATTTATCACAGGTGAAAGTTTCCTCACGATGTCATCCTTCGTCGTAAAGCTCATTGCAAATTTGAAATGCGATTTCGCACTTAAATTGCGAAAAACTCAGAGGCGCGAGCCCGGACTCGAACCCACGACCTGCTTGAGGCCATCGGTCAAACCACTAGGCTACAATGGCTTATAGGTAACGCCATCAGAGCTGAGGTCACGCACACAATAACATCTCATGTAATGACAGCGGAATTTTGACGTTTATTCGTACCGATAGCAAGATCAACAGACTCAACAGAGAATTACAAGATTGACTATTAATTTCTTCAACCTATTTTGTTAAGAATTATTTAAGAAAATACATCTAGTTCAAACAAAACAGAAAATAAAATATTTTGATGTTTTTTTATTTAAATCAGATAAGCATATTTTTCGCTTTTTATAAAATACCGATTTTGTTCGTTGCGAATATTTCTTATCAGTTTCAAATTGTTTTATTTCAAAAATAGGTTAAAAGAAAAATTATAATATGCATAGTATTGCGTAGGTATTACCAAGATCATATAATTCACATTTTCATTCACTCACTCATTTCCATTCATTCACTACTTTTTTGCAATCAGTACTTTATGTAGCTGTGTGTGTAACCATTCGCCTCAACTCTCGTGGCGTTACCTATACCATGATGATGATGATTGCTTTAGTGGCGTGCTTTCTGTTGCAGGTAAACTGTATAGAGACGCACCCTCGGAGCCCGGTGTTGGCGAGCAGCGGCTTGGACAAGGACGTCAAGATATGGATCCCGTCGAGCCAAGAGGACCCAGACTATTCGGGGCTGGAGAAAGTAAATATGCCTTTGCCCACTATTCTAGAATGGTTTCATTTAAATTTTTATAATTAAAACAACCTAAATCAGTTGTGCAAGACGGTGGACAGAAAGATTTTATTTAAAGTCGGTTTACGGACGATAGTTTAACGTGACAACGTCATAACAAAACATTCAAACCCCCCTCCCCCCGCACCCCGCATTGAAAATAACCCGAGCGCTAGTACTCAGATTGTATTATGTAATATTGCAACTGGCCTTCACTGCTCCGTAGGTACATGTAACGTTACGTAACGTTGCATGTACGTTGCATTGCGTCATCCTTTTTCGTGTATGCAGCCGGCGTTCATCGATTTATTAGACGTTGTCACGTCAAAAGAAAAAGCACAGGTAACAAAGGGTGTCAGATTATGTCAAACGTCAAACTTAAAACCAAATGTCAGATGAAAAGCATACCAACGTAAGGTGCAATATTTAAGAGGGTTTGTACCTGCTGAGCTGGCAACGTTGCATTTTTGTTATTTTTTCTCGATTATTACATAAAAATTGAATGAAAATTAATAATAATAATAATAATAATAATAAATCTTTATTTGGAACAGTAACATTTAGGTGCATTACATAATATGAAAAACGATGTCACCCGCAGAAGTTAAAAACTGTGTCGCAGGTAGCAACGCCCCCCTCCGTAAATAAAGTGATTTTAGTTCCAAAAAGTAATACAAAAGTTTAACTAAAATTTAAGTAAATACACAAAAGAAATATAAATATTATGGTCATTAAACTGGTTGTGTGTGTGCATGTGTGCGTGGGCATGCGTGTGCGTATGTGTGTGTGTGTGTATGTGTGTGTAAAAATGTTTTGTATACAAATTGTTCTAATATACAGGGTTATTTGTAATTCACTGACATCCTCTTAACCCTGAATTCCTATCACTCAAACAAATGTTTTTTGTTTGACGACTTTTTAAAATGAAGCACTTTATTTCCCATACAAATACACAGAGTATCGTAAAAATAAGAGGTAATCTCAAATTTTCAAAACGTTATTACACCAAAAATATTAAGTTATGACAAAAGCCGTAAAACAAAAAAACATTTGTTTAAGTGGTAGGAGTTTAGGGTTCAAAGGATGCTAGTGAATTACAAATAACCCTGTATAAGTTAATGTGTCTACTGCAATAATAATTCGTGATAGACTTTTATTTTCTTTTAAAACGAACAAATTATTACCTAACGGTTTTTAAAGAAAATAAAAGTCTTATCACGAATTATTATTGCAGTAGATACATTAACTTATATATTAGAACAATTTGTATACAAAACATTTTTAATTTCCATTCAATTTTTATGGAATAATCGAGAAAAACTAACATGAATGCAACGTTGCCAGCTCAGCAGGTATAAACCCTCTTAACATACTCCCACCTCATTTAAACAACTACAAAAATCAGGTTACACTATAATGGAATTTGACAGAAACAAAAATTCTAAACAAGTAGAGCAAAGGGGCGTAGGCAGCGACCCCTCATGACCACGACCACTCTGTCAAGAGTGAACGACTAAGGGCCCGTTGTATGATCAATAGTTAAATTAACTAATAGTTAAAATGTATGGCAAAGATAACAATAGTTAACACATTTCAAAGGAAATTTGACTATTAGTAACTTTAACTATTGATCAAACAACGGGCCGTAAGAAGAAGAGCAACTTATGATGTTACTTGTTCGCCAACTCAATCAACTATTTATTTGTTTTAAAGCAACAAAAAATTTAATTTTGTAGTTGATCGAAAATTGATCTGGTTTTCAGGGCTAAATTAAGCGTTTTTTTACTGGAGTCGTGTGTTTCGAATTAATTTTTAATGGCGTCAACATCCCTATTACTTTGCTCACCCTCGACCTTATGACAGCACGTTTATGCAAGAAATGTGTGTTCATGCAGTTCTTCCACCTCCTCATTACGAACACACGTTCGTTCCTTTGGTACCGTTTCGTAGCCAATTTTCGTAGCTGGCTACAAAAATGGGAATCCGAAATTCCCTGTTTGTAGCTGGCTACGTAATGGGCCTGCGTAGTGCCATTTGGTAACCAATTGGTAAGCTGGTGACCAACCGCGGTTACGAATCGGTAATGGAAAAGTCCCATTTTGAAGTCAGTTACGAATTGTTTTTTTTTTCCCCGTTTCGAAGCTGGTTACGAACTTTTAGCTACGAAACGGTACCAAAAGCGTTCGTTCGTGTTCGTACAGTGTGGAGGTGGTTTCATTTCATTGACGGACCTCCGCAAAGTAACGCCTGATTCAATAAATTATTTTTTACAGACGGTCCGAGAAAACAGCAGTACCCAGCGTAGCCCATTGTTCAGTGATTTTTTACCTACACTCTATAACGCGTGGCGCGGAGAGAACCGACTGTTCACCGACGAGGATCGCGCGCCGCCCTACGGGGGGAATATAGAGTTTGACGGCAACGTGTGTACCGCTTTCTAGTGAAGGGCCTGTTATTTCTATTATAGATGTTCAATTAAAGATTAGTTTTATTTTCACACCGTTTTGGGTCTTTGTACAGCGAGAGCGGGACAACTGCAGCTCAGACCGTTAGTAGGCGCGTAAAATTAATCAAAACAACATTTCGTAATCCCCTGTTTTCTTCTCGAAAACTGGACCAATGAAATTATTTTTTTCAAAAATAATTAGAAGACAGATTTAGCTATGCCCCTATGTTTTCTTTTTTTTGTTTATATGAGGGATTCTTTTCTGATTAGTGTCTGAAAATGGCGTTGAAATTGGGCAATTTTTTCAGTTTTTGAAAGCTTTTATTTCTTATGTTATTTGAAATATGGAAAAAAACGAAACATAGGGGCATAGCTGTGGTAGATACAGATTACACAGTAAAAAAAAATTGGCTTTAGCCATTATCCAGGGAGGAAACTGGGGATTACTTTTGTATGGAGAAATGGTGCGCATCGTATCCTCTTAATAGTTCGTAAGCAGAAGGATGTTCAATTTGTATATTTTTATACCTACTGATGGCATGGCAGTTGGTTGTGGAAAATACAAAATAAACACCCTTTTAATGGGTAATTAATGCACTTACGAATAGTTACTTGCGTTTTTTGTTTAAAGCTTCTAATTAATTATCAAGTGTAAGTATTTAGATATCGTACACAACAAAATCCAAAGTAAAATGTACATCAGCAGCATTTCGAAGATTAGGT
Source organism: Archips crataeganus (assembly GCA_947859365.1). NCBI lineage: Eukaryota > Metazoa > Arthropoda > Insecta > Lepidoptera > Tortricidae > Archips > Archips crataeganus. Next base: position 2,755,996 of record OX402053.1, on the reverse strand, counting down.
AATTAAATATTAATAATAAAACTATTTGTACTTTAGCTTTATACATATATACTGTATACCTACCTCAAGTCGTAAGTATATCGACTTCGCGCGGCAAACCAATCGAACATTGGCTCGCGCGGTTTAGTCCCGTTTCATAACCAAAATTTTTAAACTGCCGACAGCCACAGGTGGCGTTACTGGGCGGTTACGAAATGTTAGTTACCAAACGGGAAAAGAGCTCGTGCGGCTAGCTATGGACACCGTGTCGCCACGTGACGCAACTCGAACATGGGGCGCTGGAACGTGCCAAAACCACAGAATGTAAATAGTAGGGTCAACGGCATAAATAAGTGATCACTTTTGTACCTTGTCACTTTAACATCATTTTTGAAAATCCATACGAAATTGTGTAACGGCTGAAAGCGATGGTACAAAAGTGATCACTTATTTATGACGTTGACTGTACTAGCGTACCAAAACAGCTTTGACGCGGTTCACGCGGTCGAATAATGCTCGGCTCGGCCGAAAGAAGCCGTGGTGGTCTAGTGGTTTGACCATCGATGGGTTTGACCATGGTCTCTCAAGCAGAGGGTCGTGGGTTCGAGTCCAAGCTCGCACCTCTGAGTTTTTCGGAATTTATATGCGAAATTACATTTGTAATTACATTACATTTCCTGTGTATCGAATATGTGTATATTCGATACAAACAGAAAAAAAAATACATTTGACAGGAAATTTACAAATAAAAAAAATATATATCGAATAGTATAAATTGGGCCCCCCCCACTCAGCATAATGTTGTGGCAAGCCACAACGCTGTTTTTCAGTTTCAATTTACCATGAGCTTTACGGTGACGGAAAACTACATGAGGAAACCTGCATACACCTGAGAAGAAATTCAATAGTGTAAGTGTGTGAAGTTCCCGATCCGCAGTGGGCCCACGTGGGAACTACGGCCCAAGCCCTCTCATTCTGAGAGGAGGCCTGTGCCCTGCAGTGGGACGTATATAGGCCGGGATGATGATGATGAACAATGCTCGCGCGGTGGCTTGTGGCTAACTGTTGATAATATTGCTAACCCCTAACAGGCTACTTTCCTAACTAGTCAGTCTTTTAGATTATCAAAAAATATTGGACACGTATTTTTTATTTTGTCAATTAAACAAAAAATTACGAAGATATGGCGCGTTGAAGTTTCGCGTGACGTCACTTGTTCCTACACTGTATGAGCGTTTTAGGAACAAGTGACGTCACGCCTCGTCACGCGGAACTTCAACGCGCCATATCTTCGTCATTTTTTGTTTAATTGTCAAAAGAAAAATTACGTGTCCAATATTTTTTGATAATGCAAAATACGGACTAATAAGAATTATTATTTTTTTACCTAGGAAACATCCCTATTAAGCAAATAAATTGAGATTTTTAAATAACTTTTTTTTTATATTTTATATTTAAGATTGTTTGTTATCCCTTGCTTTTGTTACACTGTTTTGTTGTTGTGCTCCCTTCTACGACCCCCATTCTCGCTCTCTCACTTTCTCTGGCCAGCAGCCAGCTAGCAGCTGGAGGCACTAAAGGGGGGCAGGTAGGAATATGCCCTGGAATTAACCCACTGCGCGCCTATGCTGTCACTTTTGGCATTGGTATGTAAGTATGTAACAAAATGACAGACACGCAAGCCTGTTACGTCAAACGGTACGATACTAACGCCATCTTTTATATTCCACCTGTCAGTCAGAGAACAGTGCCGGCGGGGGGCGGGATAGGGCGACGGCCCAGGGCGCTAAATTTCAGGGGGCGATCGGTGGGGGTGGGATGCCTCCCCCGCCAAACTGGCACTCGATTTTAATTTACCTAAGTGGGCGCCACAGCCACAATATCCCAGGGTGTCAGTGGTCATAACACCGGCAGACAAAATAAAATTAAAAGCTTTTAAAAATGGTCTTTCGCGGCCAGTAGGTACAATTGGCTACTTTCCTAACTAGTCAGTCTTTTAGATTATCAAAAAATATTGGACACGTATTTTTTATTTTGTCAATTAAACAAAAAATTACGAAGATATGGCGCGTTGAAGTTTCGCGTGACGTCACTTGTTCCTACACTTTGTATGAGCGTTTTAGGAACAAGTGACGTCACGCCTCGTCACGCGGAACTTCAACGCGCCATATCTTCGTCATTTTTTGTTTAATTGTCAAAAGAAAAATTACGTGTCTAATATTTTTTGATAATGTAAAATATGGACTAATAAGAATTATTATTTTTTTACCTAGGAAACATCCCTATTGCCCTCAGAAATATTGGAGCTGTCTAGATGCTCATACGCGTTGGATGCGGATGGCGCAGTACCGATCTGTTTGGCGGCCTTGGGGAAGGCCTGTGTTCAGCAGTGAACGATTTCGGCTGAAATGATGATAATGATGAGGTGCTCATAAATATAGACCGTAATACTCGACCGTATTTTACTGTATGGCGACATTTATAACAAGCTCTAATAATCCGTTGAGTATTGACTTGATCAAAATAGTACCCTTTTTTGTATGCCCAAAGTCATGTCCCGAAAGTCAGATAGTGGTCAGATATATTCGCTTAGGCCCGCTTTCACGGTCTACGGTTAAAAAAATTACATGGACCCAATTGCATAACAAAGTATAATACTTACAACTTATATTACAAGCGGAACTCCCTTTCTAGTTAATATAACTGAAGTGAGAGTTCCGCTTGTAATATTAGTTGTACTTTGTTATGCAATTGGCAACGACCGCTTTAGCCTAGTTGGCAGTGACCCTGCCTACGAAGCAAGAGGTCCTGGGTTCAAATCCCGGTAAGGGCATTTATTTGTGTGATGAGCACGAATATTTGTTCCTGAGTTATGGATGTTTTCTATGTATTTAAGTATTTATTTATCTATATAAGTATGTTTATCCGTTGCTTAGTACCCATAACACAAGCTTTGCTAAGCTTACTTTGGGACTAGGTCAATTGGTGTGAATTGTCCCTTGATATATTTTTTTTTTTTATTTTTTTTTTTTAATTGGGCCATGGTTGACAGTCCATGCATTTACCACTACTTACTTAACCCTCTGGTCGGTGGAAGTCCCAAACGCACAAAGGCACAGGCGTGGCGGTGCGGTGGCGGTGACGGTTGTAATATTCTAACTTGTATGAACGGTTGTGCGGTACCGTACCGCGAACTCGTTCATACACATTAGAATATTACAACTGTCACCGCCGCCTGTTGTCACAGCCTCTACCTTCCATAATGGTCCCAAAATCGTTAATGCCTCGTGCATGCTAGTACCGCTCTGGACCAAAGAAAATAATAGAAAGCAGCAACAGTTCTGACTTTCGCCACGTGCGATGCAACTAACGACCTTTTCACAATACAACTAAGGCGTTACCAGTTAAATTATTATTAATAATTGATTACTAATACAACCTACGAAATGGCGAAATCATTATTACCTATACACTATACACTTTTTTACTTTTATTTAACTCTAAGATAGAGCAGAATTATAGGTACCTACTGATTTACTCTATTACTACTTTTACCATCTATCTATACTTATCTGGCCTGAGATATTGCATTATTGATCATGCATTGATTTAATCCAAGTCAGTGACGGTGATTGTATCTTTCTAGAAATCGTTACTACTTTCAAAAACCTCTTATCTCAATCCAATGTATAAACTAATCTGAACCTTAACTCCACGATCTAAAGTTCAAAGAAAAAATATCGATTTTGAGATAAGAGTTTTTTTTAATAGTGAAGAAACGTCATTCAACACTGCAATTCCATGTGAATCTAACAATTGTTTGCAAGTCGTTATTTATTGATTGCTGCTATGCTATGCTGACGACTTGCTGACGAAGAAAAATAGCCGTACATGTACTGTACATAATCGCACACTAAGATAAATAAAAAAAAGAGAGTCAACTCAAAATAATATACTATTTTAATTTAGACCTTTCAGAAATTGACTGAAGTCTAAATTAAAATGGTAGGTACATTATTTTGAATTGATGCTCTTTTGATCTAGGAGTGCGAATAATAATGTAGGTATATCGATGCAAAATTATTTTATACAAAATTAATAAATGAGCATCAAAAAAATTGATTACCGAACAAGGCTGTATAGTCATCGGTCTGAGATCTATTCCGCCGCGTGGAAAAAATTCAAAATATTAAAGTTGAAGAATAAAATTGTGGTGACTGGTGACTGTACATATATTGTACTTACGTGCTTAAATTAAATTGCAATATATTATGTGCTTGTGAAACATTGCTTGCCGTAATTACTTTTGATATTAAAAATCGTTACTATTACTATTACTTTGCGTTTGAATTAGCTAAGTACTTCACGAATATTAATTAAAACAGGTAGGATGTACTTACCTCGTACTATTCTTCTTACAAATCGCAACAAAAGGAATACGTATTTGGCCTGGACTCTTCATTTCAGTAAATACATTTGTGAGTAAGTATTCTTTCTAGTTTCTACCAATAAGGGTTGATATCTTTTCATACAGAATTCAGGACATATTATTTTATGTTTTAGGTATCCGTTTTATTTGAATAATAATATGAAACGTAAACGGGGAAACCGATTAAATTACTTACTAAGAGCTTGGTCAAGCCAAGTAGACCAATATCGTAATCTTAAATCATGTATAGTATAATAAATGTTAATCAACGAAAATTATGAGTCCAAACATAATAACAATTGAATATTTAACATTACAACTACCTATATGCTTTATAATTTATTATTTATTGTAAATAATACCTATTTAGATAAGATTAATTTATTTTCCCGCTTTATTCCCTTTACAACTGCCATTGACAAAAGCGACGCGTAGTGTCAATATTTCGAACTAATTAAAGCCAACAAGTCATTACTTTCGTGTTTATTTTAAATATCACTAATTTCAAGCAAACTTGAACGTTTTAATTACATTTTCATTACTTTTAAAAAGCTATTAAGGTAATCGCCACCTAATTATACTTCGGAAATACTATAAAAGAAAATGACATTATTTTCCACATGCTAGTCATAGTTTGTTAATGGCGGACGCTCTCGACCAATCATAGAACGCGTGTAGAAGCCCGCGCCATCTTCGTTTTCAAACTCGCCTGTGTCGCCGCCGGTCAGTCAGTCGCGCGTCGGATCCGAAGAGTCGTACAACTTTACTGTTCTTAGTACCTAATAACCAATACCAAATTAATCATGAGCACCAAGGAAAATAGTGAAGTGGCCGTGGACAAGGTTGGCGATGAGAAGGACGCGAAAAGTGAGCTAAAGGCTACAAAAAGGGCGGCAGAGGTAAGTGCACATGTTTCTCAAACATATTCATTTAATCCCGCGCCATTTTATTGAACGTTATAATAAGGGTTTATACCTGTACTCGAACAATGCCATCTTCATATTTCACCACGTGGTTTATCGGAATCTGCCGCTCTGCACGAGTGTGGAGCAGTGTCGTGCCGGCGTATTTTTGGACGTCATTTCTATTGAGTTATGCATTTTAGTGTGTGAGGTAATCGATGAGTCAGTACCATGCTGGTCTGTGATGCTTGGAACAGTAGGGTTATCCGCTAGGAGCACTCTCTAACAGGTAGCGTCAACTTGGATAGCTTTGTTTACTCGTTTTCGATACGAAGGCATGACCTTGGCAAAAAACATGGCGCGAGAACGCACCGCGCTTGCTTGTGCTAGATTTTACGAAATAGTGTCCATACAAAGAGACTTATCATCGCGTCGTATTTTTGTAATTGATTTTATTGCGTACATCTTCTATTTTAAGTCTTAGGGCTTGTGCTCATGGTAGCGTGACGCCTGATCGGTAATATGGCCGGCGAACGTCAAGTGCCCTGTGTTTGGCTGTCACAGTTACCTTGCCAATGTTTGGTACCAAGCTAAACCTGCTTTCGTGCGGTTTCTTGTTGCTACTACGACCAGGTCTGCCGTCAATTAACACCACGCTACTACACTTTCGTTACCTATTGTGTATTAAATAGGTACCAACCTAGAACTAGTCAATGACCCGGCATTTATTTGCATGTAGGTGTTGTATAAAGCGTACGCACACTTCTTTGTTTTACAAAATAGTCAATAGGGTGGGATTGTTGTTTACTTACGCTTTGCCCTAAAAGAGAGGGAATCTTAAAAATCGATGATATTTTGTATATAAAACGTGATAACTACTTGTGGGAATAATATCTTGCGTCTCTTTCTCACGCTTTAACCTAAATAAGTGCACGCGAACGTTCGTAGGTAGTAAAGTAATCGAATTGAGCGTGTGTGTAGCGAATGGAATGCTTATTTTTAATATCTATCGATCATCATAATTAGGTTATGAACTAAAGCGCTCGAAATATTGTCGTTTAGGCGGTTTTCAAGAAGAATTCGACGACGCTTGACTGTGGTTACGTATGCGCGGTGACCGCGTTCCGTGCGTTGCCACGGGAATATGGGCCGTACGGCGCCGGCCCCGCGCTTTGCGCCGCTTTTCCCCCACAACTAATAACCCACGCTACGCTTCTTTATCGTAACGAATCTTTGTCACCTGCGTCTCATTATCTCTCACGAAACTCTTCACTTTTCGAATACAATCACACTGCAAGAACATTTTGAATCGTTTGGCTAATAGCCAGTTATTACTTGCTAAATGATTATTTCGATCTTGAATAGCGTCAAGGCGTCGCGTAGTCGCTGTATGTAAATAAATAAAGTGAACATTGCAACTTTGTGTTTCCCGCCAATAATTCGAGATCGTTCTGTTATAGGATAAGGCGACGGAAGCGAAAAAGGCACGAAAGGAAGAAAACGGAGCGGGCGGAGACGACGAGCCACATAGCGAAGAGGAAGATCTAGAGGCGGAGGGAGAGGGAGATGATGATGATGACGAGGAAGTGGAGGGCGAAGAGGGAGAGGAGGACGAGGAGGAGCTCGGCGAGGGCGAGGACGACGATCTCGAAGGTAAACCACCACCAGAACGACTAACCAACACTGCTGTTATAGCCTTGTTTCTTTATGAAGCACTTGTTGATTGATAATTTTATGACTAATTGTTTGTTTTTGTTTCAGATGAAGAAGTTGAAGAGGAGTTATTAGACGAGGAAGAGGAAGACAACGCGTAATACGTCTCGTGCCTCTTTAAGGACAATGTCACAGTGAAGTGTTAGTGCTCGTGACGCCCGGACTGGCGCGGCCCCGCCTCGCCCCAACTGGCCCTAGCCGCCGCCAGCACCAAGCGACCCACAGTTGGGAACAAGCGGGGCCGACTACCGCTCCCACCTAACACGGGTGCAGTTTTATTTAAATGACAAATGTAATTAAGATATCAAACCCAATGCAGATTTTCAATTTTTTACAATGTTTAAGTTTTGATACAGAAGTATCTTTAGTTTGGCTCTGTGGAGCCCATAATTAAGACTTAATAGAAAATGCTGTTACATGTACAAATGTGTTTTTCGGAAAGTAAAGATTAAGTTAAAATCCAAACTGTATTCTAGGTCTACCCAATTAGCCTTTTGAATGGTGAAATTGTGATATTTTTCTATATAATGAGACCTATCTGATTTGAAGAAATAAACATAAACCCATCCAACATGGCATTACCTGTAGTAGCTTATAAGAATAAGTCACTAAGCTCAATCCTACATTTCTTTTTTGTTGTCAAAGAGAGTTTGTACATAATAATATTTAGATTAGAGTAAGTGAAGCCTGTGATTTTTTATAAATCAGTCATGTTACATAGTGTGGTTGTAGCATTTGGTTCTTTTAATATCTAATATTACGTTTAGTATCGTTTCGTATGGCCACCCGTTGTTTACCCTTCATTCAATTCTGAATTTCTCCCGGACAGAGTGAATAAAAATAAATGGAATGAATTGAAGTATGAAATGGTCGTCCTGCAGGAGTTCAGAATTCCCCGGAAAGAGTTTTCAGCGCCGGCTGCCACCGAACGAGATTATTTTCAAAGAAAAACATCACAATTTTACCATTATCTTACAACTTCGCGCGCTCGCCTCGGATTCGGAGATAAAAGCGCGCGACGCGACGATAAACACTACCTAAAAATTGGCCTGTAATTTTTGTCCATAATTGTTAATTAGGATAACCTTCAGTTCGGTATTCCAGTGTTTCACGACGTAGATTACGAGATTCCTAGGTTAAAGTGATTTAGTGTGTAGGATGGTTTTTTTATGAAAGGGCATAGGGGAGCTGGGAGGGGGCGTGACGCTTGGCGGCGCGGGGGGGGCGCGCCGGCGCCCCGCGCCGCGGCACCGCGTGGCCTCGTTCGATTGCCGCGCGCCCGGCGTGGGTCCCCCGGCCCGCGCTCCGCGGCGTCTATCGCGCCCCCGTACCACGGCATAGCAACGCGCTCCGCCGTGTGGAAAATCACCCGCCGCGCGCTATCCATCGCTGCCCGTCGCCCGGCCCGCGGCGCGTTGTACGCACGCTTGCCGCAATGGCCGCCGGCCGACACCCAGCCGGCGATAGCCTCGCGAGTGATTTTTATCCACTCGCCGAATCAGTTTTCACTCCGGTAATTCACCTTTACAGTCTTTCGTGGGGCACGGGTGTGATGCACCAATAATAATGTTAATTAATTAAACTATTTTTTACAACATAACGTCCGGCTTCGATGGGAGACTGGAAGATGTATTCGGAAGCATTTAGATAATCGTTCCGTTGGCTATCGAATACCAAAGGGAGCAAATGTTTTGATTAGCAGCAATGGAGTTTCAAAATGGAATAAATAAATCTATCTTATGAGTAAATCGTATCGTCCCGCCTTTTCATTTTGTGGTAATTATGTCGCATATTGTGTACGACGTGCGGCAAAAATAAATGTGAATACCTTTAGTACGATTTTATTTATTTGTGATGTTGAACACTATTGATTTTCTACGATGGACGAAATGTAAATACAACCGATTTTAAGTAAAAAGTTATTTTGTTTTCAAGCTTATTTATTTGTCCCTGGGACGCCTGAAAACCCAAAGGCATCGTCCACCAAGTAACGTTTTCAAGATGTATAAATAAAATATATTGCGTGATGATGCGCAATATTGCGATAAGGCGGCGTGCACACCGGATAAGAGTACCGAAGCATTTAGATTGAGTCTCTTATCTTACAAACGTCGCTCATGATAGTGGGTAAGTAGGTATAGGTAAGTTAGTGTAGTAGTTAATTCAGACCAGAAAATAGGTAGTTAGGTAGCTTCTGAAGGGCAAACGCCTAGAAATAGGAGCCCCGTGAACGTCGAATTTGTAAGTTTTCACTGATTACGGATGAATAAATCCTGGGTGAATTAACTCTAGGTGCATTAAGTCTACTGCGCGGGTAAGTTTGGTATAAAAAAAGGTCATGGCTCCTGACTTCAAGCAGGAGTGATTTGCTCTGTCGCTCAATGTCCACGGGACCAGGAAAGACTAGAAATGACGTGCATACCACCACCGCCATGATCAAATAATTGCCAAATGACTGATTAAATAGGTTCAAGGCTAAGCCGACAGGGGTGGCCTAGCCCCATTTCGTAGAAAGAAGCCCCTCGCAAACTTGGCTTAGGGGGGCCAAAGGGTGGCAGGCTCCCTAACAGGAAACGAAAGCGCTTAGTCCAACCTTGAAAATTAGCGTAGGTTGTAATAAGTTTTTATTTTGTGTTTTGCTTTTGCATAGCCATCGGATTTTGCATCAAATTTCGAGTCGACCCCACTAATGAAAGTAGGTCAAAATGAAAATCTACTGGCCGAAGTTTGAAACAAACAAATGGTATACAAAGTGTACTTGTAATAAAAAGGCCCCTATTATGCAAGAAGTGTCTTCTGTTCTGAGAAAGGTTAAATGCATCCGTATAGGCGGCATTCGACTGGAGATAACGGTAAAATAATAATCTTGTGTATGCAGCTTTAGTAGTGTGGGAACGAGCAAATCACGTGAATACGAAAGCAGCGACATCTAGTTCTAATGACCGTTTGGGCAAGTTCGGAATATTTTGCATAGATGGCGCTAGTAGACTCATGGCGGTAAATATTTACGCGGCTAATTTTGAAACATAATTTCCGAAATAGTTTCTAAATTTTTAAATTCCTATTGTTGTTAACTTAACAATAATTTAAACGTTAGTTACGATTAATTGCCATGATCTTAATAAAAGTTGTAGCGTATACCTACATTCATTGTGTCACGTTGATATTATACCTCGTGTGTTCATAAGTTTTGAGACAAACTTCGAGATTAAAAATAAAACAAAATAATACTGGCAGCTGTTTTATTTATTTTTCTAATTTTGAATTTGGAATGTTCGTGTTCTATTTGTGCATTTTAAAATTCATTTCAACTATTTTTTTCGTGATGGAGGGAACAAAAGAATTACGTGCGACTGTTATTTCGCTTCATATGGCTGGAAAAAAACCAATGGAGATTTTCCGTGACATAAAATGTTTTGGGATAAGCCGCAACTTTGTGTATTACACCATAAAACGTTACAAGGAGACTAATTCTCTGAAAGATCGCCAAAGGAGTGGCCGCCCGAGGTCTGTAAGAACGACTGCGAATATCAAAAAAATTAGAGAGCGTCTTCGTCGAAATCCGTGTCGCACTCAGAAGAAACTCGCTCTGCAGACTAACATTTCGCGTATTTCAGTAAACAGAATATTGAAATACGATCTCAAGGTGAAGGCTTACAGTCGTAGAAAAGTTCACTTCCTAAATGATCGCCTCCGTAAATTACGACGCGAACGTTGTCCAGTGCTGCTTAAGAGACACGATGCAAAAAAGATACTCTTCACCGATGAAAAAATTTTCACGGTCGAAGAAAAGTTCCACCGACAAAACAATAAAGTTTATGCCAAAAGCAGCAAAGATGTTCCAGCTTCAGCACGAAATGTCTGGCGTACCCATCATCCGGCGAGTGTGATGGTATGGTGGGGGGTTTCTTACGAAGGTGTCACTCCACTCCATTTTTGCCAACAAGGCGTGAAGGTGAAAGCAAAAAACTATCAAAGTGACATTTTAGAGACTGTGGTGAAACCCCTGTCTAATACTTTATTTCATGGCAAAGAATGGATTTTCCAGCAAGACTCAGCACCGGCCCACAAGGCTAAAACGACTCAGGCTTGGTTAAGAGAAAATTTGCCAGACTTCATCGCGGTGGAAGAATGGCCACCCTCCAGTCCTGATCTCAACCCACTGGACTACTCTTTGTGGACTGAATTGGAACTCAGGGCCTGCCAAAAGTCCCATCCAAACTTGGATTCTCTAAAGCGGGCCCTTATCAGAGAAGCGAAGCAAATCCCACTGGAGAAGATTCGTGCTGCGATTGAAGACTGGCCCGAACGTCTAAGAGCTTGTATAAAAAATCGAGGCGGACATTTCGAGTAGAAATTGCATGTAATTGTTGGTTAGTGTCAACTTATCATTAGCCGAAAATTTTATAAATATAACTTAATTTTTGAATTTTTTATGTAACTTTTATTTCGTCTCAAAACTTATGAACACACGAGGTAAAGTTGCCGGTGCTATTATTCAGATACGTCGTAGTCGTAGGTACTAAAATGAAAGGAACATCTCTCATAATTAACAAGGTATGCTCTACATGTTTCGGATTAATCCGTGGTCCAGTGTCAAGGTTAGTTTTTCGGGTTCCGTACCCAAACGGTGAAAACGGGACCCTATTACTGAGGCTCCGCTGTCCGTCCGTCTGTCCGTCATGAACCATGATAGCTAGACAGTTGAAATTTTCAGATTATGTATTTCGGTTGCCGCTATAACAACAAATACTAAGAAATAGAATAAAATAAATATTTAAGGGGGCTCCCATACAACAAACGTGATTTTTTTACTCGTTTTTGCTCGATATTGATAACGGCAACCAGGTAGATGCTTGAAATATTCACAGAATATTTAGTTAAAAAATATATTCACTTTAAAAGCAAATAATTAAATTAAAATAAAAAAATATTTAAGGGGGGGCTCACATAGTTACAACAAACGTATTTTTTTGCCTTTTTTATAGATAATGGTACGGAACCCTTCGTGCGCGAGTCCGACTCGCACTTGACCGGTTTTTTTTTACTTAGGTTTTGTATTGATTATGGCGTAATGGAAAATATCCTTCTTTACGAAAATTTGTATTGTAGATTCTTCCACTATACTGCTATTGCTTGTTTTCAATGAAAACTTTTCACGCTTGAATAAATCTATGTAACATAAAACCGGCATAATATGAGTGACTGTTAATTCTTTTGCCGTATAGTTAGGTATTTAGCCGGTTTTGCAACGATTTCGCCGGTTTGCCCTATTGCGTTCAGGTTCTAACTGACTCGGCCTTCAGCCAGAATGTAATATTATACATACCTACACACGTAGGTATAATTAATAGTATGCGTTTAGTATCCACAAATTACAATATTAACGTTCGGTACGGATAGTTTGCGAAATAAGTACCAGGGTGAACCCTTTTTATTGCAAAATGTCATTCCAGACATTTGCCAAAGAAAAAATCGTGAAATTTGTTGTGAAAATAAGGTTCCACCCTGGTACACAATTCAGGGGGGTTACTACGAAATTCGAAGTTCGGATCGTGCGGTCCCTCTCACTCTCGTAATAAATACCATTAGCGTGAGCGGAACGGCATGAAACGAAGTTCGAATTTCGCGCTTCGTAGTATAGAGCCAAGTATACTTATAGTCCAGTCATTATTGACATTCAAAATCGAAAATTTAATTATAATTCCAAAAGTTTTCAAACTTCGGTCAAGTGAATGGTACATAGGGACGACAATAAATCTTATTTTGCAACCTTGTCCGCAGTCCGGAACATTGTTAAAATTGCAATTAAATTAATTTTTGCTGTATGGTCGTGAAAAAAATTCCAAAAGTTCTGCAAACTTGGGGAAGTTTTCGATATAATATTTCATATCACTCGATGGGGTAATTCGTAATTTCATTAATTCAGTATGGCCAAAGGCACTCCACAATAAAACGACACAACCCCATCGAGTTTGGACTTGTTTGATTCGTCTTGACGAGTACTTTGATCCCAGATGGTAACCAGGGTCTGATGATGGAGCTGGAAGATGGCTAAAGGCCCTCAACAATAAAATAAAAAAAAATAGCTATGAACACTTTTCGATAGGCAAGTTATCATAGGCATATTTGTTTATAAATTATATTATAAAAAATATGTCTCATCGAGTTAACAGATCGGTGAAGGTCGATCTTCAACGGCTCTTAGACCATCATGTTATTGACATAGTGTCGACAAATGCGGGATAGTACAAAACCGCAACAACACAATTTTTTTTATACCTAATCGTTCGATCGAATTCTAAATTGGCTTAGGTAATCAAAGTGGACAGTTCATAAAATTATTTAAAAAAATATTTTCGTTTAAAACGCTAATAAACAAGCTTTAAAACATCCATTAACTGTTAAAGTTTCACAGTTGAATTCCTTTGCGGCTAGCAGATGCATCCGGATTCTAAAAGAGGGTTGTGGCCATCTGCGCATCTGTCCGCGCATGCTGTTGCTAAGCAACTGGCGCGAACGAACATTACGCGGCAAATTCGCAAGATGTCAAAACATCGACTTTAGCAGCTAAAGATCGCTGGCATCATTCATTGTCAATGTTTTTAAATTAACCCGTCGCGCGATCGGCGACTTTTTTGGCTAATTTTTTCTAAGTTACCCTATGTTAAAAGGGTTAAAAGGTGATCGAAACTAAAAACAAAAATTAGCAAATTTTGACGGTTAGTTTAGTTAGACAGACTCGTGTGCGCCTAAAATCGCTCGACGGGTACAACGGAAAAATGCACTATACCAGATACATGCAAAGTTGTCTTACTGGTGGTCAGAGCTATATATGTATTTTTCTTTAATTTACGTTAAAAAAATTAGTTGTATTAAATACTTTAGATGTATGTAATTTAATTACATTGTAGATCTGTTTAAAAATAATAATAACAATTTTAAAACCCCCAACGAAATTTGGTCAGACATCTTGGACCGATTTTCATCACATCAAACAAAGCCAAGAACACTCCCGACTAATTCAACTTTCAAACAAAAAAAAATCATAATCGGTTCGGGAGCTACGATGCGACAGACAGACACGCACACACACACACACACACTTACTTACTTACTCCTCTGGCGCAACGACCCAAAGTGTGTCTTGGCCTCCAACACGAGCGCACGCCATCGATCCCTGTCCTGCGCGGTCTCTCGCCAGTCACCAACCCCAAGCTCGCTCACCAAACTTAAGCAAGCACACACACTCATCAAACTTAAACACCCCGTTATTTTTGCGTCGGGAGTTAAAATATACCTACCTTATCGAGATTCTTGCCGGATTCTTCTCAACAGGGTTTTTTGAACCGGTGGTAGATTCTTCGACGTTCATAGGAGCTTCAATTTGAAGCCTAAATTTAGTAAAGAATTTTGACTTTGAAAGCGCCTAAAAATTAATTTTGGAGTTAATCGAAAAATAACCTGGTTTTCAGGGTTAAAATAGAGTTTTCCTTAGTAAAGTCGGGAATCGGAATTAGATTTTATGGTGTCTTATCATCCGTCGCCACTCGTTATTTCTTATTAGAACGTTTTGAAAATTTGAACGTTTCGAGGCGGGCCTTATACGGCCTTATACGGGCCTACTACGAAATTCGATTTTCGAACTTCGTGCGTGCTGTATGCTTAGTATAAGTTTTACTTCACCAAAATACTTCTCGATCGCGTTTACGTAAAAATTTCAATTCTATGGAAACATGGACGCGCGGCCGCGGAGGCGCTGTCCATGTTTCCCTAGTAATTGATTTTTTTACGTAAACGCGATCGAGAAGTATTTTGGTGAAGTAAAACTTATACTAAGCGCACTGTTCCATTCATAGTAAACGTAACAGAAGAATGATTGGGACGACACAATACGAATTACAAATTTCAGAGCCGTCTTAGTGCACACTGCCCACGCTGGGGCCTTTGGGCACCAAAGAATATGGGCCCTGTTGGAAAGTGTTAAAGGGCAGTTACGCATATTTACCTTTTTTTTCAATAAACTAATTTTGGGAACGTGCAGAAACCAGAAACTATAGGCGCCAGCTAGTGCTAGTGTATGCGAGAGAAGAGACACTATGCGGACAGTGAAAGAAACATATGTATCAGAGTAAAACAGTCAAATTGATGGCACCAGTTGGCAGCACCGTCTATCTGCACGTTCCCTTATATGGAACGTGCAAAAACTGTAGGCGGCAGCACTAATGCGACAGAAGAGACACTATGCGGACAGTAAAAGAAACTTATCAGGTTAAAACAGTCGAATGGATGGCACCAGTTGGCAGCACCGTCTATGTGCACGTTCCCTATAGGTACTTCGTTTTTTTAGCATTAGAAAGAAGATAATCATGTCTTTTTATTTAAAAACACATAAAAAATAAGTCACGGCAAATATGAAACGATTTGAAAGGAAATATGGTTATTTTTTTAAACTCTTGGTTTCATAAGTAATAGTTACTATTATTTTTAAAGTGTTTTTATCTTATTTCTAATGCTAAGAAAAACGAAGTAGGTATAGGTAATGTTAATATCACTGTATAGAAAATGTTCTGTGGTTAATATGTAAGTTAAGTTGCCTTCAATCTCGCAAGTAGGTACTTACAAGCAGCAAAAGCGGTGAGACTTGAATTCTTGTATGGCGCTCAAATTCAATAAATTGGTGCACATAATTTTGGCACATTATTTCTTGGTATCTTTAGCTTCTTACATGCACCTTTATTCTTGATTTAGAACTCCAATTTAATTTTCATCATTCCAGCCGAAAGACGTCCACTGCTGAACATAGGCCTCCCCCAAGGCTCGCCAAACAGATCGGCCCTGCGCCATCCGCATCGAATGCGTTCCTGCTATCTTCACCAGGTCGTCGCTCCATCTTGTTGGAGGATCACCTACACTGCGTCTTCCGGTCCGCGGACGCCACCCGAGAACCTTTCGGACCCATCGACCGTCAGTTCCACGGGCGATGTGCCCTGCCCACTGCCACTTAAGTCTAGCCATTTTTCGAGCTATGTCCGTGATCATTTCTGATGCGATCCCGCAGAAAAACTGCAAGCATAGCCCTCTCCATCGCCCCCTGAGTGACTTTGAGCTTTGAGCCAAGTCTCAGTGCCATAGTCATCACTGGCAACACTCACTGCCACTGGTCAAAGACTTCTGACTTGAGTCACTGCGGTATATTGGATGACAAGATATTGCGGAGCTTTCCGAACGCGCCCAGCCGAGTCTAATTCGTCGACTTATTAATATTATGTAATTAATGTGAATATGTAGTTTTTTACGATAGGGGGACCAACGAGCAGGCTAGTCTCCCGATGGAAAGCAATCACCACCGTCCACGGACACCCGCAACACAAGTTGAGTTACGGATGTGTTGTCGGCCCTTTGAGAAAAGAGTGTACTCGTTTTTTGAAGATGCCCAAGTCTACCGGTCAGGAAATACTTCCGCTGCAAGAAGTTTCGCGAGAAACGGACTGAAATGGATTGCCAGTTTGCCAGCTATTGAGGTGATGAGGGTGGAAAGAATGTCGGTTGCGAGTGTGCGATAAAAAATGTAGCAGCAGGCAATAGGTCAAACAACTCTCCGAACACTCCCTGTGATAAATGCGGTATGAGATACATTAAGTTGAGTAAAGATTAAATGGCAAGACATTCCATCTAGAGAGAGAGAGAGAGAGAGATGTTTATTTACACATATTCGATACCCAGGAAATACAGTTGACAGGAAAAGATACAAATAAAAATCATCGAATAGTATAAATTGGGCCCAACTCAGCATAATGTTGCGGCAAGCCGCAACGCTGTTTTTCAGTGGGACCCAGCATCTAGCATCGTTTGCGGTTGAGTATCAATCTCCTTATGGCTTTGTCCTTCCACATCTTCCAAAATTTACTCTAAACCTCAGTGCGATCCTGCTAGAGTTGATGGAATGCGGAATCGGTTACCAAACTCCATCAACCAATCTCCCTCCGTGGTATCGTTCAGGGAAGGCTTCAAGAAAACGTGGCTCACACCTTCTCTTTAATACATAATGTATATTGGGAACTGCTGACTAGGTCCACTCCTGCTGGCTTGTGCTGAGGCACCGACTTGAGACAGATTAGTAGAAAGATTTTTTCATGCTTTTTGTACCTAGTCGGTTCCATTTTTATTTAATTTTTTAGGGTTCCGTAGTCAACTAGGAACCCTTATAGTTTCGCCATGTCTGTCCGTCTGTCTGTCTGTCTGTCTGTCCGCGGCTAAGCTCAGAGACTGCTAGGACTAGAAAGCTGTAATTTGGCATGAATATATATATCAGTCACGCCGACAAAGTGATTACATAAAAATAACTAAAACAATTTTTTTTAGGGTACCTCCCATAGACGTAAAGTGGGGGGTGATTTTTTTTTTCTCGACTAACCCTATAGTGTGGGGTATTGTTGGATAGGCCTTTTAAAACCATTGCGGGGTTGCTAACATGATTTTTCTATTCAGTGATCTGTTTGCGAAATATTCAACTTTAAAGTGAAAATTTTTAAAAAGTCCCCCCCCTCTAAAATCTAAACTGTTCAGTGGAAAAATTTGAAAAAATTCAGAATTGTAGTAAATATATCAAATTTACTAGGAAAATTATAGCGGCTAAGATTGCTTGGAAATTATTTGTAGTTTAAGAGTAAATAGTAGCCTAAGATACCTATAAAACATACCTAAACTTGGATGATTCCATACATATACGAAATCCTTAGAAAAATATTACTTGATTTTTTTGTAATGGCTACGGAACCCTACCATGTGCGTGTCCGACACGCTCTTGGCCGGTTTTATTTTTGTTTTTTTTAGTTTCGAGGTGCATTTTGAAGGCGGTTTTATGTTTTATTTAAAAAATATTTATCTTACTTATTGTCGGTTCCTTGCTAAATAGCAAGCTCCATTCATCCACTCAGAGGTTGACTAGAGATCCCTTAATTAAAGGAATGAGTTCGCCTTTGTAAATATATCTTAACGGTTGTCAATAGATTTTTTTGCTTATTTTTGTATAAGTACCTAAGTAATAAAGGGTTTTACATACATAATACTACAAGGATCATGGTCTGAGATATATAACATTCTCCCAGTTCAGTGTATCAATACGCAAAGAGCCAGAATGCGTCAATTTGTTTGTGATAACCATTCTTCGGTTCATATGCCTACATAATGAAGAGTCAGTTGTTTCTAAAAGAAGTCTTTGTGTTTCCAAGAACTACTTAATCCTATTTGGCAGCAACGTTGGAGCCAATGATTGCAGCCAACGCCACCTCCGATTCATTCGATTCAGTACTGTTTAGTTAGTCACACACCACGCGCGACACCGCACGTCTTATACTAAGCGGATGCTAGCGCAAATCGTAATTGAAAACAAGATCGACCTTCGTTGAAAGGGTGAATTTGGAACGCGTAATTTAAATTTAATTTGGAACGCATCCTCTTTAATTTTTTTTAATCGATTCCCGCGTCCTGTGGATGGCGGTAAAAATGTGACATTTATACGTGCGTTTAGTTTTCTATTGTTGACTAATTGGTTTGGTGTGATAAAATAAACAACTGTATTTTGTTTCGTGGTTGGAGTTTCTACAGGAAAATATTGATTTAAATTGTGGAAATTTGATAAAATGAATATTAGGTGAGTTTAATACTAAACGTGTTTATTATAAAATAGTTTAGAATGTTATTAATTGATTCGAGCTTAGATTGAATTAAAAAAAAAACAAGACCCTAATTGGAATTAATTACCTACTAAAAAAACCGCTTGCTAGTAGTTTTCAGGCCCCGGGCAGGACCTCTTTGATTTTAATGTAAATAAAAAAGTATAAGTATTTACGTTTTTTTGAAGTATAAGGACTGAAGTACTTACCTAAGTATGTAGGTACTAATAATCGGCCTAGGGCCTAGGCTCACATATATGTTCAGGCATAAGATGTACAACCATCATACCCTCTTCAAAACGATTTAATTTTGTCATTTAAAATATTCTTCGTTTCGCAAAAACAGACAAGAAGTTTGTACGAAGACCCTGTTTCGAAATAGTCATTTATTGTCTCCAACACGCAAAATCCTTGGGATTGGGACAAACAAACGGGGTAATAATTTGATAAACATTTTTTAATTGCTCGCATGTTTGTTGAAACTAACCTTGGAATCGATATTAAATGCACAATTCGGAACTCGGTGGACTTGACCTCTTTAGACGGTCAACAACATTTTGATTTGCGGTGTCGCTGACCTTTCCATTATGTAGCCTAAAAAACTACCGCGTGAAATAAATGATGATAATTGATAAGTAAATAAAATTAAATAAGTAATAAATAATTCCTTATGCCACAGGGTTCATACATAGTTATACATAGGTATTACTAGCCACGATTGCGGAGATTTTTTTAAATTATTGCAAAAAGTCTACTAACTACAAAAATATGTAGGTATTTAGGTAAGTAATTTTTTCGCTGTATTCCAACGTAATAATTCAAGATGAATAAAAATAAAATATACATACTTACACAAAATTATGTAAGGAAATTAATAAATCTAAGGAAATATCTAGTAGGTATCTTCAACTTAAAAATATTTCTGAAAACAATAGTTCATTTTTTTCTACGTTTTTGACTGCTTTATTAACGTATATTGTATAAATCCATCAATAAAACTTTTTATATAGGTATGTTTATTTTATGAATCGAGTTGAGTTAAGTAGGTATTTATTATTTTGTATTCTATAATTTTCTGTACCTAATCAAGCTCATTAAGTATCAACGCAGCATTTTTGTTTACCAAAGCTTTATATTATTATCTTATGCATCTAAGGTTTGTAATTTTGTCAAGCGACACCAGGCAAGAGAACGAAAAACAGCACTTGGTAAACACACTAAAAAATTAAGGACAATAAGCTTGTGAATTCGGACTAATTAGCCTTTGATCATGAACAAACAGCGAAGCGTGATAATGTGTTGAAAAACACATCAAGTGATTCACAATCACAAAACAAACAAGGAAAGGCGGCAAACAAAATTTGTTGTGTTGTGAGTTATACATAGAAGCGTATATTTAGGTGAGAGGGGGGCTGTCATTTCAAATTATGATGTTTGCAAGTCTTTTTATGCATATAACTCAATCTAAATAAAATTCAAATGCGTCTTTTTTACTGACAATGAGTCCGACCCAATATGGGTATATTTAACTCAATTCGAAAAAAAAGTCAATGCGTCTCTTTTGCTGATTCCGTCCGAATATCCATACCTACTAGGGGCGTTCAATAAGAAGTGAGAATGAGTATGTTATAAACAACTTTTACTAAATGTCATTTTATTTTTCGACATAGTCACCTTTTAGCATAATTCACTTAGTATATCTTTTTTCTAAACTTAAAATTCCATTTTTAAAAAAGGTCTCATCTTGAGTACTTAAAAAATCTTGTACTGCAGCGACTACCGCGTCGTCGTCTTCAAATTTCTGGCCTCTCAGGTATTGTTTCAATCTCGGAGATAGGTAGAAATCACTGGGAGCGAGATCTGGTGAATACGGAGGATGCTTAAGGATATCGAACCCAGCATTACGAATTGCAGCCATTGCAACGGCGGACTTGTGTGCCGGGGCATTGTCCTGGTGGAACAGCACAACTTTCGAGAGTTTACCTCGCCGTTTTTCGCGGATCTCATTGCGCAATGTTGCTATTTGTTTGGCGTATAAAGTGCCCGTAATAGTGGCTCCATGCTCGAGATACTCAATCATTAATACCCCTTTACCATCCCAAAAAACAGAGCCCATGACCTTACCGGCAGATGGGCTCACCTTGAATTTCTTCGGAGTTGGAGATGATGGTCTTTTCCATATCATCGACTGCAGTTTCGTTTCAGGGTCGTAATGATGGAGACATGTTTCGTCCATTGTTATAAATCGCGCCAAAAAAGTTCCCGGTCTTGCTGCATCAGGTTCAAAGCTTCTTGACAAATCTCTAGTCTAGTTTGTTTTTGCGTGTCAGTAAGCATTCTTGGTACCCAACGCGCAGATACCTTTTTCATACCCAAGCGTTCATGTAAAATATTATGCTCGCTCCCCGTTGAAATCTTTACATTTTCAGCAATAAAACGAACTGTGACACGACGATCCGCCAAAACTGAGTTTTCGACTTTTTTCACAATTTCTTCAGTTACTGCTGTAGTAGGGCGTCCGGAGCGGGGGTCGTCCATTGTCGATGTTCTTCCACGTCTAAATTCGGCGCACCAACGTGCGACTGTCGAATACGGAGGTGCATTAGACCCTTAAGAGTCCCGCAAATCCAAATTGACTTGGCCCGTAGAAAAAATTTTCAAATACAAGTATTTGATAACGGCGCGCAGTTCAATTTTCTCCATTTTCGCTAACGTACTCAATAGCATTGCAAAGAAATTACCGTATATTTTTTTAAACAAAAGACAGTTAGTTTTTTTTTTTCATAGTAATCAGCTAGATAGATTAGCTTTACCGGCCAGTATTTAATTTCGTAATATTAAAAGAGTTTGCATCTCATTCTCACTTTATATTGAACGCCCCTCGTAAGTAATAACTCAATTCGAAAAAAGTCAGATGAGTCCTTGTAATTCAATTCGAAGACAAAGTCTGATGCGTCGTTTTTCCCTAGGCGTGACTGCGTCTAAATATCGGCTGTTTATAAAAGGCAATCACGGTGTAAGTACATTCCGTAAAAAATATGTTATATTCAGTACCTATATAACAAAAACAGTCGCTTTGTTTTTTTGACAAGAGCTTAGGATACGACTAATGATACAATCTAGACTGCCTCTGATAAACGTTTCGACGCTATAGCGATTAGCGAATACAGACAAAGAAAAAGAGGGCACGATCAATAAGTGTTATGATTTTGATAACGAGTCACCTGATAAAGCGAAAATTCGCGCTACTTTTACCCGACTGCGGCGATCTGAGCGTTACCTATGTTTTTAAAACATCACATATACAGATACAGTGTATAGGTAGGCAGGCACTTATCTCTCATTTCGCAAAGGGATGCAACGTAGATTCTATTTAATTTATAGTGACGGTGTCTAGGTATTCAGTCGTAGAAGATTGCATTGTTATGGTTGTATTTTAACTGTAGCATACGATTCGAGTACAAGCGGGTAGACGCTACCTTTTCGTCGGCTTTTCGTAGGTTAACTCTTTTAATCTCAATTTAAGACTAATGAGCGATCGTGTGAGATATTTTTTAAAACATAAAAAACAAAAAAATGACAATAGTTGAAGTACAATCGTGAATGTTGCCTTGCAACTCGGTCAAAGTCATACTTGCATCACAGCGTTTCGAGAAAATGATGGTTCGTGCATTCGAATTTATTCCTAGACGACATAATTAAATTTCGTCACAAACTCATAAGCCATGCAGATCATATGCTTCATAATTCATCTAAAAGTTTGTAGCCATCTTAAGAACGTATATCACACATCCAAAATGCTATGGGCAGGGTACCTAGGTGCCGGTGATCTCCAAATTCTCGTTTTAGATAATTGTTTTCCCTCACCGGCAAGGAAGACTCATTTCGCGATATTGGGCTAAACTAATTTTGAAGAGGTGCCGCATTTGTTTATTTTTCAACAGTCATTGCCTTTAAGATCAAATTAAAATTATAAAAAACAAAGTAGTTACCTATTTGAAAATGGAATTCCTTACTTTGATAATCTTATAAAAAAATTAATTGTGTATTTTTTTTATTTGAAAATCGGTGGCAGATTCGATTACATTTTGCACAATATTGTACTAAGCAGATTACTATATCTGGGATCATAATAATTACGAAAAATACACAATTAATTATTTTTTTATAAGATTATCAAAATCAGGAGTTCCATTTTGAAACAAGTACTTTATTTTTTATAATTTTAGAATGGAAGTGCTTTCTAATTTCGTAGTCAGCCACTGCAGCAAATAAGGAACATTTATGAATGGGTATCAAATGTAAATAAAATAAAAACATCGTAGGATTTCATACTTAATTGTTTTGTTTTATTCAATTTGTTATTTTACGTTAGTTATTGTTGTTAGTTAAATTTATAACAGTTTTTTATTATTGATAGATTTAATAAGTTAATTTTAAGAAATGTTCGGGCGTTTTTTTCTTCCTCCGTCCTTTGTGATCATTTTTTTGTAGCAACCATTAACAAAAATCATAGTATTAATAACTTGTTAGAAAGCTAGAAATACGTACATGTTTTACGTACAATCAGCACGGCAAATGTATTTGTAAAATTTTCTATTTGTGTGCCATTAATGTTGAACAACCTGATAAAAAATCATATTTTTTTTACTTTTTGCTCTCGCATTCTTAAATGAGTACAGATAATTATACTTTTAATATTGCATAAGAACAGCTATTTTATCTTATACATAAACAAATAAAAAAAGTTGACTTAAATGGCCAACTTTTTTTAAATAAATTTTTAAAATTTTTGTAGATGCGTACTTACTGAACTTTTTTGCCAAAACCTTAAATTTAAATCATCTCAGAAATGGTTCATTTTTGCATAGGGCATTAAAGGACAAAAATGATTGACCTCCACCATAACCCCTTAACGGGAATAGAACGACTTACCAATATCCCTGTATAGGCTGGCTGGTTTGAAATGACATCTGTAGGCAAGAAAATGCCTTCATGATTAAATAAAAAGAAAAAAAAAACAACAAACAATAGGAAGTAAAAATAAAAGAGCCTCAATTTTTAAGACGAAGGCTGCTCTACTGATGTAGCTTATCTACTTGTTACGTTTTTTTAAATGTTTTATTTTATTTTTGTTTATGGTAAAAGTTAGCATTCATCATTTATATTTTTTGAAATGTTCTTAAATATTGATTAACATTAAAACCTGTTGACTTGTTTTATTTTACTTATTACCCGTTAGGCACCTCAATGAAGAAATATTTTCCGCAGTCCCCTATTGTTGCACGAAAGATAATTACTTAACTCTATTGTCGAGGGCTCATAAATAAAGAATAATTAATAAATTATGCTTTATTTATGAGCCCTCGACAGCGAAGCTACGAAATTTCATTGGAACCTTCAAACACATATTTACATACAGTACCCGCCCATAAAGATGGCCGGGTACTGTACATAAGCCAAAATGTATGTCGAGATTATTTAAGTCAAGGTTAGGTATATTTGCCGTGGCTCTGGTGAAAAAGGGGTTAATTCTTCAGAAGTTGTACGGCTGATTTCGACTTAGCCCCCTTTTACACATAAAATAGAAAATAGCTGTTTAATTTCTGCACACTTAACCCCTTTTTCACTAGAGCCACAGTAAATACCGGTTGCCCAATGTCTTCAATCTTGAAACGTATTAAGAGGGTTTATACCTGCTGAGCTGGCAACGTTGCATTTTTGTTAGTTTTTCTCGATTATTCCATAAAAATTGAATGATAATTAAAAATGTTTTGTATACAATTTGTTCTAATATATAAGTTAATGTGTCTACTGTAATAATAATTCGTGATGGACTTTTATTTTCTTTAAAAACGAACAAATTATTACCTAACGGTTTTTAAAGAAAATAAATGTCTTATGTGAAATTTTAGTGGTTGTTTTCCCGAAACGAGGTGATTTAGTTTCGATTGTACAAACGATTTATAATTACTATTTTGACTAGAGTCAAAAATCCAATTGTGAAAAACGAAAGTCGAAAATGACCGCAAACCAATAGTAACGCTTCGTTGGTACCTAACCTATCGTACGATCGTACGCTACTTGTACCAACGAAGCGTTACTATTGGTTTGCGGTCATTTTCGACTTTCGTTTTTCACAATTGGATTTTTGGCTCTAGTCAAAATAGTAATTATAAATCGATTGTACAATCGATACTAAATCACCTCGTTTCGGGAAAACAACCACTAAAATTTCAAGGTGTATATTAGAACAATTTGTATACAAAACATTTTTAATTTTCATTAAATTTTTATGGAATAATCGAGAAAAACTAACAAAAATGCAACGTTGCCAGCTCAGCAGGTATAAACCCTCTTAATTTTGAAAAGAAAATAGGAGGATTTATGATACCTAGTCATTCAACTCCCTGGTGGTATCCAATAAAAAAAAATTGAGGTGAAATGTATGGTCTCCTACTTATTATTTAAACTTTAAACGCCATCAGCCGCTTACAGCGTCACGTCGTACGCCGCGCGCGTCGCCTGCGTCACAATGCTTAATACTATGTAAGTACTATAATGTAACAAGCCCTCTCATTCTGAGAGGAGGCCTGTGCCCTGCAGTGGGACGTATATAGGCTGGGGATAGATGGACTGCTTAATGTACTGTTGCCACTGTTGTCTCCTTCAAATGTCGACGTTGGCGTCTTGACGCCGTACGCGGCATTCTAAGTTGAAATGCTGTGCGTCTTTAGTTATTTCGCACCATTACAGCGTCAACGGTCAACAAAATGTAGTCAACTAAAATGCTTGCTGTAAAATTAAGATTTTATTTAACCTAGAATTACAGGGTGACACCAAAATGGGTGACACAAAATTATGTTTCTTACTCAGTTAATGTTGGACAACATAATGCATTACTTACCTCAATTTTTAAAATTAGTCTGAAAAAATTTCGGATGTTCATACTTAGCTGAAATGAAATCACGAACACATATGTATGTATGACACCTCAAATTTAATAATTCTAATTTAAATAAATGAGTTAGAGCATTATCTGAGTAAAAAACATTAATTTTGTATCACCATTTTTGTGTCACACTGTACCTACCTATTTATTGAGAGAATACGTCAAATGAGTACCTACTACGGAGCTTCGCGTCGCGTCGAGACACGTAACGTCACGTCACGTCCAGTCACGTCACGTCAAGTCACGCCACGTCACATCGCATCACGTCACGTTGACTTGGCTAACAAGTGACGTCACATTTTTTTATTTCAACCACGACGCTGGCAAAGTTGTCCCATTGGACAGAAGCCACTTATTAAGAAAAAAAAGACATCACTTTTCAGTATAACATAAGCTATGAAGGAATCGCGATTTGACAGCTATTAACACAGCTTCCTTGTCTATGTTCGGGTTATGAAAATCACTGTTTTGTGTAATGTGCCTGCATCGTATTGCAGTATGATGAAAGTGCAACCGTTGGGAAACTCGAATGCACTTACTGAGTTGGTTCTAATCGCTTTCGTTTTATGCAGCGAGAGTTGGAAAACCGCAGACGAGATTCAACATAATCTATTCTATAGATATCACAATAGGTATTACAGTCGATGGCGTATCGGAGAGCTAGGCTGTGCCGGCGGGCCCTAACGCTCTTTGGGTCCACAGATAGGGATGACATCTCTCAACCAGGACGAAAACCGTAAAATCCCTGGATTCTGGAGCTCAGAACCTGAGCTGAAATTTGGCATTGGTGTGACGGCACCAATCATGGATATATGTTAAGCTCAGTAGTACCCAGTAATGGACAGCAAAGATTCAATCAATGCCTTATAGTATAGCCCACCATTTATGGACTTTACCAGTTATAGCACAGTGTTGATAATGTAGTGTCCGTGTCTAGCATTTGGGTTTACGGAAAAAAAACCGCCTTCAGAAACCACCCAAAAAAAACTATGAAATAAAAATTGAACCGACCACAATAAGCATAAAAATATTTTCCTACTAATCTGTTTCAAGTCGGTGCCTCAGCTCGAGCCATCAGGAGTGGACCTTGTAATTTAACTTACCCTACATACATATACCTATTATCAATAGGGCTTCTACCACTCGCCAGGTCTTCTTCATCAGATCCAGTTTACCAAATGATACTTTCTGAATGCAAATGCTCGACTTGTCACCGAAAATACTAAAAGTGCTACCTATACATTTCCCTTGAACTTTTGAAGAGTACCTACTAGATTGTGGTAGCAACGGCAACGGGACCAACTTTGAAGTACCTATATGCTTTCAAACAACGAAATAATTTTCCAAATCGGTTCATAAATGACGGAGTTCTGAGGTAACACACAAAAAAAATAGAACATAATTATACAACCGAATTAAGAACCTCGACGTCCTTTTTTTGAAGTAGGTTAAAAATGTCCGTAATTAGTTTTTTCTCAAACATCCAAGGAAATGTGGTCCTTATAGTCGTGACAATAGAACACGAAGTATGCCATTGTATAGCAGTTGAGGAAGATTCGTTCTAATTTCAAATTAGACGACAATAATGGAATTTCATACAAACATTGCTGGCCAAGGCCAGCAAAGAGATTGTCTTTTGTTTTAGTGGGTCGTATTTTCTTTTATTGACTATCAATGACATACTGCCAATTAAGAAAAAATTAGTTTGTGAATTTACTTTTTAATATCTTACTTGGCTAGATTTAATAAAATAAATAAGGATTGGCGTTTATTGTTAACAATTTATTAAAATAACCAATTAATAAGGTCGTAATTTTTTAATAAATATAAATCATCTCAAGATTTTGCGTCAAAAACATTAACTGGAACAGCTTACAAATAAATTGCTGGAAAAAAAATATTTTGGCGGGAATCAAAAAAAAAAACAATTTGAATTAAATATGAATATATAAGTTGAACATTCGTGTCATTTCCTTGGATTTATTTGAGAAAAGCACTATACAAGCCTTGGCCACGAACAGGGATTGCCGGCCTCGTATCTCTAGATGGCCTCGTTAACACTCGGCCATCTATTACTACTCGGCCGGCAATCCCCTATTTCGCGGCCGCTGCAGTAATGTACTATTGTCCATTACTGGTGTTGTTACCCTGTGTTATGTACCTATCTTTTGTTTCTGCTATCTACATTAAGCCTGTCCATACACCTACTCCTTCGATCAACAAATACTACTGTGCTGTACTGTACTGTTGTTACTGTATTGTTGAAAGAAGACCTACTCGTATATAAATCTAAAGCGACTTCCAACAAAGTTGCGTTAAATGTTTAGCGCTACCATGGAGGGGTATGACAGCATTAGTATATGTACTGCCGAAGCAAGTAATCTCGCATTGTATATATACTAACGGATGTTAAAAACTTCGATAGTGCGATGCAGAACTCACACTATCTGTGTAAATGTATGAGACTTGATAAAAGCGTCATCTAGCAAGTAAATTAAACACATAGATGCATAAGTAAATTTAGTTCTTTAAGTTATTGCAATAAGGTTTATATTGATGTATAAGTGCCTTTTTCATTTCCACATTACGAAGTTTCACTTCTTCCGCGCGCGCGGAGGAACTGCACGCACGATTTTTTTATTTTATCCAATGTTTACCGCTCAGCGCTCACAAAGTAAAGTTTAGTGAGTTAAAGGGAAAAGGAAACAAGTTCGTCATGCATGACGCTCGGGTCCTGCGATCAACAATAACCATTGTATTGTCACAGAATAAGGTAACATATTACA
The DNA here is from genome assembly GCA_947859365.1 of Archips crataeganus. NCBI lineage: Eukaryota > Metazoa > Arthropoda > Insecta > Lepidoptera > Tortricidae > Archips > Archips crataeganus. Next base: position 2,727,557 of record OX402053.1, on the reverse strand, counting down.
TAATTATTCTGTGGTATTGTTGATCGAAGCTCGGGTCGCTTTCAAGTTCAAGGCTTGTTTCTCCCTCATTTCCAAATGGAACAGAATAATAAATACGACTTCTACTGTACATACACACGCACACACACACACACGCATCCCCCAACCTTCTTTACCCTGCTGTATAGGATTGTAAATAGGTATAGGTAGTATAATTTAATTGAAAGCGTGATTTATAATAACACTTATGTAATATTTTTTCTTTTTTTGTCTGTTTAATGCACTCGCAGATGGCCAAGATACAGGCTCAGCCTAGTTTGGCCACTGATGGATACCCTCAAAAATGTAAATATGTAGTTTTTGTCAATAAACGATTTTGTATTTTTTTTTTGTACATGTAGTACCTACCTACGTGTACACTGACTCCCGCCGCGTAAATTTTAAGTACATCCCACAGAAAGTTTAGTTTTAGTTTAGTTTTTGTAGTATTAATTAATTGTGTCATAAGTTTTCTATATTGTACTTTATGTTGTGGCAATAAATTCTATTCTGTTCTGTTCTGTTCTATAAGTAAATGACACGATTATTTGTCGCCTGGGAACCGCACTTTACCATTCAAAATTTGTGAAAATATCTTGCTGAATTTAGATAGGTAGTACACTGGCGTTTGTGCGGTCACCGTGTGTATGTTTTTGTGTTGAATTTTTAAAAGAGCCCCACTGTAATAGCGCTTTACCCAAAGAGTATTGTAATATTATATGAACAAGAGTGGCAACTCTATGGTCAAATTTGCATGTATGGAAGGTGCTGCTGCCCTACGCCCTGGTGAAGAACTAATGTGACGTATCTATACATGTATACCTATCTATATGTATATGTTGGTAGTGATGTACAGCTATAATTACGCGTAATTTTAATTGATAGGCTAATTGCCACTATTCGTATTTTAGCAGTCTAATTCAAATTAGCATATACGATGTATAAGTGGCTAAACCCGATTTGCACTATACGGCTAAAATACGAACATTGGCTAGTGGCCTATCAATTAAAGTCCTTGACCGTACAATTTGGTACGCCATGGCCATGGCCGATGAATGACAACTGACAAGTTTGACAAGTCAACCAAGATGGCCGCTAATTTAGTTCTTTACCAAACAACCAGAGATCGCTGTAATCGCATGAAAAGTGTGATATATGTAAGTGTGCCCCCCCTGGCTTTACCGCAACGCAATATTCCCATAACGACCGCCTTAGCCTAGTTGGTAGTGACCCTGCCTACGAGGCAAGAGGTTCTGGGTTCAAATCCCGGTAAGGGCATTTATTTGTGTGATGAGCACGAATATTTGTTCCTGAGTTATGGATGTTTTCTATGTATCTAAGTATTTATTTATCTATATAAGTAAGTTTATCGTCGTCTAGTACCCATAGTACAAGCTTTGCTTAGTTTGGGACTAGGTCGATTTGTGTAAGATTGTCCCTTAATATTTATTTATTTATTTATTATTTATTTATATATATATTGAGTGGGTCCCAATTTATATTATTAGATTTTTTTAAACGATTTTATGTGCCGATTCGGTTTTCGGATATCTTTCAAAATAGCGGAGCGCATTGGGCTTCAAAATTTAAAACAATATTAAGTATATCAGCCAAGATCGAAAAACTCATTTCAAATTCGTTTTAAATTTTCCGCCGTAGGTATTCTATAATTTAGCCGAATCAAAACGGTTTATTCCGTATGCAAGGAAAATACCACAATTTCAAGGTCAATCTAATTTTACCCTGTACATAACGCCTCCCGAGTAGCGTGGGGTGAATATTCGAGCGTTTAGAGCGCGCGGTTAAACGTCATTACCATTCGACGATTATTACCACAACCGAAGGACGAATTGCGCGAAATTTCATCAAACTAGATTCAGCATCGGTACTGTCTTAAGTTTTCATAAAAAGTTAACCCTAAGCATCATCCGTTTTAATAATTCCTGCTCAAATGGTAATGACAAAAAAAAACGCCGTAAAAACGCTGAATATTTACCCGCGTGCAAGGTTGAATCGACGACGGTCATTGACTCCGCCATGGGACGCAATGGGGTCAATTGTACTGGGTCAATAATGTATAGGTACACGCTTCTACTATACATCAACCCGTTTCATGCCATTTCAACATTGTATAAGTATTAACAAATAGATGCAATGTGGCATGCATTTGTTTCATCATCCATCATCATCATCACCATTCCAGCTAAGGCGTCCTACGGCGCGGCGATGCCACATGGAGGGAAAGTACCTACCTTGAATATTGTAGATTGAACATTTTACTGAAAGAAGACATTATTTTAATTTAAAAACAATTTAAACTGCATTCATAGATTTTTAAATAATTACATGGTTGAACCGGGAATCGAACCCGCTATACGAGAAAAAAAATTACCCTGTAGCTTTATCATACCGATCGCAAGGCTTCATCATACATGGGTGTATTTTCAGAGCGACTTTTTTGGACGTCCCAAGTCAATTAAAAAAAAACCACTCAAAATATTAAAACCACACAATTTTATATACATTGTACACAATATAATACAATGAGTTTTAACATTACAAACATTGTTGACTTCAATTAAGACTGCATAAAAAATATCCAAATCTTAGAAACACTAACTGCAGTAAGTCTGTGAGGCCTGTCCCACACGCGGTTTTGTTGAATCAATTGAGCATAACTTTGTGTCTATGTGTCATTTTTCGACTTAATATATATCAAAATGAAGCTAATTACATAACGCATTCGATTATAACTTTTGTATGTTAAATACAATTTTATTTAAAAATAGGTTGGCCATAATGTGTTTGTCCCACCTCTAGCTACCAATATTACCTTGCGCAAATACCTGCTAATATCTCATCGGTGAAGGATCATATCGCCATGTTCACATTTTTGTGGAAGAGTACGTTAGTTGTGCTCCGGCTGTCACGCGGAGTGGACGTCCTACTACTGAGTTTTGTGTGCCTACCAGTGGCGAAGGGTGCTAACAACTCGATTCCCAGCGGGTTGCCTAAAATTTTGAAGTAACCAAACGCTTCTCTTAGTAACCGATTGTTTGTATAGAGACTTACTCTTCCATAATAAACTTTTAAGTATTTTTCAAAATGGTGCAGTAACAAAACGCATCAAAATATCCACAAGACCAATCAGTCATTCATAAATTCAGTATTCCGGCAGGAATTGTACACTCACACATGTAAATATTCATTCAGAAAACCATAGATTCACTACAAGCGTCTACCGTAAGAATAGGCATGGAATAGGCTGAAGATAACCCGGTCTCTATCGGCTTATGCCATTAAAAAATAGACTTTCTACATTGTGCATAAGGCTTAATTTCACTTTGACAGAAGCTTTTTTTTTAATTAATTTATCCCACTTGGAATAGCCGACGGAATTGACATTCATGCAGCCATTCGTAGACTTATTTAAAATTACTGGAGCGAAATTTAATTTTAAAATATCGAGTTTTAGTGTAAAACAGAAAGTACGATATTTTATCTATTTTTATAATAAGATTTATAAACAGACAAAATTAAACCGCCACGGGCTGTGCTCAGCGCGCTGCACAACACCAAATCGTATACGCTGTGCCGCGCTGCCGGAATGTGTCACTGCATGTACGATTCGGAGCCATAGAACGTGCCGGACGTGATCCGCTAGCGCGGTCGATTTGTTTGTGGTGTGGTATTTATTGAAATGACAACATTAGGTAATGTCATGTCAATCGCTCAGTGTTTTGTAGTTTGTTTATTTATATTATAATAAAGTTATGTGAAATAATTTTAATAAAACACAATATTAGATCAGTGTTGATACGCAATATCGGTGAAATTTAATCGTACATATTATCGTCTGTCAGGTTGTAAATCTGATTATAATTCAGTGTCTAATTCATGTATAAGTAACATATTGTTTTGATACTGATATCAGTGAAAGGATAAATATGCTGCAGTCTTATGGACCGAATTACTGCACGTAAGTACTAGTTTTCAAGAATATAACCTAGTATAACTACTAAGAAATGTGGTATGATTTTTGTTTGCTTTTTTTCGTCCGGCTTTACCTGGAAAAAAATTCACGCCTCGCCACTGGTGCCTACCAAGGCGAGTCTTTCGCGCGATGTATTTTGGTTCGCTTAAAAGTAAATTCCGTGGATTCCTGTTGTACGATATATAATGGTTTTAATTAAATAGTTAAATTTTTATTTACTAGTTGACTTAGTCCTTATTTCACAGTAAAGAGCTTATATTAATCATGTATATAGTTTAGCAGTAATCGCAAAAATACCTAATTGTCGTAATCCTCCGTGGCGTAATTTCGATGGCATTTTTGTCCATCGAAATTACAGATATGGCAGCGAAATTACACAACATGACTTATCTCGCAAAACACACGAGTACACCTCGACGTTTCGACCACATTACAGTGGCCGTGGTCACGAGTAGACCTCTAGTCTGTATTTACGTGACTACGGCCACTGTAATGTAGTCGAAACGTCGAGGTAAATATTATTCATATGGTTTGCGTGATACACGCCCACACACTCACACACATACACACACATATGCACTCACGCACACACACACCTACACACACAAACGCACACACACACGCGCACGCACACATGTACACACACAATCAGTTTAATGACCATAATATTTTCAATTATTTATTGAATCAGGCGTTACTTTGCGGAGGTCCATATCAATGAACTAAAACAATTACTTTGCTCACCCGCGACCTAATGATAGTTACGTTTACGCAAGAAATGTGTGTTCATGCAGATCCTCCACCTCCACACTGTACGAACACACACAAATCACACAAACCCAACCGTCACCACCACCACCAAAATACACTGACGCGTTTCGAACTCAACCAGAGCTCATCTTCAGAGTTCGTACCACAACCGTAACGCTATGATACCAAATGTTAAAACTTTACTTTACTTTAACTTTAACTTTAGTTTTAACATTTGGTAGTAAACAGCTGGAAAATGAAACATTTGCCAAATTAATCATTTGGGAAAAACATAGTTGCGAAACGGCAGTACCCGGTTACATTAATAATAAGTTTGTAACCATGTTGATTGTGATATTTTATATTAATAATGACACATTCGAAATTATATAATATTTCTCACGTATTGTGAGAAAAACTTAAATAAATAGTTTTCCACTTTAATTTAATGTTTTATTAATCTAACTATACACGAATATGTACACGTACATAAATTTAATTATAGTTACATACATAAATCATAGTAATGGTTTATAATTTTGTATTTATTTCCTATGTAATTAATAAAGACGTAATTTCGCTGTCACTATAGTAATTTCGATGGTGCTTTTTTTTTCAATGTCGAATAACTACTAAATTATTGACTTTAAATTGGGGCCTTTTATAGCATTGAAATCCTAATCCGAAGGAGTATCTCAACGAGTGATCAATTTCACCAAAAGTAAAAAAAAAATTTTGCCCACGGAAATTACGTAAAAAAATTATTTCAAAAATCCACCCACATAAGGATTATTTTTTGGTAAAAACATAGTGTCAGAAATAAAAGGAAGACCATGAATTTTAACATTTTTAATTAAAAATTAGTCAATTTAATTTATCAAATGCTCAATAATGAGTCGCATCCTGTTGAATACAAAGTTGCACTCTTTCGATTATTTCGCTCCCTGGCGATTTTTTGATCATGTTTGCGGTGGATATTTAGAATAATAGCTACGTCTAACGTCTAAGTTCTGCTTGTAGCTCGTCAATTTTAGGTACTTTAAAATGATAATGTCAGTTGTATGTCCTTACAGTAATGTCACCTTTTCATTTTTCTGAACAAAATTTCACGTCAAATGTTAAACTTTTCTTTTATTTCTGACACTGTTATTTAGCAAAAAATAATCCTTTATGATGAAGCCTTTCGATCGGTATGATAAAGCTACAGGGTACCAAATTTATTTTCTCGTGTAGCTTGTAATTTGTTATGCAATTGGGCCCAGGGCATCATTTTTAGGGTTCCGTAGTCAACTAGGAACCCTTATAGTTTCGCCATGTCTGTCCGTCTGTCTGTCTGTCTGTCTGTCTGTCTGTCCGCGGCTAAGCTCAGAGACTGTTAGTACTAGAAAGCTGTAATTTGGCATGAATATATATATCACTCACGCCGACAAAGTGATTGAATAAAAAAAAGTAAAAAAATTTTTTTTATGGTACCTCCCATAGACTTAAAGTGGGGATGTTTTTTTTTTCTCGGCTAACCCTATAGTGTGGGGTATCGTTGGATAGGTCTTTTAAAACCATTGCGGGGTTCCTAACATGATTTTTCTATTCAGTGATCTGTTTGCGAAATATTCAACTTTAAAGTGAAAAATTTCATTAAAATCGGCCGTCCCCCCCCCCTCTAAAATCTAAACTGTTGGGTGGAAAAATTTGAAAAAAATCAGAATGGTAGTAAATATATCAAATTTACTAGGAAAATTATAGCGGCTAAGATTGCTTGGAAATTATTTGTAGTTTAAGAGTAAATAGTAGCCTAAGGTATAAAACATGCCTAAACTTGGATGATTCCGTACACATACGAAATCCTTAGAAAAATATTACTTGATTTTTTCGTAATGGCTACGGAACCCTACCTTGGGCGTGTCCGACACGCTCTTGGCCGGTTTTTTATGTACAAAATTTTGTAAGTAATGTTGCAACTGACTGAATAAACACCTGAATAGAGAATATGTTTTTGTCGAAAAGAAATATTTTTATTATATTCGTAATTTGTAGGTTTTAGTTTGGTTTAGACTCGATCTAGGTCATAGCAAGCAAAAGCTGGTGCTGCACGTTTGGCATGGAGTCGCTTAGTACGTGACAATTGGGTAAATCATAGCTAGGCAACTAATCGAGGATACACAATTGACCAAAATACAGACAGACTGATTGTGCATGAAAAAATCAAGGCACGGCGCGGCATGGCATTTTATTACTATCAAGTTATTTTGAATCTTATTTCAGTGAGTTTAGAATTCATGTTACTTTATTAGTTATGCGTTGCGCCATCCCTCGGCACGTCGCGGCATCGTGGTATCGAAATAAAGTAACGTGAATTCTAAACTCATTACAATAAGATTCAAAATAACTTGATAGTAATAAAATGCCATGCCGTGCCATGCCGTCAGTGAGCGCCGGCCCTTAGGGAAATGATAAAAATTCTCTCTGCCACTAGAAAACGTAGAATATTGTAGAGCTTATTGGATTTCACCTCTAGGGCCGACCGATCGATAACCGTGGACGGGCCCCGTCAATTAAAATTTAATCTACTAGGTAAGTAATCAATACATTTAATCACTTTTTAGGGTTCCGTAGCCAAATGGCAAAAAACGGAACCCTTATGTATTTGTCATGTCTGTCTGTCTGTCTGTCTGTCCGTCCGTATGTCACAGCCACTTTTTTCCGAAACTATAAGACCTATGCTGTTGAAACTTGGTAAGTAGATGTATTCTGTCAACCGCATTAAGATTTTCACACAAAAATAGAAAAAAAACATTTAATTTTGGGGGTTCCCCATACTTAGAGCTGAAACTCAAAAATTTTTTTTTCATCAAACCCATACGTGGGGTATCTATAGATAGGTCTTCAAAAAAGATATTGAGGTTTTTTATATATATTTTTTCTAAACTAAATAGTTTGCGCGAGAGACACTTCCAAAGTGGTAAAATGTGTGCCCCCCCCCCTGTAACTTCTAAAATAAGAGAATGATAAAACTAAAAAAAATATATGATGTACATTACCATTGAAACTTCCACCGAAAATTGGTTTGAACGAGATCTAGTAAATAGTTTTTTTTTAATACGTCATAAACCGTAAACCGCAAGTTTTTGTAGATAATGGTAGGGAACCCTTCGTGCCCGAGTCCGACTCGCCCGTGGCCGGTTTTAAGTAGTAGAAACGACGGAGACATTCAACCAAGTTACCGGACTTAAGTTGCTTGTGTAGCAACAGATATTATACTTACTTATTACCAGTTTGTACAGATGGTGTACTAGTATAGGTATTCCATTTTTTTTATCCAATCGGAACTAGTTCTTGACTATGAACTGTAGACTCCGTGGCACTTATTTCAAAATAACTGAAATATATTTTTAACCCCCGACACAAATAGAGGGGTGTTATACGTTTGACCGCTATGTGTGTGTGTCTGTCTGTCTGTGGCATCATAGAATCCGCACCGGGCCCGGGTACGGCTCAAGCCCTCTCATTCTGTCAGGAGGCATGTTCCCTGCAGTGGAACGTACATATATAAGCTGAGACGATAATGAAGTTATCATACTGACGTCGAAAAAGGTCAATAGTAAACTAAAGCACCTAGAGCTGGCGTGATTGACGACAATAGGGATGTTTCCTAGGTAAAAAAATAATAATTCTTATTAGTCCGTATTTTACATTATCAAAAAATATTAGACACGTAATTTTTCTTTTGACAATTAAACAAAAAATGACGAAGATATGGCGCGTTGAAGTTCCGCGTGGCGAGGCGTGACGTCACTTGTTCCTAAAACGCTCATACAAAGTGTAGGAACAAGTGACGTCACGCGAAACTTCAACGCGCCATATCTTCGTAATTTTTTGTTTAATTGACAGAATAAAAAATACGTGTCCAATATTTTTTGATAATCTAAAAGACTGACTAGTCAGGAAAGTAGCCAATTTCCGTAACCTGAAGGGCGTTGGCAGGAACAACGGCAAGATCTATTTTTCCGCCGCAGCACGTGAACGGAAGAAACGGCCAATGTCAGATGCGCGCGAGGCGAATGCTGATGCCTTTGGTGCGTCATCGAATCTTAAGCATAGTTTACGACGTGTAAGAAAAATTGTGCAGGTTGTGTTACATTGCGAGGCCGTAAGGCGAAGGAGTCTGAGGTGGTCAAACGAGCGAAGTAATGTAAATTGAACGATTTTTCCAGTAGGCGTAAACTAGGTTTTTAACGCTAGTTATCATCATCATCATCATTTCAGCCGCAGGACGTCCACTGCTGGACATAGGCCTCCGCATTGACGCCCAATCATTACGGTTGGAAGCGAATTGCATCCACCCCGAACCTGCGGCCTTCAACAAATCGTCCGTCCATCTCGTCGTCATCTTGCCAGTCCGTGGTCTCCGCTCGAGAACTTTTGGGCCCCAACGGCCATCTGTTCTGCGTGCTATATGGCCTGCCAATTGCCATTTCAACGAGCTAATCCGTTTGGCTATGTCCTGATACGATCCTGTAGAGAAAGGGGTGGTCTATGTTCAGCAGTGGACGTCTTTCGGCTGAAATGATGATGATGATGATGATGAAAAAGAAAAATCCTTAGGCTAAAGCAGTATGTCTCTTCGTTCCAGGATGTTCCAACTGTTCGTCGCGTGCGCGGCGCTGGCGGCTGCGCGCGCGCTGCGTGTCGGCGTCGGCATCGCTGACGTCACTGGACCTCCCGCCGAGATCGCCTTCGTGAGTACAATGAGTTGTTATACCCTTTGTCAGTCCGTTGCAATTGGACATAGAAAAAGTATGACACTATCTCCTCAATACTAAATTAAATCAAAACTTTTATTCTGTAAGTAAGCAAAGGGCTCTTTTACATGTTTTTCTATACTACCAGAGCGTTAGGAAAGACGATCATTGCAAGAAGATTGCGACGAAGAAAAGTCCGCATGCGCATGATATTCAAGAAACAATTTATTGAATCAGGCGTTACTTTGCGGAGGTCCATATTAATGAACTAAAACAATTACTTTGCTCACCCGCGACCTTACAATAGTTACGTTTATGCAAGAAATGTGCGTTCATGCAGTTCCTCCACCTCCACACTGTACGAACACACACAAATCACATAAACCCAACCATCACCACCACCAAGCTACACTGACGCGTTTCGAACTCAACCAGAGCTCATCTTCAGAGTTACCACAACCGTATGCTATGCTACCAAATGTTAAACTAACAAACCAAAACAAATGTTTTAACTTGTCACTGTAACTTCTCAAGTACCCACTTTATTTTTGTTATTCTCAAACTACCCCACAAAAATTAACTTTTATTGACATATTTAAAACTACCTTGAATTTTTTTGTTTATTTATTTATAAGGCATATTTAATTAATACTAACTGTTCAAATTCGACCCAAGCCGCAGTAAAGGAGAAGATACTAAATTTACCTGTTCATTAATAATAGACCCCATAGTGTTGTACCTAATTATTTCCATGCATTCCAGAGCATCCAGACGCAACCCCTTGCCGCAATAATGTAACACTTCATAAGAATCTGAATCTAACAATGAATGATTTGATTCCAACAAATGTTTTGCAAAATTCGATCTATCTGGATGCTCATTCCTATATGCCGAAACATGCTCTTTAAATCTAGTATTAAAACTTCGGCCTGTCTGTCCTACGTATATCCCATTGCAGTCATTACAAGTAAGCTTGTATACCCCCGATCTAGTTCCCTTATCTACCTGTTCTTTGTGGTTACATAGCCTAGAGTACAAAGAGTTGTTAGTCTTAAAGGCAACATTAAGAGTTCGAAACGCGTCAGTGTAGCTTGGTGGTGGTGATGGTTGGGTTTATGTGATTTGTGTGTGTTCGTACAGTGTGGAGGTGGAGGAACTGCATGAACGCACATTTCTTGCATAAACGTAACTATTGTAAGGTCGCGGGTGAGCAAAGTAATTGTTTTAGTTCATTCAAGAAACATGTCTACTAAATTTCAGATGTGCTAAGTGTCACTGTAGCGACCCTAAAGACATCTAGCTGTCGAATAGATAAATAGTTTCAACGCATGAGTAGCTAGCGCTTATGACGTTGTTCATGTTCTACATCACGCTGCCGAAGTGTCCTACCTCTGCATAAATACAAATCTCAACTCACACGTCCTGCGGTTCGGGCTATGGTCCCCGGGCATTACATCTGCCTGGTCCAATTGCATAACAAACTTATATTACAAGCGGAACTCCCTTTCTAGTTAATATAACTGAAGCGAGAATTCCGCTTGTAATATTAGTTGTACTTTGTTATGCAATTGGGTCCTGGAGAGACATCACCCACACCACAATAATTGCAATAACAATAATAATAATAAGTCCTCCACATCGATTTCGATGACGGCGACCCGGACTATACCTATAAAATTTACAATATTATATTTACAAGACTTAAAATAAAACAAAACAAAACTTATGTACAAAATAAAACTTATGTTCTATTATGAGCCCTAATATGGCTCGCTAGACCGAACTTAGTCTTAAAAACCCTGTTGCAAGGGATGCAACAGAGCTGACCACGCGAGTTGTAGGTGGTGGTGTAGGAGGGCTTGGGTCTTGCTTTTTGGGTTTGGCGTTTTAGGTCAATCGTTTCCAGCCGATTCTTCACAAAAGCTTCAACAGCTCTATAAACGGCGGAACGCCACGAAGACCTCTGTGCAGCGAGCTCCTCCCAACCAGCAGGATCAATACCGCAAGCGTTTAGGTGTCTCTTGAGCACGTGCTTGTAGCGTAGATGCTGACCACCGTGCTTCCGTTTGCCCTCTGCCATCTCAGAATAGAAAACGGCTTTGGGTAAACGGTGGTCATCCATACGGAGGACGTGCCCACACCACCTGAGCTGGCGCAGAATCAGGATAGCCTCCAAACCCTGCATTCCTGAGCGACGCAGAACCTCGGGATTAGAGACACGGTCCTGCCACTTGATCTTAAGAATAGATCTTAGACACCTAAGGTGGAAAGTGTCGAGCTTCTTGATGTCTGTTTTATAGAGGCACCATGTCTCAGCGCCGTATAATAGGACTGGTAGGATTAGCGCCTTGTAGACGCTAATTTTAGTCTCGAGCTTAAGATCATGGGACCTCCAGACACGATCAGCGAGTCGTCCAAAATTACCAGCTGCGTTGGCGATGCGTGATGACATCTCCGAAGCTAAGGTGTTGTCGTGCCGGATAGTGCTACCCAAATACCTAAAGTGCGCCACCTCCTCTAGTGGTCTCCCGTCAAGATTTATTAACGTTGCTTTATCCACTTCGCAACCTCGGGGTGGCTGTTTAAGCACTTGGGTCTTGTAAGCACTAATAACCAGGCCGAATTTTTGACAGGACCGATTTAGGGCATCAATATAGCTCTGGAGATGTACCATACTGTCAGACATGAGGCATACGTCATCGGCGTAGACTACTTCCAATACAGAAATCTTTTGTACTTTCGATTTTCCAATAACATTATAATTAGTGATGTGCCGATTATGACTGGCCGACTAGCCGACTAGCCGATTAGTCGGTTCTACAGAGGCCGACTAGTCGGCCAAGCCGATCACGGTTTCGGGTATTTCCGTAACGCTTTGTTTACATTTGATTCGCCTGAAAGTCGCAAAAGGCGGCGGCGCGGCGCCGCCTGCGAGCATGTCGGAACCGGAAAAGTAATATAATTATAATGACAATACAATCGACGATACTATCGATAGTTATATGTCCAATAGAATAGATGGTATTACAAAATCAGCCAATAGTGACCAAAAAAATCGATAATGTCGATAGTATTGATTTGTTTTGGTCACTATTGTCTGATTTTGCAATACTATCGATACTATCGACACGTGTCGATGCTATCGATAGTACTGTCGATGCTATCGATAGTACTATCCATATCCTCAATAGTTTTCGAAGTCGACTATCGATAGTCACACTATCGATAGTTCTGCAACACTGGTAAGAAGTGCTTCTTAAACTAAAAAGTAAAAAACAAATTACGATCCACTTACAAAAGCGCTGCTCACTGCTGTGGCGGTCAAGGTCATCATGATGAATTGCGCGAGCGCAACGGCATGACCGTTTGTTTCACGAATGCTGTCGTAACACTTGGGTGTCTACAATGAAACTCAATATTCGAAGTACGCATCGTGCCATAGCATTCACTCTTTAGTTTAAGACTATTAGTGTGAAGGAACGACACGATACGAAGTTCGTAAATCGAATTTTGTAGTATAAAGCCTCTCAGGTTCGAAATTCGATGTTCGTATTGCAGCGTCCCTCTCACCCTCCTATTAAATACTATTAGCATGAGCAGGATGGCACGATAGGAATTTCGAATTATGAACTTTGTATAAGGCCTGTAGTTGACATTATAACTAAACCGCATGTTTTAGACGCGACTAAATAGTAACATTTAAGCAACTAAGTAAATCAAGGGTGAAACTGCTACTATTTAAATAAATAAATACCAAAAAGTTTGTGAAGATGTTTGGATATTTTGATGTTTGTCAGTCAATCATACAATAACGGCTGAACGGATTTAAATGAAACTTGGCGTACTGATAGACAAAGGTTTGGATTGAAACAGGATACTAAATATCCCGGCAATGAGTCCCGTAGGCTAATATTTTCACTTTGAATAAGAATAATAATAATAATAATAAGGGCGCTGTCCAAAAACGCTGAAGTACAGTCAGCTACAGAGAAAAGTTACCCCTCTGTATCGGCAACGGCACCACACCGAAGAGTACCTTTTCTCTGCAGCTGACCGTACCTCGCCTTTCAAAATGGCGTGCTAACTTCGTCTGCAATCATTAGACGGTTTTGCCCAGCGACTGTTGTACTTTAAAAATGTCAACTCGTGCTACTTTGAAGTAGGGTTGCCATCTCTAAAATTCGGCAACCAGGACAAAAAGCGTACGACCCCCGGATTTTGGAGCTCAGAAACCGGACACGTCATCGTTTTTTGTTTGTTTTATTTTAATTTGTACTACTAGGTACTAGCGGAACTACAATCTAACTACTACAATTCAAACCCGGACTTCAAATGGAACCCCGCCCGGACGTTCCCGGACGCTTTCTAAACTAGGACAAATCCGGGGGAACCCGGACGGATGGCAACCTTACTTTGAAGTTACTTAGGTTTAATTGGAACTAGGCAGGCTATCCTTTGTTAGCTCCTTTAATCCGTGTCATGAATAGATTCTGCTTCACTCTATTTGCGAAGTAAACACATTATGTCGGCTATTAATTAATTGTTTTGGAATATTTGCATGTTTTTACGTAACAACATTTTATAATGTATGGTCTTTAGCACGCAATTTTCGCGCAGTTATTGGGACGTGTGATCAAATCGTCTGATCGTAAGGAATAATAAGTAATAAGGACGTTGAATCTTGATCGCCGTGATACAGTTTATACTAGTACATACGGGGGTACGCTTAATCTGCCTTTGGTTGTTTACCATAATTATAATAAAACGAGCTGCTGCCCGCGACCCCGTCTGCGAAGAATACGTTTATCGCTATCCCACGGGAACTATGCAATTTTCCGTGATAAAAAGTATCCTATATGTTAATCCGGATTATAAACTATCTGTGTGCCAAATTTCATCAGAATCCATCATACCGTTTTAGCGTGAAAGAGTAACAAACATCCATCCATCCATTCATCCATACTTACAAACTTTCGCGTTTATAATATTAGTAGGATATGTAAGTAGAAATAAGCATTTTTTGGCTAAATATAATATTTGAATTTGAAAAAAATAACTGTGTTTAAAAACTGCTGCGTCTGCGCGTGCATTTGCATGCACAACTCGCCCTCCATTGCTTCCACATACTCCTATTCTCCTTCCATCATCCTCCTTTGGGAGTAGTTGCAATAGAGAGATCTCTCTCAGGCAGATGTTACTCCTGGGTCCGGTTGCATAACAAAGTACAACTAATATTACAAGCGGATCTCTCGCTTCAGTTGTATTAACAAGAAAGGGAGTTCCGCTTGTAATATAAGTTGTACTTTGTTATGCAACAGGCCCCTGGGGACCGATGTCCAAAGGAAGAGAGTTGGAAGTTGAATTTATGCAGCCGAGTTGAGAAACTTTGATAGCGTGATGTAGAAGGTTTCTCTAATTGACGACTAGATGGCGCTGGAGGTCGCTACACTCCTATGTTCATAACTTGTAAATTGTATTCTCGTAATAAAAATAGTTAATTAATTTTACTTCATTTAATTTATTGAATCAGGCGTTACTTTGCAGAGGTCCACATCAATGAACTAAAACAATTAAAATGGCGAATTACATTTTTTTTTGTCTAAATTGCGTCGGGGTTTTTTTTGTGTAAAAACTTACATTAGAGGCACCTGTTAGTACTTAGTAGTGTACAATTTCCGCAGTGGACTTTACGAGTGTACCTATTGGTCTGCATAACAACTTCAATGACTTCCATGTTTACCAAACTAAGTCATGCCATGAATGGGCGTGTTTAGATCGCACTCGGACTTTGTTTGTATTGTATGAATTGAATGTTCACACAGGATGCGTTCCGCGTCCTGCGGTACAGTCATGTTGTGAAAACCTTCGTCAGTTATTAACTTTATTCCTTTATTTGTCGTAGACATTTCTCGTTCCATTTGACCGCATTCAACGTAGAGCAGCTCGACTTAAAATAAATAAATAAATATCACAGGACAATTCACACCAATTGACCTAGTCCCAAACTAAGCAAAGCTTGTACTATGGTACTAGACAACGGATAAACATACTTATATAGATAAATACATACTTAAATACATATTAAACATCCAAGACTCGAGCACAAACATTCGTATTTTTCACACAAATATCTGCCCCGACTGGGAATCGAACCCGGGACCTCAAGCTTCGTAGTCAGGTTCTCTAACAACTAGGCTATCCGGCCGTCTTGTCGGTGATCAGTCATTGATTTCCGATCGTTTGGATTCCTTGTCCATGAGAAGGGACGTAGGTTCTCTTTGTGTGTTCTATAGGATCTACCACGGCGTGTGCTCCGAAGATAATTTAATTTGCTACCTGCTGCAAAATTCCGCCATCGCACTTCCCGCCGAAAGTCTATGTTCCATCGTCACCATCTCGATGAATGGCGGTCTACCACTGTACGTTTTCTTCGGCATCCTGCCACGTACAGTGAAACTGTGGAATCAGCTTCTGGCAGCAGTGTTTCAAGAAAAGGGTTTACACTTTCTTTAAAGACCGGAACAGATTAGTGACTCTCTTTGAGTTGTTGATATATAAGGGCGGTGGTGATCATTTTCCATAATTAAAAAAAGACACTTAGGTACTTAATACTTTTTGAAAAATAGGAAACGTCAATGCGACACTCTGTTTCGTTTGAAATAAAAAATGACAACTTTATGGTAAGTAACCTTTTCTTACCCCGACTGTACAGTCGAACCGAACTAATCTTTATCGAAGTCTATTTAGCTTCTCCACTTTAATTCAACACATACTCGCACGCACACTTTTACGCCATATTACGCAGGATGTCCCAAAATTCAACAAACCCTGTTACCAGGCGAGCGAGTGGTCAAGTTACACCAGTTTTGGAAAAAAATAAGAAAAATCCATGTCACTTACCTACCTATAGTTAAGCGATCATCATTTCAGCCGAATGAACTGCTGAACGTAGGTCTCCCCCAAGGCTCGCCAAACAGATCGGTTTCCGCCATCCGCATCCAACGCGATCCCGCAACCTTAACCAGGTCGTCGCTCCATATTGTCGGAGGCTTACCTACACTGCGTCTTCCGGTCCGTGGACGCCACTCGAGAACCTTTTTGCAACATCTGCCATCAGAGTAAAGCGAGTTAAATTAACTTTTAGTATTAGATATTTTCAAAAAGATGACTATATCGCTTAGGTGGGTGAATCAACTGTTTCGTGTTTACTCTGCCCTCAGCGGCCCAGTTGTCCAAGTGACATCTTCATTCTTCTCTTCTCTTCCAGACTGTTCCCTCTGTCCAGGACCATCGGGAAAGCGGGAAACGTCATGTTATTGACAAAAGAAACACGAAATCAAAATAAAAATAAAACTTTTCTTATTTTTTTTAATAATGTAACTAAGAATTAAGATATCAATGTGGACAATGTAGTCTGGACACACAATAAATATTTACTCGCTCATTATTTGATCGCCAGAGGCGTTACATGTCGAGGTATATAGACATTTATAACTAGGTAGTTTTTAGTTTTTGAGAGCTTAGACATTTCCATGCTCGGTAGACATCGAGGTAGTTCAACTATTCGTCAATAGATGGCGCTGCACACTAAAATTGATGCCTGAGATGAAATTCAATGGTGTTTGTGAAGTTCCCAATCCGCACTGGGCCCGAGAGAAGTCATTTATTCACTCTGAGCTAAATCACATCTGTTAGAATTCCAATACAGACATCCGATCCGTTCTTATTTTAAATTCAAATATAGCACTAGAGTGCCAGCATCAAACTAATGTCTGTAGAGTTTGCAGTATGTACCTAAAAATTCGAAATAGTTAATTCAAGTTTTTGTCACAAAATAGCATTCACAGTTTGACTCTGACCCCAAAATTAATACCTAAAACAATACCCTGAAATTCCTGCACGCTCATGGCCACACAGAGAGATTACGTGATCCCACCGGATGCTCATGGCAGCCAACGTGTTAAAGCCAAGGTGCTTCAACGTCTTTGGACAGCGCCCTCTATTCTTGTTTAAAGTTAAAATATTGTCCCATGGGAACTCACTGATCTCTGTCTATCAGGGCCCAATTGCATAACAAATTACAACTAATATTACAAGCGGAACTCTCGCTTCAGTTATATTAACTAGAAAGGGAGTTCCGCTTGTAATATAAGTAGTACTTTGTTATGCAATTGGGCCCTGGACGCGAAGTTTCGCCTAAATACGTTCAGCCGTTATTGCGTGATTGATGTAAACATCCAAAACATCTTCACAATCTTTACAATGCATATGCTCGGAAAGTACCTCTTGACGCGAGTCAGCATATCTATAGAAAGTTAGTCATCCCAGCACACTTTCGCAAGTGTGAAAAAAAATTGTATGGATTTTGTTTTCCACACGCGTGCGGAAAAGTAACTTTTTAAATTGCCAATTTTCAAAAAGTTGTGTCCAAACTAGTGTTTAAAAAATAAGACTAGAGAGTTGTGTCTTCATAATTCAGCTTTGCACAAATAAGAAAATGTTTGATGCAACCAAATGAATATTTCCTGATAAAATAATAAAACAGATTGTTTTAATATTAAAACACACAAATTTTAATTTCGTCAAAAGTTTTGAAATAAAAAATTTAGTAGTAAAATAATTCCTTGAGTCCATTTCGGACCGTACGACATCTGCGTTTTCAGTGTGCGCGCATGGCGTAACACGAACCAATCATGTTTACCCGTTCGCGCCTGTAAACCAATGAGCTTTCAGTGTGGGCGCATGGCGTAACACGAACCAATCACGGTTACCCGTTCGCGCCTGTCAACCAATGAGTTTTCAGTGCGCGCGCATGGCGTAACACGAACCAATCATGGTTCGTTCCGTTCGCGCCTGTCATGAAAACCCGCCACAGACCAATCCAATGTTCATGAATTCAGTCCGGAGAATTAATTTAAATTTAGTAAATTAAAATGGAGAGTTCAAGTGATGAATTTACATAGGACTTAACGCCGCCTGACGTCCTAGACCAAGCACTAAATTAAATGTGATAGCCTCCTGCTGACTAACCCGATGCGGAAATATCTACGAGACTTTCCCTCAATGAAAAGGGCGCGAAAGGGTCGGCAACGCACCTGTGATGCCCCCCGTGTTACGGGTGTCCATGGGCGACGGTGATCGCTTTCCATCAGGTGACCCGTCTGCTCGTTTGCCACCTCTTATATAAAAAAAAAAAATGATGGTAAATAAGAACGCAACATCTTTTCCGAAAATGTTTATGAGCGCGCGCAGACAGAGAGCGGTCTGGAGTTCCGAGTTCAGAGTTCTGCGTTCTTTCGAATGTACTGAGTCTCTTACGATAACGCACACAGCAGGCGACTGGAACTCTCGAGCGATGAAAACACAGAACTCTGAACGCGGAACTCGGTACTCCAGACCGCTCTCTGTCTGCGCGCGCTCTTAGCCCCAATTTTTTTCCTCGCTTAATGCATTGTAAAATGTTGTATGATATACGTGTCGAAAGTAGGAAATTCCCAACTCATGTCGGCTAAACCAAACTCGCTTCGCTCGTTTGTTTAGATCTCCGCCATTCGTTGGGAATAGCCTACTTTCCGCACTTGTATCATAAATAACTATTCTCATATTAGTAGGATAATAAAAATCACCTACACGCATTACTGCCGCCTCGGATATTGTGTTACGTTCCATTAGTCACTAGGAAGTATGTCAGATCACCCGATGAATCAGATATAAGTGGATAGAAGCAGTATAGACAAGTACAAAAGTTTGAACCGCATCCTACTTATGAAAAAAAAACCGGCCAAGAGCGTGTCGGACACGCACAAGGTAGGGTTCCGTAGCCATTACAAAAAATCAAGTAATATTTTTCTAAGGATTTCGTATGTGTACGGAATCATCCAAGTTTAGGTATGTTTTATACCTTAGGCTACTATTTACTCTTAAACTACAAATAATTTCCAAGCAATCTTAGCCGCTATAATTTTCCTAGTAAATTTGATATATTTACTACCATTCCGAATTTTTTCAAATTTTTCCACCTAACAGTTTAGATTTTAGAGGGGGGGGGGGACGCTCGATTTTATGAAAATTTTCACTTTAAAGTTGAATATTTCGCAAACAGATCACTGAATAGAAAAATCATGTTAGCAACCCCGCAATGGTTTTAAAAGACCTATCCAACGATACCCCACACTAAAGGATTACTCGAGAAAAAAAAATCACCCCCCGTTTACGTCTATGGGAGGTACCCTGAAAAAAATTATTTTTTTATTTTTTATTTTACCACTTTGTTGGCGTGACTGATATGTATATTCATGCCAAATTACAGCTTTCTAGTACTAACGATCTCTGAGCTTAGCCGCGGACAGACAGACAGACAGACAGACGGACAGACATGGCGAAACTATAAGGGTTCCTAGTTGACTACGGAACCCTAAAAACGATCATTCTTCAAGCAATGCAAGAAATATTTTGGAAGAGTTGTATTTGAAATTTGAAGCTCGGTCAAAACTTCGTTTCCAAATAAGTTTTTACTCTCAAGGAAAACTTGCCGAGTGAACGTAAAACCAGTTTTAAGAGCTGATGCTGAGCGATGTAGAAATTTAGGGGCACAGCTACTGGCAATAAATGGAAACTAGTTGACAAACTTCAATGCGTGCCAAACTTATGACGCGGAAAAACAAACTGGTTATTTGACCATCTAACCATGTCATAATAATTTTCAACGTAACTTCTACTTGACTGCGTGACTACATGACTCTTAATCCTAAGTAGATATAGTTTATAATTATAAACATTGCCGACTGCAATAGAGTCGATTTACGATCATCCCTGTGAGCCTGTTACTGAGTGTAAATAATCTTCAAAACATACCATTACCTACTTAATGGTATCGACTACCTATCGGTATCGACGTCTTGACATGACTCTGTAAGAGCTTTCGTTGTAAGTGTAGCAGCGGCGGTTGCGGTGCTCGCAAAAACACGACTCTACTAAGGGGGGGGGGGGGGGGGGGTAATAAGGTGTGTGTAGATAATGATCTTGTCACAACCGCTCATACACTTCTGCTGTTGACTGTACTACATGAAGTGCAAATTGTTTAATGAACAAAGAAATTTACGTGAGCTGAAATAATTAAAAAAAAACAAAACTAACTCTCCCTAGGTCTTAAGTACTACATTTGTAAGAACAAAGAAGGATTTTTTTTATGGTAAGTATAGGGGGCAAAGGGACATCTGTTATTGGCTTTTTGTCTAGTATTTAAGTCTCATTACAATGTATTGTATTGCTGTTGATGCCCCAAATAAATAAAATAAATAAATAAATAAATAAAACAAACGAGCAGACGGATCGCCTGATGGTAAACGATTACCGTCGCCCATAGACACCTGACACCAGAAGAGTCACAAGTGCGTTGCCGGCCTTTTAGGTAGGAGTACGTAGGATTGAGGAGCATAACAATTCTATTGTAATGAATGACAGCCCAATGAACTGCTATCCACAGCGGCCAAATATATTCCCCCCCTCAAATTCCCCATGTTTGATTAAGAAAAAGTGGACAATCATACATATTATTAATTATATTCAAGATTAGTATAGAATTCTCTTCTCATTCCAGATGGGCTACGCGCACTTTCAGCAGATCGGTCATGGGATCCACCTCCGGCAGTTCTCTAGAGCCTTCGTACTGGCAGACGACAGCGGGAACAGCACACAGCGTCTTGTATTCGTGTCGGTGGACGCCCCCATGATGGGCGACGGGGCTAGGAAGGAAGTAAGTCTTTGTCATGATATCCAACTTCGGTAACTTAACCGTAAACAAGACGTTTTCTAGTGTATTAGCCGTTTATTCCACTTGTTGCAATTAAACTGAATCGTGTAACAGGACTAACAGGGTGGTAGGTACCTCTTCACAGTCAATTTCCCGATGATTTCTTTGGCAGATGTAAGGAATGACAACGTGAAATTTACAACAAAAAGGTTCCATCCTGGTACGCAATTAAGTTTCCTCGACTGTACCTATTTTATTTATGTTCTCAATTTAATTCAGACCTTAACCATCAAAACTTTCAGATCATAAAACGTCTCCAAAAACGCTTCGGTGACATTTACAACGAGCATAACGTGATAATCAGTGGAACCCACACGCACTCGACACCTGGAGGGTTCCTCATGCACTTCCTCTTCGATCTGCCTATCCTTGGCTTCGTCAAGGAGACCTACGTGTCTTACATCGCCGGGATCTATAAGGTAAGACTTAGCTCTACTGGCAGCAGTATCACCTGAAACAACGGAACTAATATTAAGAGATCTAGAAATGTCACGAGAGGTATTTATTAAAAGCGACCGCGCATATTCCAAATACATTTATTTTCCCAGCTCAGACAGTAACTGCTAAAAAAAAAGTTGGTATTAGATGAATATTTTTTCGTTTGCTTTTACTTGCCAGAATTTCATTTGCCCGAATTTCATCTGCCTTAATAACGTTTGCCATAAAATATGTAAAAACGTGCATTTTTCAGGATTTTTTGTAATGTCATTTTATAGAACACAGTAGGTTAGGTTACATTTGTTTTATAACAATTCTGAAGAAACTACTGTTTTAGAAATAAATTAAATTATGTCAAATGAAAATTATGCAAAACGATACACTATGGCATGGCATATGAAATTCGGGCATACGATAGAGAACGACGATTCGGGAAAACGATAAAAAACATGGATTTTTTATTATGGAAAATTGTGAAGATAAGACTAACGGGTTGGCAACAGCTAACTAGCTATTTGTAAATACCTGGGGCTTGTTGCATAACAAAGTACAACTTATATTACAAGCGGAACTCCCTTTCTAGTTAATATAACTGAGGCGAGAGTTCCGCTTGCAATATTAGTTGTACTTTGTTATGCAACAGGCCCCTGGTATTTAATAGTTTTTAAGCTAACTTATGTTTATCTGGCAGAGTATAGCGATGGCCCACGTGAACCTGACGCCTGCTCGGATGGAGTACGGCGAGGGAGAGTTGCTCGACGCCAACATCAACCGGTCGCCAACCTCGTACCTGCGGAACCCGCCCGAAGAGAGAGCCAAGTAGGTCTAGCAACATTACCTGGAGACAAGTCACTACAAGTGTTACGGCTCGGTGGAACCCGAGGATTTTGTCTATTCCTTGCGTGGCCGAGACGCTTGGCGCGCATTAGTTCCTGGCAGCCAGTGTTGCCATATCCATTTTATGTAAATCCGTAGGTCCAGGCGAAGAAATCCGTAGAATTTCGTAAATCACCTGAAGAGAAATACGTACTTCTACGGATTTTTTTAAGTTAAGTATATTCGACTGCACCTAAACCTTTAAATGCTATTCAAAACTAGATTCGAGTCTTGCTAACGTAAGTTGGCAATAGGAAATAGGCACAACTTACAAAAAAAAAGACTTTTCAAACCAATTTTCTATTCGTACGCTTTGGTTTCTCATCCATTCCGTTCCGTTTTGTTCATTTTTGCTAGTTATCATCAGCGAAACTACTTAGTAGGTTATTTTAGGAAAAATGAGCCGAGTCTGAAATTCCGTAGATTAATTAGCCAAGCATTTCCGTAGATCTGGACACAAGGCCTAAATGTGGTGGCACCACTGCTGGCAGCAGATGCAATGACTAGAGAAAATCCTCGTAACGCCAGTCGCACGTATTCGTGGTCATGCCGCTTAAGCTAGACGATGGAAGCGATGTACCTACTTACAATGCTGCTCTAAGTGTGGGGGTGGTAAGCTTTAACGCTAGCACGCGTTTTATCGTCTTGTATGGGAACTTTGGAAAGAAAGACTTGTGGTTTTTGCATCCACTTCAATAACAGGTTTGATATCTAACCACTCTACGTCAGAACATTTAGAAAATACAACACAAGCTTAAAATTATATAAAAATATATACGATCTAAATTTGGAATAATGGGTAACATAATTTGGCATAAACATGTGATAAGGTGAAGAGTGCCTTTTTCATTCGCTCTTGAGATTTCTGGTATCGACGCTGCAAAGATTCTAAAACCAAAGAAAGGGATGCGATGTACAGTCAAGTGTAAAAATATGGGTGCCCACAACTTGCTCATAAATATGTCCCATAGCTCTTATGTCGTCGAATTAAGGTATAGGTATATAACGATGGGAAGATTAAATCGATACTTATTTTCCCACTGCATGGCACACGCCTCTTCTCAGTGTGAACATTAAAGTAAACATCATATATTTCCATCTGATTGTTCCCAAGTTACAGATACCTACCTATGAATTCGAATGTTTTATTTCACCTCTGTCTCTCATGATAGTAAATGCAGAAGAGGCGGATGATGTATACATGTAGCTTACTGGTCTAGTAACAGCTTATTCGTTCTGCTCTTCTATCCATTCTATTACCTCATCTTCTATCTCGTGACTTCCAGATACAAATACGACACCGACAAGACCCTAGCCCAGGTTCGATTCCTGGCTCCTGACAGCCGCATCCTTGGAGTCATCAACTGGTTCGCAGTGCATCCTACCAGTATGAACAATACCAACAAACTCATATCTTCAGACAACGTGGGCTACGCTTCTGTCCTGATGGAGAAAGCACTCAATGGGAATGGGACGATGCCTGGTAAGGTAAGTACCTACTTTTAATCAATATCAACATCATCATCCCAACCTATATACGAGATGAGATGATGATGAGATGAGAGGGCTTGAGCCGTAGTTCCCACGTGGGCCCAGTGCGGGCTGGGAGCTTCACACGGTGTTTTACAAATTGAATTTCTTCTTAGATGCTTGCAGGTTTCAACGATATTTTAGCACTTAAATTCTGATAAACTCTTGCCATTCAAACTCTATGAGAGGAATGTGTTATGAACTTATGACAGCTCATAAAAAGTACGTCAGTTGATTGGTGGTGTCAACATTCCTATTGAAATTTCGATCAAATCCTGGCTAGCGAATCAAATTATTTGTATTTTTTCTTTTTCGTAATCCCCAGGGCCGCATAGTCTGCGCCTTCGCCTCCACGAACCTCGGCGACGTGTCCCCCAACACGGCGGGTCCGCGCTGCAGCATTTCCGGCAAGGTCTGCGACCAGGAGTCTCTGCTCTGCAAGCTGCATGGAGAGGAGTGCTTCGCTTCCGGCCCTGGTCGAGACATGTTCGAGAGCACCAAGATCATCGCTACTAAGATGTTTGAAACGGCTATGGTGAGTGGTTTTATGGCACTACACGATGGGCCATCGCGATGCGTATGGAGGGCGTAGTGGTGTCGGATGGCTTATGGCGTGTGCGATGGTCGTGGGATGGCGTCGGTGTCGGTTTTTCGCCGCACAACAAAGGTAGCATTAAGATCACAAGTGAACGTCGCCATCGCACCGACCATTTAATGGCCCATGTAGAGAAGTCATTAGTTTTGTACCCAGGACCGGATTTAGAGGTCTGGAGGAGGGCATAAAAAGATTGGAGGCCCGTCTGCCACAAATTATTTTCCAAATAATGTCCACATAATTACTCGCCGAAATTAAAAAGAGTTTTTTGCGGAACGGTATCGCACAACCGTTTATACAAGTTAGAATATTACAACCGTCACCGCCACCATATTACTGCCACGCTTCCGCTGTCTGTGCGTTTGGAGCTTAAACATAGCCAGGAAACTGAAATTGCTCAGCGGCGCACATACATGTGACGTGGGTGTCATTATTTTTCCAGAAAGTTCTGAACGAACCCGGGGAGGACTTGACGGGGCCGCTGGGTATCGTACATCAGTATGTTGACATGCCGAACGAGACTGCGAAACCTTACGATCCTGTTACTGAGACCTTTAATGCTGTAAGTAGAGAACACTCATTTGTGCCTTGTTTGGGCCTTTGACAAAACAAGTTTGAAGACTTGACTAAAAGCAAATGCGATAAAGCAAGGTAGGCTTCAATAGACTTCGTTCAAAGGTTTTAACGCATTATTTGCTATAAGTATAGGAACGTTTACCTATACGTAATGTGCTTTCGTGACTTTCGTCTAGTGCCGCTATCATTTGAACGCACGAAGTCTATATAGAGTCTGACAGCCGGCAGCGAATCATTCCCCCATTTGATAATTACGTTAAACGCTGCTGTCCATTCGTTGGCACTTGGTACATGCTTTTTTTCTGACTTTGTCAACTGTATTTGCATTATCATCCAATTTACATCATCATCATCATCATCATCATTACCTATGTTGGCCTTTTATTAATCCATCTTGGATGTAGGCCTCTTCCCTTTTCCTACACTCTTGGCGATCCTGTGCCCGTCTCATCCAGTCCTGGCCTCCGTGTCGCCGAACGACGTCCACCCAGCGCTGCGGTGGTCTGCCGCGCCCCCTAGTGTCCACTCTGGGTCTCCACTCAAGCACCCGCCTTGTCCAGCGACTCTCGTCCATTCTCGCAATGTGTCCTGCCCGTGCCCACTTTTTCTTTGCTATGTCAGCCATGACGTCTTTCACTTTGGTCTACATACACAGGTGTACCAAGTCAATATCAGGCAGTGGCGGACTAGCCACGTAGCAAGAGTAGCAAATGCTACGGGCCCTGCGCACAAGGGCCCCGCGCACCTACGTTTTCTGACCTTTTTTAACGTGACAACGTCTAATAAATCGAGGAACGCCGGCTGCACGCACGAAAAATGATGACGCAATGTAGCGTACATGCTGTACGTACATGTTCCGTACATATCGTCTCGTACAAGAGAGAGCAGTGAACGCCAGGATGTACAATCTTAGTACTAGCGTTTGGGTAATTTTTAATGGGGTGGGGGGGGGGGGTTGAGGGGGTGCGGTGGTCTTAAAGGGGGAATGAAATTTCATTGATTTTGCCGTAGGATGCACCGTTTTCAAGATATTTGACAAAACACCGGTCCTCGTCCGATCACCGAGTAGGCAACGTCGGGCGCGGTCAGTACTTGGATGGGTGACCACCTGGTTTCATTTTTGTATTTTTTTTTAATGTTTTTTTATGACGTTGTCACGTTAAACTATCGTCCGTAAACCGACTTTACAGACAACCGGCTCTTTTAGAGCTCCTTGATATCAGGTCTTAAATATCCTCTCTTAGGCCGGCTTACCTAACCTGACTTGACCTGGGTTAGCTGCTTAACTCCGAGTTAAGTGCTCACCCAGGGTTAACAAGTGTCAAAATTCGGTTCGAAGGACCAAAAAATATGTTTACTCACATATTCCTACCTTCGATAGCTAGAGCCACTATACATAAATAAGTGTCCAAGCATGTCAGACCCCAATAAAAGACAATGTTAGGTACCTTTAGAAGCGCGCGATGTCTTGTAGTTGTGGCATGCCGCCGCCGCCGGGTTTGGCCGTTCCTTGTGTCTCCAATAAACCCAAGGTGTTCCTCAAGTCACAGTCACAGAAAGTTTGGACGATAATTATTATAACTAATATCACGGAGCGCAACCGCCCCGTGCCGAACCGCCGAGAAGAAGAAGGGCCTGTTCTTATTATTTCCACGGCGCCACTGTCGCGTCGTAAGCGCAGGAGGCAAGGCAATGTTGCCAACCTCAATGCTGCCGTATTACCTCCTATTGTGGGAGTAACATGCTTGGACAGTATGGAACTGTCATTCGAAACCCAGGGTTACCGATTTAATTTTTTAACCCTGAACTGTGCAAGTGGCTTTTAGAGTGGTACAGCGTCGGGCTGTGTCCCAGCGATGGGGTACAGCTTCGCCGCGGGCACCACGGACGGGCCCGGCGCCTTCGACTTCAAGCAGGGCACCGTCACCACTAATCCGCTTTGGAACGCCGTGCGGGACTTCATCGCGGAACCCACAGCCGAAGACATCAGGTGCCAGGCGCCCAAGCCCATACTGCTGGCTACTGGACGGGTAAGTGGACCAATTAAGTTTTTACACCGACACTTTGGGCGTGTCCTGCGTTACCAAAGAAATCGTACTTCCAACAAGATATTTCACGGTTTAATAGGTTAAATTTACGTAGGATGGCATGTATTCATGTACACCATCTAAATTACAGAAAAAACATGTTTACTTACAAAAATCTGCAATTGCTTGAAAAATGTCGCGGACAGATTAATGTCGGTATAAAAGTTGGTTGGCCCAAGTAGGTACTAACTTTAAACATGAACCTACCGTGAGACTCGCTTATAGTGAAAATATACGGATCACTCACGTCTTAGTTGGAAGACAGTGTCGAATAATCATACTGCGTCAATGGTGAATGTGAACGGGCCTTTACAGGGTGATGTTGTTAGTGTTGTGTACTACCCCACTGGGAACTTGGTAATATCTCGGAATGTCAATTCTACTGCCAAATTAAAAAGAAGGCTTGGAAGCAGAGGGTTATGAGATCGCGCCCGGGCTCGCTGAATTGCGAAATTATATTTCAAATTGACCATGAAATTTACGGCGAAGGAAAACATCGTTAGAAAAACTTTAACGGTGACAGTTGTAATATTCTAACTTGTATGAACGAGTTCGCGGTACGGTGCCGCACAACCGTTCATATAAGTCAGAATTACAACCGTCATCGCCACCGCACCGCCACGCCTCCGCGGTCTGTGCGTTTGGAGCTTTAGAGGTTCAATCGAGCGATCGGGTAAAGGCCAGCAACTTTATGACCTGAAAACGTTCCAGGCGAAGTTCCCGTACGAGTGGCAGCCGAAGATAGTGTCGTGCTCGGTGGCGCGCATGGGGGGGCTGCTGCTCGCCGCCGTGCCGGGAGAGTTCACCACGATGTCGGGCCGGCGCCTGCGCAGGTACAGTCAACGTCATAAAGAAGTGGTCACTTTTGTATGGGTATGTATTACAATACCGAAGTACGAAAGACTGAATGTGTTAAAACATCGAATGGGTCAAAAGACCGACACGATTTTTATCTGAAACCGTTAACTTTTTAAGATTGTTATAAAACAAACCTAACCTAACCTAATGGGTTCTGTATGATGCCGTTTTAATAAATTCTGAAAAGTTTACGGTTTCAGAAAAAAATCGTGTCGGTCTTTTGAACCATTCGATGTTTTAATACATACGGTCTTTCGTACTTCGGTATTGTAATACATACCCCTTTTGTATCTTGTCGCTTTCACTCGTTACATAGTTTCATATGGCTTTTCAAACATGACGTTAAAGTGACAAGGTACAAAAGTGATCACTTATTTATGACGTTGACCCTACACCTCACACGTTACGCTACATTCACTCGCTCGATGAGGCCTGCCAAACGTCTACAAGCTCCAAGCCTATATCAACGCTTGAATGCCATTTACACGCTTGCAAGTACGTTATTGTACTCATTATTTCAGCCGAAACACGTCCACATAGGCCTATAATTTATTTATTTTATTTATTTACCAGTGTGGTGAGCCGAGCCGCGGGTGGCAGTAAGGTGGTGCTGGCAGGACTCAGTAATGTTTACTCAGACTATATCGCTACTCCAGAGGAATACCAGGTAAGTCTACCTTTGGTCTACCTCGGAGATACAGGTTGTACCTTGTTTTGCCGAACAACTGTTTGCCTATTATCAGTTTACCTAATTTTAGATAAACTAATATTACTTAACCTAATGTTTCATTTTACCTAATTTTCATTTTAGTAAAAGTCATTTTGCATACAACTTTCTTTACATAATTTAGTTTCATCTAATTTTAAATGACCTAATTTTCATTTTGTATAAACTTATTTCGTATAATGTTTTACTGACATAATTATATTTTGCCTAACGTACATGTTGCATAATTTTAATTTTGTATTAACTTATTTCATACAATGTTTGACTGACATAATTATTAAAACATATACTGAATAGTATTATAAATAATATTAAATATTAAGTCCTAAATTTACAAAATATTATCAAACAAATTATATTTTCCAGGTGGTCATAAAAAAAATAACTAATACCAAAGGCTAATGCGGGCGCTTCGCTCCGCTACGCTCCCGCATTAGCCTTTGAACCTAACCGTACCGAGTCGCTTCCGCCCTGCACCGCCTTGCTCACTCGCTTCGCTCGCTCGCCGAGTGCATGTCATTTACATTATAGAAATTTATAAAAAGATTAAAAGTGTTAAAACATATACAGAATGTTATTCGGCTATAAGATGATTAGTTAAAATAAGAATCGACAAAAGTGAGTTTTCGATAAAATAATATTCGACGAAACAAGAGTTACTTATGCAAATAATCATTTAGTAAAAATGAAAATTCGACAAAATAAAAATTATATATAATGAAATTATACAAATTGACTATAGACAAACTATTCACTATAGTAAAAGTTGTTAGACAAAGTGAAATTAGGCAAAAAAAGTTTAGACAAGTCAAGGGAATACCGATAAATACGGAGTATACACAGTGAAGAGCTAATGTGGCGGCTACCCCTAAATCATCGTCATCATTATCTTGGCGTTGCGTTACGTTGCAGGGCACAGGCCTCCTCTCAGACTCAGAGGGCTTGGGCCGTAGTTCCCACTCGGGCTTGGTACAGATTGGGAGCTTATCATTCGTGTAAATTCCGCACGTAAATTTCGGAAAACTCAGAAGTGCGAACCCAGGCTCGAAGTCACGATCCTCTGCTTGAAAGGCCATAGGCCAAACCACTTGATTACCCACACTACCTTGTCGATAGTGTTTCAAAATTAGAAATATTGTTAAGCTTTTGGATCACCTCTTGGGAAGCTTTCCATTCTCTTTACCTCCAGTTCAAATATGCTTAGAAACTTATTCCCAGTCATAGTTTTAAACCAAGTTAAGTGAGACCCTCATTGACTTCTTATTGGCAATTAATAAGTTCATGTATTTTTAAGAGTACAGTTTGGTTATATTGTTTTTCCAGGCACAAAGGTACGAAGCAGCATCCACCATCTTTGGTCCACACACTTTGGACATCTATCTCAACAAATACGTCGAGTTGACTGAAGCATTGATAAAGGTAAGTCAATTCAGAACACCACAAAGGCCAGATCATTCTGCCTTAACATTTGGTTGAACCATTTACCGCATACTTGTATCATATTTTCAGCGGTAAACAATTTCTTTAGTAAGTATTCGCTTGGGTTGTGTTCTTTTATATTAAGTATATCCAATAGGTAGGTACGTAGTTTCATAATTTCTTGCATGTCATCACAAGGCACGTAATCCACCATTCTCTGCTGAATGTAACCCATAAACTTTCATAAGTTTCAAAAGACAGTCATAATTTGGCTAGTCATAATTAATTGTGAACTGAAACCATTACTGTGCTCACCCGGAAATAAACATAAATAAATAAAATAAAATTAGTCATAATAGTGAACTGAAACCATTACTTTGCTCACCCGCAAATAAAAATAAATAAATAAAATTAAATTAGTCATAATATTGAACTGACACAATTACTTTGTTCACCCGCGACCTTTTTCTTCTTTCTTCTTTGGTTTGGTTTGGTTTGGTGGTTTTGGTCGGGAGAGCAAAGTAATTGTTTCAGTTCATTAATATGGACCTCCGCAAACCTTCAATAAATTAGTCATAATAATTATGAACCCACGCGTTCTTTAGAATTACCCCCTGTTTCACCATCCATTGATCAAATTTAATTGACGGATAAATGTGATGCCGTCTCTGTTTGTTGGAACAAAACAAACAGAGACGGCATCACATTTATCCGTCAGTTAAAATCAATCAATGGATGGTGAAACAGCTCCTTAGAATTCATAAAACCCAGAAGTTAAGGTTAAGTTCGTTTTATGACATGTTGACCGAGTTTAATAATTATGACATTATGACATAATTCGGAACTTTAATTTTATATTTATCAACACAGACCCAGTTTGATCCTTGTTTTGATGATTATGTTTTTTTTTCAGGGTGTAACTCTAGACCCTGGCCCTCAGCCCCCAGACTTCAGTGACCAGCTGATCACCCTGGTGCCCCCGGTGCTGTGGGACGCTGCCCCGTGGGGCAAGGAGTTTGGGGACTGCACCCAGCAGCCCCAAGCACAGTATAGCTATGGGGACATCGTGACGGCTTTGTTTGTAAGTCTTGATGGAAATATGGCATGTATTTAGTTCTTAATAAGGCAACTATTTTTATAGTCGTGTAAAAACTTTAATGATTTCGTGAGACCCGTATATACTGGACCGTTTACAGCCTTTTTAGCCAAAACAGGTGCATAGTCATTTTTCTCATCAATATTTTTTTATTCTCTTATCATTAGCTTCCAATATCCACTCAAGATCGGACAAGCAACAGGAAGAAATTACATTTTTTTTTAAATTACTGATATTTTTAAACAAACGCATCTGACTCAACTATTGTTCAAAAATATGTAGCTGTGGAACGGCAGGAAAGCCTTTGAGCCCAATAAAAATGACCAGGGCCCAATTGCATAACAAAGTACAACTTATATTACAAGCGGAACTCCCTTTCTAGTTAATATAACTGAAGCGAGAGTTCCGCTTGTAATATTAGTTGTACTTTGTTATGCAATTGGGCCCAGGGTGGATGGCGATCTGTTTTATGTTACTTTTGGAGCACTGAAGTCAATGAAGCCGATAAAAATAATTAAAACAATTTGAAGATTGCAGCCACGTTTATCACACTATCAAAGCATAGAATAGAAGAAAGAATGTTGTCACTATATGAGAATACCTATTTTAATCTATTTTCCTAATGCTAATGTTGCTTTTAATACTATCGATTGAATCGATTCAGTACGCAACACAGAGACTTCCGTCCGTTCCAAAAACTAGAGCCCTCTCCTGTTTTATTGCTAAATAATAACCTTATCACCCGTCAAGCCCGTCACGCGTTACCTATCCGTCAAGGACGCTAAGAAAAAAATCTCAGCATGGCTTCGCTCCCTCTCATATAACGAACGATATAGAGGCCCTAATGAGAGTAACTAAATAATAATAATAAAATAAAATAACAAGCACACACATTTACACTCATACACAAAAATACACATATACATACACACACACACACACACACACACACACACACACACACACACACACACACACACACACACACACACACACACACACACACACACACATGCACATAACTACCGTATTTGTAATTTAAATCTTAGATATAGTATTTGGTTTTTACTTAGATCCATTTGTTTCTTAGCCAAGGGATTCTTATTAGCTTTTCGCATCAATTATGTCAACTCGCATAGGAATTGGTTACCTACGAAACAGGCTGAGCCTAGTGTAGGGGCCAGTGCAACCAAAATTGTGAAATTGTTACGTACGTTTATATCGCCTGGTTTTTAATGTGAAAAATCTTCTTATTGTTATTTCTGTTGTAATAGATATTTATGTACAATAAAGAAATTATGAATTATGAATTATGAATTATGAATTATTATGAATCATGATGTAGGTATCCGGTCACCCGCGGAACAGTATCCGGCACGGCGGCTGGTACGCGACGGTGGAACGGTTGGAGTCTGCGGAAGACGACGCTTGGACGGTTGTCGCTACTGACGCGGACTGGGAGACCAAGTAAGACTACTCGTGACATATTATAAGAGATTATATTGGTCACTCATATAGCGATATTCGTTTTGGTAGACGCTAGACGTCACAAAATCACAATCAATTCAACCAGTACGGTTGGTGTAGTAGGTACTCGGAGTGGTCTATAATGACTCCCATAAAATTTTAAGTCATAATGTTATCATTAGTCATAATCAACGTTAGTCATACAGTGATTTATTTCTGAAACAATTTATTTTTCGGAATTGTTATAAAACAAACCTAACCTAACCTAATGCATTCTATAAGATGGCATTTAAAAAAGTCCTGAAAAAAATACCGTTTCAGAAATAAATCACTGTATGACTAACGTTGATTATGACTAATGATACATTATGACTTAAAATTTTATGGGAGAAAAGGGGCACCGACTCGGAGTGATATGCACGGACAAAAACGAGGAACATAACTATATTATCATCGGCCTATACTTATTATAATGTCGTCACTACTTTGAAAAAGCTCGTAATTGAAAAAAAATAGTTTACTTCGCTTTACCTTCGCTTTGCTTACCGGGCAGCTCCATCCCTTACTATAAATGTACGTTAAAAATTTTGAAAATAAAGAATTTTGTATTTTTTGTATTTTTATTGTTCCTTCCTACCATATTATGATACCAAAATGTTATCGTTGCATGGCTGACAGGGACACCTAAAAACGAAGGAATGACCAACGTTATTTTTTAACGTTGGGTGACAGCACCAGTAATGGACAAGAACCAATTATGGACATTTTTTCCGTAAATCCAAATTTTAAGAAACGGGCACACTACATTTTTAAACTATCAACGCTATGCTCAGATAACCTGGTAAAGTCCATGAATGAATGGTGGGTAGTACATTGAATCTTTGCTGTCCATTACTGGTGAACTACTGTGCTTAAAATGTCCATAATTGGTGCCGTCACCCTTGTTCCTCTTTCAATTGTCACGGCGATACTTTAAGAGGGTTGGTCACTGTAATTTTTCAAATTTTTGCATCGTCACTTTGGCCACCCACTTCTGATGTAAACAAGGAACATGGAAGAATTTTGCGCGATTCCCACGGGATTAAGAACTTTGTAACGACTTTATATTGGTACAGGTATGAAGCTACAAGAGAGGGTTGAGGTGAACTGTCTTTTGTATTCAACACCTTTTTTGACAGCCTTTACCTATTTGTTCCCAGGTACATTTGGCACCGCAACAACAAAATCCTAGGCACCAGCCACGCCGAAATAGAATGGCACATCCCTGTAGGAACTCCCGCCGGCACCTACCGCCTGCACCACTATGGAAACTACAAGTACATTTTGGGCGGGATCTACCCTTACCACGGGTTCTCCAATAGTTTTGATGTGAGATAACTGAAGGTTATTCTAGTCCTACGTTATCTAGCTTGTAATTCTCCAGGCTGGGTCCTAGAGGTCGTCGGACGACCAAATTGGCTGCTACAAAAAAAACTTGGCAGGATGTAATGCCATAAGTTGTCCACAGTTTTGTAATGAAATAACTTGGGTACTGTTTAGTTTGAAAACTTCTGTGTTTAATGAAGTCCAAGCTTAAGGCTGCCGGCCTACTGAAGCGGAGTAAGGGATGCAGAGCGGAGTCGCGGACTGTGTCTGTCCATAGACGCGGAGCTAGATAGCGGACTGAAACATGAAAGTAATGCGGAGAGGAGTAGTGGACTGTATTTTTTTGCCCATTTCTTCGCCCCGCTTGGTGATGGGTCGTCCACATTTTTAACGTCAACGCAACTGGACCGTTCATTTACGTTCATCGACTAGTCCATAGACTAGTTGAATTCGTCGACTAGTCGACGTAGTGTCGCTCGATCGGTGTACCGTCCAACGTTAATTCTACATGGACCGTTCAATCAACTAGTCCGTTCATTCAACGCCCGTCGCTAGCCCGTTTTCACATTTATTTATTTATCTATTGGTGGAATTTTATCTTGCTCTCCGCTCGCTGGCACTGCCTCGTTCAGCTCCTGTGGACATGCAGCCTAATTCTTAATGTCTTTTGATTTAATTTTGTGAACAAAAAAGTGGCACCGCATATATAGATTGTAGATATACAAGGTGATTCAGGAGGCGTGAGCAGGAGTGAGGGGGGTGATGGGAAGATTCACACTGAGCAACTTTTACAATAGGACCAGCCCCGAAATCGCGAAATAAACATCTAACCAAGAGTTAATAAATCGCTAACTACAGGTATCGCCACGAGAGTTGAGGTCACGCACACAACATGTCATGTAATGACAGCGAGATTTTGACATTTATTCATACCGATAGCAAGTTCAACAGACTCAACAGTGACTAAAAATTAAAAAAAAAAATTAAAAATTAAAACATTTTTTTCTTGATCCGTTAAGAATTATTTAGGAAAATACATCAAACAAAACAGAAAAAAAATATTTGATCTATTTTATTTAAATAAGATAAGCATATTTTTCGCTATTTATTAAATACCGATTTGTTTGTTGCTAATCATATTTTTTATCAGTTTCAAATTGTTATATTTTAAAAATAGGTAATATGAAAAAAGAAAAATTATAATTGCATAGTAGGTATGCATAGATATTTCATCATAAGATCATATAACTCACATTCTCATTCACTTACTCATTTCATTCATTCACTACTTTTTTGCAATCAGTACTTTATGTATCTGTGTGTGTAATTAACTCTCGTGGCGTTACCTATATCTAAAATGTAAGGAACAGAATATGTGTTTTTGCGAATTCTGGACTGGTCCCATAGTGAAAGTTGCTCAGTGTGGTCCTCCTCACCCCTTCCACTCCTGCTCATGACTCCTGAATCAGCCTGTATAGGGCAGATGCCCCAGTTCTGGCCACTTTAAGACTGATTGTCTATTCAAATGCCTGTACCTTAGTAAACTCAACTTAAAGTTGAAAATGGCCAAAACCGGCCCAGTGGCCAGAACCGGGGCATTTGCCCTACACACCACTGGTTTTAGGGTTCCGTAGTCAACTAGGAACCCTTATAGTTTCGCCATGTCTGTCCGTCTGTCTGTCCGCGGCTATGCTCAGAGACTGTAGACTGTTAGTATTAGAAGGCTGTAATTTGGCATGATTATATATATCAGTCACGCCGACAAAGTGGTTAAATAAAAAAACTAAAAAAAATTTTTTTATGGTACCTCCCATAGACGTAAAGTGGGGGTGATTTTTTTTTCTCAACTAACCCTATAGTGTGTAGTATCATTGGATAGGTATTTGAAAATAAATAGGGGTTTTCTAAAACCATTTTTTGATAAAGTGAATATTTTCGGAGATATTCACTCCGAAAGTTCAAAATAATGTCACCCCCTCTAACTTTTGAACCGACGTTTAAAAAATATGAAAAAAATCACGTAAGTTAGACTTAATAAAAACTTTCTAGGAAAATTATTTTCAACTTAATCAGTTGAGCAGTTTTTAAGTTTTTGTAAAAAAATATTTCTTAACTAAGATTGTAATTTAACCTTCATTGCAAGCATTTTTTTTCTTTAAGTAAGTACCTATAAGATCACGCTAACAGTATCTTTTTCAAATAAAAAAATATATTACATCTGAAAAACAATCAACATATACACTAGTTCTAGTAGACTGCAGTAGATTAGTTACCCAATTCACCGATAGATGGCGCTGTACCGCCGACGGGACCAAAACAACCACATTAATAAAGTATGCAAAGATTTTTTCGTACTTGCTACGGAACCCTATCTTAGGCGTGTCCGACACGCTCTTGGCCGGTTTTTTGATACCTGTGTTTGAATTTAGGTCCTAGGTCTTATTACTGAAGTATAGACTAGTCATCTAAGTACACTTTTAGAAGATAAGTTGCCGTCACGATTGTCTTGAAATATAATTAAATTGAAATATCTTTAAAGTGTGTTTCCATCTCAGGTGGAAAACAACAATACCATATTGATGTAAATCTCACGAACTTACTTTTTTTAACAACATCTTAAGAGGGTTTATACCTGCTGAGCTGGCAACGTTGCATTTTTGTTAGTTTTTCTCGATTATTCCATAAAAATTTAATGAAAATTAAAAATGATTTCTATACAAATTGTTCTAATATATAAGTTAATGTGTCTACTGCAATACTGCCAGCTCAGCAGGTAATAAACCCTCTTAATATGTAGAGTCGTGGAACGAAAAGGTTCGTTAGTTTTTAACATTTTACAAGCACATGTTACGTTTCTAAACTATACACCGTGTTTTTTTGATTTCCGTTAAATTCGACACGTTGCTCGGTACATTAACAGAAACTACCTCGCACTTATATTGATTTTAGTTAAAATCGAAAAAAAAAATTTTTGTCTTTCAAACATAATAAATCAATATTACAGTGCAAAAGGTCCACAAAAACACACAAAACACACACATACACAAAAGTGTCAATGACAAACTTTAAAAAAAAAGCATGTAATGTCGAACGAACTCGCCTTAATAATCTCCTTGTAGCGAATAGCTACGAATGGAAAACTCTTTACTGTAATAATTAATAAAGGACCTTTTAGACTGGTTCAGCAGTTAAATTTACTTATTGAATATCTCAAAAACAACTTATTTAGAAGCATAATTAACCTTTAAGAGATGATGAACCTTTTGAATCCATGACTTCACGGTATTTGGGCTCGTCTTTGGACTAGATGGTTTTCTTAGTTATAAATATTATTACAAATTTATACCTATACATTTAATGCTCTTATTAGTTAGGTAGTCATTGTAATTGTGTTATCTGGAAAAAAAATACTACAAATTGTCTGCTGTGGTTATAATTTTTGAAGTAATAGCTATTTTATTTTAAAAGCTATGCGATATGTTGTAAAAGAAACAACTATGCATGTATTTGTAATTTTATAATAAACTTGGTCCTTCGCCCGAAATCACTATGACATTGCTTGTGATAATAATTTATACGTAAATGGAATGTATACCAAAGTAGATTAAGTATAGATTAAAAATTTGTTAAATTTCGTACTTGCTTGAATTATTAAATACATATGAAGAGTATTTTCATCAGCATGATAATATTACAGATTCTTAGGCTTTATAATCTATTTTTTTATTTACTATTATTTATATTTTTTAATTATTAATAGCTTGCCCTTAGAGATATTCAATTGCAAATCATATTATGTATACTTTATTTATTTACAATAGGTAAAGAAGTAATTTTTAATATTATATAACCTCTATGGTTGATGATATAGGTAATACTTTTTAAATGTTTTGAAAGTGCCAATATGAATTGAACTGAAAAATAAAATAAACTGATTTATTGTTAATAAACAATTGTCTTTTATTTACGTTTTTTATAACTTTGTGTCAAATTTTTAATGACTGTTTTAATTTGATATCCATGATCTTTGAATTTATAAGTCTTTAGATAGACCACGTGTATTTTATGGTTATGCATAGGTAGATGGGGAGCAAAACGAAAGATCTGTAATTTATTTATAATTTACTAGCTGTTGCCCGCGACTCCGTTCGCGAAGAATGGGGGGGGGGGGGGGTAAAAAATAGCCTACGACCTATTCTCAGACCTACCGAGTGTAGAGAAAAAAGTTTCATAAAAATCGGCCAAGCCGTTTCGGAGGAGTTCGGTAACAAACACCGTGACACGAAATTTTTATATATTAGATTGAATCAGGCGTTACTTTGCGGAGGTCCATATTAATGAACTGAAACAATTACTTAAAAAAGGTCGCGGGTGAGCAAAGTAATTGTTTCAGTTCATATTTTTATAACGGTGCTCACAGATACGCAGATAAAAATCTTACCGCATCAGCGCTGTGTGTGGTCCTCCATTAAATAAATAAATAAATAAATAAATAAATATCACGGGACAGTTCACACCAATTGGCTAAGTAAAGTTTTTTGAAGAGGTGCTAAATATATTTTTTTTCGACAGTAGTCGTCTTCTAGACCGAGAAACTGCAGCTGTTTTATTTTTATCTCCTATCGTTTACTGGAAATATTGTTTTAAGTGTTTAAGATGACATTTGTGAGATTTAATGGCTGACAAGCGGTTCGTGCTCAGTACTTAGTAGAAATAGAAAAAAAAACGAAGTCAATTGTCAATGTCAAATTAAATCTAACCGTTTGCGTTTCGTTTACTTGGCATTGTCCAAAAAGTAGTTCCAAAATAATGATCGAAAATATTCAATCGTGATTCAATTATCGTGCATAAGTCGTGGAGAAATGCGGTAAAATTGAAAATACGGATTTTGTGCGGAGGTCGTTAAAAATAGTCCAAAAATC
Organism: Archips crataeganus; assembly: GCA_947859365.1. Classification (NCBI taxonomy): domain Eukaryota; kingdom Metazoa; phylum Arthropoda; class Insecta; order Lepidoptera; family Tortricidae; genus Archips; species Archips crataeganus. The sequence goes on along the minus strand of OX402053.1, from coordinate 2,688,288 downwards.
ACACCAAAACGCAAAGCAAACGAAACGCAAACGATTTGACATGGACAAAAGTGACTTATGACTTCGTTTTTTTTCTGTTTCTACTAAGTACTGAGCACGAACGGCTTGTCAGCCATTAAATCTCACAAATGTCAACTCGAACACTTAAAAAAATATTTCCAGTAAACGATAGGAGATAAAAATAAAACAGCTGCAGTTTCTCGATCTTCAGAACGCCGACTGTCGAAAAAAAATATAATTAGCACCTCTTTAAAAAACTTTACTTAGCCAGACCTAGTCCCAAAGTAAGCTAGGAAAGCTTGTGTTATGGGTACTAGGCAACGGATAAACATACTTATATAGATAGATACATACTTAAATACATATTAAACACCCAATACCCGAGAACAAACATTCGTATTTTTCATACAAATATCTGCTCCGACACGGGAATCGAACCCGGGACCTCAAGCTTCATAGTCAGGTTCTCTAACCACTAGGTCGTCTGGTCGTCCATTGAATTGTATAGGGAGCGATATTGACAGATATCTGTTCAGATACAGATATCTTACCGCATCTGCGCTGTGTGTGATGATGGGCTTATCGTCGGGTGACAAGCGAAAGTCACTAAGTACCAAATACATACTTAATAAAACAAAGCTCGTATCTCAGTATGAAATTACTAACTAAATACGACTTTTTGAAGAGCAGTGACAGAAATTTTAGTGAGTTTTGCTTGTCATCCGGCGAAAGTCCAATAGGTAGGACATGCAGAACTGGTCCCGTTTCCAGATTTTTGATACCCGGTTCTGGGATGCAGTTAGACGACCAGATGGCCTAGTAGGTAGAGAACCTGACTACGAAGCTTGAGGTCCCGGGTTCGATTCCCGCGTCGGGGCAGATATTTGTATGAATAATACGAATATTTGTTCTCGGGTCTTGGGTGTTTAATATGTATTTAAGTATGTATCTATGTATATAAGTATGTTTATCCGTTGCCTTGTACCCATAATAATCTCTCAAATAGACGCTGCTTAAATCATCTGTCAAGATGTAAGAGGCCTTGTGTGTGTGTGTGTGTGTGTACCCATAACACAAGCTATGCTTAGCTTACTTTGGGACTAGGTCAATTGGTGTGAATTGTCCCGTGATATTTATTTATTTATTTTATTATTAGTTAGAACCGGGGGAACCGGTTCCTCTCCGGTTCTGGGTGATAAAATTGGAACTTTTTTAAATAAATATACTTAATATAAACTATAGAGTATTGAAGAAGATAAAGCACTATTATGGGGAATATGAAATGAAAAAGTTTTAAATTATGTAATCAACATTATTTGCTTATGTTTACTTGTAAATTAGCTTGTTTGTTAGGTAATATCTATTTTTATTATCGTAATATCGCAAAACTAACCAAAGAACAACACCACAAATCAGTCTTACTTGGTCTTACTCAAACGATATTAATTATGTAAGTACCTAGGTCTTTATTTATTTGTTAAATATTAGACTAGTAGGTATTCGAAAATCAAACCCGAACAGTCTTTTCACCATCAATAAAAATCAAAACTCAAAAAAAATCTGAAAAATAAACAATATAAAAATCAACAATGTTTTAGAAAATCTTACAATGATGTCATGAGAAAAATAAAATTATCTGCTTTTCTTCTTACAGGGCCAGCTGGCAAGACAAGAATGTACCTAATTACTAATACATTCTATGTATGTTTTAGTGAGAGAAATTCTGTATAATTAAACCACTTTTACTTATTTTTGAAAAGCGGGGGAACCGGATTGAATTCTTTTGGAACCGGTTCTACGCATACCTACCTTAAAGGAACCGGGTATACCCGGGTATCTCAGAACCGGGTTTGACCGTGTGCATGCCTACCAATAAGTAATAAGTTCAAATATCGCATGCACCAACTGCATATTTTTATCTGTATTAATGTTACGTCAAATAAACGCTATACAGCTCTAGGTATTTTTTATCTTTATTCCAATAATAACTAATGTTAGATTATCTCTGTAATTACAAAAATAATCGAATTCCTCACGTAAATATGAACTAGATAACGAAACGCATTTCCAATCTACAGAAACAAACGACTTTTGGGGGGTTTCCAGGAAAGATAAATGAGATATAGGTATAGTCACCGACGCATTCGGCGTCCTTCGGGATCTCTATCATTATGTATCGACGACCTGGGGCTAAATTCAGGAACGGGCCTTCACGGGTTTGGTAGCGGTAATTCAATCGTTTGGGTTGGGTTTGGTTTGAACTGCTATTCAGGAACGCCAAAAATCACTGGTTTGCGAGAGGTTTGGGCTGAGTTTGGGATGAGCCTTATTTATTTGTTTATTTATTTATTTATTTACAAAGCGAATAAACATTATAATAAAGCTCATCCCAAGCTCAACCCATTCATATCCTCTCGCAAACAATTGAATTACCGCTCGCAAACCGTGTTGGGCCGTTCCTGAATTTAGCCCCTGATGCCGTAATGTCTAACGCGCGGCCTCTTGCCTTCGCTTTTATCATCTCTATCTGTCACCGTCTTATACCGTTCGACAGAAAGAAATAGTGAATGCGGTAGCAAGCGTCCGCACGTTAGACAATACGGCTTCTTGTTAAGGTTTTCAGCAGTGGATTCGGTGGTGATATTGATAAGACGACGATGACTTATGGCACTGAGATGACTGAGACGTGGCTGGGCCTGTACTCCGAAGTGTAAAATTCGAACTTCGTATCGTGCTATTCCGCTCATACTACTAGTATTTAATACGAGAGCGAGCGAGACGGTACGATGCGAACTTCGATTTTCGAATTTCGGAGTAGCCCCCCAGCTAACGATGGGCCTCATAAGAAAGCTCAAAGTCACTCAGAGGGCGATGGAGAGGGCTATGCTCGGAGTTTATCTGCGGAATCGCATTAGAAATGACGAAATCCGCGCAAGAACTAGGTCACCGACATAGCTCGAAGAATCGCCAGACTCAAGTGGCAGTGGGCAGTACATCGCTCGTAGAACTGATGGCCGATGGGGAAAAAAGGTTCTCGAGTGGCGTCCACGGACCGGAAGACGCAGTGTAGGTAGGCCTCCAACAAGGTGGAGCGACGACTTGGTTAAGGTTGCGGTATCGCGTTGGATGCGGATGGCACGGGACCGTTCTGTTTGGCGAGCCTTGGGGAGGCCTATGTTCAGCAGTGGACGTCTTTCGGTTGAAATGATGATGATGATTGATAAGATAGTGGAAGTGAGGAAGTGGATGATGATGATGATTATGTACCGAAGTAGGTACAGTCGAGTTCTCCAATATCTGCAGCCAACCGTTCATAAATATCTGTACATAGACCTTATTACCGTAACATAAGGTTCATGTTTATATATTTATGAACGGTTGGCTGTACAGATATTCGAGAACTCGACTGTACATTATTTAACTTGCAATGATCCTAAGTAGCAAAGTAGGTAAATATTTTGAAATCCAGCAAGTCTAATTTAATCTTCGTGATCGGACTGAATTGGTAAATAAGTACTTACATTTTTTACGCCAAGATTTCATCCAAATTCTCAAAACATAACAAGCAAAAGAATTTGTTATATTGGCACGTTAAACACCTTGAAACTCATATAAAGAGAAGTCAAATTTTTGCTCCAAGTGTTTTATACTTAACTACTTGAAAACTCATAGTGAAAATAAACGGATCACTCACGTCTCAAAACGAGTTAAACTCGACATGTTTCATGTTTAAAGTACTTGAAAACTGTACGATATAAATTTACTATGAGGGTTCTAGGCGTCATTATCTCAAAATATTAATTCTGTACGTCGGTAACCAGATAAATGATTAAAAAAACAGATTATCGCATTAATTAACATATACGTTAATGCCCTGCTATCTAATAAACCCGATAAGGTATTTAAAATAATTAATTAAAAAACACACTGTGTCACATTTCTCCCCCTAATAATTATGAGTAGCTCTCCCCACTTAGCTCGGAGAGTCGTCAGACTTAGTATGAACTAAATGAACTAAAACAATTACTTTGCTCACCCGCGACCTTACAATAGTTACGTTTATGCAAGAAATGTGCGTTCATGCAGTTCCTCCACCTCCACACTGTACGAACACACACACAAATCACATAAACCCAACCATCACCACCACCAAGCTACACTGACGCGTTTCGAACTCAACCAGAGCTCATCTTCAGAGTTACCACAACCGTATGCTATGCTACCAACTGTTAAACTAACAAACCAAAACAAATGTTTTAACTTGTCACTGTAACTTCTCAAGTACCCACTTTATTTTTCTTACTCTCAAACTACCCCACAAAAATTAACTTTTATTGACATATTATAAAACTACCTTGAATTTTTTTGTTTATTTATTTATAAGGCATATTTAATTAATACTAACTGTTCAAATTCGACCCAAGCCGCAGTAAAGGAGAAGATACTAAATTTACCTGTTCATTAATAATAGACCCCATAGTGTTGTACCTAATTATTTCCATGCATTCCAGAGCATCCAGACGCAACCCCTTGCCGCAATAATGTAACACTTCATAAGAATCTGAATCTAACAATGAATGATTTGATTCCAACAAATGTTTTGCAAAATTCGATCTATCTGGATGCTCATTCCTATATGCCGAAACATGCTCTTTAAATCTAGTATTAAAACTTCGGCCTGTCTGTCCTACGTATATCCCATTGCAGTCATTACAAGTAAGCTTGTATACCCCCGATCTAGTTCCCTTATCTACCTGTTCTTTGTGGTTACATAGCCTAGAGTACAAAGAGTTGTTAGTCTTAAAGGCAACATTAGACTTAGTATGTTGTGTATATTTAAATACTTTATTGTACAAAAAACACAAAAAGAATACAAAACAACAAACAAAAAGAGTACAAAGGCGAACTTATCCCTAAAAGGGATCTTTTCAAGCTAACCTGGCATGAAAGGAAAAACTTAAATTTCTCTCGCATTTTCTGCAGTTACGCTTTTAGGTGACTTTTCTAGCAACACGGACACAAACTTAGTGGCGGAAATAAAATAAAATTGACAAAGCAACTCACGCAAATAACAATGCGTGAAAAATAACAACCGACTAAGTACTTAGGTATAAATCTCATTTAGTTCTTATCAGGCTACGAACCCCTAGTATTTTTGTTGTAATTAGTTTTTCGTATACGGGCTGTCGAACTCCCGCACGAAGGGTTCCGTACCGTTATCTATAAAAACGGCAAAAAAATCACGTTTATTGTATGTGAGCCCTCCTTAAATATTTGTTTATTTAAATTTAATTATTTATTTTTGAATTGATTATATCTAAATATTCTGTGAATATTTCAAGCGTCTACTGTTGCCGTTATCAATATCGAGCAAAAACGAGCAAAAACAATCACGTTTGTTGTATGGGAGCCCCTTAAATATTTATTTTATTCTGTTTTTAGTATTTGTTGTTATAGCGGCAACCTAAATACATCATCTGTGAAAATTTCAACTGTCTAGCTATCACGGTTCATGAGATACAGCCTGGTGACAAACGGACAGACGAACGGACAACGAAGTCTCAGTAATAGAGTCCCGTTTTTACCCATTGGGTACGGAACCCTAAAAACGACTGAACGGAAAAGTTCCGTTGTGACACAATTATTACCAAAAATATAAAATAAATAATAAATAATAAATCTTTTTACAGTACAAGCCTTTATTTATACACGATGATTTTTAATCGGTGGTAGGAATCAATTTTTCTAGATTTGTATTAAATGGCAACCACGCCTCACAGTTACATGAAACAAGACACCTATTTTTTAAAAATAATGATTATTTGGAAAATCACTTTTAATTAAAATCGTTGTCACACTACATATGATTTAGTCTATGAGCTACGCTTTGACAAGTCAGTTTGAAACGAGACCTGCCAAATTCCCCGCCAAAGCAAACTACTTGACTTAAACAAATGGATGACCATGCATTCGGTGGTTGTAGAAAGTTTTTTAAACAATGAAGTTTTTTTTAATTAATTAAATAGACTTCATTGCTTTTAAACCTCGTCTATTAAATTCCGTTTTGGTTAAGGATCAATATTGTTCAACTCCTGATCATTGATTGAAAATCACCGTGTATAGCAAGGTTTGTTTGTTCGAGTCAAGTTTTTAAAGTAATTTCACTCACATGTTTGATCGATCTGAAATTTAAAGAGGATATCAGTCAGCCATAAGAGTATTTAACAGTATTAATTTTTCGAGTTGAGAATATATGTATAGCTATTTTATATGTAACGACAAAGTTTATAGGTTTCGAAAAAAATGTTTACGTTTTTAGCTGCATTGTTTATTGCGTTTTTAGACGACCAGATGGCCTAGTGGTTAGAGAACCTGACTATGAAGCTTGAGGTCCCGGGTTCGATTCCCGTGTCGGAGCAGATATTTGTATGAAAAATACGAATGTTTGTTCTCGGGTATTGGGTGTTTAATATGTATTTAAGTATGTATCTATCTATATAAGTATGTTTATCCGTTGCCTAGTACCCATAACACAAGCTTTCCTAGCTTACTTTGGGACTGGGTCAATTGGTGTGAATTGTCCCGTGATATTTATTTATTTTTATTTATTCAATTTCACTGAGCAAAAACGTTTTCTCAATAATTCATTTATGGGTTTATGGGTTACACCCTGTATACTGATTTCAGTACGATTGTCTCTACGCTATAATATCGTTAATTTTGATTACGAGTAGATAATTTAAGATTAATATTATCGTTCGACTTATTTGATTGATATGCATTGTTTTATACCCGCCTGGTGGCCTAGTTGTAAGGACATGCAGAATAAGTCGAAATAAAAATCGTAGAATAATTCGCAAATTTTTTTTAGTAAATTTCAAAAATAAACAGTGTTGCTATCTAAAAAAGAGATAAAAAGGATTGCAAAGTAATTTAAGTAAGTACTAGCTGAGGCCCGCGGCTTCGCCCCTGCTGATTTTTTTTCATACAAACCTAAGTCCTGATAAATCATATCATCATCATCATCATTCCAGACTATATACGTCCCACTGCAGGCCACAGGCCTCCTTTCAGAATGAGAGGGCATGGGCCGTACTTCACACGCGGGCCCATTGCGGATTGGGAACTTCACACACGCCATTGAATTTATTCGAAGGTGTATGTGCAGGTTTCCTCACGATGTTTTCCTTCACCGTAAAGCTAATGGTAAATTGCAAATGTAGTTTCGCACATAAATTCCAGAAAGCTCAGAGGTGCGAGCCGGGATTTGAACCCACGACTCTGCTTGAGAGGCTATAGTTCAAACCACTACGCCACTATCATAATAAAATAATACAATAACAAGCATAATATTCCAATAAGATTTAAAATTAACGGATAAAATAAGACTAACTTAATAATTTATTGAGAATATTATGGTAGCATGGTGAACGGTTGTGTTGGTCTGAAAATGAGCTCTGGATTAGTTCGAAACGCGTCAGTTAGTGTGGTGGTGGCGATAGTTGGGTTTGTGTGATTTGTGTGTGTTCATACAGTGTGGAGGTGGAGGAACTGCATGAACACACTTTTCTTGCAAACGTAGCTATCAGAAGGTTGAAACTTATCATGAGCTTTACGGTGACGGAAAACATCATGAGGAAACCTGCACATTATCATCACCATCATTATCCTAGCCTATATACGTCCCACTGCAGGGCACAGGCCTCTTCTCAAACCTGCACGTACCTGCGAAGAAATTCAATGGTTTGTGTAAAGTTCCGAATCCGTACTAGACCCGCGTGGGAACGATGAACGATGATGATGATTAAGTAATTAACTGTCAATAATTAAAAACTTTCTTAACAGCATTACGAGGAAATTAAATTTAAAGTTTATGAACTTTTTAGAAATCATGGCCGTCTCCCTAATCGGCAAGCTTATCATCACCGTGGTGACGCTGGGCGTCATCGGCGGCATGACGGCTACTATATACCTCGTCGTGACGGACGACGGGGCGTCGAATTATAACGAGATGACGACGGCAGCCCCTGGAACGACCCCTGAAGACCCTGGGCCGGGTCCGCCGGCCCCTGGTCCAGAAACGGACGTGATCTACAATGTTGGAGTCGGCATTGCTGATATGACTGGGCCGTGTGTTGAGATTACTTTTGTAAGTTGTACTATGATCAGTCCATAGAATAGGAGCCCCGCTATACTATACTTTATGTCTATGTACCTAGGTTGCCGTAGGTAGGCTAGGTTGGCGTGGGTACGCCTATCTGGTTGACAAAAGTATTGATTGACGTGTATCGCAGTATCGTAGGTACTAAAACTGAAATTAACTAGCTTAAAAACTACTGATTAAGTCTAAAGGCCCCCGTGGCATCGTAGCCAAAAGGCTGGCAGCATTCCCTCGTTGAATGGCGATGGAGATTCGTTGAGAGAGATATAGCTGCCAGCCCTTTAGTATCCAGTAGCGTCAATCAGACGCTTTTGCAATTGGCTAAGTAAAGTTTTTTGAAGAGATGCTAATTATATTTTTTTTCGACAGTGGTCGACTTCAACACCAAGAAACTGCAGCTGTTTTATTTTTATCTCCTTTTATTTATTGGAAATATTTTTTTAAGTGTTCGAGATGACATTTGTGAGATTTTATGGCTGACAAGCGGTTCGTGCTCAGTACTAAGAAGAAATAGAAAAAAAAACGAATTCAACTGTCGCTTCTGTCAATGTCAAATGAAATCTAACCGTTTGCGTTTCGTTTGCTTTGCGTTGTCCAAGAAGCAATTCCAAAATAGTGATCGAAAGTATTCAATCGTGATCCAATTATTGTGCATAAGTTGTGGAGAAATGTGGTAAAATTAAAAGTCCGGATTTTATGCGGAGGTCGATAAAAATAGTAAAAAAATCACACTGAGCACACCAAAACGCAAAGCAAACGAAACGCAAACGATTTGACATTAACAGCAGTGACAGTTCACTTCGGTTTTTTTTTCTGTTTCTACTAAGTTCTGAGCACGAACGGCTTGTCAACCATAAAATCTCACTAATGTCATCTCAAACACTCAAAAAAATATTTCCAGTAAACAATAGGAGATAAAAATAAAACAGCTGCAGTTTCTCAATCTCCAGAACGCCGACTGCCGAAAAAAAATATAATTAGCACCTCTTCAAAAAACTTTACTTAGGCAATTCTTTAATCAAATTTTCCCCTTAAAAATACAGTTGCAGGATGCTTAATACAACTGTCCTAATGAGTTTCGTTAAAATAGGCATAAGAGGGCTTCGAACAGTTATTTTTGTTATAGCTTTTTAATCTTTCATCCGATTCTATTCAAATTTATATACAGCCTCATGAACAGAATCATGTCAAACGTTTTCCGAGGCGCGATTAAGAAAGCAAAGACTTTGTAACATACATAGACACTAATAACCGATCGTTTTCTAGATGGGCTACGCAGAGCTGTCACAGTCCGGGGCCGGTATCCACCTCCGGCAGTTCTCTCGCGCCTTCATCTTCGAGCAAAACGGCGCCAGGGTCGTGCTGGTCACCGCTGATGTCCAGTCCATCGGTATTGCAGTGAGACGCCAGGTCTGTACCCGGTCCTCTAATTTTCGCGAATGATTCATTTTCCAACAGGGGAAAATATTTTCGGCGAAAAGCCATCCCTGTACTTGAGATGTACGAACGGAAAAGCGGAGCGATATGCAGGGAAAGAATACCACCAATATGAAAGCAGTGCTCCTACCACCATAATGGATTTCTTCCTCGCACACCGCGCCTTTGCCTCTTACATCTCTATTTCAAACTAAATACAAACTGAAATATAGATGCACAGAAAAAACCCCAGAAAAAAGACCAAAGCTGGGAATCGAACCCAGGTCCTCAGCGTTCCGTGCTGCGTGCTTACCCCTACACCATCACTGGTCTAGAAGTTAGCGACGAATCTTTCCCATACATCGTACACTTCAGTCTGTTATAATCACATTTAGGCAGTGATAAAGCGCATCTATGTTATGCCCTCTACCGAGAGACTTCAACACTCCTTCGGAGCTACCCGCTCACCTGGACCAAGAGATGGCGCTACTAGGCAAACTTTTACAAGTTGAAAAAAAAAAAAAAAAAAAAAAATTAAGTTGAAGAAAATAAAAAATAAATAGAAAAAGATACTTCATACTTAACTTCTTACATCTCTGTTAGACGCGCAGCCTCACTGATCAATATAACGTTAAAAACTTTCGAGATCACTCTATCAAAAAAATGTGGTTTAAAATACTTGTCAACATTAAATTGCTGGTATTAACCTGTATGCTTGCTACCAGCTGGACTCAGAGGGTTACGAATGAGGAGGTCTTGCGGCGTGTTGGTAGGAAACGCGAACTCTTGCAGACTGTCAAAAGGAGAAAAGTTGCATACTTAGGCCATGTGTTTCGGCATGATAGGTATGGGCTGTTGCAACTCATAATGATGGGCAAAGTCGCTGGAAAGAGGAAAGTTGGGCGAAGAAAGAAATCCTGGCTCCGTAACATCAGGGAGTGGACGGGGATCGCGAGCGCTGCCGAGCTTTTCCGCCTCGCTAAGGACAAGAAAAAGTACACGGAGCTAACGGCCAACCTTCACTAGTTGGAGTGGCACTGAAAGAAGAATAAGATTAACCTGTGATATTTCTTTGCATTTACAAGGTCGTCAGAAACCTGCAAGAGCTGTACGGTAACACTTACACGTTACGTAACGTCATCCTGACCGGCACTCACACGCACGCCACTCCAGGAGGCTACCTGGTGGACTTCGTCCTCGACGTCAGCATCCTCGGGTTTTCCCGGGAGACCTTCAACGCTTACGTGACAGGAATCACTAACGTGAGTAACGTTACCTTCGGTTTCTGGGTGGCGCCATGTAGCGTTTCAACCGCCGTATGCCGGGAAAATCGACAAATAATAAATGTGCGTCAACTAAAAATCCACCACCATGCGTGGTGTGTGCTCGCAGAATTGCAATTGGTTAAATAGCCCTAAATCATGGACATGAGCCTTAGGTTCTCGTAACACATGGGATACGGCGGTTAAACGATTCAAAGCTCCACCTTTCTGTGTTCTTCCTTCTATGCGAAAGAAATGCAGAACTATTTAGGGGGTCTATCTTCGCTTTTTTTAAGACGATGGAACCTGACCCTCCGGCCAGCGCAGGAAGAACTAATGTTGCATGGCAGGCTCTTGGAGTCTGAAGTAGCAAAAGTTGTTAGACCTATGGAACCCTACAAGTCCAAGACCGTAAAGCCAACGAGTTTGAAGTAGTCAAAGCGTCGAAATGTAATGCAAATTGCACGAGTTTCCGTGCAGGTCTTACTAAACTGGTCTGTAAATCTTGTCAAAAGGTGTATATGATTGCAGAGTATCATAGCAGCCCACGAGAACATGGCGCCGGCACGTCTGTTCCTCAGCACGGCGGTCATCCCCAACGCACATATGAATCGCTCGCCCTACTCCTATGATTATAATCCTCCTGAAGAGCTGGAAAGGTATGAATTTTAATGTACACTTTTAGGTAGCTAAACCAGGGTCAGGTTAGGTTTTAGGGTTGACAGTTTCACACATTTGGACATAGTGACTCTTTCATTTATGATGTAAAAATACGTCCTGTTCAAATAAATAGGAGGTATATCTGTTGCTCTTTCGTAAGAGTGAGTAAGTACTTATACCCATTAAAAGCCATATAATTTCTCAGCATGGATTAGAAAATACTTTTAATTTCCAGATACGAATCCAACACAGACGACGTCTTAACTCAGGTTTGCGTGGTGAAGGAAGACGGTTCTCTGCACGGTGTGCTCAACTGGTTCGCAGTACACACGACCAGCATGAACATGACCAATCTGCTCGTGTCCTCTGACAACTTAGGGTATGCGGCCATCAGGATGGAGGCTATGTTGAACCCAGAAAGTCTGGTTGGGAAGGTGAGGGAGTTTGTGCTTCTAGAGTTACATTAATCACCATTCATGTTAAAAGATAATTTAGAAACATGCTTATAAATACCTAAGTAGGTACAGTCACGAGCTTTAATTTGGGACCCACTTAAGGTTGACAGTCCTGTCATATTGTATAGGAATTCAAAGGATATTTTTTTCGAAATGGGTCCCAAATTAAAGCACGCGACCGTACTTGTTCTTAATACCTCCACACATACCGAGGCCGCAGCCGTATAGCATGTGGTCCATGAACGCATCAATTTTTTTTTCTACATTGAACATTAGGGAGAGTCACTTTTACATAACAAAACTTTTTAACAATAAATTAAACCGCCGAAAAAACTGAAAAGCAAAAAATAATACCTTTTTTGTTTGACCTTAATCTAGGTCCAGTTTGAAGTCGGTGCCTCAGCACTTAGCCAGGAGGAGTGGACCTATAATAGTCTACCTAATTGGCTTCTATCACTCCTCCTGGCTCGTGCTGAGGCACCGACTTTAAACTGGTACCTAGATTAAGGTCAAACAAAAAAGATATTATTTTTTGCTTTTCAGTTTTTTCGGCGGTTTAGTTTTTTGTTAAAAAGTTTTTATTTTATATTTTTTTCCATCCTTGGGGTATTTTTTTTCCAAATTTATAATACCAACTTCAAGGTATACCCTATCTATCCAATAAAAAAGAATTATGAAAATCAGACTACTCTGTAAAAAGTTAGTCAATCATCCCCTGTTTTCCTACCCTTAGGGTAGGAATATTATTTCCAAATTTAAATGGGACCACCCTTGGGGTATACGCTCTCCAATAAAAAAAGAATCATCAAAATCCGACTACTCTGTAATAAGTTATGCGTGGTCATATAGTACAATCAGTAACTGAACAATCAATCATCCCCTGTTTTTCTACCCTTAGGGTAGGAATATTGTTTCCAAATTTAAATGGGACCACCCTCGGGGTATACGCTTTCCAATAAAAAAAGAATCATCAAAATCGGACTACTCTGTAAAAAGTTATGCGTGATCATACATAAAAAAAAAATATATACACGTCGAATTGAGAGCCTCCTCCTTTTGTTTTCGTCGGTTGAAAATAGAATACTATTCCTACATACTACTTCATTGTCCTAGCCTCGCTCAGCGCTATTTGTAAACGTCCCTGTGCTCGACACTGACCCAATACATGGCACCTTAAATCTTAAATATAATAATGATAATAATATCTATATCTTATGTCATAGTAAGTGAGGTGACAGATGGGTGTCATCTACTGGGCGTTGAGGTGTCGAGCACTGGTACATTTACCTTACCCATTGGTGATTATTTTTTTCGAGGGGTCATTAATTGAGCATTTGTTCCGAATCACTTTCGTAGACACCCGTGGTTCTGATGAGTTTTCCAGTAATCTGGTAGAAGTACAGGACCTCTAAGTAAGTAATAACTATACGTATGTAGCAGAAAATGCCATCAAGATTTACAGTCAATTCGTAAAAAAATGTGACTTTAAAAGTGAAGCGGCTTACCCCGCTCCGCCTCCTCGTAGGTGCATCTCTGGATGCGCAGCCTAAAGTTTCATTTTAGTCGGTGCGAGAAAATCATGAGAGTTTAGTTACATTGCAGGACTGCTGGGCTATGCATTTCTAACTGATCAATCATCGACGGCAATGTACCGTAATCACAAGATATTTCTCGCATCATCTAAATGAGGCTTCAGACGTCCAATCTCACAAAATTAAAACGCTTCACCTCTTCGCTTTCAGGGTTCCGTCGTAGCTGGTTTCTTCGCGTCCAACCTCGGCGACGTATCACCCAACATTCGCGGCGCCCGTTGTGAGTTCAGCGGTGACGAGTGTGACAACCAGTTCCTACTGTGCGCGGCTGGCGAGCGATGCTACTCGCTGGGACCTGGAGACGACATGTTTGAGAGCACCAGGATCATTGGAATGGCGGTTTACGAGGGAGCCGTGGTAAGTTACAAGCTTATACTTAAGTGTTGACTCCATCGTGGCCGGTTTCTTCGCTTCCAATGTGCTCATCAACATCCGAGGTGTCGTGAGCGAGTTCAGCAGTGTCGAGTGTGACAATCAGTAGAAACTAATGATGGTTTTCGCTGGGGCCTGGAGATTTCATGTTTGAGAGCACCAGAATCATTGGGACAGCGGATTATGAGGGAGTGAGTTGAGGGACCGACACGACCGTTTTGACGACCGGATAGCCTAGTTGTTAGAGAACCTGACTACGAAGCTTGAGGTTCCGGGTTCGATTCCCGGTCGGGGCAGATATTTGTATGAATAATACGAATATTTGTCCTCGGGTCTTGGGTGTTTAATATGTATTTAAGTATGTATCTATCTATATAAGTATGTTTATCCGTTGCCTTGTACCCATAACACAAGCTATGCTTAGCTTACTTTGGGACTAGGTCAATTGGTGTGAAATTGTCCCGTGATATTTACTTATTATAATTTATTTATTTAATACTTAAGCGTTGGCTCTATCGTGGTCGGTTTCTTCAGTCCTACCTGGGTGACTTGCCCTTCAACATCCGAGGTATCTTCAGCGTGTTAAGCAGCGACTAGTGCCACCTGTTCCTGCTTATGATGCTATTATCCTGGAGCCTGGGGAAAAACATGTTTGAGAGCTCCAGGATCATTGGAACGGCGGTTTATGAGGGAGTGGTAAAGTTATATTTATCCAGTACTTTGTAGTGGATTTGATTGAAAAGAAAAAAGTAACAGAAATGAGAGTTAGGTAAGTCTTCGGACGCAACATTCTGCAGTTAATGTAGAGAACTTTACACAATAAAGTTTGTTAATTCTTTGGGAATAGAGTTGTTATGGTGCCACCACAACTGGTGGCCTGAAGACTTCACTAGGTTAACAAATAAGTTAGTTAATATTTCTCCCCAGGAAGCACTGAACGCCGCTGGTGAAGAATTGCGCGGGGACATTGCCGTTGTCCACCAATTCCTGGACATGCCCCAACAGGTTGTCTCCAAATACGACCCATTGACGAGGACCTTTAATGAAGTAAGTAAACAGATTTGTCCCTGTGTTTGTTGATTGTGTGATATAAAATTTTATTATAAATCTTGACTTAGCAGTTAAGAATTTTACACGGATTCCGGAAGTCTTAATTTTATCCAAATCCATCCACCCATTTTAGGATGAAGAAATAATAAATACACATACCCCCGTCTCGCCCTGCACCGCGCAGTTGCCATGTCCAGACGACTATTATTTGTTACGCTGTGCTTGTATAAACGAATCTCATTTCAGAGTGACCCAGTGACCGGCTGTGTGGCAGCCATGGGCTACAGCTTTGCTTCTGGAACCATCGATGGTGCTAATACATTGAATATAACTCAGGTAAACAAATGTC
This sequence comes from Archips crataeganus, assembly GCA_947859365.1. Taxonomy (NCBI): domain Eukaryota; kingdom Metazoa; phylum Arthropoda; class Insecta; order Lepidoptera; family Tortricidae; genus Archips; species Archips crataeganus. The sequence continues at coordinate 2,672,971 of OX402053.1, read as the reverse complement.
ATTTGTGCGAAATGAAAACTATAGAGTACTTAATACGTTGCTTGATCTAATCAGGCGTTTGGCTCTATTCGTTTGGGATGAAGAAACCTAAGATGACGAAAACCCTGTAGGTTGATTTCTTCATCTATGTATAAAATAAAACCTACCTTCTACTCAATAGATTAGAATATAATAGAATACGTTCATTTTTGGAACATAGGTGTTCATAATCAATCGTAAAAGTACCTATAACATTCAATATAACGTAAAAGTTGTCACGTTTATATGTGACAAAAGGTAGATTTTAGTGGGAGATGATGGAAAACAAGATTAAAAAGAAATACAACAATTTATTATAAAAAACTATGCTCCGGCTAGGTCGCGGGTAATAGATTTAAGTCGAGTTGAACGCCCTGAATCTAGATTTTAAGGTACAGAACCCCGAATGGGTTCACTTCCCTGGACGTCGTTCTCGCCGCCGACGATGTCTTCAGGTCGAACCCGGAAGTCCGGAATCACGGGCTGCAGTCCCGGATCGGCTGTTCGGCAGGGCAGCGGTAGGGTTGGCTCAGGTTAGACCCCCAGACTTGCTCCCTGAGAAATCCGAAATTGGCCGTTCATAAAATGTTCGATGTCGGGTTTGTGACTGCGACATCGGGATATTTTGAAGACATTGTTTTTGCTGGATCATTGCGGTTATGGGTTAAGTGAACCCCAAGCACTAATTAGTGATCCTTGATGTGGCAGTCACAAACAAAATCAGCGTTTTAAAAGCGTAGTATAGCATTAAATAGACAAATAGTTATATGTCGGGATGTTCTTAGCCGTAAGATGCTGGATATTTTATTTTTAAATTGATCTCGAACAACCTTTTACGTATTTTCTAGGGTACTATCGAAGGGAATCCTCTTCTAGACGCAATTGGTGGCATCATAGCAGAGTCTACGGAGGAGGATATTGAATGCCATGCGCCTAAGCCAATCCTCTTGCCTACGGGACGAGTGAGTTCACTTTAATTTTACTAATTGTGTAAACAAAAGTTGTCTTTCCTGTGGGTATAAAATTAGCAACTGCAACTCAGCAAACTTTAAAATTTATTGAATTGAGCCGAAAGTTGACCAGGTGTCCCATACGGTGATGTAGACTTACTTACTTACTGAAAAACAATTGGCTATAGACCTTTCAGTGGGGGCGTAGGGTAAATTGGCACCCCGGGCGGTTTTTGTATTGAGCACCCCTTACTTAAAATAAAACACCAAATACTAAACATGAGACTTTATTCTACTAAAATATTCGATCACATTATCGAAATTGACTTCCCTGTTTCTTTCAGTTGATAAAATTTAAAGATTGGTTAGCTTAGCACGCGTGGCTCATTGAGGACCTTAAGTAAGATTTTATTAATAACCTTCTTTTACATGAATTATTCTTGTCACATTTATAGAGAAAAGTCTTTAAAGAGAGAGATTTTGCGCACCTTCTTTAGATGTAAAAGTGAGTGGTCGTTGTCACCCCTTGGGACCGGACCTCCCCCATCGCCCCCCTTTACACCGCCACTGCTTTAACTTTTGCCATGTCGGCAACAGCAGGACATGGTTAAAAAGTTCATCAGATGTTACCCTAACGCGTTTAATTAATGTGATTTTAGCGTTACAACTTTCTAACGCGTAACTTCAGTGGCTTTTTTACACTTCGCTGTTTATATCAGGCGAACTTCCCTCTCCCCTGGCACCCGAGCATAGTATCTGCGTCTCTCATCTGGCTGGGAGGCCTGGCCATCGCAGGAGTCCCCGGGGAGCCCACCACCATGGCCGGGAGACGGATGCGGGACGTGGTGGGAGACGTCTTGGAGCGTCGCGGACTAGAGAGACGGGTTGTCGTGTCTGGACTCACCAACGAATATATACACTACGTGGCAACTACTGAGGAGTATCAGGTAAGGTATTTGATGGTAAGCGATGAGATGAGGTTTAAAATAATAGGGCATTTATTAGAGCGTTTCAACCGCCTCATTTATCTGGTTAATTTTTTTAAGAAATGGCTGTGATTTTGATGGGGCTTTTGGTTATATATTAGAGAGTAAGTACGTCTACCATTTAACTGGAAACAGTACCAGAACAGAATCTTCTGCCAGTTCAATTGACATAGATAAAATACGTGTTCAATATTTTTTGATAATCTAACTGATATAAAGAACGATAAAATCAATTATAAGAATAAATGTGAATGTACTATATAAAGTACATATATATGATTCAACGAATAAAGAACTTTAAATATGATGAAATAATTTTCAAAACTACAAAACTTAAGACTAAAGACTTGTGAAATCTAGAAGACTAGAAATGCACTGAATTAGAAAAATGTAGAAAAGGAGGTAACGGGAGATTGTAATAAATATTTTATAAAGAAGTTGATTCGAATGAGTTTCTTTGTGGTTTATCTTTGTGGTGGTTCTTAATGCAGGTCCAAAGGTACGAGGGTGCCTCGACGATATACGGCCCCAACACGTTGGACATATTCTTGAACAAGTTCTCCGAGTTCACCGACGTAGCTCTCGAAGTAAGACAATCTAATAATTACTCAAGCCTAGCGACCTTTATAAAGAACAAATCAGTAGTAAGAATGTACTATGTAAAGTCCAAATTATTCATTATATTAAGAACTTTAAATATGCAAATCCTGATACAAATTACTTAGCTGAATCATCGCAGCCTATTATACACCCTACTGCAGGGTATAGACTCCTCTCAGAATAAGAGGGCTTGGGCCGTGAAAGGAGGCCTATGCCCTGCAGTGGGACATATCTAAGCTGGGACGAAGAAGCCAAAATAAATGTAAATGTACTTAGTAATTGCTCCAAAGCTCACACACATTTCTAACCATGTCTTGTCTCGAACCAATCTAGTCTTAGGGGCTGTTTCACCTCCCATTGATTAATTTTAACTGACGGATAAATGTGATGCCGTCTCCGTCTATTCGAACAAAACAAACAGAGACGGCATCACATTTATCCGTCAAATAAATTTGAACAATGGATGGTGAAACAGGGGTTTAGTCTTTTGTCAAGATGCGCTCGAAACAGTAGCAGCGTATGAGAAATGCGCGCCAGTATTCTTACAGCACATACGTACATTCTATTTGGATAGGTATGTGTGAGTGTCACGGCAGTTTTATATTAAAAATTTCTAACCCCTTCCCAGGGTGGCACGGTCCCAGAAGGGCCTGAACCGGCCGACAACATCGACCGCACCATCAGCCTGATTCTTCCCGTTGTTGTCGATAACGCCCCGTTCGGCCAGAGCTTTGGCAATGTGGTGGAACAACCTCCAACTATCGCTAGGAGGGGGGAGACTGTTAGCGTCACCTTTGTAAGTAGACGGGGTGGTAAAACCGCCTGTACCCTCTTAGGACGGCAGAGTCCCAGTCCCAAGCTAATGGACAAGCATCGAAGCATCCAAAGTCAGCCAATTGTAATCGACAGGGCTGCACAGCCAAGGTCGTTATATACGTTACTTAGGCGTCAAAAATATCTATCCAACTCTATACCACTAAACATAAGGTTGATGTTTACATAATATGATAAATATCCCGAAATGCTGCCGTAATATCCCGGCAAAACTTTAAAACATTCGTGTATTGATAGGAAGTGATCGTGAATATTCTTGTGATGACTCGATCGTTATAGCGTCTCAAACTTCAAAGTTTGCCTGGTTCTGGGACGGAGCCATGAATAATCATTGTCGCATTGTACATGTGTTTTAGTACAACTGATATAGACTGGATTGGCAGTCGCCATAGTACGGATCGGCCGCGGTTTTTGTAGTTCGATTATTAAAGCTAGATGGCGCTGAAATATAGCCAGAGGCTTTGAAGGCAAAACAATAAAACTTCAGATGTTTCATATTACTACAAATGTATTATTTTTCTGCATAATAATACATTTGCAGTGATATGAAATATCTGTAGTCTTATTGTTTTGCCTTCAAAGCCTCTGGCTATATTTCAGCGCCATCTAGATTTAATAATCGAACTACAAAAACCGCGGCCTATCCGTACTATGGCGACTGCCAATAAAATCATCCTTGGTACAACGCAATTTTCTTGAATATTTACTGCTTATTTACTGATATCCTAATTCCAGATAGGAGCGAATCCTCGTAACAACCTTCGCCAGGGGTCGTCTCACGTTGTAGTGGAGAGGCAAGACCTTGGAGAATGGGTGGTGGTCGCCACCGACGCTAACTGGGAGACCAAGTGAGTGCCTTAGAACTGAGCCTTTACGACACTACTAGTTGTTGCCCGCGACTTCGTTTATCGATATCCTGCGGGAATTATGCAATTATCCGGGACAAAACTATTCTATGTCCTTTCCAGGGACTTAAACTATCTCTATATCAAATTTCACCTGAATCGGTTGAGCGGTTTAAGCATAAAATCAAAAAGTTTATTCTGTATGTAGGCCGTAAAGGGTTCTTTTACAAGTCTACTTTTTAACCGATTTAATTTATACTACTTAACGCTTTCGGTAAGATCATTATTGGCAGAAAGCATTTTTTTTTTCAAACAATGCACTTAACTTTTAATACGAGCAGGGGAATGTACATTAAAAATATTTAAAAAACAAAAATTAAATTAACTTACCTGATTACCGAAAAATCAATGTACAAAAGGCGTACCTACTAATGATTTTGGAGCATTCCCCTGTAACCTGAAAAGATAAACACCTTTACGTATAAGAAGACATAAATTAATAATGTACAGTCAAAGTGCAAAAATAAGTATCGATTTAATCCTCCCATCGTTATATACCTATACCATAATTCGACGTCATAAGAGCTATGGGACATATTTATGAGCAAGTTGTGTGCACCCATATTTTTACACTTGACTGTAGGTACTGCGGTGATGTTTAAAGAGCGTTGACTTGTGTGGTACAAAATCGGGTTTCTGTTTCATAACTGAAACGCAATGAAGTGCAACAATTCCTCATCTGTCCAGGTTCCACTGGGAGCGAGTGTCTACTCTCCTGGGGACCAGCCGCGTGACCTTCGAGTGGACGATTCCAGAAGCCACCCTATCGGCTCCACACCGCTTCGTCTATTACGGCGCCTCCCGGGCATTGCTTGGTGCAATCACGGAATTCACAGGGACCAGTAACAGCTTTACTATATTAAACGAATAGTAGTTATTTGCGGTTTTATTTGGTACATGTGTGTCCTAACTATTGTAGCAACCAAAAGCGTCATCTGTCATCAATTGGAGAAACCGCTGCGCTAAATCCTATATCGCACTAGCGAAATATCTCAACTCAAATGCAAGATACCTACAACTTGTATTTCACTTCCTTCGGACTTCAGTCTCCAGGTAGGTAAGTCCCCATTACTTATACACGTTTGCATGCAGAGAGATCTCTCTATTTTTAACCTCTCCACACATTAGTAACCCACAACAGTGAACAACAACGCAACTTTCAAAGACATACAACACCAAGAAGTAGTCTCACAGCAAGCCATACGACTTCACTGTGCACCACAATCATGTTGCTATATCTCCATGCCTGGTATCTACAGTCTTCGAACTGTGTGTGCTCGCAGTACTGGACTTCCATACAAATACGGTACTGGAACCGGGAATTCCCGGTTCTCGCCATACAAACTCGGTAGGTACCGGGAATAGGCCTTACATCGAACCTTTATTCCACTACTGCTACCTGCTCCAACGAACAGCCACGCTAGTACGCTAGCCACGAGGCTTTGAGCAAATGGCCCTTCGCTCGTATGCGTATGACGCACATAGGTACTTGAAGAAATCGCAAAAGCAAAGTAGAAGTTCTAATAGCGGCAAACAAGACAAGTGTCGTGTTAGTTCTTCGGTTCGCCTACAGATGGAGTTACTTGAATCATCATTACAATAATTATTAATTATTTTACCTACTTACGAGGTAAAGTCTAGGTCATGTCATAAATATGTACCAAAGGTATCAAAAATATTATACAACTCTATGCCGCTAACCATAATATGGTTGGTGTTTGTAATTATTTGACGCGATGACTGTATAAATTTATATCTATTTATGCCATTGATGAGGGTTTTCTATAAGAGGCTATTTGGCGCTAGTATCGTCAGGCCGTTTGACAACTTTGACATTTGTTGTATGGGTGTAACGTCAAATAGACCTTACGATACTAACGCCATCTAGCGATATTCCACCTGTCAGAAAACCCTCATTGTAGCAAGAATTAAGTCGATAAAACTCATGTGTCACATCCACATCGCATGACAATATCAAAACTTTACTAAATTCCTATGAATTAAGTAAGTAATAGGGGATTTCATTTATATCTCGAACTATCCCCGTGCAAGATTAATTAATTTCTTGAATTGCCGACAAAAAAACGACATGGCAGATTTTCAGAAGATATTACAACCTAAATTTTATGGCAGATCAGGCCATTTGTCCTAAGTATAGCCTAGAGTGGATCTGCTTCTCTAATTATAGCATTATCCTCCATTAGTGAAGCATAGCACTAACTGACATTCGTTTATAACGATCTAGCTGCCGCCAGCCAATTTAGAACTGTCTACTTTAAGTTCATAGTTTTAAGAATAATTTTACGTTGACGACATGATGATATAAGACTTTATATTCTTGTGCATTCTGTTATTGTGTGATTGAATGGTCGCTGTTATGAATGGAATATGAACATACGTGTTTTATGATAGGAGTCGCCAGCTAAGACTTTCCATTAATAGTTCCAAGACTTGAGTTGCGAGTATCGTTAAACCTATTGCAGTGACTAGGTATATATATTTATTATTAGACAGTGCTTCGAGAATTTTGTTATATAGGTACCTAGATCAGTTGATAGAATCGTTGGCAAGTTTTTAAGTGATAAACAAATGCTATCGGGGGTCGTAAACTTTAGCTTTAGAAGATAAGATAATTCATAAGATTATGATGTTGTCAATAATGTTATGAAAATTAGTTGTGTGTATCTGTCAAAGAAATTACATAATTGGTCAACTGAGTGAATAAAAATACCCAAGTTTTCGTTTAGTTTGGTGTTGGTAGTTAAAAAGGTGAGTGTTTATTTTAATAACGTTATGAAACTTTGAATGTCTTTTAAAGTTTTTATATTAATTTAAGATGCTCAGTTGGAGATAAGTTAATCCTTTACTAAATCCGTTACTCCTTTAAAGGAGTATATTGTACCTAGATTCATTTACTTCGGGTATCTCGAAAATTCTCTTAAATTTTCGTTGAAATTTGCTGTGTGCTGGTTTTCGGGGGCTAACAATAAATCTAGCCTGATCTTATTTTTGGGAAAATATAGGTATGTTTTCGAGTTTTAGCAGGAAAAAAATCGAGTAAGACTCGGCCGCCCAGGTTACTAACGTTAGCAAATAATATTATAAAAACAAAAGTCCTTAGGTAACTCTGTCTGTTCTGTTACCTCTGCACGCTTAGTTACACCGCTGAAGCGATTTAGATGACATTTGGTATGGAGATAGTTTTAAACCCGAGGAAAAACAGGATAGTGTCTATCTAATAACTGAAACAATTACTTTGCTCACCCGCGACCTTACGATAGCTACGTTTATGTAAGAAATGTGTGTTCATGCAGTTCCTCCACCTCAACACTGTATGAGCACACAAATCACACAAACCCAACTATCACCACCACCAAACTACGCTGACGTGTTTTGGTAGCACAGTGAACGGTTGCGGTACTCTAAAGAAAACGCGTCAGTGTAGTTTGGTGGTGGTGATAGTTGGGTTTGTGTGATTTATATGCGTGTGTTCCTACAGTGTTGTGGTGGAGGTACTGCATGAACACACATTTGTTACATAAATTTAGCTATCGTAATGTCACGGGTGAGCAAAGTAATTGTTTCAGTTCATTGGTCCTCTGCAAAGTATCGCCTGATTCAATAAATTACTTCTAACTCAGTTAACTCTCAACAGTTAAAATGTCCCGCAAGCCAATAACGAAGAAGGTTATAAACAGCGCAGAGAGCTGTGTGGACGACAATCTGCGCGGCGTGGTGGCGACCTACCCACAGTTGCGGCTGCATCCGAAGCACAGGGTGGTCACCGTCAGAAGCACGGTTGGTATCGTCCTAGTGAAAAAGGGGTTAATTCTGCAGAAGTTGAACAGCTGATTTCGACTTAACCCCCTTTACACATAAAATAGAAAATAGCTGTTTAATTTCTGCAGACTTAACCCCTTTTCCACTTTTGCTCTTGCCTAAAATACCATGTTCCCAAAATGGGTATTTTCAAAAAAAGTGTAGTTACCCTTTTCGTAAAAAATATTCGTAATTTTCCATACCTACAATTTCTTTTTGGCAGTTTTGTGACGAGCCATATAGGGAACGTGCAGAAACTATAGGCATCTATAGGCGGCAGCACTAATGCGACAGAAGAGACACTATGCGGACAGTAAAAGAAACTTATCAGGGTAAAACAGTCAAATTGATGGCACCAGTTGGCAGCACCGTCTATGTGCACGTTCCCTATTATGCATGAAATAAAAACAAAACAAAAATGACAAAAAAATTTGGGACAATTTTACTGCAAAATTGGATTTTTAGCGGCTTTTAAAAAATAGTCGTTTGAGTTAGCGCAGAAGCGAGATCGTAACTATGTACATAGTTGTTGCGATACAAAGTATATGGGAAAATCATGTTTTGATATCTTAAGAGTACGTCAGTTTATTGGTGGTGTGGTGGTGGTGTCATCCCTAATCAGCAGATGGCGGGTTAGTTTGAATCTGAACATCCCTGTACCAGTTTTTCTGAATGTTTTAAATCGTAGTTGATAAAAATGTTTTAATAAATTATATTGGTCGCTGTTCAAAGTAGGTATACCTACTGCGTGGTGCGTCAAAGGGGTGACTTATATTGAATCCAAAATTATCGGTTTTTTTTTCAGGTTGATTCGAAGAGAGTAGCGGTTCTGGGCGGCGGTGGCTCAGGACATGAACCATTCGCAGGAGGTATGTTGAATGTTAATTTTTATTACTTACATTGCAAATGTTTTGTATACCCTCATCATCATCATCATTTCAGCCGAAAGACGTCCACTGCTGAACATAGGCCTCCCCCAAGGCTCGCCAAACAGATCGGTCCCGTGCCATCCGCATCCAAGGTCATCGATCCATCTTGTTGGAGGCCTACCCACACTGCGTCTTCCGATCCGTGGACGCCACTCGATAACCTTTTTGCCCCATCGGCCATCAACACTTCTTGTGTCAACACTTTAGTCTGACGATTCTTCAAGCTATGTCGGTGACTTAGTTACCAGGGACATGGACCCTCAACGTGACCACGACCACTCTGCCAAGAGTGAAACGACAGAGAAGATAAGCCTTACGGTGAAGGAAAACACCTACAAAGAAATTCAATTGCGTGTGTGTAGTTTTGAAAAGAAGTGGGAACTACGGCCTAAGCCATCTTATTCTGAGAAGGGGCCTGTGGAATACAGTGGGACAAGTATATAAGCTGGGATGATGATGATGATGAATTTATATTTGCAGGTCTCGTGGGGAGTGGTATGCTGGACGGCGCGGTGGCTGGGGGAGTGTTCGCGTCGCCGCCCACGGGACACGTGCTGTACGGGATTGCCCAGCTCTACAAGTACAATTCAGGTATCCACTGGTTGAAGAGACAAGTCGTGACGCAAGATATTGACAATAAAGTAGTATTTCATCATTAAGTATATAAATCTTCTCTATACCTCTCTTCTCCTTGACCAGTTCATCTGCGATACTCGGTAGAACCCCGTCGCTGGGAACCTCTGCTCTGCTATCCTCATCAAGAATTATTTTGATAAGTGCGGTAAATGCTGACTACAACTTGTTAACGTACTGTGGTTTAAATGGCTTCTCAATTGCAACTTTGTAGCCAAAGTAATATGTGCTGTTTCAGGTGGGGTGATTGTCATCATTGGAAATTACACAGGCGATAGATTGAACTTTGGGAAAGCTATTGAAAAAGCTAAGATTGCTGGTATTAAGGTACGTTCAAATCTTTATTTTAATTGATCAGAGAAAGATCCTGGCAGCCAGGACTTATCTGCGAAATTCGATTTTCAAACTTCGTGCGTTCATGCTAATTGTGTAAAATAGAAGAGTAAAAGGGATGGCATGATACGAAATTCGGATTTCTAAAGAAGATATCTTATAAATTTGCAGGTAGAAGGCCTTATTGTGGGCGAGGATGTGGCTTCCAGCCACAACAAAACTGGCGGGAGAAGCATGTGCGGTGAAGTCTTTTTTTATAAGGTAATGCCAAAAATACTTTTGACCCAACCCAATCAAACAATCATCATTTCTGTCGTATGACGTTCATTGCTGGACATCCCTCCCTCATTAATATCCAATCACTACGATTGGAAGCGGCTTGCATCCGCCTTGAATATACGGGCTTTACCAGATCATCCCTTCATCTCTTTGGTAGACAGCCACGCTGCACCTGCCAGTCCGTGGTCTCCACTCGAGAACTTTTCGGCCCCAACGACAATCTGTTCTGCGTGATAAAATAACAGATGTACCTAGTCCTGTCCTGAGGCAATTTCATGGATTGCATTTGACTAGCATTTTCAAACCCACCATCATTCTTTCCGAAATTCTTTGTAACGAAGAATATGACTTGTGCATGCGCATAAGAAAACTAAATGCCCGTAATTATTAAATGAAGATTGGTAATTAATATTTGAACTTGTCTTAAACCAATAAACATCAGGCATATCTTGAAATTAGCCTAATTAGGTAAGACCGACTTTAGAAAAAAACAGTTTATTTTAACCCTGAAAACCAGATTAATTTTCAATTAACTGCAAAATTAAATTTTTAGCTGCTTTGATTGATTGAGTTAGTGTAGAAGTGAAGTTATAAATAACTATTGCCATAGAAAATCTTTGAGAGGATCGTGTTTTAGCTCATAAAAAGTACGACATTTGATTGGTGTCATCATTTTTCATTATCCTCAATTTATCCTTTTATCACCTAATCACCCAGTGGTGTAACTATACCATTGAGGCCCGTATTCCGTATTAGTAAATTCTTTGGATGGGGCCCTCCCACTAAAAATCGTCACTTTGTAATTTTTTTTGTTTGTGAGCTCAGGGCCTCTTGGGCTGGGGCCCTCTAGCGTCGGGGGCTCGTAACATTTTGGCAGCCCTGCCACCCCATAGTTACGCTACTATTAATCACCAGTAAATAAGTACGTACGTACGGCTTTTAAGCATTGACTGTGGACTTTCAGTTGTGCGGAGCTATGGGCATGAAGGGTTACGATCTAGAAACTATCCGCCATATTGCTGCTGAGGCCAACAAGTCCATGGCTACTCTCGGCGTATGTCTGAGCGCTTGTTCTCTGCCAGGTAAGAGGAGCAACAGACTACTAACTTAAAGATTAAAACTTTCGTGATTTTCACTAACTATTAGCATACACGGGACTTATCAGGCGTAGTGGCACTGAGTGGTACTTAGTTGCTGTACGAGTAGATTTAGAAACAATATCGATGCCCTTGAGTTCCATAATGGTACAAGTACGAGTTGTAAAAAAACAGTTTTCATGGACGATTTCATAAAAATGTAATGCTCGAGAATCCCCTTCACAGGCTATATAAGCACACACTTGTTCTATAGGAAAAGAGAGTGATTTTCTTTTTCACGTTCGCGACGAAACCTTAGAGTAGGTACAAGAGATTCATCAAACAACCAGAGTTTGACTTGCCAAGCTTTTGACGACAATGCATTTCAGGCCAACCCCCGCTCTTCGAGATCGCAGACGATGAAATGGAGCTCGGTGCAGGCGTGCACGGAGAAGCGGGGATCAAGAAGATGAAGATGGGCACTGCTAAGGAAACCGTGGTCATGATACTAGAACAGGTAATGTAAAGAGTTCAAGGGCGTCGGGATTGTTTTTAACCGACTTCAAAAAAGGAGAAGGTTCTCAATTCGGTTGTGTTTTTTTTTTTTTTAACGTGTGTTACCTCAGAACTCCGTCATTTATGAACCGATTTGGAAAATTCTTTCGTTGTTTGAAAGCATATGCTTCAAGGTTGGTCCCGTTGTTACCAGAATCCAGTTCTGATGATGGGATCCATGAGGAATTGAAGGAACTCTTCAAAAGTTCAAGGGAAATGTAAAGCGATTTTAGTATTTTTAGTGCAAATCGAGCATTTGCATTCAGAAAGTGTCATTTGGTAAACTAGATCTGCTGAAGAAGACCGCAGATGGCCAACGGAACTCCTCAACGGGTCAAATCTTGCAAGTTGAATTTGACTCACTTCCCGGTTTCTGATTGAGTTCATATTTTACATGCATGTGTAAATCAGGTGACAATGCAATATTATTGGGACATGGAGCTGATCTGATGATGGAGTTGGAAGGTGGCCATAGGAACTCTGTAATAAAACAACACAACCCCGTCGAGTTTGGGTTAATTTGAAACGTCTTGACGAGTACTTTGATTCCAGATGATAAACAGGGTCTGATGATGGAGCTGGAAGGTGGCCAAAGTTACTCCATAAAGTAACGGCACTTACCCCATCGAGTACGGACTCATTTGACTCGTCTCAACGAGTACTTTGGTCCTAGATGGTAACCAGGGTCTGACAATGAAGTTGGATGGTGACCATAAGAACTCCGTAGTAAAACGACATAACCCCATTAAGTTTGGTCTCGTTTGATTCGTCTTAATGAGTACTTTGGTAACCAGAGGCAAAAAGTACAGTCAGTAAAGAGTGCCAGTCCAGGCCATTAGAAACAACTAAAAAAAAAAAATGAAATAAAAAATAAAACCGCCTTCAAAAAACACCCAAAAAAACTTGGAAATAAAAAAATTTAAATAAAAAATAAAACCTCCTTCAAAAAACCCCCAAAAAAACATAAAATAATAATTGATTGAACCGACCACAATAAGCATGAAAATATCTTTCTACTAATCTGTTTGAAGTTGGTGCCTCAGCACGAGCCAGCAGGAGTGGACCTAGTAATCTACTTACCTACATACCTATTATAGGGCTTCTACACTCCTGCTGGCTCGTGCTGAGGCACCAACTTCAAACAGATTAGTAGAAAGATATTTTCATGCTTATTGTGGTCGGTTCAATCAATTATTATTTTATGTTTTTTTGGGGGTTTTTTGAAGGAGGTTTTATTTTTTATTTAAAAATTTTATTGGTTCTAGTTGAGTAGGTGGGTATGGCGTTTCAAAGTTTCCACAGTCTGATCTTGTGTGACAAATCGGGGCTGGGCTATTTCCAGTTGTCTGCATCCCTTTGTTTCTAGTGTGAACTAATGGGATTTCTTTAGTTGCAAAACACCCTTGGCCTCATTTTCTATTTTCATCAGGTGAGAAACCTTTTTTTTTTTTTTGTGGATAATGCACCTTATGCATCGTCTCCGTTCGGGGAAACGGAGGTATGTGGGGCTCTCCCCAAGGGGCCTACCCACTAAAAACCACACGGATTCCCTCGTCTGCCATTGTGAACGCCACGGGAGCAAAATGTGTCACCGCAACGCCCACTGGCCGCCCCGGGATGGGGCTCCTCTGTCGACACCGTGCAATGCGGGCTCGGCACTCCCCGGCCTCCCCCGCTGGTGAAGGATTGTTTAAAGAGGTTTACTCCTCGTGGCTTCCGCAGTCGCCCACGTTCCCGGCAAGCCGGGTTTACGTGCCCTCACGTAAGCTCCCGCGCCCCCATGTCCTGCTCTGAAAGCAGAGCGGTACCGAGGGCACGGTTGCTTCCGCCCTGAGGCTCCCCCTCACGTTTCCCTGCTTGGGCCACAGAGCAGGTACTAGGTTCAGGTTCACCTCCTTCCTTCCGTCCTTCTCTAAACCCCAAAACTAACCCTCCCCATCAGGCGTTTGGCAACTCCAGGCAGGTTGCAGAGCCTTGAACCGTTCGGTAGCCCAGGCCGTGTGGCGAGTACGGCGGGGCTAGGTACTAGGAACAAGGTTGCAGAGCCTACACTGTTAGCAACCGAACGCCTGTCCCTCCTATGCTTTCCCTCCCCATATAGGGCGTAAGTCACATCCAGGCCTGTTGCAGAGCCCTGACACCTTTCGCATAGCCCAGGCCGTGTGACCAGCACGGCGGGGCTACTTACTCAGTGCAGGGATGCAGAGCAGCTTCCCGTCAGCTACCTTACGCCCGTCCTCACAGAATATATACATATGATACATACGTGGCCCATATAATACTTATATACATATCCCCCCCCCCCCCCAGTCGGATATTAGCCAACGGTTAACTAAATCCCCGAAGGAATTAATTAACCGTTGTTGCCCAGGGTGCACCGTCCCAGGCGTTACCCTTCCCCACCCCATGAGGCCTACGCCTCGGATAGAAGGGAGTGGTAACGCCCGAGCACTCGAGGTGGTTTCCGACTTCGCACCCCTCAGGTGAGAAACCTAGTGGCCAATGGCCAATCACGGGTCAGTTTTATGTAAAAAAAGCGGGGTAAATAGTTGTCCGCACTTAGTGCCCCGGGTGCAAACTACTGAGACTGTGGTTGGTACTAGGCAGTGCCGGCGTTAGGAGGTGGGGCACGATGGGGCGACGGCCCAGGCCCCCCGACAAACTGGCACTTGATTTTGATTTCCTTAAGAGGGTTTATACCTGCTGAGCTGGCAACGTTGCATTTTTGTTAGTTTTTCTTGATTATTCCATAAAAATTGAATGAAAATTAAAAATGTTTTGTATGCAAATTGTTCTAATATATAAGTTAATGTGTCTACTGCAATAATAATTCGTGATAAGACTTTTATTTTCTTTAAAGACGAACAAATTATTACCTAACGGTTTTTAAAGAAAATAAAAGTATTATCACGAATTATTATTGCAGTAGACACGTTAACTTATATATTAGAACAATTTGTATACAAAACATTTTTAATTTTCATTCAATTTTTATGGAATAATCGAGAAAAACTAACAAAAATGCAACGTTGCCAGCTCAGCAGGTATAAACCCTGTTGTGGGCGCCACAATATTCCTTGCCCGGGGTGTCAGCTGTCCTAACGCCGGCACTGATACTAAGTTTAGTTTTGTAATTATTCCGATCGTTCTGAGAACTCTCGCTATTTTCTATTTGCTAAAAGAAACTTAAAGAGGAGCCTTGAGAGCAGCAGAACTTTACTTTAAATTCTTAATTCATCATTCATCAACCGTCTATCAGGTGGTGGCACATCTAAAACTGAAGTCCGGCGACAGAGTGGCTGTCATGGTCGACAACCTTGGAGGAACCTCCTTCATGGAGATGAACATCATCAGTGCAGAGACTAAGGACTATTTGGGTAAGATGCCAGGGACACCTGGGACACCAGGGACACCTGTCAATCATCATCATCCTGTCTCATTCCAAGATGTTACCTTACACATCACAGCAACCCCAAGTATGACACGATATACACGTGCTTTCCTTGACAGCTGTTAACTTCGACAAATGGAAATGGCTCAGTACATCGATAGACACTAATGGTAATGAACTTTTTGGTCAAATAATTACTTACACACAATAGTTATGTTACATTGTATTTAGTGTAAAAGTTAATGACAATTATGACAGTGTTTCTACAAGCGATGCGCCCTGCTCACTACCACTTGAGTCTGGAGATTCTTCGAGATATGTCCATGACTTTAGTTCTTGCGCGGATTTTATCATTTCTAATGCGATCCCGCAGAGAAGCTCCGAGCATACCTACCCCAGGCGACAGCACAGCTCATTGCAGTTGTACTACATAATTAAGTAATAATTATCTTTTTAACATTAAAAGTTAGGACACTAGTAACTAATTAACTTCATTTATCCTGCCAAATGTTTCCTTAAAGTTAAAAGAAATTATAAACAACATGGTAACATTTAATTTTCCACAGAGAGTAAAAAAATCACAGTCGAGCGCATATTCTCCGGCCACCTCAAGACTTCTTTAGAGATGCACGGCTTCCAAATCTGCCTGCTTCATCTGACCAAGGAACACGGTGATCTGTGGCTAGAGTTGCTGGACGCGCCGACTGCAGCCGTCGGGTGGACAGGGGGGGAGGCGTCCGTGCGGTGCGAGGGGGGACACGTCGATGATGAGACATTGTTGCACAGCGAAGCGAGAAAGGTAATTATAATTACCTACTTAATTCTTCACAATCATGCAATCGCCATTCTAAAGTTACAGAGTTTCGATCGATTAGTGTGGTAGGTTTGTTTGATCGACGTTTTGTTTGATTGACGATCAATCGATTGGTGTAGTAGAAACAATCGATCGACGTCGACCAATCCATCCTACCATCGATTGACGATCAATCGATTGGTGTAGTAAAAACAATCGATAGACGTCGATCAATCCATTCTACCATTACTTTAATTAATTTTTGGTTAATTTTAGGCGCCATTTATTTCTTACGTAAGATGATTGAAAATAATGAAAACAACTCAAACGTGTATTATTTTATTCCTGTAGAATTTAGATCCTCATGTGTACAGCGGATAGGGGGTCAAAAACTGGCAAAAATCTAATTAAGTATTAAATGAAGGGCGCTCTACCTATACTAAGTTACTTACAATATAAGTAATCAAGCGAGTTGTTTTCTTTGTTGTGTACAGTCAAGGGCATAAATATATGTACGTTACCAAGACGTCAAAAATATCTATACACCTCTATGTCACTAATCATAAGGTTGGTGTTTGCATGTATTCAACGAGATGGCTATATATATATATTTATGCCCTTGACTGTGCAATAAAGAGTCATTGTATTGTATTGTAATATCAAACACAACATGCTCTTCAAACGCAGAAAGCGACCGGTCCAGCTTTGTCACCTCAACACCAGGAGCTGTTCCGGGTCAGCCTGACGAAGGCAGCTGAGGACCTGGTGCGGAACGAGGAGCTGCTGAACCGGCTGGACTCAGGCTGCGGCGATGGAGACTGCGGGATTACGCTCAAGAAGTTTGGATTGGGTAAGGTATCCTATACTTCGTGATTTAGGGTATAGTACCCAAAGGGTGCCCTTCCTTCCTTCCAGGTCGGTCCCTCGTGTCTGAGGATCGGGTCAGTATCAGGGTTCAATGGGACCCTATTACTAAGACTCCGCTGTCTGTCGTCACAGAGCTCTATCTGACACATGAAATTTTCATGACCTATCCGTAGTCACACCAATTTGCTACACTGGTGTGACTATAGTTCATTTTATTTATCCGTAGTCACACCAATATACCTACACTAACACACCCTTGACTAAATAAAAATATTTAATTTAAACCAATTCAACGGAGCCCCTATTTGTGGGGCGGTTTGCCCTTCGGCTAAATTAAACTACCTAACTAACCTAACCTACCTATTTTCCTGACTGAATTATGGTTGGCGGGTGCACTGGTGTAACCATGGGTCGGGTAAAATAAGCGGTAGTCACACCAGTGTGACTACGGATAAATAATATGAACCATAGTCACACCAGTGTAGTAAATTGGTGTGACTACGGATCGGTCGCTAAAATTTTCCTTTAGTATTAAAAAGAAGGTAGGTAAGAAGGTGGGTTTTAGTAGTGGTAGAGCCATGTTGTAGCTAGCCGCTCGTCGTCCGGGGCAGTACCACCCTCTCACAGAACACCGGCGTGAAGCAGCAGTACTCCTGCTGCGTTTCGTACGGTCAGTGAGAGCGCCGGGGGCCCAATACCTCTCCCCCTCCCCTATTCCCTCTCCTTTAGGGCCGACAACGCACTGGCATCGTGTAAAGCGCTGCGGGTGTCTATGGACAGTGGTGATCATTTAACATCAGGTGACCCACTAGTTCGTTTGTCTAGCCTCTTTAACATAAAAAAAAACCGGCCAAGAGCGTGTCGGACACGCCCAAGATAGGGTTACGTAGCCATTACGAAAAAATCAAGTAATATTTTTCAAAGGATTTCGTATGTGTACGGAATCTTCCAAGTTTAGGTATGTTTTATACCTTAGGCTACTATTTACTTTAAACTACAAATAATTCTCAAGTAATTTTAGCCGCTATAATTTTCCTAGTAAATTTGATATATTTACTAACATTCTGAATTTTTTAAAATTTTTCCACCCAATAGTTTAGATTTTAGAGGGGGAGGGACGGTCGATTTTAATGAAAATTTTCACTTTAAAGCTGAATATTTCGCAAACAGGTCACTGAATAGAAAAATCATGTTAGCAACCCCCCAATGGTTTTAAAAGACCTATTCAACGATACCCCACACTATAGGGTTAGTCGAGAAAAAAAAATCACCCCCACTTTACGTCTATGGGAGGTACCCTAAAAAAAATTGTTTTAATTTTTTTTATGTAATCACTTTGTCGGCGTGACTGATATATATATTCATGCCAAATTACAGCTTTCTAGTACTAACAGTCTCTGAGCTTAGCCGCGGACAGACATACAGACAGACAGACAGACAGACAGACAGACAGACGGACAGACATGGCGAAAATGGTCATTTACTAGTCGTTTTTAAACAATGTACACAATTAAGGGATTTAATAAAAACAAGACTTAATTGATTCCTTTGTGTAACGAAAGTTATCTATATAGTATAAAATTCGTTACACAAAAGAAGCGATCGTGATTTTGTTTTGATCAAGCCCTTAACTATGTAGGTACCTTACATTATTTTGGTTTCATAAGTAATAGCTTAGTTACTATTTTTAAAAAGCGTTTTTCAGTAAAAATGCTCTTCAAGATTGTTTACTTTTTTCAAATGCTAAAATAAACGAAATATAGACAGGGGTAGATCTGAGTAACTCTCTCTCTCTGACTCTGAAGATGAGCTTTGGTTAAGTTCGAAACACGTCAGTGTAGTTTGGTGGTGGTGATAGTTGGGGTTGTGTGATTTGTGTATGTTCGTACAGTGTGGAGGTGGAGAAACTGCATGAACACGCATTTCTTACATAAACGTAACTATCGTAAGGTCGCGGGTGAGCAAAGTAATTGTTTCAGTACAAAAAATATATATCACGTCATGTTATGTTTCAGCAATCCTGTCATACCTGAAGACAGCGTCGGTGGAATATCCTTCAAGTGTGCTTTGGAATCTCTCCGAGATAGCTGAGACCGACATGGGAGGCACTTCGGGAGGAATCTACAGTCTGGGACTCTCAGCAGCATCACAGGCTTTTGCTAAGTGAGACCACAACACTATTTAATCCTACTAACACTAATAATGCAAAATATCGTATGTGTGCGTGTATGTGTTTGAAGTTTGAAGACGGACTAAGTATAGATAAATTACAGAGAGTATGGAATTGCATATGTAGTGGTATTGTGTGTTCATAGGCATTAGAGAGAGAGATCTCTATATTTTTGTCTCTCTCTCACTAAAGTGGAATGCTCTGGAATAACACAGAGGCTAGTTTTGTTTCGATATTATTGTTTAAATTATATCTACACAAGCAGCTTTTTTTTAAGCTCATACGTACATCACAGCATTTGTATTTTTAGTGTATTACCGAGCTTAAATTCAGAAATATAACAATAATAATAAATAAATTTTGCATGGCAAAAGCTAGTTAAGTCGTCACTAAATTCTCTGACTATTAATTTGTTTAAAGCTTTTAAAAAAATAATTTTCAGAGCTAAAATAAAGTGTTTTTTTACTAAAGTTGCGTCTTGGAATTATTTCTTTATGTCATCTACGCTATTTATTGGCTTTTCATTATTTCTGACCTGTTTATTTTCTTGTAGAGCCAAATCCGTGGATGCTTCGTCCTGGCTGTTAGCTTGGGAGGCTGCCATGCAAGCCATCACGAAGTATGGGGGAGCCGAACCGGGAGACAGAACTATGGTAACTATATTTAAACACTGTGCGGCCCTAGCGCCATCTAGTTATAAAATAGAGAAACATACATTCTACATCGTGCTATCGACGTTTATGTACAGTCAACCAATTTGATTCCGAGGCCACTATAGATCCTTGTCGCAGAGAATGTGGACAAAATGGGAATGTGGACGAAATGGGAATTGGACGAATCGGGAATTGATTGCGGACGAAATGGGATTGCTGACGAAGTGGGAATGTGGACAAAGTGGGAATGTGGACGAAATGAACCTAAACGCCGTACATGCCGGTATCGGTTAAAATAGTGGGGCCGCCGACGTGTTATGTATTGTGGGGACGTCGTCGTCGCCTCCTCCGGAGGCGGCGGTGCGGTGAGTTAAGAGAGCTAGTGTCACACTGTACCTCTACCATGAGTTACACTAGTTTACAGTGACCGTACTCGCTAGCGACGGCGTAAATGATTTTGTATAGAGAATTGTACTTCCGTAAGTGACCGCTAGAGGCGCTGCACAATTCTCCATACAAATAATTTACGCCGTCGCTAGCGAGTACGGTCACGTAAACTAGTGTAAACTCATGGTAGAGGTACTATGGTGTTATTGGGCATTGACTATCGAATTCTACTAGGGATTAAATTAAAACAATTTTTATTAAGATACTGCTTTTATAGTGTTGTCGAAATATTTGATGGATGTGGAATCTAATTATTGTATGGGTTATTGTATTGTTAGCTGTAAGGAATTCAAACACAATCTTGTATTGTTTATTGAATAAACATGTCTATGTCTATGTCGACCAATCATGTTGACGACCAGGGCCCAATTACATAACAAAGTACAACTAATATTACAAGCGGAACTCTCGCTTCAGTTATATTAACTAGAAAGGGAGTTCCGCTTGTAATATAAGCTGTACTTTGTTATGCAATTGGGCCC
Organism: Archips crataeganus; assembly: GCA_947859365.1. NCBI lineage: Eukaryota > Metazoa > Arthropoda > Insecta > Lepidoptera > Tortricidae > Archips > Archips crataeganus. Next base: position 2,652,251 of record OX402053.1, on the reverse strand, counting down.
AGATGGCCTAGTGGTTAGAGAACCTGACTACGAAGCTTGAGGTCCCGGGTTCGATTCCCGTGTCGGGGCAGATATTTGTATGAAAAATACGAATATTTTGCTCTCGGGTCTTGGGTGTTTAATATGTATTTAAGTATGTATCTATCTATATAAGTATGTTTATCCGTTGCTTAGTACCCATAACACAAGCTTTGCTAAGCTTACTTTGGGACTAGGTCAATTGGTGTGAATTGTCCCATGATATTTATTTATTTATTTATTTATTAAAAAAAAAAAAAAAAGTTCCACCCAACTCCGCCTTAGTAGTAGAATCACTTAACACTTTTACCAGCTCTGCTCCGCTCGTCTCCGCCTCAGTGGAGCCGCAGCCTTATAAGTGACAATAGTGTTGATTAGATTATACAATTGACATCGAAAAATTTAACAATCGAAATTTACATACTTAGGTAGTTATTTTATTTATTTATTTAATTATAATTTTAATTATTTCATTACATTTCACAGCGTACCTAACAAATCAATACAATTTTTTACAAATAATAGATTATATACATAATAACAAGAGAGATTAAAATTGAACTGAAGATGGCCGTATATCCATCCGTTATGTAAGGGTTTTAAGTCTTCGAATTTACTCTAGCGCTAGCGGAATTCATTTCTTTCACCCGAACGAAACGATCCTTCACCTTCAATGATTAAATCACGATTAAATTAATTCATACTTGTCAATGACTGTCTGTCTTTGTTGATAGTATATAAAATAACGCGTTTCCGTACATAATAAGTAATGTACGGGTTGGCGCTCCAAAAAGAAGAAAATTTGGTATAAAACTCGGTCATATATTTGGTTGGTATAATACTTTCCGTACCGTAATTTTATTGTTGATCGTCTTGATCGAAGTGCAAGGGTTTAAAGTCTCCGAAATTGGGATACGCTTCACGCTAGCGATTTCATTTCTTTCACCCGATCGAAATGATCCTTCAATAATTATTACTTATTCGACCTTCGAGACCTCGACTTGGTAGATTTAAAAATCGATCTTTTTCGAGAAGAATCGCCATCCCTAGACTATTATTTGTAAGTCAATGTACGTTACGTAAGTGATTCTTTACTTTGTTAAAAGAACATAGAACAAAGCGATTCCGTACATACTAGCGTATGGTTTGTCGCATCAAAAATTATGAAATTTCGTATCGTAGTAGATCACTGACCTGGAAAGTTAGCATTTCATCACACTATGTTAGGGGAACATAACGTTAACTAGTTTGCCAGCGGGACAGCGACATCTATTAGCAATTTTGGTTAACATAATCAGTAGGGATCTTTAGCAAAGCCAACCAGACAAGACGAGTTATCCTTGTCTGCTACAGTATCTTGCTCGTTCTCTCTCATGCCATAATTTGTATACTGTCATTGGCCTTATTTTAAGAAAAATTTCAAAATCATGCAACCGAATTTCGGCATGAACATGCCCTCATGTTCCAATTAGATACCACCTTCATTGATTAAATCACGATTAAATTAATTGATACTTGTCTGTCAATGACGGTCTGTCTTTGTTGGTTGATAGTATATAAAATAACGCGTTTCCGTACATAATAAGTAATGTACGGTTTGGCGCTCCAAAAGAAGAAAATTTGGTATAAAACTCGGTCATCAGTATCATTTTAACATTTCAACACAATATGTTAGGGGAACACAACATTAACTAGTTTGCCAGCGGGACAGCGACATCTATTAGGAACTTTAGTTAACATAATCAGTAGGGATCTTTAGCAAAGCCAACCGACGAGATATTTTATATTGTCTGATACTTACAGGAGTGGTAGAAGCCCAATAGATAGTAGGTATGTAAACTTCGTTTTTTTCAGCATTACAAAGAAGGTAAGCGATCTTGACGTGTCTTTTTATTGAAGAACACATTTGAAAAATAAATTACAGCAAATACGTAACAATTAACAAGGACAAGGACATATGGCCATTTACATTCTTTTGGTTTCATAATTTATTATTTTTTAAAAGGGTTTTTCAATAAAAAAAATATCAAGATTAACCTTATTTATAGAAATATTGCCATAGGCCATAGGGCCACTTTCCATTTCCATCATTTTAGATCAGTTCCATGGGGTGTGTGTACGCTATTTTATAGACAAATATTTCATAGATTTTCATTTTGTAGAAAATGTTTCTCATATTATAGTTTCATAGAAAAATCAATACGCAGAGTATATTTTGAAGAATTTTAGTTCCTTAATTTTTGTTACAAATTATAATTAATGTTAAGAATTTCAAATCATAGAATTTTAAATCAAATAAATTATCTTTCCTCATATTGTTTAGTATATAATAGTTTATATTATATAAAAAACTTTTTACCAAGAAACACTTTCTATCGAATGACAGTTTCTAAACGTTTGATTTCATATGTTTAACAAAACGCATAATAAGTACCTACCTTCCTATAAAAACAACATTCTTCAAAAAATAATTCTATAGTTTGATATTGATTTGAAGGGGCATATTAGGTATTAACATACCTAAACTGATTTAACTAACCTAACCTGTATGCTTAGTATAAGTTTTCCTTCACTTCAATACTTCTCGATCGCGTTTACGTAAAAAAATCAATTACTAGGGAAACATGGACAGCATCTCCGCGCGCGCGCGTTCACGTTTCCATAGAATTGAAATTTTTACGTAAACGCGATCAAGAAGTATTTGGTGAAGTAAAAACTTATACTAAGCGTACTGATCGCCAGCGTGTCGAGTGTCGACGTCACCGCGCTCCGCGGGGTGCCTATTTTCGCTCTAAGGGACAGAAGATAACCCTAACCTAACCTACTAGTACTACAGGAGTTAGGAACATTTAGTGCTTTTTCTGCGGGGGGCTTCGCTCCCCGAGACCCCTCTTGCGGGGGACTCTGACCCCCACTCCCCCCTTTCGCTTACAATTGGTTAAAATATCTTAATACTCGAACTACTTCGAAAATATATATTTTATAGTTATATCTCGTGAGACGCAGCCTTTATAAAATTACGATTAGGTTAACGTCTATTTTTAAATTTAATTTAAGTACTAAGTATAGAATACTATGAAAACATACATCGAACAAAATAAATAATTAATTCCATATTTAATAATTCTTTAAAAAATATTTCTACTATTTGATAACTTTTGAAATGAAAATATGAGATCATAAAATTCATTGAATTGTGCTTATATGAAATAAGTTTCACTAAAACAAATAGTCCGGGAAAAAATAATATTAGAAATGAAACTATATGTACCAAATATTATGTGAAACATTTTCTATGAAGCGAAATTCTATGAAATATTTGTCTATAAAACAAGTGGTACCCCAGTTCCATGTCTTTACTAAAAAAAAATGCGACTGCACCGGATTCAGAGCCTCCTCCTTTTTTGAAGTCGGTTAAAAAGAACAATAGTAAGGTTGACTGTCAAATTTAAATTGTAACTCTTCATAGTTATAAATTGATAAGTGTTGATTAATTTATAAGTTAAACGTCCCTGTGCTCGACACTGACCCAATACATGGCATCTTCAATCTTATGTCATAGTAAGAGATGGGTGTCATCACTAGGCGTTGAGGTGTCGAGTATTGGTATTTTTACCATACAATTAACATCGAATCGAACATTGAACGAAATTTACACAGGTAGTTATTTTTTTTATTTATTTATTTAATTCATTACATTTTACAGCATACCGGTTCAACCAAAGCACTGTGAAATTCAAATACATTTTTTTACAAAGAATATATAGATTATAAACTTATATTATAACTAAAGAGGTTAAATTAAAATTGAACTAGTGTTGCCGGACAATCGGCGGTGAATAGATTAATCGTCGATTATAATTTCGGCGCACAAATAATCTAAATATCGATTATCCAATCGATAGTATCTATTAAATCGATTATATAGATATAATCGATACTAAGACTCATACAATTATAATCGATTATATCTACATAACCTATACCTATCGATTAAGATACTATTGTTAGTTATTAATTACTTAAGACTTCATTCTTCTCGACATGTTCCTACGTAAAATTTTCTATCTTCATAATCTTGTTTAAGTACTTTATGGTTGGAAAGATGAGTCGACTTAATCATTTGTAAGGATACATACATGAAACAATCTGGCACCTAGCAATACTATCTTAAGCAATTCTTCGAAAGTATCGATTATGTAGATATAATCGATTAAATTGTAAAATTTTAACAATCGATGTAATCGACTATATCGTGTACTTGATCGATTATAATTGTATGAGTCTTAGTATCGATTTAATAGATACTATCGATTGGATAATGGATTTTTAGATATATATATATTTTTGGATATTTAGGCGGTAAACAATCGATTAATTGATAATCGATTATCCAGCAACACTAAATTGAACAGAAGGCCATCCATCCGTTATGTAAGGGTTTTTACCAGGGTACGGCAAGCGCAAACAAGGCGGGCAGTTTCTGTGATACAAGGACGTGCTGAAGCGTCACATGAAGAGAGCCAATATTGATCCGTCCAAGTGGGAGGCTTTAGCAAAAGATCGACCACGATGGAGGCAGACGGTGCATAATAAAGTGTGTGACTTTTGAGGCTAGTCGCTGTAGCGGATTAGACGCTAAACGCGACGAGCTGTACGCTTAGTATAAGTTTTACTTCACCAAAATACTTCTCGATCGCGTTTACGTAAAAAAATCAATTACTAGGGAAACATGGCCAGCGCCTCCGCGGCCGCGCGTCCATGTTTCCATAGAATTGAAATTTTTACGTAAACGCGGTCGAGAAGTATTTTGGTGAGGTAAAACTTATACTAAGCGTACTGAAGGCCAGACCACCTGTGGCCATAAACTATAACTACGTCGGAGGGGTGCTGACCTGTGGCGAGTGTGGCAGAACATTCGCTGCAAAAATCGGCTACGTCAGCCACCTGAGAGCCCATCAGCGACGCTCTGAATTATAGGAAACAGTCGCTGTGGCCGAATACGGCTAGGAGAGGATGATGTAAGGGTTTTAAGTCTTCGAAATTACTCTAGCGCTAGCGGAATTCATTTCACCCGAACGAAACGATCCTTGAGATCCTTCACCTTCAAGTTCAATGGTTACAGCTCGCGCGATAAGAGTTTGGCTTTGACCTTCGGGTGGAGGGGATTACTGCGCATACCCCGCACCCCCGTTGATACCCAATGCGCAATAACGGTCAAAGCCAAACTCTTATCGCGCGAGCTGTACCACTACCATGAGTTTACAATGACCATACTCGATAGCGACTGCGTAAATGATTTGTATGGAGAGTCCATATAAATCATTTACGCAGTCGCTATCGAGTACCGTCACTGTAAACTCATGTTAGTGGTACTGTACTAAATACTTGTCAATATCTATCGATTTGTCTGTTATGGTATTGTTAGTATTGTTTGTTAGTATACAAATAAGGCGATTCCTTACATAGAAACGTATGGTTTGTCGCTCCAAAAAGAATGAAATTTAGTATGTAGATAGTAACAGTTGGAATTTAACATTTCAACACAATATGTTAGGGGAACACAACGTTAACTAGTTTACCAGCGGGACAGCGACATCTATTAGCAACTTTAGTAAACAGAATCAGTAGAGCCAACCGACGAGATATTTTATATTGTCTGATACTTACAGGAGTGGAAGAAGCCCAATAGATAGTAGGTATGTAAACTTCGTTTTTAGGGTTCCGTAGTCAACTAGGAACCCTTATAGTTTCGCCATGTCTGTCCGTCTGTCTGTCTGTCCGCGGCTAAGCTCAGAGACTGTTAGTACTAGAAAGCTGTAATTTGGCATGAATATATATATTATATCAGTCACGCCGACAAAGTGATTACATAAAAAAAATTAAAACAATTTTTTTTAGGGTACCTCCCATTGACGTAAAGTGGGGGTGATTTTTTTTCTCTACTAACCTTATAGTGTGGGGTGTCATTGGATAGGTATTTGAAAATAAATAAGGGTTTGCTGAAACCATTTTTTGATAAAGTGAATATTTTCGGAGATATTCACTCCGAAAATTCAAAATAATGTGTCCCTCCCCCCTCTAACTTTTGAACAGCAAGTCTAAAAAATATAAAAAAAAATACGTAAGTTAAACTTAATAAAAACTTTCTAGGAAAATTATTTTCAACTTAATCAGTCGAGCAGTTTTTAAGTTTTTGTAAAAAAATATTTCTAAAATAAGATTGTAATTTAACCGCCATTGCAAGCATTTTTTTTCTTTAAGTACCTATAAGATCACGCTAACAGTATCTGCTTTCAAATAAAAAAAAAAAATTGAAATCGGTTCATAAAATAAAGAATTACATCTGAAAAACCATCAACATACATACTACTTCTAGTAAAACTGCACAGATTAGATTAGTTATCCAATTCGCCGATAGATGGCTCTGTACCGCCGACGTTGAAATTCTGTGCGCGGTGGGAGTTGGGACCAAAACAACCACATTAATAAAGTATGCAAAGATTTTTTCGTACCTGCTACGGAACCCTATCTTGGGCGTGTCCGACACGCTCTTGGCCGATTTTTTTAGCATTAGAAAGAAGGTAAGCGATCTGGTGTCTTTTTATTGAAAATCCCGTTTGAAAAGTAATTACACCAAATACAATTAGCACGGACATATGGTCATTTTACATTCTTTTGGTTTCATAAGTAATAGTTATTATTCTTTTAAAAGGGGTTTTCAATAAAAAAAACTCATTAAGATTGTTTACCTTATTTCTACGGCCACTTTCCAGTTTCATCATTAGATCAGTTCCATTCCATGTCATAATAATTTTGCATTGTCATCCAGTGTACACATGCGTGCAAAATTTCAGCGACTCGTTGAGGAGTTCCATTGGCCATCTGCGGTCTTCTTCATCAGATCCAGGATACCAAATGATACTTTCTGAATACAAATGCTTGACCTGTCACCGAAAATACTAAAATTCCTATACATTTTCCTTGAACTTTTGAGGAGTTCCCTTAATTCCTCATGGATGCCATCATGAGGACTGGATTCTAGTAACAACGGGACCAACCTTGAAGCATGTTCTTTCAAACAACGAAAGAATTTTCCAAATCGGTTCAAAAATGACGGAGTTCTGAGGTAACACACATTAAAAAAAAAACATGCGATCGCACCGGATTAAGAGTCTCCTCCTTTTTTGAAGTCGAGTAAAAAGAACAATAATAAGGCCGACTGTCAGATTTAAATTGTAACTCTTCATAGTGATTAATTGATAATATTGTTGATCAATTTATAAAGTAAACGTCCTTTTGCTCGACACTGACCCAAATATGGCACCTTCAATCTTATGTCATAGTAAGAGAGGTGACAGATGGGTGTCATCTACTAGGCGTTGAGGTGTCGAGCATCGGTATATTTACCATACAATATTGATATGGAAAATTGAACAAATTTTACACAGCGTTAGCTAGTTTCTCGCCGGGACAGCGACATCTACTGGAACTTTTAGTAAACTCGATTAGTCTTAAATCAGTAGATGAGAATTTTTAGAGAAAATTGATGGAACCAAGAGAACTATCCGTTTTAAAACCGTATTGCAGCGACACCTACCGCGACCTAAGAAACCTCTCAAATACACATAAAACAAATTATTAAAGTCAGTGGATCCACACACTTATAAAACTTGAAAGCTTCGCTCGCAAAGTAAATGATGACCTTTTAGGGCCACTTGCACAGTTCAGGGTTAAAAAATTAACTCGGTAACCCTGGGTTAAGAATGACAGTTCCATACATTTTGACACTTGTTAACCCTGGGTTAGCAGTTAACTCGGAGTTAAGTAACTAACCCAGGTCCGCGCAAGCCGGCCTTAGTCATTATTCCTACGGGAATTTAGTTAAACCCTGGAATATTTTGAAATACTTTCCGTAGTATTATTGTTGATCGAAGTGCAAGGGTTTAAAGTGTCTCCGAAATTAGGGTACGCTTCACGCTAGCGGATTCATTTCATTTCTTTCACCCGAACGAAATGATCCTTCAATAATTATTACTTATTCGATCTTCTAGATAGCGAGCGATTCGAATCGATTTAAAAATCGATCTTTTTCGAGAAGAATCGCCATCCCTAGACTATTATTTGGGTTCTGACGCGTATGGACCCGTTCGCAATTCGTCCCGCACTCGCACCTCGTCCCTTTCGCGACTCGTCCCGTTAGCAAGTCGTCCCGCAGTCTCACGTCGTCCCTTTCGCAACTCGTCCCTTTAGCAACTCGTCCCACTCTTTCTATCAGTCCCTTTTGCAAGCTACACATTAGTGAAAACCACACCTGAATCGGTCAACAGTCGAGTCAACAGACAGACAAACAAACCGATCCAGGTGTGGTTTTCACTAATGTGTAGCTTGCAAAAGGGACGGATAGAAAGAGTGGGACGAGTTGCAAAAGGGTCGAGTCGCAAAAGGGACGACCAGTGTTGCCAACCCCTAAAAACTAAAAACCAGCAGCTCGCCAATAAAAAAACAGGAAAAAAACAGTAGATAAAGTGAAAAAAGGCAGAACTCATACTTTCCTCATATAATTACCTACTTTTATCATTTACTACTTACATGTACTTACATTGTTATATTATAAAATTGATTACAACAATAAAAAACAAAAATGAAAGCAACATTATTTTCTACTTTCGTCCTCAATTGCTTCGTCTTCGGTATTTTCAGACTCATTTTTCTTTTTAAAATCATACAATCAATTTATTATCTGTGAAGACCTGTAATTGGCTTTTCTGATATTTACTTATAGTATCTACTTTAAAAATAAAATAGCTGTTGGTTTTCCGAATAAAATAAAATAAAATAAAATAAAATAATACATATTTTTAACCGACGAAAACAAAAGGAGGAGGTTCTCAATTCGACGTGTATATTTGTTTTTTTTTTTTTTCTTTATGTATGATCACGCATACCTTTTTACTGCGCAGTCCGATTTTGATGATTCTTTTTTTATTAGAAAGCGTATACCCCGAGGGTGGTCCCATTTAAATTTGGAAACAATATTCCTACCCTAAGGGTAGAAAAACAGGGGATGATTGATTGTTCAGTTACTGATTGTACTATATGACCACGCATAACTTATAACAGAGTAGTCGGATTTTAATGATTCTTTTTTTATTGGAAAGCGCATACCCCAAGGGTGATCCCATTTAAATTTGGAAATAATATTCCTACCCTAAGGGTAGGAAAACAGGGGATGATTGACTAACTTTTTACAGAGTAGTCTGATTTTCATAATTCTTTTTTATTGGATAGATAGGGTATACCTTGAAGTTGGTATTATAAATTTGGAAAAAAATTACCCCAAGATTGGAAAAAAGTATAAAATAAAAACTTAACAAAAAATTAAACCGCCGAAAAAACTGAAAAGCAAAAAATAATACCTTTTTTGTTTGACCTTAATCTAGGTACCAGTTTGAAGTCGGTGCCTCAGCACGGGCCAGGAGGAGTGATAGAAGCCAATCAGGTAGACGATTATAGGTCCACTCCTCCTGGCTACACACAAATACAATCAATTTATTATCTGTGAAGACCTGTAATTAGCTTTTCTGATATTTACTTATAGTATCTACTTTAAAAATAAAATAAAATAATACATATTTTTGGTAAATTTCTTGTATGGTGGTGGCGCTGAACGCTTATTGAAAAACAGTAAAAATTAGGAATGAAACAGCAAATCTACTGTTAAAGTTAAAACAGTAGGGTTGGTAACACTCGGGACGACTTGCTAACGGGACGAGAAAGGGACGACTCGCGAAAGGGACGAGGTGCGAAATGGTGCGAATGCGGGACGACTTGCTAACGGGTCGAATTGCGAACGGGTGTCGGGTCCATCCATACGCGACAGACAAAACCATTATTTGCAAGTCAATGTACTAAGTCTTTGAATAAGAACAAGGCGGTTCCATCATAAATACTAACGTATGGTTTATCGCATCGCATCAAAATTACTATCACTTCGTCCTATTGTAGAAGTTAGCATTTCATGAAACTATGTTAGGGGAACATAACGTTAACTAGTTTGCCAGCGGGACAGCGACATCTATTAGCAATTTTAGTTAACATAATCAGTAGGGATCTTTAGCAAAGCCAACCAGACGAGTTATCCTTGTCTGCTACAGTATCCTTGCTCGTTCTCTCTCATGCCATAATTTGTATACTTTCATTGGCCTTATTTTAAGAAAAATTTCAAAATCACGCAACCGAATTTCGGCATGAACATTGTTTCAACTAAATACTACCAAAGACAATTATGTATGATTATATTTCTCTGTCTCTATTTTTAACCCCCGATACAAAAGGAGGGGTGTTATAAGTTTGACCGCTGTGTGTGTGTCTGTCTGTCTGTCTGTGGCATCATAGCTCTCAAACGGGTGAACCGATTCGGATGCGATTTTTTTTATTTGAAAGTAGGTTAGTTATTAGATAGTTAGTAGTTAGATCGATAGTTTTTAGATATGTTTCATCAAAATTGGTTCAGCGGTTTCAAGGTTATCAGCTCTTGTTAGCTGCGGAAGGAATCTTAGACGCAGAATGGGCATTTACCTTATTTTTAAAATATGTGTGCAAATTACATCGGGGGTTTTCAAAAATTTTAATTTATAGTTATGCTCTATTATTCCACCATTGTATAAGTAATTTAGGAGTTATTATTTGACGTTTTTTCATAATTATTATTTTGACATTTTGTAATTTTAACATATTGTAATTAATTTAATTGTAATCAATCATTTGCACGCTTGCCGGCGGAATACACTGGACATTATTGCTTTAACATATTATTAACTGTATTCAAACAAATAAACATTTCTGATTTCTGTATTTATTTTGACTCTATCATCAATCTACTGAGTAGTATCGATACTTTAAGACAGATATTTTTAGGTATCGATACCATTCCCCCTCGATACCAGGCGAGTACAATGGTATCGATACCTGAGGCCGATATTTCGAACCCTAGTTAAGGATCTATATAGCCAATATTTATTAGTCAAGTCTACATCGGCGTGCGGGACGCCTGGCCAACTTTCGGCCCATTTAATAAATCTTAAGTTCGCTGACTCGCAAACTTTATGTCCACGGGAAAGGCTTTTGTTTCTTAATCTGTGTATGACCCAATAATAAAGTTTAATTTTGTTTGACCCAGCTGGACACGCTGCACACTGCCGCAGCGGCGTTCAAACAAAACTTGTCGAAGGATCTGAAACAGGCGTTGGTACAGACTGACGAGGCGGCGGACAAGGGGGCCAAAGCTACCGCTAGTATGGTTGCCAGGTAAATTACACGCGATAATAATAATAATGACGATCTCACACAAAAATAAATAAATAAATCTACCTAGTCCCAAACTAAGCAAAGCTTGTACTATGGGTACTAGACGACGATAAACATACTTAAACAAATACTTAAATACATAGAAAACATCCATAACTCAGGAACATTCGTGCTCATCACACAAATAAATGCCCTTACCAGGATTCGAACCCAGGACCTCTTGCTTCGTAGGCAGGGTCACTACCAACTAGGCTAAAGCGGTCGTAAATGAAACGTCAATGATTTGTAATCGGTAATCAGGAACCAATTTTTCTAGATCAGTATTCGATGGCGACAACCATTGAAATCCAATCTTGACAACGTTCAAGTCGCTTAAATAACGCAAAACGGCTATTGTTTTTAATCATGATTATTTAGACGACCAGATGGCCTTGTGGTTAGAGAACCTGTCTACGAAGCTTGAGGTCCCGGGTTCGATTCCCGTGTCGGGGCAGATATTTGTATGAAAAAATACGAATGTTTGTGGTCTGGGTGTTGATTATGTATTTAAGTATGTATCTACCTATACACCGTGAAATTTTAGTGGTTGTTTTCCCGAAACGAGGTGATTTAGTATCGATTGTACAATCGATTTATAATTAACTATTTTGACTAGAGTCAAGATTGTACAATCGATTTATAATTACTATTTTGACTAGAGTCAAAAATCCAATTGTGAAAAACGAAAGTCGAAAATGACCGCAAACCAATAGTAACGCTTCGTTGGTACCTAACCTATCGTACGATCGTACGCTACTTGTACCAACGAAGCGTTACTATTGGTTTGCGGTCATTTTCGACTTTCGTTTTTCACAATTGGATTTTTGACTCTAGTCAAAATAGTAATTATAAATCGATTGTACAATCGATACTAAATCACCTCGTTTCGGGAAAACAACCACTAAAATTTCACGGTGTATATATATATATATATATATAAAAAAAAAATACGGTCAAATGGACGGAGATTTCATGTGAAAACCCATAGGACAATCTTGGATTATATATTGGATCTTGGATTATTGTATTGTTCCATGATTTATTTATTTATTCGCAGGGCGGGCCGCGCGTCGTATGTGGCCAGCGGCTATACACACGACGAGGACGCCGGCGCTCGCGCAGCCGCCGTGTGGCTGCACGCCGTTCTCACCTCTATCGCCAATACACTTTGAGCACAGACTCCCTTGCATTTTATTCCCTTTTAAAACCAGAGGCGGTATTGTCTAAGGCGGAAATTCCCAATTTTATTTGCCCATAGAACTCTAATTGATTTTACTCAAACATCCAAGGAAATGTGGTCCTTATAGTCGTGACAATAGAACACGAAGTATGCCATTGTATAGCAGTTGAGGAAGATTCGTTCTAATTTCAAATTAGACGACAATAATGGAATTTCATACAAACATTGCTGGCCAAGGCCAGCAAAGAGATTGTCTTTTGTTTTAGTGGGTCGTATTTTCTTTTATTGACTATCAATGACATACTGCCAATTAAGAAAAATTTAGTTTGTGAATTTACTTTTTAATATCTTACTTGGCTAGATTTAATAAAATAAATAAGGATTGGCGTTTATTGTTAACAATTTATTAAAATAACCAATTAATAAGGTCGTAATTTTTTAATAAATATAAATCATCTCAAATCATTTTGCGTTAAAAACATTAACTGGAACAGCTTACAAATAAATTGCTGGAAAAAAAAATATTTTGGCGGGAATCAAAAAAAAAAACAATTTTAATTAAATATGAATATATAAGTTGAACATTCGTATCATTTCCTTGGATTTATTTGAGAAAAGCACTATACAAGCCTTGGCCACGAACAGGGATTGCCGGCCTCGTATCTCTAGATGGCCTCGTTGACACTCGGCCATCTATTACTACTCGGCCGGCAATCCCCTATTTCGCGGCCGCTGCAGTAATGTACTATTTTTCTTTGGTGGAATCCCGGGTATTTTGATAACTAAAGTGTTTGTGTGTGTTTGTAGGGGGCCATCCATAAATTACGTCACACATTTAGGGGGTGGGGGGGTCAAGCGATCTGTGACACTAGAACAAAATAATGGCGATTTTCATAGTAATAAGTGTGACAAGGGGGGGAGGGGTCCAAATTGATCGAAATTGGTGTGACGTAATTTATGGATGGTCCCAGTTTGAATATATAAATATATAGCTAGACTTGAATAACTTCAAAACATCAACAAAATTTGTTTAATATAATCACAGTGACAACAACTGCTGGTATGAAATTATTATATATCTCTATTTATTTAGCCTATGGAGAGCCTTAGTAGCATGTCTGGTGCAAGTGTCACTTTGTTATAAGCCTAACTAGCTGTTGCCCGCGACTCTGTCCGCGAAGAACAGTAGCCCACGACCTCAGACCTACCGAATATAGAGAAAAGTTTTATAAGAATCGGCCAAGCCGTCTCGGAGGAGTTCTATAGCAAACACCGTGACACGAGAATTTTATATATTAGATTTTAGTACAAATAAAAAAAAATACATACATAATTATGGGATGTAATTAAAACAAAACTTAATTGATTAACGACCGCTTTAGCCTAGTTGGCAGTGACCCTGCCTACGAAGCAAGAGGTCCTGGGTTCAAATCCCGGTAAGGGCATTTATTTGTGTGATGAGCACGAATATTTGTTCCTGAGTTATGGATGTTTTCTATGTATTTAAGTATTTATTTATCTATATAAGTATGTTTATCCGTTGCTTAGTACCCATAACACAAGCTTTGCTAAGCTTACTTTGGGACTAGGTCAATTGGTGTGAATTGTCCCGTGATATTTATTTATTTATTTATTTATTTATTGATTCATTTGTGTAATGAAAGTTACCCATATAGTTTGTATGACTAACTTTCGTATTTTGGTTTTCATTGAGCCCAATTATGTTTTTTTTTTAAACGGCTCGTATACAATGCGGGATTCAGTCTTTTCGCCGAATATATCTTTCCTAACTCATTCATAACAGAGATATGAGCTATGTATGCTTAGTATAAGTTGTACTTCACCAAAATACTTCTCGATCGCGTTTACGTAAAAATTTCAATTCTATGGAAACATGGACGCGCGGCCGCGGAGGCGCTGTCCATGTTTCCCTAGTAATTGATTTTTTTACGTAAACGCGATCCAGAAGTATTTTGGTGAAGTAAAACTTATACTAAGCGTACTGGTTGATTTCGAAACGCGTCAGTGTAGTCTGGTGGTGGTGATTGGGTTTATGCGATTTGTGTGTGTTCGTACAGTGTGGAGGTGGAGGAACTGCATGAACACGCATTTCTTACATAAACGTAGCTTAACCCTTAACCAGGCAATGTACTATACACCGTGAAATTTTAGTGGTTGTTTTCCCGAAACGAGGTGATTTAGTATCGATTGTACAATCGATTTATAATTACTATTTTGACTAGAGTCAAAAAACCAATTGTGAAAAACGAAAGTCGAAAATGACCGCAAACCAATAGTAGCGCTTCGTTGGTACAAGTAGCGTACGATCGTACGATAGGTTAGGTACCAACGAAGCGTTACTATTGGTTTGCGGTCATTTTCGACTTTCGTTTTTCACAATTGGATTTTTGACTCTAGTCAAAATAGTAATTATAAATCGATTGTACAATCGATACTAAATCACCTCGTTTCGGGAAAACAACCACTAAAATTTCACGGTGTATAGGACCACATTAGATTAGATTTTTTTTATCGGGAAAAGTATCCCTGAGAACCATAATATGTCAAACACTCATAGACAAGAAAACCCTCGTTGCCTGGTTAAGGGTTAAGGTCGTGGGTGAGCAAAGTAATCGTTTCAGTGCATTCATTTCCCAACTTTTTAGGGTTCCGTAGTCAACTAGGAACCCTTATAGTTTCGCCATGTCTGTCCGTCTGTCTGTCTGTCTGTCTGTCCGCGGCTAAGCTCAGAGACTGTTAGTACTAGAAAGCTGTAATTTGGCATCAATATATATATCAGTCACGCCGACAAAGTGATTGAATAAAAAAAAGTAAAAAAAATTTTTTTAGGGTACCTCCCATAGACGTAAAGTGGGGGTGATTTTTTTTTTCTCGGCTAACCCTATAGTGTGTGGTATCGTTGGATAGGTTTTTAAAATCATTGTGGGGTTGCTAACATGATTTTTCTATTCAGTGATCTGTTTGCGAAATATTCAACTTTAAAGTGAAAATTTTCATTAAAATTGGCCGTCCCCCCCCCTCTAAAATTTAAACTGTTGGGTGGAAAAATTTGAAAAAATTCAGAAGGGTAGTAAATATATCAAATTTACTAGGAAAATTATAGCGGCTAAGATTGCTTGGAAATTATTTGTAGTTTAAGAGTAAATAGTAGCCTAAGGTATAAAACATACCTAAACTTGGATGATTCCGTACACATACGAAATCCTTAGAAAAATATTACTTGATTTTTTCGTAATGGCTACGGAACCCTACCTTGGGCGTGTCCGACACGCTCTTGGCCGGTTTTTTTTTAAACTGGATATTTAGGATATATTTCAGAAAGCCACAGCGCACACCAGACAAGCGACCAGGCAATGTTCTCTACACTAGTAGTTGAACACTCGCGGAATATTCCGAGGCGCGATCGCCAGTACCATGTCGTCACTACTTTGAAAAAATCTCGTATCTCAAATCAATATGTAAACCGAACTGAACTTTATTGCACGCTCAGTAAAGTTCAATTAGCCAGATTATCGATTTTGAGATACGAGTTTTTTTCAAAGTAGTGACGATTGGGTATAGTCTAGAAGTCCCATTCGGTCGTCTTCTCAATCTCCATTTCGGATATCTTCTCTTGTAGAAGGAGTGCCGACATGTCGTCTGAAAATGAGAAAAGAAATCGGTAAGTTTTCCGAAAAAGAGCCCTTACAATACCAACAATAATGTGGTAATATATTTATACAAAACATACACATACACAAAGTGTGTACATAAAGTGTGTACATAGATACATACTTTATTAAATAAATAAAGTATGTATCTATGTATATTATATATATACATATTCTATACATATGTATATAAATAAATAAATAAATAAATAAATATTAGGGGACAATCTTACACAAATCGACCTAGTCCCAAACTAAGCAAAGCTTGTACTATGGGTACTAGACGACGATAAACATACTTATATAGATAAATAAATACTTAAATACATAGAAAACATCCATAACTCAGGAACAAATATTCGTGCTCATCACACAAATAAATGCCCTTACCGGGATTCGAACCCAGGACCTATAAGATATGTATCTATTTTGTTTATTTGTTTATTTTGTTACACACTTTTTTTTCACCACCTTATTTGTGCTGTTTCCGGTCCAACAAGTTTGATGCAATGATATGAAGGGTTTGACTGAAAATCAGCGCTGCAGCAGGCACCTACTGCAGATTAATGCTGAGTCAAATTCCTTTTCGACATCTCAATTATGTTTTTTGTTTTGATTATTATTATTGTTTTCTTTTTCATTATTATTTTTCTCCTGCATTAGTCTGTGTATTTTTCATTTTTTGATGTCGAATAAAGTTATGTCTATGTCTATGTCTAAGTATATACTTTGACCAATGTGTTGCCAGTGATGACTTATGGCACTGAGACGTGGCCGCTAACGATGGGCCTCATAAGGAAGCTCAAAGTCACTCAGAGGGCGATGGAGAGGGCTATGCTTGGAGTTTCACTGCGGGATCGCATTAGAAATGATGAAATCCGCGCAAGAACTAAAGTCACCGACATAGCTCGAAGAATCGCTACACTCAAGTGGCAGTGGGCAGGGCACAGCGCTTGTAGAACTGATGGTCGATGGAGCAAAATGGTTCTCGAGTGGCGTCCACGGACCGGAAGACGCAGTGTAGGCAGGCCTCCAACAAGATGGAACGACGACTTGGTTAAGGTTGCGGGAACGCGTTGGATGCGGATGGCGCAGGACCGATCTGTTTGGCGAGCCTTGGGGGAGGCCTATGTTCAGCTATGGACTTCTTTCGGCTGAATGATGACGATGATTTTTATACTTAAGAGCTCGTTCCCACTATGTCGTGTGCCGGTCCGTTTTTTAATTGGGCGTTCCAGTGGCAGAACATTTTATATGAAGCTATTCACACTCGTCCGACAGCGACTTTGCGTCGGATCCGACAAAAAATATCGTGTGTTTTGTTTTGTCAGCCCTCGTCCGGAAATCGTGTACAGAAGCCTCGAAATGACTGTGCGGTCGTGGCCGCGACAGCCGACTAGTGTGAACAGAGGCGCCGACACCCGATTAAAATCGGAATCCGACATACGACATAGGCATAGTGGGAACGAGCTCTAAGGCTGGCGAACACCGAATGTATCTCTTGCTCGACGTAGTTAAAAAAAAAAAAAAAATTAATCTGTTTATTGCAATTAATGTTTGTAACAATTTTCTCATACTTAGTTACAATCTATAAATATTTAAGATTATTATAAATATGTTACGCGCTGTAACAGGTCGTTCCATGATTCAAATTATTAAATATACTCAGTTACCTACAAATCCTTATAATCCGCATAGTCTACCCTTTGCCTGGTTGGGACAATTTAAACAGCTTTTTTGTTTATATCCTACTAGAGTTGTCCTACTAGCGTTCCAACCGCTATCAAGTATCAAGGTCGCGGGTGAGCTAAGTAATTGTTTCAGTTCATTAATATGGACCTCCGCAAATTAAAGCCTGATTCAATAAATTGTTTATATTTTTTTAAACTATTCATGTAAGTACTTAGTTATTTTCTCTTTTTCTTTTTTGTGTATCCGAAGGGACTCTGTGTGGGCATACTGCCTTATTGTTACACTCTAATTGTCGGCAAGAACCTGTAATTGGCTAAGTAAAGTTTTTTGAAGAGGTGCTAATTATATTTTTTTTCGACAGTCGGCGTTCTGGAGATCGAGAAACTGCAGCTGTTTTATTTTTATCTCCTATTGTTTACTGGAAATATTTTTTTGAGTGTTCGAGATGACATTTGTGAGATTTTATGGTTGTCAAGTCGTTCGTGCTCAGAACTTAGTAGAAACAGAAAAAAAAACCGAAGTGAACTGTCACTGCTGTCAATGTCGAATCGTTTGCGTTTCGTTTGCTTTGCGTTTTGGTGTGCTCAGTGTGATTTTTTGACTATTTTTATCGACCTCCGCATAAAATCCGGACTTTCAATTTTACCGCATTTCTCCACGACCTATGCACAATAATTGGATCACGATTGTATATTTTCGATCACTATTTTGTAACTGCTTCTTGGACAACGCAAAGCAAACGAAACGCAAATGGTTAAATTTCATTTAACATTGACAGAAGCGACAGTTGAATTCGTTTTTTTTTTGTATTTCTTCTTAGTACTGAGCACGAACCGCTTGTCAGCCATAAAATCTCATAAATGTCATCTCGAACACTTAAAAAAATATTTCCAATAAATAAAAGGAGATAAAAATAAAACAGCTGCAGTTTCTTGGTGTTGAAGTCGACCACTGTCGAAAAAAAATATAATTAGCATCTCTTCAAAAAACTTTACTTGGCCAATTGGCTTGCTGTATTTACTGTAATGTTTAAGATGTATATATAAGCTGTTGGTTCTCCATAAATAAATAAATAAATAAGTATGGTTAATAAGCGGATTTTCACTACCGCCGACGAAAACCCCTGGACACACGTACCGGGGTCAGGTTTGATAGGCTTCACGCGGCCGATGAGGCTCGGCAGGTGGTCAGTTTTGCGGATCTGCTTGAAGAACGCGTGCGCGAGGAGCTGAGTCGCCGACGGCCGCTTCTCCGGGTCCCTGAAAGCACAAAATAAAAAAGTGCAGAAGTAAATCTACATACAAAGTGCGCTCGAGCAACGCACACATAGACACTGTTCACAGACACGATATCTCGGATCAGTCGGATCAGTCCGAGCGCGATTGCCATCCGCGTGAGGCGCGCACTGTAGTCGGGCGTCTGTGGAATTTTTCGAGGCGCGCGCTGTGGTCGCGCGTACCTACCTATTTATTTTGTGTCGCGCGTCTGTGGAATTTTTCGAGGCGCGCGCTGTGGTCGCGCGTACCTACCCATTTATTTTGCGTCGCGCGTCTGTGGAATTTTTCGAGGCGCGCGCTGTGGTCGCGCGTACCTACCTATTTATTTTGTGTCGCGCGTCTGTGGAATTTTTCGAGTGCAATAATGGAGCAACAAAAAAAAGGTTATTATAACTGTTCAGTGGACGGTTGTATAAATTCAACCCTAAACGGTGAATGGTCGTTTTTTAAGGTACCAGTGGTTTCAGAGAGGTAAGTTTAGTAGGTATCTGCTTGTATTTCGATGGTTCATTTTAACGTTACATAGAATAGTTAGGTAGATAGGTAAGCACCTCGCCCCGACTCCCAAAGTAATAATCGTTTCCTATTTTGAATCAGTATAAACGAAGTAAGTACCTAACTACATTTTTGTAAGGTAAATTCATGCCACTAATATTACGTAAGTTGAAAACATGTTTTTTTGTTTGTATAGATATTGTGTTGTTTTTAGTATCATTAGATAGGTTTAGGTCTAAAACCGATAGGACAATAGAAATTGTGTAACTAGGATAATCCGTTTAGAAGTTATTAGGGATTTTCGATAGTGAAAATTGACAAACGCTAAATTTTTTAGGTAGTTATTTTAATTATTATTATTATTATTATTTTATATTACCATTCTTCCCGTTTGAATATCAACAATAAATCAAACAACTAGATACGAGTGCCACTATTACGATAAGTTTTATGTGCATATGCCATAATTGACAACCCTAGAGCGACCGCCGAGCGTAGGTATGAAAAGTGAAGTACATACACTTGATTGACTTACTTACTTTTTTATTTTGTGCTGAAAGTCTGCTGGTTTAGATCTGCCTAGGCCACCCGTCGCGGAGGCTAAAGGTGATATCAGACGGCTCACTTTTATGTATTATGCACTAATCGATTTTGGGTGGGCGATTTCGGGCGTGGGAGAGGCACGATGGCTCAAGATAGGTTGCTTGGACTGCGCGTGTTTTTGGGTATTATCATCTTATTACTAAAACAAGTACATATTTTAAATATGTAGCAAAACTACGCCCTACTAATCATCTTGTTTTATTAACATTCAAAAAGTCATGACCTGCCGTGCAGTATTAGCGTCGTACTACGAGTTTATTTTATTTTTTAGAGACGACTTTGGATTTTTTTTCTATCGAGCGAAGTACAAGTGTAATCGTGTTTCGATAAACACTTGTCACTAGAGTGAATCCTCAAATATCTTACACATGAATTTCAAGACTATAGCTTTACTTGTAATTATACAGCACGAGATTATATTAATGCAATAAATGCGCCAAAAACACGGTAGGCCCTTAAGTCAAAGACAAAATTCTTTATTAAATTTAGGCATCAATTGGGAATGTCTAAAAAAAATTACCAGTGGTTTTTATATTTTTTTTTGTATAGAAAAGTCAATTATAAGAAACTAATTTCAATATTTTGTCACTTAGTTCACTACTTTTTTCAAAATTAATTATTGAAACTATTTTGGTTGATGACGTCAGATTGTAACTGAGGGCTCCCACACTGCCAAATTTCTAAATCTATCTAAATGCGTACGATAAGGCAACCCCTTTAATTATTTTTTGCGTGGTGGTACACTGTAACTAGTGTCACTTTACTGGCGCTGTCAAAGTGATAGATGTCAGGCAGTGGGTCCAAATCAAACTCCGTAGTTATAATCCACGCGTAAATTTGTGAAGAATTCTAACCACACAGAATAAAGTACGACTTGGACCGGTCACGCAATTTACACCAAAGTCAAATGAAGGTCATTGCTTATTTGTTATGTAATAAATTCATTATATAATATTAAAATTAAATAACTACAGAAAACGAGTTAAAAACCATTTATCTCGAAATGGTTTTCGATTTACTATACATTGCAAAAAAATAGACATCCCCAATTGATGCTCCTATGAACGTCGAAGAATCTACCACCGGTTTGGAAGAACTCTATTATAAGAAACCGGCAAGAAACTGAACAAGGTATATTTTTTTCAAACAGATCTACATTGTTATTAACCTTTTGACCGCCACGCATCGTTTTGGTTTGGAACAAAATTGATTCTTATGCGGATGCGGGTAGGTTTAATTTTGTATTACCGTACTGTCGTCTATAGCCGACGCTGGCGGTCAAAAGGTTAAATAACATACATCTAAAGTATTTAATAAAACTATTTTTTTTTAATTTAAATTTTATACGCTATTTGAGACTAGGGATCGCCAATTTTTTCCAAACATCTCTGTCCATGATATTATAGTCATTAATTTTATTATTCATCATACCTTTGACTTGAGGATGTAGCGACCTCTAGCGCCATCTAGTCGTTTATTAGTGAAACCACTACCCGCGCCATCGAAGTTTCTCAACTTGGCTACACAAATACTACTTCTTCCATCGGACTTCGGTCCCCAGGAATAATAACATCTGCTTGGAGAGAGATTTGTTAGATGGGTGCCTCGAACGCATTTGTATCAGTAAGATTTGTGCCCTAAGCATTTTGCCACGATCGTGTTTGTCTTGTATGCTTTTTATGTCGGACCGTACTTTATCCTATAGGTGATTTGCCTTAAAGCAAGTTGATTTAATCGCTTTTTGGTCTAAAAAGTTTTCATAATCATAATCATGTATGTAAGAAAAAACATATGTGATTTTCCCACTAACGTCGATAAGCCAAAGGCTACTAGAACACAGGGAAGCTTAAAGTTCCATGTTACAGACTGGCTAAAACTAAAAAGTCGTTTCTGGGAAGATGCATACGTTTTTATAATAAAATTCCGAAAACAATAACCGAACAAACTGATACAAAACTCAAATCCATTGTGAAGAAGACATTAATATCTAAGGCGTACTATAAAATTAATGACTATATCATGGACAGGGATGTTTGGAAATAATTCCGATCCGCATTGGCGATCCCTATTCTCAAATAGCGTATCTACTGTGTTAAAAAATTTAATTGTATTAAATACTTTAGATGTATGTAATTTAATAGCAATGTAGATCTGATTGAAAAAAATACACCTTGTTGAGTGTCTTGCCGGTTTCTTCTCAACAGGGCTTTTTCCGAACCGGCGGTAGATTCTTCGACGTTCATAGGAGCATCAATTGATGCCTAAATTGAATAAAGAATTTTGACATTGACTTTGACTTTATCTAACAGCATAAAAGGGCGCGATTCTAGTCTAAAAAGTGGTGTGCGGTATTGAATCGTACATTACCTCTGCAGCGCTGCCTCGCTCAGCTGGTGGAAGCTATCAGAGAGCTTGCGGCTGCAGTACAGTTGCCGCAGCGCTGCACTCGCCTCCGCGCCGTCACCGACGCCGCTATCGCCTGCGTACATGCCTGGAAGGTCAAGTGTCAAAACGGGTATTGAAGAAAAAAAACTGTCCTCCCTCATCATCCCAGCCAGTACTTCCCACTGCAGGGCACGAGCCTCCTCTCAGAATGCGGATTGGGAACTTCACATGCATCATTGAATTTCTTCTCATGTGTAGGCAGGTTCCCTCACGATGCTTTCGTTCACCGTAAAGCTCATGGAAAAATTACAAATGTAATTTCGCACATAAATATCGAAAAACACAGAGGTGCGAGCCCGGACTCGAACCCACGACCCTCTGCATGAGAGACCATAGGTCAAACCACTAAGCCACCACGGCTGGGTTACCCTTGAAATGTATATTTTTTCATTTCATCGAATATTCATTACCTGGAATGATTAGAATGAGTATTTTCAAATCATCGATTTTTAATTTCCGGAAATATTATTTAATAGAATATTTATTTGGCAGATATTCATTTAATATTTTATTATTTCATACTTTTTTGAATGTTGTAAATGATATATCTTAGAATATTATTTTAATATTTATCATTTCACAACTTCAATAATATATGTGAGGAACGAAACGCAATATCCTCGCGGACGGATGTGGGTAGATGTTAATTTGTTTAGTAATCATAATCAATGAAACACTAAAAGCGCGCGCAGACAGAGAGCGGTCTGGAGTTCCGCGTTCCGCGTTCAGAGTTCTGTGTTTTGACCGCTCGAGAGTTCCGACCGCCTGCTGTGTGCGTTATCGTAAGGGACCTAGTACATTCGAAAGAACGCAGAACTCGGAACTCGGAACGCGGAACGCCAGACCGCTCTCTTGCTTTTTATATAGCAAGACTTTCAGGGTGGTCATAAAAAAAATACCTAACACCAAAGGCTAATGCGGTAGCTTCGCTAAGCTACGCTCCCGCATTAGCCTTTGAACCTAACCTATCCGAGTCGCTTCCGCTCCGACCCGTCTTGCTCGCTCGCTTCGCTCGCTCGCTGTAAAAAAACGAGATCTACATCGACTATGAAATAAGTGTTTTATAATACATCAATGAAATAAACAGCGATATTTAGTTGTTCTGTCTCATGAATAGTTGATTAAATGTATTTTTAAGCAAATAATAATCCTTGTACTGTTGTTCTTACAACTGTTTTAATATGTAATGACTAGTTGGTGAAATGAAATTACTCCAAGAGAAAATATTAGTATTAAATATTCGATATGTCGTTTTCGATTAAATGAAATTCGACAAATAGTTTGTCGAAATTTCAAGGGGCACCCACCACGGCTTCAAAAACTAGAAAAATACAAAAAAAAGATACTTCATACCAATCTTGAGTAAGAACTTACTCTTCATCTCATCGTCAGCAGGCTCAGGGAAGGTAGAACAGTCTAGAAGCTGGGGGCGTGAGCCGCGCACTTTCTCCGTGAACATCAGTGGCGTGGGTACCTCCGCGAACGGGACCGCACCGTTGCCCAGCTCGCAGCACAGCACCCCCACCGAGTAGATGTCTGAACGCTCGTCATAGCCTTTCAAGTTCTGGGGAAACAATAAGGATATGTTTTTAATGATGCATCGGTCATGGTGACCTAGTGGTTTGATTCATAGCCTCTCAAGCAGAGGCTCGCATCTCTTGAGTTTTTTTGGAAAACCAAACCTTTGTTATCTGTGCTTTCATTGTACTACTTTGTGGCAATAAATGATTTAATAAAAAATAAAATAAATAAATAAATATCACGGGACAATTCACACCAATTGACCTAGTCCCAAAGTAAGCTAGGAAAGCTTGTGTTATGGGTACTAGGCAACGGATAAACATACTTATATAGATAGATACATACTTAAATACATATTAAACACCCAAGACCCGAGAACAAACATTCGTATTTTTTATACAAATATCTGCCCCGACACGGGAATCGAACCGGGGACCTCAAGCTGCGTAGTCAGATTCTCTAACCACTAGGCCATCTGGTCGTCCAAATCCACTAGGCCATCTGGTCGTCTCGTTTTTTGGAATTTACGTGCGAAATTAGAATTGAAATTTACCGTGGGCTTTACGGTGAAGGAAAACATCTTGAGGAAACATCTTGTGGTCGGTACAGTTCTCCTTGAGGTAGCAAACTTTTGAAATAATTCTTGCGACCGATCTATCAAATACTTGGGAAGCACAACGTCACACAGAAACGTTATACAAAAGCGCACAACATTGACGAAATGACGCGAACGCCCGAATGGTCATGGTCATTCGTCATTCGTCACGAAGTCCTTTGGCTTGTGCCTAAAAAACCGCTTTCGCAGCGAATGCAGCGAGACGCAAGGCTTCTCGTGACTTGCCAGTTGCCAGTTATTGTGACCTGCCACGCGACTCGTCTCGAGTGTAAATGCGATAGGAAAATACGGCATTCGATGAAGTACGCCTCAGCATAATGCCGAGTCAGCGACCGTTTCACTTTTGCGGGGACACACATGCAGAACTGTGTATTACATATTTTATGTATTACATATTTTTATTACTCCATTGTTTGTGAACTTTGTTTATTTGTATTAAATTGTGTGTACTTTCTTGTATTTTCTGCTTTTATCGATTACTCTAAGGCATTTGATGGTTTGAATCACAGGCATATCTGGTCGAGTCTGCGACAGCAAGGAGTGCACAATACTTATGTTGAAATAATCAGAAACATCTATGCTAAGAGTAAAAGTTGCATGAAATTGGAAAACAAAGGAGTCCCATTTCCTATCAATAGAGGTGTCCGACAAGGTGATCCCTTATCACCTAAACTGTTTAATGCAGTACCTACTGGAAAGTGTCTTCAGAGAGCTGGATTGGGCCAATTACGGACTTAACATCAACGGCAGGCGCTTAAATCATTTGAGATTCGCTGATGACATAATTTTGCTCGAGGAAGACCCTAAAATACTGGAAAATATGATAAAAACACTAGCAGAAAAAAGTAAAGTGGTCAGACTCGAAATAAACAATAGCAAATCGAAACTGATGACTAACTCCACGGAGGTTGATATAGAAATGCATGGCACCAAGCCAAGTAAGTTTGAATATGTAAGCGAGTATGTGTACTTAGGACAGATCATTTCTCCTCGGGACATAATGTTGAAGGAAATAAATAATGAATAGCCAACGGGTGGAAGAAATATTGGTCTTTAAAGGAGATTATGAAAAGTAAAGAACTAAGCTTACACATCAAAAAGAAAACATTCAACACCTGTATCCTGCCCTGGTTAACGTATGGATGTGAGACGTGGTCACTTACAGAGCACCACCGTGAAAAACTAGCAAAGTGTCAACGGGCAATGGAGAGAAGTATGTTAGGACTAAAGTTAAGCAACAAAATTAAAAATACAGAAATCAGAAAGAAAACTAAAGTGTCAGACATACTCACTAGAATTGACCATTTAAAATGGGGCTGGACAGGTCACATGCTGAGATGCAAAGAAAATAAGTGGAGCAAACAGGGCACTCTGTGGTACCCTAGGGACGGCACCAGGAAAAGAGGAAGACCAACAAGGAGATGGGTGGATGACATCCGCTTGACTCTGGGGCCACAATGGACCAGAGTTGTGGATGACAGAGCACAGCGGAGACTGTTGGAGGAGGCCTATGCCAGAAGGCTGGGTTATAGATAGAATGAAGGAACAGGAAGCAAACAGTGAGTGGAAACAGGCTGTAGGGTGCAGACAATCGAAGATGATGCTGGATGGCATCTGATGGATGGATGTTCGTCTGTATTTCCTGATAAATACAACCTAGGTCTCTTCAAGGTTAGAGTGAATAGGCTGTTACTGACCCAGTGAGGTACACCTTTGGCCTCATCTACACTTTTCATCAGGTGAGATAGTGGTCAATCACGGGTCAGTTTTATGTAAAAAAAAAAAAAAAAAAAAAAAACACAGAAGAACTAGGCATCTCCTAAATCTAGGTAAGAGTAGCTTAAAATAAAAAAAATAAAAAAATAAATATTAGGGGACAATCTTACACAAATCGACCTAGTCCCAAACTAAGCAAAGCTTGTACTACTTATATAGTACATACTTATATAGATAAATAAATACTTAAATACATAGAAAACATCCATAACTCAGGAACAAATATTCGTGCTTATCACACAAATAAATGCCCTTACCGGGATTTGAACCCAGGACCTCTTGCTTCGTAGGCAGGGTCACTACCAACTAGGCTAAAGCGGTTGTTAAGAACTATAACTGCCATAATTACTGGCCATAACTTGTTAAATAGGCACTTAAGCGTAATAGGTATAAAAAGTGACCCCTCCTGTCCACATTGTGGGAAGGAGGAAACGAGTGAGCACATCCTAACCGAGCAGCGCGGCGTGATGTATTCGGGAGTGACGAGCTGAGGGAGGAGGAGCTAAAGGATGTCTGTCTCAAAGATGACCTTTTGTTCAGCAGGAGAACGAGAAGATTCGAGGAGAGTTGCTGTGTGGGAGCGCTGCTGGGACAGTAACCTGTCGGCTCCAACCACGGGGAACTGGGCTGAATGACTGTGCAAAACGATCGACAGCCCGCCTGACTCAGCAAGGCGTCCCCATACATCATCATCATCATCATCATCATCATCATCATGCCAGAAGGCACACCGATATTAGGGACATTTTGTAAATATTTGTAAAATGTGTTAAGAGGATACGATGCGCAACATTTCTCCATACAAACGTAATCCCCAGTTTCCTCCCTGGATAATGGCTTTAGAGCCAATTTTTTTTACTGTGTAATCTGTATCTACCACAGCTATGCCCCTATGTTTCGTTTTTTTCCATATTTCAATTAACATAAGAAATATAAGCTTTCAAAAACTGAAAAAATTGTCCAATTTCAACGTCATTTTCAGACACTCATCAGAAAAGAATCCCTCATATAAACAAAAAAAAGAAAACATAGGGGCATAGCTAAATCTGTCTTCTAATTATTTTTGAAAAAAATAATTTTATTGGTCCAGTTATCGAGAAGAAAACAGGGGATTACGAAATGCTGTTTTGATCAATTTTACGCGCCTTACAGCTGCAGTTGTCCCACTCTCGCTGTACTGACACGAAGGGGTTCGGGCGAGACAGCGACATTTCATTAAAATACCTATTTCTCAAGTCTCTCAGCCATCGTACCCTCTTAAGTAATTCGGAAATAAATGGCATTATTATTATTTTCTTTCTTTATTTAAATATAGCTGACCTGTTCGAGTAGTTCAGGGCTCAGCCACATGAGGTTAGCATTGTCGTGGTCAGGCGGCGGCAGCGTGTGCAACTGCTTCTGCCGGCGTCCACGCAGCAGCAGAGAGGCGGCACTTCGCAGCCCCGACACGCGAGCGCCGCCACTGCTATGGAGCAGTACGTGGCTCGCGCGGATACTCCTGGGGACGAGTTAGTGGAGTGTTACCCAAAGTAGTCTAGATCCTCTCAAATAATACCTACGAGGGGTCTACATACGCGGAACAAAACAGATGTGAAGTTGTTTATCGTCAAATAACATGCTAAATGGAATTGGGCATGCTAATTGGAATTTAAATAATAACATACTACATGCAATCACATCCCCTTCCCAGCAAAGGGGTAAGCCGAGACCGTTTGTTTCCACTTACTACAGCCCTAATATACATCTTTCACTTCCAAAACACTCTTTTTTTTTTTTGATAGAGGGAGGCAAACGATCAAGTGGGTCACCTGTTGGTAAGCGATCACCAGCACCCATGAGAACCAGAAACCCCAGCAGGGTCACTAGTCCGTTGCCGGCCTTTAAGGGAACAATACACTCTTTTCTTGAAGGACCCCATGTCATAGTTAGTTGGAAACACCGTAGACGGGAGTTGATTCCACAATTTAACTGTGCGTGGCAGAAAATGCCGACGGAAACACACAGTGGTAGTTGTATATTTATCATGGTGGTGACGGTGGAACGCAGACTTACGGCGCGACGTGCGATAGTGGAAGCCCGTAGCTGGTAATAAATTGAATAGCTCCTCGGAGCACTCCCCGTAGTAGAGCCTGTAGAGCACACAAAGAGAACCTACGTCTCTTCGCAAGGAAAGGGGATCCAAACGACCAGAAACTAGCGGGTCGCCGACAAGTCGAGCTGCGCGACGTTGGATACGGTCAAATGGAAGGAGAAAGCATTGGAGCGCCCCCGCCCAGAGGTGAGAGCAGTACTCTAAGTGCGGCCGCACCTGGGCCTTATACAGTTGAAGAAGGTGCTTTGATGTAAAGTACAGTCTGGATCTGTTCAATACCCCAAGCTTTTTCGAAGCCAATTTGGCTTTTCCCTCCAAATGACCGCGAAATTCATGACTCATTAGAAACTCGGAACTCTTACCTATGAATATACAACTGCTTATGTAAATATTGCAATGCGGACAGCACATCCCTCAGTATGATGGCGCAGGCCAGTTCAGGCAGGCCCTCGTGGAAGTAGTGGTCCAGTACATCACGACACGAGCCCAGGGACATAAGTGGTGACACAACATAAAGCTCCCGGCCGTGCACAAAGCTTGTCAGATACGGGAGGATGTTTTGGTGCTGAAGCTCCTTGCGGGTTAAGATGTCTTGCTGAAAATAAATTTAATTGTAAAAGGCAATTCTAAGGTATCCACACTACTACCAATCCATATTACTTTCCATCAGGTGAGATAGGAGTCAATCATGGATCAGTTTTATGTAAAAAAATTGGTTGTCTGTAAAGTCGGTTTACGGACGATAGTTTAAGGTGACAACGTCATAACAAAACATTCAATAAAAATTACCCAAGCGCTAGTACTAAGATTGTATTACGTAATATTGCAACAGGCCTTCGCCGCTCTATTGCAACTGGCCTACGCCGCTCTATTGCAACTGGCCCTCGCCGCTCTGTAAGTACATGTAACGTTACGTAACGTGACATCATCCTTTTTTGTGTTTGCACCCAGTGGCTGACATTCATCAATTTATTAGACGTTGTCACATCAAAAATGTATAACTACAATTGGTTTGTTTCTATTGCTTCTCAGCTTATGTCTGTCTGTGTCCCATGAATGTTATAATCCTACAGTCTTCTAGTCTAATTTGAATAGACAAGCATGTTCTTTAGGTGATGTCTTTGTTTCTCATCAGCTGTGATTGTGGTTGAACAAAATAAAAACTGTCAATTCAGGGGTGCTGTTAATGTCATGAAATATCATATTTGGTGGACAAACACTAGCTGTTGTATTGCAAAATTTTAATACGAGTTTGTACTGTATTATACAGGGTTATTTGTAATTCACTAGCATCCTTTTAACCCTAAACTCCTACCACTTTACGGCTTTTGTCATAACTTAATATTTTTGGTAACACATATTATATATTTGTCGTCGCGCGCGTTATATTGGTAGCATTATAGTTGCTGATTTGACTACCTAGTACCTCTTATCTCTGATTGGTTGAATTAAATTGTAAAGTGCAGTGAACGCAGTGTGGTGGGGCGAGTATCGCTTTGGCGCCATTACACGAGGACAGAGTCGATGTTCACTTGATTGCCGAATGCCGTTGAGAACGGTCATTTCCTACTCCATCGAACCTGTCACGTTCACAGTCACTCCTGCAAGTACCTACCTACTGTGATTCCAAATAATTACACGTTGCAAGGTAATCTGCGTTTCTCTGTATCGCCCACTAACATGGAAACTCCACCACGAGACGACGGTGATGATCCACCTACTGCTCCGTTTCGTCTCTCTCGCCGTCATATTTATATATTATTTATTTATATATTTTTGGTTTGGTATAACATTTTGAAAATTTGAGATTACCTCTTGTTTTTACGATACTCTGTGTATTTGTATGGGAAAAAAAGTGCTCCATTTTAAAAAGTCGTAAAACAAAAACATTTGTTTGAGTGATAGGAATTCAGGGTTAAGAGGATGTCAGTGAATTACAAATAACCCTGTATGTATACATTTTAAGGCCTAAATAAAACTAGATAAGGGCTAGATGAGAAGCACTTTAAATAAATAACCCATTTTCCTTCTTACTGTTCAGACAAGAGCGTAAATTATTCTATCTATCTATACTAATAATTTACGCTCTTGTGTACAATGTTTATGTTTCAAGTTTCAAAACTTCAAAGTAACACTGGCATTATTTCACATACAATAACAATCAACTCTTAAGGTCAAAGAAAGACACAGTTGTTACAGATTTTTACAAGTTGAAAAGCATCTGTGAATTCGTAAAACTTTACCTGTATCAGGTTGGCATTCTCCTTACTTTTATCAACAAAATATCTCTTGACGGCAACATATTGCTTACTAGGCTTGTAAAGGGCAGAATAAACGACCGCTCCGCCCCCACAACACTCAGTAATAATCGAAGTCAACTGATAATCATTGAAATCTGGGTTCAACATTTCAAACGCGAAATCTACCTCTTGAATTACATACAAAGGCAGAAAAAACCTACGAATCAGCTAAACAGATGTCAGAAAAACATATTTGGCTATACACAGATCTATTAATACTTTTGGTTTCATTAAAATTCAATCACTTTGAGGAATAAATAAATCAACAAAAATGTTTGTTTTACTATTTGACGTTCGTTGACGTAAGTCAATGTTGCAAGCACAAAAATAAAAATTACTCAGGGGTGCTTTTAGTAATTCGTGTTCTTCTCAGTCTACTTCTATTTTTAGTAGTACGTTATTTACGGAAGTAATTTATAAATAATAAATAATGAAAGAAAATGGGTAAAGAAGAACATTACTATTATACACCGTGAAATTTTAGTGGTTGTTTTCCCGAAACGAGGTGATTTAGTATCGATTGTACAATCCATTTATAATTACTATTTTGACTAGAGTCAAAAATCCAATTGTGAAAAACGAAAGTCGAAAATGACCGCAATAGCCTACTGGCGGCAAAAGTTTAAATCCGCCACTGACCGCAAACCAATAGTTGGTACCTAACCTATCGTACGATCGTACGCTACTTGTACCAACGAAGCGTTACTATTGGTTTGCGGTCATTTTCGACTTTCGTTTTTCACAATTGGATTTTTAACTCTAGTCAAAATAGTAATTATAAATCGATTGTACAATCGAAACTAAATCACCTCGTTTCGGGAAAACAACCACTAAAATTTCACGGGGTATACTAAATAAATCAACACTATTTTTGTAGTGGAAGGAAGTACGTATTCTTAGAATTCTTCTTGTATTTGTGTTCAAAATGAACGTTTTTTCCAGGTTAAATATATCAACTACAAAATTATTAATCTTCTATTCAGAATGTAACAAGACTTATTATCAGAAAGTGCATTTTTATTGTAATTTTCACCGATTTCTTATACCTGATTTACACTCTCGCCTCGTCACCTCGCCTTGCGCCTCGCCTCGTCGTCTCGCTCCGGACGCGAGCCTCAAAATCAAGGCAAATCACGAGACGAGGCGCGCCTGTTCACACTCTCGTCTCGTGGCTCGTCCCGCAGTTCGTCTCGCCACTCGTACGCGAGTGTAAACCAGATTTTATAAATACGTAAATGAGTTAACTGTTTTTATTTATATGTTTGTGTTTGTACCTAATTTAGTCTCATGTCATTTTGGTCGGGTCGGGGAGGGGACTGAGGGGAGGTCCGGCCGTTGACGTTCAACTCAGGAGTTGCTGACAGGAGTCAGTTTTCATTTATTGTGCGTGCCACTGTAAAAAATGGAAATACAAGTAAGTAATAGATTTAGTTGAACAATACTACACTTTTTTTTTCTTTGAACAGTTGTGTAATTAACATCAGTTACTGACTTAACAGGTTGTCTTGTCTAATTTAATTTACGTTCCCGCGATTTGTTACGGTTACTGTACGGCCTGCAATTGCCGACCCGGAATAAACGATAACAATGTACGACCTGCCGTTGCCCGTTATATAATTTGTCAGAAGTACTTGCGTTGCGCCTTAGCGCGTTACAAACAAAGAGAAGCAACAAAACAAACCGTCGATGCCTGACATTTTATACCTACTTTACTAGCAACCCGCCCCGGCTTTGCACGGGTGCAATTATGCATGTGTTATACATATAAACCTTCCTCTTAAATCTCTCTATCTATTAAAAAAAACCGCATCAAAATCCGTTGCGTAGTTTTAAAGATCTAAGCATAGGTACATAGGGACAGAAAGTGACTTTGTTGTATACTATGTAGTGATTTCATACATTGGATTTAAACTCTTGATAAACTAGGCGGACCATGAACGTGAAAACGAAAATTTCCAAGTCCAACTTTTCAAGGGTCCACGGAAGTAGCTATAGCTTTGACAAGGAGGGGGTCCCACATTGTAAAAAAAAATAGATTTGACTAATTCGTAATATCGCGTACATGCATTCTTGAAGAATGGGGGGTGTCCGGACCCCCAAAACCCCCCCCCTTATATACGTCCGTGCGAGGGTCCGAACATCCCTTGAGGTCGTTGATCCACCTAGTGGGAGGTCTGCCAACGCTGCTTATCCCGGTTCGTAGTCGAACCTTTATTCCCTATCGGTTATCCGTTCTTTGAGCGATGTGGCATGCCCATTGTCACTTCATAACTTACATGTTCTTCGAACTAGGTACTTTAGTTTAGTTTGTCAGCGAACATCCATTATTCCGGATTCTATCGCGCATATAAACTCCGAGCATAGCTCTCTTCACAGCTCGTCGTGATTCAGAGGCTCTTCGGATCTCTGCCATGAGTTTACACTAGTTCACAGTGACCGTACTCGCTAGCGACGACGTAAATTATTTGTATGGAGAATTGTGCAGCGCCTCTAGCGGTCACTTACGGAAGCACAATTCTCCATACAAATCATTTACGCCGTCGCTAGCGAGTACGGTCACTGTGAACTAGTGTAAACTCATGTTAGAGGTACGGATCT
This sequence comes from Archips crataeganus, assembly GCA_947859365.1. Lineage (NCBI taxonomy): Eukaryota > Metazoa > Arthropoda > Insecta > Lepidoptera > Tortricidae > Archips > Archips crataeganus. Next base: position 2,618,618 of record OX402053.1, on the reverse strand, counting down.
CTACCATGAGTTTACACTAGTTCACAGTGACCGTACTCGCTAGCGACGGCGTAAATTGTATGGAGAATTGTACTTCCGTAAGTGAGCGCTAGAGGCGCTGTACAATTCTCCATACAAATAATTTACGCCGTCGCTAGCGAGTACGGTCACGTAAACTAGTGTAAACTCATGGTAGAGGTACAGAAGACCACTGATAAACCGTAAATTTCTTAGACCCGTCTTCACTGACTCCAAATATTGGTCGGAGGCTCTCGCCTTCTGGCACTGCTGAATTTTGGACGAGAGATATAAGCAGAACTTTTTCCCACGAACGACGAAGTTATGGAACCAGCTTCCTAGGACAGCATTCCCGGACCGATACAGCTTGGAGATCTTTAAAAACGAGCCCATCTAAAGGGCCGGCAACGCACCTGTGACACCCTTAGTGTTGCGGGCGTCCATGGGCGGCGGTGATTGCTTCCCATCAGATGAACCGCATGCTCGTTTTCCTCCTTTCGTATAAAAAAAAAAGATTATAGATAAAAAATAAAATTGTTTTATACTTAGTGGACCGCAATAAAATCTTGGTAATTTTTAGCGCTCGTTCCCTAAATTGCAAATACTACATTGCCGAAGTACCTACCCTATTTCTAAAATACTAAATTCCCAGAATACCAGACTCTCCTGTCACCGTGTTTTTCTCTATATCGGATTGCCAAAAAAGCTTGTTTTTCTATACACCATGTTCCATTCAAAACCGAATTCTCATAATACCAGATAGTGAAATCACCAGGCTCGTAAAACACGACCCCCTGGCCTCCCCACGACGACCACGACCTGCCTGACGAGCCTGGTGATTTCACTATCTGGTATTATGGGAATTCGGTTTTGAATGGAACATGGTGTATTGAAAACAAGCTTTTTTGGCAATCCGATATAGAGAAAAACACGGTGACAGGAAAGTCTGGTATTCTGGGAATTTGGTATTTTAGAAATAGGGTAAGTCGGCAATCTAGTATTTTGCAATTCTGATATTTAGGGAACGAGCGACTTTTAGGGTTTCGTACCCAAAGGACGCCAACGGGACCTTACTTCTATTCTGTCCGTCCGTCCGTATGTCACAGGGGCAGGGTTCTATCTCTTGAGCCGTAATTTATTTATTTTATTTTTATTTATTCATAAAGTTCATATAAGATACAAAATATAAGCATGAAATAATCTTAGGTCTAGTAAGTAAATTTAGTTTAGTCTAAGCTAGGTTACAAGTGTAACCTGTGTTATAGACAAAAAGGAATCTAAAGAATTATAAGACAACTCGATACACAATATCTTAAAACATAATACTTAGTTGGTAATTAAACAATAATAATGTAATCAAGTGTCAAATAACAAAATAAACACAGAACAATCGGCTACACAGCGTCACCCTCACCTTGCAATCGTCAGCAGATTTTCAGTGTCAACATAAGATAGACCTTGCAACCACGCAATAACCTTAACCTTGCACACTTTACGGTTTAAGTCATAAATATTTAGTACTTTATTGATTTTATTGTATAAATAAGGTCCAAGAAAGGGAAAGAATTTATGTGCGAAAGCATGAGAGGTGTTTTTGGAAACAAAAACTATGTCTTTGCGCCTTTTGTTGTTCACACTAGGGTTATACGGAGCTGAAATATGCTGTTTCATAATTAGTGATAGTATGAAAAGTTGTCGCACGGTAAGTACTTTGCAAGATTGATACAGCTCCGATGTCGGAAACAGGAAAGGCCTGAAAGTAGCGACCTTTAAGACCGCTCTTTGAGCTCTTTCTAAGGTTAGGAGCGTGGTTTTCGCTGCGCCACCCCACGAAGAAATGCAGTATGATAGCACGGATTGACACAGAGCTGAGTAGATTTGATTTAATATTTTTTTATTCGCTACATGGCGAAGTTTTTAAATATAAACATAAGCTTGCGAATCCTATTAGCGACTGTCTCTATGTGTTGGGTAAAATTTAGATTGGAGCCTAGATATTTAGTGGAGCTAACTTTAATAATGACAGGACAAGTATAGCATTCATTCTGGTTAGTAAGGGAGCATTGGTGTGCCCGAATGGTGCATGCATGGCTAGTCGGTTGCTGGGAGTTTCTTAAAGAAAAGGCGACATGTACGGTTTTTACTGGGTTCAAAGTTAATAAATTGTGATGGAGCCAACTAGTAACCAAGTTAAAACCATTCTGTGCAGAACAGTAAACATCATCCCACGAATTTCCCGAAAAAATTAGGACGGTATCATCAGCGTATGAGATCATTGTACCACGGTCTAATTTTAAGTTGCACAAGTCATTAATAAAAATCAAAAAAAGTGTAGGAGCCAATATACTACCTTGAGGGACCCCAAAATCAAGCCGATGATATGTACTGTAGGTGGAACCGATTTTGACCCTTTGGAAGCGATTACTAAGGTAATCTCTGAAGAGATTCAACTGCGTTCCCCTAATACCTATACTTTCTAATTTTTGTAAAAGAATTGGCACTGAAACCGAATCAAAAGCTTTCGCTAGGTCCAGAAAAACACCTAGGGTTTTAATTCCTTGGTCCAAATTCGAAGAAATGAGGTCTGTAAACAGATTCACCGCATCACTTGTTGACTTTTTAGCTCGGAAGCCAAATTGCTGATCTGAAAGAATATTATTGGTTTCAAGGTAGCTAACTAATCTCTTATTTATAATTTTTTCCAGGATTTTAGACAGTGATGGCAGTATAGAAATAGGCCTATAGTTGTTAATATTTAGTATATCCCCCGATTTATGAATAGGTATCACAATCGCCTTCTTTAGGATATCAGGGAAAATCCCGTTTGACAGACATTGCTGAAATATGTGCGTTAATGGCTTAACTAAGATACTATTATAACGCTTTAAAGTCGCAACAGAAATATTATCACAGCCTACGGCACGACTATCTTATAATGCAATATACTGCTGATAATGCAACCTACTTCAGTCTCAGTAATAGCCAGACACTTGACATTTTAAGCGATTATGTAGGTATTCCTGTGGCCTCTATGACAGCAAATACTAAAAATAAAATAATGTTAAAAATTAAAGGTGGTTTTTTCAGTGTTACAAATTTTTGACTAGTCTTTATAATAATAATAATAATTTTATCCATTCCATAGCTTAACTTAAAAAAAAGCACTTGGCTTAGGCCCGTGCACTATTGTACCTCCTGAGCAGGAGAGATGTTGTTAACAAAAAGAAATAATAATAATAATAATAATAATCATTTATTTATTTATTTATTTATTTATTCAAGGAGAACCAACAGCTTATAACATAATATAGATAATATCAATAGTAACACAGAGCCAATTACAGGATCTCACAGATAGTGACTGATTATATGTTTAAGCTTAAACCTAAACGAGGTGACGCGCACTATAACAAACGACACATCATGCAAAACAAAACACCACAAAATCTCAAATGGAATTCTCGCATTTCAAGATTCACACTGAACAATTTTGCAGGTAATATATCTGATTAAATTAGGTAGACCCTGCACTACCCAGAAAAAAACCGGAGTAGGACCTACGGCAAACTAATACATATAAACGCAACAATGCAACGGCACGCTCAATCAAAGCACCTCATCACCAATCCTAATCCTAATCCTAATTTATTTAATTCAGATTGCATTTTAATGTGTTAGTAACAAAGACCCTTATTGACTATGTTAGTAACAATATACCTACAGACTAACATAAACTAGAAGGCAGATGGCTGGCACTCCACCCCTGCTGGAATGGGCCATCTACTCTGTTGGCGACAGTTGCCAGGATGGTGTTAGCGCTGCCGCGCACTCGCTGCAACAGAGATGCTGCGCGTTTACGCATAATGGCGTGAAAATCATCTGTTCGCGCCTCCGCGAACATTCCTGAGGCGCTGCAACCCTAAGAACATCCTAAATGCATTATTATACTGTATTCGTAGGGCACCGAAAGTTTTTTGAGTATAGTTGATCCATAGGCTGCAAGTGTAAAAGGACTGACAGGAAGCCTTGAAAAGTGTTACTTTTACATCCTTAGTACACCTAGCAAACCTACGAATCAACATATTACTTCTTACTGCCAGCGCCCTACGTTCGCTCTCCAAGTCTACGTTATCAGTTAGCGTCGCGGTGACCCAATGCCCCAGGTACTTGAACTCAGTTACCAAGTTGAGAGGAGTGCCGTTAAGTTTGACCGGCGGTATTCCATAGTCCATATTAATACCTTTTCCCTTAAAAACCAGCAACTCACTCTTAGCGACATTGTACCTATATAAGGCCGTTTATAAGTTACTAGCTTTTGCCCGCGACTCCGTCCGCGTGGAAGCCGTTTATTGCGGTTCCTACAGGAATTGTGTAATTTTCCGGGGTAAAAATTATCCTAATGTCCTTTCCCGGAGCTCAAACTATATACATCATCTAAATAAGTTCAGCGGTTATTGATTTCCCATACAAACTTTCACCCCCTTTTTCACCCCCTTAAAGAGTTATTTCCAAGATAAAAACTATCCTATGTGCTTTCCCCGGCCTGCATTTAGCTGTATATTACCAAATTTAATAATAATATCGGTTCAGCGGTTTAAGCGTGAAGAGGTAACAGACACTTTCGCATTTATAATATTAGTATGGATTTACTTATTTTCAAAACATTGTACGGAGGTAGGTACGCAACCCTTCATGTACGCGTCCGACTCGCACTTGACCGGTTTATGATAAATAAATAAATAAATAAATGATACCATAGACGGTGTGACAGTAAACGTAGGTACATTATGAATCATATACATGAAGCTACAATTAACATCATAGTAATCAAATTAACCTTGCTCGCCGTTGCATCTTACGCATAGACAAATTGCTTACTAATTTAGCGAAGTTTCGAGAAAAACACCTATAAAGCTCCAAACGCACAGACAGCGGAGGCGTGGCGGTGCGGTGACTGTGACGGTTGTAATATTCTAACTTGTATGAACGCTTGTGCGGTACTGTACCGCGAACTCGTTCATACAAGTTAGAATATTGCAAGCGTCACCGCCACCGCACCGCCACGCCTCCGCTGTCTGTGCGTTTGGAGCTTAAGTGGGTCATACAATGCGTCAAACATGCAGTCAAAGAAATTATAACCTAGATAGCAGCAGAAACTACTTGTGTTCCACTGCTGCGCAAACACTTCTCCTCATGACTTCTACATCTCCCTATCCAGAGGTAGGTAGGTACATTTGACCACTCCCTCAGTTCCGTGGTCGTTTCGCCCTCTCCGCCTCGGGCGCAAGCCACAAAGAAGAGACGTGGGACGGGGGCGCGTCGCAGTCCGCGTCTCCACCTCGTCTATTCTGCCTGCGTAGGATCGCGACGCTTCTATACATTAAGGGGGTGTTTCACCACCTTATTGTCACACTGCTTGTTACGTAACCAATGAATAAACTAAGTACTGGACAAATCTGTCAGCTAGTGTTTTTTCAGTTTCACCACTCCGGTCCTGTGCAAACTAAGTACCACTTAACTAATCGTGGGTTTAACAAAAAGTCGGAATGGCAACGTCGCATTTCACGACCACGCCTTCCTGTTCGCACACTTTCGTTCAAAGAGTCACTCATTATTAAAGCAAAAGAAATCGTTAACTATACAATTTTTAAATACATCTATTTTTTTTGCATAAACAAATGTATAACATTATAATGGATCCAAAAACGGTATTTATTTACGATACTTTGTTAACAATAACAAAGAAAAATAAAATCACGTAAAACGAATCAAAAAGTGGCGCCAAACCATTTGACAGATAAACTTTTTTTTTAATGGCGATATACAAGTTCAGGTAGAACAAACGAAAAGTCTCTAATTAGAAAATATTACGAAATTTTGGATTTATTTTTACATACTAAAAGTGTACCTACATTTTTTTATTAAAATCTTGATATTTAAATTATTTTATGCAATTTAGCATGACCTCTTTCTTTAAAAAATAAAAAATACTTTGATTTATTTTTCTGAAACCGGCTGAAGGGCTCTCCAACCATGGCCACAAAAATATAAACTAACTTTATGTGACGGATAAAAATGCTAAATGCCTCCTGATCTGATGGTCAAATTAAGAAACAGTTTGTCCGTCACTTAGCGCTAATCGAGACTGGTGAAACAGAAATTTTAATTCCAACTGTCAAATAAGGTTATGATTAAGCTAATCCGAACTTTAAGAAAAGTGGTGATACAACCCCTTAGTATGAAAACTGATGCAAGGGGCTGTGCGACTGCGACGCGTCCCCGTCCCACGTCTCCTCTGTGTGGCTTGCGCCTCGGCTTGCCTTGCCGTCGGTGCCCATCGCGCGGCACCCACCACGTGGCTGAGTGCGCCTTTGTTTGTGGGTGCATCCGGCAGACATGCCCGGCTCAGTCTCCATACAAACGTAATCCCCAGTTTCCTCCCTGGATAATGGCTTTAGAGCCAATTTTTTTTACTGTGTAACCTGTATCTACCACAGCTATGCCCCTATGTTTCGTTTTTTTCCATATTTCAATTAACATAAGAAATATAAGCTTTCAAAAACTGAAAAAATTGCCCAATTTCAACGTCATTTTCAACTCATCAGAAAAGAATCCCTCATATAAACAAAAAAAAGAAAACATAGGGGCATAGCTAAATTTGTCTTCTAATTATTTTTGAAAAAAATAATTTTATTGGTCCAGTTTTCGAGAAAAAACAGGGGATTACGAAATGCTGTTTTGATCAATTTTACGCGCCTATTAACGGTCTGAGCTGCAGTTGTCCCGCTCTCGCTGTACTGACACAGCGGCGAGACAGCGACATTTCATTAAAATACCTATTTCTCAAAAGTCTCTCAGCCATCATACCCTCTTAAGCTTGGCGGTCGCTTTTCCAACATCAGCGATTTGGCTGGGGCGTAGCTACCGTCGTATCAGCCGTATCAATGATACGGGGCTCCCGGGCTACATAGGCCCCTAACGTGTGTAAGCAAAAATTCGTAAAATGTCATTCACAATGTCACTTTCTCGTGCTTTCCGGGAAAGCCTCTTAACTAATTTTGATACAAGGCCCCTCCAAGGCATGCTACGCCACTGGATTTGAGTTTCGGAGCGCAATGTGGTTTTCCGGATGCGAACTACGTTACGGCATTTTGTAAAGCGATTAGGTTCTAAGATATCATTAAATTCCCAGTACTAAAATGAACCTGCGTTTCCGCATTAAGTTTGCCTTTGATCTCGCATGGAGAGAATTACTGGCGTTCCTAATTAACACAGTTCGGCTTTATCGGTTCGGCTTTGGTTTGATGAACAAAATTATCTGTTAAATTCTTTTTTGTAACTAACTATCTTTCTTTCTTTTGATTCCATTGATTTTTAAAGATTACAATCAGTGGCTTAGCGTGCCTTGGAGGGGCCCTGTATCAAAATTAGTTGTGGGGCTTTCCCGGGAAGCACGAGATTAAGGGCCACTTGCACAGTCTAGGGTTAAAAATTTAAGTTTTAACAACGGCGGCTGCCAAACGCGCACAGTGTACAGTGTGTTGTTGTGTGTGTTTGGCAGCCGCCGTAACGTGCGACTCTAAGAAGGGCTACGAATTAGCCAGTTAAACTCGTTTTAAGACGTGAGTGATCCGTTTATTTTCACTATAGCTCGAGCTACGCATCTTCTTCGCACAGCTGCCTCTTGGCTGCTCATCTACATAGCGCATCTTCCTCGCACAGCTACATAGGCACTTAGGTTAGCATTGGTGGAAACGGCCACACAGTTTCGTAGCGTAGCTTTCACGTCTTCGCAGCATAGCTGCATAGCACATCTCTGGTGGGAAGGCAACTGATTGGTTTCTTACTTCAACGTTCAGTTTTCAGCGCTAATTATAAATGTCACCCGTCTTATGCTTCCGTTTCCCACCTGTACTAGCTGCATATTAATCATACTGAGATGTTAAATAGTTAAGCTTCAAAAAGTTTAACATTTTCAATCATTCATTTAGTTGGGGCTTAGCGAAAAAACAGTTCAAACGTTTATTCTGTATGTAGGCTGCAAAAAACTCATAAACTATACATATACCAGCGCTTTCAGAAACACAATTTCATTGCCAAGAAGAATATGCTGTAAGAAACTTGGCAGAAAGTAACAATTCACTTAAACACTGTTAAAAGAATATCTCATTATCATTACATCAATTTTTTAAAGGGATGAATGGGGTGCCTAAGTGATGAGTGACAGCTCAACCGCTATGGAAATGTCCATAGATAGACTGTAATTAGTGTTGTGAAAAACTCAAGTCTTTTAGTCTTCATTTCGAGACTCGAGTAGATTTTCAAGACTAGGACTCGTTAGTCACTATGAGTCTGAGTCCTTTGAGTCTTCTGAGTCCTTTCGAGTCTTTTAAGTTCTTTGAGCTAGACTGAGTCATAAACATGAGTTTTTTGTATTATAAATATTATAATAGGTAATACTGGGTGATTTTATATCGTCATCCATATTTATTTATTGATATGATTGAAAATAAATCGCACAATAAAAATTAGTAACAATTTAATTGCATTAAACGCAAATAACCTAATCATGATTTCTTTTAAAAAGTTCTTTTTGGCAGGACTCAAGTCTTTTTACAAAAGACTCTAAATTCTGAAGGACTTGAGCTCTAAGTATTATATTTTATAGGACTCGCTCGAGTCTTCAAAAATAGCTCAAGTTTTATTAAATAACATTCCAAGACTCGAGTTTCCTACAACACTAACTGTAATTGTTCTGTCGACTGTTGTTATTGTATAAGTAATTTTTAGACGAATAAAGCCATGTTTTGCTATGACAGGGTTTCATTTACGTCTCACTTAGTGAAGTCATACTAGACATCATAGATTTGTAGGTATAGGCAAGGAATTTAGCCAATTTAGAATTTTTGCCATGTCAAATGCGACACGTCAAAGCAACTTCATAGCTAGCTCTTATGGGGACAGTTTGCTGTACGATATTCAAACTTAGGTGGGTTGGAAATTAAACTCCTTGACTGTACCTGGAGCTTAATAGGCAGCAAGATGCCCAAATAAGTCACTCCACGCCCGCCCCAACAGTCCGCCGGCCGCATGCAAAAATTCACAATTCTCAATAAAAGCTGTAATTCCTATATATAAACAGGCGGCAACCGCATCTCGGATACGGTTTATACGATGTACTCACTGCTATATAAAACTGGGGAGTGAGCCAAAATCTAAAATTAAAGGCCGAAAGTAGTCGAACGGAGCCGATTCGCCCGCCCGCCTCAGTCCATCGCCGGCTGCCGCACAGTCGTTCCGAATCGCGGTAACCAAACCAAAAGAACGGTTCAACGGTTCAAACTTTCGAGAGTGAAGTGGATTCAAACCAAGTTTGAATTTTAACCGTGCAGTGACAGTGTTGTGTTTTGTTGTTTGTTACCGGTAAAGGAGTTTTTCATTTGTTTTTGAGCTTTGCAACGTGCGTTATGGAACGTACCAGTATTAAGTTTCAATATGTCCGCCTTCCAGCTTGCTTTTCCGGCTGCTTTTCAGCATTTGTTTTTTTCGATCAAATTATTAATCAATCTGTCATACTGTCTCTGTTTAGCTTTATTAAAGTTTGAGAGGCAAAACATTATCAGCGGATTATTTATTTGAATGCATGCTGGTAGCCGGAATTTTTCATAACCTCAAACGCGCACAACTTCTAATAACCCAGTAATTACGTCGATATTTATGTAAACCTGTAGCTTAATCGCAAGTGAGTAGTGTTACCTTTTGACTTGGCCAGTTTGCGGTGTTTTTGCAGTAGCTGTGCAGTATTTTTCTGAGTTTTTCATCCGCATTGCGTTTAGTCTGGCGGCTAATCTCAGACATTGCGGAGGCTGCTTTATTGATCTAGACCGCCTCTTAGACCAAGTTAGTTATTCCAAATGTTCAAGGACTCACAGCTGGAACTGAGAACAGTATTTTCGAGAATATACCGATTGATTGATGGTTACGTTGGTAACGACCGCTTTAGCCTAGTTGGTAGTGAACCTACCTACGAAGCAAGAGGTCCTGGGTTCGAATCCCGGTAAGGGCATTTATTTGTGTGATGAGCACGAATATTTGTTCCTGAGTTATGGATGTTTTCTATGTATTTAAGTATTTATCTATCTATATAAGTATGTTTATCGTCGTCTAGTACCCATAGTACAAGCTTTGCTTAGTTTGGGACTAGGTCGATTTGTGTAAGATTGTCCCCTAATATTTATTTATTTATATTTTCGCTATAGTGTGTATTGTCTTCAATGGAAATTTAGTTGGAATCTTCGCATTTATTTTTATGTTGTGATGGTTTAGTTAGATCGTTACGTGATAAGCATGTTGCTATGGATTACCCTATATCAATGAATTGATTGCTTGTTACATCTCTATCTCATGCTATGAATTGCGATAGTATCTAAACTACTTTACTAGTACTTTAGAAACATCGACTATGATGACACTCCCGGATTGGACAGGCATGTACCATTTTAAAAAAAGGAACATAGTAAAAATGTCGCAATGGAGATGTCAAATAAAAACAAAATATTGCCCGAGCGCAATGATTTTTTTTCATCGATGTTATTAGCTGTATTACTTTATTTTAATTTAATTATTTTAGTAGGTTTATCATAATTATCTAAGTGTATGCTTTATAAAATGAACTTAAAACTAGTTGTTGGAACGGGTTAAATGAATTTTAATCATTAAAATTTTAGCAAAAAGTCTTACACCTCAAAAATTAATAAAACGATTCTGACGAAACCTGTGAGAACCATCGCTGTTAGAATAGAATCCTTTTTTATTTAAAACTAAATCGAGTCTGATTCAGACCATCTTTTAGGAGCCTCGTTGTCACAAACAAACACAGACGATACACTTTAAGTATCCTTCTGTTGTATACTATGTTTATTTATTTATTTCATTGTAAAGTCGTGTACATTATAAATAGGTATGTAACGATGTTACAAGGTTGTTGTCCATGACGTGAATCTTCCTTCTTTGTTGCCAAAATTCTTTGGTTCTAAGTATAATATAAAAAAGGAAATTTCCATACTGATGATAGTTAGGAAGTTTTGGGTGTCTTGACTTTATAGAAATGCTCTTGAATGTTTTCCACCGCCACGTTTCGGTAGCACTAACATGTGACGGAATGAAATATAAATAGTAATACAGTGGGAGTTATTAATATTTTACAGCGCCAACTAGAAACATCTTGATGCATCCCAGAGCGGATCGTAAATCAAGCGCCGTTAGTATCGTCAAAATCTTTTGCCTACCTTTGACTACTAAAGTTCTGTTCCCACTAGTTCCATTATTTAAAGGACTTCAGATAATAGAACTAGTGGGAATGATTTTTCGAGTAGTTCTATTTTATTATTCTAACGACCGCTTTAGCCTAGTTGGTAGTGACCCTGCCTACGAAGCAAGAGGTCCTGGGTTCAAATCCCGGTAAGGGCATTTATTTGTGTGATGAGCACGAATATTTGTTCCTGAGTTATGGATGTTTTCTATGTATTTAAGTATTTATTTATCTATATAAGTATGTTTATCCGTTGCTTAGTACCCATAACACAAGCTTTGCTAAGCTTACTTTGGGACTAGGTCAATTGGTGTGAATTGTCCCATGATATTTATTTATTTATTTATTTATTTATTTTGAATAATTTAGTCTTACTAAATCTGCTCATGAACATTGAACAATGTGTTACTCGTAGTCAGTAGCACAATAAAATGACGGATATTTTCTTTTATTATTACGAATATTTTATTATTATTATGGAATGTTTTTTTTTCATTAAAAGTTTTAGTGAGACTTAATTATTTTTTAATAAATTAGAACTACTGGGAACAAATCATTCCCACTGGTTCTATTATCTGAAGTGCTTTAAATAATGGAACTAGTGGGAACTAAAATTAAACAGTGCCGTTACTATCGTCAACATCTCGCTCATGTAGAAGAACACTGACACAATTACAAATTATTGTCATTTCAAAAATAAACTTTGTCTTTTTACATAAAGTTTAGTTTTGAAATGACTATAATCTGTAATTGTCTCAGTGTTCTTCTTCATGAGCGATCTGTTGACTACCTTTGGATACTGAAGTAGCATTTATCAGTATATCACGCTCACCCTTTGGTACTCGTGGCTTCGCTCGCGCGAACCTTTAAGTGTAGCCGTTTAATTGTGACTTTTCTATTGTCAAACTCTACTGGCTACCTTTGAATACTGAAGCAGTCGTTCCCTTCAATATCGTCCGAGCTTTCACCTGTAGCTTTGCTCACGCGAACCTTTAGGTGTGGCAGTTGAATTGTGCCGTTACTATTGTCAATATAATTTGAATACCTACGAATACTGCAGTAGTTGCGCCTACTAATATCGTGTTAGCCTTAACCTACCCTAATCCTTAACCTACCTAGCTTACTTTATCGTGTTAGTGTCTGCTATCGTCAATATTTGCTGGCTGCCTTTTGAATACTGAAGTAAATAGTGTTATATCATGCTAGCCTGTGTTCGTGGCTTCGCTCGCGCGAACCGTTAGATCTTAAAGTTGGATTGCGCCGTTACCATAAAATCTTTGGCTACCTTTGTATAATGAAGTAGTCGTTACTATATCGTGCTAGCTCTGTGCAATGCTTCGCTTGCGCGAAGTGTTAGGTCGGTATGTAGTTCGTGGCACATACCAATATGTATGGAATTGAAATTCTCTTCTTTTACTAGGTTCCTATGGGAATCAAAAAATTGTTGTTTTATACACACGTGCAAAATTTAATGACTCTCTAGACTTAGCGGTTGAGATTTTTTTGTTTATGAGAGGGAGGCAAACTAGCAAGCGTGTCATCTTTGAAAATGATCACCACCCACCACCCATAAATATCAATAACTCAAAGAGAGTCACTGATCTGTTGCCGGCCTTTAAAAAAGGAGATGGAATAGGGGAGAGGTATTTGGCCCCCGACGCTCTCACTGACCGTACGAAACGGAGCAGGAGTACTGCTGCTTCACGCCGGTGTTCTGTGTGAGGGTGGTACTGCCCCGGACGAGCCAGCCCATTTTTAGGGTTCCGTAGTCAACTAGGAACCCTTATAGTTTCGCCATGTCTGTCCGTCTGTCTGTCTGTCTGTCTGTCCGCGGCTAAGCTCAGAGATCGTTAGTACTAGAAAGCTGTAATTTGGCATGAATATACATATCAGTTATGTCAACAAAGTGGTAAAATAAAAAATAAAAAAATAATTTTTTTTAGGGTACCTCCCATAGACGTAAAGGGGGGTGATTTTTTTTTCTCGTCTAATCCTATAGTGTGGGGTATCGTTGGATAGGTCTTTTAAAACCATTGCGGGGTTGCTAACATGATTTTTCTATTCAGTGATTTGTTTGCGAAATATTCAACTTTAAAGTGAAAATTTTCATTAAAATCGAGCGTCCCCCCCCCCCTCTAAAATCTAAACTGTTAGGTGGAAAAATTTGAAAAAATTCAGAATGGTAGTAAATATATCAAATTTACTAGGAAAATTATAGCGGCTAAGATTGCTTGGAAATTATTTGTAGTTTAAGAGTAAATAGTAGCCTAAGGTATAAAACATACCTAAACTTGGATGATTCCGTACACATACGAAATCCTTAGAAAAATATTACTTGATTTTTTTGTAGCGGCTACGGAACCCTACCATGTGCGTGTCCGACACGCTCTTGGCCGGTTTTTAATGCAGCGGCTGGCTACAACATGGCTCTACCACTGCAATTACGGGATTGATGATATTATTGAATTTTCCGCAGTATAATGCATATTTTGCTCTCGTAGCAGTTGAAGCATGAACCGAACAAAGTCGATACGATTGTTGCGACTAACTTACGTTCAATAACGAAATGACTAATAGTGTATCCAATGCAGCATTTTTCCTGCAAAGCCTTCTGGAGCAGTCACGCGATATCCCGTCCCCTCGCTCCAGGCTGACGGCCTGATGTCGCGGTGGCGTGCACGCTTCCTATCGCTGCCAAAATTAAATGGTACCTTTTGAGTAATTGCGCTGACAAAAATGGGCAACGTCGCGTCAAGAAGGATAACTGTTTCTAACATAAAATCAAATACTTATATATGAATTCATTAATTTTAAATGAAAATTTTACATAGAGCTTTACATTTTTCGTACATGAGGAAAAGATGGAAGAATGTGAGTAGTCGAATGATTTAATTTGTGAAACGAATGAATCTAAGGTCCCTGGTGTCGCACAATTATTTTTCTAAGATAAAATTAAATTACTTTATTTAGGTAAAAAAAAATATAATTTCAGAGTCCTGCCAAATATAGACAAAAGAGGAAAAATTCATAAGAATCGGTCAAGCCGTTTTGGAGGAGTTCGATAGCAAATATTGTGACAGGAGATTTTTATATATTAGAGACTAGATAGAAGATTAATTTTAAATATAAATTTTACAGCCAACTTAACATTGTTCATAATAATATGAGATAAAGACGGAAGAGTCAAAGAATGACTCGAATGATTTAAATTATGGAACGAATGAATGTTCGGTTGGAACAACAGTTCAAAGATCCATCACTGATTTACTGATAAATTATGATTGTTCGTGTCGTCTTACGATATCATCGTTATGTCTACACGTATACTATCCCGCGACGTTGCGTGCCTCCGCGGTTTGTGCATTACTTCCTTTTTCTTTTATCAACTTTAGCTATTACGACAAATTGTTGGTTAAATTTTTGGCAATTCCGTCGACTGTGACCGTAAATTTGACGAAGGTCTTCCACGACGCAATCGTCCCGGCATTTACCTACTCGTAGAGTACTTACTAAATATAAATTTACCCGCAAACACTAACTGATTTTCTCTTATCCAAGCGATCAACGAAATAAAACAATTCCAAATTAAACTTGTACTGTATTCTAATCACAATCTTCTATCAACAATTATCCAATTTTAAGACAACCTTCCCGTTTAAGCACCGTTGCCCGAATGCGTTTTGCCGAGTGCAAGGCCGATATCCGTCCCACCCGTCCAATACCTGTTTTCGTCGATACAGTCTACCTATACATGATAATCACTATAAATTAACGAAACCTTACATTACTATAATCAATAATCACATTTATGTTCTTATACTAGTGCAAAGTGGTTCCTAGGGTTGTGTGACTTCCTACTAATATTATAAACTAGCTGTTGCCGACGACTTCGTATTGTATTCGATCTTCGACTTGTATTTACGCCTGGGGGGCTACGAAGTTCGAAGTTCGTTTCATGACGTCCCATGATACGAAGTTCGAAAATCGAATTTTGTAGTAGTCAGCATAAAAAGTAACTGGTCACTTTTGTACCTTGTCGCTCTAAAGTTAGGTGCATAACGTCATACTGGATTGACAATTGTGTTATTACGACAAAGTACAAGACTGACCAGCTACTTTTGATGCTGACCGTACAGTCAAGGGCAAAAATATGTATACACTTTAGTACCTTGTCACTTTAACCACTGTGACAGTTCATATATGGCAGTTCAAATATGACGAAAATAGACAAGGTACTAAAGTGAATACATATTTTTGCCCTTGACTGTACAAGGGCTGTTGTACGAATAATGTTCCGTAAACGGGAAAGGTAATTCTTTGCTTAACCGAATGCCCGTATGGCGGCGTTCCATCCGGCGCAGGCGCATCTCTCGGTCCAAAATGTATCATTGCAGATGATGGCATAAAAACAAGTGCGAGTCGGACTCGCGCACCAATGGTTCCGTACCTATTATCTAAAAAAAAACGGCAAATATCACGTTTGTTGTATGGGAGCCCCCTTAAATATTTATTTTATTCTATTTTTTAGTATTTGTTGTTTTAGCGGCAACCGAAATCATTCATCTGTGAAAATTTCAACTGTCTAACTATCACGGTTCATGAGATACAGCCTGGTGACAGACGGACAGACGAATCCTAAAAATCTTGTCTTAGGATTGTTTAATTACCTAGATTGAAGTTGTTCGCATGTATTTTTACGTATGCTGATGATACAGCAGTCGTTATAGATGGATCCGATTGGGAGGATGTCAGGTTGATTGCTGTGAGCAATATGAACATAATTAGTGGTTGGCTGTTACAAAACCTTTTGACGCTTAATTTAACCAAAACTCACTTTATCCCCTTCTCAATCAAAAATAATTCCCAACCCCCGTCCAATTACAAAATAACCGTCCACTCAAATTGTAACGTTAACAACTGCCATTGCTTGCCTATTTCACAAGTTCAACATATAAAATATCTTGGGGTTTTCGTAGATAGTAATCTTAACTGGTATCCTCAAATTGATATGCTTACTTCAAGAGTTAGGCGCCTCATTCATATCTTCAAAACTCTCAGACAGTCAGCTGATAAAGATACTCTTGCCATTGTTTACTCTGCGCTCTGCGCGTCAGTGCTAACTTACTGTGTGCCTGCTTGGGGCTGCGCCGCAAAGACCTCGTTCCTAAAAATTGAGAGAGCGCAGAGACTGCAAAAGTACTGACAGTGAGACAGCTGTTTGTGCTCCGCCTGATCCTTCGAAAGCATTCTCAGGTACCACCCGTTGACCCCGCAAAAAGATACACTAGTAGGGTATGCTCCATAGTTCCACATAAAACTAAATTTTCTAATCGACAATATTACGTATCCAGTTCAAAGATTTATAAGACAACTAATCGTATCCTAAATATATATACATTGAATAAATTTGAAGTTAAACGTCAAGTGTCAAATTGGCTACAAAAACTTAGCAATGACGACACTGTGCCTCTACCATGAGTTTGCACTGGTTTCCGTGACCGTACTCGCTAGCGACGGCGTGGGTTATTTGTATGGAGAATTGTACAGCGCCTTTAGCGGTCACTTACGGAAGTACAATTCTCCATACAAATCATTTACGCAGTCGCTATCGAGTACGGTCATTGTAAACTCATGGTAGTGGTACTGAATTGATCTTACCAAACTCGGCATGATTCACAACACACACACACACATACACACAAACACACACACACACATACACACAAACACACACACACACACACACACACACACTCACACACTCAAACACGCACGCATATGCTCATTCACCTCGTTTACCTACACAAACTTAATGTTTATTATTCTTAGTTTTTAGTCTGTCTGTCGCATAGAAGTCTGATAGTGGTACATATTATAAACTTTTCAAGCAGCGGTAACGCGTCGAACGCTGATACTCCAAAACACAGGCTTTTGCTTAGTTTGGAGGCCAGAGTTATAACTAATTAAATGTGCAAATTGTTTTTATCTTCTTTTTCGTGCTGACAGAAATATGTTTGTCCTTCATTGTTTGTACAACTATATATGAATAAATGATTTTTATTATTATTTATTTATTATTATTATTTAGTATTAATGACTTGCTAAATGTGACTGACGTTACTTGGCCAAATAAACGAATCTTGAATCTATTTGGACTGATGAAGATGATTGCAAATTGTATCATCGTATAAATTTAGCGGTGATACGAGGGGTAGTAATTTTGGCACCAAAAAGTTGGGGCATAGTGCTCATCGCCATATTTACGGTAGCCTGGGCTTAATTCGAATTTTGCATTTCCCTAGAGATAAGATAAGACCAAGCTAGTATACACTTATCAATTGGGGATGTCTATTTTTTTGCAATGTATAGTAAATCGAAAACCATTTCGAGATAAATGCTTTTTAACACGTTTTCTGTAGTTATTTAATTTTAATATTATGTAATGAATTTGTTACATAACAATTAAGCAATGACCTTCATTTGACTTTGGTGTAAATTGCGTGACCGGTCCAAGTCGTACTTTATTCTGTGTGGTTAGAATTCTTCACAAATTTACGCGTGGATTATAACTACGGAGTTTGATTTGGACCCACTGCCTGACATCTAGCACTTTGACAGCGCCAGTAAAGTGACACTAGTTACAGTGTACCTCTACGCAAAAAAATAATTAAAGGGGTTGCCTTATCGTACGCATTAAGATAGATTTAGAAATTTGACAGTGTGGGAGCCCTTAATTATAATCTGACGTCATCAACCAAAATAGTTTCAATAATTAATTTAGAAAAAAGTAGTGAACTAAATGACAAAATATTGAAATTAGTTTCTTATAATTAACTTTTCTATACAAAAAAAAATATAAAAATCACTGTTATTTTTTTTTAGACATTCCCAATTGAAGAGATTTAATTTTTTGTCACCTGAAAATTACTACAGGAATAGAGAAAATAATTTTGCCTCCTGAACACGGAAAAATATTTATATAATTTATTTCTCCATATTTAAAAAATTACAAGAAATTTTAAAAATATATCTGAATTTACCAATACTACCACCTTCGATCAACAATATTGTTGATCGAAGACTACCACAGAATAGATATGTTTCCTTTGCCTTTTTCACCAGAAAAAAGAGCTGTCATAATTTTAAATTTGACATTTGCATTGACACTTGACAGGTACATAAATGATCTATTTTCATTAATGTTAATGCACGAACGGCGTGTTATTGATTCAAATAAGATTTTAAGGGAGCCCCGTAGTTGTGATCGAAATGGATAAACCGCCTATGCAAAGCACACGCCACGCACAGCAAAATTTTGACAATGTCAACGTCAGATTTACGTCATCACTTTTTTTTTAATAGAGACTAGACCAGGGGTCACCAAATGGCGGACCGCAGTCCGCATCCGGACCGCCGACCCATTTTGTGCGGACCGCGAGAACACAGCAACTTGCACTAACCAAAAAATGTATCCCCCTTATTATCTTTGTTGACATCAATTCGAAAACGGCCGAGCGAAGTAACGAGCTAACAAGCGAGAAAGACTTGAAACGTACTTCAAATACCTTTGTTATTTCCGTAATTGCATGTTTAATAAATTTTTTTAAAGTTGTGTGCGGGCCGCGATGATCATTTAATTTCTTAAATCGGACCCCCAGCGAAATTAATTGGTGACCCCTGGACTAGACTAAAGTAATGGATTTATTGTGTGGTAGTTTTGGAGTTATGCCGTTTTAGATTAAGCACATCTTAAAAAGAATTGTAATAAATAAATTAATAAATTAATAATCCTAGTGAAAATCTCAAACTATCAGCGTCTTTCTCTTTCCAAACAGAATACAGGGAACGAATCAAAATATACAAGAATGGCTCGTCTAAAAAGTATGAACCGTGTATTTTCAACCGACGAAAACAAAAGGAGGAGGTTCTCAATTCGACGTGTATATATTTTTTTTATGTATGATCACGCATACCTTTTTACAGAGTAGTCCGATTTTGATGATTCTTTTTTTATTGGAAAGCGTATACCCCGAGGGTGGTCCCATTTAAATTTGGAAACAATATTCCTACCCTAAGAGTAGAAAAACAGGGTATGATTGATTGTTCAGTTACTGATTGTACTATATGACCACGCATAACTTATTACAGAGTAGTCGGATTTTGATGATTCTTTTTTTATTGGAAAGCGTATACCCAAAGGGTGACTTGACTTGACTTAAGGTCCTATGTCCCCTAGATGGGGCAGAGGGCGTCCACAGTGCATCGCCATCCCGTTCTGCCTTGAGCGTCTCGCTTGATTTCGCTCCAGGTTTTGCCAATGGCCTTCGCTTCGCCAATGATAGTCCGCCGCCAGGTTTGTTTTGGACGACCACGTTTTCGTTTCCCTTGGGGATTCCAATCTAGGGCTTGCCTCGGGATGTGGTTGGGATCCCTTCGGAGGGTGTGGCCTATCCAGCTCCATTTGCGTCGTTTAATCTGCTGATCGATTGGGACTTCATCGCAGCGATCCCACAGTTGAGCGTTGGATATTCTCTCGGGCCAGAAAATACCGAGTATATTGCGAAGGCATCGGTTCACGAAGACCTGAAGTTGATGCGAGATGTCCTTGGTGACCTTCCACGTTTCACACCCGTAGAGCAATACGGTCTTAACGTTGGACCGGAATATTTTGAGCTTGACTCTCCGTGTCAGTTTCCGTGATTGCCATACGGGTCGCAGCTGCGCAAAGGTTGCTCGTGCTTTGGCGATCCGCGAAGCGATGTCCTCTTCAGTTCCTCCAGTCTCTGACACGCAGCTACCGAGGTACGTAAATTTGTGGACGTGTTCCACTACCTCTGTGCCGATGACCAACGGCGAAGAACTCGTTGCCCCGCACCTCATTTCCTGGGTCTTCCTGGTGTTGATTTTAAGCCCCGTCTTCGCCGCCTCAAGACGTAGGTCGTCCAATTTAGCCTGCATGTCTGCGCGAGTGTGGCTTAAGAGGCATATGTCATCGGCATAATCCAAATCCTCTAGGATATTGGTTATGCCCCATTCTATGCCGCGGTGCTTGTTTTCTGTGGTGCTATGCAGAATGCCATCAAGAACAACCAAGAAGAGGAGCGGCGAAAGGAGGCACCCCTGTCGTACGCCTGCGTGTACCGCTATATCCTCCGAGACGAGTCCGTTGTGCGTCACTTTGCAAGAATAATTCTTGTATAAGGCTCTTGTGATGTTAATGAGCTTCTCGGGGACACCAATCTTGCGTAGGCGGGACCAGATGCTGGCCCATCTCACCGTATCAAAGGCCTTTTCGAAGTCTACAAAGGTAAGATACACCTCCCTTTGCCATTCTGAAGCCTGTTCCAGTATGATACGTAGAGTGTTAATCTGGTCGGTACACGATCGATTGGGGCGGAATCCTGCCTGCTCACTGCGAATTAGAGGGTCAACGGCCTTCGAAAGCCGATCCAAAATGACTTTGCAGAGCACCTTGGAAGGAATCGAAAGCAAAGTAATGCCTCTCCAGTTGCTGCATTGACTGAGATCTCCCTTTTTTGGCACGGTGATAAGAAGGCCTTTGTTCCAGTCGTCCGGTAGCTCTTCGTCTTGCCAGATGCGCTGCAGCAGGGGCGTCAGGGCATTTGCTGCCGAAGCCACATCCGCCTTTAACATCTCAGCTGTTATGAGATCGACTCCTGGGGCCTTGCCAAGTTTGAGCGAACGAATGGCATCGATTACTTCAGCTCCAGTCGGTGGGGAGCAGTCAATGTTTAAACATTGCAGAGGCAAACTGTCTTCGGGCATGGTGCTAGCGGGGTCGTCTGGAATGCGGAAGATCTCCTGGAAGTGTTCCCGCCAGCGAAGCAGTTGCCCTTCCGATGTCACAATAAACTGGCCCTCCCTGCTTTTCAACGGTTTCTTCTTTGCACTTCGTTTCCCTGAGAGAGTCTTCGTGGCCTTGTACATCTCCTTCAGATTACCGGTGTCCGCTGTACGCTGGGCTCCATCAGCAATACCATCAGCCCACACTCTTCTATCCCGACGGGTACTGCGATAGATCCTCTTGCGGATCTGCCGGTATTGCAGTCTGAGATCTTCCCGTAAAGATTCCTCGCTTGCGGCTATAAGTTTGAGATGAAGCTCTCGTCTTTGTCCAATGAGGTCCCAAGTTTCTTGCGACATCCACTCCTCTCTAGTGTGTGTTTTATGTCATAGAACGATGGAGCTGGTTTCTGTATAGACCATTTTGATGCGATTCCACTCCGCATCGACAGTTGTGGGATTCGCATCGAGAACAGAAAAACGATTCCTAAGCTCCAGCTTAAAAGTGTCTCCGATGTTCGGGTTTTTCAGCTTACCAACATCAAAACGTCGGCTTGTTTTTGCGGCTTCGGTAGACGCACGAGATGCCGATACTTTCAGTCGTACTTCTGCAACGACGAGGTGGTGGTCGCTATCAATATCAGCACCTCTGCGGTTACGCACATCAAGCAGTGATGCTCGCCATTTAGAGCTGATGGCCAGGTGGTCAATTTGGTTCTTAGTGACGCCATCGGGTGAGTTCCAAGTGTATTTGTGGTGGTCTCCGTGTAAGAATAAAGTCCCTCCGATGGTTAAGTCATTGTTCTGGCAGAACTCCAGGAAACGTTCTCCGCTCCCGTTACGTACTCCTATCCCGTACTTGCCCATATGTCTCTCACAGCCAGCGTTGTTTGTACCAACCTTTGCGTTCAAGTCGCCCATGACGATCACTATGTCCTGTTTGCGGATGTTACGAAGTGTGGCGTTTAGTGCGTTATAGAAATCGTCTTTGAGCTCCTCGCTCGCACTGTTTGTAGGCGCATAGCATTGTACAACGCTGATTTTCCGGGCCTTGGTGTAGAAACGGGCTGTGATAATTCGGTCTGAGATCGGTTTCCAGTCCAGAAGCCCTCGCTTCGCTACGTCAGAGAGTAGAAATCCCACGCCATGCTCCCGGGTGTCCTCTTCATCCTCCTTTCCCGAGTAAAGCAGTGTGAGTCCTCTGGACGTTCTCAGTTCTCCGAATCCATTTCTGCGAACTTCACTGAGGCCGAGTATTTGCAGTTTGTACCTTAGCATTTCTGCTTCTGCTTGGGCTAGTCGGCAGTCGTCGCTCAGCGTTCGCACATTCCAACAAGCAATTCGTGTCCGTGTTTTCATGCCAAAAGTCGTCGGTATAAGATCGGTCCGGTTTTGCACTGTTTCGGTTTCAAAAATCGGTTAAATTCAGGTAAGCGAGTGATTAGCCCACTGTACCCTAGCCCATCGGTGGGGCTGCCACCTCGGAGCCAACGGGCAGGCTCGGTTTTATTCGGGTATCCTCCCTAGTGAGTTGATTCTGTTTTGAGGCGCAGAATTTTCGCCTTTCGCCCTACATCCTCAGCTCATCTGCATCTCCTGGTGGCGGGCGCGCGTCTGCGCGGATGCAGCAGTTTCCAGGGGGACGAACGTGGACGTGGATGACTCGGACTGGCTAGGGCTCTGCTTTGTTGGTGTTCCGCCACATGGCACCGCAGATGGTTTCTTGGCATTTTATAGGCAATGCTGTTCTCACTGTCAGCGATTCCCACCAAGACCATGCCCTAACTTCCCCAACCCATACCCAAAGGGTGATCCCATTTAAATTTGGAAATAATATTCCTACCCTAAGGGTAGGAAAACAGGGGATGATTGACTAACTTTTTACAGAGTAGTCTGATTTTCATAATTCTTTTTTATTGGATAAATAGGGTATAACTTGAAGTTGGTATTATAAAATTTGGAAAAAAAAACCCCAAGGATGGAAAGAAAGTATAAAATAAAAACTTTTTAGCAAAAAATTAAACCGCCGAAAAAGCTGAAAAGCAAAAAATAATACCTACCTTTTTTGTTTGACCTTAATCTAGGTACCAGTTTGAAGTCGGTGCCTCAGCACGAGCCAGGAGGAGTGATAGAAGCCAATCAGGTAGACGATTATAGGTCCACTCCTCCTGGCTAAGTGCTGAGGCACCGACTTCAAACTGGTGCCTAGATTAAGGTCAAACAAAAAAGGTAGGTATTATTTTTTGCTTTTCAGTTTTTTCGGCGGTTTAATTTTTTGCTTAAAAGTTTTTATTGATTTAATTTAACTTAAAGGCATTCAACAGGCCAAATGAAGTTAATTTCTCTAATAAGATGTACCTACCTGAATACACCATAACGCCGGATGACAAGCAAAACTCACTAAAATTTCTGTCAATGCTCTTCAAAAAGTCGTATCTAGTTAGTAAATTCATACTGAGATACGAGCTTTGTTTTAAGTAGGTATTTGGTACTGTTAAAGAAGATCAGAATAAAATACTATCTCGAAGTATAACTCTAGTTTATTCGCTAATCACGTGACAATATATTTGAGAGCTCAACAAGTAAGTGCGTGTACACTCGGTCGCGGCCGCAGAGCAATTGGACGGGCCTCCTCTTCCGACGCGGCGACAGCGCAGGCGCGCCCGATTCATGCTGTGGGTAGTTGTCTGGCTGTGTGCGTGCAGGCGCGTCGGTGTGTGTCTCCCTCTTATAGTCGACCATCCTGATGCCGTAATACGACCCCGTATTACCTAAAAACAAACAACCATTTTTACATCTGTGTTAAAGTGATCTCCACCTAGCTGGCAGTAACTGTAGCTAACTTTTCCATTGATCTCAAACCGAGCTGGTCTTAGCCGAACTGGCCATGGGCCCCACCGAACTGGCTAGGAACCCACGAGATCAGGTCTAATCTATCACTTAACTGATCTTGATCTCAAACCTAACTGGTCTTAGCCTTACTGGCCATAAGCCCTGCCTAACTGGCTAGGAACATACGAGATCAACCCAGTAACAGTGATCTAAAGCTTAACTGGTCTTGATCTCAAACCTAACTGGTCTTAGCCTAACTGGCCATAGGCCCCACCGAACTGGCTAGGAGCCTACGAGATCAAGACAATAACTGTGGCCCATGACCTTACTGGTCTTCACCTCAGACCTAACTGGTCTTAGCCAAACTGGCCATGAGACTAACATAAAAATCAAGAGGATACTAATAATCTCGTCTAATAGCCATACTGTTCTAGTATATACTAGCCATAGCAATAATCATCAGAATCCCTATCATAATTAATTTCATAGTACTGACCTTTATAAAGTTCTGACAATGTTTTACTTCCTTATCTAAATCTTTTACAAGAAAACAACCAATATTAGTAGAAATTCTACATGTTATCCTTAATTATAAATAATTCACAAATAAACATAGGAGTTAATCTCTGAATCTCAATAGACGGGTATACGGGTGATAATAATCTCGGATCAAGTAAATACCCTTTTTAAACACAAAACAGTTTGATTACTATATTCGTAATTATCCTTATTAGAGAAAGTATCACACAACTCTACCACTTATTCTGTATCACTCTCTATGTCAGAATTTTCTTGAATTCTAAAAGGTTTCATTTTGTCAGCAGCTATAATATTACGATATTTACGTCCGCGATTGTTTAGAGATTCAACCCTGTATCTATCATTTGGGAAAATGGCTGTGACCTTATACGGTCCTGCGTACTTGTCAACTAATTTACCACTTGTTATACCTTTCTTTAGAATCCTGCGCTCAATTTGCACTTGATCGTTAATTTTAAATTTCAATGCCGGAATACGTTTTTGGTCGTAACGTAACTTCATACGCTCCGCGTTTGATTTTAGCTGATCCGATGCCTGTTTACGGTTTTCGTTAAGATTAATAACGTGATCTGGAATACAAGTGGGTACGTCTAACGGAAAACGGGGCATAAATCCGTAAACTAAGTCAAAGGGGCTTTTCCGCGTTGAACTATTGACCGTAGAATTTATGCCACGCTGTACCTGAGACACGTAGTCTTCCCACGTGTCATGCTTGTCTCCGATACAAGCAGTGAGAGACTGTACAACGGTTCTATTGACGCGTTCCACCTGCCCATTGGCGCGTGGGCAGGCAACCGCATTCATGATGTGCTTTATGTGTCGGCTGGCACAGAAGTTTGCCATCTGTTGACTAGCGAAACATTTTCCTCTATCACTTATAATACGAACTGGCGTACCAAACATTTTCTCGAGTAACTTTAAAGTCGTCAGAACATGATCTGTTCGCGTATTAGGCACTGGTTGCAACCACGTATACTTGGTAAACCCATCTACTGCTAATAAAATATAAGTGTTACCTTCCTTTGATTCGCAAAACGGACCTAAATGATCGACATGAATTGTTTCAAACGGCAAATTGCCCTTGTCAATTGGATTTAGCTTACCGCGTTGTAGTCCTGTCGGTTTTTTTGCAAACTGACATGAAATACAACTTTTTACATACTTTGTGGTAAATCGACGTAATTTCTCAAACCAATACTTTTTCCTTATCAAATCAATAACTTTTTCCGCGCACATATGACCATTGTCATCGTGAAACATTTTAACAATACGCCATCTTACTGACTTGGGTATAACTATCCTTTTCTTACCATCGATAAGTTTGCACAATGTACCATCTACTAAACAATAATCGTTTTTAATACCATCACCATTATTATTACTTTTTAGGTCTTGAATCAATACATTGAGTTTAGAGTCTGCTTGCTGCACGGCTACTACCCAAATGGTTTGATCGAGATGAAGTACCGAATCAATTGGGTTCCGGCTGAGTGCGTCAGCGTGTTGCATATGTTTCCCAGGTCGATAAATTACTTTGAATTCATACTCCAATAGTTCCAGCCACCATCGACCGATACGTGGAACCATGTCGCGCTTAGTCCACGTAGCACTCAACGCATTACAGTCTGTGACGACAGTAAATGGTTTACCCAAAACATAAACGCGAAACTTTTTTAAGCTCATGACCACGGCAAGCGCTTCAAGCTCATACGAATGGTACTTGCTTTCCGCGTCCGTGGTCTGTCGACTGGCATATGCAACAGGCTTGAAGTCGCCATCAGATTGCTTCTGCATAAGAACCCCTGCTAAACCTAGACTTGAGGCATCTGTATGTACCTGGGTTTCTAACGCTTCATCGTAAATAGCTAAAACAGGTTGTGACACTAGTGCGGCTTTTATGTCTTTAAACGCACTATCTTGAGCTTTTTCCCAACGCCATAGCGCGTTTTTTTCTTTAACAGTACCGTTAGTGGACGTGCTCTTAGCGCAAATGAAGAAATGAATTTCCGGAAGTAGCTGGCTAATCCAATAAATTGTCTAAGCTGGTGAACCGTGCATGGTTTGGGAAAATGCTCAACAGATTCTAGTTTCTTGGGAGAAGGACGAACTTCTCCTCGTGCAATATCAAAGCCCAGATACTCTATTTTAGTTTTAAGAAACGCACACTTTTCTTTGCGTAATGTCAAACCAGATTCTGATATACGTCTAAGTATCTCTTCAAGCCTATTTAAACCTTCTAACACAGTTTCAGAGTAACAAATAATATCATCTAAATACGCACCAGCAAATTTAAACCTTAAATCTCCTAACATGTGATTAATTGCCCTTTGAAACGCGGCAGGTGCATTACTGAGACCAAACGGCATTCGTTTGTATTGATATTGACCAAAAGGAGTCACGAACGCAGTGTATTTTCTGCTATCAGGGTGGATCCATAATTGATGATAACCGGAACATAAATCGAGGGTACTAAAATATTGTTGTCCCTTTAATTGATCTATCTGGTCTTGTATTAAGGGTAACGGGTATCTATCCTTACGAGTGAGACTATTTAAGTGTCTATAATCTATGCACATTCTTGTATCACCATTTTTCTTTGCAACGAGAATAATGCGACTTGCGTATGGCGAATCGCTTGGTTCTATTATGTCTTGCTCCAGTAAATCATCAACTATTCGTTTTACTTTTTCTTGCTCCTGACAAGACATTCTGTATGGACGATAATAAAAAGGCATACTACTCGTTAATTCGATCGATATTTCTATATTAGAAGCACCTATCCTTCCTTCCTGCCCTGCAAAGCAGTGATCGTAACGTTTAAGTAACTGTTCTAACCGTTCGCGATTTTCGTCTACCAAATCCGTGTTCACGTAATCTTCAGCTATAGTATGTGCTCTTGCTATACACTTAGATGCGTACACTTTTAATGGTGTGTGACTATGGCTTATTAATTTAATCTCACCAAAGCTTTCGTGAAAACGGACCGGGCAACCTATCACATCAATTTCCCTGCCAGGGGCGCGGTGTCTCGAACATCTGACCATAACAGTATCTGATTTGTGATCGGCGTCGTCATCGGATAAGGACACTAAAACTTTATTAAAGCCTTCATACAAAGTGGTATCATTTACTACTGACAATTTAAGCACTTTATCAACCATACCCGGGTTATGAGGTAACTGATCCATACAATTATTCTCAACGTTCGTAATCGTTACCTCGTTACAAGTTTTAGTCACTAGTATGTTAGGTAGCTCCGTAAATGTTCTGCCTATAATCATATCTGTATCTTGAATGGAGTCTTCAACTACCAGAATAGGCACCGTGCCCGAAGTTTGGTCTAGCACAACCTGTGCTGACAGTTCACCGATAGGGGATATAGTGCTACCACCATAAGCGCGAATACAACGTGACGAACCCTGCGTATACTGTAAACCCGTTCGCGCGACCGCACTGGCGGTAATAGTATTGCATGCGCTGCCAAAATCAACGTAAGCAGATAGTTGGACGTTATTGATGGTGGCAGTTTTGTGATATTTTCTGTCATTCACATCAATATCTGATAATTTGAATAATTTTGGTGGTTTATTGTTTAAATCTTTCTTTAAACGAAAACACTGCTCAGCGTAATGACCCCACTTATTACAATTGGTGCACTGTTTCTCTTCTTTACACTCTGTGGAAATGTGACCAAACTTTGAGCACCGATCACATCGCCTAACGTCTGTTTTTGTGCATTGCGAGGCAAAATGACCTTTAGTGCCACACTTGTAGCAGGCGACGTCATCACGCTGAAGTGGTTTGCGAACAAATTTCGGCCTACCCGCATCATTATTAGTGTGATTACTTTTAACTTTATTCGATAAATTACAATCGGATGCAGCGTCAGTTAAATATTGTAAAAGACTGCGGGTATCTCGACAAGCGGCGCCGCGGGCACCGGCTCGAAGCAAAGGATCGTTTAACGTGAAAATAATGACATCAACTATAACATGTTCCGGCTGATCGCATTTTTTTCCTAGTGATAGTTTTTTGTAGTAGAAATCTAACACATTTTCACTATTTTCACGTTTCACGGTAACAAAATCGTACAATTTTGAAGCTATACCTCGCCCTTCAGGAAAGTTACACAATATTTTATCCTTCCACTGTTGCCATGTAAAATCAATTTCCTGTTGAGAATCAAACCACAATCTTGCGTTTCCAGAAAACTTACAAGTCATTTGATGTATAAGAAATCGTTCGTTCCAATTATAAATTTTAGCAAAAGATTCTAATCTTTTTAACCAAACTTGTGCAGACATGTTATCATTTACAGTATTACCGGTAAAAACAGGTATATTGTCCGATCCAGATAGTAACTTGTGCATCTGACCTTGCGCCACCGAAGAACAAACCAGAGACACGCTCGCGCCGGTACTGGTGCTCGGGCCGCCATTCGGCTCCGGAGCTGCATTGTTGACGGCGCGCCGTCCGCCTGGGGTCGGCAGCACGAGCGATGGCACAGGGGACGATGAGGGCGTCTGCGCGGCTTCGCCGTTGTTGGTTCCGTGCGCCAACGCTGCCGTCGGAATGCCACAGGAAGTTTCTGAAACAGGCAAATCTGTAGCGACGCTGGACTGCTGTGTCGACGTAAAGGTACTTCGCACCTCTGTTGAGCTCTCACCGGAAGAATTAATTATTCTTTGCATTAATTGCTCCAAATTATCGAGTCTAGATTCTACCCTCCTACCCTCTTTATTAGATTTCCGTCTTTTCGATGACCTTTCTCGTGATTTAGGATTCTTTGATCGAGAACGTGATCGAGAACGTCTACCCATTACGAAGTCTTTGCGGGCTAGGTTATCCTTTATTACAACTTAGGATAGTGCGCACTAACACTAGATCCCACTTCTGATCTGTTAAAGAAGATCAGAATAAAATACTATCTCGAAGTATAACTCTAGTTTATTCGCTAATCACGTGACAATATATTTGAGAGCTCAACAAGTAAGTGCGTGTACACTCGGTCGCGGCCGCAGAGCAATTGGACGGGCCTCCTCTTCCGACGCGGCGACAGCGCAGGCGCGCCCGATTCATGCTGTGGGTAGTTGTCTGGCTGTGTGCGTGCAGGCGCGTCGGTGTGTGTCTCCCTCTTATAGTACTTAGTGACTTTTGCTTGTCACCCGACGATAATATGTACGTATATGTGCGACATTTGTAAAGCACTGGTATTTCTAAGGTCAGTGACACCGGTGAATCGAATTCTATATTTATATCAGTACCAAAATTAAAACTTTATTAATATAAGTTATAGTACATTTTGAGGGCTCTGTTAAGAGGATACGATGCGCAACATTTCTCCATACAAACGTTATCCCCAGTTTCCTCCCTGGATAATGGCTTTAGAGCCAATTTTTTTTTACTGTGTAATTTGTATCTACCACAGCTATGCCCCTATGTTTCGTTTTTTTCCATATTTCAATTAACATAAGAAATATAAGCTTTCAAAAACTGAAGTAATTGTCCAATTTCAACGTCATTTTCAGACACTCATCAGAAAAGAATCCCTCATATAAACAAAAAAAAAGAAAACATAGGGGCATAGCTAAATCTGTCTTCTAATTATTTTTGACAAAAATAATTTTATTGGTCCAGTTTTCGAGAAGGAAACAGGGGATTACGAAATGGTGTTTTGATCAACTTTACGCGCCTATTAACGGTCTGAGCTGCAGTTGTCCCGCTCTCGCTGTACTGACACGGAGGGGTTTGGGCGAGACAGCGACATTTCATTAAAATACCTATTTCTCAAAAGTCTCTCAGCCATCGTACCCTCTTAATACGGCGGAAAGCATCTGTCGCGGTATATTATTCTGAATCAGATTGAGGACATGATTTCTCGAGACAGAACAGATCGTAGTATAAACCCAGTAAATAATCTAGGTACAATAAATGTTTGTAAAAATGTAATTTTGAAGAATAGCTTTTTTTACAAATATAAGAAAGTTAAATTATGATAAATGAAACTATGAAAAACGAAGTGATACCAACCAAAAATTTACAGAAATGTATAGAAATAGTAAATAATCTATGTAAACTAAATGTTTGTAAAAATATCATTTTTAATATAGGCTTTTTTACAAATATAAGCAAGTGAAATTATGACAAATGAAGTTATGGGAATCGAAGTGATACCAACCAAAAATTTACAGAAATGTATAAGTAGAAATAAAATTCGCGAGTTTATATCTTGTGCTTAAAGTGCGAGCGAGTGCTTGACGCGTTTATAGATTTCTTACTGACTTTATACTGTGACTTTATATCCCAGCTCTTTATCACTCTTTACGACTGCATAAATTCCCATCATCAAGTTTGACCACGCATAGTTATTTGCCAGTAGCCATAAATGGCTCAAACCCCTGCCTGCCCTGCCCAATAGTGGGACGTAATACGGGGCCACTGGATATTGCCATTAGTGGCGCGCCCAATCGACTGCTTGACGCGTTTAAAGATTTCTTACTGCATTATACTGTGACCGTATTATGCAGGCCTTTATGACTCTTTACGACTACATAAATTCCCATCAGAATTGGCCGCAGCTTTCTCCATATTGAGTTTAACCACGCATTGTTTAGGAGCTAGGGCGGTAACGAACATAAACTTGGTGACAATAGTTATTTGCTAGTAGTCAACGGTTTAGTGTTAGGTACCTACCTAATAGAGTCAGGGTTGTTCTGGCGTGTAATATTTATTCAAATCATTTATTTGCTATATATACGGTGCCGAAACATGGACACTCACTGTAGGGCTGGTCCACAAATTTAAAGTTGCTCAACGTGCTATGGAAAGGGCTATGCTCGGAGTTTCTCTGAAAGATCGAATTCGTAACGAAGTGATCCGACAGAGAACCAAAGTTATCGACATAGCCCACCGCATTAGCACGCTGAAGTGGCAATGGGGCGGCCATATAACCCGAAGAACCGATAACCGTTGGGGTAGACGAGTTCTTGAGTGGAGACCACGGATCGGCAAACGTAGCGTGGGACGTCCTCAGACTCGGTGGAGCGATGATCTTCGCAAGGCGGCTGGCAAGAGCTGGATGAGAGTGGCCGAGGATCGTGCTCAGTGGCGTGCCATGGGAGAGGCCTATGTCCAGCAGTGGACGAACATAGGCTGATGATGATGATGATGATGATGATGATGATGATTTGCTATAAGTAGATAAGTATACATGCAAATAATTATAATGTACAATATTAAATCGGTTACAAATAGAATTTACAATACAATAATTTTACATTAAATAGGTACATGAAGTTACTGTTTACAGCCGCACTTGATCATTCAAACTTTTATTTATAAATTATATTAAATTAAAATTGGTATTGGTTTCCAATCATTATTTTTTTCGATGACAGCTCCCATAGAATGTAACTGCGTTTAGTTACCTACGCAAAACTTAACTTTTAAAAGCGAGGTATAAAAAAAAAATACGACAACTGCCTAATTTTAACCGTATGTTTTTGTTCCTTGATAAATAAATAAATAAATATAAGGGGACAATCTTACACAAATCGACTAGTCCCAAACTAAGCAAAGCTTGTAATATCCCATATAATACAGGGTTATTTATAATTCACTAGCATCCTTTTAACCCTAAACTCCTACCACTTAAACAAATGTTTTTTGTTTTACTGCTTTTGTCATAACTTAATATTTTTGGTGTAATTACGTTTTGAAAATTTGAGATTACCTCTTATTTTTACAAAAATCAAATCAAATTTTCTTATTTTTAAAAAAGTGCTTCATTTTAAAAAGTCATAGAACAAAAAAACATTTGTTTGAGTAATAGGAATTCAGGGTTAAGAGGATGTCAGTAAATTAAAAATAACCCTGTATTCATCTAAGACATTTTTTTTTATTAAAACGTTATTTATTTATCGTAGGTACTTTAAAAAAAATATTGCATATATGGACTCGTATTTGTCTTAGATGTGAATATTATAATGGGATCGATCAAGGAACAAAATTAGGCAGTTGTCGTATTTTTTATACCTCGCTTTTAAAAGTAATTTTTTGCGTTACCTAAACGCGGTTACATTCTACGGGAGCTGTCATCGAGAAAATAAATGATTGGAACTACTATAAAAGAAATTGGCGGGGGTAGTGTGACGCGATCGCATTTGCATTTTTTGGAGAACTATGGTAATAAATGAGTGGTTTTATTAAACGCTATTTTTCAAAGTTTTCATTGTTTGCCGAACGCAGCGATGACTGCGGTCCAGAGTTATTATATTGCTTAACTCAGTTCAATTTACAATTAACCAGAGCTACCGCAACTGTTCACTGTGCTACCAAATGTCTGACTCTGAGGATGAGCTCTGGTTGAATTTGAAACGCGTCAGTGTGGTTTGGTGGTGGTGATAGTTGGGTTTGCGTGATTTGTGTATGTTCGTACAGTGTGGAGGTGGAGGAACTGTATGAGCACGCATTTTTTACATAAACGTAGCTATCGTAAGGTCGCGGTGAGCAAAGTGATTGTTTCAGTTCACTCCCTAATGTTAGAATGTTACGGAGCCAAGACTTCTCTCTAATCCCCCACAGCTAGAACCTAAATATTTTTACTACTTAAACGTCACTCTCGAGCCATCAATCCTCTAATTTTAGAGCTGCAGCTCGGCGTAATAATCGACGGAATTAGCTGCAAAAAAATAACCTTGTCTTGTGTTATCTATGATTTAGTGCGCGAGCGATGTAGTGTTTATGCGTAGGAGTGTTCATTAGGTAAGGTTGGATGGTAATTGAAAATTTAGTGATTTTTCCATCCTTAATAATGTTATGAAAGCGAAAATAAATAAAGCGTGCCTAAAATACTACTTTCTTAAAAAAAACGGCCAAGTGCGAGTCGGACGCACGAAGGGTTGTTAAATGTCTAATACAGTACGTACAATTGACAACATTTCACATTTCTAAGACTATATTTTGATTCGTTCTCTGTATTCTGTTTGAAAAGAGAAAGACACTGATCGTTTTAAATTTTCACTAGGATTATTAGGTAATTAATTTATAACAATTTTTTTAAGATGTGCTTATTCTAAAAGGGCATAACTCCAAAACTACCACACAATAGATCCATTACTTTTAAAAGTGATGACGTAAATCTGACGTTGAGGTTGTTATCAAACTTAAAATTATTACAGTTCTTTTTTCTAGTGAAAAAGGCAAAGGGAACATATCTATTCTGTGGTAGTATTGGTAAATTCAGATATATTTCTTTAATTTCTTGTATTTTTTAAATATGGAGAAATAAATTAGACGTTAGACGACAAGATGGCCTAGTGGTTAGAGAACCTGACTATGAAGCTTGAGGTCCCGGGTTCGATTCCCGTGTCGGGGCAGATATTTGTATGAAAAATACGAATGTTTGTTCTCGGGTCTTGGGTGTTTAATATGTATTTAAGTATGTATCTATCTATATAAGTATGTTTATCCGTTGCCTAGTACCCATAACACAAGCTTGCCTAGCTTACTTTGGGACTAGGTCAATTGGTGTGAATTGTCCCGTGATATTTATTTATTTATTTAAATTATAATAAATATTTTTCCGTGTTTAGGAGGCAAAACTCTTTCGATTCCTGTAGTAATTTTCAGGTGTTAAAAAAATGAAATCTCGTCAATACCTATGTTTGAACATCACCAATGAAATGACAAGCGACATCTATTTCTATTTAGCTGTCATTCATGACAGTAATGGCATAATACAGAGAAATTACATGGGATCAAGAGCGTTCCGTCAGACACAATAAAAATGTTTGCAAATCGGTGTAGGCGTGCGCGTGGGCACTGAAACAAACTGATGGACGCCGAAATAGAATCGATAAGTTGAGAAACAACTGCTCAGGAAATGGGGCTCCAAGTGCACGTAAACTATTACAAACGGAACTGCGTAAGCGCTACTTAAAATATCGTCACTTCTCATGCTCGTAAAGTTGTTCTTTATGCCGAGAGAATGCTGCATAAAATCGCTTTTTATGCTCTAGTGCAAAAAGTATAATCTTCGTCTAAGACCAAGGCGCAAAAAGCCACAAAAAGTAGAAGTTTATAAAGTATACGTTTCTCGTTTTTATTATTATTAAACTGGTATTTTATCAAGTTTGATATAAAGTACCTTTTTGTATTTTTATTTTTCAACTTCATTTTTTTTTACTTTTCCCTGGTCTTTTTTCTGGGGTTTTTTCTGTGCATCCATATTTCAGTTTGCATTTAGTATGAAATATATGGTATTTTATATCATGAAATTAATAAAACTAGGCAAGTAAATTATTATAGAAATTCCAATGCTTGAAAAATAAGAGCTCGTAAATTTTTATTTCCAATGGTGCTGTTTAATTTCCTTGCAATCGAAGTGAAAAGCAGAGCTTAAAACTCGAGCATTAAACCCATTTTCCGCTCGACGGGTCTTTGGACTCTCGCCGTACCGGCTCGGGTGGCTATTTGAACGTCTCGGGTAAAATGGCTCGTTTTATGCTCTAGTTGTACAATCTACTATTAGTATGAGTCAAGCCACTATAACTAAGGTAAATGTAAGGTAAAGGGTTGAGAGGATGTCAGTGAATTACAGATAACCCTGTATAAAAAAAGTAGTGCGTGGAGTCCCTCGGCGCGGAAGAAGTGAAACTTCATAATAAACAATAAAATAAAAAAAACCAGGCGGTCACCCATCCAAGTACCTACTGATCTCGCCCGATGTTGCTTAACTTCGGTGATCGGACTAGAACCGGTGCTTTTGTCAAATATCTTGAAAACGATGCATCCTACGGCAAAATCAATGAAATTTTCATCCCCCTTTGAAACCCCCGCACCCCCCACCCTCACCCCTAACCCCACTCACCCCCCCTCACCTCACCCCTCTCGCAAACGTCTCGTAAACGTCAGCTTGCGGTGCGTTGCGTGCGTTGCGTATTTAACGCCACGCTTGTTGGAAGTCGCATTAGAAGTTTCACTTCAAAAGAAAAGTCCTGACTGACTAGCTATGTCCACACCAGTGCACTTTCACGTTCATCTTGCGTTTTCCTATGACGCATGCCCGAGCAACCATAGCGCATGCAATATCGCATGCCTCAAAATTAATTGAACAGCAGCGCATGCCGCTAGCGCATGTCTATCCAACACCGGTGGATCAGCGTGCCGAATTTCGTGCTTCAAAGGAAAACGCAAGATGAACGTGAAAGCGCACTGGTGTGGACGTAGCTACTCATCTACACACAACACATCACAACTATGTCCTGGCTGGAGAGTGACAAGCTACTTTTTTACGACCGGGAAATATCTCATTCCCACGGGAAAACACTTTTTAAACTACTTCAGCTGGGGCGAAGCAGCGGGTATCAGCTAGTATTGTATAAGAAAGGCCTCATCGTTGCCATCACGCGCTCATAGCGCCAAGGCTTGGCATCCTGGCAACGCAACTGGCACGCTTGGAGGACCGCCAGGCTGGGTGCATTGTCCAAACACCGGTTTTTTCACCAAAACCGTTTGGACGGCGGCCATGTTGTCATCACTAAAAGGGTTGTTGACTGCTGTGATTGTGTAATATTGTGAAATAATGACTTTAGTGCGATTCTGTAGGGCTATTAAAACAACAGTTTTGTGCGAGTTTAATTGTCTTTATCTTGCGTAATGTAGGCAAGGTGTCATAAATTTTGCGCTTGCTTGTATTCGCGTATTTTAAAATACAGTGTACGTCTTTTGGCAGCTAGGATGATACGTACTTGATTGCTTTGGGCTTCTGAGACGAGGTTCT
The DNA here is from genome assembly GCA_947859365.1 of Archips crataeganus. Lineage (NCBI taxonomy): Eukaryota > Metazoa > Arthropoda > Insecta > Lepidoptera > Tortricidae > Archips > Archips crataeganus. The sequence goes on along the minus strand of OX402053.1, from coordinate 2,582,352 downwards.
TCACGATATTTTCCTTCACCGTTAAACACATAGTAAATTTCTAATATAATTTCGAAAAACTCAGAGTTGCGAGCCTGGGCTCGAATCCACAACCCTCTGCTTGAGAGGCCATAGGTCAAACCACTAGGCCACCACGGCATCGGCAAGGCGAAGGGTCAACGTTTCACCATTTCTGTAGACGAGTCAAAGGGAACGTTAGTTTAACCCTTAAAAAGGTAGAGGCGATTTACCGACCACATGCATTGCTTTGGAAGTTCAACCTCATAGTTTTTGTAATACGTCACAAAATCCATTGTAATTATTGAAAATACGACTAGCTTTAAAAATATACTTTATCAGGTATGCATTCGATAGCTGCTTTTGACTCTGTGGTAGTATTAGGGTAGTATGCAAACTCCAATAACCATTTTACTAAGGGTAAAAACTATCTCAAGTCCCTTGACCCCAAACTTTCCTTAAATCGTACAAGTTGTTACTAGAACGTAGTGTATATTTTTAGTTCCTTTGACATTGGCCTGTAGCCAACATAATTAATAAAACAGTTATGTCTTTCAAAATATCATAGCAGTGCAAGCGTATCGCTACGTCAAGGGATATATATTAAAATGCTTAAAATAAAATTTATCAAAAAAAATGTTTAATCTCCTTGATGATATTATGATATTAATCTAGCTGCTTATTAGTAACATTATTAGTTGTTTTCTCGAGACATTTGTGCCTTGCATAATAGTTTTAGGATGTTTTTTCTGAGATTCGATCGTTTAGCAGTTTTTTATTGGGCTACTTGGTGTAGGAGGATTTCTGTCTGATTTATTCCTTGAATGTTTGTGTTCCACTTTTTTAAGTTGCGAGTAATAACCACATTATAACGTATGGAAGAATGTAAACATTTTTTTAAATTAGTAGCTCTGTGTATTTGTAGAGCTCGCGAGGTTTTCAAAATGGTTGAAATATGTTTTTTTTACGTTCTTAAATAGCTCTCCCATTTTGAAAATTTTCAAAAAAATGAATTACCAAAAAAATCCATTATAATTATGTAGCCATTCATAACTAATATTATAAATCCGAAAGTGTGTCTGTCTGTTAACTCTTCACGTTTAACCTCTCGTACACCGCCGTAACACAGATCTGCGCCAGATTTAAAATTATATTATTGTAGTAATATTTCTATTATTTGAGACAAACAAGACTAGAACGCAGGTTTTTCTTCTTTTTTTAATTCACTGCGTTACCTCTAAACCGATTTAGATGAAATTTGGTATAGAGATAGTTCGAGACCCTAGAAAGAACATAAGGTTTTTATCCCAGAAAATTGCATAGTTCCCGCGGGATAGCGATAAACGAATTCTTTGCAGACGAAATCAACTACATACATACTTACAATTAGTTAATTTTTCTATATAAAGCCGCGTATACAGAGTGGATAAGGACGGGGGTCCTTCCCGAAAACAGGTGACAGTGTTGCTTAAACTGAACAACTTTCTCCAAGGAACATAGGTCGAAAAACGTTTTTTTTTTTTTACCTTTCCATAGTAAGTCGGTCAGCTAACCAATATATTTTGTCTCTGTCTTCTTCTTTTTCAACCTTTCACCACCCAATGCTGAGTGTAGGTCTCTTCCAATGCACGCCATTCTTCCCGGTTTTGCGCCCTTCGCATCCAGTCCTTTCCGGCCACTCTAGCAAGGTCGTCGGTCCAACGCATCGGTTGCCTGCCTACATTTCTATGCCCTACTCTAGGCCTCCACTCAAGCACCCGACCACCCCACCTGTTGTCCTGTCTACGGCATATATGGCCCGCCCACTTCCATTTCCGGCTAGCGATCACATGGGCTATATACTGTTTTAAACTTTCGTGATTGTTACTCATAATTACTAAACTAAACGGGACTTATCACGCACTAAATATTTATTTATTTATCTCGACGTTTCGGCCACATTGCAGCAACCGTGGTCACGAGTCAACTGAAGTGTAGGGTGTCAAGTTCGTTTAGCCGCACGAGTCTTTCGAACTACCCGCACTTGATCCCGATTAGAATCAGCACCCGTATCTCGAACTACCCGCACTTGATCAAGATTTTTTAACGGCACCCCATCACACCGACACACAACACTCACAACATCCGCCGACCTCTCCGAACACTCCTGCCGACGCCAACATTTGTTTATAACAGGATTCCACGCAGACGAAAGCTTATATCCATCCTCCCGATTAAAATTTTTGTGTTTTTTAATTTCAACCGCTTCACGCACCATTCTAGAGTAGAAATGACGTTCCGTTGACAGAATTCTGGAATTGTGCAGTTCAATCCAGTGGTTTGGTCCTGACTCCAACAAATGCTCGGCTATGGCTGACTTATTTACTTGGCGATTTTTAACAGCCGCGATATGTTCCTTGACCCTCTCAGCTATTGTTCTTTTTGTTTGTCCGATATAGGAACTACCACAACTACAATCAACCTTATAAACACCCGGTGTTTGGAAGGGAACAACATCCTTGGGTGTCCGCATATGCCTCGCGAATATTTAGTGCGTGATAAGTCCCGTTTAGTTTAGTAATCACATGGGCTATGTCGACCAATTTCGTTCTCTTCCGGATCTCTGTGTTCCTGATTCAATCACGTAGAGAGATACCTAACATATATTTTGTATGGGAGTTTGATATTTTTTTTCGTTTTTCGACCTATGTTTCTTGGAGAAAGTTGTTCAGTTTAAGAAACACTATCACCTGTTTAAGTAAAGGGTCATCGTTTGGTTCCACCCAGTATACCTGCAAGAAAAATCGTATACAGCGACTACTAGCGCCATCTAGTCTTCACATGATAAACTAATTACTACATTCTGTATCGCACTATTTAGATTAGATTTTTAGACGACCAGATGGCCTAGTGGTTAGAGAACCTGACTATGAAGCTTGAGGTCCCGGGTTCGATTCCCGTGTCGGGGCAGATATTTGTATGAATAATACGAATGTTTGTTCTCGGGTCTTGGGTGTTTAATATGTATTTAAGTATGTATCTATCTATATAAGTATGTTTATCCGTTGCCTAGTACCCATAACACAAGCTTTCCTAGCTTACTTTGGGACTGGGTCAATTGGTGTGAATTGTCCCGTGATATTTATTTATTACTATCGAAGTTTCTCAACTCGGCTGCATAAATACAACTTCCAACTTTCATCCATTGGACTTCGGTCCCCAGGCATAACATCTGCCTGGAGTGAGATCTCTCTATTGCAACTACAACTACCCCTAAACGTACAACTTTTCATTAAAATCGAGCGTCCCCCCCCCTCTAAAATCTAAACTGTTAGGTGGAAAAATTTGAAAAAATTCAGAATGGTAGTAAATATATCAAATTTACTAGGAAAATTATAGCGGCTAAGATTGCTTGGAAATTATTTGTAGTTTAAGAGTAAATAGTAGCCTAAGGTATAAAACATACCTAAACTTGGATGATTCCGTATACACATACGAAATCCTTAGAAAAATATTACTTGATTTTTTTGTAATGGCTACGGAACCCTACCTTGTGCGTGTCCGACACGCTCTTGGCCGGTTTTTATTTATTCATTACGCGGCCCAGACGCTCGCCGCGCAATGGTTATAAATAAATAAATATTAGGGGACAATCTTACACAAATCGACCTAGTCCTAAACTAAGCAAAGCTTGTAGGTACTATGAGTACTAGACGACAATAAACATACTTATATAGATAAATAAATACTTAAATACATGGAAAACATCCATAACTCAGGAACAAATATTCGTGCTCGTCACATAAATGAATGCCCTTACCGGGATTCGAACACAGGACCTCTTGCTTCGTAGGCAGAGTCACTACCAACTAGGCTAAAGCGGTCGTCAAAGAAATCGTCGAATCGTCGTCGTCGGGGGTATCTGGTAGCACACGCAATTAACAAAGAAAATGCTCGCCGCGCCGCTTTTCGCCACACTGTCCACTGGTGTCCAAGGGGTAGACCCCTTGACTCCGAAATTCAAAGTCCTTATCGTACCTTACTCTTACTCTCCTCTTACATACTATTAGCGTGAGTGGAAAGGCATGATAGGAAGTTCGAACTTCGAAGTAGGCTTTCAGCTCACGAACGAGTTTGAAGTATCCAATCCACCGCCGCAATACAAGGCAACTTGCACAAGTTTTCTTGTAAGTCTAAACGGTCTTAACGTCTCACACGACAACCACTGGCACTGATCGCCACGTAAATGGCACTAAAACGATTAAAACCTAATAAACATAAGGCATCTGTTCTACATATCAGCTTGAACCAAAACGGAGTCATAACCCTTTCAGTTAGAAGAGCCGGAAATAACCACACGCGACCGTTTACAAGCCATCCACTGCTACTAACATATTCCGCTATGTTTATGCTTTTGAAACGGTAGCCGGACTGTTTCTAAGTCGGTTGGAAGTAGGGCTGCCAACCGCTCCGCTATACGCGGGACGTCCCGTTTTCTAGCAGCAGCAGCAGTAGCAGTAGCAGGGGTCACCAATAGTTTCACTCGGGGTCCGTTTTAAGAAATGAAATGACCATCGCGGTTCGCACAACATTTATATTTACGGAAATAACAAAGGTATACATATCAATGAGAAAAATGACTGATGAATGATGGAAGAGATCCCTTTAAGGGATAAGTTCGACTTTGTACATATTATGTTTCTCTTGTTAACTGTTAATTTTCATGTTTTTATGTACAATAAAGAGTTTTACTTACTTACATTTTTTGTTGTGGACTATCTGTCTGAAGTTTGAAGTAAGTTTGAAGTCTTTCCCGCTCATTACTTCGCCCAGCCGTTTTCGAATTGACGTCAACAAAGATAATGCGGGGATACATTTTTATTGAATTATTAGCCTTCCGTCCGCAGCTTCGCTCGCGATAAATTAATTTTCCCGTAGGAAAAGGTATTTTCCCGCGGTAAAAAGTAGCCTATGTCACTCAGTGATAATGTAGGGTTCTAATGGCAAAAGAATTTTTGAAATCGGTCTTATAGTTTCGGAGCCTATTCATTGCAAACAAACAATCAAATCTTTCCTCTTTATAATATTATTATAGACGTACTCTGTAGTGTTCTGTGTTCTCGTTCAAGTTGTTGTGTTAAATGGGTCGGCGGTCAGGATGCGAACCGCGGTCCGCTTTTTGGCGACCCCTGCCTTAGAGTATGCGTCCAGCAAAAGCTCCACACGGGACGCTGATAGACTAGATTATAATCACCGAAATTAACGTTAATTTGAATAATCAGCCGAAATACGTCCACTGCTGAACATAGGCCTCCCCCAAGGCTCGCCAAACAGATCGGTCCCGTGCCATCCGCATCCAACGCGTTCCCGCAACCTTTAACCATCATCATAAATATATTTTATGTCGTTTAGTAAGTAAAATGCCTTGCAATCGGTCTGGTCACTTAGGTCCAATTCCCTAAATGTCCAGTTTGCGAAAGTCTATTGTCAGAAAGTCATTAGGTACAGTCAAGTGCAAAAATAAGTATCTATTCGAACCACTCAAAATATGTTACTACGGCCTTATTGCGTCGGAATAAGAGTCTGTGGTACTTATTTTTGAAACTTTGAATAAGTTCATATTTTTACACTTGACTGTACATATTTTCAACCAAAAAAAAAAATTAGTATGACCACGCGCCTTTGTATGAATCTGATGATCAGCACCGCCTATGAATACCACGAACTCAAGGAGAGTCACTTTAAAAGAAGTGTAACCCCTTTTCCTAAAAGTCCGTATTAATTTATTAATTTTTTTTTTTTTTTTTTTTTTTTTTTATGATATAGGGGGCAAACGAGCAGACGGATCGCCTGATGGTAAACGATTACCGTCGCCCATGGACACCTGCGACACCAAAAGAGTCACAAGTGCGTTGCCGGCCTTTTAGGTAGGAGTACGCTCTTTTTTTGAAAGCTTGAAGGTCATATCGGTCCGGGAATACCGCAGCAGGAACCTCATTCCAGAGCTTTGCTGTGCGAGGCAGGAAATTTCTGGAAAAACGCACAGTAGAAGACAACCAACCATCCAGATGGTGAGGATGGAAGTGCCTGGGTATCTGGGTATCTGATGATCAGCACCGCCTATGAATACCACGAACTCAAGGAGAGTCACTTTAAAAGAAGTGTAACCCCTTTTCCTAAAAGTCCGTATTAATTTATTAATTGCCTGGGTATCTTCTTAGCCACAAATGTCCAGTTTCCACGAGGGAATCTAGAAACATGCTAACCCATCTTTCCATTGTTCCAGCGATGCAGATATCGGCGTGACACCGGGTTGACACGATTCAATCCGCGAGATGTCGCAACCGCCGCCGGGTCACGGGCGCGCGCGTCCGCCGGGCCCCCCTTCTCCCCTCCACTACCGCCCCCCCTCGCCATGGGCCCCCAGCCCACCCCCCCTAATCTCAGGCCCTCGTCACTCAACAGCGTTGGTCTCACCGCCACCCGTCCATCCGTCACCCAAACCATTCAGGCCTCTGCATTCTCCTTTCCGGCCCCACTCTCCTTCTCCGAGCTCTCACTTCTCTATCTCCCCTTATCCTATGTCACCGACGTTGGGTCAGAGTCCTGAGTATTATTATTCTTCACCGTACGAGCCGGTTCGGGAGTATGATTACGCTGGAGTGCCGCTGGAACCGCCTCCGCCGCCGCGGCCGCTGATCTATGAAGAAGAGGAAGAGAGGGGTCCGTCTACTGCAGAGATCATCGCAAGTCAGTCACAGGAAGGCTACGTGGATGAAAAGCTAGCAGAGTATCAACTCACGATTCAGTTATTACAAGGTAAGAATTGAACAGTACTTTAAACTCTGCCGTCATAGAGAAAAAGCTACTGACATTTGTTTCGAAGTTGAATTAGATACACATTCGGAATCAGTAAAAGGCGCATCTGAATTCATTCGTAACTCGGTTTCCGGAAAAAATTACAAATTAATAAATAAATAAATAAATATTAGGGGACAATCTTACACAAATCGACCTAGTCCCAAACTAAGCAAAGCTTGTACTGTGGGTACTAGACGACGATAAACATACTTATATAGATAAATAAATACTTAAATACATGGAAAACATCCATAACTCAGGAACAAATATTCGTGCTCATCACACAAATAAATGCCCTTACCGGGATTCGAACCCAGGACCTCTTGCTTCGTAGGCAGGGTCACTACCAACTAGGCTAAAGCGGTCGTTAAAGTTAAATGTATCTCTTTTCCAATTAATAAATGAATAGTTTTTTATGGATCGGATGTGATCTATGGATTAGATGGGAACTGACATCTATTGCAAAAAGTTCATTCATCTTTGATTTACATGTATAGTTATTATTATGATATGACTATGTTTTCGTAACCTCCAGTTACCTCTTGATTTAGAAAGAGAAGATGGTAATTTTTACATTGCCGAACTTTAGAAATTTGACTTCGTGATTTTGTATTAATTTTACGGTTATTTTATTTTCATAATACTCTAATTATAGAATGCATTGCGGAAACTAGAAAATCCAAACCAGAGCTCGAACCTGGGTCTTCTTCAATTCAGAACGCGTGATAACTACCCGAGCTTAACTTCTACGGGTTAATGTAAGTTACTACTGTTACTGCTAGCTTAATTTTCGGAGTTTCATGTTTATGTCTTTGAAATACCTACCAAAATACTTTGCTCGTTAAAATTAAAACATGGTACGGTAATTTTAACGCCTTGTCAAACAAACAACGCTGTTAAAAACGTTCTGAAGCCAACCTCATCGATTCCTTTGTAAAATCGATTATTCCCGAGCTCATAAATGTTATATCGACGCATTTGAACTCCCATAAAACGAATCGTAGCGGCGATTTCGTTGTTAACTTCAATGTACCTGATTCAATAGTTCATTGTAGACAAATGCGGTTAATTGTGTTAGAATATTATGTTAAATTGCTTTATTCTTAAGGGGCTACCCCGCCGAATTTACTGTGTTTACGTCGCTTATGGTATTGCATAAACAATAAATTTCTGTAGACAATATTTTATCTTCGTAACTGTTTGCCCAAAGACTGAGCATAGCCATGCAGCAAGAGAATGCCGCAAGAATGCTAGATTTCGTACAGTATATAGTTTCGATATTTTTAAAATATACGCTGTTATAGTCTTTTATTTATTTTAAAGTATATAGCGTATACTTTGTATTGATTTTCAGGCATAGAAAAGAAAGATTACCATATTCAAGGTTGACTTTGCCGCCAGCTGGAGTGCTTTGATGAGTTTACAGAAAGTTGTTATTATTCGTTTAAGGTTAACAATAAACCTGGTGTCGTAAACTAAGAAAATAATCACCCAAAACACTTAAATTTATATAGGAATCTCGCGACACTAGCAGTTTTACTAGCATATCGCCACTCAGCCGTTTTTATCGTCTGACGTTTCTCTTGAGGACGCTATCACAACATTGGCAGAGTCGCAAGCGCTAGTGGGCCGACTAATTGTTCAATGCATTATTTGAACTGTCAATTAGAAAGATAATCAAATTAATTGCTTTGCAACCGTAAATTGTTATGTCGAGGGAGAACATTTCGAAAATAATCGAAATATTTTGATATTTAAGAGAGGAAGAGAGGGAGACATTTATTTACACAAATACAAAAGACAGTAAATAATAAAAGCGTGTTAAAAAATTATAATGTCATGGCAAGACGCAACGTTTTCAGAGGGAAATTTAAAAACTAAACACAAAAACGAACGTCAGCGAAAAGTGTAGTTCACAATATGAACTATTAATAAACCTTAACAAAATAGGTCACGATTTGATAAGGCTATTGCAGTCAATTATGAACAATTTTAATAATTTATACTGTGCTATCTTTAAACCTCGTAGGTCCTAGCGTTCTTTAAAGAACAAATCAATTGTACCTAAGAATAATTGCCGAGTTTTCCAGAATTACATAACATATGGCTCTCATCTAAACCAGTAGTGTCGTGAAAGTCGGGATACAGGAGGTTCATGCCCGTAAAAGTTCCTGTTGAAATTCGATGACTGAAACTAATTTAGTGCACAGTCGGTTTTCTAAATGAGTAAGTAAGTACACACTTGGTCGCTTCCGCTTTATGAATATCTTTCAAGAAGCAAGTGCCTCGCAAAATTCATAGTGAAATTTACTTACTGCTCGGAAACGTTTTGTGACGAGATTACCTATACATTATATTATTTAGTTACTTTGATGACTGCTAAATTTATCTACTAGCCAGCCAACCGCCGCTCCGCCACGCCAGTCACGGAGTACATTTTCGAATGTCAGCTTCCGAAGAGAACAATCATTACGCGTTTGAATCCCAGATAATCTTCAGTGACCAAAAAATTTTAATCGTCTTCGGTACAAGCTGGCACTGTCCTAAGCAGTTGTGACTTCCCTTTTTCTCAAGTTAGCTATGAAGTATCTTTTTTTGTACTTATTTTTTCAACTTCATTTTTTTTTATTACTTTTACGGTCATCCCGTGAAATCATACATTTCGTACTAAATACAAACTGAAATATAGATGCACAGAAAAAAAAAAAAAAAAAAGAAAAAAAAAAAAAAAAAAAAAAAATGAAGTTGAAAAAATAAGTACAAAAAAAGATACTTCATAGCTAACTTGTTTAAAGTTGCACAGTAGCGCCATCTCTTGTCCAGGTGAGCGGTTAGTTCCGAAGGAGTGTTAAAATCTCTCGATGAGGGTGTAACATAGATGTGCGTTTGTCACTGCATAAGGTGATGATTTAGCAGATTGAAATGTATGATGTATAGGAAAGATTCGTGTCTAATCTCTAGACCAGTGGTGGTGTAGGGGTATGGCACGCGGCACGGAATGCTGAGGACCTGGGTTCGATTCCCAGCATTGGTCTTTTTTCTGGGGTTTTTTCTGTGCATCTATATTTCAGTTTGTATTTAGTACGAAATGTTCCCTTTTTCTGTTGAAGATTCATCAGATACGTATTTTAATTAATAAATCGGATCAGTAATGTCCCGTCCACCTCGATCATGTCATATCGGTTGATTGACGCGGCGTCCGCGCAGACGCCCCCGAAATTAACACTCTTGGCTGCCGACCAACCGGTCAACTATATTTTTATTTGTTGACGTCTTTCTCTTCTGGACTATCAAGGTTGCTTCAGTTTGGAGAAGTTAAATACTATCCACTTTATTATCCCATTTCTTAAATTAGTCCAGTAAACTAGTTGATTTGTGCATCTTTTCAATCCTAATCTAAGACGATATAATACATTTTTGGTCTGATGCGATTTTTGTCAGATCCGTTAACCATCAGATCATTTTAACAGATCCGTTAAAATGATCAGATTTGTTTTTTTGTTAAACCTTAATTTGTCATGTCGCTTCTTAATACCGTTTCTTATTGCTTGTGAATTATGTGACGAAAAACAAATTTTATAGTATTCGGGTCGGACGAAAAATGCAACAGTTTAAAATAAATAATCTGACGATTAACGTATCTGACCAGAATCGCATTGAACTAAAAACTTATGTGACGGATATCATTTCTTTTTCGGATAACTTTGAGCCATGATATCCGTTCAAATATGGTCATCGCTCAAAGTTTGCCAACGAGCAATTGGGAATGTCTAAAAAAAATTAACAGTGGTTTTTATATTTTTTTTGTATAGAAAAGTCAATTATAAGAAACTAATTTAAATATTTTGTCATTTAGTTCACTACTTTTTCAAAATTAATTATTGAAACTATTTTGGTTGATGACGTCAGATTATAATTGAGGGCCACTGCCAAATTTCTAAATCTATCTAAATGCGTACGATAAGGCGACCCCTTTTAATTATATTTTGCGTAGTGGTACACTGTAACTAGTGTCACTTTACTGGCGCTGTCAATGTGTTAGATGTCAGACAGCGGGTCCAAATCAAACTCCGTAGTATAATCCACGCGTAAATTGTGAGTAATTCTAACCACACATAATAAAGTACGACTTGTACCGGTCACGCAATTTACACCAATGTCAAATGATGGTCATTGCTTATTTATTATGTAATAAATTCATTACATAATATTAAAATTAAATAACTACAGAAAACGAGTTTAAAAGCGTTTATCTCGAAATGGTTTTCGAATTAATATACATTGCAAAATTAAAAAAACTAAAAAAACACGCTTTAAAAAATAAAAAATAAATTTTAATAAATTTCAATTCACTATTCTTATAGTGCAGTAAAAAATCTTAATAAGCAATTATTATATTGTTATATCCAGATCAAAATTTGTAAACAATTCTAAATATTGATAAAATAAATAATAATAGTTTAAAATATTTTATTGTAAAAAAAGCGTGGGGTGCATGGTGTCAATTGTCAAGGATTATCATTTTGATAACATCTTAAAAAGCACCCCACGCTTTTTTTACAATAAAATATTTTAAACTATTATTATTTATTTTATCAATATTTAGAATTGTTTACAAATTTTGATCTGGATATAACAATATAATAATTGCTTATTAAGATTTTTACTGCACTATAAGAATAGTGAATTGAAATTTATTAAAATTTATTTTTTATTTTTTAAAGCGTTTTTTTAGTTTTTTTAAACTATTATTTATTTTCTATTTTTTAGTCGCATTTTTTTTCTTTCTAACTTTACCCCCCTCACCTACAACCCCCAAACCCCCTAAACCCAACCCCCCAACATCCCCGACCCCATTTCCCCAACCCCCCCCCCAAACCCCACACCCTTACCCCCAATCCCCTAAACCCCCCTTACCCCCCTCCTCATTTTACAAACCCCCGAACCACCTAAACCCAACCCCCCTAACACCGAACCCCCAAACCCCCGGACCCCCCGCCCACCTGCCCCCAACCCCTCCCCCCCCACCCCGCCACCTACCGCCCCCCCCTTCCAGTTCCATCATCAAACCCTTGTTACCATCTAGGCCTCTTACCCCCTCCCCATTTCCCACAACCCCCCAAAATCACTTACCCCCGAACCCCCCTACACCCCCACCCTATTCCCCGTAAACCCCCCCCCCCCATCTCCTAACCCCAACCGCCACACCCTAACCCCCAACCCTCTAAACCCCCGACCCCCTTACCCCATACCCCATTCCCCCCCACCCCGCCACCTACCCCCCTTCCAGCTCCATTATCAGACCCTTGTTACCATCTAGGACCAAAGTACTCGTCAAAACGAATCAAACGAGCCCAAACTGGATGGGGTTGTTTCGTTTTATTGTGGAGTGCCTTTGGCCATCTTCCAGCTCCATCATCAGACCCTGGTTACCATCTAGGATCAAAGTGCTCGTCAAGACGAATCAAACGAGCCCAAACTCGACGGGGTTGTGTAGTTTTATTGTGGAGAGCCTTTGGCCATCTTCCAGCTCCATCATCAGACCCTGGTTACCATCTGAGATCAAAGTGCTCGTCAAGACGAATCAAACGAGCCCAAACTCGACGGGATTGTGTTGTTTTATTACATAGTTCCTATGGCCACCATCCAGCTCCATCATCAGATCAGCTCCATGTTACAATAATATTGCATTGTCATCCAATTTACACATATGTGCAAAATTTCAGCTCAATCGGAAACCGGGAAGTGGGTCAAAACCGCGCCCTAAGGAGTCGGTTACAAACATACAAACATACAGGTGAAGCTAATATAAAGCGTGTAAAAAAATAGACATCACCAATTTGGATCACAATATTCTTATTCGTAGAACTGATTGCATCAAGTCTTTGAATTGCGTTCCGAAACAAATACATGCCAAGACCACATGAATAAATACGGAGCAGAATAAAAAGTTCAAACAACGTCGCGCACGCATTACACTACTACACGCACAACATATGTGTGTGTGACCTGTCACAGACAAGACGGGGGGGGGGGGGCGTGCACCGGCGCCCGCTCGGAGACAAACCGGTTTGAACTAGCTCAGTGAGTAGACAAAGTTCAGGTGTGCCGCTAGCGACGACGCGACCGTTTAGCGTTTAGCTACATAGTTCGGGTGTTCGGTTGTTTTTAAAGATGCCTACCTGTTGTAGTGTTTGTAGATATACAGATATTAGATACTTAGGTATTTGTTTGAATAAAATATTTTGATTTTTAATTTTTGTTTTTACCGAGCGACAACCCTATGATAATAGGTAAGAATTTCGAGCACTGTTCGGAAGCTTTTCTTCTGCTCCGTATTTATACATGTGCTGCAGAACTATAAAATGTTAGGACACCTTATATTGAATCGAGTGGCAGATGAAAAAATGATGGGTCCGACGTCGCATATGCCATCACATCACTATTGAGAAAGTAGATAAAATGATAAGCAACCTTTGGCATCCTTAGATGAGCGAAAGAACGTAAAGCTGAGCAACTACATAAAATAGCACACCACGTTCATACGTGAAGTAGAAGAAAATGATAAAGAATCGTGTATCTTTGTTTAACCTGTACAGTTTGGTTTGATACAACTTCAGTAATTTGGTCCCGTTTGAAACTAGACAGCGAGTCTTGGGTAAATCGGCCAGTTGCAATTTAGGCCAAGCGCAGATTCTGCAGACACCGCGCTATTTCTGGCGGATGGAGTGAAATGGTGCTAATTTTTTTTGCGAAAAATTAGCGCTTGTGCAACAGGAAGGATACAATATTTTTTGCTCCGGAGTTAAGATTATGTATGAACCTGAAACGGACTTTTGAAAACTAGTCTATAATACTAGGGCTATTTGAAGATTAAAATTTATGTGGCACAATAATACGTTAAATATTTTTTTTCATCATTATCATTTAAGCCGAATGACGTCCACTTCTGAACATAGCCCTCCCCCAATGCTCGCCAAACAGATCGGCCCTGCGCCATCTGCACACAACGCGTTTCCGAAACCTTAACCAGGTCGTCGCTCCATCTTGTTGTAGGCCTGCCCACACCGTGTCTCCCGGTCCGTGGACACCACTCGAGAACCTTTCGGCCCCATCGGCCATCAGTTTTACAAGCGATGTGCCCTGCCCACTGTCACTTGCACTTGACCCTGGCGATTCTTCGAGCTATGTCTGTGACTTTTGTTCTTGCGTGGATTTCATAATTTCTAATGCGATCCCGCATAGAAACTCCAACCATAGCCCTCTCCATCGCCCTCTGAGTGACCTTGAGCTTTCTTTTATTTGGTAAATAATTATGTTTGTGCGAAAATTATTTGTTGAGCTGTGCGTAAAACATACATAACAATAATATCAACCACCTCTCATGTTCTCAATTCTTCTTCTGATCTTCACTTGTTTTTCAACTTTACTTACTTACTTGTTATCTACACTGCACTTTGCCTTTTGCCTGGCAATGTATCTTGAACAATGAATCACCTAGCATGACCCATTTGTCCGTCCAAAATAAACAAGTATAATGTATCCGTGTTCGCTCGCACGTGAGATCATGCACCTTGAACGGTCGGCTGTTCCTGTTGCGAAATAGTTCTATTTTACACTGTTACTATTACCGTAACAACCGTAACATTCACATTGGGTTTGAAGATATCCAGATTGTTTTGTGGATACAGCGGGAGATTACGCCCAAGTTCAGTTTTTAGGAGGTCATTCCTTGGCGCCGTTAGTATCTTTCGTTTCCTTCTTTCTACTGAAATTGCAGTTAATGAATCAAATAAATTATACAGCTAACAGCTAACTATACCTAAGATAAGAAACACGGGTCACTTTCGTATCTGTAGTTGAGGTATGCCTGACATGCTTCGAGCCAATCCGTGGTCTTTTTTCAAGGTTGGTTCAAACGGAAAACCATCCGTCACATAACTTAAGGACTTCGTAAGGAGTGGAATTCCCTGCCTGCGACTGTGTTCCCTGTACACTACAATTTGGCCATTTTCAAGTCTAGGGTGAATGTAACATTTACTAGGCAAGCGTGCTCCATCGTAGGAGTAGGACTCATCTTCGCTTTCCAACAGGCGTGATTGTGTTCAAGCGCAAGCCTATATTGTATAAAAAAATAGTATGATTATCTGAACCAAACTCCGCATTGCAAACAGTAACAGTTAGTCTGGTTGGCATCGTGGCACCCCTCCCCCCTTTAAATACCCCACGTCCCCTGGCCTTCCGCCAAGCTTCCTGAAGAATCCATTGAGCGAGAAAAAAACACATTTCCACCAACATTCGCTGGGTCTATATTGCATCCGTGCGGCGTCGGAATATAAACTTTAGATGACCGTGGCAAGGTCGCGTTTGCAATAACATGCCAGTGTGTCATAAGAGTTTGGGTAAATTATTAAGCTATACGAAACGAGTTTTAATTAGTGAATGCAACTTGCAATCTTATTGTAAAACAAAGTGTTAGTGACCCGACAGTTGCAGGGAAGTCACGGGATTCCTGGCATTTTTGTAACTGTTTATTGTTTTGTAATCGTGCCAAGGTTTTTCTAAATTTTCTCGAGACTTATCGTAGACTTTCTTCCTAGAGACTTGAAGCTGTTTGTATCTTACAATGTCTCTCCGTTACTGAAGTTATAAAATCACAAATCTTGCTTTGTCCACAGTAAGTCTGAATAGTTTTTCCACAGTTTTGATGCCGGCTCATTCGCTGTCGTTTTTCTTTTTACAATCTTCCGCTACCCCGCCACTGTGTACATTATTAAAGCGTCTCAGTACATTATTCAACCTTCTTCTGCTTGACGGTGCACACCTACTACCTTCTTCACCATACGTTTAAGACCTCTACAATCTTTAACTGATGCGGAGTAAGCGACGGCAATAATTTACCACATTTATTCGTAGGACTGATTTTTCAATGTTCAGTTAACAGTATCTGTCAGATAAATGTAAGCTCTGTCCTTTTTTTCCTATGACGTGAGAAAAGGAAAGCGATAGTTTTAACTGACGATACTTTTATGTGGAGATTGAAAATTCGGCCCTTAGAACGCTTCAAGCCTATTCCGCAGGTTTTCTTTGTTTTTGTGGTCATGTAATTTAATCATTATCATCTGCTCCCTTTTATCCTTCATAGAGTGTTCAGGGCTTTGTAATATAAATATAAAATTAATAAGATTAACTTCAGATATGGTCGTATCCTTATATTTGTAATATCGCCCAAATAATATGGGGCAGTTGATAGGATGGTTTTCGCAGTCCGCTTTGGTAATACTTTTAATGGAACTAATTTATTTATTTATTTATTTATTTATGTTTTTGGGCACAAACGGTACAATAAAACTTATACTACAAACTGTTACATTAAAAAATTAACCAACAAAGTTGCCACAGGTTATTAACTCTTAATAATGATAATATTAGGTCCCTATCTAACGGGTGAAAAAGCAACATACATGCATGCAAAAAAAACTACTACTAAGAAAAAGAAAACGAGAATGTGCACCTAACCCATTCTCAGCAAACAAATACAAAAATGGCAAACACAAAAAATACAAAAAATGGCAAACAAATGGCTAATGCGATTTCTCCGCACTAGATCCGTTACAAGGAACTTGTAGAGGAAGCGAAATAGGAATTGTGAATAATCGCAATACCTAGTTCCATAAAAGGAATTGCAGCGAATAATCCTTCAAGTGATACAATTTTGTTAGTACCCGTGTATGTAACAGTATCTTTTCGTATCAAAAATTACAGTTATTGGCATCGAAATCTCGCGTCACTACCTATTGTATCTAACACGCAGCTGTGATAATTCAATGGGTTTCATTTCTAGCCACTTAAACTGTCACGTTACCATTCATAATTATAATGTTATCTCTGAATTCCTCTCTGAACAAGATTTCAACGTAAAATACCGGAGTTGTTATTTAAATAAACAATCTTAAGGGCGAGCGGATCTGCCCAAAATAACTGTTTCCCGAAAGCGGCGCGGAGATCAAATTATTTAGTTAACCGGACGAAAATACGGGAAGCGCTCACTTAGCTGTCGGAGAAGAAACGATACGGCACTGGGATATAAATAATACTAATTTCTTTTATAAGGGCTGTAACTTAATAACGGAAAATTCATTAAGAAGGTTACAGAATCGCTTGTTATGTTTGTAAATAAAACTGTAATAGTCTGTCCAAATAAAGTTACTTCATTATCATCATTTCAGCCGAAAGAAGTCCACTGCTGAACATAGGCCTAGATCGGTCCCTCGCCATCCGCATCCAACGCGTTCCCGCAACCCTGTTGGAGGCCTACCTACACTGCGTCTTCCGATCCGCTGACGCCTTTCGGCCCCATCAACCGTCAATTCTACGAGCGATGTGCCCACTGCCACTTAAGTCTGGCGATTGTTCGAGCTATGCCCGTGACTTTAGTTCTTGCGCGGATTATGTAGGCTCAACTTCGAGAAAGAGGTCAATCGACGAATTGGACTCGGCTGGGCAGCGTTCGGAAAGCTACACATTATCTGGTCATCCAATATACCGTAGAGTCTCAAGTCAAAAGTTACATAACATAAAACAACATATTACACCTGTCACGATTTTCAGATGTGATCTGCTGCTATTATTTAGGCAAACTATGCTCTCCGAAGTCCAAAATCATTTTATCTATCCGGATTCAATGTATGTAGTTCCTTATTAAAACTAATGCAATTCCTTTTTCGCTCTTGTTCCTTTACAGTTCCTTCTTTCCTCACTTGTAATGGATCTTATACGAAAAAAATCGCAGTCATTCCATAAAAGGCACAGGCGAAGGAACTACTGCTTATAATCCATAGAGGCTCCTACGAAATTCGAAATTCGAAAATCGAATTTCGTCGTAAAAGCCATCTTTCCTTCGATTTCTAGACTTTCCTTATACGTGATCTAGTGTTGCCACTTATTAAAGTTGCGAAGTCACCGTTAACAGTTATTCTCGACAGTTCGCGACACTTTTATTTTAAAACACCATAATTATTACATTTAACAAAAATATTGAGTAATTCGCGAACACTAAATCTGACTGAGCCGCATTCGCCTGACGCAAACCGGGGGCGTGTGACGTACAGATTAAAATCAGCCGCGTCACATGTGATAGCCTGAGCGTAATGATTTAAGGGATACAGGCTGAATTGTGTAAGATTGATGCGTCTGTTTGCGATCGAGTTATGTTGCGCATGTCGTAACATCGGCTTCATGAATTATTTAGGTTCTGCAAACATTCTTGCATTGACTTTACAAAACTATGTACAATCTTTTTACTTTTCTCCTCTGCTACTACACTTGCACGATAACTAAATCTATGTGACACCAACATGGTATCATGTAGAATACCTACCTCTACTTCCGCATAAATCGAAACATGTCACACAGATCCAACTATCACTAATACCACACAAAATGCTAACGCGCATCGAAAACTTTACGAGTTTATTTTCAAAGTTAAACCGAGCACACAACGTTTCGAAATAATAAAAATGACGTACTATTGAATCCACTGTTATGTATGAGAGTACGTTTATTTTGAGTTGTTTCAACGGAGCTTGGACTTTTTGAAAAAATGTGCCTCATTGAAATCATGCCGGTTACACAAAAAGAGTTTTTCTGAATGATAGATTTTTTGACGTTCATACGTACCTGTTATAGTCTAAACCGAAGAAAAGTTATTTGACTCGTCTTAGTAAGTATAGTATAAATCTTCCCAGGTGAATTTTTCGCTTCGAGCCATTACATTAAATTTGAACCTTAATACTATGACGATACCATTTGTTTTGAAAGATAAGGGCTCGAAGCGAAAACTTCACCTGGGAAGATTTATACTATATCAAAATCCCTTTTGCCTAAATTCCCGTCCCGTTCCGCGCAGCACTTAGTTGATAATTTAGGACAATCGCAAGCGCATCTTCAACACCAGATACTTGCTGGCGAAGGCACACATTTAGAAATAACTATGTAAGTAAACCAATACGTTAGCATTTGTCACTAATGGAATCCAAATTGAAATAGAACTAACCCGCGCAATACTCGCGTCGTTGCGTGGCGTTCCTCGTCCTGGATACAAGACGTTCTGAACTATTTGCAAAACTAAAGCTATTTATAAATAATTTGGCATAGTTTCGGCCATCACGCTACGTCTAGCTCCGTTGATTACTGTTACACGAAACTATTTCGGCGAGAGATTGTTTTATAAACCCTTTAGGTTGTCGTGTTTTGTGTATAGCAGCCGCATATCCCTGTACCCTGTTGAATTATATGTAATAAGTCCGGCAACTTGGCCCGATTTGGCGCGTAAAATGTTTTTAAGTTTTTAAAAAGTCTTCGTTGTTAACTGGATGCATTTCGTCCGGGATATTGCAAATCTGCTTATTTAACATACGCAAATACCGCGTATCTGCACTACATGTAATTTTACGGGATATGGTTTTAACCTCGTATTTGTTGTCTTTAAATAATTTGGAGTAAAAATTATTTGGAAGTCTTCTACTTCACCACTCTAAACTAGGGACGTGCATGTTGTGCAGTACTTAAAAGAACTAGTTCCTGACACTGTATAGTCGACCAATAAACTCCTTTACCACCCTAAAGTTCAATGTCAGTTGTATGACTTAAGACATCAAAGGCTATTTTCACTTACAAGTCAATGTGACAATCAGCCTTATTGTTTTTATTCTGATGTAGGAACTGTCACAAAAAATGGTAAAGCACTTAATTGGTCGACTATACTATTCCTATCTCCTCTCTGCTTTTAGAACAGGTCGATTCACAAGAGCAGAGGCCGTATTGTCCAACGCTTCTGACGCTTGCCTTCGCTTTTACAATCACTTTCTATCATAATTTTATACAATTTGACGGAAAAAAATAGTGATTGCGAAGTCAAGCTTCAGAAGCGTTAGACAATAAGCCTGCTGGCATGAATGGATACAATAAGCCTGCTGGCATGAATGGATACAATATCTCGAGAGCAGGCAATTGACAACATTTCATTTTTTTAACACCTGAAAATTACTACAGGAATCGAAAGAGTTTCGCCTCCTGAACACGGAAAAATATTTATTATAATTTATTTCTTCATATTTAAAAAAATACAACATATTTATTAAACATATGCGTACTTACTTAAGCGTAATAGGTATAAAAAGTGACCCCTCCTGTCCACATTGTGGGAAGGAGGAAACGAGTGAGCACATCCTAACCGAGCAGCGCGGCGTGATGTATTCGGGAGTGACGAGCTGAGGGAGGAGGAGCTAAAGGATGTCTGTCTCAAAGATGTCCTTTTGTTCAGCAGGAGAACGAGAAGATTCGAGGAGAGTTGCTGTGTGGGAGCGCTGCTGGGACAGTAACCTGTCGGCTCCAACCACGGGGAACTGGGCTGAATGACTGTGCAAACGATCGACAGCCCGCCTGACTCAGCAAGGCGTCCCCATACATCATACATATGTGTACTGACCTGTACCTCCACAGAATAGATATGTTTCCTTTACCCTTTTCACTAGAAAAAAGAGCTGTCATAATTTTAAATTTGATAACAACCTTAATGTCAAATTTACGTCATCACTTTTTTTTAATAGAGACTAGACAAAAGTAATGGATCTATTCTATCGTTACGCTCTTTTAGAATAAGCACATCTTTAAAAAATTGTAATAAATAAATTAATAATCCTACATTTCGTACTAAATACAAACTGAAATATAGATGCACAGAAAAAACCCCAGAAAAAAGACCAATGCTGGGAATCGAACCCAGGTCCTCAGCATTCCGTGCCGCGTGCCATACCCCTACACCACCACTGGTCTAGAGATTAGACACGAATCTTTCCTATACATCATACATTTCAATCTGCTAAATCATCACCTTATGCAGTGACAAACGCACATCTATGTTACACCCTCATCGAGTAGTTTGGAGCGATTCAGTTCAATTGACAACATTTCATATTTCTAAGACTATAATTTGTTTCGTTCTCTGTATACTGTTTGGGAAGAGAAAGACGCTGATAGTTTTAAATTTTCACTAGGATTATTAATCAAGTTAGCTATGAAGTATCTTTTTTTTTTGTACTTATTTTTTCAACTTCATTTTTTTATTACTTTTACGGTCATCCCGTGAAATCATACATTTCGTACTAAATACAAACTGAAATATAGATGCACAGAAAAAACCCCAGAAAAAAGACCAATGCTGGGAATCGAACCCAGGTCCTCAGCATTCCGTGCCGCGTGCCATACCCCTACACCACCACTGGTCTAGAGATTAGACACGAATCTTTCCTATACATCATACATTTCAATCTGCTAAATCATCACCTTATGCAGTGACAAACGCACATCTATGTTACACCCTCATCGAGAGATTTTAACACTCCTTCGGAACTAACCGCTCACCTGGACAAGAGATGGCGCTACTGTGCAACTTTAAACAAGTTAGCTATGAAGTATCTTTTTTTTTTTTTTTTTTTTTTTTTTGTACTTATTTTTTCAACTTCATTTTTTTATTACTTTTACTCCGAATAGCTCCGATTGATGGACCAGCCAGGGCCAGCCGAATGAAAGTGAACACAGTGGACATAATTAATGATTCCTTGAATGCAATCAAAATTGATCCATCCGTTTCAAAGGGCCGGCAACAGATTGGCGACTCTCTTTGAGTTGTTGATATTTATGGGCGGTGGTGATCATTTTCCATCAGATGACCCGCTTGCTCGTTTGCCTCCCTCTCACAATAAAAAAAAAGTTATCAGCTCTTTTGTAAGCTGCACCTTATTTTTTCCGTGTACTAGCTTTTCTGTATTGCTTTCTTTGTAGTGTATAGTCGACCAAGTTTGTGCTTTACCATTTTTTATGACAGTTCCTACATCAGTATAAAAACAATAAGGGTGATTGTCACATTGACTTGTCAGTGAAAATAGCCTAAAAATGTTTTAAGTCATACAACTGACATTGAACCTTAGGGTGGTAAAGGGATTTCTTGGTCGACTATAATAATAATAATACCTAATACTGTCTTGTATTATTAGGGTTGACAGCTCTGTAAATTTTGACACTACCTAACGCTGGATTAGCAGTTAATTCGGAGCTAAAGGTTAATTCTGGTCTGCGCCAGCCCGCCTAAAAGAACTAAAAGACCGAACTACCTAGTACATTTGCTCCATTGTACTAGTCTGGAGCGATTCGTTCAGTGAACGAACACACACAACTCTCCGAACTAGCTCCAGCTTGCTAACATGAAGCAGTAGGTAGTGTTACAATATCAATTCCCAGAAGCCTGTTCATTCATAGCTAACGGGGTCAGACAGAATTAGTCCGCATACGTAATGTCGTAGATTCGCGAGAGAAATGACAAATGCTCACTGGCTTGAAGTTGAAACATTGGAACGGCGTGACTTTTACCGATCGAACTTAGTAACAGCAACTTGGCTTTTCGCACATTACCTAGGCTTAGGCGGCATAAAAAGTCCCGAAAAATATAAGCCAACAGTTGGCTTATATGAAATTTGCCCTTCAACCGGAATAACGTAACGCGATTGTAAGATGAAGCTGTCAAATGGGTTTTTGGACGTTTTGTACCGCAGTGTTTGCTACTGACACTATCTAGTGTATAAATAATCTAAGGGGACAATTTATTGTCCCGTATTGGTTTCGCCAAATTACGGGACAGTGAAAAATTACTTA
Organism: Archips crataeganus; assembly: GCA_947859365.1. NCBI lineage: Eukaryota > Metazoa > Arthropoda > Insecta > Lepidoptera > Tortricidae > Archips > Archips crataeganus. The sequence continues at coordinate 2,559,804 of OX402053.1, read as the reverse complement.
GTGTCTGAAATACGGGACGACCCGTAAAATACGGGACATCTGGTCACCCTAGTGGTCAGGCATCAATTTTGCTATTTCAGTAATAGGGATGTTGACACCATTCAAAAATAATTCGAAGACACGACTCCAGTAAAAAAACGCTTTATTATAGCCCTGAAAACCAGATTAATTTTCGATTAACTGCAAAATTAGATTTTTTGTTGCTTAAAAACAAATAATTAGTTAGTTAATTGAGTATGCGAACAAGTGACGTCATATGTTGCTATTGCCATTCAAACTCTATGGGAGAAATGTGTTTTGACAGCTCATAAAAAGTACGTCAGTTGATTGGTGGTGTCAACATCCCTATTGACGGCGATCACGTTAAAGTCGCAATTACATGGAATAGCGTCAGATCTAACCTATCGATTTGAATTTTCGCGAACTGGAAGACTTGTCGTAGGAAGGCCCCCAACAAGATGAACTAACGATCCAGTAGAGGTCTCAAGAACCACTTGTATGTGGGTCGCGCGGGACCAATCGTTGTGCAACTCTTTAGGGGAAGCCTTTAGGATTGAAATGTGGCAACGTTGCCTATCATCGGATGTCTTTCTTATACTGCAGAATTTTCCAAAATTATTAAAAAAAAGAACTCTTAAATGAAGCCGAAGCAATCTGACTTTATACTACATTTTTAGCTTGAAATAACTCGAGGAATCTGTTCTTAATCTCTCGAGTTAATCGTCGGCTACGGGGTTATATCACAAGACATATGATATTTCGCATTTACGTCAATATTCTGGTGTATATCAGTGCGTTTACAGCTGTTTATTCTTGGTGATAGTAAAGCCTGATATGCAGACAGGTAGAGGCAGTTAAAATTAGCCGTAAAGTCTTCATAATACCTACCATTGTCGTGGGAGCATTTGTGTTATGATGGTTTACAGCAAGCCAGAATCAAATGTATCTGAATAAGATGCTCAAAGTAATTTTTTTTTAGGGTTCCGTACTGAAAGGGTAAATACGGGACCCTATTTCTGAGACTTCGCTGTCCGTCCATCCGTCCGTCTGTCCATCTGTCACCAGGCTGTATCTCATGAACCGTGATAGCTAGACAGTTGAAATTTTCACAGATGATGTTTTTCTGTTGCCGCTAAAACAACAAATACAAAAAAAAGAATAACATAAGGTCCTAACGTATATACTCTATTAAGAACAAATCTTTTGTAAGAATAACTGACATATTTTCCATAATTACGAAACATGACTCTCATCTGGCAAGGCAGTAGTGCTTCAGTTAGAAAGAGTTGGTACCTATTCAGGAGATTACGTATAAGTACCTTATCTTAATGGTTGTTCTCGGGTCTTGGGTGTTTAATATGTATTTAAGTATGTATCTATCTATATAAGTATGTTTATCCGTTGCCTAGTACCCATTACACAAGCTTTGCCTAGCTTACTTTGGGACTAGGTCAATTGGTGTGAATTGTTCCGTGGTATTTATTTTTATTTATTTATTTATCTCAATCCGGATCTTTGTCAATCTATATACCAAATTTCATCATCATTCAGCCGTTATTGTGTGAATAAAAGACAAATATCCAAACATCTGAACATCCGCATCCGTAGTCTTCATGATTGTACTAGCCAATGTTGGGAATGAATCGATGATTCTTTTGAAATGTGTTCAGAAATGAGGGTCTATTCTAAAAGTCATAGTAAACCGTACTGAAAGCGCGGTCTATATATATGTGGGCTATAATGGCTATAGCCAGAGAGCGGTACGTGGGCCGCGTCTATTTCCGGAGAGGGAGACTGCTAGCGTAAACGTCACGGCGTCTGGTGAAACGTGTGTTAATGACTTTATATTGATCATCATCATCATCATCAAAGACTATTTAAAAGTGAAAAAGTTTTTCGGGTGCGCCGGTGGGATTCGAACCCACGTCTTCTGGGTATGCGCCCCAACGGGTGTTCTACCAATTGAACCACGTCAAATCCAACCGACTCCCCCGAAATTCTTAATGCAGCAGCATTAAGCAGCAGGTGCAGGTGCAGGTGAGCAGCCGTACTGCTAATAAAAAATAAATAATATCATCATCATCATCATCATCCAGCCTATACAGGGTTATTTTTAATTCACTGACATCCTCTTAACACATTCAGTGCCGGGAACGCCACAGGGGAGTACGGAGAACTCCCCTGTGGCGTTCCCGGCACTGAATGTGTTAACCCTGAATTCCTATCACTCAAACAAATGTTTTTTGTTTTACGACTTTTTAAAATGAAGCACTTTTTTTCCCATACAAATACACAGAGTATCGTAAAAATAACAGGTAATCTCAAATTTTCAAAACGTTATTACACCAAAAATATTAAGTTATGACAAAAGCCGTAAAACAAAAAACATTTGTTTAAGTGGTAGGAGTTTAGGGTTAAAAGGATGCTAATGAATTACAAATAACCCTGTATACGTCCCACTGCAAGGAGCAGTAGTAGCAGCAGAATGAGAGGGCTTGGACTTTATGTGGACTTTAACTACCACACGGGCCCAGTGCGGATTGGAAATTTCACACACACCATCGAATTTCATCTTAGGTGTGTCCAGGTTTCCTCAGGATGTTTTCCTTTACCGTAAAGCTCATAGATTTCAAGTGTAATTTCGCACATCAATTCCGAAAAACTCAGAGTGCGATCCCGGGCTTTGAATCCATGACCCTCTGCTTGAGAGGCCACAAGTCAAACCACTAGGCTAGGCCACCACGGATTATAATTATCCCAATAAATAACTGATCGCATTTCGATTGCTTCTGATTGTCTCTATTTCGGCATGAATGCTTAGCCAGGAGCGCGGCTGTTCCCACTGTTGCCACCACATTTTTCAGAAGTCGCCAGAAATTTGGATTTTCTTAATTCAATATAGGCTTATATTAGACCACAATAACGCCTGATGGAAAGCGAAGATGAGGCCTACGATGGAGCACGCTTTCCTAGTAAATGCTTATTCACCCTAGACTTGAATTTAGGGGAATAAGCAGGAAGAAGGCAGTTGAGCGCAGTGCGCGCGCCCCCAAGCAGTGCAAACCGTACCTACAACAAATATGGGGCGCTGTAACCGGTACGCGCGAGCTGCACTACCGCTCAGATTCTTCCTCCAGAATGGCTTCTATAGGCTAAAGGCCGGAACACGACGAGAGTCGCTTGGCGGCCTGCCTCAACCTATAGGGTGGTGGCCAGCCACGGCCGAAGCTTACCACCGGAGTTGTATCGCTCGTTTAGCATTAGCACCACCCAGGGGTCACGTGCAGGGTCTCGAGGGTAAATCTATGGACGCGAGCGATTTCAACCCCCAAATAGTTTCCAGTTTGTAGAGAATTCGCTCCAAAGGGAGGATAGATTTATGGAAAAAGGGGAATCATAACGTACGTACAGGTCGATTCACAAGAGTTGGCACGAATGGAATGAACGAAAGCAATGTCACTTTGAGTTTTTTATAGGAAAATGACTGATGCATGACATTTTCATATTTGTGTGAAGTGTATTCAAATAGGTAACACAGATACTTTCATTCACTCATTCGATCCATTCGTGCCAACTCTTGTGAATCGACCTGTACGTACGAAGTAGTTTTTATGAGCTGTCAAAATACGATTCTCCCATTACACTATGCATGGCAATAAATAGCAAGCTTTACATTTATCTACAAAATTGCTTAATTGATAGTGTCAGCCGTTGTCAAGGCCCATATCGGATACAAATTCTCGCCCAAATTTAATAACAGCTGATGAAGTGTTTAATCGTGGCCGAACACGGTCAATCGGTGCTATTCGGAGTACTTAATTTTTTTGAAATGTCATCTTTTATAAAGCAGTTGGTTAGGTTAGCTTAATAATTATATTGAAGAAAATACTTTTTCGGAAATAAATGGAATGAAATTTATGGAAAACGACACATAACGCGGCATGTTAATTTGGGCAAACGATAGAGAAACATTTATAACATAAAGAGCATAAAGTATCAAAGACTTAATCACGTACTATTTAAATTACCTCGACATTTCGACCAAAATGCAGCGGCCGTAGTAACGCATATAGGTACGCGTAATTTTAGCAATAAGTAGTTCTCTGATTAAGTCCCGAAAAATATTAGTTATCAGTGAAAAACGTGAAAGGTTAAAACAAACATCAAAGATATTGCAATTTCTTGTTCTACACGTTGTCTAATATCCAACACCGTGTCAGTCATCGTCGCGGCCGCATTCTCGTCACTCTCATTTCGGCTTTAGGTATTTCTTGGAAGGCAGACATTGACCTGCCACGCCTATCCGATATTGAGCTAGACTTTCTTATAAATGTCCAAGTAAAAATATTAATTAGGTACCTGTTGGAAATATGAACTCTTCGTTGGAGACAGTATACTTTCAGAGATACTTTTAAGAGGATACGATGCGCAACATTTCTCCATACTAACGTAATCCCCAGTTTCCTCCCTGGATAATGGCTTTAGAGCCAATTTTTTTTTACTGTGTAATCTGTATCTACCACAGCTATGCCCCTATGTTTCGTTTTTTTTCCATATTTCAATTAACATAAGAAATATAAGCTTTCAAAAACTGAAAAAATTGCCCAATTTCAACGTCATTTTCAGACACTCATCAGAAAAGAATCCCTCATACAAACAAAAAAAAGAAAACATAGGGGCATAGCTAAATCTGTCTTCTAATTATTTTTGAAAAAAATAATTTTATTGGTCCAGTTTTCGAGAAGAAAACAGGGGATTACGAAATGCTGTTTTGACCAGTTTTACGCGCCTATTAACGGTCTGAGCTGCAGTTGTCCCGCTCTCGCTGTACTGACACGAAGGGGTTCGGGCGAGACAGCGACATTTAATTAAAATACCTATTTCTCAAAAGTCTCTCAGCCATCGTACCCTCTTAAGCACCCGACTTCGGTGAAATTTCTTAGATACTGACGAATATGTTGGTTATGTCCAATGTCACTTAATTTTTACATAGCCCGTTGTCGTGGCTCGTCCGTCTTAACAATAAATCTGTAAACTTTTTGAGTAAATCAAATTATATCAAATGTAGCCATTACTAATACCAAATGTTACAGTTATATCACATATTGTTATATCTATCGAGCCGCATCCCTACTTATTCAGCCTCCTACTTATTCAGAAGACCGAATATTTAACTTGGCATATTGCTCACCTGAAAAATTGTTTCAGTAGGATCGGTCCTGAACGAAAGGCATTCCTGTGAACTGGTATTTGAAGTATTCGACGCGGAAGCACACAAATAGGTTGACGGCGCGCCAGCGAGCGTGAGCTTTGTTTTGTGGGGACTTTCGGCTCGAAATGTGTTTGACTGGTGATAGCCAGTGATGCGTTTGATTCTCAGCTTTGTTACAAATGTTTACGCCCATTTAGACGACCAGATGACCTAGTGGTTAGAGAACCTGACTACGAAGCTTGAGGTCCCGGGTTCGATTCCCGTGTCGGGGCTGATATTTGTATGAAAAATACGACTGTTTGTTCTCGGGTCTTGGGTGTTTAATATGTATTTAAGTATGTATCTATCTATATAAGTATGTTTATCCGTTGCCTAGTACCCATAACACAAGCTTTACTTAGCTTACTTTGGGACTAGGTCAATTGGTGTGAATTGTCCCGTGATATTTATTTTATTTATTTATTTATTTATTTAGGTAACAGGTTTTGAGGTTTATATCTTATATCAATGACTAGATTTTGCCCGCGACTTCGTCCGCGTGAAGTCAAAAATGGTTCTAATAGGAACTGTGACTTTCGAGACATTACAATTTTAAATAAAATGTGCCTCCCTTTTTTACCCTCTTTAGGGTAAAATTTCGGTAAATCCTTTCTTACCGGATGCCTACGTCATACAAAGAACACGCCTTCCAAGTTTCAGGTCTCTAAGATCAGCGGTTTAGGCTGTGCGTTGATCCGTCAGTCAGTCATTCAGGACAAAGCATTTTATATGTATAGATCCTAGATAGATTTACAATCTTTTGTCTTGCTGCTTTACAACATTATACACTGTGTTCACGCCTTTAACGCAAATAATTCCGATCCGCATTGGCGATCCCTAGCTTCGAATAGCGTATTACTGTGGTAAAAAATTAGTTGTATTAAATATAGGTACTTTGCACAGAAATATATCGAGATAGAAGGAAAGAGTTCGGCAATTTGTAGCGATACCGAGCCTGTAACATCCTGCGTAGGTACTTTGACGTCACGAGTGTAATTTAGTGATGGGAAACATAAGCCGCACGAAAACAATTCAAAAGCATCGATTCACAGATCGATTGGAAAACGGCACCGATTCTATGCACCGGCACCCCCACCGCACCGCGCCGCGGCCCCGCCGCTGTCAGTCACAAACAAAAATAGTCGGATAACAACATTAGAAGCGGGAGGTTGCGTGCGCGCTGCGCGGGGAAGTCCAAATATCGGACCACAGAAATATATCTCGATTCGTTGTGAAAAGAAGTAAGTACATACCTTTATTCGTGTAATGACAAACAATTTACTCGTATATAATTTTTCACTCAATTATATTGCGCAAGTTATTGTAGGTGCCTTTTTATCGATTTCAAATATCGATTAGAATCGACAGAGGAAATAATAATTATTTTCGACAGAGGAAATGAGAAAGCTCAGAATTTTAAATGAAAAGAGTCGGATAAGCTGTACTGATTAGTCGTCGGTACTTTGATGGGCCAGCAAAGGTGTCTTCGTGGAAATGTATAGAACAAATCCTGCTGTTTTTTGTAGGAAACCATTTTTTACGACCAGTTGCTTCAATCCATTTATTTTTAATATGAGGATTATTCGGAAAACTGAAACAATATTGCAATATAGAAGTAACCATAACCTGTTTGTTAATAATATTTGCTTTGCACTACGTACATTATATATGCAGCTACATAATAATATAAAAACGTAATTATCATTTCTTCTGCTTTCAAAATCGATTTTAATCGATTAAGAACTGCGATAGTGTACTGTACAGCACTATTCTTACTTTTGACAGAAAAAATGATAAATCGACCTTGAACGAGACTCGACAGTTTGAATAGCATATTTTTACATCGCTGGTTTTGAACGCACGCCATGTCTGGCTCGTCAAATTAAAGCCGCAATGGAAAGCTAGCGTGGACACACAATCGCCCGCTACTGTTCTGATGAAAATAATATAATAAATCGTTTTTTAATTAATATGAGATATTTTAGGACAAATAGTACTTACCGATGAAAGGAAATAACTGGATCAACAGCTCCAACTTTATTGGCAGTGTTTGAACAAGTAATTATTGAACAACGAGTCATTTTGTTTTTAAAATCTGACGTCGCACGCAGACCGCGGTCGGGAGCAGACTGAAGTTCGCGGCGAGCATTGGGGCTTATAAACACCATTTGGCCAGTCGACGTACGTAAACTCTTTCCTTATTAATGAACTAAAACAATTACTTTGCTCACCCGCGACCTTACAATAGTTACGTTTATGCAAGAAATGTGCGTTCATGCAGTTCCTCCACCTCCACACTGTACGAACACACACAAATCACATAAACCCAACCATCACCACCACCAAGCTACACTGACGCGTTTCGAACTCAACCAGAGCTCATCTTCAGAGTTACCAGAACCGTATGCTATGCTACCAAATGTTAAACTAACAAACCAAAACAAATGTTTTAACTTGTCACTGTAACTTCTCAAGTACCCACTTTATTTTTCTTATTCTCAAACTACCCCACAAAAATTAACTTTTATTGACATATTATAAAACTACCTTGAATTTTTTTGTTTATTTATTTATAAGGCATATTTAATTAATACTAACTGTTCAAATTCGACCCAAGCCGCAGTAAAGGAGAAGATACTAAATTTACCTGTTCATTAACATGTTCTCTTTCCTTCTATCTCGATATATTTCTGTGGTACTTTGGATGTAAGTAATTAATAACATTACTATTTATTCGTTTTATGACTGGTTTTTCAATAAGTAATCAGTTAACAGTATCTGTCAGATAAATATAGGTAAGCTTCTGTCCTTTTTTTCCTACGACTTGAGAAAAGGAAAACGATAGTTTTACTGACTGATAATTATCTGGGGATTGAAAAATCGGCTCTTATGCTGTTAAAAATTTATTTATTAATTGAAAATTAACCTGGTTTTCAGGGCTAAAAGGCAGTGTGTTTTTACTATAGTCGCCTATTCTTGGTCGACGATATTCGCTTATCTGTGGCATGGACATAGCTTTTATAATCACCCTGCTTGTAAATGCTATATTTATGCTATGCGCAGGAAGGTCGAGGTCGCTGGTCCTTTTATAGCACAACCTCGGCGCATGATCTCATCTCTGCGCACGCAGCTTACTCGTAGATTATTAAGTTACTAGCTTTTGCTAATTATTCCGCGCTCATATAAAATTTATTTGTTATTTATTTTTATTTGGTCACGTATGCCGCCGAGGCGAGGTGGCTATTGAGCGACTTGTGGTCCAGGGAAAGGTTGAGGGTACCAGGCCACGAGGAAGATCGCCTATGAGGTGGACTGACCAAATAAAAGCGGCAGTAAATGGCTCATAATCACTACATGAATGTACGAGGAAGGCGGCCATCAGAGAGGAGTGGCGGCGTGTTGTGAAGCTTGCCACCAACACCTGACGTGATGACCACGACCACTCTGCCAAGAGTGATACCGACAAAGAAGAAGATAAAATTTATGGTCAACCTACCGATTTCTATCCCGCGGGATATACCAAAAATCCATTTTTACTGCTGTGTCTCTATGAGGCTAAAGGAATGGTTATGTAGATAGGGTCCCATCACTTAGGTAATTGAATATATAAATCCCGTTTTTTTTCTTATCGCATATCCGAAAATCTTAAAAGTGATGGTGGTAGTGGAGCTACGGAACCTTTCATGTAGGTACGAGTCCGACTCGCACTTGACCGATTTTTTATTAGACCCTAGTGTTTTTCATACGGGCCGAAGTTACTTACTCTCTATTGCGACAAAGTATACCCCGACTTTACGGTAGTAGTTAACATTCTTCAATGATTTTACACACTTACATTGTAATTCATTACTTTTCAAGGAAACCTGGCGTAAACAGCTATTCTTCTCAACTTTGTATGTTCACATTGTTTACAATGAGGCGAGTAAACCGCGTTTACTTCCCTTGAGATGAAATCAGCCGGGTGCATAAAGTCACGTTCGATTATTGCTACCCGATCGCGCAGAAACTAATGCGATAATCATAAAGGAAGCTTTATTTTGTAGGAATTGGAACACATACACGCGTAAGGCTGGCTGTGCACTGAAGAAGAAACAATAATAATAATTAATGCTTGTACTACCTGTGTACTAGACAACAGATAAACATACTTATATAGATAAATACATACTTAAATACATAAACATCCAAGAGTCGAGCACAAACATTCGTATTTTTCCCACAAATAACTGCCCCGACCGGAAATCGAAGCCGGGACCGGACCTCAAGCTTCGTAGTCAGGTTTTGTAACCACTAGGGTATCCGGTCGTTGTGTTTTAAGTAAGAATAAGAATAGGAATAAATTTATTTTTAAAATCATCATTGAGAATACATTGTTGTTGAAAGATATCCGGCGGACCTTGAACTAGGCAGGGGTCTGTATCTCGGGGCCCAGGAAAAGTTAATGATTCTTTTTAACTGATCTGAAACAATGCACGTAGCTTTTGACGCTAATCAATTTTAGGTATTCTATGCACTTGTGTATGTGTGCGTGAGAGCAGTACCTCTACCATGAGTTTACGTGACCGTACTTGCTAGCGACGGCGTAAATTATTTGTATGGAGAATTGTACAGCGCCTCTAGCGGTCACTTACGGAAGTACAATTCTCCATACAAATCATTTACGCCGTCGCTAGCGAGTACGGTCACTGTGAACTAGTGTAAACTCATGGTAGAGGTACGGCTAGTATCAAAGCCGAGCGCAAGCGCGAGTTACACGAGTTCCCCGTCCCATGGCCGAAGGAGAACTAGCGCTGCTGACTATCGGTAATGGGGGAAGCACGATGGCTCAAGATAGGTTGGTTAGACTGCGCGTGTATTTAAGTATTTTCATCGTATTACTAAAACAAATATACATTTCAAAAATGTAGCAACACTACGCCCTAGAAAACGTCTTGTTTTATTAACATTCAAAAAGTCATGACCTGCCGTGCAGTATTTACGTCGTACACGAATTTATTTTCTTTTTTAGAGACGAATTTGGATTTTTTTTCTATCGAGCGAACTACAAAGTGATCGTGTTTCACTTACACTACACATGAATTTCAGGACTATAGCACGAGATTAAATTAATGCAATAAATGTATCAAAAGCTCAGTAGGGCCTTAATGGAATTGTCACGAGATATTATTATTATTCGATATCTGTCTTAGTTTTTAACCTTTTGCATTATCATTCATCACATTGGAGGCATTAGCAGTGTGTCATAGTTGTACACCATTAAATACGTTTATGTCTAAATACGTTCGCAAATCGCCAGTGCGTTATAGCTCTTAGGTCCTGCTCAGCTGCCAGTTTATCATAGACTCATTTCTGTTTGTCTTGAATGCCGTCTCCAGCCTCTTTAAGATCCTAGGGCTCCTCGAAGCATATCCCTCTTGTGTCCCGACAATGGGGCTCGCGTTACGGCCGGTTCGACCGGTCTGGACATATTCTCGTGTAGGCGTGAAGATATAATGGCGCGAGCCGCCGTCTATTTATAGCGAGGCTTTCAGTGCAAGGTTGCCTGACCAATACTGGCGTCTTGGGATTTCTTGTATTTTTGCAACATATGTATATTTATTTAGGTCCCACTGCAGGTCGTCCCGCTCATAATGTGGCTTGAGCCGTAGTATCCACGAGGGCCGAGCGTGGATCGGGAACTTAATTTCTTTTCACATTCACCGTAAAGATCACGGTAAATTTTAAATCCCGCCAAAAACATAACGGCATACACATTTTGTGTTCGCGTTACCCAATATTTTTAACCCCCGACACAAAAAGAGGGGTGTTATAAGTTTGACCGCTACGTGTGTGTGTGTCTGTGGCATCATAGCTCTTTAACGGGTGCACCGATTTGGATGCGGCTTTTTTAATAGAAAGCAGATTTCTTGGCGATGGTTCTTAGATATGTCTCATCAAAATCGGTTCGGCCGTTTCAAAGTTATCAGCTCTTTTGTTAGCTGCGGAAGGGATCTGAGACGCATAGCGGGCATTGACTTAATGTCAAACATACGAGTGACATAAATTGCGTTGGGGGTTATTAAATTTTTAATTTATAGTTATTTAGTCAACCTACATCGGCGTGTGGGACGCCTGGCCAACTTTTGGCCTATTTAAATAAATCTTAAGTTTGCTGACTCGATAACGCTAATTTGGTGTTCACAGGGGAGAAAAATCGTGTTTTTAATTTGTTACGACCCGAGCCATAAACGTGACAAAGGTTAGCCAAGTTCAATGTTAATAAATAAGTTAAAAACTGTAAAAACTCTAACACAATTTGGTCACAAAAAAAAGTAAATTCCCATTATGCGTCTAAGATCCATGCCGCAGTAGCAAAAGAGTTGATAACTTTAAAACGGCTAAACCAACTTTGATAAAACATATCTAAGAACCATCGCCAAAAAACCTGCTTTCAAATTAAAATCACAGCATCCAAATCGGTTCACCCGTTTTAGAGCTATGATGCCGCAGACAGACAAAACATACACCCCTAGCGGGCAAACTTATAACACCCCTATTTTTGTGTCGGGGGTTAAAAATATGCTTGTTGGTGCTTGACTGTTTGACTGTCAATTGACTGTTAATCTTTTGTTACAGGTACTGTCAACAGGAAGCTTATACAGGGTGTTCCTAAATTCAACGACAATCTGGTATACCGGCCAAGTGGTCAAGTTAAGTGGTTAATTAGTTCTGAAAAAAAGTCATCCACTTAGTTAAGGGCCTACCGAGTTTTTCGCGCTAATCGATTTTGGGCGGGCGATTTCGGGCGTAGGGGAGGCACGATGGCTCAAGATAAACCTATCTTGGACTGCGCGTGTTTTTGGGTATTTTCATCTTATTACTAAATAAATACATATTTTAAAAATGTAGCTAAACTACGCCCTAGAAAACATCTTGTTTTATTAACGTTCAAAAAGTCATGACCTTCCGTGCAGTATTAGCGTCGTACTACGAGTTTATTTTATTTTTAGAGACGACTTAGAATTTTTTTCTATCGAGCGAACTACAAGTAATCGTGTTTCGATATAGGGACTTGACACTAGAGTGAATTCTCAAATATCTTAAATATGAATTTCAGGACTAAACTAAACTTGCTGGTAATGATAACAGCACGAGTTTAAATGAATGCAATAAATGCGCCAAAAACACGGTAGGGATATTTATTTATTTATTTAATATTTTTTAGTCAAGTCTACATCGGCGTGTGGGACGCCTGGCCAACTTTCGGCCCATTTAACTCAAGTTTGCTGATTTGTAGTGGCTAATTTTATTTCCACAGGAGAGATAACTTTTGTTTCTTTTGATGTGTATGACTCATTTATACGCAAACAGACAACTTAAACCAAGTTAGAGTTGGACAAAGACATGTCTTAATTATATTAAACTGTGTATCCGGCGACCAGTTTCACTGAAACTTGATATCCCTGTCTGAAAACAAGATTAATGCAGGCGTTAACTAGTACCACGTTATACATATGAATGTAATTGGCTTGCTGTATTTACTGTAATGTCTAAGATGTATATATAAGCTGTTGGTTCTCCATAAATAAATAAATAAATAAATAAATAAATAAATAAATAAATAAATACACAAGATTATATCCATGAGTAGCTGACCGCCGGCAAACGTTGTTTTGCCATATCACCTAGGGGTATAAAAAATAGCCTACGACCTTTTCTCAGACCTACCGAGTATGGATAAAAAGGTATCATAAAAATCCGTCAAGCCGTTTCGGAGGAGTTCGATAACAAACACCGTGACACGAAATTTTTACATATTAGAAGATATTCGTACTTACATAAGACTACCCCAGTGAAAGAATTAGGTACAAAAATCGCTAAAATAATATACAACGTTTAAAACTTAACGATGTGCTGGTACCGGGCGAGTGAGAGGTTCTGGTTCAGAGGAAGTTCAGTACGCTTAGTATAAGTTTTACTTCACCAAAATACTTCTCGATCGCGTTTACGTAAAAAAATCAATTACTAGGGAAACATGGACAGCGTCTCCGCGCGCGCGCTTCCATGTTTCCATAGAATTGAAATTTTTACGTAAACGCGATCGAGAAGTATTGCAGTGAAGGAAAACTTATACTAAGCGTACTGGAAAAAATAAGGTAAAAATCCAAGTCACTTAGTTAAAGCAATAATAGGTATAGGGTGCTAATAAATTAGGTATCAATATTTCCATGGCTGAATCTACTCCTCAAAACAAGTCACTTTTATTCTAAAAAATTTTAAAAATTAAAAAAAAACTCGTATTTCCATAACTAAAGCGTAATCCGTTTGGATAGCTATGTATGAAAAGTTTGCGTTTTTTTTTAATTTTGAAAAGTTGAAGTTTGAAAAGTTTGAAGAGTTGTGTGTTGAGTGAAAGTGACTTGTTTTGATGAGTAGTTACGCCCAGGAAACATTGGTTTCTAATTTATTAGCACCTTATATTACTTATTGCTTATCTAAGTGACTTGGATTTTTTCCTTATTTTTTCCAGAACTTCCTCTGAACCAGAACCTAGCTGATGATCAATTTGAAGCGAATGAAATTAATTTTTAAGTGTTTTGAGGGAAATTTAGTAAATCTTATTTTTCGTACGTAGCATCTGACTTTTACAAATTCGACCTGACTATACTGTTCCGAATTATCAAACAATGAAATGTACAGTCAGCTGAAATTACGCTCTATGTTAGGTATTGTTGTGATCTGATTCATTGCATTGGCATAGAGTACGTCTGGAGGGCATTGATCTTTGCCATTTAGAGTAACTGTTTAAAATGTCATTGCTGGTAGGTACTTGTGCATATGTACCTATTCTAACTGCTCATTGTTTCGTTAAGCGTATATGTTTGCTTTTCTGGAATTTAAAATTTTAGAAGAACGGGTTTATATCGGATGGTCAAATATACCTTTGCCCTAATTTATTGTTAGGTCTAATGATTGTTAGGATAACAAAAAGGATTTGTTAAAACAAAAAAAAAAATTTTGACTCTACTAGCATTGTCATCCACAAACTACCGGGTTTCAAGTCGATTCCTTTAACCGTAGAGTCCTGTCTTGCGGCGACAATCCTGGCCGGTCCGCCAGTATTTCACTACCAGATTATTGCATTGTCACTGGAGTTGGATAAGTACGCAAAATTTCAGGACAATCGGATACCATGAAGTGGTCGAAAAATAGTTTGCAAATTTTGTAACCATAACATACAGACGAACGTTAAGGTTATTAATTACTATAGTTTTCGCATTTGCATAAGACATAAGTTTACAATACAATACAATACAAATATTCTTTATTGATCACCAAAAAAATACAGAAAAACATATTCATAACAATAAAAAGAAAAACAGGCAGACAATAGGCGGTCTTATCGCTCAAAAGCGATCTCTTCCAGACAACCAATACTGGATACCTACATGTACAAATATGAACAGTTTTATGTAGGTGGCGGAAACAACAGACAGGAGAAATGAAGAGATATTAATCAAAATATTAAAAACAATACAAATATACAATATTTATGTACATAAATAAACACATACATTAAATATAATACCTATACACTACATATACAGAATATCAATGAGAAAATGTCAAAAGGCCGCACGTGAGAAAAGTAACTCGGATTTAAAGACATATATAATGTAAACAAATGAACAGGGAAGGACCGACGATTGAGGATCAAGTTAGTGACAAATAGTGAACTTTGAAGAGGTTTTTAAAAATGGGAAGGGATTTAGCTTGCCTTAACGCCAAAGGAAGCGAATTCCAGAGACGAATGGCAGTCATAGTAAACGAGTTATGATAGAATTCAGAGGAAGAAGGAGGAACGGTAAGAAGAAAATTCTGTGCAGAACGAAGAGAGGACAAGAACTTAAAACGCTCTTGAAGGTATGGAGGAGTGGGTTTACTTCTATTTACATACGGAATAGGTATTAAATGCAGTATCATTTCTAGAAACCAATCTATGTATTTAACACAAACACAAAATTTACCTCATTTGGCTTCAGCTAATCCCTTTTAATATACTTGGTTGCATTTTATTCGCAAAACACTACTTTACTTCACGTAGTGTTGCCGATCAATAGTCAAATATCGATTGTCTATCGACAGCCTGTTCGATAAAAAAATATCGACAGGTCCATCTAAAGAAAACAATGAAATGAATCTTTGTTGACATTCTTGTCTGTGTACCTATTTACCTAACTTTGTTCCGTACATCGTTCTATTTTTTCGTTATCAATATTAATTATATTTTTCATTTTCATTATATTTTTCTTAATGTTGTTAACTAACAGTAGAGGAGTCCAAGAGGGGATTTCGGGATTTACTCAAGCGCGTCAGATTAACATACAGGGGATACCTTGTACCCGGTTATACTGGGCTTCATAAGAAAGGTCAAAACACAAAGAGCGATGAAACGAGCTACCTATGCTTGGAGTTTCCCTGCGAGATCTGATTAGAAAGGAGGAGATCCGCAGGATAACCACAGTCACTGAATAGCTCGGAGAGTTGCCAGACAAAAGAAGTAGCGTGGGAAGGCCCCCAATATTATGATGGACCGAGACGATCTTTCTGGTAAAGATTGTAGAAATCACTTGGAAGCTGGCAGCTCGGTACCGATCGTTGTGGAACTCTTGGGGGAAGCATTCGTCCAGCTGTGGACGTCTTTCGGCCGCTATGAATTCACGTTTAATTGTATTTTCATCGACGATACTTTTCTGAATGACCTGTGACTTTCTCAAACTTGTTAAATATGATGTATTTTAAAAGATAATTTTATATCGATAATATTGCACTTATTTCAATTTCCAATTTCTGAAAAACGACTGTATTGCTCTCTAGAACTGTAGTGTCAATAGATCTGTATATTGGCTTGTTGTAAATGAAAACTATCGTCTGTGAAATTATCGATACTATGTGGAAACTCTAGCTTCGCATGCATTATCTTAAAGTAAATTCAAAACATGATGCATGGAAATACCAGGCTTTCCATTCACACATCCAAGTCTTTCTTACATCACCATAAGGAACAATTTCGCCTAATTCGCGCGACGCAATTTTATGCTTTTTCTGCATACATACTACCTACACAAATGTAGCATTAGCATAAAACTTGAGATAAAGTTTACCAATCGATATTGAAACCTTCGTGTGTTTGGAATAGGGTTTAAAGAAGTTTGTTTCAGGTGTAAACGATGTTTGGTAGAAATTGAGTTCATTGAACCCGAGCGGCCGGTCCGGTCGGTTGCAAAATTGCATTTTTATGTCATAGGGTGGAAAACGAGCAAGTTAGGGGCGGACGAAGTCGCGAAAAAAGGCTAGTTCTACATATTCTTTGACTGGACGAAATCAGACAGTGTCAAAGCAATTAAAATGACTGGTGTTTCGGACGGGTCCGATCCAGGTCACCGTCTGCTGCGCACTGCCCTAATTCGTCTGTCAAGGGCGAGAGGGCTTTTAGACGAGACAGCTATAATAAAGCTACGTATCAGAAAAGGACAGGAGAGCCAGCTGATTTTCGTAACAATACAGGGGTTATTTTGGAGTTCTGGATGGTTGACGGCAGTTACAATTTGTATTTGATGATTTCTCAGGAGATAAAGTTGACTAAGGATTTTGACACCACCAATCAACTGACGTACTTTTTATGAGCTGTCAAAACACAATTCTCCCATAGAGTTTGAATGGCAATAGCAACTTATGACGTCACTTGTTTGCCAACTCAATCAACTAACTATTTTTTTGTTTTAAAACAACAAAAAATCTAATTTTGGATTAGACGCAGATTGTCCTGAAGTCGTAAAATATCCTAAACGCAAAATGTCCCAAACGCAAAATACCCTAAACTTACAGGCATAATGACCTAAACGCAAAATACCCTAAACGTATATTGTAGTGAGGATAACCTGTGGATATTACTTTATAGGATTGGGATCCATAGTCTACGATTGGAATTGTTACTCTCAAAATATAAATTCTCAAAATCAATACTAATATTATAAATGCTAAAGTGCGTCTGTCTGTTAGCTCTTCATACTTAAATTGATGACCCGATTTACATGAAATTTGATATGGAGATTTAGGCCATTTTGCGTTTATAGCATTTTGCGTTTAGGTCAATTTGCGTTTAGGTCATTTTGCATTCGTAAAATAGGTCATTGTGCGACGGGGGGGAATTATTTTTTAATGGCGTCAAACAAAATCACTATTCTTATACCACGCTGAAGTTCAATGTGAGTTGTATGGCTTAAAACATCAAAGGATATTTCCACTTACAAGTCAATGTGACAATCAGCTTTATTGTTTTTATTCTGATATAAGAACTGTCATAAAAATAGTAAAGCATTTACTTGGTTGACTATACATCGACGATGTCCAACCATTGCTGCTGCAGATGAATTAAATTTGTATTTTACAAAAGAGGGTTATTAAGTTGTAACTTAGGTTCACGCAAATCTTTAAGATCTTATTTTAAAGAAATACTTCAAATTCGAAGATATTTATTTGTCAAACATCGGTAAAAAAAAGTATGGACATATATAACAGGTCATAAGTGTCAATATTTTGCGCCGTATAATGCATACAAATAGCCACAGCTTGACATGCAGCATGCTTCTTACGAACTAACTTTTCTATAATTAAAATAATAATAATAATAAATAATAAATATCATGGGACAATTCACACCAATTGACCTAGTCCCAAAGTAAGCTTAGCAAAGCTATAATTGTATTATATAATTGAGATTATGTCATAAACCAAAACTATGAAACTAGAATACTATCCGTAATATACTCCCTAATATACTACAATACCCCCCTAAGATATTTAGATAATCAACTACATATGTATGAAAAAATATATGTGATTTTCCCACAAACATCGATAAACCAAAGGATACTAGAATCATAGTTAGAAAAGCTTATAGTTCCATCTTACAGACTGGCTAAAACCAAAAAATCGTTTTTGGAAAATTGCATACTCTTTTAAAATATAATTTCCAAAAACTAAAACTGATCGATCAAACTTATGCTAAATTTAAATCTGTTGTCAAGATGACACATTATTAAAATTATCATATAAGGCATCATATAAAAATAATAATAGCCGTGGTGGCCTACCAATCCGCACTGGGCCCGCGTGGGAATTTCGGCCCAAGCCCTCTCATTCTGAGAGGAGGCCTATGCCCTGCAGTGGGACGTATATAGGCTGGGATGATGATAATGATCAATTACGATAAAAGTTACGCAAGTTTTCATGCGATGTGTAATTTCCTTCATTTGATTTACTCCTTCTAAACGCCGTATAATATCATTTAACAAGAATGTAAAAGTGTCTGCCAAAATGTATGATTTACGGTTCTAGATTATATTTTGAGACGTTAACCCGAATTTAATGTGTAGGTGGATTTTATGTATTGTAAGTGATTAGGTTCGAAGACGAATGACGCCTATTATTCTCAAGATTTAAGATTGGAGGCCTTCGTGGAAGCGGTTTTAAGTGATATTATGTATTACTAGCCGTTGCCCGTAACTCTGTCCGCGAAGAATAGACCTACCAAATATAGATAAAAAGTTTTATAACAATCGCTGTTTCGGAGGATTTCGATAGCAAAAACACCATGACATGAGATTTTTTATACATATATTTAGAAAGAAGATGTTCTGTAATTTTGTTTATTCCTTTTAGTACAGTGAATTATCGTTTACTACCACGACAAAGTTAACAGTTGACCGTGGAAAACGGCACTCCTCATCAAAAATATTAGGGAATAGCACCAAAATCTACAAAATATTACCGAAAAGTATACTGCAACTGGTTGACATTATACAACTTAAAGTAGCGCTGTTACTGCATGCATGGGAAATCATGATTTATATAATAAACTACCTACTCGTATTGTATAAGTACTTAGGCTAATTACGCGTGAGTAACTCAGTCTTTCGCTAACCGAGGCGACGCAAAATCCTTAAAATTAGGATTAAGGACTCGTTTTGCATGTTATGTAAAATGTTTTTTTGCTTGAAATAAACAGCCTAAATTTTTTTTTCATTTTTTTTTATGTTTTATCTAATCACGAAGGCATATCATTTAATCTACGAATATTTAGTTAAATAATGAATGCAATTGAATCTGTAGCAATTTGTATACCATATATGGTAAAGTCATAGTGATACTAATTTCAATTCATTACCTACACTGTAACATCTTTTTAAAATGGACTACATTTCAGACATATTTAGGTAATTTTGTCAATTTACGAGTGAAAAGGTGTAAGTCCCGAATGTGTTCGAAATCGCAAAATCTTAAATATAAAATGCACTTAGTACTTATGTGTACCTGGTTATATTATCAGGCATTTACATTAAAACAATGGCATTCTCGTATCGAGTTTGGTGACTCAAATAAACCGAAGGCAATTCGGGTCAATCGACCGACAAATATAATAACTGGTTTACCAAGTTAAAACGGAACCCTTCTTGTGCGGCTCACACTTTTTAGGGTTCCTTAACCGAAGAGTGACACACAGAACCCTATTGTTGTAGCTACACTGTCCGTCCGTCAATTTTTCGCTTCGGAGCAAAAAGTACGCTATGTAAACGAAAAATTTAACCAATAGCAAAATCTACAATACGCAAAATGTACAAAACTCATATTGTGAAAGATGGGGACGGAACGTACAAAAAGGAGCCGTTTCGGAGGAGTTCGATATCAAACACAGTGACATGAGATTTTTATATATTAGATTCTTAATGTTATTAGGAGACAATGATAATATCGACAATGGAAAGGAGAAAGTGCTGAAACGCCAAAATTTTAGTTTTGGGAAAGCTCTTTTTCCGAAGAAAGAAATTCCTCAAATTTTCGTGCTATAAAGCGCCAAAAAAATGCTCTATTTCCTGCGTAAAACGACGTGAAAAAAAAATGTAATCAAACTGCAGGTAGGCATATAAAACTCATGTTGACCAAATTGGCGTTTTAACATTTTTTTTCTTTTCCACTGTGGATATGTTATTGTGACCTATTAAGTATATAGGTTTCTCATATCGGTATTATAGTCATTGAACGATGGCATCTTCGTGACAAAAGACAGTAAAACCTGATACCGGCTAATGCAAAGTGAGCAAACCAGGGAGGGGAAAAAATGGGGTTGTTTTTATTAAAGTAGGTCGACATTATTGAATAGCATATCTGCTTGGCTTAGTACTGCAAATATTTATGGAACTATTATCCTTTAATTCGATACCGGCAATAATATATTTGCCTTCAAACAGAAATCAAAGCCGATTCAAATTAGTAACATTTACGGTCTAAAATCGACTGTCGAATCGGCAAATGCATAAAGATAGAAACAAATGAAAGGTATAGGGTTAAAACTGCAAAGAAAAGGAAAGGGCAGCTCAAAAGTTGTCATCATCGTCATGAGAGTGTTTGGGCTGTAGTTCCCACGCGGACCCATTGCGGATTGAGAACTTCACACACTATTGAATTTATTCGTAGGTGTGTACAAGTTTCCTCGCTATGTTTTCCTTCATGTAATTTCGCACATCAATTCCGAAAACTCAGGTGTGCCCGGGCTCGAATCGAACACACGACCCTCTGCTTGAGAGGCGATAGGTCAAACCACCAGATTACCACGACTTAAGAAAAATAGTCGCTTCAACCAAATTCATCAACATTTTAGATGTTATTACATTAAAAATGGATATAAAAATAGAAATACCAGAAGCTAAATGGTATTTTAATTCTGAAGTAAATCATGAATTGATAAAATAGGTAGTTAATTAGAATAGTTTTATATTTCCGACAGATTGCATGTCTCTTTGGTGAATTATGAACTGTTAGGTATCTGTTAAAATAAAACATTTTGTAACATTATTTCAAGCAATAATAGTACTAATATAATAGTTAGACAGGGATGTGTAGCGTCACCGTGGCTGTTTAATCTGTTCATGAACAATTGCTTGACAGATTTAAAAGAGAATGAAAGTGGGTTGAGAATGAATGAGTTACTAGTCAAATGTTTTCTCTATGCTGATGACCAAGTATTACTTGCGTCTTCGGCCGAGGAGTTGCAGGAGATGGTAACTGCTATGAGTGGAGCTTTTGTTAGAAAGGGAATGAAGATGAATGTAAAGAAGACGAAAGTGATGGTGTTTGAAAGAGATGAGGCATTGACAGACTGCAATATCGTGATTGGAGATGAACAAATTGAACAGGTGAATGAGTTTGTGTATCTGGGTTCAAAGTTTACAAGAGATGGAAAGTGTGAGAGTGATATTGAAAGAAGAGTGAATGCAGGAAACATGGTGAATGGAGCTTTGCACTCCTTTATGAACAGTCGGAAGGTGTCTAACAAGGCTCGTTTGGCTGTGCATGGGGGGTGTTGGTTCCGACACTCATGTACGGAAGTGAAAGTTGGGTATGGCAGAAGAAACATGAAAGCAGAATAAATGCAGTTGAGATGAGAGCGTTAAGAAGTATGATAGGAGTTAAACTGAGTGACAGGATAAGAAATAGTGAGATAAGGAAACGCTGTGGTCTAAAAGATGATGTAGTGACAAAAATTGAGAAAGGTATGCTGAGATGGTTTGGCCATGTCGAGAGAATGAATGAAGAACGATTGACGAAAAAAGTGTATAAGGCGAGTGTGAATGAAAGTGTTGGAAGGGGTAGACCTAGGCGGACGTTTCGAGACCAAATCAGGGACGTCTTAAAAAAAGGCCAGGTCAAGAGTACCCTAAACCGAAGAGCATGTATGAAGGGAATAATGAAAGTGGACGAAGCGAAACAAGTATGTAAGGATCGTAGCAAGTGGAAAGAAATGGTCTCTGCCTACCCCTACGGGAAAGAGGCGTGATTATATGTATGTATGTATGTAATAATAGTACATTATTGTCGTGGCCTGGAAGTAGGCAATTGCTGGCTGAGTATGAGTATTAAACGGACGAGCTTGCGAGTCCGTTTAACTAATACGAAGCCAGCAATTGCTATTCCAGCCGAGACTAATATAAAGCTTTTCTCAAAAATGGTGAAGGAGTAAAATAGAATAAACTTTTATTACCTTAAATAGGTACAAAGAATTGCAAATCACTTAAAATTAAATGTTTAATGACATTTAATTTTACCCTTTCCCGCCTTTTTTCATTAAAAAAAAAACTGCAGGTGTATTTTTCTACCGATAACACCACAAGCTGTTTCAAACACAATAAAAAAGTTTGGAGTTCCAACAAAACAACTGATACCGGTCATTTGAGTAGGCTGTATACGAATAGTGCCAACTTATTACCGTGGCCGTTTTAACTTTTTAAAAAGTTTGAGACTCGACAATAATGGAATTTGTATGCGACATTGTTGTCGAGTTTATCGCGCCTGCAATGTTTTTAACTTTTTAATTTTTTCACTGACCATAAACTATGCACTTCACGTTCTGATATGTAAAGAATAATGTCAACTTTTACGGATATTTTTGAGAAAAAGACTTATCGACTGTTTTGTTTGTTGGTGCTCGAGTCTTGGATGTTTAATATTGTATTTAACCATTTATTTATCTATACAGGGTATTTTTTTAATAAGTGCACATATTTTAATATGTCATTCAGTATCGTTGAAATAACAAATTTCAGAATTTTTCATTATAATATTTATTACCTAATTTTTTTGTTTTTCATTGTAACTCGATCGAACAATTATTGGATGAATTACTATATCCAACCCAAATTTCAAAATGTAAAAAAACAAATTCTCGAACAGATAATCGTGATCTATCAACGATACTACTCATCAAATATCTGATACTGAATCAAATATCAAAAGGGTATAGCCGTGTTTGTATGGGACATTGGCCCCAGAAGTCAAATCGATTGCCGTTTTGCTGATTTATAAGCCCAGATGTAAGATGCTATTTCATAAAAAAAAACATCGAAAATGCTGCAGGTTTTCGAGAAAATTAAAAAAAAAAGAAATGCTGCAGGTTTTCATTTTTTTTGTCTAAACTACAGAACCGTTTTTTTGTAACTTACACACATGATGTAAATTATAAAGATGCATTATTAAAAAAAAAAATGGATTTCCAAATATCCTTATAAGTAGTGAAATTTTCACTTTTAAGTTTTCAATATTTTTTTTTATATTTCGTGATAGGGACACCCACCAATTTTCATTATATTATGTAGAAACTATTATTCTATAACATATTTTTTTTTCAAAAACATGCACTTGGCTCAACATAGCCAAAATGAAACAAACTTATGGTATATCATACATTTATTGGACTTAATATGGCTAACTACAAAAATCTAATAAAAATAACATAAGAGCATCGTGAAAATAAAATGTCTGTAGTACAAACAGGAAAGCATCTAACTGGCCATCAGTAGGCCTTATGTCAATGTTAAAAGGTCTACCGATGGTCAGTTAAGTTTGTGGTTGATGGTACAGTCGAGGGCATAAATAAGTAAATAAATAAATAAATATGACGGGACAATTCACACCAATTGACCTAGTCCCAAAGTAAGCAAAGGTAAGCTTGTGTTATGGGTACTAGGCAACGGATAAACATACTTATATAGATAAATACATACTTAAATACATATTAAACACCCAAGACCCGAGAACAAACATTCGTATTTTTCATACAAATATCTGCCCCGACACGGGAATCGAACCCGGAACCTCAAGCTTCATAGTCAGGTTCTCTAACCACTATGCCATCTGGTCGTCTAAATATCTATACAGCCATAGCGTCAAATATATGTGTATGCATCGACCTTATGCTTAGAGACATAAAGGTGTATAGATATTTTTGACAACATATATACACCGTGAAATTTTAGTGGTTGTTTTCCCGAAACGAGGTGATTTAGTTTCATTGTACAATCGATTTATAATTACTATTTTGACTAGAGTCAAAAATCCAATTGTGAAAAACGAAAGTCGAAAATGACCGCAAACCAATAGTAACGCTTCGTTGGTACAAGTAGCGTACGATCGTACGATAGGTTAGGTACCAACGAAGCGTTACTATTGGTTTGCGGTCATTTTCGACTTTCGGTTTTCACAATTGGATTTTTGACTCTAGTCAAAATAGTAATTATTATAAACCGACTGTACAATTGATACTAAATCACCTCGTTTCGGGAAAACAACCACTAAAATTTCACGGTGTATATTAATGCCCTTGACTGCATTGATTATTGACTCGAGAGATGTATTAATAAATAATCATCAGTCATCATTATCTGTGTCAATCGTTACAGCTAAGCCTTCATTTTGGAAAAGGGAACTTCCCTTTTTAACAATTTGTCACGTTCGAAATTCAAATTCGTAAAGAGCGGCGGTCGATACGGGACCGGCCGGGCGAGTTCTCCCGGTTGTGTCTGTTCACATACACACGGTATTTTAACCCTGTTGAGCCAAGTGTATGTTTTTGAAAAAAATATATGTTATAGAATAATAGTTTCTACATAATATAACGAAAATTGGTGGGTGTCTATCACGGAAATATAAAATACTTATTGAAAACTTAAAAGTGAAAATTTCACTAATTATAAGGATATTTGGAAATCCATTTTTTTAATAATGCGTCTTTATAATTTACATAATGTGTGTAACTTACAAAAAAAAACGGTTCTGTAGTTTAGATAAAAAAAATGAAACCAATTTTCTTTTTTTTTAATTTTCTCAAAAACCAGCAGCATTTTCGATGTTTTTTTTTATGAAATAACATCTTACATCTGGGCTTATAAATCAGCAAACCAGCAATCGATTTGGCTTCTGGGGCCAATGCCCCATACAAACACGGCTATACCCTTTGTGCACTGACTAAAAAATTACCCTGTAAGTAAGTTTATCCGTTGTCTAGTACCCACAGTACTATCTTTGCTTAAATAGGTCAATTGGTGTGAATTGTCCCGTGATTTTTTTATTTTATTTTATGACTTATGAAAGTAACAGCATGGCAGATACTCAAAAATATTGACTGAATGAACTATAATTCGGAGTTTGCTTCGATTGTAATGGATGTTTTCGTTCTCGACCTCGGTTCTTATCTTCGTTACATCACCGAGACGAACAAGTTCGCGGCTGATTGCGATAATTGCACTTCAAAGATAAGCCCGATTTGCTACTGGTCACTAATTTAAAATTAAACCGATTTTTGTGATTTTACTGTCTTCAAATTCTGGGGCTCTAGTGAAAAAGGGGTTAATCGGCAGAAGTTGAACAGCTGATTTCGACTTAACCCCCTTTACACACAAATTAGAAAATAGATATTAAATGTCTGCAGACTTAACCCCTTTTTCACTAGAGCGCCAGAATTATTCGCTGAGGTACAAGGGTACGAAAACCTGCGTCAGTTATTAAATTGATTTCTTTATATCAAGTCTTAGACTCTTAGTACCTTTTGAAAAATGGGAAACTTCAATGTCATATTTTGTTTCGTTAGACGCAAGCCACACAGAAGAGACGTGGGACGTGGGACGATTGCGTTGGTGCAAGCAAATGTCGACTGTACATAATGTATAGTCGACCAAGAAATTCTTTTTCCACCCTAAGGTTCAATGTCACTCGTACGGCGTTAAACATTAAAGACTATTTTCACTTACAAGTCCATGTGACAATCAGCATGTTTATTTAGAATTTAGTCGACTGTCATCAAACACAAAGTTTTGCGGTCACTGGGAACCCCTTGTTGCATATTACTTATTTTATTTATTTTTTTGTATGCTATTATGTCTCTACTAAATACTAAATCATCCACGTAATACAACGAATAACATTCCTAAGCATTTCACGACGTAACTTAGCTACATATTCCTAAGTTAGCTAAAATAACGTTTGCTAATAGTAGAGCTTTAGTAACCGAGGCTACCGAAGCACCCCAAAGCTGTCTGCGAGCCGTCTACACGTGGCCCCGACGCCTGCGCCCAAGCCTCCGCTGCACCGAGCCTCCGACTCCGTGCCTCGTACAGTATCGAGCGAACCTCCGAGCAGTGAGGTCATGTCGCGATGGCGGACGGCCGCGACTCCCCGTCGCACAGCAACCTGCGAGACCGCGTTAAATACTACGAAAAAGTCTGGACAGGACAAACAGCGGACACCGTCGACGCTCCCATCGACGTCGACGACATAGAAAGGAGAATTGAACAGCGCAAGCGACACACGGAATCCCCGAAATTCGAAGTCAAGCTAAAACATACGCGCGATACGGAATCGCCGACAAGGACTTATGATAGCCAGTTCCCTGATTACAAATTACGGCATGTTGAAGCGGCTGAAGAGGCGAAAGAGCATGAAGTCTCTTCGCAGGAGGAAGTGAAGTTTAAGTTTGAGAGAGTGGTGAGAAGGACTGTGACAGAGCACCATGTTCTAAGTGAGGAGAGGCCGGAGTCGCCTTTGGAGTGGTACTCGGAGTATCGACAGCATACGCTGCATACGGCGCCCAGGGTGGAGTACGTCAGGAGCAAGTCTGAATATGACTCGCACATCGCGCAAATAAGAGGTATGCTTAGATTTATGGATAAGAATTGTGGGAAGCTCCTAGCACAATTGAAACTGTTGACTAATTATTTTGAATATCAATTAGTATTATTAGCATAATCACAATGGGGCAAGCCCTTTTGTTTTGCATAAATAATCTCCTACACTTTCTTACATACATTATAGGTTGGAAAAGTTCAATTAAAAGTATTTAAATATAGAAAGTTCCTTGCAATAGTTCTTATTTGATGGAAAATGTTAATCGAGGTCATACATAAATGCGTAATTACCAATACGTCTAAAATATCTACACATCTTTACACCACTAACTGAAAGTCGGTGTGTACCTAATTATATTTGACGCGATGGTCGAGTAAGATATTTATGACCTTGACTGATTTCTGTGTACACCGGCCGGCACAATGCATTTGACCGTAGAAAAAACGTACTTAGGGTCTGGGTTAAGAATGACAGTCCCATACATTTTGACATTTGTTAACCCTGGGTTAGCAGTTAACTCGGAGTTAAGTAGCTAACCCAGGTCCGCGCAAGCCGGGCTTAGCTAATAAAAGAGCATATAAAGATTAGACTTTAAAAAAATATAAATGGTATACCTAGAGACGTAATTTCCAGATGTCCGGCTAGCTAACATAATATGTAGGTAGAGCAGTGTCCGCCAAATATTGTTTTCATTGCCCTATTGCTAAATTAATCACAATTAGCACTTTACTATGGTCATCATCATGATCCCAGCCTATTACTTATACGTCCCACTGCAGGGTACAGGCATCCTCTCAGAGTGAGAGGGCTTGTGCCGGCCGGAGTACCCGGGTCGATTTCAGAGCGTTTTGACCGCCGCGTTTTTTTTCATTACCGTCGACGTAAATATTGCAGAGGGGGATGATGATCAGAGTTAACTTTTTATATAAATGTATGGC
Organism: Archips crataeganus; assembly: GCA_947859365.1. NCBI lineage: Eukaryota > Metazoa > Arthropoda > Insecta > Lepidoptera > Tortricidae > Archips > Archips crataeganus. The sequence goes on along the minus strand of OX402053.1, from coordinate 2,532,120 downwards.
GGTATCGAGGCTTAGTCTGATTTTATCCAAAGTTGTCGCGATTTATCATTATTTTACAGCAATAATCGAGTGACACTAATGAAATTTAAAAAACGCTGACAAAACGCTCTGAAATCGACCCACCCACGCAGGACCAGTGTTACTATGGTAGGTAACTGGCGGAAAATTTAGACGATATTTTTACTTTGTAGTTTAATTTTAAGTTATATTTAGAATAACTAATAAAAAAATCACTGCCGCCCGTGGATACCTTCAACACGAAGGGTATCACAGGAGCGTTGCCGGAGAATATCATAGCTGCTTTTAAGGAAGCATACCCAGCGTTCTGCTTTTATTTTTCTCATGTTAAATAAGAGTATAAATGCCCTTGGCAATGATTGAATATTTGTTATAAACGCTCTTTCGGTATCAATTGCCACGTAACTTGTTGACTATGCGATGATCTCAGCAGTAACTAACACGTAACAATCACCATAAAATAAATGTTAATGGGAATAATTGCTGGCTAAATTAATGTTTGCATAAGTAATGTTTCGTCCCGTTTGGTAACCAAAATTTCGTAACCACCCCGTACGCCGGCTGTGGCTGTAGTTACGAAATTTTGCTTACGAAACGGGACTAAAGCTTGAAAAAAACATAGGAAAATTTCGTCATAAGTATACAGGGTGGAATTTTGCAATGCCACCTCCAGGGAAAGTTCTCTAACTCTAAATACTTACTGAAAATAGGAAAATATACTCAAAGGAAACATTCCTTTATTTTTGAAAAGAATAAAAACTGCATTCAAAGATTTTCGAAAATTCGTTTGCCTCACCCGGGAATCAAACCGGCTTAAATCAGAAAATATAATTCTGTATTTTTATCTCATTGTTCGATAGAGTCAATCAATAAGGATCAAATCCCTCTAACAAACTTAGTAAATTAAAAGAAAGGAAAACTGCATCCGCAAACCGCTTCAACCCTTTTTTTTAAGGTGCGGAAAATGCGCCTTATGCATTCGTCTCTGTTCGGGGAAACAGAGGGTATGTGGGGCTCTCCCACAAGGGGCCTACCCCCTAATAACCGCACGGATTCCCTCGTTGCCATTGTGAACGCCACGGGAGCATAAGAGACACCGCGACGCCCACTGGCCGCCCCGGGATGGGGCTCCTCTGTCATAAGAGACACCGCGACGCCCACTGGCCGCCCCGGGATGGGGCTCCTCTGTCATAAGAGACACCGCGACGCCCACTGGCCGCCCCGGGATGGGGCTCCTCTGTCATAAGAGACACCCGCGACGCCCACTGGCCGCCCCGGGATGGGGCTCCTCTGTCATAAGGGACACCGCGACGCCCACTGGCCGCCCCGGGATGGGGCTCCTCTGTCATAAGAGACACCGCGACGCCCACTGGCCGCCCCGGGATGGGGCTCCTCTGTCATAAGAGACACCGCGACGCCCACTGGCCGCCCCGGGATGGGGCTCCTCTGTCATAAGAGACACCGCGACGCCCACTGGCCGCCCCGGGATGGGGCTCCTCTGTCATAAGAGACACCGCGACGCCCACTGGCCGCCCCGGGATGGGGCTCCTCTGTCATAAGAGACACCGCGACGCCTACTGGCTGCCCCGGGATGGGGCTCCTCTGTCATAAGAGACACCGCGACGCCTACTGGCCGCCCCGGGATGGGGCTCCTCTGTCATAAGAGACACCGCGACGCCCACTGGCCGCCCCGGGATGGGGCTCCTCTGTCATAAGAGACACCGCGACGCCCACTGGCCGCCCCGGGATGGGGCTCCTCTGTCGACACCGTGCAATGCGGGCTCGGCTTTAAACCGCTTCAACCCTAATGATAAGGTATCAATGAGGGAGGCTTATGTCCAGCAATGGACGTTCTATGGCTGAATAAATGATGGTGAATTTCTAACGGAAAAACCGTAAAAATGAAAGCTAAATTGCTGAGATTGACGGTGTAAATATTACCTGTGTAAGAATTATAAACAACCTCTATAAAAGCCATAGCCGCTATAAAAGGCAGCGCAAAACTTTTTCACTGTTTACTAAGTAAAAGTTTGCCATAAAACTAGCTAGCTTGTTAGATAATCATAATCATAATCATTTATTTATTGCTTTATATTATGTTTTCAAGGTCAGGTAATACGTCCCAACATAAACCCTGTAAGGGCACAACAATACACTTAAATTAACCATTATAAAATAATTAGCATACTTTCTTATTTATTTTGAAAAGATGACTTCCTGCCATGTTTCTTGCGGCGCATTCTTCTTGGCAATGATGGTCCTTACGAAAGCGCTGGTAGTTTAAAAAAAAGTGACATGTAAAAGAGCCCTTTGCGGCCTATTTGCAGAATAAACGTTTTGATTTATGATTTTTTTTTTATTAATATCAAATAATTTAAATTCAAAGTCTAATGTTGTTGACTGTCAAAATACTCTCTTATATTATAAAAACTCTTCGAGATCAAGTATTTCTTCAGATATATACATACCTAGTATACAAACGAATGTCAAAGTAACCTTGGCCAAGGATAAACAAGTATGCAATACCTAAATCCGGCGTTATTGTGGACGAGATTTTATAGTTTAATGATGATTACATCATTAACTATGAAGCCATGTGGATCTACCATCAAGATTACTGCGCATCTAAATTATTGTAACTTTTTAACCGACTTTAAAAAAATAGGGAAAATATTCTTTGGTGCGCTTCTATGATCCTCAAGGAATGTTTGCCAAATTTTAAGCTCCTAGCTACAGTGGTTTAGGCTGTGTGTTGTCTGTCAGTCAGTCAATTATTCAGTTACTATTTAAAGTTACAGATGATTGACCGATTCTGTATGTCTCCGCTCAGCTCCACCTCAATGGAAGCGTACCTTAAGACAGTTTTTAATTTCTTCGCTGTGGATGTCGTTAGTAAATCCTTCGCAATCTTATCTATTATAACAACAAGTGATAATAACCAGTACAAACAGCAAATGCACTTAATTGTTTAAATTTTTTGCTGAGACGAAAAAGCAGAAAACTCCTCAGATATACCTATATGAAACTAGCTCTGACTAGCTTTTGTCCGTGCAGAAATATACAGCGCATATTTATAAGGTAACGTCTGAATTTACAGGGAGAAAGCTAAATGGTGTTACGAAATTAGTGGTTTTAACTCAGTTAATGCTGGGCAACATAATGCATTAACTCTGTTGTTAAAATTAGTCTGATATTTGGGATGTTCATATTTTGTTGCAGTGAAATCACAAACTGAATGTATGGACACCTCAAATTAAATAAGACTAATTAAAACAAATGAGTTAGTTTTATTGTATGGTCTAGTCAGAAACAGAATCACTAATTTTGTACAGTCGGTTCCCTAACATAAGTATCCAACTTTTCTATACAACTTGTATGAAAAAGTGGATACTTAAGTTACGGAACCGACCGTACTTATCACCATTGAGATTTCATCCTGCATACAGGATTTGCAATCAATATATAGAGCTACATGTTGTGTGATAAAGACATGCGAAATATTAATTAAAACTGTGTAATGTGTATTACATCACCTGCACAAATTGCTTATTTATTAACTTTCGACACAAAAAGAAGGGTATTATAAGTTTGACCGCTATGTGTGTGTGTGTGTGTGTGTGTGTGTGTGTTTGTGTGTTTGTTCGGATGCGGTTTTTTGTTTGAAAGCAGGTTTCTTGGCGATGGTTCTTAGACATGTTTCATCAAAATTGGTTTAGTCGTTTCAAAGTTATCAGCACTTTTGTTAGCTGCGGGAGGGATCTTAGACGCAGAATGGGCATTTCCTTTATTTTCAAAATATGTGTGACCAAATTGCGACGAGGGTTTTTAATGTGTAATGTACTTGAAAATGACGTACTTAATTGAAATACTTCTGAACTGAGTAATAAGCCTTAGATACTAAAAATCACACGCACGCACTTTTAAAATCCTTGATGCTTTCTAGGTTTATAATAGTTGCCGGTAATTTATTAAATAACCTGTGCGTCATCCAAAATATGCTGTTTGACAGAAAAGCAGTTTTTGATGGCTTAAAAACTGATGATTTTTCAGCCATCATTGTTTAGATGGATTGGATGCAATCCTTGGACTTGACAGTTTTTTTACATAGTGACTATGCTGGCTGTAGGTACCATGTTTAATAATAAGTATAAGTGCATACAAAATTATAGATAAAATTCCTTTCCGATTCTGACTCATAACATTTTTCAGTTGACATCATTCTGAGTAACTCCTATGCAAATATTTATAAAGATAAAATTCCACTGATCCTAATTATTGCGACCGCAAAATGATATTTGCCCATTTTATCTGATTTGTTGAATTTGCACTAAAAGAAAATATGATAAAGCATTTGTGAATTTACTTGCTTGACTTGTATCATTCATTGCATTTTACTAAAATTCTGGGCTATCCATCCATATTTAAACATGAAACTACCGTGAGACTCACTCATAGTGAAAATATACGGATCACTCACGTTTTAAAACGAGTTTAACTCGACTTGTTTCGGGATAATCCGTAGCCCTTCTTCCCGGAGTCACGCGTCACGGCGGCTGCCAAACGCGCACTTGCGTGCAAGACGTGAGTGATCCGTATATTTTCACTATTCATCCATACTTTATATCCATACTGATATTATAAATGCGAAAGTGTGTCGGTCTGTTACCCCTTCACACTTCACACTTAAGGAGGGATGAAAATTTCATTAATTTTGCCGTAGGATGCACCGTTTTCAAGATATTTGTCAAAACACCGGTTCTCGTCCGATCACCGAGGTTAAGCAACGTCGGGCGCGGTCAGTGCTTGGATGGGTGACCCGCCTGGTTCATTTTTGTTTTTTGAATGTTTTGTTATGACGTTGTCACGTTCTATCGTCTATCGTCCGTAAACCGACTTTACAGACAACTGGTTCTTTTAAATAATAATAATAAAAGCCAAACTGTCAACACTTTCGCAATGCATTCCCACTGAATCGCGTGCCTATTTTTAGCCGTCGCTTGACAATGCACAAACATGCCTCGTGACGGCAACTCTGGGCAATGACATCAGCGGCGATCAGCTAAATTGCTTAATTCAGGACTTACTCACACCATAATAAAGTTCTCACGTCGTCGTGTAATAGGTACTTACGGGTATTCTGCCAGATTTTACTTTAAATAAATAAATAAATAAATATCATGGGACAATTCACACCAATTGACCTAGTCCCAAAGTAAGCTAGGCAAGCTTGTGTTATGGGCACTAGGCAACGGATAAACATACTTATATAGATAGATACATACTTAAATACATATTAAACACCCAAGACCCGAGAACAAACATTCGTATTTTTCATACAAATATCTGCCCCGACACGAGAATCGAACCCGGGACCTCAAGCTTCGTAGTCAGGTTCTCTAACCACTAGGCCATCTGGTCGTCAAAAACTTTATAAGCAGACATAAAAATTTAAGGGGCAAAATATAATGACAGGTAGGGAGTTTCTTTACCGATAAACTCAACTATCCACGCTTTTCCCGTATGGTAGTGATCGCCCCTAGCTTTTTTCGTAAGTTTGTATTATTTTTGTAAGTCTTATTTCGGCGACAAATATGATAAAGTTTACACAAAGCATATTTTAAATGATAGCTGGGTAATAAGTACCATTGTACCATAGCACCCGGGACCACAAACCTCATCATAGTCAGATTCTCTAACCCTCTCGCAAATGCATGAGTTCCACGGTGCTTCTGGGAAGTACCCATTTCGAATGACTTAAATTCAGATGACAGATGACTCTTCAACTTGTCGGTTGTCACCTAGCCCGCAAACCGCAAACTGTCAATGGCATTCTCCCCACATGATTACACTCGATCCATTCATGAAAAGCGTCGAGTACAATGCCAATCGCTCTGCTACATTACTCGCACACAGGTGCATAACGCGTAGGATAACCGCAATACCTACTATACTTCGTTTTTAGGGTTCCGTAGTCAACTAGGAACCCTTATAGTTTCGCCATGTCTGTCCGTCTATCTGTCTGTCCGCGGCTAAGCTCAGAGACTGTTAGTACTAGAAAGCTGTAATTTGGCATCAATATATATATCAGTCACGCCGACAAAGTGATTGAATAAAAAAAAGTAAAAAAAATTTTTTTAGGGTACCTCCCATGGACGTAAAGTGGGGGTGATTTTTTTTTTCTCGGCTAACCCTATAGTGTGGGGTACCGTTGGATAGGTCTTTTAAAATAATTGTGGGGTTGCTAACATGATTTTTCTATTCAGTGATCTGTTTGCGAAATATTCAACTTTAAATTGAAAATTTTCATTAAAATCGGCCGTCCCCCCCTCTAAAATCTAAACTGTTGGGTGGAAAAATTTGAAAAAATTCAGAACGGTAGTAAATATATCAAATTTACTAGGAAAATTATAGCGGCTAAGATTGCTTGGAAATTATTTGTAGTTTAAGAGTAAATAGTAGCTTAAACTATGTTTCTTTGTTTGTGATAATTTTTAGTTTTAGTTTGTGATCTGTTTCTCAGTTCAGTCAGAGGAAAAATGAAAAACTGGTTTGAATTGGTTTAATTGGGTTATGAGCGGGTTGTTATTGTTGGTTTTATTATATTTTCTTTTTCTTTTTTTTTGTTTGTTGTTTAGTTAGTGTTCTGATAGATAAAGGCAAAGGTCTCAGAACCATGCAGCCTAGTTTATTTTAGGGCCACCGCAGACCGAAGCGTTTCCGTTGCCGTCGCGCGCGCGCCCAGCGCTTCGGTCTGTGGAAGCCCTGAATGTACAAACATGTTTAGTTTTTAGTATTATGTTGTTTTGTGTGTGGCCTTCCGTGAGTTTACTGCACTGTGGCCCGGCGGAAGACCAGCGCTGGTTTAAACTAGCGACATGCTGAGTCGGGTCCCTTTTGTGACATCATTAATGTGTGCATTAGTGTGTATCTATCTATCTGTCTATGTCTATTGTATTCTTATTTTTGCCTGTGTACGTGTTATTGTTGTCATAAATAAATGTTTTTCTTCTTCTTCTTCTTCTAAGGTATAAAACATACCTAAACTTGGATGATTCCGTACACATACGAAATCCTTAGAAAAATATTACTTGATTCTTTCGTAATGGCTACGGAACCCTACCTTGGGCGTGTCCGACACGCTCTTGGCCGGTTTTTTTTAACATTCGAAAGAATTTGGCTGGTTTTTTTTTCGGTTAATGTTTCTGTTTTTAACCGCCGGCGTAAAAAGAGGGTTGTTGGTATAAGTTTGACCGCTATGTGTGTGTAGACAGACGTCTGTGGCATCATAGCTCTTAAACGGGTGAGCCGATTTGGATGCAGTTTTTCTATTCGAAAGCAGGTTTCTTGGCGATGGTTCTTACACATGTTTCATCAAAATTGGTTGAGCGTTTCAAAGTTATCAGCTCTTTGGTTAGCTGCGGAAGGGGTCTTAGACGCATAGTGGGCATTTACTTTATTGTCAAACATATGTGTGACCTTGAGTTAGAGGTTTTTAAACATTCAATTTATGGTTATTAGGAAAGCAGTTGTCACCTTAAATAAAATATAAACTAAACTAACTAGTTTGGCTCAGTGACCCAAAGTGAGTCTTGGCCTCCGAAACGAGAGCACGCCACTCAGCCCGATCCCGCGCAATTTCACGCCAATTACCGGCCTGAAGCTGTCGCAGATCCGCCTCCACAGCATCAGCCCAGCGATACTTCGGCCGACCAACCGGACGACGTCCAGTTGGGCGTCCCAAGTATGCCCTCTTGACCCCTCGATCCTCCCCCATTCTCAGCAAGTGGCCGAGCCACCGAAGCCTGTGGGATTTAAATTCTCCGATTATATTAGGCTCAGCCACCAGCTCCTCAATCTCGGCATTCTTGCGGATCCTCCAGGTGTTATCGTCTCTTCTAACGGGTCCCAGGATCTTCCGAAAAATCCTACGTTCCGTCACCAGAAGCTGGTACTCTTGGTTGGGGGGGGGGGGGAAATAAAATATGCCATGGTATTAATCAGTAAAGCAGTCCAATTCGTCACGTAGTATCTAGTAGGCGATAACCGCCAGTACGGTTCACGGCTGTTCTCTGGATGCCGATAAACCGTGTAGATGTTTATAGGCCGATATTTATTGAGAATGTATTGTTATTTTGCAACACGAGAACAAAGTGTAGTTACCGACTGTTGACCCAGTGGTACGTGACGAGCCAGTGCACACAATGATTTGATGCCCGTTTACCGAGTCTCTTGACATTTTTAGCCGTCTGCAGAATGAGGGTTATACTGTATTAGTCGAGCGGATGTATTTGGGATTATCTCTTTAAATGGCGTTCTTTTCTTAGATTGAGCGACGACCTGGGCCCAATTGCATAACAAAGTACAACTAATATTACAAGCGGAACTCTCGCTTCAGTTACATTAACTAGAAAGGGAGTTCCGCTTGTAATATAAGTTGTACTTTGTTATACAATTGGGCCCTGGTTAAGGTTGCGGGATCCCGTTGGATACGGATGGCTCGAGACTGATCTGTTTGGCGAGCCTTGGGGGAGGCCTGTGTTCAGCAGTGGACGTCTTACGACTGAAATGATGATGATGATGAATCATTATTTGGCACGCCCTGCAGCTTAAAATAATTGCTCGATGGGTTTTAAAGTGTGAGGAGTCATGAGATTGTATCGGTTGCGAGAGAGTCATAGGGTATATATTTTCCCGGAATTCCCGAGGGTACGGAAGTTATACAGGAAACTCGGATTTCTGATACTTATACCAGTTCGAAACTTCCTATTGAATTTTAGTTGTAATGGTGCTTCTATCTGATTCAAATGTATTGTTATTTTGCAACACGGGAGCGCAGTGTAGTTACCGACTGTTGATCTGATACGAGACAAACCAGTAAACACAATGATTTGATACCCGTTTACAGAGTTTCTTGACATTTTTTTTTTTTTTTTTAACATTAGTAAACCTGAATTTCTTAGTATAACGCCAGAACCACTAGCAGCGTGTATCGACAACAAACTGCTCTGTGAAAATGCCCAAACACTTAGATCCGCTCGACTAATATAACCTTCCGGTTTACTAATGTTTCGCAAATTACGTTTCCCAAACTGATTCACTTGGCAAAAATGTTTCATTTCCCAAATGATAATTTTTTCTGAAACTAAACTTTTCAGGATTGTTATAAAACAACCCTAACCTAACCTAACCTAACCTAACCTACAAAATAGTCCTGAAATACAGGGTTATTTTTAATTCACTGACATCCTCTTAACCCTGAATTCCTATCACTCAAACAAATGTTTTTAGTTTTACGACTTTTTAAAATGAAGCACTTTTTTTCCCATACAAATACACAGAGTATCGTAAAAATAAGAGGTAATCTCAAATTTTCAAAACGTTATTACACCAAAAATGTTAAGGTATGACAAAAGCCATAAAACAAAAAACATTTGTTTAAGTGGTAGGAGTTTAGGGTTAAAAGGATGCTAGTGAATTACAAATAACCCTGTATATCCTGAATAGTTTACAGTTTCAGAAAAAATAAACATTTGGGAAATGAAACATTTGCCAAATGAATCAGTTTGGGAAACGTAATTTGCCAAACGAAAGTACACCAGAAATTCGATTTTCGAACTTCGTATCGTACCATATCATTCGCGCTAATTGGTTTTATCAGAAGAGTGAAAGTGACGGTGCGATACGAACTTCGAATTTCGTAGGAACTTCCCTGGATTAACATATAGGATACTTTCTTTCCTGGAAAATTGCATTGTTCCCATGGGATAGCATGGGGATAAAAACTACCCTATGTCATTCCCAGGGTCTCCAACTATCTCCATACAAAATTTCATCCAAATCAATTCAGCTGTTTAAGTGTGAAGAGGTAAGACACAGACTGACACACTTTCTCATTTAGGTATAATATTAGTATGGATATGGATTTATTTTGGATATGATCATTCTTAAAATGTCAATTGACTTTTACCTTAATATACAATTGGAAAGTAAATACCAGTTCATCTACAGCAAAGGAATGAGGTGCGTCGTTGCGAAGAAAAGTGAAAACCTTATAAAACCACATTTTCTCTTACGTATAAGGATAATTTGCTACAAAACAAAGTTGGAGTCGTTTGGAGATCGTGATAGCGGAGATTCGTAATAGCGGAGATCTAATAAAATCTCTGGATTTAGTTGACGTGTTTTGTATGATCTTACGATTGGAAAACTCATGCGATTCTAGGTAGTTTCCTAGTAAAATTATGGCTATAAATTAAAAGTTTGAAAAACCCTCAACGCAATTTGGTCACACATTATGAACGTAATACCTAGTTAGTCCTTTAAATGAACAATCGGCTGTATTCTAGTAACTAATTAATTTAAAAAAATATGGCTCTGACCATTGGAGGACACTTTTGCCAGTGTCATGCAAGTGACGGTTTTAAATAAAACATGTCGGCCGTTGTTCGTTAAAACAATCGTATTAGTCAGGTTAGCCATCGGCCAATGAATATCCGTAGTTGACTAGGACATCGTTAACCGATGTCGAGAGTGCTCCGGCCCAAGCACTACTCTTCCGGGAAGCATCCAGAAAGGAACCGCAGCTCTTGGGCGCACTAGGAGGTTGCCTGACACGCGCACTATTCTATCACTCATATTACACAACATAATCCATAGATACCTACTAATGATCATCATCATCTGATGATCACGATTTATCATCCCAGCCTATATATAGGAACGTCCCACTTCAGGGCGAAGGCCTCCTCTCAGAATGAGAGGGCTTGGGCCGTAGTTCCCACGCGGGCCCAGTGCGGATTGGGAACTTCACACAAACCATTGAATTTCTGCACCTGGGTATGCAGGTTTCCTCACGATGTATGTATGTAAACACTTTATTGTACATAAAACACAAAAATAATACAAAACAACACAACAAAAATAGTACAAAGGCGAACTTATCCTTAAAAGGGATCTTTTCAAGCTAACCTGGCATGAAAGGAAAAACTTAAAAAAAAAAAGAGATAGGCAAACAATAATGTTTTTCTTTACCGTAAAGCTCATGGTAAATTACAAATGTAATTTCGCACATAATTTCCGAAAAACTCAGAGGTGCGAGCCCTGACTTGAACCCACGACCCTCTGATTGAGAGACCATAGGTCAAACCACTAGGCCATCTCGGCCTATTAGATACTAATACTAATATCAAGTAAGTATAAATGCGAATGCCTATTACCTTTTCACGCTTAACCTTTTGTATGCCTAGTGCCGTATCCGTACCTATACCTGTCGTATGCCGGAGGCTCGCGCGTTTGTACGAATAAGTTTCTTATGTACCTACGCGTTAAAAGGTACAATAGGTATGGGTACGGATACGGCACTAGGCATACGACGGGTACAAATGTGCGAGCCTTACCAACCGAACAGATACGAGTACGGGTAAAACTTTATAATTTTTTATTAACAGCTACCTTACAAAGTGATACGTACAGTCGACTACAAAAAGATCGATACCGCCAAAGTTACAAAGATATGTATACACACCTTTATTGACTTAACATTAAGGTCGTGTATACATATTTTTGTAACTTTGGCCGTATCGATTTTTTTGTAGTCGACTGTACATCTCCAGAGATTCCATTTTGCAATAGTCCAACCTGATTCATACAAACTTGCACTAATGATCCAGACATGATCTTCCAAGAAACTGTAGCTAAGACCTTGACTTGCCAATTACAAATTAGCAACATAGTGCTAAATGTTAAGCAAATAGCAGAATTGCTTTTTGCAATGTAGTCACCATTAGATGTGTCAGAGCTAGGAATGTGCGGGATTTCTTTAAAAAAGTGGCAATTCTCTCGACTTCTGCTTCTCTAGCTGGTATACCCATTAGTGGGTACAAAGTAAAGCGCTGCGGGTGTCTATGGACAGTGGTGATCATTTAACATCAGATGACCCACTAGTTCGTTTGTCTGGCCTTTCTAACATAAAAAAAAAAAAAAAAAACTTAGAGCCCTTACAGGGTTTGTGCTATTTATTAGGTCCCTCACGGGCTCATTTCGAATCGGAAACTTTAAATGCTCCCAATAACATAAGAGTCAAGAAATAAATATATTACTGTCGTTTTAATGCGAGATTTTTAAAGAGACATGCATTGAAAATGAAGGAAAAATATGTACAAAAAAAACTGAACTTCTAAATTCTTAATACACCGCAAGGCAGGAGTGACCATTCGGTCAGTCGAGATCGACCTTCGATGAGATTGATATTTGTAGGAAAAAGGTTCCAATACAATACAGTCTTGGGTCTAATGAAGGTCACCTCTGTCTACTGCTTCGCGCCAAGAATTTTAGAATGAATTTCTGAATGATTCGGAGCAGTTAGTTCGCACGGTTGCTGTAAAAATATGACCTCTATTCGTCTGTACTGAACTAAACGACTGATAATGCAAACCTTTATGACAATTACATGAAACAAGTTAAGTATGAAGTATCTTTTTCTATTTTTTTATTTTTTTTATTTTTTTTTTATTTTCTTCAACTTCATTTTTTATTACTTTTACGGTCATCCCGTGACTTGTAAAAGTTGGCCTAGTAGCGCCATCTCTTGGTCCAGGTGAGCGGGTAGCTCCGAAGGAGTGTTGAAGTCTCTCGGTAGAGGGCATTAACATAGATGCGCTTTATCACTGCCTAATGTGATTATAACAGACTGAAGTGTACGATGTATGGGAAAGATTCGTCGCTAACTTCTAGACCAGTGATGGTGTAGGGGTAAGCACGCAGCACGGAACGCTGAGGACCTGGGTTCGATTCCCAGCATTGGTCTTTTTTCTGGGGTTTTTTCTGTGCATCTATATTTCAGTTTGTATTTAGTTTGAAATATAATTACATGAAACTTTGCATTATCTAGCAAGTCGTGCGTTGTTGTTGTGCGTCCGGGTCAACAAATACGGGGACGTATACTAACCGCACCGTTTACACTTTTTTTTAACCGGTTTGGGTGCGGGCTTTTTTTATTTGAAAGCAAGATTCTTGGCTATAGTTCTTAGACATGTCTCATCATAGTTGGTTCAGCCATTTTAAAGTTATCAGCTCTTTGGTAGCTGCAGAAGGGATCTTAGACGCATAATGGGCATTTTAATTGCAAACATGTGAGACCTAATTACGTTGGGGGTTTCACTTACTTACTTTACTCCATATATTTCAAACTAAATACAAACTGAAATATAGATGCACAGAAAAAAACCCCAGAAAAAAGACCAATGCTGGGAATCGAACCCAGGTCCTCAGCGTTCCGTGCTGCGTGCTTACCCCTACACCATCACTGGTCTAGAAGTTAGCGACGAATCTTTCCCATACATCGTACACTTCAGTCTGTTATAATCACATTAGGCAGTGATAAAACGCATCTATGTTAATGCCCTCTACCGAGAGACTTCAACACTCCTTCGGAGCTACCCGCTCACCTGGACCAAGAGATGGCGCTACTAGGCCAACTTTTACAAGTTAAGTATGAAGTATCTTTTTAAAAAAAAAAATCTATCTTATCGTATCTTTTTGAAAAAGATACTTCATACTTAACTTGTAAAAGTTGGCCTAGTAGCGCCATCTCTTGGTCCAGGTGAGCGGGTAGCTCCGAAGGAGTGTTGAAGTCTCTCGGTAGAGGGCATTAACATAGATGCGCTTTATCACTGCCTAATGTGATTATAACAGACTGAAGTGTACGATGTATGGGAAAGATTCGTCGCTAACTTCTAGACCAGTGATGGTGTAGGGGTAAGCACGCAGCACGGAACGCTGAGGACCTGGGTTCGATTCCCAGCATTGGTCTTTTTTCTGGGGTTTTTTCTGTGCATCTATATTTCAGTTTGTATTTAGTTTGAAATATATGGTTTCAAGGGATGACCGTAAAAGTAATAAAAAAATGAAGTTGAAGAAAATAAAAAAATAAATAGAAAAAGATACTTCATACTTAACTTACTTTACTCCGTCGGCTCAGCGACCCGAAGTGGATCTTGGCCTCCAATACGAGTTGACGCCAGCGCGCCCTGTTCTCAACGATCTCCTCCCAGTTTTGTGCGTGTAGAGCGCGCAGATCCTTTTCCACTTCATCTTTCCAGCGGTACTTAGGCCGGCCGACCGGCCGCCGACCACCAGGCCGTCCCGCGTACGCTCTCTTTACCGCCCTGTCTGCTGGCATCCTCTCACGGTGACCCAGCCAACGGAGTATTGCTGACTTAATTTCTCCCACGATGGGTTCAGACACTAAATCCAGCTCCTTGTTTTTACGGATCCTCCAGCTGCCATCTTCTCTCTGTACTGGCCCCATAATCTTTTTAAATTTTTAATTTAAATCAAAGCTTAACTCTAAGGGGCATTGCGGTGAAGGGCATAGTGTCAGGTAACCTTTACTTGTTTTGATCGAAATTCTCGTGGTGTAGCTGCATCATGACCATGACCCTAACCTTGGTAGTTCCGCGTCGGTATTTAGTTTTTGTTCAATCGATGTCGTGTAGGTGGGAACTCCGTTTAGGGAGCTAATAACGGATTGTTTAGCTTTATTAGATGTCTTATTCAATACATTGTGATTTGTTATTGATTGATGAAATAACATTCTAGTTAATTTTAAAATGTAGGTATATAATTTGTTTGAAAAACATCGCTCTGAAACGACGAAGCTGCCTATTTCTTAGGTATTTTGTGAAAAGGTCTGGCAAGCAGCTTTTTTTTCTATAGGTATAGCGAAAATGAATTAGTAAGAAATCTCCGTTTACTAAATAAAATTGTTCCCACTAATATTATAAATGCGAACAGTTATGTTTTAGAGATTAAAGGAAGCTATTTAACGAAAACTAATTATATGAGACACTAAAGCTGACTTGCACAGACCCGAGTTAGCTATATAACCCCGGGTTAAGTGCTAACCCAAGGCTAAGAAGTGTCAAAATGTATGGAACTGTCATCCACCTTAACTCAGGGTTAACGCTTTTAATTTTTAACCTCGTACTGTGCAAGTGGCTCTTAGCGTTTAGCCTCGGCTTCACAAAAGTGTAATTTAAAAAAAAAAAGTGAGAACGTTTTATTAGGTAGTTATAAAAACCTGAGAAAAATTATCTCTGACTGATGAAACTGATGAAACTGATGAAACTCTGAATTAACTGATGGTGAAAACCACATCAAAATCCGTTACTTGATTTAGGAGGAGTAAGCGGATATCCAGACAGACACGGAAAACGACTTTGTTTTATATAGGTACTATGTAGGTAGAGACAAGATTTTTTTTCTTCTATTTTCTTTCCGTAATATTTAAATAATGTCTTACTTAAAGATTCATGGACAAAAATACGCTTGTAATTCCTATTCAACCGCATTCGAGAAAATTATACACTGCACGTTCAGAATAAAAACACTGTCCATTTCACTATGGTCTGTAGCCGTGACCGGTATGAGATCATCGCTTGCGCAACGGCCGGTTTGGCTGTTTGGCGTCGTCGCTAGGGCCCAGCTATAAAAATATAAAAACGTCAAAGCCACACCCACTTTGTTTTGGCTGTATGGTTTACCTTTGCCTTTTCCCTAGTGGAGTTAATTTAAAACAACAACCCTCTTTATAGTTCATACACATTTTTTTTGTTCGCGTCTCTCCTGTGGACATGGCAAAAGTTAATGGTCTATAGCAAAAGTTAATGGTCTATAGCCAATGTTTTTTAGTCAAGTCTGCGTCCTGCCTGGACATCTTTCGGCACATTGAACCGTTTTCCAGGCGTAGCGCATATAGCGACCACATAAATCTACACAAAAATTCGACCTTACTCTCTTTATAATATGGTAGAAAATGTATTGAATTTATTTAAACTATGCTTTGCTTAAATGAATCCTGCATTTGTAAAATATATAAAACAATGATTCACATTGTGGTACTGTACCTATCTGATTTGTCGTGGCCTAGAAAAGGGTTAATTAAATCTTAAGTTTGCTGACTCAGACTCAGAGTCGCTAATTTTATGTCTGAGACACAACTTTTGTTTCTTACGCTGTGTATGTACCAATACCTATATGATTCTTATTAGATCGTTGTCATTGAACTTTAAATAAAACATAAGAGTTTGATCAAAATTTAATAATTAGATTATTAGAGCGATTGTTGTTGTAGAAAACGAATTAATTAGGTTGTGCGATAGAATGAAAATTCGAAAATGAAATAGTTACAACAGCAAATCAGAAGCAACTTTTAATGATTTACAGAAGCTAATCTAGAACAAAACAACAAGTCCCAAACAACAATCAACAACAAACAACAACAACAACAAGGAACAGTTTCCGTTTAGTATAGTAATTATCAAAACAAGTGAATCTTCATCTGTTAGAAGAAGACCATATAGATCTTTGTCTATCTGTACGCCAAGTTTCATCTAAATCCGTTCAGCCGTTATTGTGTGATTGACTAACAAACGATCAAACATCCAAATATCCAAACATCCTACCTTCACAAACTTTCTCATTTATAATATTAGAAGAATAGGATATTGCTAAAAGTAGTCCCGAAACCTAAATGTAGGGATTTGTAAGCTCTGAGTAACCCCTTTGGCGCGATGTTTGTATGATGTGTGTGTAGGATATAAATAAGCAAGAGTCGGATTTTTCATCGCATGGTAAGATGGAAGTAAACTATGGAGTCGATATTAAAACTAAAATTTAACTCAAATTCATGCTCATAATCACTCATTTTCTTAGTCCCGTAATACTCTTATCCCTTTATCAGGCTGACAGATCGAAAATGTCAATCGAAAGTTAATCTTACTTAAAAAGTAGTTAGTTATTTTTTTTTAGGACTATGTGGGCAGTCTAGATTATATTATTCTAACGTCCATTGATGAAGAACGATATTTTTCAAGTCATTTGTGGATTTTCAACCAATATAGAAACTATTCTACTCCAGAAAATATGGAAAAAGTCGCCATTATATTGATTTTACAAATGTAATTTTTAAATAGACAATACACACGCCATACCCTGTCAAGATTTTGAAGCACTCATTCCTGTATCTTATTTTTTATTGTGTGGCAGTTATTTTTTTTATTTAAAATATAATTTAATTCAATTGAATTCAAATTATTTTCCCAGTAATTAATTTCATTTATAATTTACTTTCGCTATTAATTAAATGGATGAGTATGAGTATGAATTAAATTTTGGTTCTAATATCGACTCCATAGTTTTCTTTCATCTTACCATGCGATGAAAAATCCGAGGCTTGGACAATCTCCTAGAACCCAAATAGAAACCATACCTATAAATTAAAATTTATGAACCCCGATTGCATAATGGTCTAATGAAGTTGCACTCTTGTCCAACAGCTACTTGCTGACCTTTCCAACGTGACTCCTCTTACTTTTATCATCTAATAAATCAAAATCCGACATTACTTCATCACCTGTGTTTATAGAACTGGTTCAACGGCCAAAAAAACCAGCTCCTCTATTATTTAGCACTTACGTGTTCAAATATTTTACGTCGTTTTGAATTAGTGTAAACACATAGGCTAAATTCAAGTCTAGGGTGAATGCGCATTTGCTAGGCAAGCGTGCTCCAAAGAGAATATATTATATAACCACTACGTAAGGTAGCTCCATCGTAGGCCTCATCTTAGCTTTCCTTCAGGCGTGATTGTGGTCAAACGTAAGCCTATACAGTATTGTATAAAAAAAAGTAAATTTAAGGTTATGTGTCTGTAAACAACACAGACAACCGAGGACAGAGGGTCCCAGGCGCCTAAAGGCACGGAAGAAGAAGAAGGCGTCTGTAAAAAGCCATGGTAGCCTAGTGGCCCATTGATAGCCTCTCAAGCATAGTATCGTGGGTTCAGATCCGTTTTCGCACCTCTGAGTTTTTCAGAGTTCATGGTCGAAATTATATCACCACGAGTTTACCGGTGAGGAAATTTGCACATGCGAATTAATTCAATGGTGTGTGTGAAGTTCTCGATCTGCACTGGGCCCGCGTGGGAAACTACAGCCCAAGTTCTCTCATTCTGAGAAGAGGCTTTATGCACATGAGGGGTTTCAAGCAATCAAGAAAATACCTGACACCCAAAAATGTTCGGTTTCAGATTTTGCTTTAATTCTAAGCAATAGCGATAACTTACGTCTGTGATCGAGTTTAGTTTGACATGTTTCGGGCTAATCCGTAGCCCTTCTTGGGTTATCCGTACTTTTTCGCTATGAATGAGTCTCACGGTAGTTTTATGTTCAAAATTCCAAGCAATGTTTTATTTATATTTGTAAAACGCGATATGCCATGTTACTACAATGTTGTGTTCTAGGTACAGACTGACAGACAGTCCGTTTGGTTCGACGCCAAACAATGACAGTGAATAATTATGCAAATTTTATTAGTCTCGCACTCTAGACGGTTGGAATTAGTTTCGAAGGCTTGCCTGATTGCGGTTGGTAAAAAAAACTATTAGACTTGGTTTGCTAATTTTGATTTTGATCGTACCAATTATCCATGTCCCGTGGGATTTTTACCCGTAACAACGTGAATGAATTCAGTAATGTCGTTCTTGAGTTTTGCGCTTATTGAGCATCACATTTGGCGATAAATTTTTATTTAGACATTGATTATTTCTTAGGATTATGAGTATGTATTTAGTAGGTAGGTATGCATTTTGAGGAACCCACCAAAAATATATAAACGAAAAAATGCTGCAAAATTATCGAGTGATAGCTTTACGCGAAGAGTTCACTGTCTTTGATGCCAAATATTTCCATAAACTGACTAATTGCATTGCAATGAAGATGCCATTTTTACGCTTCAGCTCTGCTGCCTAGTTTTCAAATTTAGGATTTCTTGAGATCGCAGCCGGTTTAAACGTAGGTCTCTTCCATAAACGTCAGTAGCAAAAAAACTTAAACGCATTCATACATTTACTATCAAGTCAGCCAAACTAGAGCTTCATTAGAACGACTTAAGGTAGCTTGTCGCAAAAACTCACTTGACCTTAGTGCAGTCGAGACCCGTCGAAGAATGCAAAACGGAATAAAAGTATCGACAGTTATCGTATTCTATATTAGCTACAGTTGGTATGGTTTTTAGGCCGAACGTCTTGTCCTCGTGACGTCCAAAAGACATATATATATATATATATATATATATATATATATATATGTATATACTAACATGGATATAAACAAAAAAATATATAAAATGAAAATTGAACTGACTCCGCAAAACAACTTAAATAATTCTCTTCTGATCTAATTGAAGTCAGTGCCTCAGCACGAGCGAGCAGGAGTGGACCTAGTCATGTCCTTACCTACATACTTTAAAATCGGTTTATAAATGACGGATTCCTGAGTTTGGCCAACAAGTTCCACACTACAATACAATTGATTAGTGATTTTTGTCATTATGAAAAAAAATTTTTTTATACTTTAAAGGCTTGCGCTTGACACCAATCACGCCTGATGGAAAGCCAAGATGAGGCCTACGATGGAGCACGCTTTCCTAGTAAATGCTCATTCAACCTAAACTTGAATTTAGGGGACTGACCAGAAAGAAGGCAGTTGAGCGCGGTACTGCGCGCGCCCCCAAGCAGTGCAAACCGTACAACTAATACGGGGCACTGTAACCGGTACGCGCGCTGTGAACTGTTCAGAGTCTATAGGCAACAGGCCGGAACACGACAAGAGTCACGTGGCGGCTTGGCTCAACCTATAGTGTGATTACCAGGCACAAAAATTTATATAACAACAAAAATTTAATTTTTTAAGTGGCGATTGACACGCATCTCTCCCAACGACTCTGGGCATACCTTTCAACCTCTTAGTAAAGCCGGTCCTAAAAGCTACTAAGGTCATGAGAAGTCCATAAATATACCTTTTACGAGTAGGTATTTGGCTTTTAGAGGATTATGTATTCAACTTATCATATAAACGGCTAAAATGGTTTCCACCCCCTAAACGTTATCAAGTATTCAATAAACTTAATTTTGTGCATGTTTTATTGTTTTCATACCAAACTAATTTCGGCGATTATATTCTGTTTGGAACTAATCAGTATTTCGGGAGACAAAACGTACAAACCTCGATCTTGTTTCGATTGGTAACTTCAAAATTAAAGTACGCACGGGCGCGAGCGCGTGCGTGCGTGCTTTGCTGTCTCACATTATAGCTAAACCGTTTAAATGAGTCCTACCCCCCAGCCCCTGTACTGCGCGGGCGAGGACTCATTTAAACGGTTTAGCTATAGGAGCTGACGCTAAGAAGAGCTTTGGTACCACTATGTGGCAAAGATGCAAGCCACCTTTATAAATGTTCAAGTAGATACGTGTTTTAGACTCGTTCGTGTAATAGGCTAAAGCTTTCGATATATCTAGATTGTCGGTGATCAATTGATCATACCTAACATGCCTATAGCAAACAAGTTCTCGATCATTTTAAAATAGACATGACACAAGCGTGACGCTATGTTGACGATCGTGTTATCTCCTCACCCACCGGGCAGTAGGTATTGCGGGATTGTACACTGACGAGCAAAAATAAAGGGTCGGTTGCAAAAATGACGATAACTACACAACCCGCTGTGATAGCTTCTTCGAGTAAAAGGGCCATTCTACTTTTCGTTGACCAGTCATTTTTAGTAATGTGCTCTTCAAATATTTTTTTTACAAAAACGGTAAAGTGCTCGGTTTTATCATTAAAGATTTAAATAGGCACATAATTAAGCTTATATTTAAAATTATCACTACGCATAAAAAGTAATCATTATTATCTATAAAGTAGGTAACGCAGTGGACATGCGTGTCCCCGCCATTTGTATGGAAATTGGTGTATTTTCCGCTGAGTTACCAATTTTTTCCACAAAATTTCTTTGAATTTAAAGTTTTTTTGCTTTAAAATATTAAATTTAGTTATTTCAGTTTTCATATAAGTTATTTACACTTGAAAAAAAAACACCAGGTATGCCTTATATTTCACGAAAGATTAATGGTTACTTAAAAGTAGAATGGCCCAAAATGAGTTTAGTAAAGAGTTTTATTCTCAATTAAACTTTTTCTTGTTAATGCTATTGATAATCAATGCTGCAGCCCGCTGCATCAATGCTACAACAAGTGTACCTATGGTCCACACCACAAGAAGGTTGAGTGTGGCTTGGCCGCTGTAGAACCTGTACTTAGGTTTTAACTCTCACGTTTTTGTCTGATCTTCGCACTCAATCTTGATTTTGTTACGGCCGAGTGCAATAGTTATTATTAGATAAAATTGCGAAAGCTTAGAACTTGTATACAACTAGTAACATTTTTATATATTAGAGGACTAGCTGACCCGGCAAACGTAGTTTTGCCATATTAGGGGTGCTTATGAAAAAAAAGGGATGTCCACTAGGATCTCCTATTTGGATCCCCCAGGTACAATAATTGTATATTAGGTGATCCAATTAGGTGATCCTATAGTCCGACAAGCTCGTGCGCGGCCCTCCGCGGAACCCAGTCGCAGTCAGCGTTTGCCGCACTTTTTAAAAACAATCTTGTTAAGGACAGCAGAGGCTTTCTGCGACAGGGTTCCGCCGAGCGCCGCGCACGAGCTTGTCAAGGTATAGTGGACATCGCGTAAAAAATAGCCTACGACTACGACCTAGATATTCTCAGACCTACCCTACCGAATATAGACAAAAAAAGTTTCAAAAAAATCGGTCAAGCCGTTTCAGAAGAGTTCGATAACAAACACCGTGACATGAGATTTATATATATTAAGCTAAGCTGATGCCCGCGACTCCGTCTGCGAAGAATAGGGGTAGGTACAAATTAACCTACGACGTAATCTCAGACCTACCAAATATAGAGAAAAAATAAGCCGTTTCGGAGGAGTTCGATAACAAACACCGTGGAACGAGATTTTTTTATATTAGATTATGCTCTTAGTTGGACATATATTTATAATAGCTGTTCTAAATCCTACTACTTCTGTTGTACGTGATCAACCCACTTTGTAGAATTAACATACAATATGACATGCTCGCGAGAGCCTTATACGGATAAGATATAGTAGTAGGTCAGGCAGATTGGCAATCTAGTATAATTTATGGTCACGTTCTTAACTTCGTGTTCTTGGAGTTAAATGTATATAAATATAAACGTTTGTCGATTCTGATTCTAGGAAAATTCTCATATTATAAATTCAAGTGTATACTTACTCGTTCAGGGAGACATTGAAGAAGATGTGGCTTGCATGTGCTTTAGTTCCTTGATTATTTAGTAAGTAATTATCCTTATACTTGTGTTATTTATGCATTGTATGTAAATGTGTGTATTTATGTATTTTATATTTAGTTACAGATATATTAATGTTTTATTTATTTACATATGCATTTATATTTGTTCAAATGTTTTGCTCTATTTTTGTTTTCCTTAGAGAGTATAAACAAACAAACAAACAAACAAGTGTGTCTACCTGTCTGTCGTCTCTTCACGCTTAAATCGTTGAATCGATTTAGATGAGGTACGGAGGTAGTTTAAGACATAGGATGGTTTTTATCCCGTAAAATTACATAGTTCCCGCGGGATAGCGATAAACGAATTCTTTGCAGACGGAGTCGCGGGCAGCAGCTAGTGAAACAACTATAGACGCGACGCAACTCTATTTTATTTAAGCCCTGAAAACCAGATTAATTTTCGATTAATTGCAAAATTTTTATTTTTAGTTGCTTTAAAACAAATAAGAAAGAAAGAAAGAAAATACATTTACAATGCATATGCTCGGAAAGTGCCTCTTGACGCGAGTCAACATATCTATAGAAAGTTAGTCATCCCAGCACACTTTCGCAAGTGTGAAAAAAATTGTATGGATTTTACTTTCCACACGCGTGCGGAAAAGTAACTTTTTAAATTGCCAATTCTCAAAAAGTTGTGTCAAACTAGTGTTTAAAAAATAAGACTAGAGAGTTGTGTCTTCATAATTCAGCTTTGCACAAATAAGAAAATGTTTGATGCAACCAAATGAATATTTACTGATAAAATAATAAAACAGATTGTTTTAATATTAAAACACACAAATTTTAATTTCGTCAAAAGTTTTGAATTAAAAAATTTAGTACTAAAATATTTCGAACCGTACGACATCTGCGCTTTCAGTGCGCGCGCATGGCGTAACACGAACCAATCATGATTACCCGTTCACGCCTGTCAACCAATGAGTTTTCAGTGCGCGCGCATGGCGTAACACGAACCAATCATGGTTCGTTCCGTTCGCGCCTGTCATGAAAACCCGCCACAGTAATGTTCATGAATTCAGTCTGGAGAATTAATCTATGTTTAGTAAATTAAAATTGAGAGTTCAAGTGATGAATTTACATAGGACTTAACGCCGCCTGACGTCCTAGACCAAGCACAAAATTAAATGTGATAGCCTCCTGCTGACTAAACCGATGCTGAAATATGTAAACATCTACGAGACTTTCCCTCAATGAAAGGTAAATAAGAACGCAACATCTTTTTCCGAAAATGTTTATGAGCGCGCGCAGACAGAGAGCGGTCTGGAGTTCCGAGTTCAGAGTTCTGCGTTCTTTCGAATGTACGAGGGGCGTTCAATATAAAGTGAGAATGAGATGCAAACTCTTTTAATATCACGAAATTAAATACTGGCCGGTAAAGCTAATCTATCTAGCTGATTGCTATGAAAAAAAAACTAACTGTCTTTTGTTTAAAAAAATATACGGTAATTTCTTTGCAATGCTATTGAGTACGTTAGCAAAAATGGAGAAAATTGAACTGCGCGCCGTTATCAAATACTTGTGTTTGAAAAATTTTTCTACGGACCAAGTCAATTTGGATTTGCGGGACACTTAAGGGTCTAATGCTCCTCCGTATTCGACAGTCGCACGTTGGTGCGCCGAATTTAGACGTGGAAGAACATCGATAATGGACGACCCCCGCTCCGGACGCCCTACTACAGCAGTAACTGAAGAAATTGTTAAAAAAGTCGAAAACTCAGTTTTGGCGGATCGTCGTGTCACGGTTCGTTTTATTGCTGACAATGTAAAGATTTCAACGGGGAGCGTGCATAATATTTTACATGAACGCTTGGGTATGAAAAAGGTATCTGCGCGTTGGGTACCAAGAATGCTTACTGACACGCAAAAACAAACTAGACTAGAGATTTGTCAAGAAGCTTTGAACCTGATGCAGCAAGACCGGGAACTTTTTTTGGCGCGATTTATAACAATGGACGAAACATGGCTCCATCATTACGACCCAGAAACGAAACTGCAGTCTATGACATGGAAAAGGCCATCATCTCCAACTCCGAAGAAATTCAAGGTGAGCCCATCTGCCGGTAAGGTCATGGGCTCTGTTTTTTGGGATGGTAAAGGGGTATTAATGATTGAGTATCTCGAGCATGGAGCCACTATTACGGGCACATTATACGCCAAACAAATAGCAACATTCCGCAATGAGATCCGCGAAAAACGGCGAGGTAAACTCTCGAAAGTTGTGCTGTTCCACCAGGACAATGCCCCGGCACACAAGTCCGCCGTTGCAATGGCTGCAATTCGTGATGCTGGGTTCGATATCCTTAAGCATCCTCCGTATTCACCAGATCTCGCTCCCAGTGATTTCTACCTATTTCCGAGATTGAAACAATACCCGAGAGGCCAGAAATTTGAAGACGACGACGCGGTAGTCGCTGCAGTACAAGATTTTTTAAGTACTCAACATGAGACCTTTTTTAAAAATGGAATTTTAAGTTTAGAAAAAAGATATATTAAGTGTATTATGCTAAAAGGTGATTATGTCGAAAAATAAAATGACATTTAGTAAAAGTTGTTTATAACATACTCATTCTCACTTTTTATTGAACGCCCCTAGTACTGAGTCTCTTATGATAACGCACACAGCAGGTGACTGGAACTCTCGAGCGATGAAAACACAGAACTCTGAACGCGGAACTCGGTACTCCAGACCGCTCTCTGTCTGCGCGCGCTCTTAGCCCCATTTTTTTTCCTCGCTTAATGCATTGTAAAATATTGTATGATATACGTGTCGAAAGTAGGAAATTCCCAACTCATGTCGGCTAAAGCAAGAATCTCCGCCATTCGTTGGGAATAGCCTACTTTCCGCACTTGTATCATAAATAACTATTATTTACAACATCACAAGACACATCATCAATATTTTTACGAAACAAAAGACAACACTAAAAAGCTAAAGATGGAATGTGTCATTGCGGTTGCAAATCGGACACTGGCTCAGCATAATGCTGAGGCGTTTATAGCACCCCAGCGCTGATTTTCAGCCAGCACCGTTGGTGACACACGGATCGCTGTTTAGGTATATAGACAAGTAAACTGCACACTAATAACCACATAAGACTACATGCGTAAATAAATAATTTGTAAATTGTAAAAGCAAATAAGTAATAATAACAAAATTTCTTGAAAATAATTAGTATAAATACCTATCTCACTCGCCAAGTATACGAGGGGCGTTCAATATAAAGTGAGAATGAGATGCAAACTCTTTTAATATTACGAAATTAAATACTGTCCGGTAAAGCTAATCTATCTAGCTGATTGCTATGAAAAAAAAACTAACTGTCTTTTGTTTAAAAAAATATACGGTAATTTCTTTGCAATGCTATTGAGTACGTTAGCGAAAATGGAGAAAATTGAACTGCGCGCCGTTATCAAATACTTGTATTTGAAAAATTTTTCTACGGACCAAGTCAATTTGGATGTGCGGGACACTTTAGGGTCTAATGCTCCTCCGTATTCGACAGTCGCACGTTGGTGCGCCGAATTTAGACGTGGAAGAACATCGACAATGGACGACCCCCGCTCCGAACGCCCTACTACAGCAGTAACTGAAGAAATTGTGAAAAAAGTCGAAAACTCAGTTTTGGCGGATCGTCGTGTCACAGTTCGTTTTATTGCTGAAAATGTAAAGATTTCAACGGGGAGCGTGCATAATATTTTACATGAACGCTTGGGTATGAAAAAGGTATCTGCGCGTTGGGTACCAAGAATGCTTACTGACACGCAAAAACAAACTAGACTAGAGAATTGTGAAGAAGCTTTGAACCTGATGCAGCAAGACCGGGAACTTTTTTTGGCGCGATTTATAACAATGGACGAAACATGGCTCCATCATTACGACCCTGAAACGAAACTGCAGTCTATGACATGGAAAAGGCCATCATCTCCAACTCCGAAGAAATTCAAGGTGAGCCCATCTGCCGGTAAGGTCATGGGCTCTGTTATTTGGGATGGTAAAGGGGTATTAATGATTGAGTATCTCGAGCATGGAGCCACTATTACGGGCACTTTATACGCCAAACAAATAGCAACATTGCGCAATGAGATCCGCGAAAAACGGCGAGGTAAACTCTCGAAAGTTGTGCTGTTCCACCAGGACAATGCCCCGGCACACAAGTCCGCCGTTGCAATGGCTGCAATTCGTGATGCTGGGTTCGATATCCTTAAGCATCCTCCGTATTCACCAGATCTCGCTCCCAGTGATTTATACCTATTTCCGAGATTGAAACAATACCTGAGAGGCCAAAATTTGAAGACGACGACGCGGTAGTCGCTGCAGTACAAGATTTTTTTAAGTACTCAAGATGAGACCTTTTTAAAAATGGAATTTTAAGTTTAGAAAAAAGATATACTAAGTGTATTATGCTAAAAGGTGACTTTGTCGAAAAATAAAATTACATTTAGTAAAAGTTGTTTATAACATACTCATTCTCACTTTTTATTGAACGCCCCTAGTACAACCCTGCGCGGACTAAATTGAAAAGTGAAATAACCGAGACAATAAAAATCAAACAAGTTTTGTGAAATAGTGCTGGAAAGGAAATAAATAGTGAGCCGATTGAGTTCGCATAGAAGTGACGTCATAACTAGCTTTGTCATACAATAGTACATTACTGCAGAGGCCGGGACTTAAGGGGTTGCCGGCCGAGTATCTAAGTTGACATGATACGAGGCCGGCAACCCCTGTTCCGGCTGAGGCTTGTATAGTGCTTTTCTCAAACATGCACCATCACCATCATCATCATCATCATCATCATCATCGTCGTCGTCGTCATCATGATGGTGATGATGATGATGACGATGAAATTGGTGGTGATGATAATGATGGTGGTGATGGTGATGGTGATAATGGTGATGGTGATGATGATGATGGTGATGATGATGATGATGATGATGATGATGATGGTGGTGGTGGTGGTGATGATGATGATGATGATGATGGTGATGGTGATGGTGATGATGATGATGATGGTGATGATGATGATGATGATGATGATGATGATGATGATGATGATGGTGATGATGATGATGATGGTGATGGATGATGATGATGGTGATGATGATGGTGATGATGATGATGGTGATGATGGTGATGATGATGATGGTGATGATGGTGATGATGATGATGATGATGATGGTGATGATAAATAAATAAATAAAATAAATAATAAATAAATAAATATTAGGGGACAATCTTACACAAATCGACCTAGTCCCAAACTATGCAAAGCTTGTACTATGGGTACTAGACAACGATAAACATACTTATATAGATAAATAAATACTTAAATACATAGAAAACATCCATAACTCAGGAACAAATATTCGTGTTCATCACACAAATAAATGCCCTTACCGGGATTTGAACCCAGAACCTCTTACTTGGTAGGCAGGGTCACTACCAACTAGGCTAAAGCGGTCGTGATGATGATGATTATGACGATAACGATGATGATGATGATGGTGATGGTGATGATGGTGATGATGGTGATGATGATGATGGTGATGATGATGTTGATGGTGAAATATTTCTCTAGGCAGATCACCATTACCATCACCATCACCATCTTACCTTACCTTAAATAAGCGTAGTGGCAGAATGTCATAATGAACCAAAACGCAAATATTGCTTATAGTTTTTTTTTTAAATGGCTGAATGCTATGATGCCATAGACCTATTTTAAACATCATGGTGCTGTGTGACATGAAACAATAGACGATCGCATTGCAGGCCTAGGCCTGCAACGATGTATTTTGAAGCCTGTTTTAAGGAACACAACGTAA
Organism: Archips crataeganus; assembly: GCA_947859365.1. Classification (NCBI taxonomy): domain Eukaryota; kingdom Metazoa; phylum Arthropoda; class Insecta; order Lepidoptera; family Tortricidae; genus Archips; species Archips crataeganus. Next base: position 2,504,028 of record OX402053.1, on the reverse strand, counting down.
ACATTACATAGCATGTTTGAGAAAAATCTATAAGAGTATTGTGTTTTGACAGCTCATAGGGGCCATCCATAAATTACGTCACACCAATTTCGATCAATTTGGACCCCTCCCCCCCTTGTCACACTTATTACTATGAAAATCGCCATTATTTTGTTCTAGTCTCACAGATCGCTTGACCCCCCCCCCCCTAAATGTGTGACGTAATTTATGGATGGCCCCTAAAAAGTACGTCAGTAGATTGGTGATCATCATCTCTAACTATTAAAAAATCCTGAGAACCATTTACGGAGGTGTTCAGTCTAAATGATACAATCTGCTGAAATATTCCTAAGTTACTCCCATACATGCATGCATGCCCTCAAGCAGAGGGTCGCGGGTTCATCCTGGGCTCGAATCTCTGATTTTTCGGATTTTATTGGGCGAAATCACAATTGGAATTTACCATGAAATATGGATTTGGGCCCGCGTGCGAGCTACGACCCAAGCTCTCTCATTCTGAGAAGAGGCCTGTGCCCTGCAGAGGAAGGTATATAGGCTGAGATGATGGATGATTACCATACATAACACGAGTCCTATACTTTTTCTTACAAGTGTAATATAGTTATCAGTCCACAGCAACATTTTCGTTTTAGAAAAATAGAGGAGCAACTTTTTTAAATGAATTGGTCAATTATACCATTTTATTGAGTTGTTATGCTTCTATGAACTTCAAAGATTACGTCGGATGTCATATTACTCGAAACTTCATACTTAATATTAACATTATTAGCACGACCTGAATAAGTTAGCTATTTAAGTGAAGGTAAATAACAGAAGACTAACGTGTTTTTTGAAATTTCAAGATGTTTGAAAACACCATTTTTTAAATTGATTATTAGGTACCTACTTATGCAACTGTTTTTGTAATAACCAAGCAATTTGCTATTCACGGAGGTATCTTAATTTTGAAAATAAAATATGAATATTTAATGCAAACTTTATTAGTTTAAAGGCTGTAAATATTGTTTTTGTTAGCAGAGACGATAGTTGTTTTATAATAATAATAAATAAATATAATAAATAAATATCATGAGACAATTCACACCAATTGACCTAGTCCCAAAGTAAGCTAACCAAAGCTTGTGTTATGGGTACTAAGCAACGGATAAACATACTTATATAGAACTAAAGAATAGAATTGAATTAGAATTGTTTTAGTTCATTGATATGGACCTCCGCAAAGTAACGCCTGATTCAATAAATTAAATACTTATATAGATAAATAAACACTTAAATACATAGAAAACATCCATAACTCAGGAACAAATATTCGTGCTCATCACACAAATAAATGCCCTTACCGGGATTTGAACCCCGGGCCTCTTGCTCCGTAGGCAGGGTCACTACCAACTAGGCTAAAGCGGTCGTTAGCGGTGTTTTGAATTAAGCAATTTATTATAATTGAAATGTAATGTATTTTTCCTACTTCTGTTTTTTTACATGTTAATAGTCATGACCCTTATTGTGAAAACGTTCTACGATGGGTCAGAAATCGAATAGCTCGACTGTAAAACCTGCGTATTCATAACACAAGCTGTTGCCGACGACTCCGTCTGCGAAGAATTCGTTTATCGCTTTCCCGCGGAAACTATACAATTTTCCGGGATAAAAGAAGCCTATGTTAATCCAGGTTATAAACTATCTGTGTACCGAATTTCATCAAAATCCATCAAACCGTTTTAGCGTGAAATAGTAACATCCATCCAGATATGCATCCAACAAACTTTCGCGTTTAAAATATTAGATTAGTAGGATTGCAGCTGCAAATCAACTGCATCTAAACTAAATCATCCATGTATCAAGCGTATTTCTTAGCGATAAATTGCCCCTATAAATTGCAATGTAAGTCTAAATGTAGTTCTCGTTAATTTAATACTGATACGGCGATCAGCGCATGAGTTAAACGACGACGTGTCACGCGATCCAGTACGCTTAGTAGAAGTTTTACTTCACCAAAATACTTCTCGATCGCGTTTACGTAAAAAAATCAATTACTAGGGAAACATGGATAGCGCCTTCGCGGCCGCGCGTCCATGTTTCCATAGAATTGAAATATTTACGTAAATGCGATCGAGAAGTATTTTGGTGAAATAAAACTTATACTAAGCGTACTGAGCCGCACAAATTCGTCCACGCTTGCCTATTTGGACCCTATTTCAGCAACGTGACAATTGTCAGTGACATAGGTATTTATTAAGTATATGTCGAGTGACAATCAGTGGCGGTGCAGGACCTAGGCGTGGGCAAGATGTATTGTTGCGAGACCCTATGGTGGCGCACCACACACTAAAATTACGAATGTTTAAATGGCAAAGGTTTAAAAAAACCGGCCAAGTTCGAGTTGGACTCGCGCACGAAGGGTTCCGTGCAATTACACACAATTATCTAGAAAAACGGCAAAAAATCACGTTTTTTGTATGGGAGCCCCCCATTAAATATTTGTTTTATTTTAATTTAATTATTATATTTTTAAAGTGAATATAAAACTAAATATTCTGTGAATATTTCAAGCGCCTACCTGTTGCCGTTATCAATATTGAGCAAAAACGAGCAAAAAATTCACGTTTGTTGTATGGCTCCCATACTTATTTATTTTACTCCCTTAAATATTTATTTTATTCTGGTTTTTAGTATTTTTTGTTATAGTTCGTCTTGTAACGGCCTTATGAGTCTACTCGTGACCACGGCGCTGCAATGTGGTTGAAACGTCGAGGTAATTTTATCAATACCTACATAGTTCGTGATTAAATCCCGAGAACAAATAATCACCCGACTCGACTGTAACCCTCCATGGGTTATGTTTTTCTAGCGTAGTATGTATTTATATATGTATCACTCTTTGGCATGCCCTGCAGCCTAAACGGCTCGATGGATTTTGAAGTGTGAGGTGTCATTAGACTCGTCTCAGTTCCGCGAGTGACATAGGATATATATTTACCCGAAATTCCCATGGGAACGGGAATTATAAACGCGCGTTTCTATCCATCTAGTATTGAAATTAAAATTAACTTAATTTAGCCTTAAACAGTCAGTCGAGCATGTCAGCTGCTTAATTGTTATTTAAACAAAGATAACTCCTTCAGGTGATGACATGCGCTGTTTACTAAAGACAGACATTCAACGGAACCACTTGAACACATAGTCCGACCATAGACCAAATGTTTACAAAAGCTACTAGTCTTTAAGTGCTACTTACTTCAACGTGGATGGCTCTTGATGCTATGACATACATATCTGTCTATACCTAATAAAAGAACGTGTCCCTGACCCCATATGATTATTTTATTACTAAAATCAGATACACGGGTCTCTTACGTATTAGTTGTTGAGAAAGAAACACGGATTGGTTCGAAACATGTCGGGAATACCTCGACTACTAATAATGTGGGTGACACCTACAGCACAATTTTTGTTACGGATGCGTTGCCGGCCCCTTGAGAAAAGAGTAAGCCCATTTTTTGAAGAGCTTCAAGGTACCGGCCCGGTAATACTGCTGCTGTAAGCTGATTCCAAAGTTTTACCGTGCGTGAAATAAGTTCATCGAGAAACGGACTAAAATAATTATAATGTCATATCATGAGGCCAAGGACAGGTTTACTACATTTGTAATTATAATTAATTTTGAAAAATTTGTTACTCGATTCGTACCCTCAAAACCCGCTGCCTAAATGGCGTTTGCTTACCTACTCAAATTAGCTATTATAGCTTCTAAATTATACAATAGGAGTACATACACTATGTAACAGGATGAAGAGCAAAGCCGATACCTGGTTGATGGTCCAGAGGAGTTAATAATAACTATAAATTTAAAAATTTAAAAACCCCCAACACAATTATCTCACACGTATGTTTGAACATAAAGTAAATGCCCGCTATGCGTCTAAGATCCCTCCCGCAGCTAACAAAAGAGCTGATAACTTTGAAACGGCTGAACCGATTTTGATGAAACATGTTTAAGAAACATTGCCAAGAAACCTGCTTTCTAATAAAAAAACGCATCCAAATCGGTTTACCCGTTTAAGAGCTATGATGCCACAGACAGACACGCACACACACACACATAGCGGTCAAACTTATAACACCCCTCTTTTTTTGTCGGGGATTAAAAAGTATATATCATTCCATCATCCTCCTCTTGGACATCAACGGGGCTAAATTCAGGAACGGCCCAACACGGCTTGCGAGCGGTAATTCAATCGTTTGGGAGAGGATAGGAATGGGTTGAGCTTGGGATGAGCCTCATTTTCCTGTTAATTCGCTTTGTAAATAAATAAATAAATAAATAAACAAATAAATAAGGCTCATTCCAAACTCAGCCCAAACCTCTCGCAAACCAGTGATTTTTGGCGTTCCTGAATAGGCAGTTCAAACCAAACCCAACCCAAACGATTGAATTACCGCTACCAAACCCGTGAAGGCCCGTTCCTGAATTTAGCTCCAGGTGTCCGCTTTGCTCTTCGTTCTGTTACATACTGTAGCTATATGCAAATTCAGCTTGTTTTAAATTTCATTGTCGATTCGGTTCGACCTCTAGATTTCGCAACTTCACCTAATAATTGGGTTAGTGTGCTAAACATGATCTTGTGAGGTTTCTCGCGTGTAATCACTATAATTTTACGGGTAACAGAGCAGGCTTGGAGTTAATTGTAACATTGAATGGTTGACGTAACTATGACCATACCCTGAATTTAGTTAAAGCGACGTAAAGTCTATTTTTACATGGCAATAGTTTTGTTATCGGAGCAATGAGCAGATTTAGTCTGACTGACATTTTAAACCTCTTAACGTGATGTATAACAATTCATCGTAGTAATATTTTAAAGATGAAGCTTGTGAAAATGTTTGGATTTATGGATGTTTGAATGTTTGTTAGACAAGCACGGGATAGCGTGTGAGTGGATTTAGTTGAAACTTGGCGTATGATAGAGTCAAATAAAATCACTTTTAGTACTTGATATTTTCGAAAATATGTCTATGGTCGCTTAATTATTTAAAATGGATATTTTTCTTATTTTTACCAGAACTTTTTATATTGCAACTTGACATCTCACCTGGTAAGTATCACATTACTGTATAGTTTTTACAGGGATGTATGGGGTCCTTTACATTACAAACACATTTCAAATTTACCATGAGCTTTACGGTGAAGGAAACATCGCGAGGAAACCTGCATACCTGCGAAGAAATTCAATGGTGTGTGTGAAGTTCCCAATTCGCAGTGGGCCCGCGTGGGAACTACGGCCTAAGCCCTCTCATTATGAGAGGAGGCCTGTGCCCCGCAGTGGGACGTATATAGGCTGGGATGATGATGATGGGTTCCGTTCACAAAGTGGGGGATTTCAGAAATAGGGTACAACACATTTTTTCTCAGATTTTAAAAAAATTGCATTGATCTACTCAAAATCAGTAGTATCGATTCAAAATAGAGAAAAAAAGTGTCCTGAGGTCAGTTTTCTTACTTTTCTTAAATTGGTGTATGAAGATAACAAAACCAACACTTGTTTGTATGAAAAACTGGGGCCATTTATAATTATAATCAATTCTGAGCAGATCCATGTAAAAATTACTAAAATCGGAGAAAAAAATATAGTTGTACCTACCCTATTTCTGAAATTCCCCAAGTACCTAATTCAAAGCATCTTAGAGACATACTCTTAGCCGATCGAAAACCAGACGAACAAATACTATTAGTAGGGCTGGAAACGATTTTAAGACTAGCTTATCTATAAACAGCTGACAGGGACTAAAGTTCAATGACCCCTCAGGGCTAGAATGCAAGGTTGCTTCGACAGAAACGACAAACAAAAAGCAAGCGGAAATAAATGTTTAAGTTGTAAATAAAAAAACTACAGTGTAAAAACAGTAGATTTCAAACTAAATACAAACTGAAATATAGATGCACAGAAAAAACCCCAGAAAAAAGACCAATGCTGGGAATCGAACCCAATTCCTCAGCGTTCCTTGCTGCGTGCTTACCCCTACACCATCACTGGTCTAGAAGTTATGACCAGTGATGGTGTAGGGGTAAGCACGCAGCACGGAACGCTGAGGACCTGGGTTCGATTCCCAGCATTGGTCTTTTTTCTGGGGTTTTTTCTGTGCATCTATATTTCAGTTTGTATTTAGTTTGAAATATATGGTTTCACGGGATGACCGTAAAAGTAATAAAAAAATGAAGTTGAAGAAAATAAAAAATAAATAGAAAAAGATACTTCATACTTAACTTAAAAACAGTAGGTTAATTGACTTTACAATCTTGTTGACATCATTGTTATCGAATCAAGACAAGTTTTACTTAAAGGGGCGATTTCTCAAAGGAAAGATCACTCTCATGATATAGTTACTATAAACAAGGATGATATAGACTGGATTGGCAGTCGCCATAGTACGGATCGGCCGCGGTTTTTGTAGTTCGATTATTAAATCTAGATGGCGCTGAAATATAGGCTTTGAAGGCAAAACAATAAGACTACAGATGTTTCATATTACTACAAATGTATTATTTTTCAAAAATATTGCATAACAATACATTTGCAGTGATATGAAATATCTGTAGTCTTATTGTTTTGCCTTCAAAGCCTCTGGCTATATTTAAGCGCCATCTAGATTTAATAATCGAACTACAAAAACCGCGGCCGATCCGTACTATGGCGACTGCCAATCCAGTCTATATCATCCTTGCTATAAAAAAAGTTTGTCCTGTCAGACAGATTTAGCTATCTAAAGCAAAATAAGATTTGGACTGAAGGTTCCTTTTGCGAGCGATAATTTTTCGAAGTTTGCTCGAGGTAGGTAGAAAACTATTGTTTATTTTTTACAGGATCAAAGCTTCGATCTCAGCACAAGCTTAGTTTAATATAACAACAAATATTCCACCGCTAACTTAATGTCCAGAAAAAAACATGGGACGATTGACACCAATTGACCTAGTCCCAAACTAAGCAAAGCTTGCACTGTGGGTACTAGACAACGGATAAACATACTTATATAGATAAATACATACTTAAATACATATTAAACATCCAAGACTCGACCACAGAAATTCGCATTTTTCACACAAATACCTGCCCCGACCGGGAATCGAACCTCAAGCTTCATAGTCAGGTTCGATAACCACTGGGCTATCCGGTCGTCAATTACGAGAGGACATAGGAATAGACATACATACAAACATACGGGCCAAACACATAACCCTCCTTCTTCGCAGTCGGGTAAAGAATAACACGCCTTTGAAATACACCTGTCATCTCTGCCAATAGAATAGACCGCATAAATTAATAATAATGTGTTTAACTTATTATTAATTATCCAGGACAATAAACGAGTTCAAGTAACGCAAAAACTAACATGCAGTGGCTCTCAGCTTGTCACTTACAACAAAACCACGGCGATATAACGGCCAAGGTTGCATTAGATCATCTTTGCGGTCGCGGCGCTCGCGCAGCTCACAGAACATGCCAGTACGCTTAGTATAAGTTTTACTTAACCAAAATACTTCTCGATCGCGTTTACGTAAAAAAATCAATTACTAGGGAAACATGGACAGCGCCTCCGCGGCCGCGCGTCCATGTTTTTATAGAATTGGGATGTCTATTTTTTTGCAATGCATAGTAAATCGAAAACCATTTCGAGATAAATGCTTTTTAACTCGTTTTCTGTAGTTATTTTATTTTAATATTATGTAATGAATTTATAATATAACAAATAAGCAATGACCTTCATTTGTCATTGGTGTAAATTGCGTGACCGGTTCAAGTCGTACTTTATTCTGTGTGGTTAGAATTCTTCACAATTTACGCGTGGATTATACTACGGAGTTTGATTTGGACCCGCTGTCTGACATCTAGCACTTTGTCAGTGCCAGTAAGTACCACTACGCAAAAAATAATTAAAGGGTTTGCCTTATCGTACGCATTTCGATAGATTTAGAAATTTGGCATTGTGGGAGCCCTCAATTATAATCTGACGTCATCAACTAAAATAGTTTCAATAATTAATTTTGAAAAAAGTAGAGAACTAAATGACAAAATATTGAAATCAGTTTCTTATAATTGACTTTTCTATACAAAAAAAATATAAAAACCACTGGTAATTTTTTTTAGACATTCCCAATTGAAATTTTTACGTAAACGCGATCGAGAAGTATTTTGGTGAAGTAAAACTTATACTAAGCGTACAGTACGATGCCTGACGGATCATCCTCACCATCCCAGCCTATATACGTCCCACTGCAGGGCACAGACCTACCCTCAGAATGGGAGGGCATTGGCCGTATTTCCCACGCGGGCGGATTGGGAACTTCACACACACTATTGAATTTCTTCGCAGGTGTATGCAGGTTTCCTCACGATGTTTTCCTTCACCGTAAAGCTCATGGCAAATTAAATTACAAATGTAATTTCGCACATAAATTCCGAAAAAGTCAGAGGTGCGAGCCGGGGTTTATAATATGGTATGATTTATTAGTGTGGAAGTATGGATGGATCTACTCTTGCGTACTGTTTGTCTGTGTGCTATGAACTTGTGCTTGTTTGCTGTGGATTTTTAGATCATTCTGTTATTTACTTTACCACGCTAATGATACGAGAAGAATGCACGAAATGTGACCTTTAAGAGGATTATAACCGAACCACCGTATTGGTTGTAGATAGATAGATAAATAAAATAAATAAATAATAAATCACGAGACCTCCTGATACAGGTATGTTAATAACTACTAGGTGGTCTCAGACACCATCATACCATTGTAAAAAAATTTGTTTTACCCAATAAACGATTTATTATTATTATTATTATTATTATTTCACACCAATTGACCTAGTCCCAAAGTAAGCTAAGCTAAGCTTGTGTTATGGGTACTAAGCAACGGATAAACATACTTATATAGATAGATAAATACTTAAATACATATTAAACACCCAAGACCCGAGAACAAACATTCGTATTAGATAAAAGATTTGGTCTTTATTCTTCAAAACAAAGACATAAATTAGGAACTAAAGAGTAATAAAATAAAAGTCACAATTCAGCACTTAAAATTATGCCCGAAACAAGGTACTTACGATATCAAAGAGAAACAAAATAACAACTAAACATAACATATTATTACTATTATATTATTGGTCGATGTCTAGTGACTGTTACTACTTGTGTTTAATAACTATAAATTAAAAATTTTAAAAACCCCCAACGCAATTATGTCACTGTCAATGCCCGTTATGTGTCTAGAATCTCTTCCGCAGTTAACAAAAGAGCTGATAACTTTGAAACGGCTGCACCGATTTTGATGAAACATATCTAAGAACCATCGCCAAGAAACCTGCTTTCTATTAAAAAAAACCGCATCCAAATCGGTGCACCCGCTTAAGAGCTATGATGCCACAGACAGACACACACACATAGCGGTCAAACTTATAACACCCCTCTTTTTGTGTCGGGGGTTAAAAAGAAATAACAATCCAGGTCGATTTTTATCAAATTAATTACATGATTCCGCCAACGGGAAGTTCCCTAGGTTTAGGTTCCCATTGTTTTGTATGAAAAAGCACTTTTTAAAAGCTCATGTTTCGATGCTTCCTCGCATTCCTGTACGAAAGTATATTGACGCACAGATAGACGGACCACGAAGTATAAAGGCTAACCTATCTATCTGTCCCTATTATCTTTCCCTAAAAAATATTCATGTTGATACCATGTCTTTCTCTATTTTATTGTGTTATTTATAGTAACATCTTTTCATCGGCAATAAATACTCATACTCATACTCATTTATTCATAATATTACATGTAATTTTTAAAATTATTTTATTATATCATTCCAAAGTCAAATAAAACATCTTGTGACTTTGTTATACTTAGGTACTTGTTTTAAAAATAAGTTTTGTAAAAAAAAAAACATTTTTAAAGCAAGATTTTTAGCTGACTGTACTTTTTGTTGACTTTACTTGCATTGTCATCCAACCTACATAAGTATACCAAATTTCAGGTGAATCCAACCACTGGAAGTGGGTCAAATTAGACTTCTAAGATTTGACCCAAGAATAAAACAAACGGGGTGAGCTAAATAAAAGCACTAAGAATATGGCTCTGTCTATTGGAATGTATGTGCGAAATTAATCGTGAGGGAACCTGCGTACACCTGCGAAGAAATTCAATGGTGTGTGTGAAGTTCTCAATCCGCACTGGGCCCGCGTGGGAACTACGGCCCAAGCCCTCTCATTCGGAGAGGAGGCCTGTGCCCTGCAGTGGGACCTATAAAGGCTGGGATAATGATGATGAGATGACAAAATAAAATAGTTTGTAACTTGTTTACATAGGCCGGCCTTGACACACTTGTCAGATTAACGTTAATGTCACGAGCTGTCAAAATAGGATGACGTGACGTGGCCTTAGGAAAGGTAGGGTTTCTGTAGATATACTACATAATAACATAAACAAGATTTTTACTAGCCATTATTTAATTTACCCTGTTTATTTGGCAAATCTTGGAAGTCGAATTTAACTCACTTTCAGTGGTCGAATTGACATAAAATGTCAGTTTTTCTAGTTTTGTCTTTGGTTTTGGGAACACTTTAGTTTTACAATGAAACAAAATTACATTTACTTTATGTCGAATAGGTCATTTGAAACTATTTACAACAGCAAAAATTACGAATAAACTCCATCAACATCCTGGTGGAAAACCAAGCTACTAAAACCTCTCCGTACTACAAAGATACACAGAAACAAGGCTCATCAAATAATTGTCGCTACCGCTTCCAATATAAAGAGACCCGTAAAGTTTCGATAGTTTTAGGAAGAAATAGGTCGCAGCCGAATGGTCGGTCAACAAAGATGGTCCAAAATTACAATACGAAGACCCCTGAAGCTTTACTACTTTAATGATCCAGCGGGTCTTGGATATCTGGGCGTGTCGACAATAGGCCGACATTGGCGCTTGCGCGCCGTCAATGGGTGACGTCATTCAGTCCATTGCCAATAGACCGCAGTTAAAAATGTCGGTCAAGTGCGAGCGTTAACGGATTTTTAATTAGGCTGTTATGTTTGTTTACTTTTTCGCTTTTCTTTTCTCTTTTCTAAACTATGTGCTACTTCAGTTACTTGTTGTTGTTCTTAAGCGTGGGCTTTCATTAAGGCGGAGCGAAGACTTTTTCGGTAAAACTTTACCTATACTTCATTTGATTTAGAATTGAAAACCACAACATCATTATAGTGCGGCTCGTCAACTATTTCTTACCTAGCAAATAGTACAGTTCCTACAATAGTCTGGGAGCCGCAAAATAAAATTGTTTTAACGTCACTTTATTTGCGTGTCGTCAATTGTTACTCTAGTACAAATTGTAAAGAGATTACAGTTCACGAGCCGCAATATAATGTTGTTGTGGTTTATAATTCTAAATTAAATGGAGTATAGTAGTAGGTTGACCTCAAGCAGAGGGTCGTTGGTCCAGTCGGGGCTTCCATCTCTCACTTTTCGGAATTTATGTGTGAAAATACATTTGAAATTTGTCATGAGCTTACCAGTGAAGGAAAGCACACACCTGCCAAGAAATTAAATGCGGTCTGTGAAGTTCCTAATCCGCACTGGGCCCGCGTGGGAATTACGGCCCAATTTCTCTCATTCTGAGAGGAGGCCTAAGCTGATATAGGCTTGGATAATGGTGATGATGACGATCACACAATGACGTCACTCTGAATTAATTAAATTACATTGATTTCAAACTAAATACAAACTGAAATATAGATGCACAGAAAAAACCCCAGAAAAAAGACCAATGCTGGGAATCGAACCCAGGTCCTCAGCGTTCCGTGCTGCGTGCTTACCCCTACACCATCACTGGTCTAGAAGTTAGCGACGAATTTTTCCCACACATCGTACACTTCAGTCTGTTATAATCACATTATGCAGTGATAAGCGCGCATCTATGTTATGCCCTCTACTGAGAGACTTTAACACTCCTTCGGAGCTAACCGCTCACCTGGACCAAGAGATGGCGCTACTAAGCCAACTTTTACAAGTTAAGTATGAAGTATCTTTTTCTATTTATTTTTTCAACTTCATTTTTTTATTACTCATTGGCCGAAGGAAGCTTTCCAAAATGTTTAAAAAAAGCTATAGTCGTTCCTGTATACAAAGCTGGCAGTAAAGACCAAATAACGAATTATAGACCTATTTCGTTATTACCAGCAATTTCTAAAATACTAGAAAAAATAATAAATAACAGACTTGTTCAATATTTGGAAAAGAATTCAATTTTGTCAAAAACTCAGTTTGGCTTTAGATCCAATTTATCGACTTGTGATGCTGTGCATCAACTGACAGACTATGTTGTACAAGCTCTGGACAAGGGGAAGCGGACGGTGGGAATATTTCTAGACCTTGCTAAAGCTTTTGACACAGTTTCCATTCCCATCCTTTTGCAGAAGCTTGAATCCTTGGGTATAAGAGGCACCCAGCTTAAATTATTCGCAGATTTTCTGGACAAGCGTAGTCAATGTGTAAAAATTGATAATATTATTAGCTCTGACCTGAAAAATACCTCTTTTGGGGTTCCCCAAGGAAGTATTTTGGGCCCCACTCTATTTTTGGTTTATATAAATGACCTCTGTAATCTAAAATTAGATGGGGGTAAAATTATAGCATATGCTGATGACACTGCTCTACTCTTTTCTGCTGACTCGGATCAAGAGGTCTATAAAATTGCACAACAAGGCTTTAATGTTGTAAATAATTGGCTTCAGCAACATCTACTGACTCTAAATGCGGGAAAAACTAATTACGTACAATTTTGTATGCGTAAATCAAATTTAACTTCAACTAACCCTAAGCTCTATGCGCACCATTGCAAGGACTCTGCAAATAACTTGTGTAAGTGTCCAACTATAGCTATTACTAACAGGATAAAGTATTTGAGTGTTATAATTGATGAAGCACTCTCATTTAAATCCCATATCGAAGCTTTAAGTGGCAGAATCCGTAAGTTAATATTTGTTTTTAAGAAACTACGCACTATCGCGGACTCAAAAATAATCAGGCAAGTTTACTTTGCCTTAGGCCAATCTATATTAACTTATTGTATTACGTCATGGGGAGGCACATCTAAAACGTCATTACTAACCCTTGAAAGAGCTCAGCGAGCAGTGCTTAAGGTTTCCACTTTCCGTCCTTTTCTCTAACCCACTGATCTTCTCTACAAAGATTGTAAGGTACTAACAGTTAGACAAATATTCATAATGAGCACAGCCCTCAAACAGCACGCTGCACTCCCCTACAGCATTGAATCTACTAACAAAAGGCGGAAAGATATAGTTTGCCCTCGAAATATGGGAAAAAAACATGCCTTCTCTTCCAGATTTTACGTATTCTTAGGACCATTTCTTTACAATAGATTAAACGCCAAGTGGGGCATATATCCTCTTACTTATAAAAATACTAAGAAAATTCTCCAAGATGAACTTCAAAAACTATCCTACGAAGATACAGAGAAACTATTGGTTATTTCGAAATGAACATTTTTCATATTTTGTTATTTATAGTGTTTTGTAATTTAGCTAAGTTATTAAGTACTACTGTATTTTGCGAGTGTTAATTTAAGATAGTTTATAAGTCCTTTTCGCCTGAAACACAGGAACATCCTAGTTCAGGCATAAGTGTTTCTTACCTTTTGTATGTTTAGACTAAAGATGTTATATTGTAAAAGTATTTTTTTTTTAATAAAGATTTATTTATTTATTTATTTATTTATTCACCCTAATAAAAAAATGAAGTAATAATGGAGTAATAAAAAAATGAAGTTGAAAAAATAAATAGAAAAAGATACTTCATACTTAACTTCTAAAAGTTGGCTTAGTAGCGCCATCTCTTGGTCCAGGTGAGCGGTTAGCTCCGAAGGAGTGTTAAAGTCTCTCGGTAGAGGGCATAACATAGATGTGCGCTTATCACTGCATAATGTGATTATAACAGACTGAAGTGTACGATGTGTGGGAAAAATTCGTCGCTAACTTCTAGACCAGTGATGGTGTAGGGGTAAGCACGCAGCAAGGAACGCTGAGGACCTGGGTTCGATTCCCAGCATTGGTCTTTTTTCTGGGGTTTTTTCTGTGCATCTATATTTCAGTTTGTATTTAGTTTGAAATATATGGTTTCACGGGATGACCGTAAAAGTAATAAAAAAATGAAGTTGAAAAAATAAATAGAAAAAGATACTTCATACTTAACTTGTAAATTACATTGGACAATAAAACGTATACTCGCCTAGCAGCCCATTTAAATTTGATGTAGCGTTAAGTCTAAACGCATAAAATCGCTTCCCCGATGCGTCTGCAGTCTAGACATTTTTTATTTATTTGGCGCCATGAAATTCCCCCTTTCTACCCTCGTCGTACGTCACTGTAATTAAGGACACACTGTACATTAGTTTATTTATTAATTTGTATGTTACATTCGTTTTAAAAAGGAGAATTTTAAACTGATTGAATTTAGACCCTAATAACTGAAAAGAAGATGGCTTTGAACCTGTAGTACCTAATACAGTTTCACACGCTTTTATTTTATCCCACAATGATGTGCTATTTTGCAATTTAATATGACTTCTGGTACATTCAGTCACATATGGTTGACGGTTGACATAATTATAACAAGTATGAGTGAAAATCACGAAAGTTTAAAACAGTTACATACGTTAATTTCTTTTTCATTAAATGTAAATGAGTATTATTCACTATGCCACGTACTGAATATATTTACGTAAATTTTGGAATAGGTCGGGTATATTTCATTGACTCTAGCGTTCCGTCTTACGTAATGTGTTTTTGTCGTACTCGTTAGGCTGTCACACCAATTACGGCGAGTTATTTCGCAACAGGGGTCAATTCAATGAGCCGGAATTGGAAGGGCTGGCCGAATATATATCAGTACCTAATTTGTGGGGGTATGTTTTGCAATACCGAAGTACGAAAGACCGAATGTATTAAAACATCGAATGGGTCAAAAGACCGACACGATTTTTTTCTGAAATCGTTAACTTTTTAAGACTGTTATAAAACAAACCTAACCTAACCTAATGGGTTCTGTATGATGTCGTTTTAATAAATTCTGAAAAGTTTACGGTTTCAGAAAAAAATCGTGCCGGTCTTTTGACCCATTCGATGTTTTAATACATTCGGTCTTTCGTACTTCGGTATTGTAATACATACCCTATTTGTGGAGGCAATGCCAGTCAGCCACTAACATGGAAAAAGTCCTCAAATCAAGCCAGATAAGCTTAAAACGAAGACTAGATAGATTTGAAAAAGAAGCGGTGTGAAAACGTTTTCGCTCTACCGTCATCAACCGTAGGTACTAAAGAGTGGAATTCCTTGTGGAATTGGGGATGTCTATTTTTTTGCAATGTATAGTAAATCGAAAACCATTTCGAGATAAATGCTTTCTAACTCGTTTTCTGTAGTTATTATTTTTTTATATAACGTAATGAATTTATTAAATAAGAAATAAGCAATGACTTTCATTTGACATTGGTGTATTTTGCGTGACCGGTCGTACTTTATTGTGTGTGGTTAGATTCTTCACAATTTACGCGTGGATTATACTACGAAGTTTGATTTGGACCCGCTGTCTGACATCTAGCACTTTGACAGTGCCAGTAAAGTGACACAGTGTATAGTGTACCACTACGCAAAAAACAATTAAAGGGGTTGCCTTATCGTACGCATTTAGATAGATTTAGAAATTTGGCATTGTGGGAGCTCTCAATTATAATGTGACGTCATCAACTAAAATAGTTTCAATAATTAATTTTGAAAAAAGTAGAGAACTAAATGACAAAATATTGAAATTAGTTTCTTATAATTGACTTTTCTATACAAAAAAAATATAAAAACCACTGGTAATTTTTTTTAGACATTCCCAATTGGGTGTGTTCCCTGAACAGTACAATCTGGCTGTATTCAAGTCTAGGGTGAATGAGCATTTACTAGGCAAGCGTGCTCAATCGTAGAGCTCATCTTCGCTTTCCATCAGGCGTGATAGTGGTCAAACACAAGCCTATATTGTATTAAAAAAAACTGTGAGAGCATGACATAATTTTGACGTCTTTTTGGGGGGGCTACTGCGAAATTCGAAGTTTCGACAAATGCTGAGTGAAATCCTGTTTATCAGCTCGACAATAAACTTTTTGTGCCTACCTTTCTTAGACTTTAGCTAAACATTGTTTAATATTATTTAAAAGCGAAAAAGTTTTTCGGGTGCGCCGGTGGGATTCGAACCCACGTCTCCTGGGTATGCGCCCTAACGGGTGTTCTACCAATTGAACCACGTCGCATCCAATCGACTCCCCCGAAATTCTTAATCGCTTACATACGCCAACAGTGGCGTGTGGTAACATCCATCGCAACTATTAGAAGCTACGACTCCTACGTTCCAAATTACATTGGAAATGCGTAAGAAATGATGTACCACATCTTTTTATTCAAATATTATTTTTATTTTATTAGCAGTACGGCTGCTCACCGAATCTAAGATTATTTAAAAGCGAAAAAATAATCTACCATACCCAGGAGACGTGGGTTCGAATCCCACCGGCGCACCCGAAAAACTTTTTCGCTTTTAAATAATCTTAGATTCGGTGAGCAGCCGTACTGCTAATAAAATAAAAATAATATTGTTTAATATTGTTGCGATGTATTTCAAAAATCATTCATTCATACATAATTTTGACGTCTTTTTGGGGGGCTACTGCGAAATTCGAAGTTCCTAGTTCGTATCGTGCTATCCCTTTCTCTCTTCTAACTAATAGGTACTACCTGTTACCATGAAGTGTAAGACCTGAGCTTGGAACTAAAATAGCTCCTCAAATGCTCCACATTTCGCTTCTCTTCCCTTGTAATTAGACAATGGCTCTCTCATAAGATTAAACATAAGTTTTGAAAATAACATCAAGAGATGTTCTCAACAAATTCCATCACGCTTTGGCTCTAAAACGTTTCCGAAGAATGTTTTTCATTGAACTTGGTATAAGATTACGAATTGCTGTTTATAGTCTTGATTGTTATGAGTCAATGGAATATCAGTGAGTCAGAAACAGGGCTTTGACGCTTGAATTAAACCGTCTAAAACCTGCAGGTAGAAGTTCTACGAACGCCAGAACAGTTCGTGTTAAAGCCGATTTAGTGTTGAATGGAAATTAACCCCATTCTAATTGATAGCTGTCTAGAACTCAAATAGTATCTAGGTGATTTCAGTTTCTGAAACCTTGACCTTTTGTAGTTTAGTTACCTAATATAAATTACAGAAATTGAATCAATTAACATTAATGCCTTGCTAGTTAGGCTCTCCCTAAATCTATCGACGCGGAATCGGCTTCTGTCGATCGGAAAAACCTTTATGTCAACGCAATAAGAGCGAAAAATACGTCGATCGGCTCGGCTATGCGGGCCGAATGGAGCAGAGCTGATCGACGTCTCTGCACACTCTGTACGCTTAGTATAAGTTTTCCTTCACTTCAATACTTCTCGATCGCGTTTACGTAAAAATTTCAATTCTATGGAAACATGGACGCCCGGCCGCGGAGCGCTGTCCATGTTTCCCTAGTAATTGATTTTTTTACGTAAACGCGATCGAGAAGTATTGAAGTGAAGGAAAACTTATACTAAGCGTACTGCAAACTCAAGCTCGGTTTGGGATGCTCTCGGCATTTAAGTATGGAATTAATTTGTTTCGTTTTAGACCAATAGTTTGATATAAAGTTTTGTCATTGTTTTTTTCTTAAATAACAATTTTAATTCATAGAGATAATTTTAGCAATAAAATTTCGTGATAAATCTCATGTGTTAAGTATATTATTATCTACGGGTGAAAATCGATTTTTTTTTCCACTTTCACCGCCTAAAACTTTCTTATAGCAACATTTCTCCGAAGCGTAATTTGTCCTAAATCATGTTTAGGAGCTTAAAGCTTCAGACAATGAACCATAAGTCACACTGCTTGTATTACTATGTTCCTTCCACCGCTAGAGAAAAATTATGATGGTCGTAAGTTACTCTTCTGTTTTATGCACGTCTGCATCGTTTTACGACCATTTATTTAACTTGCAACGGTTGTTCGTATGTAAGTAAAACGTGAGTTTTAGTTTTAAAATTTGCAAGCCATTTTTCGATAAATACCTGGTATCCGGTTGAGCTGAATTTCGGTATAATTTTGTAAGTTCCGTGACAGTAAAATAATCTGGTAGTGAAATTCTGGTGCTCCTTTCGGACGCTATTTCTGACTGACCCCAGTAACTTTTTCCTATGGAAAAATTAGGAAACGAATTTTTTTTAAAGTGATTTTATTTAGAGTTCCGCAGCCGTACTTTAACTTTCCGTCGATGGAAATGCCGCTTGGCATTTGCGGATATCATTAAAGGATATAAAACAAATAAAGTAAGCTGAAGCTCCGGATTATGGCTTCAGTTCATTGTGTTATCTTGCACGCGAACTTATTGAGGTAAAGTTGAAAAATCAGATAGATTGCTTAGGGTTGTTGATGGTGTATAGTACACTAATATACACTAGCAGCTCACTGAGCTGATGCGTGCATATCACTACTTCACTACACTTGTGTTTTAAGTCTTTTTATATAAATGTCCAGTGTGTGTTTTGCTGTGTTTTTTTTTCTAGTACCTATCTTAAATCAAATCATTTATTTGACATAAATGCACACACATGCAAATATATGTACAATATTAAATCTCAATCCGAGTCAGTAGCATTGCTCAGGTTTTTTGATTCAGATTCAGATTCCGTTTGAAAATTATTGAGTAGGTATAAAATACTAATTTTTGTTAGAGTCAAATGGCCCCTCTCCTCTGCTGGCTAAACTGTTGGCTTAAAAAGTCTGAAAAAGTCATAATGGCAGTACCTATATAGGTACGATTATAACGAATTTAAAACAAAAACCTTAATAGACTTTACATACAAGTTGACGAGTAGTCCATCAACCACCGTGCGTGCGTACGTGCGTGAGTAGCCGTGGTGCCCTAGTGGTTTGACCTATGGTCTCTCAAGCAGAGGAACGTGGGTTCAAATCCCGGCTCGCACCTCTGAATTTTTCGGAATTTATTTGCGAAATTAATTTGATATTTACCACGAGCTTTACGGTGAAGGAAAACATCGCGAGGAAACGCATACACCTGCGAAGAAATCCAATGGTGTCGTGTGAAGTTATAAGTTATTTGCCGCACGCTTGTAGAGAACTACTATGGGCATGTCCCGACACGTACTTGGCCGTTTTTTCAAGTCTACCAATACTTTCGAATAGTCAGTCTTTAAAAAGAAGAATGCGCCGCGTGAGACTTGGCAGGAAATGATTTTTAAGCCGACGGATTGGCAGCTTTGGTCTGTAGAGCCCTTTAAAACTTTTTCTTTTTAAATTGGCAACCCTTGCTTGGGAGATGGTTCCGTGACAGGCCGTGCCGGTTGCGTGAGCTGCGTGCTGAGGGTCCTGAAGGAGTGATTGGTTTGGGCCGTATTGATCAGACAGCGTAAAGGGATGAGGCTAGAGTCCATTGCTTCGGTGTTCTACTGGCACGACTTCTTGGGGTAATATTGCCATATCGGAAAACTCATCCTGACATACTTAACAGTATTTTAGGCTCATGACTGAATGACTATGAGATTTGAGAAAACTCAAAAGATTTTTTTATCAAAATATAATAGATTTTTTCAGCGTTACAAAAGTTCTTATTACGAAAACGCAAAAACCTTGTGTACCTATTTCGTTTGTGCAAAAATTACACGACTTTTTTCTGACAAACGAGGCTTTATCTTTCTCTCCTTTGTCCTCCCCTCTCTCTCTCACTCTCCCTCTCTCTCGACTTTTGACATTTTATTATTAAATGTAACACGTGTACTTTTCCCCTTCAATCAAGCTATTAATTAACTTGGAATTTTATGTACAGTCAAGGAATTTAATTTCCTACCCACCTAAGTTTGAATATCGTACAGCAAACTGTCACCATAAGAGCTAGCTACGATGTTGCTTTGACGTAATGCATTTGACATTTCGACCTTAATGCATTGCGAATGTTAAACGACATTTTTACGAAATGGGTAGGGAATTAAATTCCTTGACTGCACCTACCAATATGATTGACAATTCCAGAAGCAAGAAAAGTCAATAAAAAAAGAGTATATAGGTAGCAAAAAACTTGTACTATAAAACTATTTTTTAAATCAGATTTTTTATATTAATTCCCAGTCTATGTCGAAATGAAATCGTGATAGAGCAATAATATGGCTATACTAAGTACTTTAGGAGCACGCACGGCCATACTAATATCCCCCCATTTGTTCCCTTCTAACCACTCCTGTGTGATAGAGACCGTAGTTAGTTTCATTACAAACTCAGCATGAACGCGGAAGTTCAACGTAAATAAAACTTCAACTCAACATGATACCTACTAATCCTTCGGCATCTAAATACTTCCCTTTATAAACGTTATAAACTAATATTAGACGGTATTAAAAGTCTATGAACTCATAAACTAGAAATAGACCGCCCTGATATTTGGCAGATGTCCGTTATTGGTAAATGGTGCAGTGAACTTGGCAGTATTGGCTGAGAAAATGATTCATCGCCTTCCTAAGATCGTAAAAGTCACTTTCAAAAACCGTCTTTCTCTTAAAGTGCACTTTGCGCAAAATATACCTACACTCCCAAAACTCCTTCCCGATTAGAGCACTTTGTTAAAATGTCCACTTTACTTACCATACGTACATCATCATTATCCAAGCCTATATAAGGTGCTAATAAATAAGGTACCAATATTTCCCCTGTTCCATCTATCCCTACCGCCGTATCCCCCCTGATAGAGATATGTGTATAATATTTTTCCTTTCTTCTCCACCGGTAGAGATATGTGGAAATAATATGTCCATTTGTCCCCTGGTGGGGATAGGTGGAACTTATTCCACATAGGCCTACTATGGATTGGTGGAACAAATTCCACAAGTCTCTACCGCAATGGATTTTTGTAGGGATAATATGGAATAATATCCCTACCGATGCAGATGAAAGGAAAAATATTCCATATATCTCTATCAGGGGGGATAATGGCGGTAGGGATAGATAGAACAGGGGCAATATTTCCAGGGCGTAACTTATTCGACAAAACAAGTCACTTTGTCTCAGACAACTATTCAACATTAAAAAAAAAAACGCAAACTTTTCATACGTCCATCCAAACGGATGACTGCTTTAGTAATGGAAAATCGAGTTTTTTTTCAAATTTTAAAAAGTTATTAGAATAAAAGTGACTTGTTTTGATTAGTAGATTAAGGGGGTGTTTCACCACCTTATTGTCAAACTACTGGTTACGTAACCAATGAATAAACTAAGTACTGGACAAATCTGTCAGCTAGTGTTTTTTCAGTTTCACCACTCCGGTCCTGTGCAAACTAAGTACCACTTAACTAATCGTGGGTTTAACAAAAAGTCGGAATGGCAACGTCGCATTTCACGACCACGCGTTCCTGTTTGCACACTTTCGTTCAAAGAGTCACTCATTATTAAATCAGAAGAAATGGTTAACTATATAATTTTTGAATACATCTATTTTTTTTTGCATAAACAAATATGTAACATTATAATTGATCCAAAAACGGTATTTATTCACGATACTTTGTTAACAATAACAAAGAAAAATAATATCACGTAAAACGAATCGAAAAGTGGCGCCAAACCATTTGACAGATAAACTTTTTTTTAATGGCGACATAAAAGTTCACGTAGAACATACGATTGAGCCACTGAAAAAAAGTTTGTTATTAAAAAATATTACGAAATTTTGGATTTATTTTTACATACTAAAAGTGTACCTACATTTTTTTATTCAAATCTTGATATTTAAATTATTTTATGCAATTTAGCATGACCTCTTTCTTTAAAAAATAAAAAATACTTTGATTTATTTTTCTGAAACCGGCTGAAGGGCTCTCCAACCATGGCCACAAAAAAATAAACTAACTTTATGTGACGGATAAAAATGCTAAATGCCTCCTGATCTGATGGTCAAATTAAGAAACAGTTTGTCCGTCACTTAGCGCTAATCGAGACTGGTGAAACGGAAATTTTAATTCCATCTGTCAAATAAGGTTATGATTAAGCTAATCCGAACTTTAAGAAAAGTGGTGAAACAACCCCTTAGCCATAGAAATATTGGTACCTAATTTGTTAGCACCCTTTATACGTCTCACTGGATGGCAGAGGCCTCCTCCTACCAGGGTTTAAATTAAGATAAGAGCAATAAGGTCTCATGTTCTTTATCTCATAAATAAATATCACCACATGGTAACACTTCGATGGGGAGTACTCTTCTGTATGCTATCTAATTGAAATTTCCCTTGTTACAGATGAACAGGAAAGAGTGCAGAAAAAGACATTCGTCAATTGGATCAATTCACATTTGTCGAAGGTTAGTAGATTTTTAACGATGTACCTACCTACCTACCTACCTATCCAGTGGAGCAAAAATATCTGGTAGATTTTCATACCCCCTTGGTATGAAGAGTACGGTCAGCATCAAAAGTTGCTGGCCACTTTTGTCATCATCATCATAATTATTAATACTGAACCGGACCTATCACGCAAATAATATTTACCTCGACGTTTCACGACACGAGTTAACTCCACCACCACAGCCACAACCACCACCACGGCTGGTCGAGGTAAATATTATTTGCGTAATAAAGTCACGAAATTTAAAGCAAAAGTTTAAAACAGTATATCATCATGATCATCCCAGCCTATATACGTCCCACTGCAGGGCACAGGCCTCCTCTCATAATGAGAGAGCTTGGGCCGTAGTTCCCACGGGGGCCCAGTGCGGATTGGGGACTTCACACACACACCATTGCATTTCTTTGCAGATGTATGCGTGTTTCTTCACGATGTTTTCCTTCACAATAAAGCTCATGCTAAATTTCAAATGTAATTTCGCACATAAATTCCGAAAAACTCAGAGGTGCGACCCGGGATTTTAATCCACGACGCTCTGCTTGCTTGAGAGGCCATAGGTCAAACAGCTAGGCCACCACGGCTTATCATCTCGCTCTGAAGTAATTTGAGCCAGACGGATAAACACGGTAAATTAACAGTCGTGTGAAGTGTATTGATCGAGCTAAATTATTCAACACTGTGTAACGGCACTTTCACACGGGCGACGTCCCGTTTTTTGCGGGTTCGGTTTTTTGCAGGATCCCGTTTAGTATAGCATACGTGCTACTGTAGTAACATTCACACGAGCATTCGGTTTGCGGAGTGCCGTAAGGGGTTAGGGGTTACCCACTGATACAATCGTGGTTCTTAAGTCTTAGAAGCACAGGGTGTAGAGTTCAATAAGGGTTTTTTGACAGATATAATATCAGTAGATGGCGGTAGGATCGTGAGGGCTGTTTGACGTTACAGTCTTGCTTGCGATTGACTCATTTAGTTATAAGCAGACATAGGAATTTAGGGGGCAAAAATTTAATGACAAGTAGGGAGTTCCTTTATCGATAAACTCTACTATCGACGCTTTTGTCAAATACCTACTAGTGATCGCTCCAAGTTTTTATTGTAAAAATAAAATTTTATAGAAAGTATAAAATTAAACAAAATAATAAATTAATTCTATTCTTCACTGTCCTCGTAAAACCCACGTGAATTTTTGACTCGTAATTTGAACTTTTTGTCTATCAAGAAAAGTTGACATTTGCTTTGACATAAGTATTATTTTTAGCATGTTGGGCCTTACGAGGTTCAGTATTGTAAATATTTTATAGTGTAATGGTACTCATTACCTAGCAGCTATATATGTTTTGTATAAACTTTATCTTATCATAGTTATTTTTCTCCGAAATAAGACTTATAAAATAATACAAACTTACAAACAAAGCTGGGGGCGATTGGGTAGCGTCGATAGTTGTGTTTATCGATAAAGGAACTCCCTATCTGTCATTAAATTTTGCCCCCTAAATTCCTATGTCTGGTTATAAGGGTGGATCAAACTTTCCATTCCAGCCGCAGGTAAACACTGTAGAGAGGTACAATTGAACTATTGAAGGTTTTCTGCCAGGTGGAATATCGCTAGACGGCGTTAGTATCGTGAGGTCCGTTTGAAATTACAGTGTTGCTTGCGATTGGCTCATTTAGTCATAAACCAATCCCAAAGGTGACACAAATGTTAAAGTTGTCGAACGGACCTCTTACATGAGAGGGTTTGGGCCGTGTTCCCACGCGGGCCCAGTGCAGATTAGGAACTTCACACAAACCATTGAATTTCTTCTCAGGTGCAGGTTCGGTCCCGATGTTTTCCTTCACCATAATAGCGCTCATGGTGAGCTGCACCTGAAATTCGCCTCCTGAAATATTCCCAATTAATTTTTAAACACCCTGTGTATTGATTCTTCGTCTCGGGGCATACACATTTTTGTTCGCATCTCTCCTGTGGACATGTCAAAAGTTAAGGGTCTATAGCAGATGTTTTTTTAGTCAAGTCTACATCGACGTGTGGGACGCCTGGCCAACTTTCAGACCATTTAAATAAATCTTAAGTTCGCTGACGTGAAGTCGCTAATTTAATGTCCACAGGAGAGACAACTTATGTTTCTTCTCCTTACCCTCCCTTCCCCCTTCTTCCCCTTCTTTCCCCTTTCTTCTCCCTTTTTGATGTTACCCTTTCGATCGGATGAAACAGTGGATTGTAACAACAACCTACCGTATCTAATTTAGTAACAATTAAAGGGCTCTATCACTTGGTGTTTTATTAATGTAAATCTGATTTTATTGCAGCGCATACCGCCACTGCGCATCGACGATTTGATACGAGACCTGCGCGATGGCACCAAACTACTGGCGCTGCTGGAAGTGCTGTCAGGAGAGAAGCTGGTGAGTCAAAGTCAAAGTGAAAACTTAATTTTAAATTGGGGTACCCATAAAAAGTAAGGTAAGGTTTTGACTTAAATTTTGAAGCCGATTGCAACGAAATAAAGACAGGCAACTTTTAAGTTGCCTTATATATAAACGTTGATACTAGCGACACTGCATAATTGTGTCTCATTTTGGAAGGGGTATATAGTTGTCGATAACTACAATTAACAGGTTCCCTGTACCGAAGCAATGTGTAGCGTTCATATGACGTGTCCTCAAAGTAATAATGAAATTAAATGCCCATAAAGTGATGGTCATGAGGGACATGTGCCTCATGCGTGTACCGGTAAAGTCACCCATGAGGTACCAAATTAATTCTAGATGACGCTGTGTCGAACAGTAGTGATTTGACTAATTTTTGGTTACATTAAATTGTCAACGATGGATCAACTTGGTAGAATGCTTATGATCTAAAGATAACAACAGTTTTGTTTAGTTTGAAGTTTGTAGTTAATAATGACATTCGATTATACTATGTAACCTTAACACCAAGTTAGTCCTATTAACGTGAAACTTTCTCAAACAACATTCAGTCATATTGTATCGTGGAAACAATCAAAATTGTTATAAGCCTTAAGCCACGCCAGCCTAACGCACACATTTAATTTCAGCCAATGGAACGCGGTCGCGTGCTCCGCCGCCCGCACTTTTTGTCCAATGCGAACACAGCATTGCGGTTTTTGGCTGGCAAGCGTATCAAGCTTGTGAACATCAACGCAGCGGACCTCGTCGACGGAAGACCTGCCGTCGTGCTTGGCTTGATTTGGACCATCATCCTTTACTTCCAGGTGAGCGTGAAATCAAGTGATGTGATTATACACTTTTAAAAGTTTTAAATAATGTTTTTAAACCGTTGTATATAATCGATCAAGAAAGTCCTTTGCCACTCTAAAGCTCAATATCAATTGTACAACTTAAAACATTATCACTTACAAATAAATGTGACAATCAACTTTATTGTTTTTCTTCTGACGTGGAAAATGATAAAGCACTTACTTGGTCGACTATATCAATTTAATATGCTACCCTAAGTAGGAGGGGCATAGGATAGATTTTGTCTCGGTAAATTCCATAGATCCCGCGGGACAGCGAAAAACGAATTTCGTGCAGGAGTCGCAGGCAGACCTAATTAGATGAAAATATTATCATAATAAAGTCACGTATTAAATTTTCTTTATTTTATCTTCCTAAATATAATGATGCACTTAAAACATTGGTATTTCTAGTGTACGAAAGGCAGAGTAATAATCTTTTTACTTGCTCAATTTCACTGGTAGCTGCAAGTGTGAAAACCACTACAATCACAAATTTAATTATTTTATTTTTATTTATTTTAAATTTATCATTATTAGCTGTTACAATTGAATAGCACATACAAGTATTTAAATAATGAAGTAGTTGTTGTAGTCAAAAACACAGAAAGTTCGTAGTTTACTTGTACAGCGAGTTGAAGAGAAAACTTATCTCTTTGGCAGGCACACTGGTTACAAGGGGGTTATAACAGAACTAATAACAATGACCATTTGGTCACTAGTCTGGTCTGGTGGACTAGATAGATAGACGAACAAGTTCGCGTATTTGTGGTTCGGCGAGCTTTATTGCTCGGTGTATCACCTAAGTTCGAAGACTTGACTGAACAATATACGAACGAAAAAGCTCGACGAAACACAATTAGATCCACAACTTATTCGTACCAGAGTGGAACCTTTTCGCTCTGCCGTGTCAGGCCTATGTAACGTAACTTGAGATACATTAGTTACGCTTGACAGTGCTAAATCGACATTTTTGATGCTATATTATGTGATGCATATCGAAGATTTTCATTTTATGCCATAATTCAACAAAAACACCGATAGCCGAACTAACGTATCTGGGATTTTTGTACGCACTTGTAATGGATATCTCCCGTATTTCAAATACGTTAGATAGGTCATACAGAACTCGCCCGCAGAATCGAAATTGAAAAATCTTTTGGTACAGTTTAATTCAAATCAGGTTGTTTGTTGTTATATGTAATAATAGGCATTTTAATTTATATTTCATAACAGGAACACACCCTGAAACAGGAACGTATCAAAATATATAAAGTTTAAAACGAATAATGGACGAAATACACAATGGCCATAATTTATACTAAAATTTTCTATGAAACTATTGATAAAACGAACTGTTTAAATCGTGTAATCTACAGATTGGTTTAGGTTAGGTAAGGTTTATTTTATGAAAATCCTGTAAAGTTGAGAACTTTCAAGAAAATTGCATTATATCAAATGACCATTATGTATTTCGTCCATTATTAATTTTCAACTTTATATATTTTGATACGTACCCCTAATGTAAGTAAAGATACAGGTCATAGCCATTACACAGTTTTGGGTAATAAAAAGAGCATGGTCACGCTTAACTAACGTATATTCAGATGCGCAACTTTGCGTTACAGAATTTTGTATGAAAAGTAAGGCCGTGTAAACTTTAAAACCGTATTTTTTCAAATTGATTCGTAGCACAGTGATAAAATTCAAAATACATCGTCACAATTATATTTCTAACCTACTGTGTAAATTTCAAATCTTAAACTTCATTAGTAAACAAGCAATGAGATGTGGATAAACAAAAACTTTGATCGCGTTTTTCTCTAATCGTCGTTTTTGGAGATACGTTACTTAGGCGTGACACGGCAGCGCTGCCAATGTCACGTTGAAATTCCATACATCTGTATCTTGAAATTGATTGTGAAAAGGCTACTCTGGTACGTAATTCAGTTTACTCGACTGTAGCTACGTTTATTTGGTACATTAGAGGAGTGCCTACGCTTTCAAAACTGTTTTTAATCGTTATTCTGTTATAGGGGACTCACTTTTTTTAGTAAAATTACTGTTGTTTTAATAAAAAATAGTGATAAGATAATAAACGTTTAATTTGATGCACTTAGCCATTTAAAATTTGAATAAATTCTTGAACATCGAGTGATACAGCCAAACCGAACAGGGGCGTGACGATAAAATTTATTTTTGTCAAAACAGTGCTTTGATTTCATTTTTAAGTGTGCAATAAAATATCTAAAACAAAAATAACTATATTTTATTCATTGTTTGTCTAAAGTTAAGATTTAAATCCACATAACGTACGTCCCACTGTTGCGCGCAAGCCAACTCTAACTGAGAGGGCTAATCAGAAAGCTATCTTACTTCCGCCCCTTTTTTTTCCGCCCCTTTTACATTTCTAACATCTCTTAGTACGTCTCAAATAAGTTTATTTAATAAAGCATTAATCTATGATTATGTTATGCTTTATAATTATAAAATGCTGTATCTTTCTATGACTTGTTCTCATTTTAATTGGCTTGAACGTATTTTGTTTGCGCAAGCTTCATTTCGTACATTGGATCCACAGGACCGCGGACCAAAGGTGGGTATGCATTGCTTGTAGCGTAATAGTCCAGGGTACTCAAAACGGGTTGGATTCCCAGAGCGTCCATTAACCACGTGATACAATTCTTTATCTCCACAACATATTTTTGGTCGCCCTGAATCTGATCGGTTTTGATTACTCTCGAGTGGGTCTATTCCGACTAGTTCCATTTACAGTACCCGGCCATAAGGATTGCACATCGGTCTTTGGAACAAGACTCGGCAAAATGTCGGCTTCGTAGAGCGTTGTCGCACATTACTTGTAAGTAGCGTGCGACAACGCTCCACGAAGCCGACATTTGCCGAGTCCTTTTCCAAAGACCGATGTGCAATCTTTATGGCCGGGGACTGTAGTTCCATTGATGGAACAAGTTGAAGTTTTTCCCCCAGGAGTTGCATTCAACGAAGATGGTTTCTTTAATTGAACTAACTGGATTTTTTCCAAGTAGTTACATTAATAATGCAGGGTTTAATTTAATACAATTAAATGGACTGCACCTACCATTACTTCCATATATATATTGAACTTGGTTTTACTGATTTTACAAAACAATGCCATGTGACCAATCGAGACATCACCATGCTATAAGAAACAATACATTTCATTTAGTCCCATTAAATTAACTCTACATTATTAATGTAACTAATGGAAAAAAAGTCCAACTAGTTCCATTAAGGAAACCCTCTTATTATTGACTGTAACTTCTGGGGAAAAAAATCCACTAACTAGTCGGAATAGACCCTGGAGTGTAGGATAGTGGCTGCCTCACAGTAAATTCGAATGTCAATTCAACTGTTTATTGTAATAGGTACTTTAGGCTTCTTAACTGTTTTATTTGTTATGGATTATTATTTATTATTCGAGCGTTTGTTCTGGTTTACTTTTATCGACACACTTTTTTAAAAAATGGCAGAAGTTTTTGATTCAGTTCCCAATTGTGGAAGTGCTGACCTCTAACACATTTATAACGGAAAATGCTATCAAAGTCTGCAGTCAATTCTTAAAAAATGTGATCACAAAAGTGTGGCGGTTGAAACGCTCGATAATTAATGGGATTTCTTGATGGTTCTGTCACTATTATAATTTTTGCAATTTTTTATCTTTGGCTTCGCTAGCGCATACCAATAAATCATTTAACTGTTCAAAATTCCTGATTTTTAATGGAGTTATTCATGTAAATTTCTTTCATTTGCGATTGTCGCACTAATGACACCCTCGGAGTCTTCATTCGAGAACTTTTCGGCCCATTGCCATTTCAACGAGCTAATCCGTGCTATGTCGATGATTCATTACAGACGTATAGAGTGTAAGATAAATAGTTTCATCTATCTATCCTGCCCTAATTTAAGCACTTTCTCTTGCTTTGCCGATCTAAATGTTATTAGTTTTTGTACATCAGTTGAGTTGAGGCAAGACAATTACGTTCCCTGGCGTTACCTTTGTGTAATGACATTTGATATAACTTATTTTGGCTCAATACATGTCATGTGCAACTATCGGAACTGAAATTTAATGCTGGACGGCTGTCATATTTAGGTTGACGCAATTGAAGTCCTAAACTATTCACACACAAGGTTGGAATTGAATTACGTTGTACACGAAACGTTCTAGAGCACTTATAACTGGAGATGCCAATGTTTTCTTCTCTGCCAAAGAATATGACGAGCAATGATTACATTCATCATTTCCGGTCTATACATACTCTGCGCTGGGCATGGGCCTTCGCTCTGTTTGAGAGTTCCCGTGCGAATTTCGAACTTCATACACACCATTGAAATCCCACTGTGACAGGTGATCTATATTAATGCTTTAGACTGTACTTTAACAATGTATTTTGTGTCATTTGCACTTCTGATCTCTGCCGATGAATGCCGAGAATTGTCGAGTGCCAAAGTGGAAGTAATCGTCTAATCGTATTGTAACATAGGTACACATTCAATGATACAGAGACGCGCAACATTGTGTAGAAAGTGACAGTCGTCTGATTTAATCGTCCTTGGTTAATACGATAGTCTAAATGTTAAAGACATGTTAACGACAACTCCAGTCATGCTTTGTATGAAATGTAGAACCTCACAGTTGTTTGCTGGCCTTGCTTTAGCTGATACCACTGAAGCACTGTTGCGATCACCCTGCGAATGAGATAGTCGTGTAGTGTAATCATAGCAGAGCTTAACTGCACTTTTTTTGGTAAATGAATTAACAAATAACCAGTTAAAACTTTAAGTGAAGTGGAAAATCTATAACGAAGTGTTTGAGTGGAAGCGAAATGTTCAAACAGTTCAATGTAGGTACCCACAGGGCCAGATTTAGGCGAGGGATTTGTAAATCTGGAGCCTCTTCAAAGGAGGGCCTCCCCACAATAGCCGGGTCTGCAATTTTTTTTCTAGCAGTGTCTTTCATCTTAAGGGCTTCCGCTCCTTCGTTACCCTAAGGCTTTCAGACCTCCAAATACAGCCTTGCGGTACCCAAGTTACTATCAAAGCGTTAAGTTTGTAGGAGAACTCATGACATGACTTACCACCTGAAGATCCTGTTATAATTTTCCGGCCTTATTCCATTAATAAAATAGATATGAGTATGGTAAAGGTTTGTTTGAAAAATAAACCAGTTTTTTTATTAGCAGAACGTTTGTCCATAGAAATATAAGAAAAGAGCGAAGATGTTTTTCAATTGCACTGTCTGGGATGTAAGCACACATCTCTTGGCTCTCCAAGCCGGTCGTATTATGTCGATTACACAAAGCTTCCAGTTAGTTAACTCCAAATAACTCCGTCGCTTGCGAACCGAAGAACCTTTTCACTTTTTTTTACATACTGGATGATTTCAAATATTGAGTCTCGCCTCTTGTCCCCAGATTGAAGAGAACAGCCGGGCTCTAGAGTACCTGGGCGGGTCGCGTTGCGCATCTGTGATGTCGCAGGAGTCAGGTGCCGCGACGCCCACGCACCGCGCTGAGGAGCGGTGGAAGCAGGGCGCCAAGAAGACGCTGTTGCAGTGGGTGGCGAACGCACTGCCTAAGTGAGTAGCCGAGGTGGTTCTAGAGTATCTACACGGTGCATGCAGTAGTAAAGTGACGCCCACGCATCGCGCCGAGGAGTGATGGACGTAGGGCGCCTATAAGACGCTGATGCAGTGAGTCGCTAACGTACTGCCTAAGTGAGTAGACGGTGGGGCTCTGAAGTATTTAGAATCAGGAGTGTTAATCTTACTGAACGGGGTCAAAGAACGGTGGAAGCAGGGGGCCAAGAATATGCTGCTACGGTGGGAACGCATTGCCTAAGTGAATAGACGAGGTGGTTTTAGAGTATCTAGATGCAGGAGCAGTGCGGTGATGCTCACTCATCGCACCGAAGAAAGCTGGAATCAGGACACCAAGAAGTCGCTGCTGCAGTGGGTTGCCAACGGGTTGCCTAAGTGAGTAGACGAGGTGAATACTCCAGATTCAGGAGGGTCATGTTATTCTCTCGCATCACGCACAGGAGTGGTGGAAGCATGGCGTCAGGATCAAAGTTCGCATCGTACTGTCTCTCTCGCTCTCTTCTTAAACACTATCAGTATGAGTGGGACCGGACGGTGCGATACGAAGTTTGAATTTTGAACCAGATACCTACTTTTAGTAGTTTCAAAAACCGATCCTTTAAATAAATCAACAATATCTTTTCCAGGGATTCCAACATCCATGTCTCCGACTTTGGTCCATCGTGGCGCGACGGCGTAGCCTTCCTGGCCATCATCGACGCCATCAAAGCCAACCTGATCAATCTGGCTGAGATGAAGAGGAAGACCAACAGGCAGCGTTTGGAGCACGCCTTCGACGTGGCAGAGAGCGAGCTGGGCATCGCACGCCTGCTGGATGCCGAGGACGTGGATGTAGAGAAGCCGGACGAAAGGTCCATTATGACATACGTGGCACAATTTTTGCACAAATATCCTGAACCTAAGGTAAGCTTTGAAACAAAACGTCATCGTATACTGGGTGACCTTAGCCTCTGGACAAATACTAATACTACTGGTTTAGCAAGATATTTAAAAACAAACTGCAAAGTATTATAACAATCAGTCCAATATTTACCGAAAAACTAACGGTTTTCAATATATCACTTTGGAGGAGCCTGTTTATTTGGATGATATGATTTCATAGATTTTTTTTTGTTTTCTTGTCTAATTAAGCAAATAACTATTTTACGATATTGCTAAGTATCAGTCTTATCCATGGTTTCATTATTTGTCCAGAGGCTAAGGTCACCTTGTATATTTTAAAGTTATTAACTTTACATAAATCAAGCGGACCCGATTGACGATATACAGTCAACTTTTTTGATTACTGGGCTACCATAGCATTTACGTCATTATACCATATAGACAAATTAAATTATTTTCTATGATAAGCTAAAATGGGACTGGCTTAGATACGTCTGTCGCATGGATCTATAAAGGTGGGCTGACACAGAGAGCTGAGAGCGGCCAGGACGAGGCAAACCAAGGAGATGCAGGGAAGATATAGACCTATTAGCAGGACTGGCCTGACATTGCGCTAAACCGAGAGTTTTGGAACTCCAAAGGCGAGGCTTTTTTCCAGCAATGAGACAGAATGATAGGCTAACGACGAACACTATGAGAAGGCTCTATGGTTGCCCAGGAATCGAATTGGTTGACTGTACTAAACTTTCCTAGAACCCGTTCGCAACATCACTTACCGAGTCTAATAGTGAATCTAAAACATTCAGGGCTTCACTCAACAACGCCAAACACACAAAAAATCATCAAAATCAGTCTAGTTGTTTAGGAGTTCAATGACATATTAATATTAGTAGGTATAAAAAATACACAATATATGAAAATTGATATTTATTGAGAGGTAATTGATCTTGCGACTGTTTCGACGCTGTTCTTCAAATATTTCAATGACATTATTCCTTTAACAGACAACAGGACCGGATGCTGTAGCGGCAGTACAAGAGGAGTACGAATCTCTTAGAATGTGGTTGACGGATCGCGTCACCATCATTCAAAGGCACTACGACACGCGAACTCTCTCGCGAAACTACGAAGACTACGTTCGCGCCGAAAACGACAGGCTCGCCCGCGAACCTGTCTACCAGAAACTCGAAAAGCTGATGTATACCCAGAGCCTCGTGGCCATAGCGCCCAAGTCCTGGCGCGAGCTCGTCTCTCTCTGGACGGAGCTCGAAAGACTGCACAGGAGATGGCTCTGGCTCTTGGACTCGGACCTTCCCGGAGACTTCAGTATGGTCGGCGAATGGCTAGCCAGAGCCGAATACCTTCTATACTTCGATGAAATACCTACAAGCCTAGATGAAAGAACGGCAGCCATAATCAGCGAGAAACTCGAAGAACACAGCTCGTTCTTCGCCAGCCTTCCTGAAGTCATCGACAGATTCGAAGCCGCTCTGAGGTCTCCGGACGCCGCACGCATCCCCGGTGAAAGGCTCCAAGAAATGAAAGAACGACTAGAAACAGTAAGTCGAAGAGCCCCACAGAGAAAGGCGAGGTTAAAGTATTTAGAGCACAAATGCTGCATAGTGGCTTTCACAGAATTGACCAAGGCCAAGCTGGCCACGTGGACCGGTAAATATGGCCGCATTGATCACGTCCGTGCCTTATTAGATGATTACGATAATTTTGTGACAAAGAATAAGATTTTCCAAGAGTTTGACAGAGCGTACGTAGATATTAAAGAAGTAGCGGAGGAGTACAAGAGAGTGTGTCAAGTAGATCGGACTGAAGCTAGAGAGATTGATGCGTTTTTGAGAGAAGTGTCGGAGTCGTGGAGGAGGGTCGCTTCGGAGGTGAGGTGTGCCCGAAGCGTGCTCGAAGAGGTGATAGCTCATTGGGAGAGGTGGAACACCCTGGCTGATGACTTCACTACTTGGCTAGACAAGGCGCAGCACATGCTTCGCGTGTCGGAGGATGAAAGGCTGGAGTTCTTCCAAGACCTGACCGTGTGGAAGGAGAGGCACCAGCTCCTGGGTGACGCCGCCGGCTTCCTCGCCGCGACTTCGTCTGAGGAGATAGCGTCCGAAGTCAAGCGCAAATACATTGAGATTACTGAAAGATGGGAACGTGTTTGGGAAGAAGCTGAAAGGTAATTATTACTGTCATTACTTATCAATTTTATTAGTATTTTCACTGGGATTATAATGTCGTCGAGGCTCTTGCGCGTGACATCATGACATGCGAAAAATGCGTAAAAGACATCGATTAATACAACGCGAATAGATGTGAGTAGACTTTACCTGTTTTTGTTCATTGATATGGACTTTTCCGATGTAGGGCCTGATTCGATCAATCTTTATACCCATAGGAGAGAAAAATGACTGACAGACTGACTAAATGACTGTAGCAAGAGACTCAAAAGGAAAACATATTTCCTTGAGCATCATAAGAGTGCACTCAGAAGCGACTTCTTGAAATCGCCACAAGCTAGCTAGGCAGTATTTTCATTAGTTATCCACGGCGACAAAACCTCGGGCACAAGCGGGAACATGACGAAATAAATAAAATTCAAAAAGACTAATGGATGAAATCCATAATGGTCATTTGATATAAGTAATACAATTTTAGTTTAGTAGTGGTAGAGCCATGTTGTAGCTAGCCGCTGCATCACGAATGGGCCGGCTCGTCCGGGGCAGTACCACCCTCTCACAGAACACTGGCGTGAAGCAGCAGTACTCCTGCTGCGTTTCGTACGGTCAGTGAGAGCGCCGGGAGCCCAGTTCCTCTCCCCCTCCCCTATTCCCTCTCCTTCTTCCTAGGGCCGACAACGCACTGGCATCGCGTAAAGCGCTGCGGGTGTCTATGGACAGTGGTGATCATTTAACATCAGGTGACCCACTAGTTCGTTTGTCTGGCCTCTCTAACATAAAAAAAAAAATTCGGTGAAACTACTAATTGGACGAACTTTTATGA
The DNA here is from genome assembly GCA_947859365.1 of Archips crataeganus. Classification (NCBI taxonomy): domain Eukaryota; kingdom Metazoa; phylum Arthropoda; class Insecta; order Lepidoptera; family Tortricidae; genus Archips; species Archips crataeganus. The sequence goes on along the minus strand of OX402053.1, from coordinate 2,468,702 downwards.
CCATGTAGTCTACAGATCGATTTAGGTTAGGTTAGGATTATTTTATAACAATCCTGTGAAGTTGTCAATTTATGAGAAAATTGCATTATGCCAAATTACCATTATGTATTTCTTCTATTATTCTTTTCAAACTTTATGTAATATTATACACTAGTTATTAACAACGTCCTTGTTGATGCAGATACGTCCGCGGCGGCGACGCTCTGCGGCACCGTCGCGAGCTCGCGTCGGGCGCGGCGGCGTTGGACGCGTGGTTGCGCGGCGCGGACGCATTGCTTGCGCGGGCGCCGCGCGCCGCCACCAGCGATATACAGGCCTATATCGACCAGCTGTTGCAACTCAATGCAGAGATCGAACGACATGAGGAGCTTTTCAAGACTATCAGCAGGTTTGGCTTTGTTTAAATACGACGGTAGTGTGTAAACATTAAACATGGACAAGGGGTTGGCCTGATGGTAAGCATTTAGAGTTGCATATAGTCGTGTTGACAAGAGGCATCACTCACTCGTTGCCGATCCTGCAAAGACCATTTCATGTTTTTTCTGAAAACCCCTATACTATACATATCAAGAAAAATCTCTACTAGCAATGTGAGTTTCCTGACGGGCGGGATATCAATTATTTCAAACTAAATACAAACTGAAACATAGATGCACAGAAAAAACCCCAGAAAAAAGACCAATGCTGGGAATCGAACCCAGGTCCTCAGCGTTCCGTGCTGCGTGCTTACCCCTACACCACCACTGGTCTAGAAGTTAGCGACGAATCTTTCCCATACATCGTACACTTCAGTCTGTTATAATCACATTCAGCTTCTGCCTGAATGTGATTATAACAGACTGAAGTGTACGATGTATGGGAAAGATTCGTCGCTAACTTCTAGACCAGTGGTGGTGTAGGGGTAAGCACGCAGCACGGAACGCTGAGGACCTGGGTTCGATTCCCAGCATTGGTCTTTTTTCTGGGGTTTTTTCTGTGCATCTATGTTTCAGTTTGTATTTAGTTTGAAATATATGGTTTCACGGGATGACCGTAAAAGTAATAAAAAAATGAAGTTGAAGAAAATAAAAAATAAATAGAAAAAGATACTTCATACTTAACTTGTGGGATATCAATTAATTAGTGTTAATTTTCTTACATTTAATTCACTGCTAAACTAAGTACAGTCGGGGTATAAAAAGGTTCGCCACATTTAAGTCGATATTTGCTTGCTCCACAAACAAACACTGACATTGACACTGACAAACACTGACAATTAAATAGAACATAATTTCGCACCTTCGGAACGTGACTGGCTCAATCCGAATTATTGTCATTTTAAAATTAAACCTTTTTTTCTTTTTCACAAAGTTTATTTTTCTGAAGGTGTGATTTGATTGGAATTTGATTTGAGTGTGATTTATTGACGCCCTTTATGAAAAAAAAGGTTATTTATTTGACTAGGTCATTAAAAATGTTTACTGTTGATATAAAAGTGTAGGGCTTACGTGAGGTAATCTCGTATGAGTATGAAATCCAAAGTCACTTTTTATAATAGTTTATTAACTATTTGTACAGCACAGAAGGAGTAATTGAAGAAGCACAAACAAGAAGAAACAGTTCGAAAGAATAGAAAGCGTATCACAACAAGTATAACAATAATAGTACATTACTGCAGCGGCCGCGAAATAGGGGATTGCCGGCCGAGTAGTTATAGATGGCCGAGTGTTAACGAGGCCATCTAGAGATACGAGGCCGGCAATCCCTGTTCATGGCCAAGGCTTGTATAGAGTTTTTCTCAAACATGCATCATCATCATCACCACCATCATCACCGCCATCATCATCACCATCACCATCACCATCACCAACAACATCATCAACATCCATCAACATCCATCAACATCCATCAACATACATCAACATCCATCAACCAACATCCATCAACATCCATTAACATCCATCAACAACCATCAACCAACATCCATCAACATCCATCAACATCCATCAACATCCATCAACATCCATTAACCAACATCCATCAACATCCATCAACATCCATCAACAACCATCAACATCCATCAACATCCATCAACATCCATTAACCAACATCCATCAACATCCATCAACCAACATCCATCAACACCCATCAATCAACATCCATCAACATCCATCAACATCCATCAACCAACATCCATCAACATCCATCAACCAACATCCATCAACATCCATCAACATCCATCAACACCCATCAACATCCATCAACATCCATCAACATCCATCCATCCATCAACATCCATCCATCCCTCCGTCCGTCCGTCCGTCCGTCCGTCCGTCCATCCATCCATCCACGTCGACCACGTCGACCTATTAAACGTCATGGTGCTGTGTCCCATAAAACAATAGACGATCACTTTGCTGGCCTTGGCCAGCAATGTTGTATGAAATTCCATTATTGACCTCTCGTCTAGCCGCACCTGCAACGTGACAGTTCGTGGCGTATTATAAGGAACATAACGTCAATATTTCATAGCATGTTTGAGAAAAATCAATAAATTAGTTAGCGAGCCGCGAGAGTAAACAATGCACGGGTAGGCGTTCGTATTAACTCCCTCTCGGAGTACGGTAGATCGACTCCGTGCGCGCTACGTCACGCGCCTGCTGCGCGTGCGCAGTCGACGGACGGATTCGATTGCGCGGTTGCATTGTACCGCGACCAGTTAACACGTCAACGATAATCGGTGACGATGATGATGATGATGACTCATGTTAAAGTACTTAGATAATTATAGTGTGTTAGTGTTACTAGTGTTTATGTTTTAGGCTAAGTAATTATTATTATTATTATTGTAGTGTTAAGTATTTGTAAATAATTAGATTATAAGTTAGTTAATAGTATTATGATAAAATGTAAGTTTTTCATGTATTATTAAATGTAAGTAGCCTACAAAAGCAGATATAGGTCAGAAGTTTATACCATTTTAGCCATTGTTATCATAATAAATAAGTAGGTATAATTTAAGCACTTGTCTACTTAGTACTTTGGTTTCAATTTAAAATGACGAAGGTTTTCGTCAGTGCACCTCCACGCAGAAAATCACTCCGTGCTCTCTTGACATCGAACGTTCTTTACTCACAAACCAAATCTTTCCAGAACCTTCCAGAACGCGATCGCGGAGTTGCCCCGCGACGAAGTAGAAGCAAACATGGCCGCCCTCAAGCAACAGAAGGAAGCACTGGTGCGCGTGCGTGCCACCGTGCCGGTCAAACTCCACCAGTACAGGCAACTGCTGGTCCAGCATGAGTCCTTGGAGGGAGGGCAGCGGGAGATCGGTCAGTGGCTGGACAAGGCTGATGAAGCGTTGAGAAGCACTGTGGAGACCAGACGGTAAGATCCTAGATTAGAAACGAGCAATGTGAGATCGAGTCATTCGTGACGCGTGCCGCGTGCTTCTTATTACAATGGCATTAATGTCTAATTTTGAAAAATCACGAGTTGTCATTAGTTATATCCAGGATCTGCACTTCCCGCCATGTACAGTGAACGGTTTTCAACTCATTAGATATTTTAATACATTCGATATTATTAACATTAGAACCACGGTTTGACCTATGGCCTTTCAAGCAGAGGGTCGTGAGTTCGAAACCGGGCTCGCACTTCAGAGTTTTTCGGAATTTATGTGCGAAATTACATGTGAAATTTACCATGAGCATTTCGGTGAAGAATAACATCACGAGGAAACCTGGACACACCTAAGAAGAAATCCAATCGTATGGGGTACCTATGTATTTACAATACCGAAGTACGAAAGACCGAATGTATTAAAACATCGAATGGGTCAAAAGACCGACACGATTCTTTTCTGAAACCATTAACTTTTTATGATTGTTATAAAACAAACCTAACCTAACCTAATGGGTTCTGTATGATCCCGTTTTAATAAATTCTGAGAAGTTTACGGTTTCAGAAAAAAATCGTGTCGGTCTTTTGACCCATTCGATGTTTTAATACATTCGGTCTTTCGAACTTCGGTATTGTAATACATACCCATGGTATGAGTGAAGTTCCCAGTCCGCACGGGGTCCGCATGGAAACTACGACCCAGGTCTTCTCATTCTGTGTCTAGGAAGTATACAAGCTGGGATGATTATGATGCTTTGACAGTGCTATAAGTTTTTAAACAACATTTTGTTCCAGCGAGGTGATAACGGAGCACTACGAAGTCCACCGCTCGTTCTTCTCCCGCACGACGTACTACCGCTCGATGCTGGAGAGCAAGAACAAGGTGTTCCAGAACATCGTGAAGGCCGCCGACGCCGACCGCAGCGCTGACGTCACCGAACAAGTGCGCCTCATGCGCGACCTTAATGACAGGTCAGTCAGCTGTATAGGGGCATTTTCAAAAAAAGTGTATCCTTTTCTTAAAAAATATTCCAATTTTTCCGTATAATAAACTGTATGCAAAAACGTCACAAAACTGACACAAAAATTTGGAACATTTTTTTTGTCAACCAACTGGAACAATTACTTTGCTTACCCTCGACCTTATGATAGTTACGTTTATGTAAGAAATGCGCGCTCATGCAGCTCCTCCATCCCCACACTGTACGAACACACACAAATCACACAAACCTGGGTAACGTCACGAGAGTTGAGGCGAATGATTGATTACACGCACAGCTACATAAAGTACTGATTGAAAAAAAGGTAGTGAATGAATGAAATTAGTGAGTGAATGAAAATGTGAGTTATATGATCTTATGATGAAATAATTACGCAATACTATGCATATTATAATTTTTCTTTTTTCATATAGCTATTTTTGAAATAAAACAATTTGAAACTCATAAGAAATATTCGCAACAAAAAAATCGGTATTTTATAAATAGCGAAAAATATGCTTATCTGATTTAAATAAGATGGATCAAAATATTTTATTTTCTGTTTTGTTTGAACTAGATGTATTTTCCCAAATTATTCTTAACGAAATACCTAGGTTGAAGAAATTTTTAGTCAATCTTGTAATTCTATGTTGAACTTGCTGTCGGTACGAATAAATGTCAAAATCCCGCTGTCATTAAATCACATGTTGTGTGCGTTGCGTGACCTCAACTCTGGTGGCGTTACCTACGAGGGGTGTTCAATATAAAGTGAGAATGAGATGCAAACTCTTTTAATATTACGAAATTAAATACTGGCCGATAAAGCTAATCTATCTAGCTGATTGCTATGAAAAAAAAACTAACTGTCTTTTGTTTAAAAAAATATACGGTAATTTCTTTGCAATGCTATTAAGTACGTTAGCGAAAATGGAGAAAATTGAACTGCGCGCCGTTATCAAATACTTGTGTTTGAAAAATTTTTCTACGGACCAAGTCAATTTGGATTTGCGGGACACTTTAGGGTCTAATGCTCCTCCGTATTCGACAGTCGCACGTTGGTGCGCCGAATTTAGACGTGGAAGAACATCAACAATGGACGACCCCCGCTCCGGACGCCCTACTACAGCAGTAACTGAAGAAATTGTGATAAAAGTCGAAAACTCAGTTATGGCGGATCGTCGTGTCACGGTTCGTTTTATTGCTGAAAATGTAAAGATTTCAACGGGTAGCGTGCATAATATTTTACATGAACGCTTGGGTATGAAAAAGGTATCTGCGCGTTGGGTACCAAGAATGCTTACTGACACACAAAAACAAACTAGACTAGAGATTTGTCAAGAAGCTTTGAACCTGATGCAGCAAGACCGGGAACTTTTTTTGGCGCGATTTATAACAATGAACGAAACATGGTTCCATCATTACGAACCAGAAACGAAACTGCAGTCTATGACATGGAAAAGGCCATCATCTCCAACTCCGAAGAAATTCAAGGTGAGCCCATCTGCCGGTAAGGTCATGGGCTCTGTTTTTTGGGACGGTAAAGGGGTATTAATGATTGAGTATCTCGAGCATGGAGCCACTATTACGGGCACATTATACGCCAAACAAATAGCAACATTGCGCAATGAGATCCGCGAAAAACGGCGAGGTAAACTCTTGAAAGTTGTGCTGTTCCACCAGGACAATGCCCGGCACACAAGTCCGCCGTTGCAATGGCTGCAATTCGTGATGCTGGGTTCGATATCCTTAAGCATCCTCCGTATTCACCAGATCTCGCTCCCAGTGATTTCTACCTATTTCCGAGATTGAAACAATACCTGAGAGGCCAGAAATTTGAAGACGACGACGCGGTAGTCGCTGCAGTACAAGATTTTTTAAGTACTCAAGACTTTTTTAAAAATGGAATTTTAAGTTTAGAAAAAAGATATACTAAGTGTATTATGCTAAAAGGTGACTATGTCGAAAAATAAAATGACATTTAGTAAAAGTTGTTTATAACATACTCATTCTCACTTTTTATTGAACGCCCCTAGTATATCACCACCACCAAACCACACTGACGTGTCTCGAATTCAACCAGTACCTCTATCATGAGTTACACTAGTTTACAGTGACCGTACTCGCTAGCGACGGCGTAAATGATTTGTATGGAGAATTGTGTACAGCGCCTCTAGCGGTCACTTACGGAAGTACAATTCGCCATACAAATCATTTACGCCGTCGCTAGCGAGTACGGTCACTGTAAACTAGTGTAACTCATGGTAGAGGTACTGAGCTCATCCCCAGAGCAGGCACCACAACCGTACGCTGTAATATTTAGGTACCGCTGTGTTCGGCGCATGTTTCTCAGTTTTTTTTTGATAAACTAACATTTTGCTATCATTTATAAGAAAATTAATTAAACTACAACGTTGTACAGGTTCGCCCATATATCCTCGGAAGCGACTCGCCGCGAGGCCGAACTCCAGCGGTTAGTCCGCGCCTGGGAAGACTTCGAGAGCAAGAAGCGAGCCGTCGACGAGTGGGCGGCGAGGGCTGAGGCGCTTCTGGCCGACACACGGGTCGACTCCAAGCAAGCCGTGGACTTCCACAAGCGGTTCTTCCAAGGAGCTGATGAAAGGGCTGTGGCTGAGCTAGTGAGGTCCGGAAGGGAGCTTATTGAGGTAAGGGTTTAAAGACTTTAAAGCTTAAAGCGTCTTTTTTGAGCGACTAATCTGCGCCTGAGAAATCATCGAGAGCAAGAAACGAGTCGTCGATGATTGAGTCGTGAAAGCAGGCACTTCTGGCCAACACAAGGGTCGAATCCAAGCAGGCTGTGGACTTCCATAAACTGTTCTTCCAAGGAGCTGATGCTGTGGCTGAGCTAGCAAGGTCCCGCGGTTGTGTTTGTGGTCCCATAGTCGAGGGCCTTCGTGAGAAAGCCCTCTAAATCTGAGAGGTGGTTCTACTCTAGCACGAGTTGCCGTGTTTTTAGTTGCCGTGGCAACGCATTGTTCGTGTTGCTCACTAACCATTAGACGACCTTATTTGCTTTGCCACGCCATTTAAAAAATAGTAGACTGTACTACGAGAGTATAAAACGAGCTATGTTACCCGAGACTGAATGAATAGACTCTCGGATGAATAGACGCGTCGAGGGGGAAAAGGGTTTAATGCTCGAGTTTTACACTATGCTTTACTCAATAGTCAATTTTTTATTGCTCTTCCTCAATGTATGTTGTGTTATGTGTTACTTCGATTGCAAGGAAAATAAACAGCAACACTGGAATTAAAATTTACAAGCTCTTAGTTTTCATCCATTGCATTTTCTATAATACTAAATGTACTTGATTTGCTTAATTTTATTACTTTTAACACAAATTTTATAAAAAAACAAGACACTGGTATTTTACAAATTTGCCTTGGTTTTAGACGAAGATTTTACTTCATGCACTAGAGCATAAAAAGCCATTTTTTCCAGCATTCTCTCGACTCTCTTTTTGTAGTGGTAGAGCCATGTTGTAGCTAGCCGCTGCATCACAAATGGGCCGGCTCGTCCGGGGCAGTACCACCCTCTCACAGAACACCGGTGTGAAGCAGCAGTACTCCTGCTGCGTTTCGTACGGTCAGTGAGAGCGCGGGGGGCCCAATACCTCTTCCCCTCCCCTATACCCTCTCCTTTTCCCAGGGCCGACAACGCACTGGCATCGTCTAAAGCGCTGCGGGTGTCTATGGACAGTGGTGATCATTTAACATCAGGTGACCCACTAGTTCGTTTGTCTGGCCTCTTTAACATAAAAAAAACCTAAAGAACAATTTTATGAGCATGAGAAGTGAAAAAGTATATTTTGCAGCTGGTCAGCGAAGCGGAGCGGCCGCAAGTCGTGGCCACAGTGGAGGCACTCCAGCGCCGCTGGCGCGAGTTGCTTGCGCGCGCGCCGCCGCACCTGATGCGGCTCGAGTTCCGATTGGACGAGGCCGTGTTCGCGCACTGCATCAAGGACATCGAGAAGGAGATCGTCTACGAGGAACAGGTGAGGGACAAATCACCAGTTTTTTTTTTTTTTTTTTAAATATTAGCACATACATAACAATATATTTAAGTACGCCAGACTGTGAAACAGTTTGTTGGCGTCACGTTCTGACAATAAGATTATTGTGCCAAGTGATGCTTACTAACTACATAACTTTACTAAAGATAAAAAGATAAAATATACAAACGAAGTTCTTGGGGTGCCTTGCCACCAGAGACGTGATATGCAGCTACGAAACTGTGTGACCGTTTCCACCAATGCTAAGCTTAGCTGTGCGAGGAAGGTGCGCTATGTAGATGAGCAATATCACATATGTATCACGCAAGTGATGATCTAACAAGGTGAGATATGAATGCATAGGAAAGATTCGTGTCTAAGCTCCTGACCAGTGGTGGTGTAGGGGTATTAGCACGCAGCACGGAATGCTGAGGACCTGGGTACGATTCCCAGCGCTGGTCTTTTTTCTGGTTTTATTTCTGTGCATCCATATTTCAGTTTGTATTTAGTATGAAAATATGTAGCTGAGCAGCCGTGAGGCAGCTGTGCGAAGAAGATGCGCAGCTCGAGCTATGCGATGTATCGACAGGGGCGCGCGGGGCGGCAGCGCGGTGAGGGGGAGATCATGATTGGTGGATATCAGACACATCCATAGCAACGTAGCGTAGCACATCTCTGATGGAAAGGCACCCTCATCCTAAGACAAAATCATAAAACATACAGAGTTTTTCAACCTGGGTTTCCTCAGGGATTCTGAAGACGTAATCACAATTTAAAGTACAGTCGAGCTCACCAATATCTGTACAGCCAACCGTGCATAAATATCTATACATAGACCTTATTACCGTAACATAAGCTTCATGTTTTAGATATTTAGGAACGGTTGGCTGTACAGATATCGGAGGACTCGACTGTACAATAAAAAATGCGTGTCCAATATTTTTTGATAGTGTAACCGACAGACTAATTATAATTATCTTTATTTTACTCAAGACACTATCCAATTTGTAGTATAATCGACTGCAAAGATATCGATAAGGCCAAAGTTACCAATTTATTTATTTATTTTAATCAAATTTATGCCTTAAGACATTGATGACATTGATTGAAATCACTTGTCAATAAATGATAATAAATGCATGAAAGCAAAATGAGTGGGTAATGAATGGTTTACATATTTTTGTAGCTTTGTCCGTATCACAATTCTTTGTAGTCAACTGTACCTACCTAAAGGTTAGGATAATAGGCTGCAGAGATGTATTACCCAATGTGTAGCTTTTTTAAGATTTGAGATTTCCAAATAAAAAATAGGTACAAAATTTTGACTGTGGGATCTTAGGCTATTTTCTACATACATAATATGTTTTTACAAATACGTTATTCACAGGTGGCGGCGTCTTTAGATGACCCCGAGGTGGGCAAAATTGTGAAACGGGTTTTATTTTGTGGGTTATGGTGTGAAGTGTTTTTGTTAGATAAAAATGGGATTTAGTCTCCGTTTTTCTTCTTTTTCGTTTTCCAAATGTTTCTTCACACTATGGATTTCAAACTTGTGAAAATACTTGAGAAAACAAAAACTCGCTTGTAATAGCTAAAACCTATAGTAGCCTCCCAAAACCAATCACACGCAGTATATTCACTCAAAACATCACACATCAAGCGACTTGTTAATGTTTAAAAAACATATGATATTTAGGGGCTGTTTCACCACCCATTGATTAATTTTAACTGACGGTTAAATGTGATGCCGTCTCCGTCTATTCGAACAAAACAAACAGAGACGGCATCACATTTTCCATCAAATAAATTTGATCAATGGATGGTGAAACAGGGGGTAAGACATCAAAATGCCAAAACCACCACACAGAAAATATAACACGACTGAAACATAAATCTCTGTTTGTTACCGCAAAGTCTTAGACAACTGTTGAACACATAGATTATCTATTTTTTCTCGTGATTACACGTTACTATAGGCCACACCTGTGGCTTTGTCTAATGCGCGGACGTGTGCTATCGCATTCACTATATCTTCAAAGCCCTACCGAGCTTTTGGCGCATTTATTGCATTCATTTAATCCCTTGCTGTATCATTACTAGCAAAGCTTTAGTTCTGAAATTCACGTGTAAGATATTTGAGGATTCACTCTAGTTACCAGTGTTTTTCGAAACACGATTACTTGTAGTTTGCTGTTTAGATAAAAAATCCAAATTCGTCTCTAAAACATAAAATAAATCTTTAGTACGGCGTAAATACTGCACGGCAGGTCATGAATTTTTGAATGTTAATAAAACAAGATGTTTTCTAGGGCCTAGTGTCGTTACATTTTTAAAATATGTATTTATTTTAGTAATACGATGAAAATACCTAAATCACGCGCGGTCTGACCAACCAATCTTGAGCCGACGTGCTTCCCCCTTGTCCGTATAGTAGTTGCGTTAGTTCTCCTTCAGCCATCGGACGGGGAACTTGTGTCGCTCGTGCTTACGCACGGCTTTGATTCTAGCCGCTCTCACGCACACATACACAAGTGCATAGAATACCTAAAACCGATTAGCGCCAAAAGCTCGGTAGGGCCCTAACTCGAACGGTAAAAGTGACAGAAAGAGATGTTGAAAGCAATAGCAAGCGCCCGTGCGTTAGACAATGCGGCCTCTGCTAAGATTATCTATCAACTGTTTCTGCCTCTATTGTGTCTCGTCCTGTGTTTTATAGCCGCTCCACATATTGGGCCAACATCAGCCAATCTGAGAGGGACGCAGTTATACGTCAAAGTGAGATAGAAAAACATGATTATTAATCTTACTATCGCTTCCCCCAGGTGGGCCGACGTTGGCGTAGAGCGTGCATTGTTTTGACGGTTGTGGGCCCATTGCACAGGGATTCCGGACTTTGTTTGTGATATTACCTGTACACTTTAAATGATGTACAATCAAAGTAGTACTAAGGGTGTTAAGCCACTTTTGAGATCGACTTTACCCATCTAGCAAAACACAGTTCTGTCTGCTTTTACTGACACCGGATCATGATCAAGATCATGTTTCTTTCAATTTGTCATCATTTAAAGTGTACCCACGTTTTAATTTATGTCTTGTATGTTACTTTTTACTTGCTTTCACATGACTGGTTGAACTACTGTTTTGTGATTAGAGTACATAATTTTACTCTATTACTTTTCATTAACTGTCAGAATGCGATTACCACATGGATTTTGTATCGCAATAGAGAGCTGTCACGTCACTTTTTGCCTACTCATGCGACTATTTATTTGTTTTAAGGCAAGCGTGATTCTAATTTGACAGTTCATTGGTATTAATGTGTTTTTCAGGACTGTTTCACCAATCAAGGGTGGATTTAAAAAAGTTGGGCATCTTAACGCTGGTAGTTAAAAGTATGAAAGTATTTCGACAGCAAAACTTTTTCCAATCAGTTATTTTGTATGGTTAATATCTTTTAACGTAGTCCAACTTTTCGGTCTCCGCCTTTATCTCTACGACAGATATCTATAATGCCGTCTCTGTTTATTTTGTTCGATTAAACAAAGAAGGCATTATATATACGAAGAACTTAACATAGAGTGGTGAAATAGGCCCTTAATCTCTAAATTCATCGTTATTTTGAAAGCAATAAGTATTTAAAAACGGAATTTTATCCAGGCCTACAATCAAAGCGACGACGCTGACGGCATCCTCATCAGAAACGAGGAGTACTTCCGCAACCAAGGCAAAGTCATGCAAGTCGAGCATTGCCTCCAAAACCTGAAGAAGATAGCCATTAGCTACACCCAGCAGACCGAGGACACATCACTCGAAGAAGCTTTAAGAAAATGCGAGCAGCAATGGGAGAGTACTGTCCACAGAGTGGAACACTTCAGACAGCAGCTTCAAAGGATCCCAGCTAAATGGGATGCATACAGGGAGAAGTTCCGTGAGATGGAACGCTGGATGGATCATGTTGATAAAACCATGGACAGCATTGTCAGAGAGGTGGACTCTGCTGAGGCATTTGAAAGGGAGAAGACTATATTCCAGGTAAGTGGTATGCTTAATTTAAATTGCGGGTGGTACCGTGTACGAGGTCAATTGTTATCTTAAGTATTCACCAAATACTAAATAAGTAGAGACGGTTGGTGAAATTATTTGCGTATGAGGTATTCTATTTTAGTTCTTATAACTGATAGTGGGTGCATCTTAAATCTTCTGATGTTGAGAGCATAAGGTGCTCCTGTTCATATTTCTATACAATTTTTATGACATATGGTGATATATCTTAAAGATTTTGTTATTTATTTAAAAATCTTTGTACACGCTGCTCATTTTAAACAGTTGAAGGAACTGATGGTAAATATTGGCTTTGAAATATTTAATAATAAATGATTTTTGTAATTTTTCTAATCAATATTAAAACAATTGAACATTCTCGTTTAGAACATTTGCCGTGAAGCCGACCGAAAGCGCGAAGACATGAAGTGGCTGGTTCAGACCTTGGACATGCTGACCAACCACTGTTCGGAGGTCGAAGCTCAGGAAGAACAAGTGAAGCTCGAAAACCTCATCGCACGCTACAAGAATCTCATCCCAACCATCGAAATCACCATGATCAAGACCGAGACTTACACGAGATGTTACACCTACCGCCGCGAAGTTCACGAAGTTATTTGCATTCTTGAAACAGCCAAGGAACAGGCAATGGTAGAACCGGAACCGCAATCGTTGCAACACGTTGAACAGTTAGTTCTAGAACAGCAATCGGCAGTACAGAAGCTTGACCGCCAACGACCTTCTGTAATGTCGATGCTGCAACGCGGCAAAGACCTGATCAAGGATGCCAATGCCCCAGCCTTCGTTAGAGAGGACGTGAGGAATCTCGAGACCGGTTGGAACACCGCTTATGAAACTTCCAATGACCGTCTCCACAAGTTACGTGATACCCAGAAAGTGTGGTCTAATTATGAGTATCAGAAAGAAGAATTGCTTTCTGATCTCGACAGAATTGAGAGTTACGTGGCCCATCCAGGTTTGGAGTTAGGCGTTACTAATATCGCACGGGAACTTCAAGAAACTAGAACTTTTAATGCTGATATAGAGAAAGCTAAATCGGAAAAACTGCCACAATTACAGCATGCTTATGCTGAATTGCAATCCCTTACTGCCAACAAACCTAAGTTAGTAATTGAAAAAGACCTAGAAAACATAGGAAGAAAACTGGATAGAGTACAAGATGAGGTTCAAACTAAAGTCGAGCATTTGGAGAGGTTCAATGAGGAATGGGTAAAGGTTGAACACAAGTTAGAACATGTTCGTGAATGGATTAAGAAAGAAAGCCCTGTACTCATTTCTCAAATTAGATCTGAGAACATTACTCCTGAAGAACGTGTGATAAAATCACAAGCGCTTCAAAAGACTATCGCTGAGAAACTTGAAGTCATCAAAGGCGTTGCAGATCAAGGCACTAAATTAGCCGTTGAACATAAAGTACAAGACGCCAATCGACTTAAAGGAGAAATTGCTTTGTTAGAAAAGATGATGGCCGATCTTCAAAGATCCACGGAACACCAAACCAAAGTTGTGGAACATGATTTGGCCAGCTGGCAGAAGTACCAGAAAGGAGTAGTGGAAATTAAACCATGGATTGAAGAAGCAGAGATAAAACTTGGAAGCGTACCTAAACCGTCGACATTAGCTGAGGCGCAACAAATGCAGCAACAATCTAAAGCCTTGCTGACTGACTGCGATAAGCAACTGATGAATTTGCAGATTTTGTCCAGCGTGAGCCATCAGCTGTCAGGTAAGACGAGCGCTCCTGACGAAGTAGATGCTATCCACTCGAGATGGGCGGTGATCCACGACCAAGCTGACCAGTGGAATAACAAGCTCGATAAACTAGTGACTAACTGGGAAAACTTTGACCGAGAAGCCCAGAAATTAGAAACTTGGATAGAAAATGGCGAGAAATTAATTAATAGTCGCAGCGTTACTGTGGACTCTCCACAAGTTGAAAAATTAGACCGTGAGTTAAACAAACTCAAGTCCTTTGGAAATGAGATATCACAGCAACAAGCGAAGATAATCAGCCTATCGCAGACTTGCGACAATATTTGTCACAGCATACAACCTGAAGGAGCTACGTTACTAAAGAACAATGTAGCTAATATCAAACAGCGCACCAATGACCTCGCGGAGACAGTCAGAGGTCGCGTCAATGAATTGTCGGACAAGATAATCGTTCGTCAGGAATTCATGACGAAATTACACACATTTGACAACTGGATAACTGACTTCAGAAGAAAGACTGAAAGTTATGACCAGATCGGCTCAGACAAAGTCGAACCAGCGCTGCAATCCATGCACGTGCTACTTCAAGAACACGCAGCTAAAGCGCCTGAATTTGCTGACATTTATAACGAGATCAAGAATATGACTCTCGCGTCACATCCTGATGAATCACGCTCGTTGAGCGACACCTACTCGAACATTGCAGAACATTATCAAATCATTGAGAGCAACATCCAACAAAACAAGGGTGTATTACAGAAATGGTCAGACCTCTTAAACTGGTATGAAGATAACAAACAACAATTAGGTCACATTCAGTATCAAATCGAGGGGCAAAAACTCACACCTGAAAGCTACGAAGTATTACGTCAAGAACTGGTTAATATCATTACCAAAATACCAGAATGGAAGAGTAATGTTGCTTTGTTAGATGGACCTTCAAGAGTTAAAGTAACTGATCAGAATTCAGGTCGGATAATATCGCCAACCAGTCTTGTCAGAGAAATCGAAGTGAAGGCAGACGCTTTGCTTAACCAAGTAACAACAAAGAGAGATTTAGTGCAAAAAGTAGGTGCCAGATGGGATAAATTTAATATTCAACATAACGCTTTGACTGAAGTCCTTCATAATGTTCAGTCCGTTTTGAACGACATGGCTCAAAAACCTGTGCCGTTAACAGAAGCATCAATCCAAGATATGACTGAAGAACTTGATAGATTAGATGCTGACCTTAGAGAAAAACAGTCTGTTAGGAAAGAACTCAGAGAAGAAGGTCTACATCTAATGAGAGAAGATCAACCCAATATGGGAACAATACAGAACGCTTTATCAGCAGCTGATAACAACTGGGACCAAATTGTTAACGCTATGCGTGATTCAAAGAATAAGTATATACTGTTGTCATCTACTCTGCAAGAGTTGAAAAACTTCACTATTGCTTTCGACAGAGAAATGACCAGAGCAGAGCAACTTCACGGTGAATGCAAAGACGCTCCCCAAGATTATGTACAAACTGCTCATGCTTTAGACAAAGCTAAAAAGGCATATGAAATACTTAAACGATCCAAAGGTCTGTTAGATCAAATGGATATCATCAAACAATCCATCCTCAAACAAGCTTCCACATTAGGAGGATTTGACACTAGTCCACTCGAAGAAGCATTCTTAAATTCTCAAACGAAATGGGAAAAAGCTAACGATGCCATCATAAAACGAATCCAAGATTTAGAATCTCAACTCATTGTTTGGAGACAAATCGATGATACCAAGAACCAAGTTATTACCTGGTTGAGCGAAACTGGCCAAAACTTGGCGAATGCTAGTGACAATCTGGAAATAAGATTCGGTCAAAGTCATCTCACAAAGTACAAAGAAGAGTTGCCAATATATTTGGGCCTGAAAAACAGCATTAAGGCGAAATGTGAACAGATAACGAATCTTAATAAGAATATTCCAATTGGACAAGTCTCCTCAATTATTGAATATTTGGACAATGAATTTGAAGCTTTACAAACTTTAGCTAATAACCTCGAAGGTGCAGTATCGTCTTTGGAAACAAAAGAAAACAAGCTTAAGGACACCATCAAACGTTTATCTGATAGCGTGAGCAAAATAAGAGACGACATAATCCAATGTGACGACATGACGGGAGACAATGCGAAAATTCTGGATCGTTTAAAGAAATGTCAGTCTTGCAAAGCCAAGCTGCAAGACTTAAACGATGAAATTGATAATCTATCGCAAAACGTGTCTGAAATGAATGCAAATTATCCAGGATTCTACGAATCTCTTGTCCCTAAAGAGCTAAGCGGGTTACAAAAGAGATTTGAAAGTGTAGTGATACATGCAAATAAAACTGAGACGACGTTGCTAACCTTCTTGCAAAAACTATTCACTGACAAACTGGCTATGTTTAATAGAAATCTTAAGATTCTAGACGACAAGACTAGATGGTGTATGCCAGATGCCGATAGTGACAAATATAACTTGGAGGTTAAAAACGCTGCCCTTGCAGATGTTGAGAATGGCCTATTTGACTGTACTGCCAAAGTAAAAGAATTGAAAGAAGCCTGTGACATCCTTCACGTTGTTGCTGAACCGGCTTGTGCTCAAGAAGCTGCTCAGCAGACGGAAAAAGCAAAGAAAAACCTTGATGTACTGACATCGAACTACGACCAAATCAAGAGCAAACTTAGGGAAAATATTGAGGCTTGGCAAGAATATGAAACGCTACTGGAGGATGTATCAGAGTGGCTAAAGGAAAAAGAGAATAGAGTCAGACAAGAAGCAGCTAATCTTCTTACGTTAGATGAAATAGACAGCAAAATTGCTGATATTGAAACCTTGACCAGAGAAATTAAAGACTATGGTGATAAAGTTAATAAACTTGCTGTTATAGGTGAGAATATTATGGCTCAAAATCCAGACTCGCGTGTTCTACAGTACATTAACCATTTAGTAACTAGATACCAAACTGTCTCTAAGTTTATGGATAATCATCTCGTCAGACTTAAAGACTTGAGAGACAACAAGGGCAAATACAATAAGTCTATTGCTGAATTCAAAAATTGGCTTCAAGATGCCAATAGTAAGATTCAAGAGTTGTCTGCGATGAGCAAGCATGCTAAGCCAACACCAGCTGACTTAGAGCAAGTGAAAAGACTAAACGAAAACAAGGAAATTGGACAAAAGCTCTTAAACAATGCAATTGAATCAGGGGAATCACTGTTTAGTGGAATTACGCCTGAAGACCGCGAAGTGGTCAGGAATGAGCTAAGGTCTCTTAGAGACTATTTTGAAGATTCTGTCGATTCATTAAACAATGTCATAAAGGATATTGAAACTACTATTAATAAGCGATCATCATTTGATGACACTTTCAATCAAGTACAAAAATGGATCAGTGATAAAGAGAAGGAACTTGGAGAATCTAAGTTGTGTGCGACACTACCTGAAAAGAAGGCTCAACTACACGCCAACAAAATTTTACATCAAGAAGTAGAGTTACACCAATCCATGCTGACACAATTGACGGAAAAGATCAAACTTATGCCTGATGATGAAGCCGAGAAGAGTTTATCAAAAACCATTGATAGGTATAGAAATATGGCTAAAGAACTGCAGGACAGAATCAATGTTTGTGAGTCACACGTTGCAGAGCATGAAAAATACGTCCAAATGTTCGAGGATACCCGTGATCGTCTTAACCATATCGTGGCTGAAAATAGCATGCTGAATTACGGAGTAGTATCCCAAAAAGATGACGTGGACGCGAAGATTGCTGCTATAGAAAAGGTAACATCTAAAGCGCAAATCATAGAAAATGATTTAGATGGATTGAAATCTCATCTGACCTCTGTGCTTAAATCCACTAGTTCAAATGGACATCCGATACTTATAAGTGAATATGAACAGCTCAGCGCAACGTGGAATCAATTTACTTCACAGTGTAAAGCTCAAGATGAGAAACTGAAAGAAACACTGAAACAGTGGAATGAAAGCCAAAAAACTTTGGACGAGCTCGAAGAGTGGCTTAAAGTGAAAGAAAATCAGTTGAGAGATCAAAGTTTGAAGAGCACATTAGAAGCCAAAATTGCTCATTTACAAAAGGTTAAAGAAATGCAGAAGGAACTCGAATCAAGGAGTGGTGACTTTTCTGCTTTAGCTAGATCGGGTAGTACGCAAAACGTTGCAAGCGAATCCGACATCACGACAAAGACGTCAAAATTGGCCACAAGATACCACACTCTAAAGAATCTTGTCAGTGAAACGATTTCCAAGTATGAGGTGTTTGTTTCAGAACACAAAGAATTTGAGAACGATTACAATGACATGGAAAGTTGGCTAATGGGCATGCTTGGAGAACTACAAGATCTGAATGAAATAGTTGGGGACTACGCTGTTCTCCAAGAAAAACAAAACAAAGCCAAGGAGTTGTACGAAACAAGGACCAAAAAGACACCTGCTTTCGAAGAGTTCTTGAGCTTGGGTGAAAAACTTTATACACACACAAGCCCCGACGGGCGTGAAGTGATCCGTCAGAAGATTCGTAAAATCAGAACGCTGTGGGATAGCTTTGGTGACAGTTTCCAAGAGACTGTTAACAAGTTAGACCAGTGCCTATTACAGTTTTCTGACTTCTCTCTTGCTCAAGAGCAACTAACGAAATGGTTGAAGGATGTCGAGAAGGCTATGCAACGTCACACAGAATTGAAAGCCTCACTGGAAGAGAAGAAGGCGCAGCTACAGAATCACAAAATCATGCACCAGGAGATCATGACTCATCAGCAGCTAGTGGAGTCTGTGTGCGACAAAGCTCAACAATTAGTCGACCAAACCCACGATGCGTCATTGAATGTTTACCTTCAATCAATCAAGCAATTATTCCAAAATATAGTAACGAAATCTCAAAATCTCCAAGACAATTTGGAAGATTGTGTTAAGCGACATGAAGATTTAGTTCGACTAATACAACAGTACAAAGAGTGGTTGGGATCTCAATCTGAAAAATTACTTGATATTGAGAATGCTACGGGTGAGAAACCTGAAATCACAAGAAAATTACAGTCTGCTGTAGCCCTAAAAGATATTGAAAAGATTGGCTCGAAGAAACTTGATGAAATTAGAAATGTTTTTACTTCAGTGAGTAAGAGCACTTCAGAACCTGGAAACGCAGCCATAAAAGCTGAAATCGACAATCTACTTGACCAACTACGTAACTCGGTTGATAGTATTGAAGCTTCAGAACAGAAGCTGAAGCATACCTTAGACATTTGGAATAAATTTGACTCTTCAATTGAGTCCATTACTGAATGGCTTAAAGATAAAGAATCTCAGTGCCGTGATCAAAGTTTATGCTCAACTTTACAAGAAAAGGAAGCACAACTGCAAAGATACGTAGATTTGCGCAACAGCATTAATTCTAAGGAGAAGGAAATCGATGCTTTTGTAGACGACTCACACAGTCTCATACAGTTAAGTGGTGTGGAGAGGCTGAAACCTCTCGTCACCCAAGTTAGCAGTCGTTATCAACAATTGCACGTTATTTCCAAAGAGATCGTTAACCACTGGACTGAATTAGTTGCAGACCACAAGAAATATGTCCAGTTGCACAACGAATTTGATGCCTGGTTGAGGCCATTAGAAGAGCAACTGTCACAAATGGTTACAAAAGAAGACAAGCTGACCATTGAAAGTAAAGGTAGCAAGTTGCAAGTGTTTTTGTTAGAAAGGGATAATGGAGAACATAAAATTGGTATTCTTACTAGTGCGGGTGACAAGGTCCTACCGGAAACAGCGGCTAATGGTAGAGAAAATATCCGATCAGAAATAAGAGCACTAAGGGAACGATGGGATAAATTAAATGATACTATTTTGCAACAGCAAAAGGAATACGAATCTCAAACGCTTCAATGGTCAAGCTATCAAGACGTTTTGCAACAAACGCTTTCGTGGCTGGATGAGAAAGAAAAGATAGTGGACGGAGAAGAAAAGGCAGTATTAAATTCGGCTCAAGAAATTAAATCTAAGTTACTGAAGAATAAGACTCTGCTTCAAGAAATTTACTCTCACAAGAGGGTAATAGAAACAGTGACGGAAAAAGCAAAGAGCGTAGCTGCTACTTTGCATTCCGGAAAAAGTGAAAGTGATGAAATGGCTGGAATTATTAAATCTGTCTGGAATCGCTACAATGCTTTAACAAGCAGATTATCGGCAATTATAGATAAACATGAAACCAATTTCGAAGTATACCAACAATTCGCCGATCAGCAAAAATCACTGCAAGACTACCAGAAACATTTGTGGGATCGACTTCATTTGCTGTCTGACTTCACTGGCAACAAAGCAGCACTGCAAAGCAAAATGGCTAAAATACAGGAATTATTAGATGCCATCCCAACTGGCAATAACAAGCTGAAGATACTGCAAGATTTGATTGAGAGCAATGGTGCGAAATTGTCTCCAAGAGGAAAAGAAGGCATGTCAAGAGAGTTGGCTTTGCTTAGAGCCGATTTGGAAAAGTTTACAGCAACCGTTCATGATGTGAAACGTGGTATCGAAGAAAAGATACAACAGTGGATTGAGTTCGACAGCGCCAACGACCGTCTGCAGCACTGGCTCAGCGACACTGAGATGAGTTTGAAGACCTACTCCCCGAAAGCCACACTAGAAGAGAAGGTGGACCAGCTCAACAAATACCAAGTAAGTCTTGATTTTTTATTGTAAATATGTACAGCAGTGTTTGATTTGATTTTAATATCCAATTTTAAACAGGACTTATGTAAAGCGATTGATAATCACGAAAATGATTTGAGCGCCGTCATTACTTTGGGCGAAGCGTTGGACCAAGTAAGAGCTGAAGATAAATTAAAGCACAGTAGGATAATATAACCTAATTTTCAGTAGATCTAACTTCACAGTCTAACAAGGGTTACCGTCTTTCGACCATAAAGAATGACGTAGTTACTACTCTATTTATCTACTTCGAGTTTAACGGTGTATCGTTTTAGCTGCATTGTTTGTGATCGGGTGGAATGTGCAGGATTGGCCAAGTAAGAACTCGGTTTTCATTCCTTGGACACTCGATTGCTGATTCAGCTAAAACTTACATCTATTTATTAAATCGGTGTAATACAATTTACTAATTAGTAGAGGCTGTGGTATCGGTGGCTATGTCTGACAACACGCCTTTATTAAATTTGTTGTTTATCTAACTATTATGAGGTACTAATGGTAGTTGTCGTAGTATTAGCATAATTTTCTAAAACGCACAATAGAAGATGATAATATTTTAAGACTTTTGTTTGTTTTCAGGCTATCTTGGCAAATCTCAAGAAGACTGAGAACGATGTGGATAAATTGACCGACGAATTCAGTGATTTGATAGAAAACTGTAATGATACAAGAATCACTATGAATTTACAACAAATGACGTCTAGATTCCAGTCGGTTCAATCCACTGCCAAGGAACTAGTCAAAAAATGCGAACAAGCTGTTAATGATCATAACGCATATCAAGAGAAATATAATCAATGTACTGACTGGATTAAAGCTGCGCAATACAAGTTTGAAGAATGCAACAAGAACTTGTCTAATACCCCTGAAGGTATCAAAGCTAAGCGCGAAAGTCTTAATGACTTGTTAAGTCAACGCCGCAACGCCACACTGCTAGTAAATAACACATTCGAATTGGGAGAAAAATTGTATTCATCGACGTCACCTGAAGGCAAAGAGTTGATCGAACAACAGCTGCAAGATATTCAACAAGCCATTGACAATTTGTACGATAGTATCACTAAGGCTGAGCGTGATTTAGACTCAGAATTGAATAAGTGGTCATCGTTTGAAGATAATCTAAAGACAGTACAACAATGGCTTACAGCAGCTGAAAAGAATCTGCCTAAAGAAATCGAGCTTAAAGCGACGTTAGATGAAAAACGCAATCAACTCAATGTTTATAGGGCTTCCCTCCAAGATGCTATTTCTCATCAGCAAGATATTGTGAACTTAGAAGCTAGAGCCCAAAGCTTGCCTGATGTCCCTAAAGAGATAACAAAGGAAATAAATGTTCTTCAACAACGACACAATGCTATTTTAGCCAGAGCCAAATCTTTCGTTGAGCAATATGAAGCAATTGTTAATAATCATCAGCAGTATACTAAAGCTGTGATGGAATTACAAGAATGGGTAGAAGCTACGCATAATACAGCTCAATTGTGGGGTGATGTCAACTTAGAAAGAGTAGCATTGAGTAGCAATTGCGAGAAATTAAAATCGCTGCAACATACTCTGCCTGAAGAAAAGATCCGTATTGACAAAATACGCAGTTTGGGTGAAAAAGTACTGCCAGGAACTATAAGCGGTGGCCAAGCTAACATCAGAAACCAAATCGATGCTTCGCATCAAGAGTGGGAGGGTCTAGTATCATTCATTTCAAAGACGATTGATTCATTGGAAAATAAAATACAGCAATGGAACGAATACGAAAACATGAAAGATCAGTGTCTTGCTTGGATCAGAAATACTGATACTCAAATACATGCGGTAGATCTAAAAGCAACGTTAGTTGAGAAGCAAGATCAATTTAAAAAGTTCCAAGAGTTGCAAGGAGAAGTCCGAGCCAAGGAACTTGAGATTGACAACATTACTGAAAAGGCACAGAATCTGTACACGGGAGTGCTTGGACCCCGTGGTTCACAGATATCAGACTTGTCTGTGAAATATCAAACACTGTCCCAGAAAGTTAAAGATCTTACCAATAGATGGCAGCAGTATGTCAAAACTCACCAAGAGTTTACCAGCAATGTTACTGAATGCTCACAATGGATTGAAGAACTCAGAGATAAGTTGGACTTCTGCGCAGACTTGAGCTCTTGTTCTCAAGATGATTTAGAAACCAAGTTGGTATTGATACAAAATCTTTTACTTGCCAAGGATGAAGGCTTTACAAAGGTACAGTCCTTGGTTGAGCTTGCTCAAAATGTTATGGCTAATACTGCACCAGCTGGTCATGACGCTATCAATAACTCTTTGGTAGCACTACAAGAACAATGGTCTGCTCTCTTGTCCAGAATGATCGAAACAAAGAACATTTTAGACGACTCCGTCACAAAATGGGCCGGGTTCTTAGAACAAATCCAATTAATAGAAAAAAGTAATACTTGGATGGAGAACATGCTATCTGAACTGACCCCATATGAATCGTCTATGTCCGATAAAAGAGTTCAACTTGAAAAACTAAAGGAAGTTGAAGAAAAAGCTCGATGCGATCGTCTGGAAGTCGATACTTTGAAAGCCAAGGCTGCTGAAATGCTCGCCAGTGGTCAGCAAAACCAAGTTGCTTCTAAAGCTCAAGAAACACTAAACAAATTTGATTCTCTATACGACAAAATTAAGAAATTGCTTGCGGATAGAGAAGAGCATTACAAAGATCACAGATTGTATAAGGAAGCTCACGATGAACTAATTCAATGGCTCAGCAGAGCTAGAGAAAAGGTACCGTCTTTAAAATCCAAGCCTTTGAGCGATAAACTAGCAATTGAGAACTCGGTAGCGCCTCTTGACGCTCTTATTAACAAACAAGCTCAAGGAGAACTCTTATTGGAGCATTTGCAACACACTGGAGAAGTATTGTTAGCAAGCACCTCTTCTGAAGGACAGGTAGTCATCAAAAATGAAATGAAGGCTTTGAAAGAGAGCTTCGACGATCTGTTCAATGAAATAAAGCGACAGAAAAGCCAGCTAGAAGACACTGTCAGCCAATGGCGTGAATACAAAGATGAATATGAGAGACTTTCTGACTGGTTGCAACAAAAAGAAATTCATATTAAAAATCAAAAACTTGCTCTGCTTGGTACAGCCAAAGAAAAGGGTGCGCAAGTGAATGAGGTGAAGGACATCGTAGATCAACTAAACAAAGGTAAAGCTGATATCGATAAGTTCAATGCTTCAGCTGCTGGGTTGCTGTCATCCCACTTGGATACATATGTTAACAACCAATTAAGACATCTTAATTCAAGGTATCAAGTATTGGTAAACATGGCTAATGATGTACTTAAGAAGGTTGAAACTAACTATGAACAACATCAAACCTACGATGATAATTACGTTAAAACCAAGAAATGGATTGATGATGCGTGGGAAATCACACGCAGTGGCAGTGATGCTGGCAGCAACAGTAGCAAAGAAGCTTTACAAAAACGTCTAGAGCAAATAGAAGATCTTCTAAAACGAAGAGAGGAAGGTCAAAATCTAGTCCACGCTACTGTCAACAGTGGAGAGAAGGTCTTAAGAAATACTAGGTCTGACGGTAAAGATAAGATCAATACTCAACTTAAGGAATTACAAAATGAATGGGATCGTCTCGTGAAAAAGATGACTACAGCCAAGGTCCACCTCGAGACTGCTATGCTCCAATGGGCTGACTATAGTTCCAGCTACTCCCAGCTACAACAATGGATTTCAGATAGGGAAGCAAAATTACAAGAAGTGTGTGAGCAGAAAGTCGCTAAATCCAAAAAGGGTCAAGACCGGCTGGCCGGTCTCACCGCTGGATTAAGCATCGGCGAAAGAAAAGCCACACTTCGTCAAACAAACAATATTGTTCAAGATATCGTTTCGTTTGAACCCATGATTCAGTCTGTAACTTCTAAGGCTTCAGAACTTATGCAACAAGCTCCGGCGTCTGAGATAACCAGCAAATACGAAACGCTCTCCAAACAAGCTAAAGATTTGTATGAGAAACAGAGAGAAACTGTAGAACAACATCAAGCGTTTATCGATGCTGGTTCAGACTTTGTCCAATGGATAAGAGCTGCTAAAGAAAGGTTAGGGAAGTGCTCTGATGCGACCGGAGACAAGGAATCGCTGAGCAGTAAGATATCGCAACTGAAAGTTTTGGAAAGCGAACTGCCCGAAGGTCAAGCGAAGCTGCAAAAGGCTTTGGAGCAGGGTGAAATATCTTGCGGGCTCGCTGATGATGAAGATAGAGAAGAAATTGAGGAAGAAGTGGCACTTATGCAGGAAGAATACGATACCTACGTGTAAGTATAACATTATTTTCTCATGTTGATTTAAAATATTCCTTTCAAAAATATTTTAATAATTTTTTTAATCTTATTTCTTTGCACAGTGAACAGTTGAACAACACGAAAGCCCTGATAGAGGGTGGTATCGTGAAATGGACGGAATACGAAGAGCAATACAAGGAAGCCCTAGACTGGTTGTCGAAGACTGAGAAATTAGTGCAATCATTTAACAATCTGCAGAACAGCTTGGAGCAGAAGAAAGTGGTTCTTGAGGAGTTCCAGGTAGGTCCTTGCACCGTTGTAGATTAAAAAATATACAGTATGTAATTTAACTTATACTATGAGATTCTCTGGCTTGAAGTTTTTGTCAAAAACACCGTACTTCATCCCCCTACCATTGGTTTTAAACGTTTTATTTGGATTTAATGTATATAGATAGTTATATTGTGAGGTTTTCTTATATACGCTTATTACAATCATTTGATATAATTTGTACAATCTCAGTAAGGTATCTTAAAAATTACCTCGACGTTTAGCGGCCCTGGTCACAAGTATACTTGTCAAGTTCGTACCCGAATGTGTCCCTGATATCATTCGACTCGATACTGACATCATATCTTTTTCTAGGGACACCTCCAAACCCTGTTTGACTGGCAAACCGAATTGGATAAGCTGAACGTACACGCCCAAACCTTGCTGGAGACGTGTTCTGACACCAGGGTCTCGAACGGCATCACCCAGCTCACCACCAAGTACAACGCTCTGCTATCGCTAGCCAAGGAAGTGATGAAGCGGCTTGAAGTGCATTATCAGGTAAATAATTTAACAGAAAAATAAAGATTAAAGAAAAGGAATCACCATCCCAGCCTATATACTTCCCAGTGCTGGGCATAAACCTCATCTCAGAATGAGAAAGTTTGGGCGGTATTTCCCACACGAACTCAGTGCGGATTGAGCACTTAACACACACTACTTCACTGTAAAGCTCATGGTAATATAATTCCACATATAAATTCTAAAAAAATCAGTGGTGCGAGCCCGAATTTGAATCCACGATCCTCTACTTGAAAGGCTATAGGTTAAACCACTTGGATATCAATCGCCTATTAATGATTGAAATAATTTTTTTATAAGTCGAAATTGCAGTTACGCTTGACGTTTTAGTAGAATAAGCATGGCACTGTTTTAAAATAAAAAAATAACTTAAGAATAAGAATAAGAATAAGAATAATTTATTAACCAATGAAGTTACACAGTACACGAAATTACTTATTACACATTGTTACTTAAGTGATAACATAGGTACCTATATGTGACATTACAGCGGCCTTCGCACTAGACTCTGGATCTGTATCGCGAGTGCCAATTGAGATTCTAAATAACAAAAATAAACTAAAGGTAGAATAAAGAACAAAGATAGAGTAAACACAACAAGTAACTTACTAACGAATGAAACTTAATTTCACAGGAGCATCAACAACATAACGCTCTGTACGGTGAATGCCAGGACTGGTTGGACAGGACACGGGAGAAGCTCAACCAATGCGCTGAAATCCCGCACACGTTGCAAGAGGTCAACAGCAAGCTCAACACTGTCAAACTGCTACGACAATCCCTGGAACAGGGTCAGAATAAGCTGAGATACCTCCTAGAATTGAAGGAGAAAGTCATTATGAACACTGAACAGACTGGTGCGGCGAAGATACAAGAGGACACTGATAATCTGAAGCAGGAGTTCGATAAGTTGATCGCTGATTTGCAAGATGTGAGGAACAAGTTGACAAGCAGAGCTTCTCAGTTTGATGACATATCTAAGGTATGTAACACTACGGAAAACTGAATCTTAGGGGAGAGGTGGGATGAAAGGGACACGTATTGAAAGGAACATTTAAATATAAATATCCATTTATGAAAAAACTAAGAATTGGTTAATGAAAATGATTGTGTTTCATTTCAATAGTTTAAATAGTAAATGCTTCCTATATAGGAAGCTTCCTAAATTTTAATTGTCCCTTTCAATGCGTGTCCCTTTTCATGCCACCTCTCCCTTACACCTATAATAGTACTAGCTGTTGCCCGCGACTCCGTCTGCGAAGAATGGGGGGGGGGGGGGATAAAAATAGCCTATGACCTATTCTCAGACCTACCGAATACGGAGAAAAAAGTTTCATACAAATCGGTCGAAGGAGTTTTCGAAGGAGTTCGGTAACAAACACCGTGACACGAGATTTTTATATATTAGATAATGTGACTGACTAACTGGCTGACAACGCACTTCCAAAACCACTGAAGCGAAGGTTTCAAATTTAGCAGATTATATTCTTTGAGGATGATAAAGGTACACTAATATTTTTCACTTTTCGCGGAAACGAAGCCGCCGGCTTCAAGTTCAAAGATAAAACCAATAATAAAGTGTTTATTCAAAGTTTTTATTAACTTGCAATATTTGTTTGTTAGAGGCAAATCTTGCTAGTCAAAATTCACAAAATTTTAGTAGAAAACTATACCGATGACGATCTTTCCTTAACAAAAACATCATCAATTTATACTATCTCTCCGTTTCAGATCCACAAGCTTCTCGTCGAATGGCTGGACGATATCGATCAAAAGATACAATCCGACGACTCGCTTCTGAACGACTTGTCCGAAAAGAAAGCCAAGCTGGAGAAGTTTAAGACCTTCAACCGAGACATCGAGTCCCACAGCGATCTTGTGAAGAGGCTCAAGGAGAAACTGCAAGAAGATGCTTCGCTCAAGTCCAAGGAAATAGATGATACACTAAAACGCTACGAGGATATTAGGAAGACTGTCAATGATATGATATCTGTGAGTATTAAAACATCTGTCACAGTCAATACTTCAATAGCCCTGAGGACTTATTGTCTGACGCACTCTGAATCACTATCGGATTCGCCAGTTCTTTCTAGATTCCCATCAAGGTTGAGGGTAGACAGAGATAGGGAAGGTGATTGCGAGCGCCTGCACGTCAGATAATACGGCCTCTGGTTGAATTCCAGTAGATCGTCAATTTCATACTTCAAGACAAACGAAAAGCATTTTTTTCAGTTTTCTTTACAGATAAAGGTCGATACATATCTACGGACACCGAGCGTATCAGACATGTGCCGTGGCAGACAAAATAATATTCTTCCGCCGACAGACACGGCCCGGCCAGTATGCGCGGAAAGAATATTTGGTTGGTGTCTGATACGGCACGTATCTGACACGCTCGGTGTTTGTAGATATATGAATCGTCCTTAAAACACCTTTGTAAAGGTATTTCATCGGAATTTTTGTCTCGCCTTTGACGTTACATTATCAGCCACAATAGGGATGTTGACGCCATTAAAAAATAATAATAATTAACGCTTTATTTTAGCCCTGAAAACCAGATTAATTTTAGATTAACTACAAAGTTACATTTGTTGTTGCTTGAAAACAAATAAATAGCTAGTTGATCGGATCAAATCGATGCTGCACGCCGATCAAATAGGAGAATTGTGCTTTGACAGCTCATAAAAAGTACGTCAGTTGATTGGTGGTGTCTACATCCCTATTCAAAATATGCTGAAAACATTGTTCAGTCAAACGGACCCAACCACCTGCTGAAATATTCCGGATTTAAAACACTTTGTATAATTAAACTCTTTTGTACCCTTTTTTCTAGAAATTGGACGACTACGTGAACTCCCACATACAATACAAGGATTCCTACGACAGCTTCTACGATTGGATACGCAATTGCAAAATGGAGATCCAACAATGCTCCGACTCCCACGGCGAGAAGGAAGAAGTGCAGAAGAAACTTCAGAATGTCAACAAAATCATCGAATCTTTGCCTAAAGGTGAAGCGCTGCTCAAGAAAGCAGTTGAACTCAGTAACGCTGTTCTGAAAACAACTGGCAATGAAGGCAAGGATAACATTAACCAGGAAATCAAACAGTTGAAAATCGAATGGGAGAACTTGCAACAGATTTGCAAAGACACCAAGAAGTTGTTGGAGAAGTGTCTGTCTGCTTGGTCAGATTTTATGGAGACGTCAGACAAGATGAGCAAGTGGGTGAAAGAGTTCGATAACAAACTGAAGTCAGTGCAGAAGGTTGATAAGATCACGCCTGAACATCTTAAAAAATGCCGAGTAAGTATTTCGTTAAAAAATATGGTTTGATGTTTCTCGATGAGAACTGAACATAGATGGCGCTGTATCACTGCAAAAGTGATGATGGCAGGCTGGAATGTATGATGCATAGGAAAAATTTGTGTCTAAACTCCTGACCAGTAGTGGTGTAGGGGAATAGCACGCGGCACGGAATGCCGACGACCTGGGTTCGATTCCCAGCATTGGTCTTTTTTCTAGGGTTTTTTCTGTGCATCTATGTATGATATCTATTTTGGACCTTAGATACCGTTACAAACTGCTTATATTTTATTTGTCTAAGTTTAACATGATTGATGTTTTTACAGGAACTGTTGGCAGAAGCTCTAGGAAACAAACATGTACTGGAAGAACTTAATGATAGATGCGAGAACTTGATGGAGCTAAGTGCATGCGCTTGGGTTCGCGATAAGACAGTGAATCTCCAAACCGAATACACAACTCTATTGACCAAGATACAGAGCTTAGTTTCAAATGGTGAGAAGAACCTTTCGGACCACACCGAATTCATTAAAGCTAAGAATGAATTACAGCAGTGGTTGGAGACTGCACATGGAACAGTCCATGATTCAATTGGAGTTGGCGATATTGATGCCACTAAAGATAAATTAGAAACAGTTAAGCTTGTCAGCAACCGTATGACTGAAGGCCATCACCTCCTAGTGGTCTTACAAGAAGCTTTTAAGAAAGCGCTTAACAACACCCCACCAGAAGAACAAGACGGCCTTCGGAATGACGTCAAAGTTCTACAGGAAAGCTGGGATCAACTAAAGATTGATCTGAACTCTATTACCGCTCAACTTAAGGCCGCTATTGGCAAGTGGGAGGACTTCGAAGACTCCAAGAACAAGATGAACCAATGGATAAACGACACGCAGCAAAACCTAGACAAAGTGCCGCCAACGGGCGGTGAACTTGGTGAAATGAAGACGCTTCTAGAGAAATACAAGCATATTGAAGATGAAATCAAGAATAAGAAGCCTGAACTCGAGAGGCTTAAGAGCGAGGCAGCGGAACTCAGCAGTTGGGCTAAGAAGTCTGCTGCCAAGGAATCTGTAACAGAAATTGAGAAGAAGTGTAACGCTTTGAAGGCCAAGTGTGCAGCGAAGAAAGCTGAATTGGAGTCCGAAATTAAGGATTACAATCAGTACCACCAATCGTTGCAGGACACAGAGAAATGGCTGCTACAGATTTCGTTCCAGCTGATGGCGCACAACTCTTTATACATCGCCAATAGGGAGCAGACTGAGGAGCAGTTAGCTCAACACGCTGTACTGCTGGATGATATCCAGAAGTATCGCTCTACTCTTGACGATTTGGAAGGCAAAGGACGAGCTCAAATTGAGCGGTATGAAGGCACGACGCCTTCTATTCGGGACACGGTTGGGAAACAACTGAAGAACGTGAATGACAGCCACAAGTCTCTGCTGGCGACTGCGTTGCAGATTGAACGACGTCTCAGAGAAGGTCTCGCCAAGTTCAAGGAGTATGAGGATACTTTGGAGAGTATTTTGAACAACTTGGATGAATGTGAGCCTGCTATTACGGAGCTGGATGTGCCGGTTGACGGTCTGTCCCATGGACGCGACTTGCTCGATAAAGCTAGGGTGAGTATCACAATGAAGTTTTAAGATTCGCTTTCCTGGAAGTAGAACGGCGTGTAAAAGAGCTGAGACGTGCAAAATCGGACTAATCACATTATTAAAAATCCGGGATTTCAGCTAATGTGCTTAATCAGATTTTCTAGGTCTCCGCTCTGCTCCTGATTTATTGAAACGCATTGTTACAGTGCTGTTTTGAGTGAGAATCCTTCTATTACTAAAGATCCACTTTTACATAAATACTGATCACGAACATATTATAGACAAAATGTCATTTACCGTACCGCATCAATTAAATATCTTCACCTTCAATCACATCAGTTTTTAATATTTTTTCTATTTTTTTTTCGGTAAACGACCGCATAAATCAGTACAGAACTTTCGTTTTAACATCGACCCAAGAATAAAAGTACATACAAACTATTCCGAGTTGTCAGGTTACAAGACACCTTCTTTTCCATTAGGAGTTAAAATCCACATGAAAATGCCATCTCTTATTTTTACTCTTGCAAGCCACCCTCCTCAGCAAAGCAGCTCCTTACAAAAAAAACGAGCGTAATTTCTATTTCATTCGGTTTCTTAATTGTCCTGCTTAGTTCACAATGTATTGTGTGAAATGGTCCATTTTAGCTCACGGATTAAAAATAACTAATAATTACGCTCATTTAATTGTACTCAAAGAATCAGTTTACATCGAGACGCAAAACAGCATATTTATCCGCTCAAAAATGTGCGTCGTCACATCTCGATGTGAACTGACTTTGATAGCTAGCTGAAGCAGCAAATCTATCTCTCCCACTGACGTCTACTGTGTGTCTCTCAGGCTCTCCACAACCGCCTCCAAACGGAAAAGAGTCGTCTCTCTGCGGCCGTGGCCGCATGTTCGGCCGCCGCCGCCTCCGTGTCGCGGCCTTCTTCCCCGGCCGACACGGCGCCCCTGCCTATACCTCCGAGGGAGCTCCACGTGCGAGCGAGACTCGAAGACCTAATCGACCAGGTACTGGCCACGTCCGGGGCCGTTCTTGCCTCTGAAGTGCTCACTTCTTTCTAAACTTATGCTTCTTCAGTTAGGTACTCTAAATGAAATGTTGATTCTTGCGTGAAGACCGATTTTTGCAGTCATGTCACTCGAAAAAATTCAACTGTCGACTACTGACTGAAGAAAGAGCATCGCTTCTATTCGGAGAGTAGTAGAAAATTTAATGTGATATTAGAGATTTAATTTTATACTGTTTAATCGTAATAATAGCACAATATATTAACATTCTCGAATGATATTTTTGAGTGATATGATTTCAAAGATCGATCCTGGCCCTGTTGATACGATAAGCTATTGACACCTAAACAGAAATCTAACTTGCAGATTTTTTTTCTAATCGATATAATAGTGAATGTTGTTTGCTGTGACGTTTGATGTTTTTTTTAACATTTTTTTAACAGTTTTATCTCGGTTTTATTTACTTTTGATATTTCAATAATATTTTACTTTAAGGTACTTTCTTTTTTGAGATTGTGAATTTATCTTATACCTGCTCGCATATTTCAAAAAACTTAAATAACTGTATGCGGCAATTACCTACATTAAGTCGATCGCCACATGCGATCTGCGGCGACTGCAATAGTGTAAGGAATACAGTGAAAACGACTGCTGCAACCGCCTTAATATTGTCGCCGGATTAGGCGGACCAACTAATGTGAAGAGGACGTTCATTGACCAAAGTAGGGTCAGACCATGATATGATAAGTCTGCAACGATTTTGATAGCACACGCAGTGCAAATGTTATAATTAAATGTCAAACTTCTATGAAATTATGACGTTTAAATAGCACGCGCTTATCTTGGTCTAACTCTAGTATGAAATAAGTTCGGGGTATACATTAGGTGAACGAAGTAGTGTTATTGCCGCATTATGCAGTTAGCCCTCGTATTATTTAAGGATCTATGAATTAATCCTTACGGCATAGTTATGTTTTACTTTTAACACATCCGTAAGTTCACCAGGCCTACAAATTACAGAACCAACGATTATTTTGACGTAAGATCTTTCATTTGAGAATTTAAACTAATGTGTTTTGTAGTTAGCTTAAAAACTAAAAATACATTAATAGCAAGTCACCGGATTACCTGCTTCATATCGGATAATAGTCCTATAGTTTCGGATTTATCCGCTCCACGGCGAACCATCCCGAATAACTCCGAAACTATCTGACGATCTGATATTCTGCTAAGTGAGCAATCCAGCGTGTTTATCTCACAGTAGTTTCTTTTTAAAATAACTAATTTAGTGTAGTTAGGTCAATTACCAGTAGGATCCGTTGGCAATGTACTTTTGTGCACCTGGTTCGCTGATTCAAGATGATTCTAAGTGTTGATATTGATAACTGCTCCATATTATACCTCAGCACTTAGCACTTTTTTTATAAAGAAGTGGCTAGCTCAAAAAATAGAAGATAAAATTGATAATTTAATGAGGATGGACCAATATTATTGGTCGATGGTTTCCTCTACCATTGCTTAGCTGTGAAGAAAAGCCGGCCTAAAACATCGAAAGAAATATAAAGCGAAAAAACAGCATGTATAAAATGTTTTAGTATAGGGTTCAAATGTGCTGAGATATTACTTCAATAATGTATGTGTATTTAAAAGAGTCATCCTGTATAATAATGAGTAGAGTAAATATTATTTTGAATTGTCTTGACTCAGATTTTAGTCACTATGTGGATGATAATAGTGTTTGCACTTGGAGTGATTCACGATTGCTAGAAATAATTGACACCTGTAGAATATCCTGTATGCAATGACAGCAAAGTGACGCAATTATACACTAAACTATTCAGTTTTAAACTTTCGTATTTTTACTCATAATTACTAAACTAAACGGGACTTATCACGCACTAAATATTTATTTATTTACCTCGACGTTTCGGCCACATTGCAGCAACCGTGGTCACGAGTCAACTCGAGGTTGAGGTAAATAAATAAATATTTAGCGCGTGATAAGTCCCGTTTAGTTTAGTAATTATAAACTATGCAGTATTCAGAATAATAAAATTGTCATTTTCTTCAGTTTGTAATTGTTTAATCAATGATTTATTGTCCGAGTGTAATCATTATTATACATTCATGTTATATTTCTAAGAATGAATCAGATTTTTTTATTATGAATACCTACCGAACCTATTCTTAGTATGATTTGGGTAAGGTAATCTGATTGGATTTCAAATTTTCTGAAACTAATTTTGAGTTAAGGTCTGGCTATCGTAATTAATTTGAGAAAGAAAAAAAATCGTTAACTTTTTATTTTTTATAAATTGGCCGTGTTTAATATTTCTGGGCCAAAGTTTGAAGTCGATTTTCACCCATTTCCAGTGATCGGATTGACTTGAAATTTGTCTGGAAAAAAGGGTTGTATTCACTTTTTTTAACAAAAACTTATTAAGCTTCAATTGCCTTGCCTGAATCAGCACTATACTCATACTAACCCGCACTGTGTGTGTCGATGTCTGTTATGCATGGTTTGTTTTAGAAACATGTAAGCGATGTAGCCGCCACAAAACGCGTGGATGCGTTACTAAAGAACGCCGAAGAGCCAGAGTTCGCCGAAAAGCTTGTGGCTTTCGAACAAAAGGTAACGCTTCGGGCTCCACTGACTTTCATATCGATAATTCCTGAAAAAAGTCCCAGTTCTGTTGTTTAATATATGTAATTAATTAGGCAAATCAATGAACTGAAAGCAGTTGCCTCTAGTAAAATAGTCTCTCTCTGAAGTTCTAAACTGAAAATTGAAAGTTAGTTAAATAGAAAGGGAATAATATTACTATGAACGTCAGTGAAACTCACGCATGCTGCTTTGCTTTGTATTTTTTTTAATTTAAACAGTACAAACATACCTTCTTGCCCTTTTTTCATCATTGTTGTTACATGTTTACAAACGACGAAGTCTATAAATGTGCATACTTGCAATGGTAGTGTAAAAAAAATTAAAATAGCCAAAAGTAAATTTTCGTTACATCCTTAATCCGAGTACTTTATGAATTTATCATTTACCCTATGTAGTCGTTCGAAGCCGACTTGCAGAACATTGGCAACATAAACAACCTGATCAAGCACTCTAAATTGCTCTTTATTCTTAGGTACAAAGCCACCTCGAGACATTAGGCGACGCAGTGCACGGCATGGAAGAAGCCATGAAACAGGTCGTGGAGATCCAGGATTGGATAAACGTACACAAGGCCCTGGCTCGTGATTGGCTGGCTAATCCATCCAAGCTCCGCCCAGAAGCTGCTAAGCAAGACATGGCTGCCATGAACGATGCGCTCGCGTCGCTCACTGAGAAAAGAAACAGACTATTGACTGAAATACCTACTGATGGTGAGTACAACTGATTTTTTTAAAACAAGTATAATAAAGAATTATTCAAAAAAGATCGCCATATAACGTATATAATCAACTTTTTTATGAAAGTCCTTTTTATGAATGAAAATTCTGTGAAATCTGTGGTACTACGCAACCACGAAATATAATAAAATATAATAGTGATGGCAAAGTCTAATAGAATATTGATATTACAGGACTGGAAGACGAAATCAACCTTGAGGAAGAACTAGACGACCTAGAAGATGACATTCTCAAGGCCATTTCGCGAGAAAAGGGCAACCAAGGCATAATAGATGACTACCGCACTAAATTCCAAGAGATTCACGATTGGTTTGATTCAGTACTGAAGAAAATGTGTGTTGCTGATAAAGGATCTGGTCTCCCGTGTCCTCAAAAGCTTAGCGCTCTGAAGGAATTGATAGCTGAGTTTGAGCAGTCGGGCAAAGACAAAGTCGATAATATCAAATCTATTGGGTCACAGGTGATCAACATTGTCAGCAATCTGGAGAGTCAACAAGTTGAAGAGCAGGTTAGTGTTCATCAGCGACCATTTCTAATTACTTGAAATACCACAAACGTTGTTCAATTGTTTAGAACATAGTTGTGATTGTTTTTTCTGTTACAGATGAAATCAGTTGAGAGGAGGTACAACGACATAGCTAAACGCATACAACGTAAACTACAGATGCTAGAAATCACATACAAGGCCATTGACGGAACCAAGAGCGAAGTGAACGCGCAAAACGAATGGATGCAGAAAGAAATAGACAACATGCATCACCCAGAACCATTAGGCTATGAAAGCAAATCAGTCAAAGAGAGACAGAAAAAGGTTGCCAATCTACTGAAAGAGACAGATGGTAAGAAAACTATCATTGATTCGCTGGAAAAGAAGGTAAGCAACATCCAGTCTGAGCTTGAGCCTTCTGAACAAACTCAATTGGAATCTGAATTGGCTGAGCTGTCATCTAAGCAAAAACAATTAGCAACACTCATCAAACAAGAAATTGAAAGGCTAGGCCCATGCCACGAAGACAGGCGGAAACTTGAAAATGATATTGAGAAAGCTAAAAATTGGCTTAAAAACAAACTGGCTGAAATCAAGAAACTCGGTGGACCGGTGCCTTTAGAGACAGCTAAAGTTGAGAAAGAAATCGCTATTCATAAAAAACATCAAAACGAGTTGTCAGAATTCAACAATGACACACTTGGTGAAGTCATGCGTCAGGGCAATGCTGTGTCTAAAGATTGCTCGCCAGAAGACCGAGCGAAGCTACAAGCTATTTTAGAAAACTTGAATAAGTCATACACTTCTGCTAAAGTGGACATTGATGATAAATTAGCGGCTTTGAATAAGTTGATGCACGGAAGAAATGACTTTGAATCTGAGCTTGCTAAATGCCAAAGCTGGTTGAATGAGGCTGAGGTTGCAGCTACACCTGAACTTAGGAC
Organism: Archips crataeganus; assembly: GCA_947859365.1. Taxonomy (NCBI): domain Eukaryota; kingdom Metazoa; phylum Arthropoda; class Insecta; order Lepidoptera; family Tortricidae; genus Archips; species Archips crataeganus. Next base: position 2,431,942 of record OX402053.1, on the reverse strand, counting down.
CTCAAGCTTACAAGTATTAGAAGAACAACTAGCCAAGTTTGAAAAACTAAGCAAAGAAGCAGAAGATGTTGAAAAGAATATAACCAAAATAAAAGATAAATCAAAAGATATCTTGGATACGCTATCTGATTCAAATAAACTGCAACTTAAAGAACAAGTGAATGTGTTGTCTGATAGATTTGCTAGAATTAATGCTATAATAAGTGATAGGAAGAATGTTCTACTAAAACACATCAAGGAATACAAAGACGCTGCAGCTAAGATTGCTGCTGCCCTTGAATTCTTAGCTGAAATTCAGAATAAACTTAAAGCATTGAACAAGCCGATTGGCAGTAAAGTAGAAGATGTACAACCAATCATTCAAGCCTATGAATCAATTTTAGGTGATCTCAAAAAGAATAAATCAATGTTGAATGAATTACAAGGAGGTAATTTACATGATCTGCAGGATATTCTGACTCAACAAGATGATTTAATGGGCACAATCGAAGACCAAATATCGAAATTAAAAGTTCTATTATTGTTACGAGAGCAATTCTTTGCTCTTATTAAAGAAATCAATGAGTTTATCGTCAAATACACAGATCTTACAGCTGAAATTGAAAAATCTAGTGACTCTTTAGAAGACAAGATCAAACGTTATGATGACATAATTGTCAAGATTCAAGGTTGTGAAGCTTTATTGGCTACCGCTACAGATAAGGGTCAACAGATTGCCGCTGAAGGAACGGTTATAGACAGAAATAATATAACAGAACTGTTGCAGTCACTAAAACAACAGCTGTTAGCTTTAAGAAGGACCGTAGAGTCGAAACGGCAAGAGCACGAGAGGGCAGCGGCTGAACATAAGAAATTAGCATCAGATCTCTCAGAAATCCTGCAATGGCTACATGACAATGAAGCCGCTGTACACTCACGACCACTCCTCAACAGAGACGTGGCTAGTGTAGATAAAAAACTAGTAGAACATGCCAATCTAGCGAAGAGCATTAAGTCTTATTTAGACAAACTAACGAAAATCACTGACATCATCAAGAATGATGACGGTGTTCCCGGATCACTAATAGAAATGGTGTCAGAAGCAAACTCTTTGCAAACATCTCTACCAGCGGAATTAGCAAACCGAGAAAAATACCTTCAAGATAATAAGAAACATAGGCAACAATACTTACAATTGGTAGAGAAATTCAACATCTGGATAAATGAGGCAGCTATCCGTCTAGATATGGGTAAGAATGGCACTGACTTTGAGAATATAGAATCCGATTTAGAGGAACACAAGTCATTCTTTAACGCTTCTGAGCCTGAAATGAAGGATCTAATAGGCAAGCGTATGCAGGACATCGTTGATAAAATCTGGGCGTCGTTGGCGGCGACGGAACAAGAGGAACTATCAAAAGAACACCAGAAACATAATCAAATGTTAAAGAATACCTTAAACTCGGCTAAGAGTCGTCAAGCACAGTTGGAGCAAGACATGGAGATCTGGAAGGACTTCTGCCAGCTAGTGGATAAGATCAAGGCGATGTTGGATAAGAATGACATCAAGGATGAACCGGCGACGACCGTGGACGCGCTGAGACTGCATCTTGAGAAGCTGAACCACGCGAAGAATGATCTTGAGGTAAGTGTTAATTTAATTGAAACCGAGTTCACATTGTCTAATTTCATGCAACTGTCACTACGTTGCAGCAATCAACTAATGTACGAGTAACTACAACAAATTTTCCGCGGGGTAGAAAACGGGACGTGTCCATAAATTTTGCTCGGACAAAGTCGCGCGCATACAATACATACAATAGTTTGGAAGGGACATTATGTCATTGCGACGACAAAAAAACGTCGTATTGTAATGCATGCAAGAGAAGAATTGTACTTGATTAGGTATATTACAAGACACAAACGCAGTTTAGTTTGATAGATGAATCAGAGAACGTTGATCTAGACGCCTACGCAAATTGAATAGCATTAATAAAGAACAACTGTAAAATCTACGTCTTTCACGTTTATCATTGTTTTATTTATAAAAATCTAATTCTACATAAACGGTGAGCGTAAATCTATTAAAAATTGCCATTAGGATTTAAAATTCGTAATCTGTGCATCTAAAACATTTTTCATAAACCAGCCAACATGCTAATATGCGGCAAATATTCCACATTAAGTATTGCTTAACATTCGCCGTCGGACTGTCAGACTCGAGACTTATTCAGGTGCCACAAACGCACATGCGCGTTCAAATGACTGCCAAACTATGACAGTGGCACTAGGAAAAAGCTACGATAACGCAATGAATGCATTAGGTTTATTGCAAAAATTAAAAGCCCTTCCTCCGGTTATAAAATGAAATAACCCAAACGTAACAAATTACACCACCATTAATAATAATAATCTAAAAATAAACACTGATATCTTGCATAACTTGACCCCATCTAAAGAAATGGATATTAGGGATGTTGACGACATTAAAAAATAATTCGAAGACACGACTCCAGTAAAAAACGCTTTATTTTATCCCTGAAAACCAGATTAATTTTCGGTTAACTGCAAAATTAGATTTTTCGTTGCTTTAAAACAAATAAATAGTTAGTTGATTGAGTTGGCGAACAAGTGACGTCATAAGTTGCTATTGCCATTCAAACTCTATGGGAGGATTGTGTTTTGACAGCTCATAAAAAGTACGTCAGTTGATTGGTGGTGTCAATATCCCTTTTGCAATTAACATCGACCTCCTCAATTTAACATAATAGTATTTAAAAAGAAAATTGTTTTAACTTGGTTATACAATAATTTATGTAAACGACTACTGTGCGCGTCGAACGGAACGCCTGCCTAATTAATTCTGAATATGATTATGTAGAAAAAACTTAATTACAATTTGTAATGTGTAAGTCTGCATCTCTGCGAGCCAATGTTGGCGCCTTAGTTTATTGTTTTACTGACAATGAGACCAAAACTATTGTAATGAAAGCTGTTGTCAACAGCATTTACAAATCAAAATGAACGTTAATATGTTACCGACATAAATAAATACTAGGGTCGTACTATAAGCTTTGTGATTTTGGCAATTTATCATAGAGCATCAAAATTAAAATAACTTAATGAACTAAAACAATTACTTTCCTCACCCGCGACCTTACAATAGTTACGTTTATGCAAGAAATGTGCGTTCATGCAGTTCCTCCACCCCCACACTGTACGAACACACACAAATCACATAAACCCAACCATCACCACCACCAAGCTACACTGACGCGTTTCGAACTCAACCAGAGCTCATCTACAAAGTTACCACAACCGTATGCTATGCTACCAAATGTTAAACTAACAAACCAAAACAAATGTGTTACCTAACTTGTGTTATCTGTATGAACGCACATTTCTTGCATAAACGTAACTATTGTAAGGTCGCGGGTGAGCAAAGTAATTGTTTTAGTTCATTAATATGGACCTCCGCAAAGTAACGCCTGATTCAATAAATTATTTAAAATAACTTAAGAAACTTACATTTCTGTGAAAATTATGCCGAAACGATGTTTATAAAGTTTATATAAAACTACTATTTTAAACCGACTTCAAAAAAAGGAGGAGATTCTTTGTTCGACTATACTAGTATGTATCTTTTTCTTTATTTTTCTATGTAGGTACCTACCTATGTTCATTGATATCTCCGCCAATTGTGGACCGATTTTCAAAATTATTTTTTTGTTGGAAAGAGTATTCTGAGGTATACTGAGGTAGTCCCATTGGCACCAAGTCAAGATCTAATGATGGAATCCTGGGGAAATCGACGGAAACCCTCAAATTTTAAAGGCACACCTTCAGCATTTTTAGCATCAAGTCAAGCATTTTTCATATTTGGTTTTAGCTGACTACCCATGTTCTTGTTTTTTAGTAACGGGCCAAAGTACCCCGACTTCAAGGTACACAGTTAAAGATTCTCATAACAAAATTAAAAATAACCTCAGCTTTATCTTTGTATCTAAAATGATCTTAGTATGAAAATAGAAATACGCGTAGTATTTTCATTCTACATTCCTAATAAACTATGAATGTATATATTAGCTATCAGTGACATAATGATATCAGCCTCCTTCGATCAACAATACAATTGTATTGTATTGTTGTGATTGATTGATGTTGTGTTGTATTCTTGATCGAAGTCAGCCTCGGTACCTGCGTTAGGGCAATGGCTTGCAATATATTAATACTTTTATCAACTCAGATAAGGTATAACACAATCTACTCTATATCTTCATGAAAGGATATATCTTTACTATTCGCGGTGATATCATTGATAAAAGCCACATGTTTATTTTTTCAATTGTTATAAAATGTATCCTACTAATATTATAAACGTAATTTTCGCACATAAATTCCGAAAAATTCAGAGGTGCGAGTCGGGCTCGAATCCACGCTTGCTTGGCCAAACGTCCATACTAGGCTACCATGTCATCGTGAGGAAACTTGCACCACCTGTGAAGAAATTCAATGTTGTGTGTAAAGTGGGAACCATCCCTTGTGGGAACCATCCCTATTTTGAGCAGTGTCCTTCTTATTTATTTTATTAGCAGTACGGCTGCTCACCGAATCTAAGATTATTTAAAAAAAAAAAAAAATAATAATAATAGTAATAAATAATATTTGAATAAATAGATGTGGCACATCATTTCTTACGCATTTCCAATGTAATTTGGAACGTAGGAGTCGTAGCTTCTAATAGTTGCGATGGATGTTACCACACGCCACTGTTGGCGTATGTAAGCGATTAAGAATTTCGGGGGAGTCGGTTGGGGATGCGACGTGGTTCAATTGGTAGAACACCCGTTGGGGCGCATACCCAGGAGACGTGGGTTCGAATCCCACCGGCGCACCCGAAAAACTTTTTCGCTTTTAAATAATCTTAGTGTCCTTCTTCTTCTTAAGGCCGCATCGTGTTTTTCGCGCTAGTCGATTTTGGGTGGGCGATTTCGGGCGTGGGGCCGCGTGGGGGAGGCACGATGGCTCAAGATAGGTTGGTTGGACTGCGCGTGTTTTTGGGTATTTTCATCTTATTACTAAAACAAATACATATTTTAAAAATGTAGCCAGACTACGCCCTAGAAAACATCTTGTTTTATTAACATTCAAAAAGTCATGACCTTCCGTGCAGTATGAGCGTCGTACTACGAGTTTATTTTATTTTTTAGAGACGACTTTGGATTTTTTTTCTATCGGGCGAACTATACCTAAGTATTCGTGTTTCGAAAAAAACTGGTCACTAGGGTGAATCCTCAAATATCTTACATATGAATTTCAGGACTATAGCATTGCTAGTAATGATATTTACAGCACGAGTTTAAATGAATGCAATAAATGCGCCAAAAACACGGTGGGGCCTTAAGTACACGTGTCGAGCTAGTCCTGTCAACGCCCCCTGGGCCTACCTCGTCGCCACTATCCATCTTGGGTCTTGATAATGCTATACATATTATAGAATTTAGATATCCCTCTCATTCCATATCATTTTAAAATGAGAAAATTTTATTGAGATAAAATTTTTTTATTAAATCAAAATTATGAAATAAATGAAACGAAATTACAAACTAAACAAAATTATATTAACATATTAACTGAAATTGTTTACGAGTTTAGATTGTGGTCATCTTACAAATTAAGTATGTTAGGAGGCATGCTGTAATCAGCCACACATTGTTTCAAGTGTATCAACGATCTATGAGTCACTTCCTCGTGACATGAATTAGGAATGCCCCCTCGTGCACAGTGTTGCCACATTAAAAAAAGAGTCCACAACTTTTGTAGAAGCATCAGCCAGTGTGTTCTTTTTAAAAATTTTGCAAGTCGACGTGATTGTGGCCAGATTTAGAAAAAAAAACATCTGAGAACACAATATAGGTACTTATGTAAATTAAAATAAAGTTTTTGTTGAAAACATTTTAAACGTTTTTTTACGCCTATGATTCGTTCAAATTGATATTATTGGTAACTTTAATAAAAAAAACTAAGTAGGTACCTAACTTGTCTCTTTAAGTATTTTCATTGTTATTTTGACTTGGAATCTAATTTATTTTTAGCACAATTTCCTTTCATTGAAGTAGGTGAATGCACTCGCAGCTTATTAAGGAGACACTGCTTTCAGCTGCGATAAAATAAAACGTTTTGTTGATATTTTAACGCAATTCTAATAATTAAACAAGCATTAAATTTTACGAATTCTAGGTCAACCAAAACCACAAACAAGGATAAATGTTTTATCAATAATCCATGTTTCGGAACGAACTCCATTATTTCCTCGTTAATTCAATGAACGTTAATTCAATAACTTTTCCAAATCCATAAACGCTTTAAGAACTGATCGATTATAAATGTATCCTACTAAAATTATAAAAGAGAAAGTTTGTGAAGATGTTTGGATGTTTGCATCAATCACGCAAAAACGGCTATACGGATTTAGATGAAACTTGGCGTACAGACATACAAAGATCTAGATTGAGACATAGTGATAATTATCTCGGTATTACGTTCCCACATTGGCGTTTGGGAAGCCGTGGTGGCCTAGTGGTTTGACCTATGGTCTCTCAAGCAGAGAATCGTGGGTTCGAGTCCGGGCTCGCACCTCTGAGTTTTTCGGAATTTATGGATTTATTTATGAATTTTTTGGATTTACCATGAGCTTTACGGTGAAGGAAAACATCATCAGGAAACAGGAAGAAATTCAATGGTGTATGTGAAGTTCCCAATCCGCATTGGGCCCGCGTAGGAACTACGGCCCAAGCCCTCTCATTCTGAGAGGAGGCCTGTGATCTGCAGTGGGACGTATATAGGTTGGGATGATGATGATGATGAAAGGTATTTCGAAAGCGGGCGAAGCCGCGAGTTAATTCTAGAAATTAATGTCAAGATAATGCTAATGAATATTTAAACGAGACCTCTGTGTATCCAGCAACGCAAATATGGGTAGAAAATATTAACATAAAGTCTTTTTAACGACATAACAAGATAATTTCGAATTCATAAAAATTATGGACTTGCAACTTTTTCAAATTAGCTCTATTTCTTAATGGCCACTTTGCTAAAAAGGTCTGTCACGTCGATCTCCATGTCTGATTGCACAATGATTATGATTCTCAGGAGTTCATGATCGCCTTAACTGTATGATGTCATGCAACGCGAGTCAAGGCTGGCTCACTCAGTCAGTGCTCATACACCGCAATGACAACTACATACAAACAAATAGCTCCTTATTGTATTGTTTTTAACAAGTGTGAAATTCACGTGCCGACGTAGCGTTTTGTTTTTGCTACGTTGTTTTGTTTATTTTTGTTAGGTAGAGATAAGTATTCAAAATTCCTCGTAAAAGGAAGGTGAGTGATGCATTTTGTTATTGGCAAATGCAGTGATTTAGTAGTTTTACGGACTCTCTATTAAAGTAGTAGATGCGTGTTGTGTGAAAAAAAAAAGATTTTTATCCATTCGTTTGTGTTTTTTTCTCAATAGCTTTATTATTATTCTCGCGGTAGACTCAGCCAGCACGTTTTCTGCTCTTCGGACTATTAAGTTTAGTTTTCCTTAAAAATATAAATGTATAGGTTTGTTTACTTTATCATTGTGTTTTCTGGATCATATGTCAAAATTTAACATCTACAGAGGCAGGGCATCGTATAGTTATATAGTATTTTGTTAACTGTATTCTTGTACTAAAAATATTTCATATATTGACTACATTTAAACCATTTTGGGTGTTCCTAACGGCTTAAACGTGAAAGTAAAAAAAAAACAGGAAATGAAATTTCCGAGTTTGGTGCTGTTCAAGGAAGAAAATTGGCTAAAATATGCAATCATTAAAAACCCACCTACTAACAAAAGTACAAGGTTATTAATTATGATATTTTATCACAGAGCTATCAAACCGGTTGTATAAATGTCAAATCGATTAATCTTCCAAATTCCTGTCAACTACATAAGTATTTAGCTACATAACCCTTGAACCGGTAAATAATTGAAAGTCAACACAGATATGTATAAACTTTCTTCCTAGCTACATACATCGTTTCGCGTTATCATATTGATTAGGTTAGTAGAAGCAATAAGCATATATGTTTTGTACGAAGATAAATGGCTATTAGATAAGGTGTCAAGGTCGCGACCAATTATGTCAATTTGTGTCAAAACCGGTAGGTACTTGACATTGGCTACGACATTTTGCAAATGGCTACTTTTCGGGAGGTCGAGTGGCTTGTTTAAAATTAAAGTAATTTTGAAGAACCGCGATCCTTGACGGAGTAGTAAAGTAATCAACTTAAATGTAAAGCAAACGTGCAATTTTAGGTGCGTGCGTGAAATATTTGGTTTAGCATATTCTCGTGACTCTTAAGGTACTTTATAGAGCACAAATCAAATGTAAGAATTAGTGTTGAATGTATGTAATACAGTTCAAACTATTCAATGAATAAAGAACCTTAAATAATTATGTTTAAATAATTCCCAAATTACAATACTTATGAGTCTCATCTGGGTCTCAAGCACTACATTAGTTAGAAAAAATTAGGACTCAGGAGACTAAGGTAAACGTCCCTGTGCTCGACACTGACCCAATACATGGCGTTTTCAATCTTATGTCAAAATGAGAGAGGTGACAGATGGATCTCATATAATCTACTGGGGGTTAAGTAGTCGAGTAGAGTACTTATGTTGCATTTTTTAATACATTTTTTTAAATAGATTTTCGATTCTTGAACAAACTGCTTTCTGATTATCAGTTTTTATTTTATACTTACATTGTGAAATAATATCATGTCATTAATAATGCATAAGTATGATGCATCGAGCTCTTGCTGCTAGTGGAATTATCTTTGAATATTTATCTTTGTATCTTTAAATTAAAACAAATATTGACTTGTGGAAAGCGCATACACTTTTATCGCTGTTTGGTTGGAAACTGGAGAAAATAAAGTCATAAACCGCTATCACCTTATCAGTGATAACATTGTAAACAGAACCAGGTTAGAAACAAAAGAGCCCCATTAAAAAGGGGTTACTAAGTTTAAGAAAACTACTTAATTTTTTTAGTATGTCTGTGTTGGAAGGCCACCTACTAAGTATTTGTTCTTATAATATTTCTGCAAACAGCCTAAACATGGACTACTGCCCCCTTTACAAGAAAAAAAAATTTAACGTCTCCCTTTACTTGTTAGCTAATTACCAATTTTGTATGTCTATCTGTTAATCACAAATTAAAAATTATTTGGGGTTACCTATCGAAATTTAGAAATATTTTTTTCCGAATATTTAAAATCCCGAATGCTTCAATTATCCGAATGCATTTTTTTCTGAAACTGTAAATATTTCAGGATTTTTATAAAACAACCCTAACCTAACCTAAAGGGTTCTACACGAGGGTCCTGAAATAAATCCTGAAATATTTACAAAAATGCTTTCGGACAAATGAAGTTTTCGGGATTCTAAACCTTCGGAAACAGAATTTTCTAAACATCGATAGGTTCCCCCGTGGATATATAAAATATAAGCTAACTAGTTTCCTATCCCGCGGGAATTTCGAAATCTTTGGTCAAGTTACAGCTTTGCTTTAGGCACTTTAAAATAGCAATACGAAACTCTACAAACAATGCATAATGTAAAAGTTATTTATAGCACAATAGCTTATGTTATGTACCTTAGATTGAATTCAGTTACAAAGTTGGTGATAACTTTGTAACTTGAATAATGTAATCCCTTGTTAAAACGTGCAAGTACAATTCTTCGAAATATTATTGCCGAGCAGAATTCTCTGATTATTGATTTATATCAATACTACTGAGTGCTACTTAATACCCGATTGAGATTTTTTTCATTTAGATTTTTATTTTTTCTAGTCTGTGCTCTGGATGTCTATAAGACAGGCCCCCGACAATAGCGTCTTTTCTCAAAAGACGTTAGTCTGAATTGTCTCCAAACGTTCACACGACGTTGCAAGTAAAATTCTTTGCGACTCGCTAGCTGGGTGGGTATCCTATTATCTCGCCTCATTCGTTTTTCGTTCAATTCTTATTTCGTCTCATTCTGTATTCGTCTTCGTCATGTTCGCTATCCGTCACTATCTTTTTTGGTCAAATTCTGCAACTTGTCTATCTCTTAATACGTCTTATTCGTTTTTCGTCACGGTCTTTCTTGGACTCATTCGTCGTTCTTCCCTTTCGTTTTTTTGTCTCATTTCGTTCTAGTTTGGTGCTGGTAAATAAATGTTCGTAAGTAAATGAGACAAAAAACGAATGGAAAGAACGACGAATGCGTCCACGGAAGACCATGACGAAAAACGAATATGACCTATTAAGAGAGAGACAAGTTACAGAATTTGACCAAATAAGATAATGACGGATAGCGAATAAGACGAATAAAGATATGATGCCACAGACAGAGACAGACACACATAGCGGTCAAACTTATAACACTCCACTTTTAGTGTCGGGGGTTAAAAAATAGACAATCCCAATTCTCCACCATCTACTCCGTTGTCTATTGGCATGTTTGGTCGAGTGTACTAACGTGTGACGTCATCACCAGAATCAGCAGCCGCTCTTGGATGTGGTCCGGGAGCGGGCGCGGGAACTGTGCGCGGGCGCCGACGCGGCGAGCGGAGAGCGGGTCGAGCAGCGCACGCGCGACCTCGCCGAGCGCTGGAACGTATCCTGCGAGAGTAAGTTTAGTATAAAAAGTGTACTCTTTTACGAGTAGACGGGTAGACGAGTTCTTGAGTGGAGACCACGGATCGGCAAACGTAGCGTAGGACGTCCTCAGACTCGGTGGAGCGATGATCTTCGCAAGGCGGCTGGCAAGAGCTGGATGAGCGTGGCCGAGGATCGTGCTCAGTGGCGTGCCATGGGAGAGGCCTATGTCCAGCAGTGGACGAACATAGGCTGATTATGATGATGATGACTCTTTTTTTTCATCTTAATCATCATTTCAGCCGAAAGACGTCCACAGCTGGACACAGGCCTCCCCCAAGGCTCGCCAAACAGATCATCAGAGGCCTACCTACACTACGTCTTCCGGTCCGTGGACGCCACTCGAGAACCTTTTTGCCCCATCGGCCATCAGTACCTCTACCATGAGTTTACACTAGTTTACAGTGACCGTACTCGCTAGCGACGGCGTAAATGATTTGTATGGAGAATTGTACTTCCGTAAGTGACCGCTAGAGGCGCTGTACAATTCTCCGTACAAATAATTTACGCCGTCGCTAGCGAGTACGGTCACGTAAACTAGTGTAAACTCGTGGTAGAGGTACAGTTCTAAGAGCGATGTGTCCTGCCTACTGCCACTTGACTCTGGCGATTCTGTGACCTTAGTTCTTGCGCGGATTTTATCATTTCTAATGCGATCCCGCAGAGAAACTCTTTTTTTAACTACATATGTATACCTAATTTTCCATAAAAAAAAATATGTATGTTTTGTGATGAGCTTAGCTTAGTTTGGGACTAGGTCAATTGGTGTCAATTGTTCCATGATTTATTTCATTATTTAATACATATTAAACGTCTAGGACTCTAAAACAAACATTCGTACTTTTTATATAAACATCTGCCCCGACCGGCGATCGAACCCGGAACCTCGAGCTTCATAGTCAGGTTCTCTAACCACTTGGCTATCAGGGCCCAATTGCATAACAAATTACAAGCTAATAGTATTAGCTATTTTGTATTGCTCGTCATATTGTATAGGCATCAACGTAAGCATAAAGTCAACCTTTGTTTTTTCTATGAACTGGCCCAGCTTTCCTAGGAAAGCTGTGTCGGCAGTGTATGATTTAACTAAGAGCTACAGTGTTGATACATTGTTGGCAAATAGTAAAGGCCTTAACGTAAGCATGAGTATGTATATAAAGCTTCCTTTGTTTTTTGTATTAGCTGACAAAGTACTCTGATTGTGGTAGCGACTGGGTTAGTGAAGCAGGAAACTCTCTTATTCTCTAGTTAGACGTGATACAAGCCAGTTGTTTCGAGTACGAATAGTGTCTAAAAAAATTGAACTTGTGTATGTACAATGTTATTTATTAATATTACCTAAGCTCACGTACTCGGGTGCGCCTCGATAGATATAACAACATTTGATATAACTGTAACATTTGGTATAATGCTACATTTGATATAATGCGATTTACTCAAATAGTAAACTTCGGAGGATTGATATTAATTCTATTTGATATGCATTGGGTTAGGTTAGATTAGTTTATATTATAAAAGAATCGTAGAATGTTTACTTCTCGAGTAAATCGAATTATGTTCTAATGTAGCATTATACCAAATGTTACAGTTATATCAAATGTTGTTATATCTATCATTACACACCCCACGTACTCACCTGGCCGTCATTATACTCGTACATGTCAGGAAGGGATTGACTAGTTCCATACAACGGAGTACTTCTCCATCGCTGGATGGAGAAGTCTCCATCGCTGTCGTTGATACGTATTTAGTGCTTGATTCTATTCTCATTGACAGTTGTCCACTCGACTATAGCTAGACCGTTTAAATGAGTCCTCGCCCGCGCTGTACAGGGGCTGGGGGGTAGAGATAAAGGGGCTGGGAGAGGTGCGGGTGGCAGGCCCTTTGTCGTGCCTTGTCTTTGGCCGCGCGGGCGAAGGCGCTCATTTAAACGGTTCAGCTATAACTCTGTGACTGCTACTAACACCGCTGGGGGGGGGGGGGGGGGTGAGCCGGCTTTTAGATTAATATTGCGGCACTAGAAGTTTATTATTTTGCCCAAAGGTCTGGCCAAGCGCGCGGCTACTTCTGAGAATCAGCTGCAGCGGTGGAGCCAACTCCTGGACGTGAAGAGAAGCCTGGCTGCCGCGGTCACGGCTGCATCCGACCGGCTGAGGCAGCTGGATGCCAGCCCCAGCACGAGAAGGAAAGCTGTGGACACCAGGCATGCGTTGCAGGTGAGGGTTTGCTTAAGAATGTCATCATGAACTGCCATCCCGGAGATGCTCACCAAAGAAGCCTTGTTTCTCTAAAAACTTTCGTGATTTTCACTCATAATTATTATACTAAATGGAACTTATTACGCTATCAATATTTACCTTGACGTTTCGGCCACATTGCACCAGTCGTGGTCGCGAGTTGAAACAGTATATAGTTAGTTGATATTGTTTGCGTGATAAGTATCCCGTTTAGTATAATAATAAAACGACCGCAAGTCATGGTTTACGATACCAGGAATGGATCGGCATTAAGACCGCGGAAAAACTGTTTAGACTAGCTCTGGACAAGGAAATGTTTAAGAAACTAACTTTAGCAATAGAGAGGCACTTGAAGAAGAGGCATTCGGTCTCTATTTCTTTGTCTTGTTTGGTAGTAGAAATAAAGTAAACAATTAAATCTTGACCTTTAATTTGATTAAAAATACTTTTTAAAAATAAGTAACAATTAAATAACAGTGTAATATATTATTCAGTAAAATAATAATAAGTGACAGGCTAGATGGCGCGGACCTCACGATACTATCGCCATCTAGCGATATTCCGCCTGGCAGAAAACCTTCAATGGTTCAATTGTACCTCTCTACAGTGTTTACCTGTGGCTGATATAGAAAGTTGATTCACCCTTATAACTAAATGAGCCAATCGCAAGCAAAACTGTAACGTCAAACGGACCTCATGATACTAACGCCATCTATTCACATTCTCCTATAAAAGCCTCATCGTTTACTTTATTTCTATTGATAATAAAACGAAGTAGATACTCTTATTGATTGTATAGGTCACTAATTTTTATTCCAATATTGGATTTGGTGCTCGCTAGTTTAACCTTTTTCACACCAAATATACACATTTACACATGTTCGTGACGGACAAATGTATACCATAAATCACATTCATATACTTGTAAAAATAACATCAAACCGTTCAAACTGAATGTAATAGTAATAAATAACTTATAAAACTTCCAAGGAGATTCTCCTGCTTATAATCAGTTATTCACCAGTAGAATAAAACTAACAAAAATAGTCGATTGTGTCACAAAATAAGCCAAAGCTAATCCTAGCAGGCAAGTGAGTCACATAGACGCAATAAACGATTTAAAAATAACGTCTCATAAGCTTGCCATTCTTTCACAATTAGGGCTTGATTACAATAGTTCACGATTGTTCTAGGGAACAAATAGTTATTCAGTTAATTTTCATTAAAAGAAGTATTTTTTGATGACACGGCTTACTGAGCATATGGGTTACTTGATGTTAAGTGAGTAACACCAGAAATACCTGAGGATTGCGGATAAGTTGTCAGGGTAAAATGGAATGCCTATTATTCGTATGTTGGCAATTTCACAGTCTATCATACTCTCCACAAAGGAAAGAGAAGGCATCGGCTATCTTACGAAGGCACGAAGGAATGGCAGCGCAACAATAAAATATATCGTATCACTGCTGTGCAAACGTCACTATGGCTCAAGCCCATTTATTCTGAGAGGAGGCCCGTGCCCTGCAGTGGGACGTATATAGGCTAGGATGATGGGATGATGCTGTGCAAAGGTCTCCTTTTTTCCACCCTTTCGCTACTCTTCGCAAAATATTGCCAAAATGGATCATAAGTTCATAACTATCCAAATCATCCTGCTATTTCCGTTATAGCCTGTCCCTGCTCCGGTGTTCACCACTTGGAACCCTATCAGTGCCGATTTTTGCCGCGATCTGAATACATTCGGCACACTTGTCCCGCCCAGTCCCACTGAGTTGGGCAGTCTTGTCCCCTCAACAATCTAACTAATTTCTGGAGCGCAAGTTGGTGTTTCTGATTCTATCTGAATACCATGGGTCGCTGGCAAACTTTGAGCATGGATTTCTGGAAGTCTGGGTTCCGTAGGATAAGATAGACAGAATATACCTACATATCGACATGTCTGTACTTCATGGTTAAGGGAAGGTTAAAGCGTTAAAAAGCGAAATTCCCGTTGCATAATACTTAAATATAAGAAAACATTTAAAAAACTACCAGGCTGAAACAAAGAGTAAAACATTGAAGACCTTTTAGCCTGGCATAACTGAATGAAATATTGCAGTCGCTATACCAAGAGCTTATTTAAATGAGCTTCCTAAAAGCTACGCGTCGCACGGTGCCCTCTGCATTGCCGAATGGAATGCGGCACAATCGATCTGGAATATTGGAATTGTTCCATGTGAAAGCACGACGGCAAAAGCTGTTAAAAAGCTTTGCGTTTCTCTATTGCAAAGTTTAGTAGAGACATAAAATAAATAAATAAATAATAAATCATGGGACAATTCACACCAATTGACCTAGTCCCACAGTAAGCTTAGCAAAGCTTGTGTTATGGGTACTAAGCAACGGATAAACATACTTATATAGATAGATACATACTTAAATACATATTTAACACCCAAGACCCGAGAACAAACATTCGTATTTTTCATACAAATATCTGCCCCGACACGGGAATCGAACCCGGGACCTCAAGCTTCGTAGTCAGGTTCTCTAACCACTAGGCCATCTGGTCGTCAAATGTAATCACAATCAGTATGGGTTCACGCGCATAACATCTTAAAGAAGAATTTACAAATGAAGCCTATCATCTCATTTCGGCCTGTATACACCCCACTGCAGGCCATAGAATCCGTCTCAGAGTGAAAGGGCTTCGGCCGTAGTTCCCACGCGGGCCCAATATGAATTGAGAACTTCACACACACCATTGGATTTCTTCGAAGGTGTGGACACCTCCTCCACTGTGGGTTACCTCATAAATTTAACATAAAAATTCAATTCTGTACGTAAATTCCGAAAAAATCACAGGTGCGAGCCCAGGTTGGAACCCACAACCCACTGCTTAAAAGGCTATAATAATATGTAAAACCACTAGGCTGCCACGACTTATGTGTACTTTATGCAGAAAGAGATTATCTTTACTGTAACTGATAAATACAACCTAGGTCTCTTCAAGGCTAGAGTGAATAGGCTGTTACTGAACCAGTGAGGTACACCTTTGGCCTCATCTACACTTTTCATCAAGTGAGATAGTGGTCAATCACGGGTCAGTTTTATGTAAAAAAAAAAATACCTCGTAAGACCCGACTTTTTGTAATAGAGATAGCACTACAGGCCGCGCCAAGAATCCCCAGTTATGAGAGTGTGAAAATTATATTAACAGCAAAGTACCTACATTATTACGTTCAAATTACAGTAAAACTATTCTTCGTCTTAAACAGCGCCTTACTCATTGCAATACATCGCTTAAAAAAAACAGCTCGTTTTATACACGGATGTTTTTATTCTCATGTTTTACAGCATCAGTATGTTATGTGCCCTGTTGATACAGATGATATAATTGTCCGTCGCCTTGTTTTTTCAACAATTTGAAACATAATGGCGCTTATGTCATGACACCCAACACTTTGCAGTTTTGACCTAATTATTGGTTCTCCTGCCAAAACAACGTGTTGATTTTGGCAAATGTATGGCTGGCAATAACCCAAATGTGAAATATTTTAACAATTAACAACAATTCATGACAAAGTAACGCCCGTCTGGACATTGACATGGGACAGTATTTAATGATATCTCATTCATGTTTACTAAGACACAAGTAGTAACTGCAGACACAACTCAGACCTATTTTCATTAAAAACATTGGACTACTCGCGAACAAAAACTGCTAATAGTAATACACATAACGTAGGTAATTAACACATTACATTATGTAAGTTAAGTACGCCATAAATAATGTAATACCCATGATAATTCCTTGAGGGACACCATAATTTTTATACACATTTTGTCAATATCTTCTGTGCAGGAGCTGCAAAGTGAGGTAGCGAGCCTTGAGGACACAAGAGACGAATTATTGGAACACGCAGACTTCGTCGTAACTCTTCTGAAGCCACACTCCAAGGAAGTGGCAGAGGAAACAGACAGATCTGTCAAGGAGTTGGTGGAATCTTATGAGAAGTAAGTGACAACAGTGTAGAATTTTCTAGCTAAGCGAAGAAAATGTTTCTTTATTCCACGGTCATTATATTTAGATAGATGCACTACAATATTTATGATAACGGCAATAACGCGGGCACGGCAACGGCACGGGTTGTTACGGTTGTAAACTCTCTGATATTTTCGTTATGAATTATTCGTGTTACTACAAGTTTAGCACGCAGCAGTTCCACTGCTCATAAACAAATAAAAATGTAGAATATTGTGATGCAAATTCTTTAAGAGATGATTTATAAAAAAAAACTTATTTTCGAGTACTCTCCTGTACCTACCGAGAAAGCCGGAAAAAGTATTGTTTTAATAACTACGTTCGAACTTATTAAAATTCTTGGTTTCCACCGGATGGTGGCAAATAGTTATTATTTACTGTTTCTCAGTATTAAAAAATTACGCCATACATAATCTCAGAGCGAAATTACAGAACTTTCCTAGAATCACTTTTCAGTATGTAGGTCATAAAGTCTAAATGCGTGGACGTGCGGCTCCTACGGGCGATTTGGCGTAAACTACGAAGCATCCCAAACAAATCTTTCATGAAACAGTCGGAAATTTCGCGTTTACTGATGACTTGGGATTGGCGGTTTTTCAACTCTCTGAAATCAACCTTCATTTGACGTTAAATTCCTTAGCTATTAAACATGCTTAGAAAAATAATGATTTTTGCGTTTTCTTGATTCTACATGGATATAATAATGGGTAGGTATAGTTACTTATTCTTTATCCAATTTACACCATGGATTGGAACGTAATTTTAAAAAGTAAAATAACACATTTGGTATTGGCAACACTGCTCACCTTCTCACCTCTGACCTACGAATTAGCCCGTTGCCTAAAACTTGTTGACTTTATATAAAAATAATAAACTACGTTGATTAAACCACTGATGACCCAAGATACCATTTTTCATTAACATTAACATAAGTATACGTACAATACCAAATTTCAAGTTAATCTGACCACTGGGTCAAGAATTTACAAGATTTGATTCTAAACTCACTCTCTTACAAATGTACCTACATACATCGGGACAGACGAAAATAAATGAAGGCTTGTAAAAAAAAACAACAGAACTTTCATTACGTGTTGACTTGCTTACAATTTCAATCCCATCTTTACAATAATAATGGAATAAGGAATATTTTGTTAAAGTAAAATCATGTCAAGTGTAATGCACAGCTGCCAAAAACTTTCGTTCGGACTCCCATTCGCTCGGAGTTGTGATTCTTGGCGCTTGCCTTTCGATTTCGAATGGGAGCTCTACAGCTGTATTTATGCCAAGTTTTAAAACGTTTACGTTTGGTCAGGTTAGTTTAGGAACATTAGATTAGGTTAATAGTTCCATTTTCTTTTTGCCAACGGACGTCTAGACTGGGTGAGCGTTTTCACCCTTAAATTGTTAGCATTCTATAGCTTGCACTAAGCGTTTCCTTTCATCCTTCGTAATATGAAATGCTAGGAAATTTCACTCTCATCGTCTTTAATAGGGATGATGCTGCCATAAAACTATAATTCCAAAACGCGATTTTGCTACGAAACACTTAATTTTAGCCCTCAAAACCTGATTAATTTGCAATTAACTGGAAAATTAGATTTTTAGCTGCTTTAAAACAAATAAATACAAGAGGATACAAGAGTCGATATTTTAAACGTTTCTTTTAATAAATATAAGACGCTTCTGTATATATTTACAATAAATAATTAGCATAGGTTCGAGACCCAGTAGTTGTTATTGTAATTTAATTGTCTTACGCTTTCAAAACTGTAGCAGGCAGGTTACTTGGGTAACGATTTAGTTCTTATTATTTGCCGCTGCTTCTGGTTGTAGTAGGAAGTTATAGTTCTGTTGTAGGACCACTTTTGTTCTCACTTAAGTTTATTATATATTATATTGTTTCTTCATATTTTTATGGTTAATAGCTCATGTCGTAAGTGTTGTTTTGTAGTAACTTAATTTGTCTTTGGCGACATGCGTATGTTTATGTTTAATGCATGCTGTGTTTGCCTGTAATTGGGTGAATACTCTTCCATTTCTTGTTAATATGTTGTAGTGCAAGTTTTATAGTATTTTACCTGTTGGCAAACCATAATAAATAAATAAATAAATAAATAGCTGTCGATTGCGCTGGCAATGAAGTGACGTCATAACTAGGAATTGCCATATAATGTCGAAGGGACAATCGTGATATACCTATAATGATAGCTCATAAAAAGTAAGTCAGTTGATTGGTGTTGTCATCATCCCAAATCCAGTCAGATACAACCTTGGGTTCCTTAAGGTTAAAGTGAATAGGCTGTTATTGAACCAATAAATGAAGTTGGCCTCATCTGTACTTTCGATGAGACGGATGATGAGACGATGAGACGAGTCACTTTATGTGTAAAAAAATACGACTGTCTGGCCTTGCATAATCAATTGGTACGCTTTGCACTGTTCTGGGACAAAAACGACTAAGTATCTTTTTTGTTGTTAAATGGAACTTAATTTAGCTCAAAGTGATTTATTGTGAACCTCTAGGATACACTCGTGATCTATGTTAAATTTCAAGTGCCCAATTCAAAAAGTAAAATACCTACTTAAAGGGAGATCATTAAGATTCGTCACCAAGCGCAGACATTGGGTGCCTTGACCAGTTTATTGCCTCGCTACCAAAAGAAGTCATCGCTTCAAAACCAATCTGAAAACTTAATTCTCGACCCTATCTCTTTGCCACAACGTCTTTCCAAGCGCAAATGAAACTCAAATGATAAACGAATTGCAAATTTAATAGGGTCCTTCCAAAGGTACGTGGTTTTGAAGTCTGAGTTCTCTTTAATTGTGATAAAGGCGGTATTGGTTTGTTGGCAGTATGGACGGTCAAGGACAGTCGCATGAGGCGGTTTTTATCGCTAAATTGGTCAACCTGCTGGGCTGCATGTATGGCGAATGTCAATAGCACAATGACGCACGTTCTCACGATTATTCTCGGTGGGGATTTTCTGCATTGAGTCTATACACAAAGCTAAACACTAAATACTTTGTACAGTCTTAAACACTGATAACACGAGCCCAAACACTATGGGATCATGTTGAGTTGTTGATGTTGAGGAGTTCCTACGGGCACCTTCGTCTCTATCATCAGATCAGTACCATGGTACTACAATATTGTATCATCACCTGACTTACATACGTATGCAAAATTTAATCTCAAACTGCTTTAAAATTCAGTTGCAAGATTCCACCCGAACAAACGTAGCTTGTAAAAACTCGATATACCTATTAGAAGAGTTTTTTAAAGGTTCTGTATCTAAAAAGTGCAAACGAAACCTTACGTATTACTGAGGATCCTGTTTTTCCGTACGTCTGTCACAGCTCTGTATCTGATGTACTTATCGTAAAACTTAGGTAGACACCAATGAAAAACAAAATAGGAGGTCCTCATACAAGTTACGTGTTTTGTCGGCGTGCTTTTCACGATGGTATGACACCCTTCGTTTGCCAATCTTACTCGCACTTGGCCAGCCTTTCCTCTCACTCTCAGAAACTTAAAAGAAACGTCGCTTGTAATTGTAGAGGCAATTTGCAAGCACTTGTGCATTTTGACTTCTGACCTTACCTCTGACTTTACAGGCACATAAACTAGACAGTAATCCAATAGATACTACAAAACAAACTGCGGTGTAAAGCAGGATTTAAATTTTAACCAGACTGACATAAAAAAATGTTTACATTTACTCAGCCAATGCAATCACTCATTTGCAATCAATGATTTCTAATTTCAGTACGAAAAATGATCTCATCTATGATTTTAGACCGGAATATTTGTACGATTACATAATTCAAAAGTGTCACTATTATATCCAAGGACTGAAGATTTTTGTTACGCCATGATGTCATTTATGCGAACTGTAGACAATTTTGATGATTGCAACTCCTATAAATGTATAGAACACTTAAGCCAGTGAGTTTTGAGCTTAAAATCGATTGAAAGGAGTTTCGTACCGCGCACAAATTATCCTGGCGGCTGTCGAACGTTACGTCACGATAATTTTTAGAAGGATCGTTGGTTTGTGTACATGGCGCGGCTTGGACGGTAAAATGGTGATTTATTGGACGGGAAACAGCAATGGTTCTTGAATGCGTAGCTTTGCCCGTTTGACCTTGAGTCGCAGAATACCAGGGCGATGTTTCATTCGAGCGTGACGTCACTTTGTTCATTTATTTGTGGTCATGATACGCAAACTTTATTTCCGCTTCTTCACGAAAAGTAAAAGGATACAAATCGTGTATTCTCTTACAAAATTAGCTAGTTGAATGGAATGAAATTGTTCGAAAGATCGTTTTTTACACGCTTTATATTATTTCTTTAATAATTTTCTGTGTAAGTTATTAAAGTTACGTAGACGACTTTTTTGTTTTGTTTCGATAATAAACTCCGCATTTAACTCTACTTACTTACTCCACAACAAAATTTTTAATAATTTTGACACGAAATAAATTCACTGTTTATTCGATGCTACAGAATGTTTTCCTCTTGCTTTACTCAGACGCTTCGTGGTTAGTTAACGTATTGTGTCATCGCTATTTCCGGTGCAGGAAGTGAATACGTCTGCCGAGGTTATTTCAGCTCGCACGTGGTTTTAATTAGCTCAATTTACCATTTAGTAACAAGCCTCCTATAATTAACGCCTAGCTAGTTGTCTGAAGTCTAGCTCGCCCTCTGGCCCTATAGGCAGTCAAGAGCAGAATCAATCAGCCGCTTTCTCAGCAAGGTAACGCCCTAACTCCTGCCACGTCACGCCCGAAAGAAAACCTTCCCAGTTCAACACAAAGCAGGTTTTCCCACCGCGCATGCCCCAGACGATCGGCTGGTCCGGGGGACGTCCGTGTAATCGTTACTTATTCAAACTGGCAGACGTAGGTATGTCGATGTGGCTCGCGCATGCGCTTCGCCGCTTTGTAGGTCAGGGCCTCAGTCGGCACTGGAACCTAGGCACAGGGATATTGTTAGCTCATACGCCATTTTTACTGCAAATTGTAGATTTTTAAATGCGTACGCTGTAAGGACGAGATGTGTTTATCGATCGTGGCCGCGACGCGCCACCCGCGAGCGGCCGGCGGCGCGGGGTCCTTCCGCGAGACGACAACAATACTACGAAAACCGGTCCGTAAATAAGCCGCTTGTAGGCTTTCTACAGTCTCGACACAAGATAACGTTCTATAAGGAGATCGGGACGTGCCCGAGTAGCTCTCGGACGGCTATAAACTGTATTGCCGGGGAAAATGTGATGCGGCCGCGGGTGCCTATTAGCGGTGATGAGTCACGGACGCACGCGTATTTCTGTGGAGCAGGAGCTGCCGCAGGGCGCCTGAGATTTAGTAAGATGTGATCTGTGTACTAACTAACTAGATTTGGCAGCGGCCGACCGAGTGTTTACCCGAGCGGGGCGAGCCGGCCGGCCGGCGCGGCGGATGTCATGCGCTCTTATCATTGTTACGCAATGATGACTTCCAACTTTCTGCCAACAATTCTATACCGAATACGTGGTGCCTTTTTGCCAACATATGGCGTTTAAGAGCCGAGTCGAGGCCGCGATTATCATAATGTAAACCGTGCAAAACGTAAACACTCACCGTTGCACCGAAAAAACTCGCTCTGATGTCACCGTGCAAACATTAGAGCGTGGAATTTAAAATTAGATGCGTCCAGCGAATCTATCGGAACGGTTCATTGAGCGACGAACGGGCGAGGCGAGCGGGCGCCGCGCACGACCGGCAACGAACGACGAGGTACGGCGCCGGCGACCTTGCCGTCACGGGCGCCGCGTCATGACGCGCCGTCAGACTATTTTAGTCGCATTTTGGCAGCTCTCCTAAACTCGTGCGCTCCTCGCCGATCCCCGTTCCAAACAGTCGACGCGTTACCCGCTAATCACTCTAACGTGCATCTCTTTTACAGATTGCGACAGACTCTAGCGGCTAAGCTCGCCGAGATCGACGAAATAGTGTCCGAATTCGACCGCGTGTCCGAGAAGATAGACGCTTTCCGGCAGCGGATAGAGGTGTGCATCGCGAAGGTCAAGACTTTCTACGCGTTCGGCGAGGACGACGAGAGCGGTCTACGGGCGCTCGCGAAAGAAGTCTCCGACCTCGCGGAGGCCACGAAAAAGTTCACGGAGGAGAGCGGAAAGCGCTCCGGCGGCTCCGCGGACGTCTCGCAGGAGCTGTCCGCGCTCGAGCTGTCCGCAGAGGCGCTCACCGCCGCCATGGAGGAGAAGGAGCGGGAGTGGAAGCGAGCGCGAACCGCGCGCACGGAGTACGCGACCGACGTAGAAGAGGTGCAAGCTTGGGTCCGCGCCGCCGAGCTGACGGCGCGGGACCGCGCGTTGCCGCCGGCGCCGTACCGCGAGCGGCTCGTGGCCACACGCGCCGAGGGCCCGCAAGTGGCGGATCGCATGGAGCGGCTCACAAGGAACGCGCGCGCCATCGTGGAGGGCTCGCGAGACGCGGCCGAGCGCCAGCTCGTGTCGTCAACCGTCAGCGCGCTGGCCGAGCGTCTGGCCGCCGTCACCAGCGAGCTAGAGGCGCGGCAGGCCGCCGTAGAGGACGCGTGTGACGCTGTCGCGCGCGTCCTCGCGCTGCTCGAACGAGTCCTCCTGTGGGTCGAGACGCAGCGCGCCTTCCTCGCGCGTCCCCTGCCCCTCGCGGACCTGGCTGAAGCCCAGCAGAAACAGACTGAATACGGAGTGAGCTTTCATCTATTATTTGTGAAGCGTGTCACGCGTCGGACCGTGTGTTTACTTTCGTTGTTTGTTTACAGAATGCACTCAAGAGTTGCAAGCAGCAGACTAAAAATTTAGCGGATATGACTAAGGAGATAGAAGCTATCGAACGCATCACGAGCTCCGGGGACCTCCCCGGCAGGCTCGAAGCGGCGGAGAACGCCACCATAGACGTCGAGAAGCGGCTGGCGAAGACCGTTAGTACACGATGAGGATAAATTTGCTTTAATATTGGCGAAAGAACACTCGTTCTGACGTTTTCTCTGTTTTCAGAACGGCCTACTGCAGGAACTGGCGGAGGAGTGGGAGAGATGCGAGAAGAAACTGAAGGACGTCGGGCACTGGCTGGAGGCGACGACGCGCTCGCTAGAGGCGCCGCAGAACTCCAAAAAGCCTCTCCGAGACCGGCTCGCTCTCAGAGAGAAGCTCATAAACGACATCTCGACCCAGAAAACTAAGATCTCGTACGCCGTCGAGAAACTCAACGTGAGTCGATAACCTTCCCAGGTTCACATAGGATCGCAGGAGGCTCTATATCTAAATTCCTAGTGATTATTTTGTCCTAATGATCGATCGACCTAACTCTTTTTATTTAAAATCTATATTAATCGTTCTGGATTTTTATAAAACAAACCTAACCTAACCTATAGAGCTCTAGAGGATAATCACTTCAAAGTTCCTGAAAAATTCACGGTTTCCGAGAAACAAAGTGTTAGGACAAACGATGTTAGGGATTTAGAATGAGACCCATCGGAGGAAGAGGGTTTCGACGTACGTAACGGTTATTTGCGGGCAGGTCCACTTCGGTCCGGACGGCGTGGCGGCGCAGTCGGCGGGGCCGGAGCGCGTGACGGCGGCGGCGCGCGCGCTGGACGGCTCCCTGGACGCGCTCAGTGCCAGCACCGGCTCGCAGGCCGCGGCGCTGGGCGCGGCGCTGGCACAAGTGGAGGCCTACTGCGCGGACGTGGCTCGTCTGCGGGCCCAGCTGGTGGAGGCCGAGCAGCGGCTGAGGCACGCCGCGCAGCCCAACTACTGCCCCGGGGACCCCGAACGCGCTCTACGGGACCAGCAGGTAAGCCCACATGCAGGCTGACGAGCGCTCGCAGGGAGGACGCGATCACGTTATTAATTTAGTAAATTAGTAGTGATTTGGAGAGTCCTGCCGCTTCCTCCCTGTCTGCGCGGTCCGTAGATCGTACACGCACCGACACCATCGGCCCTTAGGCTAGCGAATATTCTAGTTTTGTTTATCGATCTCGGTAGGCGGCCACCGCTCGGCACCGAGCCCGCTCGGGTTGTACATTACCACAGGCTACGCATTCATTTTGTTTTCTTTTCTTTTGTTCCTTCACCCCACGCTACTAACTGTCCGGTCACGTGTCCTCGTAGGCGTGTAGGGAGAGAGTCAAGTCGCTGCAGAGCAAGATTCAGGCGCGGAACGAGCGCGTCAAGCTGCTAGTGCAGCGCGGCGCGCCCGACCCGGACCCGCTGCCGGACGCCTAGACGTCGCGGAACTATCATCTAGCTTTAAGCCCGAAACACTTAGTTATTTTCGATTCCTACTTATAAAAATTATATATATAAAAACGCTGAATATATGTAATCGAAACATCGCAGCCTCGGTCGTTTCTTTTCATGGTCCTCAGCTTTCATCGCCCACCCGACACAGAATCGCTTAAGAAATAAAAGAACACTTGTAAATCATGTCTTGTCCGTACTTGCGTATCAGGAGGTCACCCGGCGTATCGAAGAGCTGACCCGGGCCGTGCACGGCCTGGACCCGTACTTCGTGATGCCGGCGGGCGCGGGCGAGGACGCGGCGCGCGCGCTGGCCGCGCTGGCCGCCGCCGCCGGCTCTGCGCAGGCGCGGCGCGCGCGCGACCCCGCCCGCCGCGCCGCGCTCGCCCCGCCCCGCGCCCGCAGCCCCGCCTGGGTGGGAGGGGGGACCACGTACGCCGAGATCGTGCGCGGCCAGGGCTCCCGCTCCAGCTCCGTATGCTCGCGGCCCGACGCCCCGCCCCGATGCCCGAGCGAGCACAGACGCACGGAAGCTGACGAGCCCGCCGACCCCGGCCCGAGGCCGACGCGCGAGGAACCCCGCAGTGAAAGTGTGACCGGTGTTCGTGACCACGGGCCCGACCGCAGCGGCGCGGCCCGAGTGTATGAAAGTGAAAGTGCACCCGTCGTGGACGTCTCGAATTATCGGGACGAGTTCGTGACGTTTACCGAGGAAGTCGATTACGATGTGGAGAAATTTGTAGACTATAGTCCGGTCCCTCGAGAACCTACCCCGGTCGCTCGGGAGCCCACTCCGGTCGCTCGGGTGGTCGTGCAGACCGAGGAAGAAGTCCCGGTGCAGTCCGTAGGGTCCGCCGGCTCCGCCTATCGTGAGAGGGATCAGAGTCGCGACAGTCGGGGCAGGTCGCAGGATTTATCTTATGCGGAGATATTAGCATTAGGTCTACGTAGGCAACCTAAAACTCAGGTGATAGTGCCCCTACCGAAACCTCAGGTGGCCCATGTCGAAATCATAAAGGAGATCGTGGTTGACAGCGTTGAAAACGTGCAGCCGATCAAAAAAGAACGCGTTGACGCGTCGAAACTTAAACCAGAAAGGCCTGAGAGAAGTCAGCGGAGTCGCTCTAGAGACATGCCCCGGCAGAGAAGGGCTCCAGAAAAAAGACCGACTAAGGCTCATGAAGGCCAAACTCTTAAAAAGAAAAAACCCGTCAAGAAAGTTATCGAAGTCGAGGACTTTGAGGATGTGGAAGTAGAACCAGACACCCTCAGTGTCACTTCTGTTGAAGTTACAGAAAAACCAGAAGTAGTAAAAAAAGAGATCACTAAAAAAGTGCAACACAGCGCTACTGTTGTAGAGACTGTCACCGAAACAGTTGCAACAGAACATTATCAACAAGATGAAGATGATGATAGTGAAGGCAAAAAAGTTAAAAAGAAAAAGACCAAGAAACCTAAAAGTAATGAGGATGAAATAGAAAAGGCGCTTAAAGAGATTGAAAGCTCCGATAAACATAAAAAGAAAAAACTGAAGGACAGCCGTGAGAAACATTCTGAAATATCTGAAACAATCCCAGAATCATCAAAGGCAAAGAAAATTAAAAATTACAAAGATATAGCTAAAGTCATGGTAACAGATTTTATAACAATAGAATCAGAGGTCAAAGAACAAGAAGTGAAACCCACTGAGATCCATGAAATTGAGTCAAAGCAATCAGAGATCGTACCGAAACAAAAGAAAAACAAATCAAAGAGTTCTGAGGACAAACCTGACTCTGCTACGTCTTTAAAAGATTCTGATCAATCTGTTGTCACTGACCAAACAACTTCTCGTGAAGCTGCTGTATCTTTTGAAGAACACATAAGTGCAACGATAGATACTGAATATAAAGACATAATAATAAAAGATATCAAATCTACGAAAGAAGTAGACTGTAAAAAGTCAAAAAAGAAAAAGAAGGACCAAAAAGACGATAGCGAACATGATAAAAAGTCACATGCTGTTCAACAAGCTTCACAAGACTCTCCAACCAATATAGATATTTCAACGTCAACAACATATGATAAACATGTTATTTTGCCACAGGATGGTAAAAATGTGCAAAAAGGTAGTGAAATTCACAACTTTCAAAGCACAGAAATGTGGTCTGAAACAATAACTTCTACGAGTATCTCAAGTAGTCGAAGTAATGAAGTTGTTTCAACCGTTTCAAATCAAGAATACAAATCAAGTTTAGTAGATCAAGATAACGATCAGGCTAAACTATCAGCAGAAGATAAACTGATATCGTCTTTAGATAAAGAAGTCAAGGTATCCAATGTTGAAATTCCGAAAATGAAATCAAAGAAAAAGAAAGATCGTGATTCATCTTCAGATCAAAATAAATCAACGATGGAAACAACAGAAATATTTGAATTATTGGCTGTAGAGAGCGATAACAAAGATTCTAAAAATCCTGAAACAGTTTTAACTCATTGGGAAGATTCAGATAAAAAAGATATTGTACTAATAGAAACTACTTTGGAAACTGTGGAAATACCTTCAGAAACAGTAATAGCCATTGAAGCTATTGTGCAAGAAATTCCAAATGTAGTCGAACAAATTGAAGAACACAAGCCTAAGAAAAAGAGGTCAAAGAAAGATAGGCCTACCGAAGTGAAAGACATCAATCCAGACAGACTCGTGGTGGAAAAAACTAAAAAGATTGAGGCTGAACCTGATACTAATCCTAAAGATAAAGTTCATACCGAGAAAGAAAAGTCCAAGTCCAAAAAACCAAAACGGACAGAAAGTATCACTAGCGAAATTGTTGCTGAAGAACAAGACACAACATTTGATACTGACACAAAAGTAAAGATATCTCAAGATACCATTATCCAGACGCAATCTACACCCACTACAGAAGTGGTACATAGTAATATACCTCTCAAAGAAAAATCTAAAACAAAGAAATCTAAACACGCTGTAATTGTTCCAGAAAAGTTAGTTCTTGATGTCTTAGAAGAATCTGGACAAATAACTCAGGCTCAAGAAGAACAATTTGAAGTCGTTAAAAGTCACAAGAAAAAGAATAAATCTAGGAAACCAAAACTTGTAGATGATGAAGTTGAAAGAGCTCTCAAAGAAATTGAAGAGTCGCAAAGCAGTAAAAAAGAAAAGATTCAAAAGCGAAGAGATAAAACCCAAACACTCGAAAAATCAAGTGTTCAAACAACAGAAAAACCTGAAGTGTCATTAGAACCTGAAATTCATGTAGATTTGCTTCCAAAGGATAGTGTTATTACAATGGATTGGAACACATTAATGGCGGAAGAGGAATCTGCTCCTGTAGAGGCTTTCAACCAACCAAAATCATTACATGAAGCATCATCTAAGCAAGTCGCTACGGAAGTAACAATAGTTGAAACAAATGCGATACAACAACAAAAACGAGAACACGGAAAAAGAGATAGTAAACAAGAAGTATCAAAGACAAGTAGAGATTCAAATATTTCTACTGTAGTTACAGAAAAAAAACAGGACATGGCGTCCTCAACATCAAGTCCTGCTAGTGAACAGAATAATAATGATAAAAACTTCAACACAGAATCTCTCAAAGATACGGTCAACATTGAAGAAGTTATAACTACAAGACCTGTAGCTAGAGATATTGAAACCAGAACCATTTATTTAATAACACATGAAGAAAAGAAACTACCTCCTATTAGAACTGTAAAAGTTTTCAGTAGTAAATCAAATTCCTTGGAAGAAACTACTGAAACTGGCACACTTGATGAGACTGTCGTTGACAAAATCACTGATGAAATGTCTTCCAGTAGTGTCGAAACCAGTAGAGTAGATGAACAAATTAAAAGCGAACAAACTACTGACCAAAAAGTAGAGCCTATTGATGACAAAGAAGGCGAGATATTTACATCTAATTTACAAGAATCAAGTGGTAAAACAATGTCTGAAACAAACACTGAAGAGAAGTTCTTTGAAAAATTAGACACTGTTGCAAATGTTTCTGAAAAGACGTTTTCCGCTGACACCATAAATATAACAGATCGTAAAGAAAATTATTCCATTAATTTAGAATCAACCCAGCAAGCTACATCTAATGAAAAATCGTCTGAAACTTTATCATTTGAAGCACCAGACACCTTAGCTAGTGAAATTTTAGAAATTGGGCACGAGATAACCATTCCTAAAGTTATTGCTGATAAGGTAGAATGTGAACAAAAGATAGATGATTTAGCCAAACCTGATATCAAAGATGCCTCTAAAACTAAAGCTGAGGATACTAAAATAGAACAAGAGCAAAACGATTCTGAATTAGCTGTTCCTCCCAGAGAACAGTATTGTGATGAAGATGTTGAGCAGGCATTATTTGGATCAGTAAAAGATCGCAACAAATCTCGAGAATCAAATAAATGTTCGATACCATATGAAGAACTTGAAGCAGAAGTTAAGACTTATTCGCTAGTTTTAGATATTGATCAGTTGTGTTATGATTACTCTCATTATATTCAAAGCCATCGCGCTGACAGTGAAAAATCTGTAGAACTTATTGCAGTTGAATCTGCCAAAGGTGAATTTGTTGAAACAGAAAAGGTTCCGACCGAATCATCGTCGACTGAAACTTCTTTCGTTAAAGAAGTGGAAATATTGGAATCAGTACCTACAGAAACAAAACGTGTCTCACCGCTTATAGAAGAAGCACTAAGGCATAGTTATCATGAAATTCAAGACGCTGAAATTTTACTTGCATCAGCTATTACAAAGAGTAAACCTACTTCAGAAACTGTAGTAGTTGATCAGGTAACTAAAACTGTTTTCAATGAAAGAAAATCAGTTGAAAAATCAGATATTACATTACCAGTTTCTACATCTGAACAAAAAATCGTACTCGAAGATGTGAATAATACTAATACATCAACTTTAGAAAAACTTGAAGAACAAGGAAAAGAATTATCTGCAAGTGTAATACAGCATTTAACTAAAGAAATACCTCGGCAAAGTTATCATGAGCTTGCAGATGCTGAAAATCGTTATGCGCATAGCAAAACTATGTTGTCAACAGAGATCAAAGAAGTTATAGTAAAAGAAGTCGAAAAGAAAGTTACTGTTAAAAGTGATAAGGTTACGGATATTCAACAAGAGTTGACAGCAGACCTTAAACCAGAAACAATCTCTGAAGAGAAAACAGTACATGAGTTAGACGTTTCAAAACCATCGGCGTTGGTTGCTGAACCACCAAGACAAAGTTACCATGAACTTAAGGATGCGGAATACTTATTAGCTGTTATTAAATCTCGAGAAGGTAGCCAGGAACCTTCTCCATTGCAAGTTGTCGAAGAAACAAAACAAATAGCTGTAGATCCAGCTAAGGAACTATCACTAAATGTGACAGTGTCAGACACCACTACGGAAACCACAATTTCGTCATTAGTTATTTCTGAACCATCTGAATTAGTTGTCGAATTACCGCGGCAAAGTTACCATGAACTTAAGGATGCAGAATATTCATTAGGGGTTAACAAATCGAGAGAAGATAGCCAAGAACCTTCACGAGTCGTCGGAAACGTATCTGTAGAAACTGAGAAAGAACCTTTACAACCTGTTTCTATACCTGAAAAGTCTACTGAAAGAGTTTCACCATCAGTTACTCCTAAATCATTTAAATTGCTTGATGAAGCACCACGACAAAGTTACCATGAACTTAAGGATGCAGAATATATATTAGCAGTAACCAAATCAAGAGAAGGTAGCCAAGAACCCTCTCGAGTCGAAAAAATATTGGTAGAAACTGAGAAGGAACCCTTACAACCTGTTTCTATACCTGAAAAGTCTACTGAAAGAGATTCACCGTCAGTTTCTTCCAAATTATTTGAATTAGTTGATGAAGCACCACGACAAAGCTACCATGAACTTAAGGATGCCGAATATTTATTAGCTGTTACTAAATCTAGGGAAGGTAGCCAAGAACCTTCTCCGTCACAAATCATGGAAGAAATAACAGAAGTTGTTGCAGAGCCCTTGCTCGCTTTAATCTCACCTGCGACGACTACTACAACAATAGTTCAAGAAATCGAGCCCATTCCGATTTCTAATGGAATAGACAATAATGTGACTGTAATAACTAACCGACAAATTAATGTGAACCGACTGTGTTTACACGAACTTCCACGTTTTAATTACCAGGAACTTAATGATGCTGAAGAACGATTTGCACTGAGTTGTACGTCTAGACAAATTGAGAATGAAATTACTTCTGAAAAGCCACTGGAAGAAAACACTGAAAACGAAAATACAAATGCTGAAGTTATTGTTGAAACACAACAATATAATGTTAATAACTTAATTCAAACAACCGTCACAAAAATTGAGTCTAAAACAGATAAAGACTCTACTAGCATAATTAAAGATGATGACGACAAAACAAATGACGAACTTGAAGGCAATATTGTAGAAACTAACAAACCTGCTGGTAGTTTAGGCCTAGTGTTGGAATCACTACGTTATAGCTATCACGAAATACAGGATGCTGAACAGAAATTGGCTGTGATGATGACTGATAAAAAAAATCTTGAAGATCAAGGTGAAAATGAATCAGTCTATGTTTCTGATAAAAATGAAACTTTAGTTGAACAAAACACTGAGCTACAGTCACAAAAACTGAACGCAGAAACAGAAAAAGTAATTCCTTCGAATCAAGAATTTACCCTTGAGAAAATAGAAACACAAGATAAAACTTTGATTGGTTATACTGAAGACTTCATTTCTAGTGAAAGCAATGTTATGATGCCACTTGATAAAACAATTGATTATGAAAAATCAAATGAAGAATCAAAATTACAACCAGAATACTCGTTACCAGTAGATGTCCTCCACGACAGTTTAGTATCAATGGTCTTTAAAGATCAAACATCTACAGAAGAACCTGAAATTCAAGAGACATTAAATGCAGATTTGGAAAAATTAACTACAGAGCAACATATTCCAGAAGAAAGCCAAGAAAATCACAATAGCTTTGGTCTAAAGGAAATCCACACTGACGACATTGATGATTCTGATTTTGTCATTATTAGTACTGACGACGTAATTATAGAATCATCAACGGACAATATTTGCTCAGATGTTACAATGATAACAACGCATGAGTCTAGTGAAATTGATGAAACTAGTGTCACACAGGACACAATTGTCACAAAAGATGCAAATAAAGAGGAGTTTCAATTAGTTGAAGTGACTCCAGAAAACGACAAAAATGCAGATTTGCATGAACCTATAAAATATCCCAGTGCTCTTAATACAAAACCGGTCACACCTCAAAATATTTCGGATGAGTTCCTTCAGCGTGAAATACAATCAAACATAGACATAAAAACTGTTAGAAACGAATCTTACGATACGCTTTTACCAGATAATATTACGGACCAAAGTGTTCTCATACCTAATGACAAAGTGACTGATACTGAAGTTCTAAATCCAGTAGACCCTGTAGTTTCTAAGGTTACTGAAACCGATGTAACAAGTTCTAAACAAACTGCTTCTACTGATATTGATAAAGATGTAGAAACTTTCTCAGAGTCAGGACAAGGTGTTCTAATATCCAAAATAACTGATACAGATGTAAGAGCTGAAAATGTAAAATCACCTATTCATAGCCTACAAGACTTACTCCCCTCGATTGACTCCATTCCTGAATTCAAACCTTCCTACTCTGTATTGTTTTCAAACTTATCAGCTGATGCCCCAGAATTTACGCCCTCTTACATGTATCAAACTGTTGAAACTTCATCCAAAGTCGTCATTTCGTTAGATGATGATGAGAAGCAATTCCCTGATTTAATCGGAACAAAATATGATGAAAAAACTCATGCTGTATCTGAAATGGAAGCTGATATAAAGACATCTTATTCAACCATTTTACAAACAAAAAAAGAGAAGGAAGTAATTCCAGTAGAGAAAAATATTTCTGAACTATCTAGCATAACCAGCGAACTTACAGTAACAACTGAAAAACAAGTACAAGAAGATCAAACCGATTCGAAGCCTAAAAAACATAAGAAGAAGAAGAAGAAAGATGATAGGAGAGATGCATTGGTTGAACAACCTGTGCTTACGCCTCCGGCTGTATCGGCCCCGGAGACGGTAGCTCCCGTAGAAACAGTTAATGTATGGGCTAAATGTGCTGACGATGGTAAATCATACGCTGAAGTTGTTGCCGAAGGCTTAATTGAACACGCTGAATTTACCCAATTAGTAAAGCCAGTGGAATTACCTAGAGCTCACGAGCCTCCTGTGATGACAGAAGCACCTGTGCAAATTGAAGTAATTGCTAAAGAAGAACCTCACATGTTGGAATCTCCTGAAAATTCTTGGGCTAAAATTGTTGCAATTAATCGCTCGACTCCTGAAAGAGTGACACAAGAAGACAAATACGCAATTGTAGAGCCTCATGCTGTTCACAAACCACCAATTATATTAGTAGACGAATCAGACACAGATCATAAACCTGAATTGCACGTAGATGCCGAAGGTTTCATCGTTGTTGAAAAACGTAGCAGGTCACGATCAAGATCAAGAGATAATAGATCCAGGTCTAAATCTAATTTAAATCAACAGTCGGAGAAACGCGAGAAGTCTAAAAATAGATTTGAAGCTTTGTCAACTCTTAAGTCTGAAGGTGTTGAGTCAGTTCCAACTACCCCTGATATTGAAGAAAAGCCTGTAGAAAAACTTGAAAAGCCGAAAAAAGCAAGAAGTCGATCAGCTAAATCGAAAGAAATAGAAATTAATATTGAGACTCCTGTTGTCACTTCAAACACAAGTGAAGACAAGTCAAAGAGGGATAAAAAGAAGCGATCAAATAAATCAAAAGAAAAAATTAAACCTGATGAACCCGTCAAACCTGAACCAGAAATTATAGTAACAGAAATATTACATGAGCATAAAGATGAAATTGATTCTGCCCAAACACAATTATCTGTTGAAGGAAACGGCAGCAAAAAGAAAAATAAGAAAAAGAAAAAAGATAAATCCGTTACGACCCCTCAGGTTGAATTATCACCTCATGTTAAACCAAAAGAAAAAGTAGAACATGTTGAAGAAAAAATAATAATAGCACAGTCGTCAGTGTCAACTCCTGAGACGATAAATACGCCAATCAAAGACCGGCTTTATAATGAAGCTCAATTTTGGAAGAATGATCCCAGTTATGTAGATGACGTTTTAACCATTGAACTGAGTCCATCTAAAGAAGTAACTTCTATAACTATGGAAACTAAACAAGAAACCGTACCCATTGATATCTCCGCTAACGTAGAACCAATTTCTGTGACTATAGAACAAGAAAACAATACTGAAAGTATCGATAAATACGAAACAAGTTCAACAGGAAAGATTACTGAAGAATGGTCTCTTGAAAGTAAAATGGCCGATTTGCAAAGGGAAATCGAAGACATGCTTTTGCCTGAAGATTCTTCTCAAGTCAGTGACTGCACTCCGGGAGAGTTGGTGGAATCGCAAACTTCAGATTCACAAAATGATGTATTAGACAGTATTAATACGCCTTTATTGGCATCTCCAGAACATGAGATAATATTAGGAACAGATATTGAAGAAATACCTACTAGTGTTGCTAAAAGCCCGCAGGAAAGTATTACATGTTCTGAGGAACAACTACCTATTAAAATGGAAGAAGAACTAGAAGACAAGCATATTAGTGTCAGCATGATCGACGCTTTGTTAGAAGATGAACCTGCAAAACCTTATTATACAGAAGAAAAATATACACTGATAACTACCAAACCTGTTGTCACAGAAGTCAAGCAAATTGTCGAAGAAAAACAATCAGCTGACACGTTTGTTAAACCAGTAGAAACTGTTGTACCAGTAGGAACAGACCTTTCTAACACTGCCCATGATGCCATTACTAATACCCTATCCAATATTGAAGTAGACAATTTTTGGGTCGAAAAATCAGTAATAGATGACGCTGAACGTCGCTTTATTGAACAAAAGCAATTAGAAACTTCAGAAATTGTCTCACTTGAAGCAAAAACGTATAATACAACTAAACGTGATAGTCTCGAAGAAAATATTGTAAAAGACAGTTCGTTCTGGCCCGAAAAACATCTGTACCATGACGCGGAATGTCAATATTTCCTTTCGATTGCTAGGAAATCTAAAACACCTCCTATATCTAAAGTAGAAGTAGACCTAAACGATCAAAATGATAAAGATAAGGACCCCAGCGGTAGTTCAGGCCACGCCTCTGACGCGGACGAGTCTAAGGACTCTTGCGGCTCGCCGTTCGACTCGAACTATATCTCAATGGACCTACCCGGTGGCATTTGTAGTTGGAAAGATCAGAGTTCCTACCTGAGCGTAGAGACGCCCAATGACTCTCTTACTGAAAAAACATTAGGTGACGCCCGAGAGGATATACTAACAAACCTACCCTTAGAGCCAGCCCCCCCCTCACCCCTACAGGAGCCGGCAGCCGCGGCAGCCCAGAGGACACCCAAGGTGACTGACCCACAGTCGTATTGTACAACTTTGCAATTTATTTTTTATGTTTGGCATGATATCTATACTAAATACTTAATTTCACTTATTGCGATTTGTTTCGTGAACAGTCAGTGTCAACCCAAACCGCCGTTCGTCTTGTAGAGCCAATTTTGGCATGCACTGTATGTAAGTCGCAATAGTTTATACGCATTTGAAGTATGTAGTTATTTTATCCTAGTCAATGTAGTGTGTTTAGTACTAAATCTAGTCATGTCTAGTCATCTATATATTTAACCCACATTTTTGTCGAACACTGTTTCCTAGCTTATAAGCAGTGGTCTTAACTTAACTTGTTTGTAATAAAAACATATGATTGCATTTATGGTTTTATTTAAATGTTTTTTTTATTACATTTTGTTGAACAATGGCCCTTTTTTGGTAAAGATCAGTAAAAATTAAAATACATTTTTTGTTACTTAAATTGGTTTTTCCAAGAGGACATACTTTTTGAATAGCGAAAATTTGGTCACTACAAGACGATCGACGATTTTTATGCTTTTTTTTAAGATTTTGAGACAGAAATGTTTTATTTGGGCTTTGGCATTCATAAACTAGCGACCGATGGAAAAAATGCTGTTTTCGCAGCAAACAGAGCAAAAGCTCAGGTCAGTTGTGACTTTGGTGAAGTTTTAGAGATCCTAGTAGTATCCTTTGAATGAAAATTAAATGTATTACGGATGAACACTAAAGATTTTCTTACAAAATTTAGTTACTCTGGTTTTAAAATTACATTGGCTAGCTTGTCCTTGTGCTATAATTGGCTAATTGCAAGTATAGCTCAGAGTACTGCTCTCTCACTGTTATTGTTCTTGATAATTTAACGTTAATTGACACTCGCTTCATTTTCAAAAATTGTCGTAATGAAATAAAGAATATTTCTTATGACGTGTTCATCCTCCTCCATCGCATAGAGCCCAGCTTTTATTCACGAGCCCTAATTCCAATAATATTTTGATGTTGAATGGCTTCAGCATGAGCCGGCGTCGACTAAGTTTATTTTGAGTTTTGATGTTGTACGTAGCTAACATGCCTATGCATTTGAAATGCTCGACGTTTTATTTTTACCCCTGCATCTAATCTTTGTAAATGGAATGGAATTTAAAGATGGTGAAGCTTTCAAGAACAATTTAGAATTAGAAGATGACAAGGAATTAGAAGCATTTAGAGAGAAAACCGAAAGAAAATATTTTCTCTCGAATGCTACTTATGTTTAATACTATTCATGATCAACTTTAAGATTAAACAAAAGTGATTTTAAGATTTGAATAAAAATGGTACAATCAATCCATCTTTAGATTTGATTCTAGTTAATGATGTAGTAGTATCTAATCTGGGTGTGTGTTCTCAGGATGACTTGTCTAATGATATTGAAAGTCTACTAGAAGAAGTAAAGAGTGTGCAAGCACGTCTCTCGGATCTGCCCGATGAAAGTCTCGGAGCCATGGAGGAAGGTCTTAGGGTAAGTTTCACTGTAAATATATCATTTATTTAGAATTAACTGTCCGACTCACTGACGACGTTGTTGATGTTTCTATAGGCTTTAATTCAATTTTATCCGGGATTTAGTCCAGTAAGAAATCGATATAAAACAAACGAGTACCTTTCAGTGAAAGGTTTATTTTAATCGGTTCCGAAGTCCTAACTAAATTAAGTCCCTTCCTTGCGTACAAACAAAAATAGAATAGAAGAAAAAATAGAAATTGATCAATTGTTTAGGTGGTTGACAAATACTTCTTTTGATTGTTCTTTTAATATTACATTGAAACTTAAAATATTATTAATATTGTTGATAAAAATCTGTCGGAGTCAACAGTTCCGGACCAGCAAAACTTAGGATTTTTCAAAAAATGAGGCTTTTCTTTTCTCAAAGAGCCGGCAACGCGCTCTTAATCCTACTTAAATGTTTTGGGTGTCCATGGTCGGCGGTAATTGCTTTCTATCGGGAGACTCCCTTACTCGTTTATACCAAAAAAAAATGATATTATTGTTTTTTCCTTGTAAATGTGTTTTCAATATCTAGTGCAGAAAAATGAAAAAAAATGAAAATGAAAAAAAATGAAAAATGTTTTATTTGTTAGGCAATATAAATGCAGTATTAGCTGCAACTACTACTATGTAGATTAAATTTAAATTAGACCCGTGGCCATATTGTTATCGCACTCGGAGTGTCAATCGCATTGACCACTTCTTTCTGACGAACGATGTAGGAGGAGGATAGAGAGAAATGGTGAATGCCATCGTGAGCCCCCACACGTTACAGAATTTATTAATTAATTTACCACGTTATTCCTTTACGTTAATAAGCACATTGACACATAAAAGAGGTTGGACAGATT
The DNA here is from genome assembly GCA_947859365.1 of Archips crataeganus. Lineage (NCBI taxonomy): Eukaryota > Metazoa > Arthropoda > Insecta > Lepidoptera > Tortricidae > Archips > Archips crataeganus. Next base: position 2,393,778 of record OX402053.1, on the reverse strand, counting down.
TGTTTGGACTCGGGCCTAGGGACCAATAACGACAAGCTAAAGATCATTGGAAATGGAGACGTATTTTAAGGCAGAACATCGAAGCCTTTGAAAAGCTACGAAAAGACGAGCTCGACGCAAAAAGAGATGAGCTAAAAGCCAGACCACCAACGGCTTTAACTTACAATTATTATTGGAAAGGTTTTTTCATATCCGACAACTTTTTATATGGCGGGAAATCTCGAATTGCCGTGTTAAAAAAGGTATGGCAAGATAAAAAATTAACATATGAAAACGCATAAAAAGGAAATCATGACACAAAATCATCGACGGTTACAAAATTTTCATAATCTGTAAAGCGATACAGGAAGTTAGTATCGAAAAAACCTACATCACTAATTTCTATATTAAACGGGACTTATCACGCAAAATAATATTTACCTCGACGTTTCGGCCACATTGCAGCAGATACGGGTGCTGATTCTAATCGGAATCAAGTGCGGGTAGTTCGAAAGACTCGAGCGGCTAAACGAACTTGACACCTTCATTTAACTCGTGACCACGGCTTCCGGGCTCTGCTAATTACCCCATCCTACTTTGAGATTATTCCAAAGTATTTTTAGGTAGTTTTTGAGCATTATTAAGGCCGAATCATCACGCAATATACAAAGTCTATAGAAACAATTCAACAATAAAACCGATGATAGCATCAGTTGGCAAACGCTTGACGATATTTTGGGCCAAACGTAAACAAAACTAGAATCTGTTGTACACGATTACAACGTCATCGATTCCTGCATATTGATTTATCTTGGCAATGACTGCATTTTAGCCATGTTTTGTGATGATATCACCAAGGTACAAGTACTATACATTACGACATAGGTTAATAATAAATATAGGCGCTTGGCATCATTCAGTGGAACAGTGTTTCGCGGACAGTGGAACACTTCGAACCGAAATCGAACCACGACGTAGTGCGCAAACTCAAGTGATAAAAAACAATTGATTGTGAAAGTGAGTGATTTTTTTTTCCATTAGTGGTGGAACATAATTGTGTTGTAAAATCAATGAAATGAATCATCATTGTATCTGCTAAAAAGTCGTCTACTGCTACAAGACTTCCTCCAAAGAGTTTCGCAACCAAAAAACGAAAAATTTAGAATGATTAATAATTATTGTAACGAAAAATCAAAACCTAGATTTAAAAAATCGCTACGTATTTTTCTTTTAAATTTAAAGCGAAGTTAATTATAAAAGTTTGTTACTGAAAAACTACAAGAACAAATAACAAGAAAAACTACAAGAAGAAGAAGTTTTTATTACCAAGTACTTATTTAATCATTTTAATCACCTTAATATCGATTTTAGTGGCAACTATGATAGATTTTAATGGTGCAATATTTTTAATGATCCAAACAGCAATATTGTGTTAAACCAAGAGGTAGTAAAATCAATTTTATGACCGGACAGTATAGTTCGCTTTGCTGTAAACATAAAACTTTAAACCTTGGGGATAAATATAAACAAAATAGTTAGAAGTAGAGCGCTAGGGAAATTAATATAAATCTATGACAACACCATACCACATAAATAAAGGGTGTTTAATCATTAGTTTTCTTGTCAAGACATCTCCAACTCTCTTTTGAGGTGTTGATTTAAAATTGATTTTTTCTTCATAATTATGTGCCATGATGTCACGATTAGATGAATATAAACTGGTGCATTATTTTTTGTTGTGATTTTAATCATTCTTAATTAAAAAAAAGACTCTTGTCTTGTGAAAGAATGTTACTTAATTTGACTTATAGCTGATCTTGGCCTATATACGTCACACTGAAGGGCACAGGCCTCCTCTCAGAATGGAAGGGCTTAAGCCCAAGTTTTCACGCTAGCTCAGTGCGGATCGAGAACTTCACACACATCATTGAATTTCATCGCAATTGTGTGCAGGTTTCGTCACGATATTTTCCTTCACCGTAAATTTCAAATGTAATTTCGCACATAAATTCCGAAAAACTCGAGCACAAACCCACGACTCTGTTGAAGAGGCCATAGGTTAAAACACTGGGCCACCACGGCATTAAACGAGTAGCTTTTTTTTAGCAACTGAAATGAATTAAACAATTTTGACATATATTTTTACTGAAAACGCTTTTTAAAAGTTAATGACATAATGTCATACTACCGTTATTTAATTGTTTTATTTTTATTTTGTAGAACTAAGTATTTTTTAGTAAAAAGTTTAGCTTATTTATATCGCTAAAAATAAACGAAGTATAAGTCAAATCACTTTCACATTTATTTACTTAGTAACGCTGCTCGGTATAATGAATTAACATTAAATAAATTTAAATATTATAAAGTAAAATAACAGGAAGAAATACATTTCGTTAGGTAGTTCGGTTAGATTTTCGGGGCCGATAAGTTCTCGAATGGAGACCAGGGATTGGCAAGCGCAGCGTGGGACATCCACCAACGAGATGGATGGATGATCTGGTAAATGCTGCAGGTTTATGGTGGGTGCTAACTGCAAGCAGACTAGCAGTGGATGTTCTACAGCTGAAATTATGATGATGATATTGAGGTAGTTCAATGGATTTGAATGACGGTCAATTGATTTACCGTATAAAGTCTTCCTAAATACATACTTTATTTGCATTTCTGGGAACACGATGACATAAGTATCATTTACAATGAAGCGTAAACAAGTCATGGGTATATTTAGATGTTTCCTCAATACAATATCACACTTTAAAATAATGTTTGCCAACTTTGTCAAACATGAATGAAGAAATTTGTTAAATATTTGGTTGCTTGACACGCAGCATTTCTAGGCAATTCAAGGATATTTATAGTCACGTTCTAAAAAAAAAATACCAAATGCAAAAGTACGTAGTAAGGTTTGAGCTTATGTGGCAGAAGTTTATTATCATTGTCAACCACGAGTAACGTATTTGTAAACAACCAATTGCCGTAGAACAACTGCTCATAAATGATCAAAAATGAAAGCGAAAAACCGCTGGAAAGTACATGTTCTGGCTCCACCCGTGACGAGGGAAGTTTGGGGGAAATTATTCCCCATCCCCCAGTATGACTAATAAAATGTGCTCGTAAGAAAATTGTCTGAAAGAAGCCGTGGCCAAAGATTCCCCCTTATTGAATTCTTTCGGGTTCCTTAACCTAAACTATACTTTTTCAAACAAGCTCAATAATAGCATAGCCCAAATAAGCTGCTTTAAAACAACATGTTATTGAAACAAAACTTTAAATTAAATCGAGTTTTTGCTCGGGTTTTAGTAACGACAGTTGTACAAGTATGAAGCACTTCCTAAGGCAACCTGATTCACTCTTGGCCTGCTTTAGACATGTTCTACCCTTTCTTATTTTTTAACCCTCAAATTTCAGGAGGGCATCTCAGTACTCACCAAGTGTGATGAAGCAGCGGAGCTCCTAGAATCGAAGATCATGGAATATCGTCAAGAGACGGAGATTCAAAGTCTAAGCCGGGAGTTGATGCTGATGAGAGTCAGGATATCCAAGCTGCTGCAGCAAGCAAGGCAGGGGCTGGACATCATCGAGGTAAGAAAGGTAACGATTATTTTTTATTTGCGTGCTTTTATGTTTGTTGTTATAATACATCAAGAGCGTTGAATATGGGTACAGCTAGGCCCAGCAATCAAATAATTTTACTTGCCAACAATAATAATTTTTGCCCTTCCGGGGTTTCTGGTTCTCATGGGTGGTGGTGATCGCTTACCAACAGGTGACCCACTAGCTCGTTTGCCTCTCTCTATCAATAAAAAAAAAAAGGTTTGATAGATTACCCATTGAAAATGCGTCAAAATTAAAGTTTTGGCTAGAAAAGCTATCCATGTTTGAATTAAAACAGACATAATTATCAATGCAAGGTCCATGGTTGGCTTTCTGTTCGAGCTCACCTTTACAAGGAACCACGGGTAAGCTCAAAACATATCGGGCATACCTCGACTATTAATTTGCAAGTGACCCGTGTACGGAAAGTGCAAAAATGTGTATCGATTTAATCCTTTCATAATTATAAGTATGTACCGATAACTTAATTGGACGACATAAGAACAGCTATGGGACATTTTTATGAACAAGTTGTTTACACCCATATTTTACACTTGACTTTACCTTGTTTTAATAATTGAAACTGACTGATCCAATTACATTCCTGTTAAATATAATTGATGTGATGTGAAAGGAAGATGATGTCGGTTAAAAAAATACATTTATTTACAACAACACAAGACACATCGTCAATATTTTTACAAAACAAAAAGCAACACTAAAGCTAAAGATAGCATGTGTCATTGCGGTTGCAAATCGGACACTGGCTCAGCATACTTAATGCTGAGGCGTTTATAGCACCCCAGCGCTGATTTTCAGCCAGTACCGTTGGTGACACACGGATCGCTGTTTAGATATATTAACTGCACACTATATAAGACTACATGCGTAAATAGGTAATTTGTAGATTATAAAAAAAATATGCAAGTTTTAAATATTTTACTTAAATTTAATTTGCTGAAATTACCACATTATTTCATGTCTAGGTTTTTTTCGCTTCTCTAAAATACCATATTTTATTTAATAACAAATGCTACAAGTGACATTTTGGATTTAAACCCCAATTTTATACATTTCAGGACGCCAAAGTAGAAGTAGCTCGTCAGGCAAAGGAAATAGAAGAACAAAAACAAAAAATCGCCAAACTAGACCATTGGTTAGAAACCATCGACAGCGAACTTAAAGAATCTACCAAACAATTAGACGTCCTTACTGAAGAAGATATTACAAGATATATTGAAGTCTATGAGAGATATATCAGAGAATATGAAGAGTATGAAATTATATTAAAATCGATTACTATAATCGGTAATGATAAATCTAGTCAATCTTTGAAAGATAAATTGAGAATAACACAACAATTGTTAGTGGAAACGAGAAATCTAGTCATTTTAGAAATAGAACGGTTAAGACAAGTTTTGCTACAGATGAGATCTGTAGCTGAAGTCATTGAGGAAGACATATCTCAGACAGACAGAACCATTGATTCAACGTCAATGCCTGAAGAAATTGCTTCTCCGAGAGAAGTTGACATTATCAAAGTAGAGGAAAAACAAGAAGTTCGGTCGGTCAAAGAAAGCGTTCGAAAAGTAGTAGAAGAGGTGAAAGAACCTAGTGAAAAGTTACAAAGTGAGAAAAAAGAACCCAGTGAGGAGATACTCAGTACAAAGAGAGAACCTACTGAAAAATTATCCAGTGAAAAGAAAGAACCTAGCCTCGAGAAAACTCTCATTGAAAGGCAACTACCTGGTAAAGCGGAACCGAGTGAAAAGACACCTAGTGAAAAGAAGGTTGTAATAGAACATATTGTTGTCAAAAAAGAAAAACCGACGATCACTATTGAGACTCAAACAGGACAAAGTCTGAGATCTGAGTCACCGCCTGTTACCGATAAATCCATCATGTGCGAGCCCGAGAAAATAACAACTCAAGATGTTTCCATTACTTGTGCTCCACCGCATGATGTTGAAATACAAACGAGTGACCCGATATCTGAGAAAAAAGAACTATTAGAAAATATTAAAGTAAGGCAAACTATTGCCGGTGACAATGAAATATTTGAAATCGAAAGTCGACCTGTGTTCAGAGATCAGAAGGTCGATGAGCAATCGTTACTCGTTGATGCTAATTATAGAGATGACAACCAAGGCAAAGTTTCTCAGCTTAACATAACACATAGCCTACCGCAGTCGTTTGAAACTGTCATGGTAGAGCCTGATGAGACAACAACTGAAGTAGTGGTCGATGCCGATGGAACTAAGAGAATAATTGTCAAAAAAGTTCGAAAAACTCTTGTAACACGTCAGCAAATGGTTCATAGTCATCGCCACACTACACAGATGATTTCAGATGGAACACAAGATCAATCATTTTCGCAAATCACCTTAAAAGAAGATAAGGGTTCCAGTTCAACAATGCTCGATGATGGTGGCGTTCAAAGACTTGAATATCAAACTTTCGGTGGTCAAGTCATATCAGGGCTACCAGGTAGTGAGGTTACGATTCAAGAGTTTACGTCAAGGCCTGGCATGGTTGTCAGATTAGAAGAAGGATTGAATCCTGAAGAAATCCTACAACTAGCCGAAAGTGATGGCAATGCTCGAATCCAAACATCATCTTCAAGTGTAACTGCTGTTGTTCAGCAAGTTACTAAGAGAATAGTGAAAACGAAACGACGAATTATAAGAAGAAACGTTATTATAGATGGCAAAGAACATGTGACAGAAGAAGTAATAGATGAGCCTGACAATGTCGAAGTCTTCGAAGAACAGATACCAAAAGTATTAATAAGTGTCAAAGACCAAGGTGACGTGCAATTTGAAGAAATAGATGACGACCAAGATCATGATCATAAGCCTGCATTACCAGATATGAAAAAGGACTACCAGCATCCAAGAACAAGTCCTATATCTGACGATGAGCCAAAGGACAGTAGACCAGATGATGATGATGGTAAACCGCCCAGAGAAAAATTTGAACCTATTCAAGAACAATTCTCACCAACTCAACATCTATCCAAAGAATCACAGTTTACAACATCAAGTACAACTGTCAGACAGTCACAGATTAGAGAAACAACACCTGAACAGACGGTGACAGTTTCTGAAATGTACGAAAATGTGCCTGGCGGGTCACAAACCCAAGAATTTTACTATGTTCAAGAACCACATGATGGTCACACTACTTTAACGAGTGAAGGGTACCATCATTCCACTTTTGAAACATCTTCTTCTAACACTGCTACAGTGGTACAGAAAGTTACAAGAAAAATAACCAGAACAAGGAGACGTATTATCAAACATATACAAATAATTGATGGCAAAAAACATGTGACGGAAGAAGTCATCGATGAACCCGATGACGTAGCAATTATTGAAGAAGAACCCAAAGTATCGACACACACTGTTCAAGAGCAAGGCGTAAAGACCAAACGTATAAAAATAATACGACAAGTTCAAATTATAAATGGCAAGGAACATGTTACAGAACAAATAGTTGAAGAGCCAGATGACGAATTTATTCCAGAGACCACTGTCACAACTGAAATAGATGTTAATATTGGACGATTACCTGCTATCATTCCAGAAGATGAAGAAGCCTCAGAATCTGCTTACGCTACTAAAGAACAACTTGAAAAAGAATCTAGTCCTGCATTCATAGAAACAAAGCAGTCAATAGAAAAAATATCAAGCCCTGACAGAAAATCGAAATCAGCTTCTCCAACCAAACGAGTAACCTTTGTCGACAAATTGATTGAAAGTTCTGTACCTGAAGAAGCTACTAAAGTTATGGAACCAGAATTGAAACGAGACAAATTCGATGATCAGAAAACAACTGAAGTTTGTTCTAGAGATGTCCCATTGTCTGAAATCGACTTAACGAAAGAATCGACGATACATGAAAGAGAACCTGAAATACAAACTTCTTCCGTTATTACTACACCAAAAACTGAGAAAGGAACACACCCACAAGTACAAGATGAAAAACTAGAAGTAATCGCTGGTCAAACTGCATTTATAAAGCCTGAAGTTGATACAGTACTCGATTTTATTTCAAATGAGAGAGCTCATGCTTTACATCCAGCTCCAGTTCGCAAACCAGAATCATTAAAGGTTAACTTGGCAAATCAAGCACAATCACCGAAATCTGTCGAAACAGAACAAGTGAAACCCGAATCATCCAAACCAGTAGTGTCAGAATCGCAAAGCAAATCAACATCACCTAAAATCCATGACACTAAAGTGCAAAGTAAACCAGAATCAGTTAAAGTTGTGGAGGATGAATCGAAGAAACAACCTGATTCAGCTCAACTTGAAAAAACTGAGTTGCAAAGAAAGCCAGAACCACCTAATGTTGTAGAGGATCAAATGAATAAACAACGTGAATCATCTCAAACTGACGAAACTGAGTTGCAGATAAAGCCAGTGTCACCTACAGTTATCGACATCAAAGAGCAAAGCAAACCAGAAATTCTCCAGCAAGTTGAAACAACGTCCCCTAGCGAAACAGTCTCACCAAAGGTTCTAGAATCTGAATTACAGCTACAATTAGAATCTTCAACTGGCGTATCAGTTACTGATTTCATTTTGAACGAGAGAGCTCAAGCTTTCCATCCAGACACAAGTCGCAAACCAAAAACTGAACTAGCTGTGCAAAGTAAACAACCGGAATCATTTAAACCTGAGGAAACTGAGTTGCAAAGCAAACCAGGAGCATCTAAAGTTGTAGAGGGTGAATTAGACAAACAACCAAAAGCACCTAAACTTGACGAAACTGAGTTGCGAAGTAAACCGGAATCCCCTCAAGTTGTTGGAGATAAATTGAATGAACAACAAAAATCACCCAAAGATGTTGGAGATAAATTCAAGGAACAACTAGAGTCACCTAAATTTGTTGAAAATGAATTGAAAAAACAACCAGAAACATTTAAGTTTGACGAAAGTGAGTTGCAAAGCAAACCAGAATCACCTAAAGCTATTAAAGATGGATTGAGGGAACAACCAGAATCACCTAAAGTTGATAAAGATGAATTGAAAAAACGATTAGAAACACCGAAACTTAACGAAACTGAATTGCAAAACAAACCAGAATCACCTAAAACTGTTAAAGATGAGTTGAAGGAACAGCCAGAATCATCTAAAGTTGTTGAAGATGAATTGAAGAAACAATCAAAAACATCCAAATTTGACGAAACTGAGATACAAACCAAGCCAGACTCTCCTCGACTAGTTGAAACCAAGATTTCAAGCAAACCAGACCCATCTACAGTTGGTACATCAGTGATTGATTTTATTTCAAACGAGAGAGCTCATAGCTTGCATCCAGAAGTAAGCCACAAGCCAGAGTCACCAAAAACTGAACAAGATGAATTACCAGTGCAGCCAAAATCATCTTCCGGCAAAACTTCAGATGATGGGTCTCGGAAACTAGATACGATTGGTTTTGAACTACTTGCAGAAAAGGTTACATCACCTGCTTTACCAGATACTGTTAGTAAAGCTGATACATCAGATTCTAAGGAGGAGCTGGCATTAGATGTACTCGAGCCGCCCAACGCCTCGCCATATCAAAAACCTACCGATCAACAAACTCAAGACGTGACGAAAACAGAGACTAAGTCAATTGTTGCTAATTCTGAAACCAAAGATGATGAAACAGTCTTAGAAATTGTATCAGAAAAAGAAACAGAATCATTTGAAATTGAAACCCAACAAGAACAAGCCGAGTTACAAAATCAACCTGCTGAAACTACAAAACATGTTGTTCCTGAAGACGCTCAAACAACAAAAACTACTGAAATTACTACTGTGTCACAAATAATTGAGCGAACAGAGCCTGTTACTGTACAACAAGTACAAACTAAGGAACGAGAATTATTAGACCAAGTTAAGATTAGTATACCAACACAAAAAGGGGTAGCTGATATGACGCAAGAGCTTTTAAGTGTTGAAGGAACTGTTCAAGAACCTAAAGAAACAAAAGAAATATCACTGACCAAGGAACCAAAATCAGATACAGTAGAATTGAAAGACACTGTCATCGAAAAGCATGTGCACGAAGTTAAAGAAGCACTGATTTCTGCACAATCACCTGTAGAAGTGCAGCCTATTGAAATTGGAACCATTGTTACTGAAACTGACACCATAGTCCCGTTAACTTCTGAAATTTCTTATGTACAACAGGATCAGAAACCACATGACATCCGTAATCAAGAAACAATGGTTACTGATATCGATATTCAAAGAAAAATAGAAGATCAAGCTTTGGTAATGCCTAGTGAAAAAATATCCAAGAAAACCGAAAAATATGACGTCAATCTACTTCTTGAATCAGAACGTCAGGATACTCATGTAAGAGAACTAAAACCAGCAGTTGGTATTCAAAGTGATTTTGCCAGCACTGTACCAGATCAAGCCAAACCGTTACAGATTGTTGATATTTCTATGTCACTTTCAAAAACGGATTCTAAGAAGAATGAGCCTAAAGTACAATTTGACCTCAAGTTTGAAGGCTTTGAAACTAAACAATCGGTTATAGTTAAAAAAGATATTGATGTCAACCTACCCAGCGATATTAAGGTTACCGAAGAACATCCTAAAGTCGCAGTAGCTGAAGAAATACCTCTTGATGAACCAGTAGTAATTGTGGCTAAAGAACCCCTTCCGTCACCTTTAAAAGAAGAAATAATTGTTCTAAAAGAACCTACTCCTGAACCTGTTGCAGAGTTCAAACGTCCTAGCGACACTAAAGAAACAGAAATAGTAGCTGAAGTCAAGGTTGAAGAAAGAGATCAAGCATCAAGTGAGACACCTGATTCATCGAAATCAAAAAAGAGCAAAAAGAAAAAGAAACCCAAGCCTACGCCAGAGGGTAGTTTGGACGATTCAGTAAAATCTGACCTACCTGTTGAATTACCTGCTGAAACTGATAAAAGTGTCATAGAAACTGACAGCTCGTCCCTAAGTCACTATGTTGAGCTACCTACATCACCACCCTTAGAATCGCCTAAACCATCTGAAGACGTTTTGGAACACAAAGTAGAATCATTAGAACCAGACTCGTTTGTTGAATCAGAAAGAACTACTGAAGAAAAGGGATATGAAGCCGAGGAAATCTCTCAAGGACCAACACCTGTGCCTAGGAAAAGGCAAAAGAAGCGCAAAACTCATGGTGTTAGTGAAGAAACTACTTATCCGAAGGAAAGCACTGCTGATTCTGAAGATACGTCTGTGACATCTCCGGTAGAAATAGCAGAACCTGTGCAAGAAAAGAAAGGTAAAAAGAAGAAGGGTAAGAAAAAGCCACCATCTGAACTGGAAGTACCACAGGAGCCTGAACTAATTGAAGAACAAAAACTTGAAAGTCCTAAGATTGGTAGTGAAAATGTAGAATCACCTAAGGACGAATCTTACCATACAATGAGTGAAACATCTGACATTAGTACAGTTAAAATCGTTGAAGAATGTGTTCAAAGTAGCCCAGAAACTTTACAAAAAGATGTAACGACTACCGTAACGTTTACGGTACCAGTGCTTGAAGAAATCCCAACTCAAGAATATTCAGTGCAAACGTCGCCTGAACTAACTGAATCTATTAAAGAAGACAAAGAAGAGTTAAAACCAGAGACATTTGCGATAGAATTGCAAACTTCTCCAACACATGTTACTGAAACTGTAGCACAAACAACTCCAAGGAAAGAAAAAGAGGCTGATACTCAAACTATTGAAGAAATCATCACAGTTTCTGAAAAAATACCTGTAACTGATTCAGAAATACAAACGAGTAGAACAGAATCACCTGAAAAGGTGGTACAGTCCGAAGCAACAACTCAAGTAGTGTCTCATGATATTGTTACTCCGGAAGAAAAGTTCTCACAAACTTCATCTCCTTTAGAAGAACCAAAAGAAAAATCAGAGACCTCTGAAATCATAACAGAATGTAAAGAAATGCAAACATCACCTATACCTGAAGTACAGAAAGATGAAAAGAGCACTGAAATATTTGTTGATACTGTTGAAACTGACATTCAGACATCACAGGAAATCACTGACCAGGAGACGAGCACTACACCGGTCAAAGAAATAGAAGTATCTGAAATTAGTATACAGACTCCAGATATTCCTGTTGTAAGTACATTTACTCAGTCTGATGAACCACAAGTAGAAATTCCAGTCGAGGAGAAATCTGAAGTGATAGCGCCTGCTCCTCCTAAACCAGAAGTTTCTGATGTCAGTCAGCAAACATCTCCCAGAACACCAGAACATGTCAAAATTGAATCACCTGTACAAGAGGAAACGGTTCCTGCTCTAGATCTCAAAAAGCTCACAACAACTGATAGTATTCAACAGACCACTCCTAGAGAACCCGAACAGCCTCAAGTTGAAGTGCATGTAGCACCCAGACCAGTTGATCTAGACATAGTAACAGTTGATAGTACACAGCAGACATCACCAAGAGTTTATTCCGAAGATTCCATATCTACTTCTACTGATGAACCATATGAAATTCACTTGCGAGCACAAGTAACCATCCCTAAAGAGACGAATGACTTCCTTGATAACGAACGCCAAATGGAAGCACCACAGTCCATAATTGGGGAAAGGCAGAAACAAAAGAAGAAAAAACATAAAAGAAAGATGGAGTCACCATTGGCACAAACGCCAGAAAGTTTGTCAGATCCTATTACAACAGAGTTGCTTATGTCTGTAACTCCTACGAGCGAAGATTATTCCAGTAAAGATACTTCATCTATAGATGAGGGTATTTCTCAACTCGCTAGCCCTGTATCGCCTGACCGTCAAGAGGCATTTGCTCCTCATAAACTTACTTACTCTGATGTTGTTCAGCGTTCAAAATCGAAATCTCCTTCTCCTTCTAAATCTGTTCAGTTTTCACAAAAGTCTGAGAAAGCAAGGTTGCTTGATGCTTTAGAAAAAAGAACGCAGTCCGTAACGGAATCTCCTAGACACGTCCCTGATGACTCTATGACAGTAGCTGTATTAGATCCATTAGTAGAGAAATCCTATGACGCTGTCGTACATAAAGAACTAGGTGATTTGAAGCAGTCCATTACTAAACATGATCCATCAAGAATTGAAAGAAGTGTTGTGGTTATTATTGAAACAATTTCTGTGTGGTTGGAAGAAATCCAATACAGAATCCAAAGAGAAACTATAACCAACGGAAGATCTGTCAATGAAACTCAGCGTCTGGACTCGTTGCATGGTTATATTCAAGGTCTGAAAGAAATCATTGACATAACTGAAGTAAATGAGGAAATTGTCACTTTGATTGAGACGTTGACACGCCAAGCGGATGCTGTTAGTACGTTGAACAGCCAAAGTCCGCTCACAGTAAAAGAAGTTGAAAAAGACTGGAGTAAATTCTTAAACGATACTGACAAATTACAAGAATCAGTTGATAAAGTAAAATCTAATTTGGATGATATTATTTTGGCTGATATTCCAACCCAGCAAAAGCTAGAAAAGCTCGACAAATTAGAAAACATTAATTTAACCAACTCTGATGCAGTTACAAAGATGTTTAGGCGTTACCGCACTCTCGTTGAAGCAAATCCAAAGAGGGAATGTCCTGCTAACCTGTATACTTGTGACGATGACACCAAGCAAGTGGAAAATTCCATAAACACTGAACGTGACCGGCTTCTTCAATTATCAGCGCTAGCAGAAGAGTATGAACAAACTTTGCAAGACTTTGGTCAAATTACTGATGTAGCAGAAGCTTTAGTTGACGGAAAGATAATAGTATCTGATTTGGATCATTTGCACGAAGAAATCCAAAAACACAGAAAATTCTTCGTTAACTTAAGCCACTGTCGAGCAATTCTGGAGTCTCTCGAAGATAATTTAGACAGTGAAACTAGGTCTAAATACTCATCATTACACAATTCCCTTCACGATCGGGCTACGGCCATCATAGATAGAGCAGCCGGTCGCGCCCAGCAAATGACACTAGCTGCTTCCAGATGGAGCACGCTGGAACAGGGTATGAAGGAGGAACAGCAGTGGCTAAGGGTAGCGCAACAGAGGGTCCCTGATCTTACCAACGTCACTTCTATCGATCATGAGCAATATATCAACTTATACCAGTCTGTCAGCTTGGATGTATCACATCACCACGCTAAGATCTTACGCCTCTTATCAATAACTGATGGTCTTCAGCATCTTATAGTCTGCTCAGGCTTGGAATCGGAGTGTTCCCAGGCGCTGGATACGTTGCTCAGACTACAAGAAGACGTCGATTCCAGGCTTATTCGCCTAACAGCGTTCAAAGAGAACTGGATGACGTATGACTACATAATAGAAAGAATTGAAATCTGGATGAAGATTGCTAATAGGGAACTCGAACATATTACTCCTGAGAACATAACAACGACGGGTAACCTACGACGTTTCTGGGAACTTAAGGCTCAACACGAAGTTCACAACAATCTGAGGAATGAATCTGGAGTCCAGTTTGAAAAAGCTTTGGAAATATTACCGATATCCGATGAGATGGTTCAGAGGCAGTTCTTCTCAAAGATAGAAGATGAATGGCGAGAGCTGGCTGGTAAAATAGACAGTTTACATTCATCAGCTATTCAGAGTATTTCTGACCGCGACGTATCTTCAGGGGAGAAATTGAACATCCTAGAAGATGAAATCAGAGAGCTACGTGCTACACTGGACAATTTAAAAGCTGTTATAAGAAGCGAAGATGAATTGAATCTTTACATCGAGCGACTTCAAGTAATGACTGGACGAGTGGACAGGATTCAAAACGAACTCGGCAGGTTAAGCTTGCTGCCCACTGCCGAATCGGATCGCTTGGGCGCTCTGCTATCACAATCGCGTAACCTAGACGACCAGATAGCTGAAGAACTGGAACGCAGTATGCTGTTAAAGGAGAAGATAGTCCAAGTGCAAGTTGGTATTACACGGTGTCAGAAGAGCCAGCGCCGCGCTCGGCTAACCATTGAGGAATGCGAGGCAGCGGAACGTCTCGGTAGTGACGTGGTCGAGCGGGCGTCGGAGACCTGCGAGCGATTGCTTGAAGACTTGGCGGCGCAGTGGAGGGACATAAGGGCGCTTAACCAGGCGCTTCATACCCTGCCCACCTGTCTGCGAGTGTCTGTTTCGCTTACAGACTTGGAGAGGGACATCACTGCATTACAGGTTAGCAAAAACTACTATTAAACAAGTTTATTTTTGTTGTGTCCCACTGCTGAAATGCCAAGATTCAGCTTCCAAAAACTTTTTAACTTTACGCTTGTCTAGTTTTATATTTGACTAACTTTATCCCGCTATCCCTTAGAAAATTAACACGTTGAGTGCGGTTACAAGTCATTTTTGACTTGCATTAGACTTTCGTTTGGTGCGGCGTTGAAAATAGGCGATCTCTGTCTGGTGCGGCGGTGATTTGACATTGAAATCCCTTGATTCAGAAAGAGACAAGTATACATTTAGGTTTGTTACTTCAAATTATATCCAATAGGTAGGTTCAAAGTTTACAGACAAATTCGACTTGTACCGCACCAGACGATAAAAAATTGTAATTGGTGCGGTACCAGCCAAAACTGTCATGTAAAGTACCGCCTTGTATCGCACCATGGGAACTGGACAGTGCAGGCTAGTGTTGTGAATAATACCGACTTTTTTGTACGTAGTTTCGCTAATACTTACGTTATCAATGAATGCACCGAGAAATAGGCAGTAGAAAACATTATTAAAAGTGTTGAACTCACAGAAAAAAGTGACCAAAGTAGCTTTGCGAAAACTACAATACGATATGATGGAATTATTGCCGCAAAAAAGGAAGTCAACAAGTTTCAAAAAGGTACATGAAATAAAATGTGCGTTGACTGTTATAAAAAAAATAAGAAAAACAATAATGCTACAACAAATCGTATTTGAACATTTAGTTTTGTAATTTTTTTAATTATTGTAAACATCGATAGCGATATGTTGTTTCATGATATTTCCCTTCTCTATAAAATTATCGACATAACAAATCTTGCCCTACCCCCGTGATGCGGAACAAGTCGAATTCGTCTTGTTATTTAAATGTCTTATAATATAACTTCCAAATTAAAGTCTGTATTCTGTGGCGACAACAAACTTGTCTAAATAAACATGTCAACTTGCTATTGCAATCATAAAATTATATTTTTTTATAAAAAACAAAGAAATATTGGGAAAAACTTAATCTTCTGTTTACAAGTCAATGTCGTCTTGTAACGAACTAATAGAAAAAATGTTACAAGTCAAAAATGGTAGGCATAGCACAGAGCGTGAGTTGTTGTGAAGACGTCCTGCATTCAACGTGTAAAAAAGGTTCCTTATGTCGTGAAAATTTCTTCTTAGTGCACCTCTATCATCCTCAAGGATTTCTAATCTCAAGCCACAGAGGTTCGGGCTGTATTGTCTGCCATTCAGTCACGTTACTCTTTTATAGAGATTACCTGTTGCCGCGACTCCGTCTTCGAAGAATAGGGGTATAAAAAA
Organism: Archips crataeganus; assembly: GCA_947859365.1. Classification (NCBI taxonomy): domain Eukaryota; kingdom Metazoa; phylum Arthropoda; class Insecta; order Lepidoptera; family Tortricidae; genus Archips; species Archips crataeganus. The sequence continues at coordinate 2,377,702 of OX402053.1, read as the reverse complement.
TAGCCTACGACCTATTCTCAGACCTACTACTAAAAATCGGTCAAGCCGTTTCGGAGGAGTTCTATAATAAACACGAGACACGACACGTTACGAGATTTTTATATAGAAGAAAGGAGAAAGATACATCTAACCTAACCTAACCTTCATTTGCTATTAGGAAACTCACGCGCAACTGGAAGCCGAAGCCAGCGAGCTGAGTGCCCGCCTCCGCTCCAAAGTGCAGCTGTGGCGGCGCTTCGAACGACAACTGGAGCTGGTCCAAGGGGCTGTCCGGGAGGCGGACTACATGGCGGAGCTGCTGACTGTGCAAGGGCAGGTCGACTATGACCGACTTCTGAAGGCTACTGAGAAACTTGAGGTGAGCTATGGTCCAGTTGCTCTTTTAGGTTGTCACAAAACTGTTTAAGAATACTCGAGCATTTTAAGACAGTTAATCAAAATTAAGGTGTATAAAAATAATCTGTAGTGTGACAAAACAGTTTTTGAGTCTAGTTTTAGTCACGTACACTTTTGACGCCATGCACTTTGAACATCGATCAATATATATGGAAACAATTTTATCAATTACAATTACAAAAAATCTTGAAAAACATCCGCTGATACCATATTAATTCCTGTATCTTTTTTAATTGAGTAGATCATAATTTTCTACAACCATTTTGTGAGCGTCACTGAAGCAATCTCGAACTACCGCTGATTCTATGCCAACATTCATCGTCTCCAGACCCTGAGTGAATCCCTGACCCGGCGCAACGGCGAGCTGGTCGGCGAGCTACGAGCCGCTGCGGCGCCGCTCGCCGCGAGCACCGAGCCGGCCGTCGCGGCCAAGATGCAGAGGGAGCTCGACGACGCCGCCGCTGCGTATGAACACACGTGCCGGAACCTCACGCAGCTGTGTGACAAGTAAGCATCCTTCGTCTCAGATCATAGTCTCCAGAATTTAAGCGAGTCCCTCTAGCGTCGTAAAGGCGAGCCGGTAACGACCTCCCGCGATCCCACTCGTTCCAGTTGCAGCCAAGAGAGCTCTTATGAGCAAACGTGTCGTAATATTACCCAACTATGTAATAATTAACACTATCATCCTACCTGATTAAGGTTGTGGTAACACGTTGGATGCGGATGGCGCAAGACCGATCTGTTTGGCGAACCTTGGAGGAGGCCTATGTTCAGCAGTGGACGTCCTTAGGCTGAAATGATGATAAAATGATATAGTATGAAACGGGTTAACATCTTGTTTAGTTTTTTGGATAGGGTCTATTTGACATGTGTTGGTTTATGTGAAAGTGGTTGAGGGCGGGATTCTGCATGAAGAAACATGTATCGCACAGACGAAACTGTCTAGCACATGTGGTAGCGAAATAGCAATGTAAAAATTTGTAGAAGATTGGCATTGCTGCAAGATAACACAACTAAAAGCAATGCGTCCTCATAACAATAATGTCGTCAACATAAACACAATATTTATCACGTCCACTCTTTCCCAGGTACCACAAAGCTGTAGAATTGTGGAAACGCTACCGCGACGCTGCGGCCACGGTGCGGGCGTTTGCCGAGCAACAAGAAGGCAGCTTGCACGCCTTGAGGCCGGACGACGCCCCAGCCACCGCTCAGGTTAGTGCAGCTATAGCAAAGTCATCTTAAAAAAACAGCCAAGAGCGTGTCGGCCACGCCCAAGATAGGTTTCCGCAGCCATTACCGTAAAACAGGGTTACTTTAAAATGCAGGGGCTACTTTGGAAAACAGTTTTTACGCCGTGTCCTTATCCACCATGTGGCAGTGAAATAACTACCTTGATAAATTACCTAACTTTTTACGTCATTTGCTCAATCGAGCTATGAATATTTGCGTTTTTATAACCATTTTAAGTCTATCAAAGTAGCCCCAAAATTTCCTAAAGTAACCCCAGTTGACCGTACGACGTGTACTATCTGTATTCAACAAGTAATAGTATTCTAAGGATTTTGTATTTACGGAACTTCCCAAAGTAGGTATATTTTCTAGATCAGGCTGCTATTTACTCTTAAACTACTAATAATAAAATTCTCAAGCAAACTTAGCCGTTATAGTTTTCCTTGTTAATTTGAGATATTTCCTCACATCCTGATTTTTTTCAAAATTTCTATACCTACAGTTTAGCTATTAGAGGGGGGCCGCTCGATTTTAACAAAAAAATCACTTTAAAGTTGAATAATATACATCGCAAACGAATCACTGTATCGAGAAATCTTCTTCACAACCCCGTAATGATTTTAAAAGATCTATCCAACGATACCCCTAACTATAAAGTTAGTCGAGAAAATAAAAACACCCCCACTTTACGGCTATGGGAGGTACCCTAAAAAATTTTTTTTAATCTTTTTATTTATTACTTTGTCGAGGTAAATGCTTTATATATTCATGCAAAATATTAAATGTATTTAAATGTATTTTCTTCTTCTTCTTCAAAATTACCAATCATTAACATACATACCAATCACTGACATTGTTCAACATGATGAATCTTTTATTACTTACAGTCATACTTAGTTTAATAAATAAGTACCTGGGCGGCCGAGCTCCGCTCGGGCTGAAACTCGATACCAAGCGTTTTCCCAGAGATAAGACCAAGCTAGATCAATTTTTCACTCCCGAAAACCCCCACATACGAGGGGCGTTCAATATAAAGTGAGAATGAGATGCAAACTCTTTCAATATTAGGAAATTAAATACTGGCCGGTAAAGCTAATCTATCTAGCTGATTGCTATGAAAAAAAAAAGTAACTGTCTTTTGTTTAAAAAAAAATACGGTAATTTCTTTGCAATGCTATTGAGTACGTTAGCGAATCAAATACTTGTGTTTGAAAAATTTTTCTACGGACCAAGTCAATTTAGATTTGCGGGACACTTTAGGGTCTAATGCTCCTCCGTATCCGACAGTCGCACGTTGGTGCGCCGAATTTAGACATGGAAGAACATCGACCATGGACGACCCCCACTCCGGACGCCCTACTACTGTAATAACTGAAGAAATTGTGAAAAAAGTTGAAACTCAGTTTTGGCGGATCGTCGTGTCACGGTTCGTTTTATTGCTGAAAATGTAAAGATTTCAACGGGGAGCGTGCATAATATTTTACATGAACGCTTGGGTATGAAAAAGGTATCTGCGCGTTGGGTACCAAGAATGCTTACTGACACGCAAAAACAAACTAGAGTCGAGATTTGTCAAGAAGCTTTGGACCTGATACAGCAAGACCGGGAACTTTTTTTGGCGCGATTTATAACAATGGACGAAACATGGCTCCATCATTACGACCCTGAAACGAAACTGCAGTCTATGACATGGAAAAGGCCATCATCTCCAACTCCGAAGAAATTCAAGGTGGGCCCATCTGCCGGTAAGGTCATGGGCTCTGGTTTTTGGGATGGTAAAGGGGTATTAATGATTGAGTATCTCAAACATGGAGCCACTATTACGGGCACTTTATACGCCAAACAAATAGCAACATTGCGCAATGAGATCCGCGAAAAACGGCGAGGTAAACTCTCGAAAGTTGTGCTGTTCCACCAGGACAATGCCCCGGCATACAAGTCCATCGTTGCAATGGCTGCAATTCGTGATGCTGGGTTCAATATCCTTAAGCAACCTCTGTATTCACCAGATCTCGCTCCCAGTGATTTCTACCTATTTCCGAGATTGAAACAATACCCGAGAAGCTAGAAATTTGAAGACGACGACGCGGTAGTCGCTGCAGTACAAGATTTTTTAAGTACTCAAGATGAGACCTTTTTTAAAAATGAAATTTTAAGTTTAGAAAAAAGATATAATAAGTGTATTATGCTAAAAGGTGACTATGTCGAAAAATAAAATTACATTTAGTAAAAGTTGTTTATAACATACTCATTCTCACTTTTTATTGAACGCCCCTAGTATGTACCAAATTTCATCGAAATCGTTGGAGCCGTTTCCGAGATCCTGATTTTATATACGAGAATTGCTCGTTTAAAGGTATTAGATTAAGCTTAATATTTTATAGGTAATAAACATTTTGCACTAGTAGACACTCTTGTTCGTTGGAAAAATTGTAGTCTTGTTATACAAGGGGGGGAAGTTGTATTTTACCTGCGAGTGTCCATTTGAAACACAAGCTATCGAAAGGACTGTATGATTGACCACGAGCGAAGCGAGTGATTCTAAAATAGAATCCTTTCGATAGCGAGTGTTTCAACACACGAGACGTAAAATAACTTTTCACCCGTGTATACCTAACACAAAACTTTTCACCTCACTACAGCGAGGAAAATAAGAAAAAGGGTTTGTACTATCAATTATTATTTATTTATTCACTCGAATCACTCATTTTTAATAACGAAATAAGTAGAAAAACAAGCGAATATTTAACGTTGACGGCTTAATTGAAAAGTTTTGACTTAAGTTTTTTTTTATTATTTCGGTTGCGTTTTGTTCGCACATCGACTTACTTGGACTGTCAGAACATTTTATCCGTTTTTACAACAAGAATGAAGGTTAATGTTGAATGCTGATATTTATGAATTAAAATAAAGTTGTAAGACTGTATTTAGTGTTTTTTACTCGATGCAATTCATTAATTGTGATGTTAAAAATTCAGCACTTTTAACGTTTTACGTTATGTTAGCTGTCAAGCTGCCTTCAAATGTCAAAACTCTTTCTTCACATGTAGATAAAAAGCGATTTTCTCAATAGATGTCAAACAAACAAAAAGGGCTTTCCGAGCTAGTGAGGTGAAAATGAATTGAATCTTACTGCACATTATTTCTACGGCTATATAATCCGCAATAAAGTTAGATTAGAATACAAAACTGTGTGCTGTTAAGTATACGAAATGCGTTACAAAGTTATTAACTTTTTATTGAGGCTTAAGCTTAAATATTATTTCCAAAATCGGAAAAGTATTGAAGCTTTACCACAATAAAAATAGTAGATAAAATATTAGCAACCGTCACAGAGGACCGGATTGTTATAAAAATAAATTATTATTATTTCATATCTACTTATAAGCAAATAAAACAAATGGAATCACATGGAATATAAAAATTACTTTTATATTTTTTAAGACTTATGTAACTTACGATGGGATGGGACTGGGATTTAAATCATGCGATCTGGCAGGCCACGGAATATACGAGGGGCGTTCAATATAAAGTGAGAATGAGATGCAAACTCTTTTAATATTACGAAATTAAATACTGGCCGGTAAAGCTAATCTATCTAGCTGATTGCTATGAAAAAAAAACTAACTGTCTTTTGTTTAAAAAAATATACGGTAATTTCTTTGCAATGCTATTGAGTACGTTAGCGAAAATGGAGAAAATTGAACTGCGCGCCGTTATCAAATACTTGTGTTTGAAAATTTTTTCTACGGACCAAGTCAATTTGGATTTGCGGGACTCTTTAGGGTTTAATGCTCCTCCGTATTCGACAGTCGCACGTTGGTGCGCCGAATTTAGACGTGGAAGAACATCGGCAATGGACGAACCCCGCTCCGGACGCCCTACTACAGCAGTAACTGAAGAAATTGAGAAAAAAGTCGAAAACTCAGTTTTGGCGGATCGTCGTGTCACGGTTCGTTTTATTGCTGAAAATGTAAAGATTTCAACGGGGAGCGTGCATAATATTTACATGAACGCTTGGGTATGAAAAAGGTATCTGCGCGTTGGGTACCAAGAATGCTTACTGACACGCAAAAACAAACTAGACTAGAGATTTGTCAAGAAGCTTTGAACCTGATGCAGCAAGACCGGGAACTTTTTTTGGCGTGATTTATAACAATGGACGAAACATGGCTCCATCATTACGACCCAGAAACGAAACTGCAGTCTATGACATGGAAAAGGCCATCATCTCCAACTCCGAAGAAATTCAAGGTGAGCCCATCTGCCGGTAAGGTCATGGGCTCTGTTTTTTGGGATGGTAAAGGGGTATTAATGATTGAGTATCTCGAGCATGGAGCCACTATTACGGGCACTTTTTACGCCAAACAAATAGCAACATTGCGCAATGAGATCCGCGAAAAACGGCGAGGTAAACTCTCGAAAGTTGTGCTGTTCCACCAGGACAATGCCCCGGCACACAAGTCCGCCGTTGCAATGGCTGCAATTCGTGATGCTGGGTTCGATATCCTTAAGCATCCTCCGTATTCACCAGATCTCGCTCCCAGTGATTTCTACCTATTTCCGAGATTGAAACAATACCTGAGAGGCCAGAAATTTGAAGATGACGACGCGGTAGTCGCTGCAGTACAAGATTTTTTAAGTACTCAAGATGAGACCTTTTTTAAAAATGGAATTTTAAGTTTAGAAAAAAGATATACTAAGTGTATTATTAACGCAACGAAAATTAAAGAAAACCAAAGCAGACAATACGGTAACGAATGAGTAGTAAGTCGGTAATAAAAAACAATAATGGTGGTATCTTGTAAGCTTACACTTAAGTGTACCTTCTTAGTTTTTATACTAAACGTATCACTAGACCCTTAAATCGATACCGGCACTGTAATCTGCCGTCAAACAGACATTAAAGCCAATTCAAATTAGCAACATTTACGGTCTAAAATCGAATGTCTTGAAAGGGTTGTCAAATGATTTATGGTTAAAATGTCTAACCATAAAAAAAGCATGTCGCAATAATGAAATTAAAAGTCCCCAAAATGTTAATTTACGAATTTGACGTTTGTTACTTTCTGACCGTATTTGTTGTACGGCTTGCACTGCTTGGGGGCGCCCGCAACACCGCGCTCAACTGCCTTATTTCTGCTTATTCCCCTAAATTCAAGTCTAGAATGAATGAGCATTTACTAGGCAAGCGTGCTCCATCGTAGACCTCATCTTCGTTTTCCATCAGGCGTGATTGTGGTCATACGCAAGCCTATATTGTATTTAAAAAATCTCATAGTTGCCAGCCTGGGCTTGAACCCATGAATACTACGATACTACGACTTTTTTTTAAATTAGCTCGAAGTAGAAAGTTATAAAAAGAAAGGGTCTGACTGATTGATTGACTGTCTCACTCATTCACTGACTCACTGCCAGTCTGACTCATCAACCCCCAATCCAAACACTTGGCCCTAGAAGGTTGAAATTTTTGATAGGAATTAACTTTATGATGTATAGTGGATTTGTTGAAATTCTCACGTGGTATGGAATAAACGGGATTTAATGTTCGATTCAGAGACCCTATCTTTATAACTATGAACTGTTCTTCAAATTTGGCCAGCATTTGCCTGAATTTGGCCTGTTTTTTGGAATTTTCTTCAGGATATAGAACAGTGACCATAAAATTTACCTATGCGCGGACGAAGTCGCGGGCAGAAGATAGTAATCCACATTATCTATATGATCAAGGATGATATAGACTGGATTAGCAGTCGCCATAGTACAGATCGGCCGCGGAAAAATAGTTCGATTTATTAAATCTAGATGGCGCTGACACATAGCCAGAGGGTTTGAAAGCAAAACAATAAGACTACAGATGTTTCATATTACTACAAATGTATAATTTTTCAAATATATTGCATAATAATACATTTGCAATATTATGAAATATCCGTAGTATTATTGTTTTGCTTTCAAACCCTCTGGCTATATGTCAGCGCCATCTAGATTTAATAAATCGAACTATTTTTCCGCGGCTGATCTGTACTATGGCGACTGCTAATCCAGTTTATATCATCCTTGATAAAGTAACTCTGTCTGTCTGTCTGTTACGTCTTCTTCCTTAACCGGTCAACCAATTTAGATGCAATTTAATATGAAGGTAGAGTGAGATCCTAGGAAGGGCATAGAATAATTTATATACCGGAAAATTTAAAAATAGATAGGAATAAATGAATTCTTCGCAGACAAAGTCGCGGGTAACACCTAGTAACATGAACTTTTTTCACAACGCAATCAATTAGTCGGTGCATCACGGAGTGAATTTTTAAAAGTATGAGTCAGAATCCGTTTATGAACCGCGCCTTACCAGTGCGGTCGACGCTCTTTACTTAGCCGTCGAGACGTGGGTTGGGTGGTAAAAAAGTTTGGATTACTAAAAACCACGGTTATAATCGGCAACCGGTATGCTCAGTGGTTAGAGAACCTTTGAGATCCCGGGTTCCCCCAGTTGGGGTAGATGTTAATGTATGAAAAAATACATTTATTTTCTATACTTAATTAAAAATAAAATAAAACTAACTAAACTACAACTAGAGGCAGGACACTGTGGGTAGATTAAGTCCCCTCCCTACTCCTCCCCTCCTCAAAATTTAAAGCGCACGTTTTTTGTATTGATAATAAATAGAGAAGGGGACTTGTGACCGGGTTTTTTAGTCCGTGCAAGTCGGACACTGTCTGGGCCCTCCATTCCCAGTTCGTCCGAAGGGATTTTACCCGAGCACAAGTCACCCTTCCTATCTTAAAGAAAAAACAGCAAAGACTTCGCGTCTTTAGCCCCTCTGGCGACTCATTAAAAAAAAAACTACAACTAGATAAAATTAACAAAAGGTGCCCCCCGCGGCATGGACCCAAAGACACTGGCAGCATTACCTCGCTGTATAGCAACTGATACGTTGTGCGAGGAAGCTGCCAGCTTTTCGAACTTTTGTGCCGTTTAGAAATGTGTTTGTAAAGACTTTACTTTTTATTTTCTTTTCTTTGATGTTTAATTATGATTTAAGTATATATCTATCTATATATTTTAGTATGTTCATCCGTTGTTTAGTACCCATAACACGATCCTTTTCAATATTATAAATTAACTAGCTGTTGCCTGCGACGAATAGGGGTATAAAAGATTGCCTAAGATCTTTTCTGAGACCTACAGAATACAGATAAAAAAGTTACATAAAAATCGGTCAAGCCGTTTCGGAGGAGTTCGATAACAACGACCGTGACACGAGATTTTTATATATTGATGATGATGATGTATGGGGACGCCTTGCTGAGTCAGGCGGGCTGTCGATCGTTTGCACAGTCATTCAGCCCAGTTCCCCGTGGTTGGAGCCGACAGGTTACTGTCCCAGCAGCGCTCCCACACAGCAATTCTCCTCGAATCTTCTCGTTCTCCTGCTGAACAAAAGGACATCTTTGAGACAGACATCCTTTAGCTCCTCCTCCCTCAGCTCGTCACTCCCGAATACATCACGCCTCGCTGCCGCGTACATGACACACTCGGTTAGGACGTGCTCACTCGTTTCCTCCTTCCCACAATGTGGACAGGAGGGGTCACTTTTTATACCTATTACGCTTAAGTGCCTATTTAACAAGTTATGGCCAGTAATTATGCCAGTTATAGTTCTTAAGCTACTCTTACCTAGATTTAGGAGATACCTAGTTCTTCTGTGGTTTATGCCATCCAGCATCATCTTCGATTGTCTGCACCCTACAGCCTGTTTCCACTCACTGTTTGCTTCCTGTTCCTTCATTCTATCTATAACCCCCTTGGTGACTTCTGCAGACATTGGAAGTACCGGTTCAGGACCTATGAATCCCGTATCCGCTCCCTCTCTTGCCAGCTCATCAGCCTTCTCATTACCTGTCACTCCCTGATGTCCTGGGACCCAGGCCACCGTAACCTTGATTTTTTTTTTTTTTTTTATATATTAGACGAGATTTTTATATATTAGATGAAAACCTAATTTACAGAAATCAATGAACTCAGTATAAAGGGCGCGTTTCTTTTGGACGGTCGTAAACTGAGATTTGTTTTTAATTTGGTAAAGCGTACTTCTTGCAAATTATTTGCAAGTTACTGCTAATTTAGCTTATGTTAGTAAACTTATGCTAACAGCAAGTAACGGCCCAAAATGAGTCATTGACCTGTACTTCACACGGAACGGCGGCTACGTAATGTTTGTAAACTTCATAATTATTAGGATTTTGTTTACTTAGCCAATTTAACGTTAAGCTAATATTTGAAACACAACTGCTCAGACTTAGAGACCCCGTCGGCTTCAAATTCCGCTAGCAACAAACAATGAAAAATTGCAGCTTGTAAGGTGCAGCTGTTCAGAAATGATACCCTTTCTTACATCATCATCCAAGCCTATATACGTCCTTCAGGGCACAGGTTTCCACTCAGGATTGAGAGGGCTGGGGCTGTAGTTCCCACGCAGGCCCAGTGCGAATTGGCAACTTCACGCACACCATTGAATTTCTTCCCAAGTGTGTACAGCTTTCCTTACTATGTTCTCCTTCACCGTAAAGCTCATGGTAAATTTCAAATGTAATTTCGCACGTAAATTCCGAAGAAACTTAGTGGTGCGGGCCCGGTTTCGAACCCACATCCTTCTGCTTGAGAGGCCATAGGTCAAACCACTAGACTATAGATAGTGAATTTGTCAAAATTAGACATTAATGACTACGAATGATAAGAACCACGGCACGCGTCATCATGAATGATTCGATCTATGGTTATATACTGTTACATGCATTCCATATTAATTATGATTTATATACTTAGATACCTTGTTAATAAGTGAATTTGTATATTAAAAAGTAATGATTTTTTTTATAATTATTGTCACACTCGGGACTGTAAACACTGTTTTTATCTTGCTAAAATTCCATCGACATTTTAGCCATATTGCAGCGACTGTGGTCAGAATGACTGTTATGAATACCTAGACAGTCTTCTTTTGATTACATAATGGGGCAGAAACGTAGTTCGAAGTTATTTCAACGATTTAAAAGGCGTGATTGAGTCTCGAGTCTGTTGATAATAATTGTAAACATTCTACAAATCATTTCACTATCTACCCATACTCGTACAACATGAACATCAAAAGGTCTACTAGACTAGAACTCTCGGTCAATGAATGAAATATATCTAGTCATTAATTATACTACGAAGAGCGGATGTGCGTTATCTCCCTCACATATGGCTCATGCCCTATCGTGTTAATAATTACATATTGTTCACTTTTAAGCGATTTCCAAAAAATACAGCATTCAGCGCTTAACCTCGCTACAGTTTAAAACATCAAATTTCAACAGTCAAGGGTATCACAAGAACCTTCAATACAGTACATAAAATACGATAAAACCCACTAATGAACGAACAACTACAATAATAAAATCGCTTACTGATAAGCTGATAATTTTACTCAGTCGTTCCGCAGACGTCGACGGCCGCGGACGCCCGCGTGCATAACGCGGCCTCGAACACTCGAAAAAAAAACTCGAATAAAAAAACGAATCTGTCAAACGTCAAAGTTCCCGCCCAAAATGGGAATTTTCAAACTATGCCGCTAGTGTTTTTTTTATGTGTTAAAATTTACATCCACGCGGTTAAATGATCAACGGAAAATAGTGATAAATTAGAAGTGTTTATATACGAATTCACATATTTGCAATTCGCTTTTCTATGGCCACATCATGATCAACTTTTACTTATAAATGAAACAAAGTTTATAAGTCGGAGTAAAATAATTAAAAATTTGATTGAAGAGATCTCTTGTTGTTTAAATCGTCAAGAGCAGTGAGCTGAATAGTATAACATACTTAACATAATATAGGCCACGGATTTGTTTGAAAATAATGGCTTGTAGGTATCCAAGGTTATCGTCTACGTGTGACTTCACCAAGTTCAAACGTTGACATCACCGAAGAATGCAAAACTGTATGCATAATTGCACACTTAATACGATTATTTGGCGATAACTGCACTTCAGCCTTGCACGACCTTCGCGTCGTTCCAATTTTGATTTTTTTATTCCGCATTCGAGTTACTTACTGGCCAGTGCTACGTGTGGTATGTTAACGCGCGGTTGTTTTATGGTTATTTTTAACAATTAAATAACTTGGTTATTCAGTGACCGTGGGTGTGACAAAAATGATGGATTGCTGTGATTTTTCCATTGGATCGATAAGAAAACGGTGTCAGGAGAGCGAAGAGTGATTTGCGTATCAAAATGTCACTTCAAGAGGTGAGGATGCGGCCATAAATAATCAAATTTGTGATAAACAATGAGGGTTGAAGTTAAACTTGACCTCATTTGCTATCAACAGTATTGGTGATAAAAAGTGGTCTCATAATAAATTTCGGTTTAATTAATTTAGTTAATAACAACCTAATGGAGAATTTTCCTAACATAATAAACTTGGGCGTTTGCATGGATGTTTGTCACTTTCACGCTAAAACGGTTTTACGGGTTCTGATGAAATTTGGCACACAGATAGTTTATAATGGATTCACATAGGATACTTTTTATCCTGAAAAATTGTAGTGTTCCCGCGGTACAGCGTGGAATCGCGAGCGACACCCAAAACTAAATAAAATCACATACCCTAGATACCTGCGTTAAAATGGAAAACCTTTACCTGTTTATACAATTTGTGTATCTGCTTAGTATGTTTGTTCCGAGTTTTTAAGTCGTTGTCTTAACAATAAACACTGAAATTTTCATAAAATTAGCCGAAAATGACTGAAGTAATTATCATAAGTCATTTTAGCGGGACCAAAAGACAAGGCCGAAACTTACGTTTAGTCATTTGAATGCATTCTAAATTAGTCGAATTTATACTAACTAGAAATATTTATAGATAATATAAGTTGATTACCTAATGCTCGAACATGCCATTATCTATGGTACAAATCTATATAAATAAAAATGAATTCCTAATTTCTTCATGCGATAACTTGAAAGCGACTTTACCGATTTCATTCAACTTTTTTTAAATTGATATAATTCTTGGTAGAAGGTTCAGGCAGAAAAAAATTAAAGCAACCTTATCTCTGCAACTGTGGCCGCTATAGAAACTTTAATACTTGGTAGATATCATCATTTAAGATAATAAAGGTGCAGTGAGAAGGGATTTTTGAAATTTCCCGCGGGATAGAGAACGGGAGCTGTAGGTACTTACATAAATTTATCTCTTCGCTTTATCTGTGTTTCCTTAACTATACTAGGTAAATTAATTTTATCCTTAGTTATGGTTAAGGAAAAATTACTCATGAATTGTAATTTCAATGTATTTTTAGTTCAAATTGTACATTTAAATTAATAAGGTTTCTATCTAAAATTCCCATAAGTTATTAAACGTAAAAAAGGTTCGATTATGATCCTAATTTAACTTTTTTAAATGTCTGTTGAAGTTCCCCACTCTGCTGATCAAAGGTTTCACCTTCTTTCCTCCAGTAGTCTCTGTCAAAGCCCCTATAGCGGTTTTTTTTATCAAAGTAAATATTTTTTAAAATAAAAAAGTTCTCGCTAATTCCTATTAAAACGATTGTTAATACAAATTACTTCTTCCGTAACGAGTAAATTGAAAAATACCAGAATTGGCTATAAACCATTAATTATACATGTCTTGAAGAAATAAACATTGAAAACAATAAACAAAACACACCCGCATAAGTAATTTCTAACAAACAGTAAACAAACTAATTACAAAGTTAATCGTTCAGCTAACTAGCGTTTATCAGGAGAGCTATAGAACCTATAATCGCTCAAAACTACGCCCATTTTCTATGCAATTAACAAGTTGCTGAAAATTTTCAAGGGCACACTTTCTACGTCTGCGATTGCGATAGATTAAAATTATTATAGACGCGTCAGTTGTATTTATCCTTACTAATATTATAAATGCGGAAATAACTCGTCTGTCTATCTGTTACCTTTCACGCATAGATTTTATGCTAAAAAATTGCATAATTCCCGCAAGATACCGATAAATTAATTCTTCGCAGGCGAAGTCGCGGGTAACAGCTAGTCTGTAATATTTTCACGATACATGAGTTTTTAGCCAAAATATCCGCTTTTAAAACTCATTTGCTTTACTGTTGGTACTTGATTATTGCATTAACATCGGAGCTTTCTACGTGTATCAATTCCAAGACAATTGGAACACTGTAAGTGTGTCAAAAGTCGCTTGCAAGATTTGAAGCAAACAATAACAAAGAAATATACGAAGCGGTACTAATAAAAAGATAGTAAAAACACGAGGCAGCCATTTGGATTCCTATATTTAGAATCATTTTAATAAAAACATAAAATTAATTATAAAAAGTCATTTGGAAGCACCAAATCGTTGCGTAGCTAGTGTAGTCACCTATAAATTTAGTCTGAACTGGTTATTTTGAAAACAGACATTTAAATTATTCTGCATGAAAACTAAAATTATATAAGTAAGCACTCAATAAATACGTTAAAGTTTATTTTTTCCTGTGGTTTTTTCCTTTATTTAACACGTGCGTTATAAGGAAACACGTTATGGAACTGGCCAAATTCGATTCAGAATCGCATTTCGTCCAGTTGCCAATATTAAGATCGAGCAAAAACACTGAAACAAACACATTATTATTTGTAGATTGTTAAACACTACAGTCTTCTTCTTGAGTCTACAGTATTTACCTATTACGGTTCAAAAGATAGAGACGTATGAAAGACGGATAGACAGACAGCGGACTCTTAGTACCTAATAGAGTCGCGTTTACATCCTAAAATTATTTATTAAAACAAGAGCTATTCAAATAAATCTCACTATCTAGTGAAATTACATTTGAAATTTATCATGAGCTTTATGAAGGAAAACATCGTGAGGAAACCTGCGTAGAAATTCAATGGTGTGGTTGAAGTTCTCAAACCGCACTGGGCCCGCGTGGGAACTGCGGCCCAAGCCCTCTCATTCTGAGAAGAGGCTTGTGCCCTGCAGTGGGACGTATATAGTCTGGGATGATAATGATGATCTACTGATGATTATTTCTATAAAATTTACAGCAGTTTCTTTCAAAATGTCCCGCATCTAATATAAACGCTATCAACACAGAACAGAACTAGAAATGTTCTTAATTGCGGGTAGCCCGTGCCCTTGCTCGAACTACCAGCCAAATGCAAACGACCTTCGAACTGCCCTAAATCAACCCTAAACGCCTCGCTAATGTGTGGGCTGTGTGGCGCGAGGTCGTTGCACGTTCGCGCCGTGTTTAGACGATTTTAGACAATTCTTATAAAAGGTTCGTGTACCTACTGTACGCTTAGTATAAGTTTTACTTCACCAAAATACTTCTCGATCGCGTTTACGTAAAAAAATCAATTACTAGGGAAACATGGACAGCGCTCCGCGGCCGCGCGTCCATGTTTCCATAGAATTGAAATTTTTACGTAAACGCGATCGAGAAGTATTGAAGTGAAGGAAAACTTATACTGCGTACTGAATGATTCGGGAGACGCGGTTTGGACACGCACTCGCAGTAGTTAAATGATAATGGATCATTCACTATAATATTTAAGAGAATGAGAGGGATTGGGTCGAAGTTCCCACGCGAGCCCAGTGCGGATTGGAAACTTCACACACATCATTGAATTTCTTCACAGACGTATGCATAAAATAACATCTGCCCTGAGAAATATTTCTCTATTGTGGTTAACCTTTTTCTGAATACCTTTTAATTCTCTACGATAATGGTTACCCTACAACATCTTGCTAGAGGTAGCATAGTGGTTCCTTTCATATAAGACCTCTCAAGCAGGGAGTCGTGGGTTCGACTCCGGTCTCGCACCTCTGAATTTTTCGTTTATGTGCGAATTTATATTTTAAATTTACCATGATTTTTACGATGGAAGAAAATATCGTGAGGAAACACCTGCGGATAAATTAAAATGGTGTGTGTGAAGTTCACAATTCGCGCTGGGCCCGCGTGGGAACTACGGTCTATTCATTTGCATTTTGGCATTTTCATCTCTGCTTAACACAGTAGCGCACGCTATGAACTCAATGAAGAAACAAAATAGAGATTGTGCTATTCTGTTAAGCAGAGGTCTAAGCAACATACAAAATGAATGGTACAGGGACCTGTCTATAGCGAGACTAGCTACAGCAGGCTTATTATTTTAAAGGAACCCGACATTGTGTACACATTGACAGACCTCTTTTATCATCCTTGCTCATAATAAATATCGTCATTAATACACCCCATTAGTATAACACGCCTAAATTATGAACAGCGGCAAGTGGGTCGACATTTCCGAAGCGTGACTATATATATGCACAACTAGAATTTAGCCCGGGCTCGGTTAAAATATATCCTATATGCTTAGTATAAGTTTTACTTCACCAAATACTTCTCGATCGCGTTTACGTTAAAATTTCAATTAACTACTATGGAAAAAATTTCCATAGTATTTGGTGAAGTAAAACTTATAGGTACTAAGCATACTGCATTTGTTGATTCATAATGCAGGATCTGATAATTCAAACTCTTATGGCAATCGCAATCGTACATTTTTGTCATTCGCTCCCGGCCGTGTATTAACGGTAAGCCGATATTCAAACAACGACAGAAATATCGAAAGTATCGAAACGCAGAGTTTTCCCCGTTATAGAATAGACATGTTGCAACCTACATTTTTATTTGTTTACCTTGCCAAGATCATAAACGATTTTACGCCCGGTTTGCGCTTTTTGAGTTACGAAATAAAGTTATGTTTAACGTTTACACAACACGAATTAACGCTATCTGGAATTTTATCTGTACCTTTGTTTAATCCAAATGCCAGAACTGCAATGATTTTAATTTTGTCACCATGATAGAAAAGAAAAGGAGACAGCAAGTCAATTTGTCTCCACTATATTTTATAATTTACTATAGCTCAAGGCAGGCAGCGCATATAGGTAGGTCATCTGTCTGGTTGCTTTTTATCCAAGGGCCTTAGTTTCCATTTAGCACCTGGTTGACTGCAAGCTTATCTGCCTACTAAATAATAAAGTCAAATAGTAATTAAGTACTAAAAAAAATAAGTATCGAAATCGTCCAGAAAAAAATACACAACGAAAGTTTTACAAATTGTACTATCGATTTGAAGGTGACCTCAGTTAACATTTGTAAGTTTCATTTTTTTGGACCTTCATGATCGTAAAAATCAATCAATAATAATTTTGATTACGACATCGTTTAATCCACTAATCCCATTAAAAGATTATTGCTATTTAAGATCTCTAGCATCCGGGCTGTTCAAGGAAAATCGGTTAATTATAACGGTGTTTACTATAGACAAATGATGGCATAACTATTTTTGACTGTACTAGTACATGATCAAAAATAGGTATTTTCTTTCATGCTTTGCAGTCTTTCGTGAACCTGTGGACGTTAGAGATCCGCGAAAGGTGGTCTAAAAAAAATCAACTACTATATTTACACTGGTATCTATGTAATGTGTTAGAAATACCTAAAATATAGTGTTAAATAGTTAAAATTTTTCGGCGTGTGAAAAAGAAACATCGACAGGAATGGTAAATTTTGTCTCATTGTTGCTTGAACATTTTGATCATGTGGTCCTTGTGAACGTAATTGTGAACACTATTATTAATCGGTAACTGTGTTATTTAAGGTTTGAATTATACTTTGGATTACTTTATTAAGTCTAAAAATACTGATGTTTTTGTCTAGGATTTTCGCTCAAAAAATATAACGAGACTTTCTAGTTATTTTTTGTTTCAATTTCGTAATTTTAGGTTTTTTTACTCATGTCATGTCATGAGCATTATTTATTGTGTTGATAAATAGGGACACTTGTTTTCTTTATAAGATGATTACTTGTACGATTCTGAGGAAAAACGCATAAGTAACAAATTCCAAAAAAAAAAAAATTTAAACAGAAATAAATAAATAAATAAATAAATATTAGGGGACAATCTAACACAAATCGACCTAGTCCCAAACTAAGCAAAGCTTGTACTATGGGAACTAGACGGCGATAAACATACTTATATAGATAAGTAAATACTTAAATACATAGAAAACATCCATAACTCAGGAACAAATATTCGTGCTCATCACACAAATAAATGCCCTTACCGGGATTCGAACCCAGGACCTCTTGCTTCGTAGGCAGGGTCACTACCAACTAGGCTAAGGCGGTCGTTAAACCCAAACATTCATTGTTGTTAATTGTGAGTAAAGAATTTTGCTTTCGATTTTTATATTAGAAACGCAACCGCATCCAAAAAAAGTTCTCATTTGTAATATTGACACGTTTAACATCGCAAATACGAAGTGAAAGTATGAAAGTACACACAACATACAAATAAAGTGTACAAGTCGGACAATTGAATAATCGAATCGCATAAAATGATTGACATTTAACGGCAGTCGTACAAATCGAACCTTAATACATGTCATAAAACTTTTACATTTTTATGTTTGAATAAAGTAGGTAGGTATGTTAATCTTTCGCAGTAACAATTCAATAGGGTAGTTGACATTATTTTAAACAATAATTCCAAGATAAAAATTTAATAAAAAAAACACTTTATCTTAGCCCTGAAAACTAGGTTAATTTCCGTTTAGTTGTAAATTTAAATTTTTGGTTGCCTTATATTAAATAAATAGTTCATTGACTTGCCAAATAACTGACATCACAGTTTGCTATTGCTATACAAAATATATGGGGCATCGCGTTTTGAAAAATAGACAATGATGGTTTTTGTCACAGACCAGTTGCCGCTTGTTTGTGAGGTCCATTCAGTACCTATTTGTGTCACGTTTTGTATTGGTTGTTTACTAAATGAGCCAATCTCAAGCAATACTGTAACTTCAAATGGTCATCATGATACTAAGGCCATCTAGCGATACCCTGCATGTCAGAAAACCCTAATTGATTCATTGTATCACATACGTATACTTACCCAAGTAAATTTTCTGTTTGATCCCTTCCCTGATGAGAGGGCTACTGAAAGGAGGCTTGTGTCCACTCAATTGGACCAGTGACATGGTCAATGGGCTGGATATCATGCTAAAATGCTTTAAAATTTTATGTATTTAGTAATTTCATAAGACATCCCTTATTCAGTCTTGAAAAGGACGATTAAAACAATAGGTCTGCTAACCAATATCGCGCTCCCTTAAAATAATAAACCTGCTGTAGCTAGTCTCGCTCGCTATAGGCAGGTCCCTGTACCATTCATTTTGTATGTTATATAAGTATAGACCTCTGCTTAACACAATAGCGCGATCTCTACCTTGATTCTTCATTGAGTTCATAGCGTTCGCTATTGTGTTAAGCAGAGTTCAAAATGTCATAAGAAATGAATGGCACAGAGACATCTCTATAGTAAAACCAACTACAGCAGGTTTATTATTTTAGAGGACCGCGGCTTTGACAATCCTCTTGATTTAATAGTAATTAGTCTCGATAACTTTAAGGGTGCCAGACGAGAGTAATTTTGAGAGTCGTGTGCGGCAGAATTTCGGTTGCGCCATACATTGTGTCACGTGATGACCTGCATATTGAATGGCGCGACTAAAATTCTGCCGCTCACGACTCACAAAATTACGTTCGTCTCGCTTCACCATTAGCTTCTTTCAATTCCATAAATGATACACATGGAAGTTTAGGTTCTTTGTTTGTTAACAAAACGATGCTCTATCTACACTGTAAGATGAGTATGGGTGTCATTCAAGATCAATATCGGGAGTCTGTATCCGATTCTAATAAAATTTTATCACAGTCATTCTCAAATCGCTAAATATAATTTCAATACCGCGTGGTACAGATTCTTCTGCTCTGTATCACATCCGGAACACATCATCGCTTTGCGAACTTGTCCTGTTACTACAGGGAACTCTGAAAGCTAATATTGTTTATTTCCTCAACTATACAAGGTATTTCAAATAGATCCTTAGAAAGGTTTTTCATCGGAAGTTTTGATTCAAAATGTAGTAGTCTCGTCTTTAAACATATCCTATCATTTAAAGATTCGGAAAAACGTTTACAGGAGCGTTCAGCCAAACTAGTGTCCGACCGAAGTTTCGGTTTCGGTTTCGGTTTCGGCCAATTTCGGCCAAAAAAGTGATTTCGGCCGAGGTTTCGGTTTCGGCCAGAATCCGGACACCGGAATTAATTCGGACACGCTCGGCCGGGTAGGTATAGGTAATGCATCGGCGGCCGGCCCAGCTGGGACCAGCGACAGTAGTATGTATGAGTGTTGTTTATTTATTAAATTATTATTTACTTTTTAGAATCTGTTTGGCGACCGCTTTAGCCTAGTTGGTAGTGGCCCTGCCTACGAAGCAAGAGGTCCAGGGTTCGAATCCCGGTAAGGGCATTTATTTGTGTGATGAGCACGAATATTTGTTCCTAAGTTATGGATGTTTTCTATGTATTTAAGTATTTATTTATCTATATAAGTATGTTTATCGTCGTCTAGTACCCATATAGGGACTAGGTCGATTTGTGTAAGATTGTCCCCTAATATTTATTTATTTTATTTATTTTATTTGTTACTGCATTTTATGCTGTGATTAATGAACAATACGTTTGATATTAGGATTGTGAATTTAGTTTAGACGTGATAAGAATAGGTTGTTTGTTTTGAATAATATAATACCTATGCCAAGACATTTTTCGTTAAAAATAAACGTTTTTTATTTTGTTTAACAAAAAAGTAACTGTTCTCATATAAGAAATCCTTGCAATAACCTTTTCCTTACGATCTGTACAGTAATTTTGAATATTTTGTTTGATATGATACGTCTTCAAAAATTTCGGTTTCGGTTTCGGTTTCGGCCGAAATCAGAAAAAAACCGAATATTCGGTTTCGGTTTCGGTTTCGGCTAAAAATCGTGTTTCGGTCGGACACTAAGCCAAACCAATTTAAACCACCAGCTTGTAGATGTATATCCGAGGCCGTATTGTCAAACGCGCGGGTGTCTGCCTTCGCTTAAACCATCTCTTACTATCACCATCTTACACCGTTTAACAGAAAGAACTACTAGGTAGGGTATTAGCTTAAAATTTCTCAATTTTGACTTTCAAAAATCAAAGACAAAAATCTATCTAATTATTTATTTAAATGTACCTCTAACTACTCGTATTTAGAGAAATTTGCAATATGGTTCCGATGGTTCCAATGAATAGGGCAGAGAAAATACCTTTTTCTACATTGACAAGAAACGTGGTATCTCTGAGCATGTCGTAAAATGCGATCAAGTACTACTTTAGTGTGCGTCTACTTTTTGTTATGTTTCCTAGAATACTTTCTAGGGTAGCCTGTTATGCTGTGACGGACGATTTATACTCATTTTGCGATATTTTTTCTGCCTGTAGTCTGTAGGTAACTGTGGTATTAATTACGGAAAGCTTAGAGCTTGAAGCATGAAAAGAAAACGAGTGAAACTGAGGCATAACAGCTAATTTGGTTTTATATTGGGTTATCGAAGTATCTAACTCCATGAAAAGGTTGCTGAGGAAATATTGTAGGTTAGTTTTAAAATTTTCTTTAGCAATGCGTCGAAATATCTACAATTTGTAAAAGACTGATATTTGTAAGTTTATCAATCCTTCCTTTCCTTCACCTTTCCTTCCCATGTATCATTATTTTGGTGAAGTTATTTGAGTTATCCAAATAAAAGATAGGTAGTATAATAAATGTGAAACTATTATATTTTCTCGCTTAAAGAGATAAGCCAATGTCGATGAATTTTGTTATTTTGGAGACGAACATTATTAGGATATGTTTATCCCGCAATATTGCGTTGATAATGATAACCGAATTACATTACGCGTAGATAACATCGAGGTTATAACTTTTGTTATTTTTCCATCCCTAAATCCCTATATTTTTCAATGTTTTTTACTATCAACAAACAATCATAGTCTAGTTATGTTTGTCAAAGATAAAAAATATATCACATAGTGGCCTTGAGCTCGAAATGAAGATATAAATAAAAGATTTTATAGATTACGTCATTCATAATATCTGGTTTAACATGTTGGAAATGATTACATTTCTTGTTTTCATCGAAACTGTAACGTCCTTCGCCGCCATTTTGATGAGAAGAACAAAGTTCAAGAATAATCAATTTTGTAGTGCCTAATGAGTTGTTTATTGATTTAACTACAGTCTAGTGACTGCATATTGTCATTATCCGTTCTTAATTCCTATATTTTTACTAATTACCTAACTAGCTGTATTCATTCATCGCTATCCCACGGGAACTATGCAATTTTACGGGATAAAAAGTATCCTATATGTTGATCCAGGTTATAAACTATCTGTATGCCAAATTTCAGTAGGATCCACCAAACAGTTTTAGCGTGAAAGAGTAACAAACATCCACACATCCATCTGTACAAACTTTTGCGTTTATAATATTAGTAAAATGTGTCAATCTCTGAAAGACTGTATCTTCAAATGGACCTAAAGATACTAACGCCATCTAGCGCTATTCCACTTGTCGAAAACCCTCATTATTTGATTTTATTAATCAATTTTACTTGAGCCCGTGGAATTCTATCTTGCTTTGCATCGGATCATTGCTTACTAAGTGTGATTTGTCTCTCGCATTATTGGCATTGATATGTTAGATTTCATTCTTTGAAACGTATTAGCAATAACACGCTCTATTTAAGATGTATCCATGTGTAGTCGCATTTATTAGCGACACTGTTAGATCTTCTTCACTTTACCGTGGGCACAAGTTATAGGCAATATTAAAAATTATAACCCTTTCGCAGAAAATACTACAGTTAAAGTCATTTAAATATATACGTATATTAAAACACTGATTTCATATAGCTTGTTTTTAATTCAATATTTTGGTGCGAGTTTATTATTGACAACGTTTATTTTAGACAAAGACACAGACATATGATACAGAGAGGAGAAGATCTGATACTTTAAACGTATATATTATTATTTATTTATAAATTACTATTTATCATATATCACATAGAAAACAATAGGACAGAAAAACAAGTACATGGAAAAAATATGCAATGAACAGAAATGGAAGTTGACAGTTAATAAATGATTTTATGGAAAAATATTTTTCAATAACACGTCAGGTACTGCAACGTACGTGCCTAGTTCTTAAATTCTGTACTTGTCTAAATTACCTACGCAAAAAAACGCACAGCCAACCATACCAGACACGTGCTTATCGTATATGTCGCTAACTCTTGTCAATTGTCCCCCTTTAAAAATGTAAATCGCGCATTATGGAATCAGGTCGCGCAACATCGTCACGATCTTAAACGGACCCAGTTCTGCTCCAACTTACAAATGGTAGAATAATCAGTATAATCACTATCACACCAAACACTTAATGCCATCATAGATAAATTTAGAATCGAAGCTAACACCGGACTTGCGTAGATAAAGTTCCGCTTCGAATCTTGTCGCTTTAAACCTCTAGTTATATCGCATTAGTAGTCTGCCTGCAGCTTAAAGTGTTAGGGTTCTAACATGCTAGGTATAGCTTTGTTGTGTCAGTGTGGAATAGCAATTGCCTGTTTTTGTACTTATCGACGACGGTGACGTAACGCTTGCTATTGCCATCTTTAAATTGAGAATAACATAGTTTGGGCATGTGATTTCAATCGATATACTAAAGCGGGCATTGACATTTAATCAATGGTCACACATGGTTATATGCTTAGATTTTGTATTGAAAGTGTCGCATCGTATAAGTTTATTTAAGTTGAATGGTCGTATTTTTTTATATTTACACTGGCTTGGCTGGCCCTGTTGTTGAACTCTCTGTACCAGTAGAAATCTCCATCTTTAATCCTTATCTACACCATAAAGGGAGCATCTACGCAAACAATTCAGCTTTCTCGTTAAAAGAACTTGATTTGGGCATTGCTGAGTCATTCATTCAGTCAGGATATTTCTATTTATAATTGTATTCTACAGATACTAAAGGCCTAGTTAGTATTTTGTTGCTCAATAAAAGCTGTTAAGCTGCACGTTACAATCACCAAGCAATCGTTGCAAAAGGACATCAACGGTCATCTTAACAACCCTTTTTTATTGTCATTGTAAGTCCACAAGATGTATACCTACTGTAGCTGCTGTTTCAATGCATTTGACGGTTAAATAAACTACTTAAGAGTGTCTACGTCATCATTTTAATATTTTGCAGTACTCCTCACAAAAAAAAACTTTTGTAGATTTTATTGTCTTTACATCGAACTCTCACAACCCCCCTATTTCAGGCATGTCTCGAGCAAGAAGCGCGAGTAGCGGAGCTTCGTTCTCTCGCCGCGCGCGTGGCCGCAGAGACTGGGTCCCGGGCCCTCCAAGCTGACGCTGATGCCCTGGCGAGGCGGCTACAGCTGGTCGCTGGTGCGGTCCAGGCACTGGCTGACCTTGGCGAAGCCAGGCAGCTTGCAAGAGCCAAGGCACAGAACGTGACGGAGCAGTTCAGTGATATGAGACAGGTGAGCATTTGAAAGCACTGTTATAGATGTAAAGGTGAAAATTTATTTTAAATGTAGAACTGTGCAATTTGAGTGGCTGATAGAGGCAGATTATGTTACAGCACGGTCTACATTGTTCCATACAGTGATACTAACTATCCCTGGATTAGCATTTAAATCGGAGTTATTAAATTAATGTAGACCGCGAAGTCTAAGATTTAAGTAATAAAACTATGATTTTGGTATGACGTAGACTACAGATATCAAATATCAGAAATGTGAAAAGAAATAGTATTAAAAACATACTTAGTATGTTTTTAACATTCATTAAAAGACAATGTGTGTGACTTGTAAATACGATTAACAGTTCCTGCGCGGTAATAGTGACCCACTTATCGGATTCCATTTATGTCAATGCCATATTTTATTGTGTGTTGATTTCAACACACAATAAAATATGACATTTGACAGTTAGATGTCGGCCCTTAGGGACGTAATGAATAAACATTAAATATGGAATAACTGTTTGTAGGTACGTATTGCAATTAATAAGATAAAGTAAAGTATTTTTTTGTTGCAGGACTTGACTCCACTACATGAAGATGGTGAAATCGTAGAAGATCAGCTTATAGCGCTTAGAGAAAACTTGATCGCGCTAGGAAAGAGCGAAGCTGACATCGTGCCTGCAAAGGAACATCTGCCTGAAATCGATCGCGATGTCTCTGAGGAACACTCCATCGTCAGAATCCTTGAGCTGTGGCAAGCCATGTTCAGAGATACATTCTTACACTACCACAGGTTGTCCACAGCGTTGGTAAGGTCTGGTGACGCTGCAACAGCTTTACGGCTGTGGCATGAGTACCTCTTGGACTTACAATCGTTCCTATCTGGATCTGTGCCAGCCGATTACGAAAACTTAACAGAACATCGCCGACTGTGCAGAGTACATAGAAATCTACTAGCTTCCCAAAGATCAGTTCTAATCAATGAGCATAAAGAGACAAAACATCGGGACTTGGCAGAAAAGTTTGACACGTTAACGAATCTTCATAATGAAACATTGGCAAGAATAGTTGAACGACACGACGAAGTATCCACCAGAATCGCAGCGTGGGATGATTATAGAGAAATCTATATTGAGCTGTTGAGGTGGTTGAAGGAAATGGAGCGCGAAAAGGAAAAGTTGCAGTTAAGATATGTCCATATTAAGAGGATACACAAAATATTGACAAAGGTACAAAATCTCTCAGACAAAGTGCCCGAAGGGCGTAAGCAAGCGGAAAAACTTGCAAGTAATCTCAAGAAAATTTTAGAATTCACGGAAGAAACATACGGAGCGTCAGTAAGGATGGAGTATGCTGGTATCGTGAAACGAGTTGATAACCTGAACGCTAGCTTAGACACGTGGCGGGACTTCCTCACTCGCATACTTGGACTCGTCAGCGAATATGAAAACCTTACCAACGATCTCCACAAACATTACTCAAAAACTCAGGACGAAACTATGTCATACTCTGACGAAGAACGTCTGTCAAGACCGCAGCTCAAAAAGGCTATCGAGAAATATACGGATTTAAGAACAAAGGTAGACAAGACCGAAACTCAGGTTGAAGCGCTCAGCGTGATCCAGGAACAACTTAAGGAGTGTCTTAGCCCACAAGATATGAGGATAGTGAACCAAAGGGTGTGGCAGTTGAGACAACAACGAGCGGACTTAGAACACCAGTTAACTATAATTATCCACCGACTACAAGAGCGACTGGAGGTCTACACGATCTTCAACTCACGTTTGTTGCGTTTCACCGAATGGTTAACGACACTCGAAACACGTCTCGAAACTTCTAGTCAAAACAGTGATTTGGGAGCGCTCGACCCACACGATCTCATCAGGAGAATAACTTCTGATGTTGAGGCGGAGACTGCAATGAAAGAACGCGAGTTTGAGTGGCTTACCGAAACGGGCAACGTCCTTGTCGATTTATCGAAAAAAGATGAGAAATCTTACAGCAAAGCAACCAGCAAACAGCTCAGTGAAGTGTCTGGACGCTGGCAGAGGCTACAAGAGAGCGGCCGCGCCAGGATAACGAAGATCAACGAGCTGCTCGAAACAATCACGCAACTGGAAGAACGGTTGACCGAGATAAGACTCAAATTACATACCATCGAATCTAACCTCACCACCACCGTCATCATCCAAGTGCTGACGACCAGAGCAGTCGACGAGAAATTCCAGGAACGCGACGAGATACACAAAAACATCGAGGCGGTCAGCGGCGAAGTCGGCGAAACACTGAACCTCTGCGAAATGGTGTTCAACGACTCCGACGTCCTGCGAGGCAACTTCGACCTTCGCAACTTACACACGGGCGTGGATATCGTCGAAAAGAAATGGAAGAACATCTGCGACACGTCCGAGCGACGGAAGAACACCTTGAAAGAGATCCGCAAGTCCGCCGAACTGGCGAACTCTCTGCTGCCTAAGGTGGAGAAGAAACTGGATTCGATCGAGAAGCGGGTCGAGAAGATAGAGACTAGGAAGCAGCGCGGGGAGAGGGATGACGAGAGCGTGTCTAAAGCTGTTGTTAAGGATTTGGATGCGTTAGAAGGGGATGTGAAGAGGTTGGAGGATGCGTATAGTCGTGTGGCGTCGTCGCGGGGAGTGGAGTTGCGCGGGGAGGCTGCGGACTATGCGGCTCGGTTGCGGACGGCAGTGCGGCGCTGGCAGCAGCTTCGTGGACGCGTGGACTCGGCCGGCGCGGACCTGCACCGGCAGTTCGTGGCGGGTCACGGGCGTGCTGTCATCGCGTTGGCTGAGGCTGACGTGCGGCTGACGAGGGCGTTGCATCTCGCCCCGACGCCTCTCGACAAAGTCGCTACTCTGGCGGAGCTTATGGTGAGTATCCATCGATTAAGAGTTGATAACACTTATCGAGTTGTTTTTGGGGTGTTGGAAGAGTAAGAAATAAAAATGCTTTAATTACCAGAATACTTAATATAGGCACAAGAAGTTATGATGCATGCGGCGTGTTCAGTCGACTAGAAAATTTCATGGCAATGTTTTATAAACAACTTTTTGGGCAATTAGATAAACATGTCAGAATCATTAAAATAGGGATGAAAATTCAGCAGGTCAAATGAATTAAATTTTCCCAAGACACTAGTGTCTTAAGTCTTATCGTTAAAAAGATAATTAAAAATTAAATTTAATTAACTATGCGCAGTAAACTAAATATTTGTCCAAACAGTCAATTACCTAAGTTTCTATCGATGTATTAAAGGTAGCTGTCGAAATTAACAGATATCAAGAAAGTCTGAAGAGACGTGATTTAAATCTTATAGAGATCAAAACTAAATCAAAGTTATCGTGCAACCAGACTCCAAAATACAAATTGTATTTCAGGGTGTGGAACAAGAGCTAACCGAGTGCGAAGACCTGGTGCAGGAAGCAGACAAGCTGTCGGCCGGCGTGGCGTCCCTGCCAGGAGTGGCAGACATGGTGGCTGAATACCGCGCTCTGTATGCTGACGTGAGGACCAGGCTCGACGTGGCGCGGGCAGACATTGTCAAAGACGTGGACTCTGCTGTGCAGGTAACGAAGGTTTAAAAAGGAACAGTTGCTGGATACTCTAACGAATGTTAAGCCCATAGCTCGAAGTATTAACCTTCAACAAAGTCAAAGTAAAAAAAAACAATTTAGGCTTCAATTGAAGCTCCAATGAACGTCGAAGAATCTACCAGCATCATCATCTTCATCTCCGTCAATATCATCATCTCCAGCTTGTATACGTCCTACTGCTGCGCACAGGGCTTTTAGAGTGTGATAGCTACATCTAAAGATCCCACGCGGGCCCTATCCGGACTGGGAACTTCACACCTACCTTTAAACTGCTTCACAGGCGTATCCAGGTTCATTACAATGTTTCCTTGTACCGGCAAGCTCGTGGTAAATTCCTTATGTAATTTTGCACATAAATCCTGAAAAACTCAAAAGTGCGAGCCCAAGTTCGAATCAACGACCGTATGATTTAGAAGCCATACGTCAAACTGCTAAACTACCACGGCTTTTAAACGACAAATATCCGTTACATTTGTCTGACATACTTTCCGACGTGTCGTAGCCCGTCGCAATGACATTGGTTACATTGATATTCAGACAAACGGATATCCGGTTTTACGGATAACCGGCCACATTTCTTTCCTCACATTGTTCTCCTTAACGGTAGTTCTGCCACATTCTACGCCTCCAAAATCTAGCGTTACCAATTTTCTTCACCAATTTTAATTTTCTTCCAGGTTGACACCCTAAAATGGGAGACAGACGCCTCTCTCCAAGTTGACACGTTGACGTCCAAAGAAACCTACCGAGTAGAACTTGCATCAGCAGTGAAAGAAGCCTCAGATTGTCTAGAAGCCTTGAGAACAGCACTGCTCCAGCAGCCAAAAGAAAACGCAGGCAGCGATGAGCTGGCTACTGCTGCGAAAGAAATCGCCAAGGCTGGCGCCAAGCCTGGCCAAATACTGGAGCTGGCCAAACATTTGTCGGAACTACTCTTGACGGAATGTGATGCGACCGAAGAAGAAGCTATGCTCAAGGAGGTTGAATCACTAGCGTTGAGATACGAAGACCTTCTCGCGCAAGCTAAGAAGAGGGAACTCCAAATAAACAATCTGAGGTAAGTCTAGATGATGTCTTTATTACATGTCTGAATTTTATGATTTGTAGCACTAGCACTTTTGAATTTTGGTGTTGGGGCTTTTGTGAATACTGTGAACTGCGCGTTTTCTGATCATTTCAACGTCGCAAATGATCTTGGACGTACATAAAAAGTAGAGATCAAAAGTTTGGACCAAATTAAATGGTTGTTAAACATACGAATTGACTTACTGGAAAACGTTCCGTTGTGGCACGAAAATTGCCCATGCAATTATATGGTTCAAATTTTAACCATCAAAGTTAAGCTGTCCAACTTTTTGAACTCTATATAACTGGTTACTTTTTCAAGAACAATTTTTTATTGACTTGAAATAAAGTTTCAATGTAAAAGTTGCCAGTTTATAAAACTGAAATGTTTCTTGACAAACTTTTAAGTACTTGAACACAAATTGATTTAAGACTTGCTGTGGAAGACTTTGACCTGTAATAATATAGACCGCTCCGAGCATGCAAATACTTATCTAATACACTTCCAATAAAGGAAACTATCTTTCTTTCACGTAAGCATTTGCATGTCTTCAATCGTGGTAGTTGTGAAATATTTGTTTTGTGAAGTGTGGTCCGGCAAATCTACTATAGTTACAGCACAAATAAGTAGTTCTTTTGTAAAAAAAATCCGACATCTTTTTTTGTAATTTTTTGTGTCGGTTATAATGAGATTCAAACAAGTATTCCAATGCGGGAATAGGTAGGTACTGGATTGTTTTAAATCTTCGATACCATTTTTTGTAAATAACCACAAAAGTAAGTGTATACCTACTCGAGTAGGTTAATTTAAAAGTTATTGACAATAAATCGCCTATTTTATCTATGATACGAGTAGCTGTTACCCGAAACTTCGCCTGCGTCCCATGAGAACGTAACACCTTTGCAGGATTAAAACTAACCGACGTCAATTTAGGATAATAGCGTAGCATTCTTTATGTGAAAGGATTCATTTAACTCCAGATTTTACCCCTACATTATACGAACAAACATTTATAGAGGCCGACCGTACTCCACAAACTTGAAGACTTCACGCGCGTCTATATAAACTCAGAGACAAAATTAGAGTATCGCTTAGCAAGGAAGATTAAATTAAAAGGACTGTAAATGCCTGTACATCGTCACATTTTTTCGACATAATAAAACTACGGATAGCTAGTAGTACTACAGTGAAGGTTCTGTATCATTCATTTCGTAAAGCATTTTGACCTCTGCTTAAGACAATAACGACATCTATGAATTCAATGAAGAATCAAAATAGAGATGGCGCTAAATAATATTGTGTTTAATATTTTTTATACTAAATACAAACTGAAACATGGATACACAGAAAAAACCCATAAAAAGAGACTAGCGCTGGGAATTGAACCCAGGTCCTCAGCATTCCGTGCTGCGTGCTTATACCCCTACACCACTACTGGTCAGGAGTTAAGACACAAATTTTCCCTATAAATCAACATTTTTCAGTTTGTCTTTCTATAGTCTCTTAACGCAGAGTCACCTATGTTTCATGTTCTCAACGAGAAACGTCAACACTCCTTTGGAACTATCCGCTCACCCGGACAAGAGATGTCGCTCTTAAGCAATCTTAGCAGAGATCTAAATTACATACAAAATTAATGATACTGAGACCTTTCTAGAGCGAAACTAGCTACAACGCGTACGACAGGCTTATTATTTTAAAGGAACGCGACTTTGCGTAAACATTAAGCGGAGTTTAGACTTGCAAGAATAACCGTGCAAATCACATTACATTGCGAGGCAATAAAGCGAACGAGATTGAAGTGATCCACCGAGCGCCGCAATGTAATGAAACTTGAATGGTTTTTCTTGCAAGTCTACATCGGTCTTTAGCAGTCCTCTTGATTTAATCGCCCTTGTAGCTTAGTCTAGACAAAACTGTTCAGGGGGCGTTGCTATAATTTTGTCCCTGTGTAGTTACGGTCGTGTTAACAGCTTTTTAACCGGCATGGCCTAAACACGCCGTTTTTCTGGTTCTCTAGGTTACCGCACTCAGCATCGTACGCGCTCACGTGCGAACAGTGAGTACTTGCTTTATCTAATTTTATTAATATTCACTGGGCTAGCATATCAGTTTTTATCCTGGACGCAAGAGCCTGTCGAGACGAAGCGTTTGCGCTTCAATTTACATTGCGTCTAGATCCGCGTCTTACGTGCGTTCCTACGCGCGATGTGCGACGGAGGAGTTATAAATTCCATTTCGAACAAAATACGTCCACTAACTATGGATTCGCGCGTGCCACTGAATGTTGCAATGTAGCGTTGCCAACAATAGATCGAACTATCGATAGTATCGGCAATACTATCGTGACCTCGAAAACTAGTAACAATATCGATAGGCCTAAAACTAAATACAAACTGAAATATAGATGCACAGAAAAAAACCCAGAAAAAAGACCAATGCTGGGAATCGAACCCAGGTCCTCAGCGTTCCGTGCTGCGTGCTTACCCCTACACCATCACTGGTCTAAGACCAGTATTGGTCCCAGCATTGGTCTTTTTTCTGGGGTTTTTTCTGTGCATCTATATTTCAGTTTGTATTTAGTTTGAAATATATGGTTTCACGGGATGACCGTAAAAGTAATAAAAAAAAATGAAGTTGAAGAAAATAAAAAAAAATAAAAAAAATAAAAAATAAATAGAAAAAGATACTTCATACTTAACTTGTATCGATAGGCCTATCGATAGTATCGATAGTAATTTCAGACCAATACTATTGATAGACATCAATACTATCGATACTATTGATCTTTTATTATCAATACTATCGATAGTATCGATACTATTACATTAACATTACTATTGCATTGTTATAAACTATCGATAGTGCAATATTATCGATAGTATCGATACTATCGATAGTATTGATAATGAAATATCAATAGTATCGATAGTATCGATACTATTGAAAACAATAGTATCGATACTATCGATATTATCGAAACTATCGATAGGTCTATCGATATTGTGACTATTTTTCAAAGTCGACTAACGCTACTGCAATGGACTCGACGGTGGAAAGGTAAAATCACTCTAAAGTGCCGTACGTATGGTGGTTTAGCGATTTTACCTTTCCACCGTCGGTATCTCAACTTACGCGGTACTGGCGCGAAACACTGAGACCTAATCCGCTGTCGGCCGAAGTATGTTCGGGCGTCATCGTCCAAACTCGGCCTATCGAATCAAACGTATGTGTAAAGGAACGAGAACACCTACACTGCTACCGTGGTGTAAGCGTACCGTAGCAGTGTAGGCGCTCTCATTCCGTACGTATACGTTTGATTCGATCGGCCGAGTTCGGATCAGACGACGCCCGAACATACTTCGGCCGAAAACAGATTAGGTGGACACGTACCGTTATAGTATGGAAACGCCCGAGAGCATCTGGACCGGGTGTATATTGCTCTAATACACTTATAACGCTTCGTCTGGACGAGATCTAAAGCTTATATACCTGGACGCTTGTGAAGGACACGAGCTTCGACCTCGATAAAAACTAGTGTGCCAGGGTCCCTGTGGGTATATCTACTTGTACACAGTCCCTACCTCTTACGGCTTGGATACGACTACAAGCGACTGGTGGCGCGGCGAACAAACTATACGCAGCGGAGAAAACGCTCGCCGCGTCGCCGGTCGCGCGTACTCGTGACTATCCCGTTGCTGTAGTGTGGTGGTCGAGTGAATAAGTAGAAAAGACCCCACTTTGTGATTCTTGTGTAAAAGGCTTAAATTTTTAATAACTAATAGATATTTGAGAGTTGTACACCTTTTCACAGGAGATGCAATTTTTCAGGAGTTTTCTCAAATGTTTCCACTGTTATTCAAAATAGCTGTAATATTAACACACAATGGCTGGAACATTGATTGAACTCTGTCTGTTGTCTTCTTGCTATCTTTGAACCTACATAAATAGAGTTCTTTTAAACTTAATTACCTATTCACGAATAACACATTTCACTGCTTAATCCAAGTAGATAGCTACATAATCGTTTTATGAAAGCTAGTTTAATATAATTTTTTAAATAATAAACTGTTGGAATAAGTAGCAAGGAGACAGCAACGCATGTTTTTATTTTGTTGTAGTTAGTCGCACTTATTTATTAAAAAACAATGTTAAATATTTATCTTATTTGCACTGCACTTGTACTGTACCACTTATTCACTTGATTAGATGCTTTTTATTTTAATTCTAATCTTTTTATAGTTTTCATAGTTTTTTTTCTCTTAAGTTGTAGAAATAATGATGATAACGCGACTTTAATAGAAATGCTTTAAAATTAGGTTTTTAGCTACTTTAAAACAAATAAATAATCGATTGATTGAGTATATGTAGAAACGAAGTCTTAATTAGCAAATAATAGCCATATAAAATGTATAGGTGAATCAATTCAATTTTTTTTTTGCACACAAAAAGTACGTAGTGTCCACTGTGTAGCCGTTCTAAATCCCGTAGCGACTCCGGGCGGCTCACGTGTCCACTGTGTAACCGATCTAAATCCCGTAGCGACTCCGGACGGCTGACGTGTCCCCTGTGTTCGGAGCGCAATTGGAAGCAGTTGGACAACGACCTCTGGCGGCTGGAGCAGTGGCTGCAGTTCGCTGAGGCCACGGAAGAGGGCCGCGGGGAGCCGCCGGAATTGTACGACCAGCTCGAAGATGCTATACAGGTAACAATATCCTACAGGTATAAATGAGAGTTTGTGATGATGCTTGTTATTGTTTTGGACTGTAGCAACTACTAGCGCCATCTAGTCATCACATAAGAAACTAATTACATCCTGCATCGCACTACCGAAGTTTCTCAACTCGGCTGCATAAATAAATACAACTTCCAACTTTCATCCATTGGATTTCGGTCCCCAGGCATAACATCTGCTTGGAGAGAGATTCTCTCTATTACAACTACCCCCAAAGGACAAAATATGGTTGAATCGAAACTTCGAGATTTTTCTAAGTGTCATATAAATGCTCAGAAATTATATGGTATTTATTTACATTGCATGTGGAACACCTATGCATAATTTCACTTCTCTGGATTTTGTGTTTTAATTTTTTATATAGGTATTTGAGTACATACTCACATAATCATATGAGTGAGAGTCGCAGAGCTTAAAACATTTAATGGGTATGGCGATATTTTTCCCAAAATCGTTTTTCCCAGATAACAAAATTTCCATTCGCATTTTTTCCCAAAATTTTTTTTCTCACCATGGTTTTTTACCGAAGCTTATTTTCACAATCGCGTTTTTTTTCAAATTCTAATTGACACAGAAACATAGGTAGGTTTAGGTCGAGGGTCCTCAACCGGCGGCCCGTCGACACTGTTTCTGTGTCAATTCAAATTGGAAAAAAACGCTACTGTGAAAAACGAGACACACCAACCTGTTCCATCAACCTTTTCATTCCACTAACTGTGGCTCCAATTCTGTACTTTCGCGTATCCCCCGTCTGTACAACTGTGAATTCAGTGCTATTGATCCATTCCTAGAATCCAAAAATAAATTTAAGAAAGAAGTTCTTTCGGTCTTTCTAAAAGAAAACTAACAGGTATAACGCCTAGTGTGAGCACTGTGAGTTGGCTTATGTTACGTCTAGATTAAACTGTTATTGTTTCCATTTTAAATTTGTACGTAGGTAAATTCAGCTCCAATTTTGTTTTGATTTACATACGATTATTGGTTGATTGTCGAGTTAAACTCGTTTTAAGGCGTGAGTGATCCGTTTATTTTCACTACGATTATTGGTGTTTAGTACATTGTGAGTGGTTTTTATATACTTATAAAATTTTTGGCAGTATTTATCGACTATTTATTGAGTGTAAGACTAATGTTGAAGAAGAGTATGGGTATTGATACTGATTGAGGAAACTGAACGATAAACATTGAATATTAGAATATTTTTGTTGTAGTTACTGTTTAGCATTGCGCCTCATACATTACTCATGAATTCATGAAATACAATTTCATATCTACATCTTCACTAATATTATAAAGAGGAAAGATTTGTACCTATGTTTGTATGTTTGTAATGAATAGGCTCAAAAAGTACTGGGCCGATTTAAAAAATTCTTTCACTAATAGAATGCTACATTCTTCCAATTTGACATAGGCTACATTTCATTTTGAAAAAAATTAGGGATCCTTGGTAAAATTTGAACAATGTAACCGAAGGTGTAGAAAAATGAGTCTTAAAATGTCTTTCGTCGAATGCGCTGCCGAAACTATTAGCGATAGAACAAAATAATGTACAACAATATTGAAGAACATCATAATGTCTACAAAAAACTCCGCGGTAGCATATGTCCAACTATTGTAGTTATGTCACTACAACAACTTTTTTCATTTTAAATATTAATGAAAATGCTAACCAAATTCAAACCATGCTATTTATGTGTTTATATTAATCCTTATCCAAATAAATTATTTAATGGTAAAGACCATTTAACTACCTATAAAATAGTTTTTAAATTATTTAAATTGGACTTTCCATTCAAAAGATATTACGAATTAAAAAATTCAAACAGTAAACAAAACCGCCATAGCGCCGTGGCCGTTGTTTGCGATGCAGTCTGAAAAGCGCGCCGGGCATCGCGGCGGGCGGGGTGGAGGGGGCACTGAAATACAGGAGTGGGGCGTGCACGTCTGTAATAATTAATAAATAATAAATAATATTTTTTTAATAAATAAAAATATTTGTGAAAAAAAGTGTTTTATATCCAAATTTCCAAAAATAAATAATTGTCTACCCCGTGCGAAGCCGGGACGGGCTGCTAGTAACTATATAACACTAGAGATTTGCATGAGTTGGTGTATCTGGTGTTGCAGACATTTCCACTATGATGACTTAGATTAATACTTTAATGGATAGCTGTTATTGGCTTCATATGATGTAACCTTATTGTATGTTTCTTTTATTACATTTAAGGCTGTTGTTATCCTGAATATAAATAAATAAATAAGCTTCAGTAAAAAACTATAGTGAGAAAAAAAGCTAATGGAAAATTTGCCATACCCCATTCAATTCCTATCAGAGAATACACAAAATAGGTCCTAAATGTAAGTTTAATTTAATCAGGACC
The DNA here is from genome assembly GCA_947859365.1 of Archips crataeganus. Classification (NCBI taxonomy): domain Eukaryota; kingdom Metazoa; phylum Arthropoda; class Insecta; order Lepidoptera; family Tortricidae; genus Archips; species Archips crataeganus. The sequence continues at coordinate 2,341,767 of OX402053.1, read as the reverse complement.
ACCGCGAGTTCCTTCTCGACCTGGACTCCCACAAATCCATCGTGGTCTCCCTGAACGTGGTGGGGACGCACGTGGCGGCGCACGCGGCGGTGCCGGAGGACGCGACGCGCGTGCGCGCTCGGCTGGCGGCTGCGAACGCGCGCTGGGACGGCGCCTGCGCAGCCGCCGGGGTCTGGCAGGGGAAGCTGCAGCGTGCGCTTGTGCATAACCAGCAGTTCCATGATATCGGTGAGTGTACATCAACATTCCAGCCGAAAGACGTACGTATAGTCGGGTATGTATTACAATACCGAAGTACGAAAGACCGAATGTATTAAAACATCGAATGGGTCAAAAGACAGACACGATTTTTTTCTGAAACCGTAAACTTTTCAGAATTTATTTATTTCGTACTAAATACAAACTGAAATATAGATGCACAGAAAAAACCAAGGGTTTTTTCTGTGCATCTATATTTCAGTTTGTATTTAGTACGAAATATATGATTTCACGGGATGACCGTAAAAGTAATAAAAAAATGAAGTTGAAAAAATAAGTACAAAAAAAAGATACTTCATAGCTAACTTGTTTTCAGAATTTATTAAAACGGCATCATACAGAACCCATTAGGATAGGTTAGGTTAGGTTTGTTTTATAACAATCTTAAAAAGTTAACGGTTTCAGAAAAAAATCGTGTCGGTCTTATGACCCATTCGATGTTTTAATACATTCGGTCTTTCGTACTTCGGTATTCTAATACATACCCGTATAGTCGGGATAAGAAAAGGTTCGTCACTTTTCGACTCTGTGTCGACGAGTTAAGGTCGAAAAGTGATGAACCTTTTTTTACTCCGACTATACAGGTCCATTTACAAAAGCTCGCACGAATGAATTGGACGAAAGTAATGGCAACCTGCATACACCTGCGAAGAAATTCAATGGTGTGTGTGAAGTTCCCAATCCGCACTGGGCCCGCGTGGGAACTAGTAAGTATTTGTGTGTTACATGCATCAGTCATTGCCTACAAAAAATTCAAAGTGCCATTACTTTCTTTCAATCCATTCGGTTGAAATGATGATGAAGATGATTTGTGTCAGTTCTCAAGAGAAAGATTTATTTACACATATTTGATACATAGGGAAAAAAATACATTTGGCAAGAAATTTGACAGTAAAAAACCGGCTAAGAGCGAGTCGGATTCGTGCACGAAGGACTCCGTACAATGTAAATGTAAATAAATACCTATGGCTAATATTTGGAAGCACAGGGTATGGTCGTGGTACACTGTGAGCCCCTGCTCGGGCTCGGGCTCGTACAGTTTGGAGGTGGAGAAACTGCATAAACACGCATTCCTTACGTAAAAGTAACTATCATAAGGTCGCGGGTGAGCGGGGTTGTTTCAGCTAATTAAGAGCGTTTATACCTGCTGAGCTGGCAACGTTGCATTTTTGTTAGTTGAATGAAAATTAAAAATGTGGTGTATACGAATTGTTCTAAGAATATACATGTATAAGTATAAGTTAATATGTCTACGGCAATAATAGGGATGTTTCCTAGGTAAAAGAATAATAATTCTTATTAGTCCGTATTTTACATTATCAAAAAATATTAGACACGTAATTTTTCTTTTGACAATTAAACAAAAAATGACGAAGATATGGCGCGTTGAAGTTCCGCGTGACGAGGCGTGACGTCACTTGTTCCTAAAACGCTCATACAAAGTGTAGGAACAAGTGACGTCACGCGAAACTTCAACGCGCCATATCTTCGTAATTTTTTGTTTAATTGACAAAATAAAAAATACGTGTCCATTATTTTTTGATAATCTAAAAGACTGACTAATTAGGAAAGTAGCCTATTATTCGTGATAGACTTTTATTTTCTTTAAAAACGAACAAATTATTACCTAACGGTTTTTAAAGAAAATAATAGTCTTATCACGAATAATTATTGCAGTAGACACATTAACTTATATATTAGAACGATTCGTAGACACCACATTTTTAATTTTCATTCAATTTTTATGGAATAATCGAGAAAAACTAACAAAAATGCAACGTTGCGTTGCGTTGTAGCAGGTGTGGACCTCCACAAAGTAAAGCTCCGCCTGATTCAATAGACCACCGTATTGTTTTCAGTGGTGGAGCTGGTGGGCCGCCTAGCGGCCGCGGAGCGGGGCGTGCGCGCGCGCGAGCCGCTGCGCCTCGACCGCGCCGCCGCCGCGCTGCAGCGGGACTTCCGCAGGTTCAGCGACCTGCGCGACGACCTCAGCCGCGCCGAGCCCCGGGTGCACGCCCTGCACGACGCCGCGCAGCTGCTGCGCAGCGGGGACGCGCCGCCCAGCTCCGACGACATCTGCAGGAGGTATGTACCGTTGGAGAACTAGACATCGATGATCCTGCAATAGAGATAAATCATCAGACGTCAAACAGATCTCCTCTCGAATGAGAGAACTCGGCCTCGGGCTTGGCTTCTAGCGGCAGCGGGCCTCGATGATGGAGCCCACCTCTGACGACATCTGTAGAAGGTATGTAGCGGCAATGGACGGATGGTTGGGAGAATCGTGCAATGAAAAGCCGACCTAAGGTTATTTGCCTTGCATGATGCGGCCCAGCCAACTCCGACGATATCTACCGAAGGTATGTCTAATGGCAGCGAGCCTTGACGCCTCGGGCGTGCCACTTCCGATGTGCTCAACCACGCCGAGTCACGAGTGCACGCCCTGCATGATGCCGCTCCACTGCTGCGAAGCGGGGACGCGCCGCCCAGCTCTGACGACATCTGCAGGAGGTATGTCTAACAGCAACGAACCATAAAGTCTAGAAACTTAGCCACACTCAGCCAAGAGTACATGCTTTACATGATGGAGCCCACCTCTGACGACATCTGTAGGAGTTATATACCTAGTGACGACGGACCTGTGACGAGCTAAGCTACACTGAACTCAGAGTACACGCCTTATATGGTGGAGTTCAACCGTTGCGTAGCAGAAACGCGCGGCGCAGCTTCGACATCTGTGTACGACTAGAAAACTAAGCGTCGATAATCCTCAGGATAACTCGCTATCGAATACTGCGACGTCCTAACGCTGTCCGCTGAAGGCTCAGCTTGAAGGTATGTACCTACCTAATGGTTATGGAGTACGCCCGCGCCGCCGCGAAGCTGCAGCGGGACTTCCGAAGGTTCAGCGAACTTCGCGAGGAGCTCAACTGCTGCGCAGCGGGGACGCGCCACCCAGCTCTGACGACATCTGTAGGAGGTAAATACCGTTGGAGAACTAGACATCGATGATCCTGAAGATAAATCGTCGTCTTCGTCCTATAAGCGTTTCACTGCAGAGCACAGGAGGCCTCGAGTAATTGGGCTCTCGAAAACTTGGGGTGCAGTTCCCTCGCTGACCCAGTGTAGCTTGTCTAGCGGCAGTGGGCCTCAACAGTTGCACCACTTCCGACGCTTCAGCAAGCTTCAGCTAGGAGATAGTATAGTCACACCGAGTTCAAAGTACACACGGAGAAGTCCTTTTTCATGGTCTGCTTTGCATTAGTTTAGTCGCGCTGAACTGAGAGTACACACTTTACGTGTCGCCGCTGAACTCTGACGACATCTGTAGGATTGTCAAACGGCAGCGAGCCAAAACGCCTCCGCGTACAAAATACGACAAGGGCATGTTACAGCCAGTTCATTAATTATTCTTACTCTCGTCCATCCCCAGACTTGGCGAGCTGCGGCTGCGTCTCCAGTCCCTCCGCAAGCTGTCCGGCGTGTACGCGCTGAAGCTGGGCGCGGCGCTCGCGAGGCAGCCGCGCGCCGTCTCCGCGCTCGCCGCCGTGGCCGCGGCCGCTGCACCCATGGTAACTACCTACCATACCTAACTTGACTGACCCACTAGATGTTAACTGCAAAACTTTAACTTTAAATTACTACTTTTAAATTTAGTAAGGATGCGATTTCACTTAAAAATACCAAATCGAGATGTTTCATTGCAGTGTTTAGGCACAATCGAGGAAACTAAATGGGTGAATCAACTTTTTTGTGTTGTTTATTCTGTCCCCGGTTGTCCAAGTGACACTTCATACTGTTTCACTGCTTCATAGATAAATGCTTAGGTTGTCCAAGGGACAAAATTTGTGTAACCATAGCGACGGGTGGCACTAAAATGTTGATTCACCCAAATCTTCTACCAAGTTGGAACTTTATATATCACGATCATTTCGTGATGATTTCTATGGCAGACGTATGGAATGTGAAAAATTCTGACATAAAATATCATGTTTTTTTCTCCAAACTAAAGTGTAAAAAATTATACAATTACTTAGGGCATTTTCATGGTAAACTTTAACGAAAATTGTATTGATATGTATACGGGATTCAGTTCCTTCGATTGCACAAAAGATGTTACAGTTGAAACATTTTGTTTCATGTCACATACTGCTATAAACCTAAATCGACTAATCAACATAAAGATGGTTTGACTGAAATTTGATTTTCACACAAATAGTTCTGACGTTCCGATGAGTTTCACATCTGTGTCCTCATGGAAGTGGTCAGTGGAAACGCAACCTTACTATTGTACTCCAGTAATATCTGAAATGTGCTAAACATTTGAAATCTATTCCCGTCATAGTTATAATTGTAACCCCATGAACAAGTTAACAATAAGGTATTAATGATTTAAAAAATATGATAACTTCATCAAAATCGGGCCAGGAATATTTAAGATCACTAGCTAGTTGTTACCCTGAGTTGCCCTCACTGCTTCCCACATTGCACAAAAAAAGAAAAAGCACAAAATGCTTCATGTAATTGTCATAGAGAAAAATGTATGTCCCGGAACCCCATTAATAAATACAATTAGATACTTGAAAAGGGTCAAAATTTGTAGTTTAATGTAATTGAGAATTCTGCAAACATTATTTATTTTCATACAGGAAAGTATATTTTTCAAAACAAACAGATTATATAATAATATTGTTGGACTAAATTACTTATGGAGCAAAACCACGGAATAGATAAAATAAGAGGAAATGACATGTCAACGAGACACGCCGATCATAAATAAGTTCAACTGAGCATTATTATGTCAATTTCGCTATTAAATTTGAATGTGATAATTCAAATGCCGTCCGGTAATTATGTAGCCATGTATTTATTTTAGCGGTGTTGAATCTAAATGCTAAATGATTTCGCAATTTACAATGCAACGTTTTAGAGACATCTATCAAGGCAGGGCTGTCGATTATCTTTTCGCTGGGTGACAACACATTGTATGCATTTTTTTATTTTTGACTCTGACTATCAACCACGTACTGTTGTTGTAAAGTCCTAATTATGCTACCGGTTCCGAAATCATTACTTTTTTCGAATAAAAGCTGCAATCAATAATCGCCAAGATTTCAAAGTGCGTATGAGTGCGCGCGTGAGCATAGTTTCGGTACAAACCGGAACTTATGACATTTCCTCTTGTTTTTTCTTTCGTGAGCAATACCGATCCGATACTTCCCTTTAGCCTAAAAGCCTAAAATAATACCTACTGTATGAAATACGTAACGTTTGCGCCACCCCCATAACACCACGTATTTAGCCGCTTCGCACAGTATGTTGACGTGTTCTTCCCCGTAGCTCATGGAGGAAGAAGAGGAACAGATCTCCCTCGGCACCTCGGACCTGCCGCCTTTGGACGAGAATGAGTGAGTAACGACGCAGCCTGGCGTATTTGCTATGCATGGTTCAGTTTAAACGTGGAAGAGAACGACATCGACCGTCGCGAACATGTTCGTAGCCATAGCTTGCTCATTGGCACTGATTGCCAGTGAGTCTTTGATTCTGCTCTATTATTCATTTTTTTTCTGTATTAGTTTCTGTTAAAGAAGATGTTTAATGCAATCTTTTTTCTGCTAACGGTACTATCATTGTCAAAAAACTACGCATCTGCATTAAATTTGATTTGTGATTTTAAAAATTCAGTAAAAGTTATTCACTTTTAACGAATAAATTCTTTATGTGAAAATGGGTTTGTAATAAACGAACTCATCAAAATCAGTGCTCGAAATATCCAAACATTGTTTACCTAAGCAACAAAATACATAAGACATTGGTAATGAGAAAAGGGCAGACAGTTACCAACTGTTCGAATGCTAACAAACTACTTGTTCCAAAGAGACATGATCTACCATTGCTACCTTAAAGCAGGATTTTAATGTTACAACTAAAATCATTCATATAGCAATACATTGCTGGCCTTGAATAATCCATTAGATCATAACTAGTTCGGTAGCTCCGCAATCTATATCATTAAACGGTCGATGTTGTTCCTGTCGTTTTCCATTTGTATCTGTCGACTTGTCGCTGTCACTGTCTTCGTTTCAGTATTTGCTGATCATCCACTATTTTCTTTCTGTTTTCACTGCATTTACTATGTTCTATACATTTTTGAATGGGGCTCTGAAGCGCTCTAACCGCCGTATCCCGCACGTTACGAAAATCTGATGATAATGTCCATGAATGAATTGCAATTCTGCGTCTACAATTAATAATTTAATTTTTAGTTGGCGGACTTTAGTAGTTGATTTTCGTAACACGGTGCAGCACAAGATACGACAGTTAAAACACTTCAAAACCCCACCTATTTGTGCATGATTCAACGTTTTACTCATTGAATAACTTAAGAACTTTCGCCATTTCAAAATTATTGTAATACTGTTAACAAAATTGAAAATTAACTTACTTATTTGGGTATGTGTATGGAAATTGCATGCTAAAATATAATCATAATATTCTTCCATAACTTCTTTATGTACAATATTTTTAAAAGTCGTGTACTGTTTTATGCCATCCAACTTTAATGTTTACCTTTGCCACCATCAATGTTTTAAATAAAATCACCCATAAGGCACCTACATCAAACTTACCAAAACAAACAAACAAAGAGTTTAGATGGGGAAATTTGTAAAGATGTTGATGTTTGAATGTTTTTTGTTAGTCAATCACACAATTACGACATTTAGACAAATGTTGGCGTACACATGTGTAAAGATCTGGATTGAGACATAAGTTACCAAACGAGAACAGAGGGTGCTGTTCAAGAACATTGACGTCAAGATGGTAGTGATGGTGGCTTTCACGATGACGTGTTAGCCTCAATTCAATTTTTAAAAATACCTATATCTCCATCGATACTATCGATGATTCTGCCAATGTCGAGGTTGAGAAAGACACTATCGGTTGGCCGTTGCTCGGTAATGTGTTAACACGGGGTTTACACTGGTGACTAAAGCCGCACGATTTTTGCACCGCGGCTATAATCGACCGTCTAAATGGCAATTCGGCTAGACTAAAGCCGCAAGACCCGTGTAAACCCCTCATTAGTCTCGTTTGCAATTTCGAATGACGTTGACCAGTGCTGTTTCAAAATAAACTCATCAAAAACCTGAATGACATCCTGTAAAAAATCAAGGTGAAACTTATCGCAACTATCTTTCGCAGTGTGGTCGTAAGTGACGATGAAGACTTGACGCGTCTGCAACGCGGCCTCCGCTTCGTGTGCCGCGTGGCTCGCGCCTCCATCCCATTCCAAGCTTTACTACTCCTGCTGCTGGGGGCCGCGGCTTTGGCCCCCCACTCGCAATCCGACTGCCGGTCCCCCGGCTTCGCGATGGAACCCGTGCTACGGTACCCCGACGGACCACCGCCGCTCTGATTACGAAAACGACCGTGAACGATTCAAAAATAAATGCTGGTAACTTGTATGTGCCGATGGAAGGTGATCCAAGATAGTCTGATTTAATTGTGTCGTATTTAATATTTTTGGTGATTTGCAAATGATTCTAAAAAATAATTTAATTGTATTCAGAATGCGACTTAATTCTTTTTTAGATTAATTTGTTTCACTGAGTATTTTATACGTTTGTGTGATAGGAAGATGTGTTCGGAAGTGTTGCAATGTCCGTTTCACCGGCATAGATGAGCTAGTGGCCATTTGCTTTTTTAACCGATGTTGCTGGCAACACACAAAAATGGCGGTTTTTGTAGGTTGGCAGCAATGGCCGCTGCGCTCAGCCGGTTTCGTTCGAAACGCGGCGCTCGAGCGCAATACATTCCAATCGGTGCTACGCTCGCCGCTTGTAAATACCCCTTTTGTATATTTGTTATTTAAAAACGAAAAGACATCGGCGGGCAAGCGTTCTTGTTGTTTATACGAATTTGTATCAAAGACGCCACAGAACGGCTTCAACGCATTGTTACTTAAATATTACTTTAGTTTGTAAGGACTGTGTACAATAAAGTCAAATAAAGCCTTTGCATTGATTATGAACCATGTTTTTATTTGTACATCTCCTAGTGTTTACTTACACGTATTTACAGAGGACGATTAAATGAATTTGCATTAATTTTCTTATATTACTTAGATTAGCGAAAACTTCTTTAGTAAATTCTACAACGCATGCGCTGCTGGACAGTTTTCTATTACTACTTGTACTCAGAGACGTCTAACTTTGATACACTTGACGCATTGACTGTCAAACTTGAGACGATTTGTTTAGATGCCGTAAACGCGCATGTGCGTCCAATGGCTGCAAAATTACATGTCGCTGCTTTGCTAAAAAACCGGCCTAATTCGAAACGATACGCTGTGTAACTGAATACTTTAATTATTGCAAATAAGGTGGATAGTTACACAGCGTATCATTTCGAATTAGGCCGGTTTTTTAGCAAAGCAGCGATGTATGAGTCACAAAAACGCCATCCGTTGCCGGCAATGAATGTTTTAACACGTTCACTGCCCCCATACAAAATGATTTGACAAAGTCACACGTCCAAGTGTGCTTCCACTTTGAAGTTGTGAATCCGTAGTGGAAGCACGGACTTCCTGAAAAAAGTATGACCCCACATTGGGGGCACCCGGACAGGGAACGTGTTAATCCGTTCCATTTTCTTACAGTTCTATAACTTAGATTTGAAACTGTACTAAAAAGACAGCTATAAAGTAACATTCTTGCAGACTACAATGGGCTTCTCTGAGCACAACAGTAAGCTATCTATAAATTACGTCACACCAATTCTGATTATTTTACCCCTCGTATGCTTAAGACACGGATCTGTGCCCAATTTAAGGCATTCCTTTTGTATTTTTTTTAAATCTGTGTAATTGGATTTATATGAAACAGGTGAGACAAGAATGCACACGATTTTTTTCACTTCCCGCATACGAGGGGTTATGACCTCGCCCATTTGTCACATTAAAGTCATTAATTGCCCCCCCCCCTCTCTAAATGTGTAACGTAATTTATGAATGGCCCTAAACCATCTTGAACAGCTGCTAAGACCAATACGCTTTGTCCCGCACGCGCCGCCTTCTGCGCCGGCGCCGCTCCAAATACAGCGCGCACGTACTGCTGCCGTCCATTATTGATATCTTGGAGCTTGCGCGCTAAAGACAAAATATACAAACATTTATATTATGCCATTAAATGGATACCTGTAAAGGTATCTGGAATATTCCAGCAGATGGTTGGACAAATTTGACTAAGGGATGATTTTTCAATCGTCAGATAAAAGTATCCGTCAGTTAAAACTATCGCTTTCCTTTTCTCAAGTCGTAGGAAAAAAAGGACAGAGCATTACATTTATCCGACATAGTTTTATCTGGGGATTGAGAAATGGGCCCTAAATAGCCCTGTCATAGCAAATAGACATGCCCTGTTAATTATATAGCTGTTACCCTAACGATAGGGTTAGAGAGCTGCGCTAATGCTGGACATGGAAAGTTACAAACCATAACCATGTACGAACTGCTTGCAATTGCGAATTAGCATTTGAGGGGTCGCAGCCCTGCCCGGACCGCGTAGTTGCCCTGTCTAAATAGCCTAGCTACCTCACTAGTTGTTATTGTTATTATTACACGATTACACGATGATGCCCCTGTTGCCGTAGTTTCATAATATGCACCATTGACTAGCACCATTACCATTACGCTACATAGCAGTCTCGATTCCACCATGTGAAGCTATTTAACTTGTCTATAAATCATCTTATTGTACCATGTTTAAGCAAATAAATGATTGATTTGATTTGATTTGATTTGATGGTGCTAGTCAATGGTGCATAAGAAACTACGGGCCCCTGTTAGGCTTTTCCATCAGATTTTTTATTTGCCTTTGATGCGGTACATTTTAAATTAAACAAAGACCACTATGACCTTGGTCAATCTCAATTCAAAATTCCTGAGCAACTTTAATAGGGATATTCAGTCAAGGTCCAGCCATCATATGACATCTCCGATTTTCATAACATGTTTCTTTAAGAGGTGAAAATTGATTAGAGTACACAAGAAATAGAAAATGGAGAATCCTATAATACAATCGCCATCATAAATATGGCTGCATTCAAGGTGGTAAAAAATATCTGGACACGATCGTATTGTCAGTCGCGTAACGTTTGTGTTCAGATACTTTTGAATACCTTGACTGCTCCGATGTTTATGATGGCGACTGTACTTAGTAGAGATTTGGCGGTGCTGTTTCTAATTCCTTATCCGGTAAATATTTTTATTCGTTTTTTAAAAAGACCGCATTATTGCTACCTAACTGTCAATATGCTCTTATTCACATTATGCGGCCAAGTCCAACAGCTGTAGTGTTAGAAACTATCAAACAACTAGGTCACTATACCAAGGACAAAAATTAAAACAACAAATTATAATCCATTCAAGCAAAATGCATCAAAAATTAAAGACAATGACGGTAACAATCAATTGTATAACATGACAAAACAATCACACCCCTTAGAAAAAATACCTTATTGCGTCAACTCACAGTCGGTAATGCAGTGCGGCGAAGTACGACATATTACGTTATTCAATTAGTTTATATTCCATGTGACCAACTTAACTATACCGGTGGTGAAACCCGGAACTACATATTGTCACGTACTATGTATATCATGGTAACGGTTTAAGTGGCGCCGCCTCTGAAAGTACGGATGAGTTGGTGGACATTGTGAACAATCGACAGCTGGGCAAATAGAAAAATATATTGAACACGACAGCTGTTTGAAGAAATAATTTGATTTTATGCTTTTGCGTAAATGAATCCACTAAGAAATGCAGTATCGTGTATAAGTAAAATACAAGTCATTTTCAAATTATCACAGTGCATCAATATTTGCACCAAATTTTACGTTTACAATAAATGATTGGAAAACAAAGACTTTTAGGTAATTTGGTCGTCAAATAAATTGGTCTGACTAGCTCAAATAAAATCGATTTAATCCTGGTCACAGCACCAAGTTCTACAGTCATAGTGAACGCGTTCAAAATCTAGTGATTCAATGCTATGACTACAACATCGACAGACCGATCGACCCATGCCGTAGTCGATACTATTATAGGGTAACATCCCACGTTTAAACTCTGTACAGTCGACCAATTTGATTCCTGGGCCACTAACTTGGTCTTGGCACAAGCCTTGGCGCATTAACTACTTAATAATACCAATGTCAGTGCGGGTCAAAGGATTATCAACTTTCCGATCACAACATGCAATAAACGTAAAGATTTCACAAATGTTTTCGTTCCATGACATGAGAAGAAAAAGAAGTTTTGACAGACGGACAGTGACCATACAATTTATTAATACACAACCAAACTCCTTTCCTTTTCATTATCGTTGACACATGTTCGCAATTATCGAGACGTCATCATTCAACTGTTGTAAAAGACACAAACAAATTGATTCATTATGACACGGTTCTATAGTGGCCTAGGAATCAAATTGGTTGACTGTACCTAACTCTTATTTGATAGAAATGTGACTTAAATAAAGGGTTACATATCAAATTATAAAAATAATTATGAATAAAGTGTCTGTGGCAAAATTTTGTTAGAGAACCCAACGGCGTTGTAGGGTAAAATACCCGACAATCAGCCAGGCACCGGTAGTCTGCCGCATATGAGTACGAAGAGTACCTACCCACTCGTGCTCTTCCCACACGTACGAAAAATAGGCAGAGGCCGTCTACTGGGTGATATTATTAACCCTTTTTCAGGCCCCGACAAATTAAATACACTACCACAAAAATAATCAGTTTTATAATTTTAACAAATACAGAATTAATTTAAAAGCAAAGCATATTTTAAACAAATTCAATATATTTTCTACCATATTGTAAAGAGAGTAAGGTCGAATATTTGTGTAGATTTAAGTGGTACCTGTATGCGCTATGCCTGGAAAAGGGTTAAAAGGCTGGACACTGGGTGTTTTACCTTTTGACCACATATGTATTTTTTTATTTAAATCATACTTCGATCAAAAAAATAGGTGCAGAATTTAACAGCGGGCTATGAAGCCTATGAATGACTATTATATATTGATCTGAGGTCATTGGCGCTTAGTAAACCTTCAACTTCAAACTAACCCTTGGAATGAGCAAGGGCGGTTCTTTCCTGAAGAGGTAGCCTTGCCCGATCCCCTCGTAATCGCCGTTCAGCACGGCATCCTGGGCGCTTGACTGCAGCAGCTTGGTAAGCACCACTATTAGTACCTGGAAAGAAGATATTCACCATATTGACTGCCATTTCTTCGGTCTAACACAAGACCGTCACCCGACGGATTGTCTATCGTTTGTCCGAATTTCATATGTCATAAAAGCCATAATGTATCGCGTTCCATTATTTTCATTTGTTATATTATAAAATAAATATGTATACAAATGCAAATAAATCAGCAGATAACATAATATTTTATCTGCCGTTAAGTGCAGGTGGTTACCCAGAGTGAATATTCTAACACAACACGTGCATCAAATTCAAAATCAGTATCCTCTTCCAACGAGCTGTCTAAGTAGTAAATTCAGACGCAATAAACGCGAATAACACTTTAAGCAATCCGCACCAAAAAAACAAATCTAGGTACTTACCTACTCAGATTTAAGAACAGTGAATGTATCGTCTCGCATACCTAGTAAGTATCTGCACGAGTGTGTGACATCGGTTACATGTTAATAGGGATGTTGACGCCATTAAAAAATAATTCGAAGACACGACTCCAGTAAAAATGCTTTATTTTAGCTCTGAAAACCAGATTAATTTTCGATTAACTGCAAAATTAGATTTTTTGTTGCTTTAAAACAAATAAATAGTTGATTGAGTTGCCGAACAAGTGACGTCTTGAGTTGATATTGCCATTCAAACTCTATGGGAGAGTTATGTTTTGACAGCTCACAAAAGTACGTCAGTTTATTGGTGGTGTTAACATCCCTATTCTGGCGTCAGTTATCTGTCATTCAACAGCAGATTGACGAATATTATTTAAAATAAGTATTTAAATTTCGTTAGTTACATGATAATTCTCTTCATTCTGACAAGATTATCTAGACTGACGCCAGTATAGTAGAGGAGCCCAAGAGGGGATTTGGGGAGTCACTCGAGCGTGGCAGATTAATATATGGGGGCATACTTTATACCCTCTAGAGTACCTCCAGCGAATATGAGCACTTCACGTGGGGGGGTTTGCCTAGGGCACCCCGTCAGAATACTTAGTAAAAAAATAGAACATTTAAAATACTCGAGCACGTCAGATTAAGATAAGGTGGGTTAATTATTAGTAGAACAATGCACATTTCACTTCCAAATCATCAGTCTTTGGAATTAACATCCCCTATGATAATCTACTCCTACCATGCAAAGTGGCAGATTATTACACATTTATTATATGAGTGTCACGCTGGAGTATCAAATTATCAAAATCTGACGCGCTCGAGTATTTCAAAGAATCTATTTTTTTTACTAAGTATTTTGACGGGGTGGCCCAGGCAAACCCCCCACATGAAGTGCTCATATTCACTAGGTCTAGAGGGTATAAGGTATCCCCCCCGTGTATTAATCTACCGCGCTCGAGTGACTCCCGAAATCCCCTCTTGGGCCCTACTAGAATAAGCGTGTAACCGATGTCTGTGACTCGCTTTAGGGCGCAAATGGCGGGTACTGACTTGGAAGAGCAATATGAGCCCGTTGAGTAACTGCAAGGCGAGCAGCGCGCGCGTGAGCGGCGCACGCACCGCCTCCACGCAGCCCAGCGTGTGCAGCGACGCCGACAGCAGCGGGGAACCCTCCGACCACACCTCGCGCCACTCCGACTGCCAACACAAACGTCTAAAGCCCGTCTGTCCGACGCGAGATAGGCGTGGCGTGTGCTGTTTCTTCTTCGGACGGGCTCTTGTTGTTAGCCTCTAGTGGCTTTTACCGTTTAGGTTCACTTCGTCCACATTCCCATTTCGTCCTTTTCCCACATCGTTCACATTCCCACTTAGTCAACATTCCCATTTCGTCCATATTCCCACTTCGTCAACATTCCTGGCCGATTTTAATGCGGTTTTCGCTATCACTTTGCTTGATTCTTATTTTGTGATTTAGGTATGGACGAAATGGGAATGTTGACGAAATGGGAATGTGGACGAAGTGGGAATGTGAACGAAATGGGAATAGGACGAAATGGGAATGTTGACGAACTAGGCAGTTGACAAAATGGGAATGTGGACGAGGTGAACCAAAACGGCTTTTACAGCTTGCCGGAGAAAGGGCGAGCTGCCTGTGGGCCGCTCAGCAAGAGGAAGATTTTTTTAGCATGCCTAAGCTCCTATTAAGCCGACCTCAGACTTTGGACGCTAAGGGAGAATTATGCAAGCAATCGGATTTGTATGCTACCATCATTTCGGAAATACTACGTACCTAGCCCTGACTGAGAAACGACAAGAAACTTGGTCAGGTTGAAGTCTGATTACTAGAGAGCGTGCCTGTGTACGAACCTCTATGAATTTCTATTGCGGTAGTCGCGCAGAGACCAAAATCGTCTAGTATCAATCTAGAATATTTGCGTGATGATTTGCCTTGTGTATGAAGGGCATTAGAGTAATCAAATCAAAACGGTTATTCTGACTAAAATTGGTTTATTCAAGATATCCGTACACAGGTAGGTACGCGTCGCCGACACGCGTGACACCTACCTACACGGTATCCTCTGTGAATTGGTATTGCGGTCATATAACTGTATGCAATCTCTTCTAATAAGTATATAAAAATCTTGTGTCACGGTATGTGTTATCTAACTCCTCTGAAACGGTTTGACCTATTTTTATGAAACTTTTTTGTCTATATTTGGTACCTAGTTCTGAGAATAGGTCGTAGCTGGGCTATTTTGTTATACCCCTATTCTTCGCAGACAGAGTCTGTCCTGGTTCGAAAGAATCCAAGATCCGGGGCTGCTATACCTTGACAAGCTCGTGCGCGGCGCTCGGCGGAACCCTGTCGCAGGGAGCCTCTGCTGTCCTTAACAAGATTGCTTTTAATAAGTGCGGCAAATACTGACTGCGACAGGGTTCCGCGGAGGGTCGCGTACGAGCTTGTCGGACTATAATCTGACCTAAACGGTTTGTCCTGAAATCGGCGTTAGCCGATAGCATATACAAATCCATACCTAAACAAGTTAGCTATGAAGTATCTTTTTTGTATTAATTTTTTCAACTTCATTTTTTTTTATTACTTTTACGGTCATCCCGTGAAATCATATATTTCGTACTAAATACAAACTGAAATATAGATGCACAGAAAAAACCCCAGAAAAAAGACCAATGCTGGGAATCGAACCCAGGTCCTCAGCATTCCGTGCCGTGTGCCATACCCCTACACCACCACTGATCTAGAGATTAGACACGAATCTTTCCTATACATCATACATTTCAGTCTGCTAAATCATCACCTTATGCAGTGACAAGCGCACATCTATGACGATTTAGCAGACTGAAATGTATGATGTATAGGAAAGATTCGTGTCTAATCCTAGACCAGTGCTGGTGTAGGGGTATGGCACACGGCACGGAATGCTGAGGACCTGGGTTCGATTCCCAGCATTGGTCTTTTTTCTGGGGGTTTTTCTGTGCATCTATATTTCAGTTTGTATTTAGTACGAAAATACATACCTGTTGCAGAGGGTCGTGGTAACAGGCTGCTAGCACTCGAGGAGTGCAGCAAGAGTAGGGGCACACTGGGGGTAGCACTTTACCGTCGGATCCAGCTAGCCTGCGAAACAATTGAATCATATCATTATTCTCCCATCATCTCAGAAAAATGCTTTGGGCTTAAAACCACTAAATTTCATAATACCTTATTCACTAATACCCCTAATTTTCAAATTACCATGGGCTCATAATACCTAAAATTTCAAATTGTCTCGTTCTTAAAATTTGAAATTTTGGTATTATGAGCCCATGGTAATTTGAAAATTAGGGGTATAATTGAATAAGGTTTGGTTTTAAACCCAAAGCAGTAAAATAACGGATCACTACACGCTTTTGCGTTTGAAACAATACTGGAAGATAATTTACGAAAACATCCCAGCAAAAATACTATTCCAAAATGTTAAATTGCTTTGATAAATTTACAAGACTCAAGTCATATTATCTATATAGTTATATTACAACTACAACAAATTATACCTACAACATTTTCAAGAATCTGGTCATTTGACTTCTGTTCGAACTCCGGTGAGTTTTTCCGTATTGCCTTTGGACGTACAAAAACGGTTTTTTCTCAAACATGCTATGAAATATTGACGTTATGTTCCTTATAATACGCCACGAAGTGTCACGTTGCAGGTGCGGCTAGACGAGAGGTCAATAATGGAATTTCATACAACATAGCTGGCCTTGGCCAGCAAAGAGATTGTCTTTTGTTTTAGTGATCTTTTTTAATTTCCTTTACACACGGAGTGACACGGCATCATGACGTTCAGCCACTAAAAAAAAACTATCAGCAATATTTGCTTTTTGGTTAATTATGACATTCTGCCACTACGCCTATTTAAAATGATGATGATGATAAAGATGGTGATGGTGGTGATGGTGATGATGATGGTGATGATAGTGATGATGATGGTGGTGATGGTGATGATGATGATGGTGGTGGTGGTGATGATGATGATGATGGTAATGATGATTGTGATAGTGATGATGATGGCGATGGTGATGATGATGATGATGATGATGATGATGATGATGATGGTGGTGGTGGTGATGATGATGATGATGATAGTGATGATGATGGTGATGATGATGGTGGATGGTGATGATGGTGGTGGTGGTGATGATGATGATTATGGTTATGATGGTGATGGTGATTGAGATGATGATGGCGCTGATGATGATGATGGTGATGATAATGGTGATGATGGTGGTGGTGATGATGATGGTGATGATGATGGTGATGGTGATGGTGGTGGTGATGGTAATGGTGATGATGCATGTTTGAGAAAAGCTTTATACAAGCCTCGGACACGAACAGGGATTGCCGGCCTCGTATCTCTAGATGGCCTCGTTGACACTCGGCCATCTATAACTACTCGGCCGGCAATCCCCTATTTCGCGGCCGCTGCAGTAATGTACTATTATTTTCTAAGATGACACGGGCCAAATATAACGGGATATAATGATAAGGCTCAACAAAATCTCACGCCATGACGAGTGAAGAGTTTTCATTGAGGAAGTCCATGTTGATCCAGGGTATCTGGTGCCAGTCGTTTGGGGTCTCTGCGCCGCAGCAGCCCAAGTCTACCTAAAATCGAAGGAAGCATAATAATAAACATAAAAATAATAAACACAGAAATCACAAGCGGGCTTGCGCGGACCAAAGTTATTTGAATAATAAATAAAAATAAAGTCAATTGAATAAAATTTCAACATTGTAGGACCAGGGATTGATTAGTCGGGATATTTCTTTTACCTATTAAAAACATGTGCTTAGTTTTACCTGCATTGTATCTAGCAGGCGTTTCCATGTTGGTTCCGTGAGATATTGTGATATGCCCACGCGCAGTGAACTGGACAATTCTTTGTTCAAAGCCTGTAAAGATCACAGATACAACCAATCAATCGAATAAGACTTATTAAGAGAGAGACAGGTTACAGAATTTGACCAAATAAGATAATGACGGATAGCGCACAAGACAAAGTGACGAATACAGAATGAGATGAGATAAGAATTAAACGAAAAACGAATGGGGCGAGTTAATAGGATACCGTATTTTTCATACAAATACCTGCCGTGATGATGATGTTGAGGATGAGATATATACAGTCGCGAGCTTTAATTTGGGACCCACTTAAGTTTGACAGTCCTGTCATATTGTATAGGAATTGACAACATTTCATTTTTTTAAAACCTGAAAATTGCTACAGGAATCGAAAGAGTTTCGCCTCCTGAACACGGAAAAATATTTATTATAATTTATTTCTTCATATTTAAAAAAATACAACAAATTTAAAAAACATATGTGTACTTACCTGTACCTCCACAGAATAGATATGTTTCCTTTACCCTTTTCACTAGAAAAAAGAGCTGTCATAATTTTAAATTTGATAACAACCTTAATGTCAAATTTACGTCGTCACTTTTTTTTAATAGAGACTAGACAAAAGTTATGGATCTATTCTATCGTTACGCTCTTTTAGAATAAGCACATCTTTAAAAAAATTGTAATAAATTAATTAATAATCCTAGTGAAAATTTAAAACTATCAGCGTCTTTCTCTTTCCAAACAGTATACAGAGAACGTATCAAATTATAGTCTCAGAAATATGAAATGTTGTCAATTCAATGAATATTTTTTCGAAATGGGTCCCAAAATAAAACACGTGACCGTACCTTCAGCGTGCCATTGCAAGCGCTGTACACCACCATCCCGTTCAACGCGATCAGGGAGCCGCTGATCATCCACACGCGGCAGATCCAGGCGGCGCGGGGCCAGTGCGGGCACCTCAGGAACCATGTCACCAGCCGCAGCCCGCTCGTGTAGTGGAGCTTCATCGCGTACACTTGGAGGATCACCAGCCCGTGGAGGAGGATCACTGTTACCTGGTAAAAGGGTGTAAGAGCTCGCTCCCACTATGTCGTGTGTCGGTACGGATTTTAATCGGACGTTCCAGTGGCAGAACATTTTATATGAAGCTATTCACACTCGTTCGACAACGATTTTGCGTCGGATCCGACAAAAAATATCGTGTGTTTTGTTTTGTCAGCCCTCGTCCGGAAATCGTGTACAGAAGCCTCGAAACCAGCTGCGGTCGCGGCCGACAGCCGACTAGTGTGAACAGAGGCGCCGACACCCGATTTAAATCGGAATCCGACATACGACTAGTGGGAACGAGCTCTAAGGCTGCGGCTCCACTGAGGCGGAGACGAGCGGAGCTGAGAGGAGACGTGTGGGGATCGACCAATCATATTACATGAACGGAGACGAGATGTGGATTTCATGTAATATGATTGGTCGATCCCCACACGTCTCCTCTCAGCTCCGCTCGTCTCCGCCTCAGTGGAGCCGCAGCCTAAGAGTGTGTGTAGTGGGTGTATGGCTTCTCAAGCAGAGGATCGTGGATCCAAATTCCGGCTCACACCTCTGAGTTTTTCGGAATGTGCGAAATTACATTTGTAATTTACCATGAGCTTTACGGTGAAGGAAAACATCGTGAGGAAACCTGCGTGCACCTGAGAAGAAATTCAATGGTGTATGTCAAGTTCCCAATCCGCACTGGGGCCGCGTGGGAACTACGGCCCAAGCCCTCTCACTCGCAGCGAACTCGCTACGAAATAATGGCAAATTCGCTGTGCACTCGCCTCGAATTTAATATGTTCGAAAATCGCCAGTGTGGCGGCGTAAAAGGGGGGCGTAGGGGGCGGCTCTTTAAAGACGTACCAATAAATGTGACAATAATATAATACTTAATTAATGTAAAAGAAGCTTTTCTAAGTTAAAATTAATAAAATCTTACTTAAGGTCCTCAATGAGCCATGCGTGCTAACCAATCTTTAGATTTTATCAATTGAAAGAGACAGGCAAGTCAATTTTGATAATGTGATCGAATTTTTTAGTAGAATAAAGTCTCGTAAGCATGTTTAGTACAGTACCCGGCCATAAAGATTGCACATCGGTCTTTGGAACAAGACTCGGCAAAATGTCGGCTTCGTAGAGCGTTGTCACACATTACTTGTAAGTAGCGTGCGACAACGCTCTACAAAGCCGACATTTTGCTGAGTCTTTTTCCAAAGACCGATGCGTAATCTTTATGGCCGGGTACTGTATTTGGTGTTTTATTTGTAGGGGTGCCAATTTACCCTACGCCGCCACTGAGTGTGATCATACTCTAACTCATCTTATGCTTATGTTATGTATGGGTGATTGCTTTCCATCAGGTGACCCAACTGCTCGTTTTCCTCCTATCACATGAAAAATAGTACCTTATGAATATCCGTAAGCAGCATCATGACTTTGTGCGAAGCGTTGTAGCAGAATATTAGTAGAAACAGCGACACGACGAGCTGAGCGATCAACAGCGCGCGCAGCACCCCCGCCAGTCGGTGTCGGCCATCTTTGCTAAACGCGAACACGCCGCGAGCCATGCATGGCGGCGCATGCTGCTTCTGCAAGTTGTGGTGTCATAGACAAGGATCGCTTCGGAGCAAAATGCACAAATCGCAAAATGTAACCAATAGCAAAATCTGCAATAGGCAAAATGTACATAACGCATATTGTAAAACACGCGGAACGTACAAAAAGCAAAAAGTACCTAGGTACATTCGCAAAATGTACAAATCAGAAAATGAATAAGTGATAAAATAATTAAGTAAATTTTCCGATTTGTACATTTTGCGAATGTACTTTTTGCTGTTTGTATACATTCCGCATTTTTGCATTTGTGTACATTTTGCGTATTGCAGATTTTGCTATTGGTTACATTTTGCGTTTTGTGCATTTTGCTCTGAAGCGATAATGCGATAATTAGTTATTTAGTATACTAGAAATGTTAAGGTACTCAACTAAATGTCTAAAACATGAACACCCAACAGTTATGGTGGCGGGTTAACCAGCTAAATGCAGTATTTCTAATTAACTTTTACGCGTTGCATTATCGACGTACCTACTCTTCAGTTAAGTTGCTTAATAATTAAAAACGTACTCTTTACTTTAGTCGCACAATAATTTATCATGCGACTAAAGAGTAGGTACGGTCAAGTGCAAAAATAAGTAGCTATCGATTTAATCCTCCCATCGTTATATAGCTACCTATACTTTAATTCGACGACGTAAGAGCTATGGGACATATATTTATGAGCAAGTTGTGTGCACCCATATTTTTACACTTGACTGTACGTCGATAATGCGACGCGTGAAAGTAAGTTATAAATATTGCATTTGGCTGGTTATCCCGACGCCATAACTGTTGGTTGTCCATGTTTGTTTACATTTAGTTAAGTACCTAAACATTTCTAGTATAGCAGTGCAGTTAAGGCAGCATATCAGGCTTGGGGAATAAGTTGTGATAGGGGAGCGATTTAGGTACAATACAATGTCTCTTTATCAGTGTCACTTTAGAAAACAATCTATACTAATATTGTAAAGCTGAAGAGTTTGTTTGTTTGTTTTCTTGAACGCGCTAAACTCAGGAACTACTGGTCCGGTTTGAAAAATTCTTTTAGTGTTAGATAGCCCATTTATCGAGGAAGACTATAGGCTATCTTCACGCTAAGACCAATAGGAGCGAGCGGAGCATCAATGATTAACGCGGACGAAGTCGCGGGCATATACAATATAGCGCTATGAAAGCACGCTCACAAATCTTTTAAATCCTTAGCTCGTTGGAATCACTCTGTCATAATTGTTCCAAGTGTTAATCAGTAACAAACACTTACTGACGATATTTATTTCCACTTAAAATCTTGACATGAAACAAGAGTCGAGATAGATATATCACCAAGGATCGTACCTTTTACATTGATCTCAGAGTTATTTCTGTGTAAAATAACAAACAACATTTTTTTTTTTTTTTTTTTTTTTTTTTTTATGGCTACGAGTACATTAGCCAATGTCAAAGTTAGGGAAACTTATTTAATTATAGGATAGGACATTATTAGGATTACGGATTACGGATAAAATTTGGATGGAGAAGGATTGGATTTATTATATATATGCAATTATTTTTTTTTAAACTTTAATATTGTTATCTTCTATGAAAGATGCTAATATGTTATATATATCGCAGGTATTAAGATACAATAAACAAATAATGGAGGTAGGAAAAGGGACTGAAATTGATTGGAGTTGGGAGAAGATATCGGAGTGGTCGTAAAGCGAGCAGGAAAAGAAGATGTGATTCAGATCTCCATATTCTCCACAGGAGCACATGGGATCATCAACTATTTTGAACTTGTGTAAGTGTGCTGGAGTACAGACGTGACCCAAACGTATCCTGCAAATAACAGAAGTAGCCCTTTTGGTTAAAATTGTTTTGTGGAACCAAGGCTTACGTAGAAGAGACTCTTGGACAAGCCGATAGTATTTCCCTTTAGATGGATTATTAATCCAGAGTCTATTCCATTCTTCGTATAAAAATGATTTGGGCAGACTGGACAAATCGTGACAATAATTAATATATGGGAATTTATCTCCATCAAAGATAGCTTCGTTTGCCAGTTGGTCGGCTCTCTCATTACCTAAAATTCCAACGTGGCTAGGAATCCATGCAAAGACTACACTGAGACCTCTCTTGGAGCATTCAAGTAGTCTGTCCCTAATGCTGAAAACAATCTGGGACTGCTTTTGAGGTTTAAAAGGAAACTTTTCTAAAGACTGTAAGGAACTAAGGGAATCACAAAAGATTACAGTATTTCGTAGCTTTGATAATAGTATATATTCAACTGCTTTTAAGAGACCGTAACATTCTCCTGTGTATACAGAAGATTCTGGAGGTAGTTTAATTTTTTGTATAACTTTATTTTGTGAATGGTAAACTCCAACGCCTACACAGGTTGTATCTGAGTGTTTGGAAGCATCGGTGAAAATATAATGCCAACTACACCATTTTTCACTAACTATACTATTAAATTTAACATTTTGGAAATAACTGTTTTTAGAAATACCCAAATTATATTCTACTTGTGGAGTATTAAGTAGTGCAGTATAACTATATTGATACAAAGGCAACAGAGAGCTTTGGTGAGTCGATGCTACGATATTTTTGTATTTTTTTAAACTTTTAACAAGGCATGGCGCGTCTTTATGGTCCCAGTAGGCAGAAGAATCTACTTCCTGAGCTAGACTACAAAGTTTAGGGTATAGAGGATGGTACTTTAACTGAATGCTCCGGAAGAAGAACCTATCACTTAAATATTGTTGTCTTAAACTAAATGGTGGTTCGCAACATTCAACCTGCAAGCAGTTAATGGGACTGGATTTCATAGCACCAGTTATGAGTCTTAAAGCTTTTGCCTGAATGTTATCTATTTTTTTCAATGACCTACCATAACTAGGATGCAGTAGGAATGACCCATAATCTAACACACTTCGTATTATCGCGTTGTATAAAAGCCTCATTGTGAAAGGATGGGCACCCCACCAGACGCCTGATAGACATCTAAGGAGGTTTAAATTTTTCTCACATCTCTGTGTAATATATTCAAAATGATAGAGCCCAGTCAATTTAGCGTCTAGTATAACTCCCAAAAACTTAACCTGGTCCTTTACAGGCAGAAATAAATCGTTATACATAACATTTATTATGGGTAGAGTTCGTTTACGAGAAAACAAAACTATAGTGCTTTTAGATATTGATAATTCAAGACCATTTTCTTCTAACCAAATTCTAAAATCATCTAATGCTGTAGACAAAGACCCACTCATATCATCTATAGATCGTCCAGACACATAGAATAGAAGGTCATCCGCATATTGCAGCACATTAACATACCTGTCCACCAATGGTTCTAAATCATACGTGTATATATTATACAAAAGAGGGCTCAAAACAGAACCTTGGGGCAAACCTTTCCAAACAGTTCTGGTTATATATTTATTTGTGCTTGGATCTATACAAAACTTAACAAATCGTTCACATAGCATGTTGACAATAAAATTAATCAATAAAGTTGGAATATTTAACTGAGTTAATTTCTTTTCCAGTATAGAAATATTTACACTATCATATGCACCTTTTATATCTAGAAAAGCAGCTAAAACGGAATGATTATTAGAAAAGGCTAAACGGATATCTGTGGTAAGGATGCTAAGACTGTCAAAAGTGCATTTACCTTTCCTGAACCCATATTGACTTTCTGATAACAATTTATTATGTTCTAGAAACCATTCCAAGCGATTTTTCACCATGTGTTCAGCTATTTTTACCAAAACGGATGACAAAGCAATGGGTCTGTACGAAGATGGATCTGATTTAGGTTTCTTTGCTTTTAACAATAAGATCAAAATTTGCGTTCTCCAAGCCCGAGGAATAATCCCCGTTAGCATTACTTTATTGATAAGTGATAGATAGTAAGTGAGACTGTTATCATCAAGGCTTGATAAAAAAGAATACGGGATTCCATCTTCACCTGGTGCAGAATCTTTAACGTTTGAAAGAACCCCTTTTAATTCACACAATGTAAATGGAGAATTCAAATTAGTATTATTAAAATTGCTATTTACTACAGGTGATAATAAGGGAGTATGAAAGACAAATTGCTCGGGTACAGAAGGTGGTGCCAAACAATCCATAATTTGTTCTGCTAAATTATGAGATAAATTGGGTTGTTGAGTGTCATTAAAAGCAGATCTAAATTTTCTTATATTTTGCCACACAATAGACGGCTTTGTATTAGGACAAATAGATAAGCAGAAACTACGCCATCCTTCAAATTTCTTTTTACGTAAAAATTCCTTAGTCTCATTAGCTATTTTTAAGTAGTTATCGAAATTGTTATCTGTCATGGATGAGCAATATTGTCTCTCAGCCTCCTTTCTTTTTTTAACTGCGAAGGTGCAATCTTTATCCCACCATGGTGGTGATGGTATTATACCTGTTCCACAACGTTTTATGGGAAAGGTTTCGTCGGCTGCTTGCATCAATGCCTTGGCTATGAATTCAGAGCAGTCTGAAGTATTATTAGAATCTATATCTGGAACATCACCCATTACTTGAGTTACTTTTTCTCTGAATGTTGCCCAATCAGCATTTGTTAAGTTATACTTCTGACGTGGTTGCCTTACCACCCTAATAGGTTTGTTATGTGGGAATGTGACAACCAATGGGTAGTGATCACTGCCATATGTGGATTCCATAGGGCACCAAGAAAGGACTGATGCTAGATCAGGTGTACAAATAGATACATCTGGTGAACTTGTTGATCTGGCAAGGCGTGTTGGAGCACCAGTATTCAATACACACAAATTATGAGAAGTTAGTAAATCTAATAACTGCTCTCCATAATATGTAGTTGTAGCACAGCCCCATAACTGATTGTGACAGTTAAAGTCGCCTAAAAGTATAAAAGGTTTTGGAACAATATTTATAATCTGATTGATTTCATCAAAAATATGTCTACTTGGGTGGGAATAATATACAGATATATAACAAATATTATTTACAGACACAGCACAGACCGAAAGGTCATTACTGTGAGGAGGCAAGGTAATGGGAATAAAAGAAAATAAATTATTGATGAGAATGGCAACTCCGCCATACCCATCTGGTCTATCTTCCCGAACACAGGTGAAACCTGGGATTTTGAAAACAAAATCCTGTTTCAGCCATGTCTCTTGAAGACAGATAACAAAGGGATCAATTTTGTTAATAATATGGATAAGGTCTTGTTTTTTAGGTATTAAGCTCCGGCAATTCCATTGAAGGGCTTGGGCTCTGTGGGCCATTATTATTTTTTGGTATATTGTAGAGTGTGTCGATAATTGCTGCAGCGTTGGACGGTGATATGTTGGATTGCGATAGTAATTGAATAATTAATTTAATGATGTCTGTGATTTGCATATTTTCTTTATTATTATTTATGTTATGAATGGGTTTGTATTCTATAGCTGGATTTCTAACAATATTTGCATGGGCATGATAGTCATACCCCTTTGAGAATTTTGGTGGTGGTTTGGGTTTTAGAAAAACTGTTTTCTTGTATGAAATGTTTTGTGGATTTGTAGTGTTTTGTAAATTTGAGGTGTTTTGTGTGTCTTTATATGAATTCGATGGAGGTGGAGAGGAGAGTAGAGCCTCTGCATATGATACCTTTGAAACCGGTGGGTGTGTTTTAAGAGCTTCTATGTAAGAGATGCAACTTTTACTCATTGTTTCTTTAATTGCCTTTTGTCTGGCATATTCAAGACATTTTTTGTCAATGGCCTGGTGGCATCCCTTACATAGGATACACCAATGATTTTCCTCCTCCACGTTGCAATTACTACCAGAGTGACCTTGGCCACACTTGTAACATCTTGGAGTAGAACGACACTGGTTTTTTACATGTCCAAATCTGCAGCAATTATAGCATTGGATAGTGGGATATATATATAGTTCCACAGGAAGAGCAGTATAACACATATATACACGGGTTGGAAGAGCTCGCCCATCAAAAGTTGCAACAATGGTGCCTGTGTTGACATATTGATTAGATCCATCATTTCCAACTGTAACTTTCCTTTTTAGTCTTCGCAGCTTTATTATTGGGCCTGACCCGATTGGCACATTGATGTTAGCCAAGATCTCCTCATCTGACCAATCAGATGGGACCCCCGTATAACACCCAAACGTGTAACATTGAATGTAGGTATGAAGGCCCTGTACTTTTCTTCAGTTAAAATTTTGTTCCACAAGAACGAGTTGGCATCATTAAAATTTGAAAATTCCATACTAATCCTATTTCTGCCAATGCGTTTTAGAGAACCATTCACAATTCCAGTAATATTGTAGTGTTTTAAAAAACGACCAAATGTGACTGGGTGGAGAATTGTGGCATCGTTTGGGTTTATTATTTCTTTCTGGACATGGATAATAAAAGGTGACATATCCGTCTTTAAGTATTGGGAACGACCAACCGGCATACGAGTAGTATTGTCACTGGTGTTATTATTAATGTTCACGTTATCATTTTGTTGTGTGTTTATGTGTGTATGTTGGGGTGTCTGGTAGTTGGGTTTATTCTCTTTTTCTATTAAACATTGACAGTCGTGACGCGCGTCTTTAAATCCTCCTTTCCTTTTTCTCTTATGGCACAGACTGCATTTTACTGTGAGATGTTTTCGTTTTAGTAAATTTGCATCTGATGTGGAGCAGTCTGTGTCCATAGACGACTCCAATGCCTCTACTAGAACATCAATAGATGATGGAATTGGAGTTGGGATCTCAGCCCCTCCTCCAGGGTCGGGCGGATCGCCCATATTTACAATTTATTAAAAAATGACTTACCAATTTATATACACCTTAATTAACAATAACTATACATAAAATACTAATAGAGTAATAAATATATACACTTTAATCTACTTTACACCAATCCTTAGCCAATTATTTTGAGTTTTCAATTTCCTCAAAGAAAAAGCGCGCCCGTTCCACACGAAGTTTCCCGCCCTTTTCACAAACAACATTAACATTAAAAATCGGTTGACGTTGATAGATGCCGTCAAATTAGACAGGAGTTTTTTTCAATAGAGAGTAGGAAGTTTAAAGCTAAACTTTTCTTATCCATAAACGGACATACAACAACCTGTTTTGTCACAATCGAAGTTGTTAACTAATTTTGCCATTGTAACACTACCCACATTTTTTAACCGTTCTTAACCTTGGGTTATCACTTAACTCGGAATTATATAGGTACCTATCTCTGGGCCATGCAAGTCCGCCTAAGGGTTAGATAACCCAGGGCTATCGATTTAATTTCAATTGTGTAAACTAGGTTGCGGTGGTAAACACGAGAATGTGATAGTAAAACTCCCGGTATTTGTAGGTTTCTAACAATGCCTGGTCAGCCAGTTTTCTCCACTCTGTATTAAAAAAATACTGTAATCAAACTGTTGATCGTGGCAACCAAGCAATGTTGAATCAATAAACACACATTATTTTAAGGATTACCTACCTCTTTTCGAGTTATCATAGAGATATTGCAAAAAAGTGTACCTACTGGCCACACAAAAATAAGAAAAAAGCAGGAACGTTTTGAATTAAAAAGTAACGGCTGTCAATTGTTTTCCGCTCAGCGGAAAACATGGAACTATCAAATAATTATTGAATTTTAATTAATTTCGTTGATTCGGGAGTTATTCTAAGTGACATTTAGTTAAATAGTGGTTAATTAATAGTTCAATATGGATACCAGCGACAAGTTACAGTTGACGCGCAAAAAGCCGAAAGTCGCTTGGAGCGATGACATGAGCCATGACTCAGAAGAAGAAAGAGGTAACTGTTTTTAGAAATACTAATGAACGAACTCATTCTTTGCAACTAGGTGAAAACTAAAATAATTAACGTATTACGTTGATTTTACAAAAAATATCGATGTATTTAGATTTTTTTTATTTATTAAGGTACACTCTTGGTACACTCAAACTCATGCCATCATAGGCATAAATAAAATTCTATAGTTACCAACTGGAAATCGGCAATATAGCCGCTATAGTAGAGCGTACCAATTTCTTCTACCTACTTAGTGGGTACACTTCTTTGCCAGAACGTTCAGTACTTCTCGTAAGGACGATTAAATCTCGAGAGAACTTCCAACGACAACAGCAACACAATGTTGTGATCCTTTAAAATAATAAGCCTACTACTGTCGTACTGTTGCTAGTTTCGCTAAAGAGAGATCTCTGTACCATTCACGTTGTAAGTTACACCTCTGCTTAGCACAATAGCTCGTACGTTGATTTCTTTTCTTATAAAAATCATATTTTTTTTAGAGCGCGAACGGCAAATACAACTGGAAAAGGAACTAGCGGCAAAGCTTCTCGAAAAACCAAAGTATGAACCTGAAGAGTTGGAAAAACTTATCGGATACATCATGAGGATGACCACATTATACGACCTCAGGGATTCGGACTGGACCGACGACGCTAAGAAGGGCATAGAAGATTGGATCCTGGAGCCCAAAGCGTTGATCCTTAGCATTTATTTTAAAGGGGATAGACTTAGAGCCACGAGCGATATACCTTTAGTACCGGTATATGATCTGATGTACTTCCTAAGGCAGCCTGACTATGTCTTCAAGGCAGATACGTTTCATGATGAAATAATTTTTGGAACGTTCGTGGACTCCGTAGAGTCGAATTTAATACAGATGTTGGAGTTGGTGTATGCTCCGTATTTCTTCGCGATAACTGCTTGGCCTGAGAGTAAGTAGCGTTGAACTTAAACGAATATCTTGCTAGTCCATCACTGCACTTTAAGACAGCCATATCTGTGACATAAGCACGTTTTCATCTCGATCATCCACGCAATCGCTTTCACAAATATCGTAGGTATCACATACGTGGGTAGTAGGTACCTTTGTCGGATCCTTCTGGATCGCTACTACCATCTTGGTCGCTAATCTTGCTGAGAAGCAAGGCTTTAGCTAGATGATGTATTCCAGCATGGAGAGTTAAATTTCTCATTCATTTACTGGCACATGACGGTATACTATCTTAGCCGTTTGCTGGTGTTCATGTATGCTGGTGCGGTGCTTACTTACAACAGGTGATCCAGTTGCTCGTTTGCCACCCTATTTCATACGGACACGTCTCAAAGTCAAGTACCTACCTACAATACATATCCGGAGCAAAGAGCACGACCGTTTCTCTTCCGAACGGACGTACTGAAAGGTACATTTTAACAAAATCTCGTTTCAGGTGTAAAAAGCGAATTCTGCTCCCAACTCCACACGTTTCTAGCCAAACTCACGGACATGTACTATAAAATGCTTGGCCTCACCGTTCTCTACATCCCTAGAGAGGGCCAGCAGCTTACGTTTGAGAAAGCCAGCGCTGACCGAGAGCTCGTGAAGAGGCTGGAAGGTGTCGTGGTGTACTGGACGCACCAGATTAAGTCTTGCTTGGAGGACACGGCGTCTGTGGCCTCGCAGCAAGAGCTGCTGTGTCCGAGCGATGAATATGACTTTTGGATTTACAGACGTAAGTAAAGTTCTGGAATGGAAGTTAAACGACCGCTTTAGCCTAGTTGGTAGTGACCCTGCCTACGAAGCAAGAGGTCCTGGGTTCGAATCCCGGTAAGGGCATTTATTTGTGTGATGAGCACGTATATTTGTTCCTGAGTTATGGATGTTTTCTATGTATTTAAGTATTTATTTATCTATATAAGTATGTTTATCGTCGTCTAGTACCCACAGTACAAGCTTTGCTTAGTTTGGGACTAGGTCGATTTGTGTATGATTGTCCCCTAATATATTTTTTTTTATGTTTTACAAATGTTTTTCATTTTCCAAGTTTATTTGGTTAAGTATATTCCAATGTCATTGACATCGTTATATTGAGAATAGGGTTTTTCATACCTATGGAATTCTTTCTTAGTCAAATTTTTGAGTGTTTTTTAACATTTTAGGCTAATACTTTATTAGGATACAATACATTTTGATGGTCTGGTTTCTTCTGTTTTCAGATGAGAACCTAAACGCGTTACTGCATCAAATAAAAAACCCAGCTGTCCACCACATCACGAAGATCCTGGTCACAACTCATTCCACCTTCATCCATCAATTTCAAACTCTATGCGAAGACATCATGCAGAAAATAGCAGAAGCTAAGTCCAATATTGAGTTCCTGCAAGTCATCAAACATCCTTGCGCCGTTCTCGAATGCGTCACTGACCCTGATGAGATAGCCAACCATGTCCCTCAAATCGTTAACTTGTTTAGATTTATTTGGATGGAGTCCCCCTATTACAACTCAGAAACGAGAATCACCAATTTGTTTAAAGCATTAAGCAATCAGATCATCATACTGTGCAGGAACTACATCAAACTAGAAGCACTTTTTGAGGGTGAGACGAAAAAGGCCCTAGGGGAATTTAGCAAATGCATCGACTGTTGCAAGAGGTACAGAGAGATTTACGATGTCATGGCAGAAGCGCATAGTGACATCAAACCGAACAGCTGGGAGTTGGACACTGGATCTATCTTCAATTATATTGACTCGTTCGTTCAGAGATGCTTCGACATGATAGATGTGTGCAACTGTATGATAATATTTGGACGGTGAGTGACTTATCCTTTGAATTGCTGTCATTCTGTATCAGATATCGGAGTGATTGAACTTTATTTATGTCTCTAGAATTGACGAGATGGACCCGATACCAAAGCCAATGTTTGGTGGCGCGCGAGGCGAACAATTCGAAGAAAAATGCAGCCAAATTGAACAGGTAATGTGGTCTACTTTATTAAGGACGAAGATACGTACTACGTCAATAAAATTTGTACCCGAAAGTGAAGACCAGACCGAAGGTTGGGCCCATTTCAGAAGTTTTTCCATTTTAAGATAGTCTCAAAGGTTCAAACAATCTTGAACACATAGGCGGTCTTTAGAATTCTAACAGCAGCTTTGTTTTTTATAAAGATGTTTCAAGATGCGCTACGCCTCGTACGCTACGTAGCCCCAACCATCCTGGACGTGCAAGCACCTTCCTGGTATGATGATATCCTGCAGTTCCGTACCGTCATCAAGGACATCGAGGTATGATTCTCATCATTTTCTTAGTCTTTAAAGACATTTGATGGTGTATAAAAGCTCCCCTAAAGCTCTCTAAGGTCAAACTTAACGGCGTGCGGCCACTGGTTTGATACAACATTTAAAAGATAGATTCGCTGGCTGGACTTTGTATTTCCTTCAATGAATGAGTTTAACAACAAGATCAATACCTGAAATTTCCATTTACCAATTCTTGATCTTCACTTGTTCTAGATAATAATAGAAAATCTGGTAGAAACCGTGTTCGAGGGCGTAAACCACGTGGAGGAAGCCGTGGTTGCGCTTTTCTCCCTGAACAACTACTCTCGAAGGAAGAACCTCAAGCGAATCTTCAAGAGGAAGACTGCTGAGGTAACATGAGACTAATGAGTTGACCTAAAAGTTTCAGACGTGGGACAGGTGAATGGGGAAGGATTCCGTTCGTTACATGCACTGTGTCTCTGGTAGTGTGGTGTCTTATCCTTAAAATGAAGAAGGAAGATGATTTCAAAGGTGTACTTCCGTTTGGCAAATTATTTTACCCAAACTGATTCATTTGGCAAATGTTTCATTTCCCAAATGTTTATTTTTTCTGAAACTGTAAACTAGGTATTCAGGATATAATTCAGGACTATTCTGTAGGTTATATTTGTTTTATAACAATCCTGAAAGTTTTCAGTTTCAGAAAAAATAAACAGTTGGGAAACGAAACATTTGCCAAATGAATCAGTTTGGGAAAAATAATTTGCGAAACATTAGTAAACCGTTTTCAAAAGCGTTGACAAATTTTAAAACGTTTTGTAACGTCAGTGCATTTTCACATTATGTAGAATTTCAAAGTATAATCACATTTGACTATTCTTAAATGCTTATCTTGATCCAGGTGTGGGCTATGTTCAGCGATGAAGTCCAAGAGGCTAAGAAGGATATGGTGGCAACTCGTAGCCAGCACCCCGCGGACCTGCCCTCATTTGCCGGCCGCGCCACAGTGCTCAAGATGAGGAAAAACCGTCTTGTCTACCTGAAGAAGGTATGTATGTCTACATGCAGTTGCCACAAGCTTAGAACGCAAGAGTGATTAGAACTCACTGCTGTTATAAACCATAATCCAATTAACTGCCACAGTCAAAAGGATAATTAGTCGGATTATAGCAGAATTATAAAAATGGTGAGCAGTTCGAGAGGCAAAGTTTTGAAATTAAAATGTGTTTATTCTGTAAGTAGACCATAAAAGGCCCTCTTACATGCCACTTTTTTATGCTACCAGCGTTTTTAGAAACTCCATCATTGCCAAAATATTTGCGCCACAAGAAAATTGGTAGAAAGTCACTTTTTAAACAAAAAATATATTAGAATAAAATTCACATAAGCTTTAGGTTTCGTTGATAAGAGGAAACAATTTGACGATGTTTTCGTGCGAAGCGTGATTTAAGGAGATATGGGCCTCATAGGATTACCAGTGTACCTGTGTGTAAAGAGTCATGCTTACTTTTGCATCTATATGCGATGATACTGATGTAAACCCCAATGATAATGCAGGTGATGACTGACGCGGCGTGGATGATGCCGTGCAGCAACTCTGAAGACGTCATCATGCACGTGAACAGGCTAATGGGCGCCATTGACGTCGCCATCAGGGAGCTTTGGATCTCTTGGACTGTGCGGCTTGTTCCTTATTGCTAACAATTTTAGACATCCCCTAGTTTCGCAACCTAGAGAAAGTAGACAAAAATTAGAAGTAGAATAAGTAATTACGAAAGCATAGATAAGTATAAATAGAGGCGGAGTTGTCTGTGATTTTTCAGGGGTAAGGACCCTCATGTCCAAATTTTGTCAAAAGTTGTCGAAATAGTTTCTTAAATGTGTATTATGTATAGGTACCGTAATTAGAAGACATGAAATATCAGAAAAGATAAACTGATCGCGGGTAAGATAAAGATAAAAAGTTTTGAAGTGGAAAACTAGACATTTTAAATTTACCGTGATCTTTCAATCAAACATCGTGAGCAAACTTGCACAAATCTACGAAAAAATTCTATGCTGTGGTTGAAATTCTCAATCCTCACTGGGCCCGCGTGTGAACTGCGACTTTGGCCAAAGCCTTTTCATTTTGATAGGAGATCTGTGCTCCGCATGGGAGCGTAGGTATACTTATAGACAAGGAAAAAGTAAAATTTCCGAAGTTCTCGATAGATTAACGTTTAGGACCTATTCATTCGAATCAACTTATCGTAAGCCAAGTTTCCTTTGAAAATGAAGTATTTAAGATACATGACTTGTCTTGAAATTTGTATTGACGATGTTTTCCGCAGCACAACCTGGATGAGAAATGTTCGGTTGGCCTTAATAGAACGCTGATGCGCAAGAGCGCTGAAAACCCTGGCTTGATGGAGTGCAATATGGACGTGTGAGTTTACTATTAAGTTATACAAGGTGAAGTCCCGGATCTAAGCCAACAACAAACTGGGAGCGCGGGGCGCCGACGGAGCGTGCCCAGCGC
The DNA here is from genome assembly GCA_947859365.1 of Archips crataeganus. Taxonomy (NCBI): domain Eukaryota; kingdom Metazoa; phylum Arthropoda; class Insecta; order Lepidoptera; family Tortricidae; genus Archips; species Archips crataeganus. The sequence continues at coordinate 2,307,771 of OX402053.1, read as the reverse complement.
GGTCAATAACACTAAATCAAATACGGTGTGCCGCGCTGCCGTTGTGTGTCACCGTAGGTATATTTGATTCAGTTCATTTTGATTCCCGGTTTGGTGTGGCTTTCAAAATAGGTCGACCAAAAGTAGACGGGGTCACCACCTTTATGTTGTCTGCATTCCCAAAATCCGCACAAAGCGTTTTCGCTCTTCCTTCATCATCCGAACAGCTAACACTTTCCTTACCTGCGTACGAGTTCCTTGAACAAGTTTCCAAGTCTGGGTGAATGAACATTTACTAAGCAAGTGTGCTCCATCGTATACCTCATCTTCGCTTTTCACCAAGCGTGATTGTGGTCCAACGCAACCCTAAATTAATTGTATAAAATAAGATTGATAGTAAAAAACTTGTAAGACTTAAATGCTGGAGGGAGTGGCGCCAGAGAGTATCTGCCCCCCCCCCCTGCCGGTTCAGAAACGCTGGAGAGGGGTGCCACTATCAAGTTTCTGCGTCGGTTCGAAAAAATCGTAGATCCGGGCCTTATAAAGTGTCTCAAAATTAATTTAGAATATTTCTTCAGGTGGTTGGATTACTTTGGCTGAACATGCCCATAAATGTTTTTGAGGATTTTTTAATTTTGGCTGTCAACTGTTTCCATACATTTTTTTGATTGCGTTTTGAAACAAAATTCCGATGAAAAATCTTTACAGGGGTGTTGCGTAAAATAACACAACCACCTGTTTGATTTCCTGTATACCTATTCCGAATTAATTTCGAGACACATTGTACATTTAGAGAAAATTGCAACAAATTAATTTATTAAATTAAATTCCAGAAATATCCTAGAACTATGCAAAGAGGCGGCACATTGGGAAAATCTAGGTTCAGAAATACCCCTACATGCATATCAGGTAACAACTGAGTACCTATCTATAGAATGATATCTAAATTAGAAACTATTTGAACTATTTGAAAAGTAAGTTCTCTAACTGTCGTTAAAATCGCGTATAGGTAACGCCACCAGAGTTGAGGTCACGCACACAACAACACGTCATGTAATGATAGCGGGATTTTGACATTTATTCGTACCGATAGCAAGTTCAACAGACTCGAGATAGAATTACAAGATTGACTAAAAATTTCTTCAACCTATTTCCTTGAGAATAATTTTGGAAAATACATCTAGTTCAAATAAAACCAAAAATAAAATATTTTGATCTATTATATATAAATCAGATAAGCATATTTTTCGCTATTTATATAATGCCGATTTTTCTCTTGCGAATATTTCTTATCAAGTTATCACCTTATCAGTTTCAAATTGTTTTATTTCAAAAATAGGTTATATGAAAAAAGAAAAATTATAATATGCATAGTATTGCGTAAGTATTTCATCATAAGATCATATAACTTACATTTTCATTCACTCAGTCATTTCATTCATTCACTATCTTTTTTGCAATCAGTACTTCATGTAGCTGTGTGTGTAATCTTTCGCCTCACCTCTGATGGCGTTACCTATATCTAACATTAGATATTTCAACCAACAGCAGGAAGTACTATTGGACCAAATGAATCGTAACCCTGTGTGGAACTTTTTCACAGACAATATCATAGTGACGTCGCATTCCCTGATAAAGGATATATCATAATCACCGTGGCATTTACTGTGAGAACCTTCTACTCTGAGTCAGTCTGGCAGTATCTTATCTTATCCAACCTCGACATTATTTTGTTTAATTATTTAATTTGATTTTGATTATTAATTTAATTTTTAATTTTGTTGTACAATTTTAATTAATTAATTTGAGTTTTACATGTATTTTTTTATTAACATAAATTTTACTTTTGACTTTTAATTATTAATTTCGTTTTATTTTACTTTGATTCTGATTTTTAATTGAAATATTGATTTAGACGACCGTGTGGCCTAGTGGTTAGAGAACCTGACTACGAAGCTTGAGGTCCCGGGTTCGATTCCCGCGTCGGGGCAGATATTTGTGTGACAAATAAAATACGAATGTTTGTGCTCGAGTCTTGGATGTTTAATATGTATTTAAGTAGGTATGTATTTACATAAAAATAAAAAAATAAATATCACGGGATAATCCACACCAATTGACCTAGTCCCAAAGTAAGCTAATCAAAGCTTGTGTTATGGGTACTAGGCAACGGATAAACATACTTATATAGATAGATACATACTTAAATACATATTATACACCCAAGACCCGAGAACAAACATTCGTATTTTTGATACAAATATCTGCCCCGACACGGGAATCGAACCCGGGATCTCAAGCTTCGTAGTCAGGTTCTCTAACCACTAGGCCATCTGGTCGTCTAAACATACAAACATATACATACATGTAAACGTATACGTGGTGCATATCTAATAAGTATGTTTATCCGTTGTCTAATACCCATAGTACAAGCTTTGCTTAGTTTGGGACTATGTCAATTGGTGTCAAACGTCCCACGATTTATTTATTTAAATTTTTAATTATTAATTCCATTCCAACTACTAACATTATTTTAAGAATTTATGTTTTCATGGTGTCATCCCTATTCACTAGTCCAAATTTTTAAAGGTGTACGCGAAGAGCAAAAGCTTGTTGTTCGTGTACGAGAGCGTGCTAGCCGTTGTGAAAGGGTACAACAAGATATTGGACTCACTCTCCGCTGACGAGAGGCTGCTCTTCAAGCCACTGACCTCGGTAAGTGTTCAACACCGTATTTACCATAGAGCACACGGATGGCACGGATTCCGTGCCAAGGCTCCCAAGTTCAAAGGGTCCCCCGAAAGACCGATAAAGTTTTTTATATTTTACACGGTGTATACCTATCATAATGGATTTATGGCTAAACCCAAGGATGATATAGACTGGATTGGCAGTCGCCATAGTACGGATCGGCCGCGGTTTTTGTAGTTCGATTATTAAATCTAGATGGCGCTGAAATATAGCCAGAGGCATTGAAGGCAAAACAATAAAACTACAGATGATTCATATTATTACTGCAAAATCTGCAAATGTATTATTACGCAATATTTTTGAAAAATAATACATTTGTAGTAATATGAAACATCTGTAGTCTTATTGTTTTGCCTTCAAATCCTCTGGCTATATTTCAGCGCCATCTAGATTTAATAATCGAACTACAAAAACCGCGGCCGATGCGTACTATGGCGACTGCCAATCCAGTCTATATCATCCTTGTTAAATCGTTTAACTTAGACCTCGCCCGCACGGTACAGGGGCTGGGGTGAGGTGCGGGCGGCGAGCGCGCCTCGTGTGGCTGCCGCCCCCACCTCTCCCGGCCCCCTTTGTCGTCCTACCCCCCAGCCTCTGTACCGCACGGGCGAGGACTAGGGATGCAAATATCGAAAGCAAGAACATCGATGTATCGATACATCGATGTTTCAGAACAAACATCGCCCCTAAAACATCGATGTATCGAAATGTTAATTATTTAATGTTCTATCTATTTAATAGTTAAATTGTATATTATCTATTATCTATAACAATATTATCTATTGAATAGGTAAGTCTTTAGAATAAGGAAGGTGTAGAGTAGAGTATAGGAAATAAAATTACCTTTAACAGCTATTTTACTAAAAATTTCTAATAGATGGCAGGCAAAACATCGATGTATTGTATAAACATCGCATAAAACAACATCGATATATCGATGTTTTGCAATGGTGAACATCGATGGCAAACATCGATGTTTTTTTCACTGAAACATTGATGATTCAAAAACATTGATGTATCGTTTGCATCCCTAAACGGGCTACACAAGTAATGACGTTGCCTCTAAATGCTTACTCCAAAATTTCTACAAGGTGTCTCGTACTTATTATAAGGATGGAGACCAAAAAGTTGAACCGCTTCAACACTTTCCGTGTCCGGGTGCCCCCAATGTGGGGTCATGAAGCTTTTTTTCAGGAGGCCGTGCTTCCACTAAAGTCACTGTCAATTGGAATTGCAAACAATGTGAACAAACCTTGTATTTAAAATGTCTTTAATTTCCATTTCCCACATCAAATACTGCTAAATCAGTGTGTTATTTAATCAATACTTACCACAACATTATCCTAAACCATTAAAACAATAAACGAGTGCTAGAATATGGTTATATCATTAAATGGTTTATTTACATTGTTCGCAATTTCAATTGAGAGTAAAGTGGTAGTAGACTTGGACGTGTGACTTTATCAAATCATTTTCTATGGGGACAGTGAACGTTTTCATATTATGTAGTTAACTATACAAAACAACTGACTGGAAAAAGGTCCACTGTGATACGAAAATTTAACTACCGGCGTTAAGACGTCCAAGTTATCGAACTTCACCCCGCACAATGGGTCTTGTTTAGTGCTGTTATAACACTTTCACAGACCAGTGCCCCATATAAGGGTCACAGCGACTTAGCTCCAGGGGTCTGTGCCCACATATGAGGCACTAAGAAACAACCAGACTTGCATCCAGTTACAAACTGAGCAGGACCGTTAAATTAGTTTGCTGGACTTAACTACCAGGAATTTGAAATTTGTATGGGACTTTCTGGAAGACCGTGGTGACTGAATTATGACCTGAGGGTTTGAGGCCATATTGTATATGGCTGCGGCTCCACTGAGGAGGAGACAAGCGGAGCGGAGAAGATACTTTTAGGGACCGACCAATCATATTAGTTGAAATCCACATCTCGTCTCCGCACCGCTTCAATGGAAACAATCAAGAGGAGACAAGCGAAGCGGAGAGAAGCGGAGAGGAGACTTGTACGGATCGACCAATCATAATAGTTAAAAAAATATATATATATACACGTCGATTTGAGAACCTCCTCCTTTTGTTTTCGTCGGTTGAAAATCCACATCTCGTTGAAATTCACAGCTCTGCTCCACTCAGCTCCGCTCGTCTCCGCCTCAGTGAAGCCGCAGCCTAAGGCGCGACCGCTCGCGCTGTGAGAGAAAGAAGTGGTGGAAATGATTGTGATTCCGAATGCGTTAGACAATAAAGCCTACGTATGCTTAGTATAAGTTTTACTTCACCAAATACTTCTCGATCGCATTTACGTAAAAATTTAAATTCTATGGTAACATGGACGCGCGCGCGCGGAGGTGCTGTCCATGTTTCCATAGTAATTGTTTTTTTTACGTAAACACGATCGAGAAGTATTTGGTGAAGTAAAACTTATACTAAGCATACTGGTCTTGAAGCCTTTGTCGTATTACGAGTCCAACTTTTTTCCCCAATGCGCTAAAATTCGTTAATTAAAATAATGCAACTGGATACAGATCATCACATCAATAAATTAACACTTTTATTCGAATATCACATGATAACATTAACTTCTTCCATTCTAAATTAGGACCACAACATAATAGAAATAATTTAAAATGAATAAAATTGAAATGAAAATTATTATAGCATAAATCTTGCCAGGTGAATTTTTCGCTTCGAGCCCTTATCTTTCTAAACAAACTGTATCTTTATAGTATTAAGGTTCAAATTTAATGTAATGGCTCGAAGCGAAAAATTCACCTGGGAAGATTTATACTATAAATAACATAAAATACTAAATTAAACAACTCCATTCTAAATAGGACCACAACATAATAGAAATTAAAATGAATAAAATTGAAATGAAAATTATTAAATAGGTAACATAAAATACTAAATTAAACAACTATCTAAATGCGTATTCATATCATCATGCTCCACCATTTTAAGGCAACAAGGGCATGGTAACTTAGTTCCAGTAGCGTTCAACAGCTGTGTCTCATCGAATATGTCGTCGTCATCATCTATCACGATGGTGTGATTAGCAAAACTAGTGGACGCTCCTTCTTCAGGCATTGTGCCATTATTACCAAGGAAAGCCAAGCACTCCTCCAAATGTTCATCAATAGTTGTGGTAACCTTTTCTCCACAACATGGACATTTAGGCTCTGACAAAGCAGATACAACGCTAGTCCCAGGTTCTAACTTAACTGGTGGCAGTTTAATTGTTCTCGCATCATCACCAACAAACGAAGGCAAGAAACCACTTCCTAAATCTCTGTCCTCTTTCGGTACTATAAAGTTACCAGATTGTTTCAAATGCTTATCAAATTGAATCTTCTTCACTACCGACTTCACTTTGTCCATATCATTGGGGTCGAATTCAGTTTTTGGTACGACTGGTTTTAAAACATCTTCCCAGTTTAAATTGTCATCTAAATTCTTTGGCTCTTTTATTATATCGACTTCATGTTTGGTGTGATTACGGAATGTACCTCGCATTGTACTTAATGATCTGTCTAAGTCTTTTCTCATCACAGAATAGTCTAAACTGCCGTCAGTTTCTCCAATTTTACTTCTATATGGTGGAATTTGAGGTACTTTGTAAATATTTTTTGAAACTGGTTTAATCTCTTCAACTAAAGGTTTCTCTTCGTTTCTGTTTCCTTTATAAGGCGGGATCGGGGCTATATTTTTATGTATTTCCTTTAAAACCGGTTTGGGATCTTTAACTAAATTTATTTGATGGTTTGCATTTCGACTTGGAGCTATATTAGTAGACGGAGAGACAAAGTTTGGTTGTTTACGTTCTTCTGTGCCATTACATATTTCGGAAATTATATCTTTATTCAAACATTCGTCTATGTGGCTATTTATAAAACTTTCATCAACTTTTAATTTACATATTGGACAGTCAACTTCAGATACTTTTGAACGATTGGCACTATTTGAATTATTTACAGCAATCAATTTCTTAGTATTACTATTAGACACTGCTATCTCTATACTCTCACCATATATATCTCTGAGGAGGGATGATGCAGCGGTTTTGAAATAATCATCTATTTTTTTCACTTTACATGGGGGAGAATCAGTATGCACCGAATTAACCTTATGTTTAACTGCCTTTTGTACATTCATTTTGGTATCAATTTCATCAACTAATTCCGCGATTGATACACGTTTACGATTAGTGGTCGTTTTGGGAGCATTGTTGGTACTACTTGGTAATTTTACCCTGACAACCTGTGGAGGTGGCGTTAATGGTTTGTTAACAGTTGAAGGCAGATGTCTGTTAGCCCACATATTTCTGACTGCCTCTGCAACATCAACAGAACTCGACCTCATTCTGTTTCCCTGCAATGTGTTAGCTTTTCCAGTAAAAACAGCTGTTGCCTTCACTGCTGGTGCACCAAAAGTGTTGATACCTTTTTGCGTGACCACTACTGTACTGGCACCATTTGACTTAGTAATCCCGGGCTTAGGATTTTTAATTGGTCCGTTTGTTACTTTTGGTTCCCCTATCGGTGCAGTTTTCTTATTTGTTGTTATATACTTAGTGATATCACCTTTAGACTTGGCTGCTGGTTTTTTCTCTTTCTTTTCTGGTTCCTTGAATTTAACAAATGTACCTCCACAATTACGTTGATGGGATGACCACCAGTGGTCTGAGGGCCCGGGAGGTTTGTTGCAGGTGCGGCGGACTATCCCGAAGTGTGGTCGGCGCAGTTGACAGGGGCCGTCGCAGCGCCACCAATGCGTCTGGTATACCTCGACCTGTAAATGTAACAAGAGAAATTTAAAAAAAATGGCTGGGCCAATCATGTTTTAGACATTTTTTTATACAAATGTTACTTGGCAATATGTATTGCGGCATCCTGAAGAATTCGTTTTTTTACCTGCCGTAACTATTTAATTTTCAGGGATAAAAAGCAATCTTGTTTGTATCATAAAAATCCATTTTGTAGTTTTTGATTGAAAGATTTCTAAATACCTACCCATAAATTCTCACAAACTTTTGCATTTAGAATAGTTGTAAAAAGTTTATGCACATAATGTAGGTACATAAAAAGATGTAAAATGTGACTTGTAGGTTTCAATCTGCCACTGAGGGTCGGTTCACGCCAAGAGAGAATATGTAAACAAGGTCAAGTACTCATTTAACACCTTCCCTGTCTGGATGCTCCCAATGTGGGGTCATGAAGTTTTTTTTAGGAGTCTGTGCTTCCTCCATGGGTTCACAACTTCAAAGCATTAAGTAAGCAAATGCAAAGCAAGCTACATTAAGGACTTGAATAGTTTAACACATTCAGTCTCATAGAAATTTCAAATTTCTGGTATGTCCTGCAAATTAGTTTAATCATTGCACCATTCTCCTCAGTGTAAACAAGATATTGTACTAATCTGGATGCAAGTCTAGTTATTTCTTAGTGCCCCATATGAGGGCAATGTTGCTGTGACCCATACATAGGGCACTGGACTGTGAAAGTGTTAAACATGTTAACATCTTACTGCAAAGTATCATTCATGCTTAGATTATTTACATACTAGATAGTGTCAGTAGCAAACACTGCAATACAAAACGTCCAAAAACCCATTTGACAGCTTCATTATATGATTGCATTACGTCATTCCGGTTGAAGGGGGCAAATGACATATAAGCTAACAGTTGGCTTATATTTTTCGGGACGTTTTTTTATGCCGCCTAAGCTCTATCTAGTGTATAAATAATCTAAGCATTCATGCTTCAAGAGTATCCTTGCAAAGTATCGGCTGATACAAGTCAAATAGTTCTCCAATAAATTACCTCATCATGAAAATCATGATAAATGCTGATTTTGAGTCCTGCAGCGTTGTTTATCCGGTGCATGTGCGCTTGGAAGTTTGGTCCGTGCCCATCTCTGTTCTGATCTCGGGATGTGACAAACAGGAATGCGTGGATCATTTCATGGAGCAATGTTTCAACTAGATCCTTCCTCGGTCTTAGTTTTAGGAGTGGCTCGCTCAAAGCTATGTCGCAGAGGCCTCCTCTGCCTTCATATCTGTAAATGTTTGAAGTTTTTTAGCTACTTTTTATTGCTTCTAGGGTGTTATCTTGGAGATAAATGTAACACGTTTGCTGCGGCAATTACTTTAACTTGCAATTAACCATACATGTATCGGGTCACATCAACCCGATACCGCAGCAAACGTGTTAATGAGCTTATGTAGTATATTCTTAGGTCACACTAAATCTAATGACATGAGAGTTTATGAGGGGTAGCTAACCAGGCAGAAGCCGGGTTATGTTGGTAGGCGCGTGATGAGAAAACGGTCTAATGACAGACTGCCATTTGTTGATCTATGGGTGTGGTTAAATCCATTATAAATGTGAAAGTGTATTTGTTTGTCCTTCTTTCATGTTGAAACTGAGCAAAGGATTACCATGATTTTTGTATGGATTTAGTAGAAGGGCTGGACAGTGACATAGGCTACTTTATACCACAGGAAAATATATCATTTCCATGATAAAACGCCTTTTTGTTAGCTTCACCAGAGGCCATCAGCTGGTAAATAATAAATAAATAAACTCAAAACTGTTAATACAGTGAATATTGGTAGGGGTGTCACTTAAATTCATGTAATATGTATTGACCTATGATATTTATTAACATGTATGAATTTTCAAAGTTGCTCACAGGGGCTGTTTGTCCTATGTGACCCAACTGATCCTATACGGCCAGAAAAGAGTGTTACATTTTGTTTGGAGGACAGAAAAGGTTTAAGAGATATTATTATATCTAGATCGACTTACGAGCATACTCCAGCGCAGGAATACATCCGCTTGCTCCATCTCACGACGGCTCGACTGGCTAATTTAGTCCAAAAAAACATTTGATCGAACTGTATGAACATATTGTGAACATTGGGAGTCGGGTCGATCAATTCCAATTCTGGATCCGCCAAGTTTATTTTGGCATAGTTAGTTCGTTCCACACTTAACATTATCGCGGAGGTGAAAATTCTACCTAATTCTTAAAATAATTAGTTTTTTAATTAGTTTTACGTAAAAACAATCTTCATGTTCCGGTTCAACATTATTATTAAAAAGATGACAGGTGACAGCTGTTTAATGAAATGACAAATAAAACTTCATTCATTGTATATCGCTAGCGCTAAAAAAAGTGGACCGAACTTAACCGCCTACGCGCACGTTCGAACAGTTTTAATGTTAAATTTAAGCTTAGGTTGAAATAAAAAAATATTCTTTATTTAATAAATAAATCAATACATAATAACTATTTCAGCCTATGGAATCAAAATTGCCATTTTGTTTATATTGCCAGCTTTAATGTCATTTCTACCAATAGTAGTATGTAACTATGTGAAATAAAGAAATAATGTCATATGTGTTAAAAGGACATTTTTATTTACCTTTTAAATATTACTTCTTTCATTATTGACGAACGAAATAATGTACGCATTAAGAGTCAGCAAATTATAAAAATCTACATGTCATTTCATTATGGTGCAAGTGCTGTAATCGGGAGTTATTGTGTTTTTAAATTTGATAAATGCTTAGGTCTGATCCATGCAAAAAATGTTTTAATAATGTCTCTGCTGGTTAGTTCTCTCGTTTTCCGCACAATGTATTTATTTTTATGAAGCCCAATTTTGATAATCATAACTCATCGTTTTTACAGGCATGTGAGAAAAAAGTGCAACCTGGAATTTCAAAGTTAACGTGGACATCGACCATGTCTGACGCGTATATTGCAGACTGTGTTGTCCAGATAGGAGAAGTAAGTTAAATGTTAACAGATAAATATATATATAATAAATTGGGGAAAGAATACTGCTATAAAAAAATAATATTAAATACGATATGATTAGCCACGAACGCAATTAAGTATTTTATTTTTACAGCTTCAAGATTTTGTAACTACTTATAAGAATTGCAACTTGAATTTAATAAAAATTATGGAAAAAATATGCGACACACCACTAATGGAGTTTGATATTTACAATGTGTTTGTAATACAAGAACTTCGTCATTTAATACGAACTGTGGAAGCAGACGCCTCTGAAAAAATCTTGGAAATGTACAAAGAAATTATAATTTATTTGGTAATCGTGTACGAGGGTTTTGAGGCTTTCATATTCCAGGTAAACAAAAAACAACAGAATTAAGCTTTTAAGGTTAAGAAATGTAATGACGGCAAATTCAAGACACATTACTTGTTAATACGATAGCAAAAATATTTTACTTTCAGATGGCAGAACATTGGGTTAAATATGTCAGAAGGTTTGATGGTGCATTAGAAGACGCCTTGCGATTAGCAATTAAAGCTACGATGCAGAACATATACAAATGTGTCCATGGAGATGGTAGGCAAAATAATTGAATCCATTGAAGGGTCGTCTTATTTGATAAGCGATTGCTTTTTCTTTATTACTTGATTACATAGACCATGAAAAATGTTTACCTTTTTATAATAATTATTTTTGAGCTCATGCAATAAATTGGAGTGTATATACATTGGTTGATGATTTCAGGTACTATGGCTCCTTCTCCACTGATAAAAATGAATTTGTATCTGACTGGTAAAGATATCACTTTCATACCAGCGCGTTTCGAAATTCAAGACACGTTTAATACGATCCTTGAAGAAATAATTCATATAATGGGAACTGTTCCTCGACTGTTCGAGAAGTTTGCTTTGCCCGCTGGTGGCTTGAAAAGATTTTGTGAAGTCATACAAGTTGACACTGACTGTAATAAGCTACAATCTCTCATTGACGCAGGTCAGCACATACAAAACGACGATTTTAAAACCAACTGAAGTCTAACTAACTTAATTCTAGTTGCTTAAACTATTTTTGTTGTTTGGTTGTGGAATAATTATATTATTATCTAACCATTAAAAAAAAGTTATGCGTCTAAAATTTGCCTTTCCAGAAATTGATTACAACCTAGGTCTAATTAATGAACATATACGCATGTGGGACCCTTATGCTCACATCTGGAAGGTAGACAAAGATAATTTTATGGGTAAATATAGAGCAGAAAATCATACGGCAGCAGAATTTGATGCTTTGATCATCAACTACAGTGACTTGGCCAATGCTGTTCAAATTCAAGAAACTGTAAATCAGGTATATGTTATAATTTGGTTAATCATCACCACTGGTGTCTTTCATAGAAACGTGGAGAATAAATCTAACTTAAGTAGGTACCCTTCTCTACTTTGATCTTAAATTGGCTTTAAGGGGCCATAATTAGCTTAAAATACACAAACAATACGTTTACTTTCAGTTTACCACTGACAGAAGCTTGCCTTCATTTAATTTCCAACTTTAACGCCATACAAATAAAGTAGCTATTACAAAATCTGCAAACTTGGGTAACAGTATTCTAAAATTGGCTTTATGTGTAGGTCATTAAAGTTGAATATGAAATTAAGGCAAACCATCTGTCAGTGGTAAACTTAATGTAATTTTACTGTAATGCTAGTGAATATGGAATAGACGTAACTTTACACATTTAAAATAATATATACCGAGACACTATTATATTCTGTTTCAATGCAGATTCATTTCGTAACACTGAATTCAAGCGTGCTAAAGAAATCTATAATAAAACATTGCCTGCGTTGGCAAGTTATGCTAGGAGAACTGCTACGAAAGATCACGGAATTTGATATAGATGAAGTTTATACTTACGTGGAGAAGTGCAGCGAAGCAGCTATGCAGGTACAAGTAGTACGATGATATTAAGCCACCCGGTTAATCAATAATCTAAAAAAATATACTTATAGAATCATGATTGTAGATGCCGGCTGATTTAAAAGAACTCGCCTCTTCAATAGCGACATACGAACGTTTGATGAATGATTTGCCTCGCATTGAAAAAACGTTTCCTCCTATTACAGATAAGATGCATACATTAGGTACGATATTTTATGTAAATAATGCATGATAAAGACACTGAAGTTTACTTCTCGAAATGAGAAAACAAACAACATGATAAATTTTATAAATGTAATATTGATTCTAGCTAAATTTGAGGTGGAATTAAGTTCTGATATGGTGACTCGACACGAAGAAATTCCTATACTCTGGGCAGACTATTTGGCACTCCTCGAGGAAGCCAAAAAACAACTAGAAGGCAATAAGGACAAATTTAAAGCTGAACTTTTGGAGCAGGCTGAGGTAATTATTCAAATATAATATAAGCTTCGGAATCCAAAATCTGAATGGCTACTTATTTCGCATGAAATGTATAATAATAATAATAATAAATTTATTTATTCGGATAACATGATCCATATTCTTGTTAGTGTTTTCCTTAGAACTGTGTTAGTACTTATAGCTAGCAAGCGAAAGGGTATTTTTAATTAAATGTTGCATCAATTAGCATTCATTTCTTACAGCTAAAATTTTCAGGAGACTATTATGTCATTATTATATATTTTACCGTTACGAGACTTTCAACATCTCCAATTCATCAATATGACGGTGGAAGTATTTTACACTTCTACTGAACATAGATAAACAGTTTATTGAATTTGTGTCATAACTCGTAAAAACTTATTATTGCTAATGGGACTAACTAATGGGCCCCTTTAAATCTTATAAAACCTAGTAGAGTTCTAACATGATTGTTTTGAAAGAAATACTTTCTTGCGGCTATTCATTTTGGTTATGGCTTTTCGGAAGTGCCGGTAGTATAAAGAGAGACATGTAAAAGAGCCTTTTGCAGCTTACTTACGGAATAAACTTTTTAATTTTTGATGTTTAGTAGAATAACATGAACATATAATTACTGTTTTATTTATTACATATATAATAATTATTAAACTTATAAATAAGCCGCTCTCATTACCATACGACTGGTTTGATTCTGATATTTTTTAAATTATTGGTTTCTTTTTTCATACCCATATGAAAGATAAATTATTGGAAACTAATTTACATAGATAATACTGTATATTTTGAAATCAGGAATTTAAAGAAGCGGCCAAAGAATTTTGCGAAGACTTTTACCAATCAGCCCCAGTTAGTTCTGATATTTCCGGGAAAGACGCTTTATCTCAACTAAAAGCATTCAGAGAGCAGTTAAATGCGCTAAGAGCTCAAGAACAACAAATACGAGATGGTCTTGCCGTGTTCAATCTAACGTAATCATTTTGAATTTTAAATTAGTTATTTGTAATTCGTAGTTGAAGTTCTCCGGGGATAACACAAATGATAATCATGAGTTGTATAAATAGCTTTTAAGGTGTAATATCACTGTAGTTTCGGGTTTCTAATAATTTTCTAATAAACATGACCGGCGAGAGCCAGTCCTAGGCCAACTACGTAATATTGCGTAGTAGTTGATGTAATGGCCGATGCTAGCTACGCAATATTACGTAGTTGGTATTCAGTGGGCTAAGTCTTTTCTTCTCTCTTGAAAGTTGATTCAAGTTTCATATTTCAATTTATTGAGCAACTTCCAATAATTTAAAGGACTCCAGTGAACTTGGATCTACAGAAGATGGAAAAGGAGCTGGAGAAGCTAGAGGAAGTCTGGGGCTTGGTCTTCCAATGGGAGGAGTCTTGGGATAAATACAAAAATCAAACCTTCTGGGAAATGGAGACGGACGAAATGGAAGAAAATGTTATGTTCCTCTTCAGGTGAAACGCTAATGTTAACCGTAGGAATAAAACAGGGCTATTTAAGAACGAGAACTATTTATGTAACAAGTTTTGTCTAATAAATCAATTTATTTGTAGGTTACTTTTTTACCCGTTCTTGATTGTGTTAAATGTATTAAATTCTAGATAAATTATCACACTGATTCCTTATACGTTATTATTTTAAAGGAACTTCAACCGACTCTCCCGGCAGCTTAAGGACAAGGGATGGGATATCATCGATACAACTAGGGTGAAGGTTGACGCATTTAGGCGTACCTTACCCCTCATTAACGATTTGAAAAATCCTTGCATGAGAGAACGGCACTGGGATAGGATTAAGGCCTTTATGGGAGTGTGAGTAAAACCATATATTTCAAACTAAATACAAACTGAAATATAGATGCACAGAAAAACCCCAGAAAAAAGACCAATGCTGGGAATCGAACCCAGGTCCTCAGCGTTCCGTGCTGCGTGCTTATCCCTACACCATCACTGGTCTAGAGGTTAGCGACGAATTTTTCCCATACATCGTACATTTCAGTCTGTTTCAGTGTGTTAATCACCTTATGCAGTGATAAAGCGCGCATCTATGTTATGCCCTCTACCGAGAGACTTAACACTCCTTCGGAACTAACCGCTCACCTGGACCAAGAGATGGCGCTACTGTGCCGACTTTAACAAGTTAGGTATGAAGAATCTTTTTGTATTTATTTTTCAACTTCATGGTTTCACGGGATGACCGTAAAAGTAAAAAAAAAACCGGCCAAGTGCGAGTTGGACTCGCGGACCGAGGGTTCCGTACAAATTTATATGTATCTATGTACATCCAGTCTTAGCAGACCCCTGCTCCTAAGCAAAATGTGCGCAGTGTGGGATCATTGTAGATTGGTTACTGATATAGACAGAGAGACAAAAAAAATTATGCTTTTCGCAATTTTTCCTTTATCTGTGCTATAAGAACTTGCTTCGTACCAAATTTAAAGATTCTGAGTTGACGTGAAGTACCCTGTAGGTTTTGATTCCCTTGCGAGTGTCGAAAATTTGCGCCATAAATAGTTTGGTTACTGATATAGACAGAAATACAAAAAAAAATATGCTTTTCGCAATTTTTCCTTTATCTGTGCTATAAGACCTTGCATCGTACCAAATTTCAAGATTCTGAGTTCACGGGAAGAGTGCCCTGTAGGTTTTGATTCCCTTGCGAGTGTCGAAAATTTGTGACATAAATAGATTGGTTACTGATAGAGACAGACAGACAAAAATTATGCTTTTCGCAATTTTTTCTTTATCTGTGCTATAAGAACTTGCTTCGTACCAAATTTCAAGATTCTGAGTTCACGGGAAGAGTGCCCTGTAGGTTTTGATTCCCTTGCGAGTTTTGAAAATATGCGAAATTTTGCGTCATAAACGGCTGTATCTTTTGATTGCGTTGGCTTAGAAGTTTGATTTTTTCACAGCTCCAAGGGACAGTAGACTTGAGTATTAAGTATAAATTTCAGCTTGATACCTCCTCGCGTTCCTGAGAAAAAGGGTTTTGACAGACAGACGGACGGACGGATAACAAAGTGATCCTATAAAGGTTCCGTTTTTTCCTTTTGAGGTTCGGAACCCTAAAAATGAAGTTGAAAAATAAATACAAAAAGATTCTTCATACCTAACTTGTGAGTAAAATTTTACTGAATTAATCTGAGTTTTGTGAGTGAAACAAAATTACTTCTTCATCCCCAGTTGATTGGGAAATAATCTTATTAAGAGTAGAAATAAGCTTTTCAACATAACATTTTAATGAAATAAAGAGTTTGAGTAATAGAGAGTAATTATTCTTAGAGAGTTTGATCAAAACTCGGAAGATTTTAAGTTGGACCTCATTATGAAACTGAACTTCCAAGCTTATGGTGAAGACATTGCGGAGGTGTCTAACGCAGCAACTATGGAATTAAACATTGAGAATGGATTAAAGTCTATTCGAGAAGTATGGAAGAACACTACTTATGAAATGCAGCATCATCACGGTGACATGTATAAGATCAAGAGTACTGAAGAAGTTTCACAGGTTTAGTTTTTCAATAATTCATCCTCTATTATTAAAAAAATTCTAAATTTAATATAGAATTTTGACTTTGACTTTGACTTTGACTTTGATTTTGTAATTAAAATATTATTAAAATGATTAAGATATTATCATTAAATAATATCCTTAATAACAGTTTTTGGAAGATCATCAAGTACAGCTGTCCTCCATGAAATCAACCAAATACGTTGAACCATTTATAAAGGAAGTCGATTACTGGGAAAAGTCTTTGGGCTACGTTGCCGAATGTATTGAGGTAGCGCAATTATCAATAACATAATAAATAAAAATAATAATAATCATTTATTTCCCAGCAACTAAATTACTCATACATAATTATGTTAGTAAGTGGTTTATTTCCTAGACTTAATACTCAATTATACTATAATACTTAACTAATGCTTAGTAATACTTAATTTACGGTAAAATACTTTTGTAGTAAATCATATAATTATACTTCTTCATTCTCTCTAGATAGCTTTACAAGTACAACGGCGATATCTTTACCTCGAAACTATATTCGCTGGTGAAGATATTAGAAAACAACTTCCGAACGAAGTGAAAATATTTGATCAACTTACCGCTGATTGGACTGAAATTACTAAAAAGTAAGTTTTAGTACATCCATTAAATTAATAAAATAATGAAAAAGTTCTTAAAAAAAACTCACATTATTGAACGATCACGCTAAAAGAGATACTTAGTTCGAGAGTATAAAGTTATAGATAGTAGACAGTAGTTAGGGATGAAGATTGATTATACACATTTTTACACTTTACTCATTCCGAATATATAATAATAGTAATAATTTGAAAAGTATTTGTCTTTGTCCGCGACTGTACCTTACTCGTTAATTATCGTTAGTAAATTATATTTTTACATTATTTCAGTATGTACGCTGGAAAAAATGCAGTAGAAGCTTGTCTATTCAAACCAGCGCCATACGTTTATAACTTGCTGAATACGATGGTAGATAATTTAGACGGGATTCTTCGAGCTTTGGAAAAGTATCTTGAAACAAAGCGTCAGCTGTTTCCAAGATTTTACTTTATTTCTAATGATGACCTATTAGAAATTCTTGGTAATTCAAAAAGGCCACAGTTAATTCAAGTTCATTTAAAGAAACTCTTTGACAACGTTACTAAAATAAGGATCGATAAGGTAAAATTTAAACTTTCCGGGCTGTTAGTTCCACTACTAGGTTCCACTGGGTGGGTCCATCAGGATTTTCAAGAAGTCGTGGACCCATTTATGTAGTGGAACCAACAATATTACTTTCAGGTAGTATTATTTTGGACTAATCAAATATGGCCCCACTATTCTTCAGTACAAAGAATACTTGACCAAGGAACAGCTGGATACAGGCACCTATCAGTTGCCGCCAGCTGCCCTCCTAATTATATAAATAATAAGAAATAATATATTTATACCTGAACAAAAAAAACTTGAACCTATTGCAATGCAACAGAAGTGCAGATAATAATATAAATATTTTCAAATCCTAATATTCCTACTATTATTCTCATGCTGTGGGTCCACGACTAGGTATTTGAAAATCCTGCTAGACCCACTAGTGCAACCTAGCAATGGATAGTTCCATTACAGTCCGGAAGGAATTTAATAATGAATTTAGCAATAGATTATTATTGTAATTCATTTTGCTTTTCATATTTTATTTAAGTAGATTAGAGTAGATTTTTTAATTCTTAGTAGCAACCCTGTTTCTTCTGTCAAAGTCAAAACAAAACCCATAAAAAAGCACGTTGTTTAAGTTGTTAAAGTTGTTTTGTTTTGAGCAGTTTTGTTTGACTTGTGGTGTGGTGTGTGTTGGTTGGTTTTGCCGTGCGCTCCGCACCATACGACAGCGGCGTTTCTTTTTATTTTAATTACAATACATACAATCGAAATAGTACAGTAATAGTGATGTGATGAAAGCTTGTTCTTTATTGTAATCTCATGATAAAAAAAAAAAACACTTGAAAATGGAAGACGATCACTTGGAGAACTGTTACTTCGTGCCGTTATCTACTTTGGTAAGTATTATAGTTTACTTTTTCCTTACTGAAACAAATACATATTAAATAATTTTCGCAAATATTTAACTAATTTGCAGCTGATAGACGAACGATATTTACATCGTGGTTGTCTTGTTTAATTCAAAATTTCTAACTAAATAAAGACGAATTCACGTCTGTCGCCACCTCCATCACTTCGTATCATAGATATTTTTTACGTCTTTGCATAATCAAATGTTTTTTGAGTGAATTGGGGGCTACGCAATTGGGATGTCCCAATTTTTGACAACATATAATAAATCGAAAACCGTTTGGAGAAATAGGCTTTGTGAAGCGTTCTCAGAAATCAGATTCCAAAAATATGATAAAATGAATTAAATAAAGAAAATTTAAGTGATGACCTTCATTTGACCCCTGCAGTGAATCGTCACAAAGGAAGGTATAAAGCAGGTCTACACTCTAAAGCAAATTGACAGTTTGAAATGTTGCTGTCCTGCTTATAACAGCAAAGAGTGACAAAGACAGAACTTTAATCACATGATGCGCACCTGGCTTGAAACAGTTGTCATTTATCGTAAAGTCAGAAATGTATACGAGTATTTCCAATGTATTTTTACAAATTTAATTATTAAATTACTATGTTATAAGTAAATATAAAAAAATTTAAATATCAGATTTTAATAAAAAATATCTATTTACTATCACACCATTTAACAAACAGGAATAATTGAAGCTAAAAGAAGAGAAATAAATAAAACTATATTTTGTCATGGTTCATTTAGGACCCTAAGCCGTACTTGTACTTATTATTGACAGTGACAAGACAAATCAGAGGCCCTACCACAAAGTGCATAATTCGAACTTCGTTTTGTGCAGTCCCGCTCACGCTAATATGATTTGACACGAGAGTGAGAGGGATAATACGATACGAACTTCGATTTTCGAATTTCGTAGTAGCGCCTCAGCAGTGCCACAGATTATGTTATGTACGACTTGAATTTTTCTAGGTAATGGAACGTGGCTCTCTCACTGTGACGTCATCCAACGCATTTCTTAAAAAAATTATAAAAAATTAAATACTCAACCAAATTCAAAATCGATGAAAATGGTATCTTAAAATATCCTATTCTTTCCAAATAAAATATAAAAACTATAGGTTATTTTTTTTGGTGCATCCCAATTATTGTCTCATGGTTGTCCTAAGCATTTTTCTATGGAACAGTATGAAGATCACTTGGAAAACTGGAGACTGAGTATTCAACACAAAAAAGTTGATTCACCCTTTTAACTCGTTGTCTTTTCCCATTGGTTGGCGCAAGTCTATGCCGATTTTGTTTTGTTTTGTATAATTGAATAATAGCTATGTTAAAAAAATAACATATTTCATATTTTGTTTCAATACTCGAAGGTTTTAGCTTATCTATAGTTTTTATACAGCTTGATGTTCACATATTACTTAAACAAAAAAATTACAAAAAGTAAATGTTAATAATCATGTAAATAATCCATTTTAACTTGATTCTATTTCAAATTTTCACAGCAAAAGGTGTTATCATTTGTCAGCACACCTCTGGATACCAAAAGTACTTGCAGTCGCAACCTGTATCAGCTCCAATTACAAAGAACCACGGAGAAACCCCTCCGTGATCCGATAACGTTCCACGCGGTGATCAGTTCAGCTATCTACTCGCACGATTGGAACAAGCTCCTGTATCTGCTGAAGAAATGTCCCGTTTCTGAGATGAGAGAGCCGAAATTTACTAATGATATGGATATCTATATTAGGGTGAGCTTTAGTTTTTATGCCATCATCATCATCATCCTAGCCTTCATACATGGTGGTAATGGTCATTGGGATTTTGAGTTGACTATACAATTTATTTCCATAACAATAGGCTACTTTCCCAACTAGTCAGTCTTTTAGATTATCAAAAAATATTGGACACGTATTTTTTATTTTGTCAATTAACAAAAAATTACGAAGATATGGCGCGTTGAAGTTTCGCGTGACGTCACTTGTTCCTACACTTTGTATGAGCGTTTTAGGAACAAGTGACGTCACGCCTCGTCACGCGGAACTTCAACGCGCCATATCTTCGTAATTTTTTGTTTAATTGTCAAAAGAAAAATTATGTGTCTAATATTTTTTGATAATGTAAAATACTGACTATTATTAGTCGAATTATTATTTTTTTACCTAGGAAACATCCCTATTTATATTATTGTATTGTAAATGTTAGTTGGATATTGAAAATTATGAAATATAGCCTCCTAAAAATCTAAATGTAACACAAAACACTTTTAGTGAATACATTTACAAGATATTGAATAATTGAAAAAAATTTGATAGGAATTGGTACCTAATTCTTTCAACTAATTTAAACTATCATTAATAGAATTACAAAGTAACCCCTAAAGCCTGAAACCCCATGAACACTAATAAAACTGTAATTTTGCGCGCTGTTATTTTTTTTCTAAAATAAAATATATACTAATTTAATTCTTTACTGGAGTACTTCCATACCCTTCAGTTATTACGGGTAATTCTGTAACACCCTGTATATCATAAAAATAATTCATTTAAGAAACATTAATTATCTATCTGTCATCAATCTTTGACATCATCTCATCAACATCTCAAGCCTATTATACGCCCTACTGCAAGGTAGAGGGTTCCTCTCACAATGACACAGCCTGGGCTGTAGTTCCCATGCGGGCCCACTGCCGATTGGGAACTTAACACACAATCTTTTCCTTTACCATAAAGCTCATGTAAATTAAAAATTTTGCTAATAAATTCAGAAAAAATCAGAGGTGCAAGCCCAGTTTTGAACCCACAACCCTCTGCTGCCTATGACATTTATGATGACTGGATGGTTGAGTGGTTAGAGAACTTAACTATGGAGCTTGAGGTCCCAGGTTCAATCCCCAGTTGGGCCAGATATTTGTATGATAATTACAAAAGTTTGTGCTTGAGTCTTGGATGTTTAATATGTATTTAAGTTTGTATTTATTTATATCTTAGTACAAGGGTCTTCAACCTTTTTGAAGTCAAGGGTCTAGTATACTCTGATATTGGTTTGGTGGGCCATAACATAATAAAAACATTCCATTCAAAACTAAAACTTTTTAATCTGTAAGTAGGTATAATTGGTAGACATGTGAATTTAATTTTGTCAATACAATGTCGGGCCGCCATGGACGCAACCCTGGTTGAAGAACCTTGTCTTAGTATGAACTAAAACAATTACTTTGCTCACCCGCGACCTTACAATAGTTACGTTTATGCAAGAAATGTGCGTTCATGCAGTTCCTCCACCTTGGGTCGAATTTGAAGTTAGTATTAATTAAATATGCCTTATAAATAAATAAACAAAAAATTCAAGGTAGTTTTATAATATGTCAATAAAAGTTAATTTTTGTGGGGTAGTTTGAGAATAAGAAAAATAAAGTGGGTACTTGAGAAGTTACAGTGACAAGTTAAAACATTTGTTTTGGTTTGTTAGTTTAACATTTGGTAGCATAGCATACGGTTGTGGTAACTCTGAAGATGAGCTCTGGTTGAGTTCGAAACGCGTCAGTGTAGCTTGGTGGTGGTGATGGTTGGGTTTATGTGATTTGTGTGTGTTCGTACAGTGTGGAGGTGGAGGAACTGCATGAACGCACATTTCTTGCATAAACGTAACTATTGTAAGGTCGCGGGTGAGCAAAGTAATTGTTTTAGTTCATTAATATGGACCTCCGCAAAGTAACGCCTGATTCAATAAATTACTTGTCTTAGTATGTTTATCCATTGTCTAGTACCCATAGTACAAGCTTTGCTTAGTTTGGGACTAGGTCAATTGGTGTCAATTATCCCATGATGTATTAGTTAGTAATTGTTATTTATTTTTAATTCCAGGCATACACAATACTCCTGATGAATCATCCCTATGCCAAAGCGAACTGCCTTCTCGATGACTACCTCCACATGGTGCTTGGCTGTCGATCCCAGGAGGACAAGAAGGCTGTGATCAAAGTACTTGTCACCCTGACTGACAAGTTGTATGACAGGTCAAACAGAGCCAGAACGGTGGATACTGTTGATGAGTAATATCACTTTTTTTGTTTGGATGGACAATTTTGCCAGTGTCAAGGTTGAGAACTACAGGTGATTGGTGTCAAAATTGTGTCACATTTAACACTTAGTATGATTTGACGCTGTTCAACGCTGCCCCCGTAGTGTGCCGGAGCGCTGATCAGTGCCGAAATCACAAAAGCTACATTTTATTGAATTTTGATTTGCTAAATTCAATCAAACAATGATTTGATATCCAGTGACCAGTGGTGGTGTAGGGGTAAGCACGCGGCACGGAATGCCGAGGACCTGGGTTCGATTCCCAGCATTGGTCTTTTTTCTGGGGTTTCTCTGTGCATCTATGTTTCAGTTTGTATTTAGAATGAAATATATTGATATATTTAGTGATTTTGTCACTGATCAGTGCTAAGTCATACAAATAATAGTATTTAATAGGAATGTGACAGGGATGGAATGATACAAACTTCACTAGTAGTAGTCACTCGTCACTCCGGTTGAGAGTAGGTAGTCTTTAAAGGTGGAAGGGGGTAACGCGGGCGAACGAGTACCATATTGGCGCCTTGGTTGATTACTTATTAGTTCATTACTTATTAGTCCGCGGCACGATTTTGTTTCTGTTGTAATTTGGTATGATTCTGGAAAAGTTATTTCAAATAAGTGGTTTCTGTCAACACAACTGACTAATAGATGAGTTATATGCTGCTGACAGATAATGTCTGGTCAGTTCCAACCCCATCTGTGTACATATCTAACTGGAATATCACTGCCCTACCTCATTTGGTGGGCATGTTTTCCTTGCAAAAAGTCTAACGCTGGGGATCCAGAGGCTGTATGGTTGGGTGTGGTTAAAACACAACTCTGCATTTATCAACCTGGAAGGAACAACAGTAACATATGACCTGATAATTTAAACTCTTATAGCAATAACACGACGGTTTGAATCATCAGGTCGTATTTTAGCCGCACCTGTCTGGGCCTAGGCTTATAGTACTCAGCATTTAGGTGCTGGACAGTCACTTATTAATGTAACAATAAATCTAACAATTTGATTGTGATCTGAGTGTAAAAATATTGTATGAAGCTATTGAAACTGTGATAATAAAATATTTGTTTTAAAAAGATTTTTTTATTATCTTCCTTGTATTTATTGCTGTTTAAAACCCTGACAATAACACATAGGTATATTATAAATCTTGCCAGGTGAATTTTTCGCTTCGAGCCCTTATCTTTCAAAAAACGGTATCGTCATAGTATTATCATAGTTCAAATTTAATGTAATGGCTCGAAGCGAAAAATGCACCTGGGAAGATTTATACTATAATATTATAATCCACTTCCTGAATATGAGGAAACGTTTAATTGCGCCCACATCTCCCACAGTGACAAAGAAAGCTAAAGCACGATCGCGAACCACGAATAATTTCCTACAATGACCCGTCACTGTGTCCCTGGCGTTTGGCATTTGTACAAATGCAACGGTAAGTACCTATTTACGCGCGAGCGAAAGAGACCAGTAGTTGAAGGTCATGCATTGTACGAAATTCGTGCTCCTCGAGACCGTACTTTAGCATGGTAAAGATTGCGTATTTATTATCCTGCCTTTATATATCATTTTAGTTAGATTTTAGAATCTTTTCAGAGCAGAATCCCAGAGTCACAAAATATCAGACTCGTGGGATACTAGAATTGCAAAATATCAGACTCACGCTATACCTATCTACCAGAGTCGCAAAACCTCAGACTCGCAGGATACAAGAATCGCACAATACCAGATCTATACGGCAGAATACATACCAGGGTCGCAAAATCGCAGACTTTGGTATTCCTATATATTTCGTATAGGTATTTGGTATGTATTCAACTGTTGTAATCTGCCCTATCACTACACTATCCGGTATTAAGTGACTCTGGTATCCTGCGTGTCTGATATTTTGCTATTCTGGTATCCTGCGTGTCTTATATTTTGTGATTCTGTTATTCTATTTTGCTCTGGAAGGATTAGAATTAATCGTATTTCGAATAGACTGTATCGGAAACTCTTAGCCGCATGACATTGAACCAACTTCCAGAATGCCCTGGGCCTGCCGGTGGCGAAGGCTATGATGTCGGAGGACGGCGAGTGCGTGGAGTGGAAGTATAACGTGGTGCTGGATGGACCAGCCGAGGTCTGGCTGCTGGGGCTTGAGCATACCATGAGAATTGTGCTGCGGGACGTGAGTCTTGTCGGTCAACTAGTTTTTAACCGCAGTTTGGCTCGCAACAATTTAAATTTTATTTTTACTATGTCCCCGTGGGGATTCCCGAACGTTTTATTCACGTTCCACGAAGGACACGTGCGGAATTCGTGAGAACTAATAAACCAATATTTAGCTGGAAGGGGAGAGACACTTGACATTAACAAAAATCAAATTAAATTAGCAATTCGAATCTTATTACCCATTTCCTAAACCGATTCATGAATCCAAAATTGGTTCTGGAAACTACAATATTTTTGAAAGATCTATCCGTCAAAACCACATAGGTACCATTCATTATATACGCGAGAAAATATTCCAACTTTACCATTTTGACGGCATGATTGGGTAAATTGTTACTTTATTCGTATAGCTATGTGTAGTAACAGTAACACCCACGCTAAATTAATACTAGACTGGACTAATATATACACTCACCGGCAAAAAAATTGGCCCACAGTCCACCTTTCATACAAACGAGGTCACTCCACTAGGCGGTGCTTTGGCTGTGATCTGTCTGATGATGGCTACTCCGAGCATTGATGAAGGACATTCAGAGTTCCTAAGATACCTACCCACCTGATTGAGTCTGCGTTTAACACGGAAATTATACAAATTTATAAAAACAGCTAAAATGGCAATAAAATGAATGAAAATCTCAGTGCTGTACAAATTCTCTCGCTGTGGTGTAAACTGGTTGTTGAATCAGTTGTGTGTGTTAGAAACTCTGGACCACCATTATCGATGCTCTGGATATCCGTCATCAGATCTCAACCGGGGCACTAAGTACCCTGGTGTAGAAATAAGGCATCAAAGTAGCCTCGTTTGTATGAAAGGAGGACTGTGGGCCAAATTCTTTGCCGGCGAGTTTAGTTTCTGAACTAAGGCACAGATGGACAGACAGACAGACAAATATTGCGAAACTATAACCGTATTACCACGAAGAACTAACTTAAAAGGATTATCGTTGGTTTCTGAGCACCTGTGTAATAAAAATAAAAATGTTACAGTATTTGATTCTGACCCGCGCGGCTCTGCGAAAGTGTCGCTATCAAAGAGAGCAATGGATAAACGACTTCCCGGGACAACTCGGGATCACTTGCAGCAAAGTAAGTCAGTGGATGCCTTTGATACTGATCATCTTCAAATCTGAATGTAAAAGCCTATTAGGGAGATATTTGGTAGCACAGTGAACGGTTGCGGTAATCTGAAGATGAGCTCTGGTTGAGTTCGAAACGCATCAGTGTAGTTTGGTGGTGGTGGTGGTGAGAGTTGGGTTTGTGTGATCTGTGTGTGTTCATACAGTGTGGAGATGGAGGAGTTATCGTAAGGTCGCGGGTGACCAAAGTAATTGTTTCATTATTAGGGTTTGTTGCATAGCAAATTTTTTTTTCCAAAAATTAAGTATCTCCCAAATTAAGCCAAATCGACCTGACTTGGTTGCATTTTTGGTTTGAAATATCCTGAGAAATGTTTTTAAAAAGTGGGTCACTTATCAGCCACTCATCGCTCAAATCTAGGGCCACTTCAGAAGTAAATCATCCGTAACGAAGTATCCATCTCGCCACGCCACTCTTGTATGCTACCCTTCGAATTCAAAAACAGCTTGTTTTCGAGAAAGTGTATTATGTAAGGCCGTGGTCGCTTTCACCCGCCGCACGCGGCCGACAGCGGCCCGCCGCCCGCGGCGTCTGAATGGTGTGTTCGGGAATGCTCGGGAGTGGTCGTTTTCGCCCGCCGCGTGCGACGTCCCGAACGCGGCGGGCGAAAACGACCACTCCCGAGCATTCCCGAACACACCATTCAGACGCCGCGGGCGGCGGGCCGCTGTCGGCCGCGTGCGGCGGGTGAAAGCGACCACGGCCTAAAATTGCTGTCAATTGAAATTGCGAACAATGTAAATAAATCATTTAATGAAATATCCATATTCTAGCACTTGTTTATTGTTTTAATGGTTTAGGATAGTGCTGTGGCAAGTATTGATTAAATAGCACACGGATTTAGCAGTATTTGATGAGGGAAAATGGAAATTAAAGACATTTTAAGTACAAGGTTTGTTTACATTGTTTGCAATTTCAATTGACTGACAGTTTATGCCGATATATACACGAGTGCTTAGTCTCACGAGTTTTATATCCAACATATTTGACCTTAGATCCAATGGACCTCAGACTGCACCCGCACCCTCTGCCGGTGTGAGATCATGCAGGAAAAGAAGCCGATGAAGAAACTCCGCAAGAAGCAGAACTTAATCCTGTCGACGCTCCAGAACATGTCCCGGAAGGAGATCCCGAAAATCCTGCGCGCCAAAGTGAACGCGCTCTGCGTCATCGAGATACACTCGAGGGATATGGTGGACAAGATGTATAAAATGGGTCGGTATTTTGGCATAGAATCCTCCTAACTATACCTATTACCACACACCGGACTAGCACGCAAATAATATTCACCTCGACCACATGATACGCATTACACTACTACACTACACGCACAACATGTGTGTGCGTGACCTGTCATAGACAGGACGGGGGGGGGGGGGGGGGCGTGCACTGGCGCCCGCTCGGAGACAAACCGGTTTGAACTAGCTCAGTGAGTAGACAAAGTTCAGGTGTGCCGCCAGCGACGACGCGACCGTTTAGCGTTTAGCTACATCGTTCGGGTGTTCGGTTGCTTTTAAAGATGCCTACCTGTTGTAGTGTTTGTAGATATACATATCACCACCATATATTTTGACGACCAGATGGCCTAGTGGTTAGAGAACCAGACTATGAAGCTTGAGGTCCCGGGTTCGATTCCCGTGTCGGGGCAGATATTTGTATGAAAAATACGAATGTTTGTTCTCGGGTCTTGGGTGTTTAATATGTATTTAAGTACTAGCTTTTGCCCGCGACTCCGTCCGCGTGGAATTAGTAATTTGGGCAGCTTATTTTTTTATCCAATTTGCTTTTTCATCAATTATGGCTCTCCTTAGTTCCTCGATATAAAAAAGTACCCCCCCCCCGAACCCCCCGCACACCCGCTTTCACATTCACACCGTACTCCCAAGTCAAGCGTGCCTATAGAAGTTTTACTTCAAAAACCCCCGATTTTGAAACATTCTTCCGCTCCGCTCAGCTCCTATTGGTGTTAGCGTGATGATATATAGCCTATAGCCTTCCTCGATAAATGTGCTATCTATCACTGAAAGAATTTTTCAAATCGGAGCTGTAGTTCCTGAGATTAGCGCGCTCAAACAAAAAAACCTGTTCGATAAATTCTTAAAATAGACGTATCTGTCTTATTTGTGAACCGATTCAAATGAAACAAACACTAAATGTTAATCCAAGAAAATACCAACATATCAGTGAAAACTGCATCCTTCTAGGTTAAGCCGTTTCTGAGATTAGCGCGCACAAACGCACAGACAAACAGACAAACAGACAATAATTCTAAAAATCATTGTTTTCGGTTCTATTGTGCTAATAAATAGCCCTAGTGATAGTTTTTCTCAAATATCTTCAATGTACAGACACCGACTTGTTACAGATTTATTATATGTATAGATATAGATGTATCTTTTATCCGTTGCCTAGTATCCATAACACAAGCTTTGCCTAGCTTACTTTGGGACTAGGTCAATTGGTGTGAATTGTCCCGTGATATTTATTTATTTTATTATTATTTAAGTATTATTTATTTATATATTAGATACTTAGTTACTTGTTTGAATAAAACATTTAGATTTTTAATTTTTTTTTACCGAGTGACAACCCTATGATAATAGGTAAGAATTTCGAGCTCTGTTCGGAAGTTTTTATTTTGTTCCGTATTTATTCATATGCCTCGACGTTTCGACTACATTGCTGTAAAGTGTAGGGTATCACGTTTATTTAGCCGCGCGAGTCTTTCGAACTACCCGCACCGGATTCCGATTAGAATTAGCATCCATACCTATCTCGAACTACCCGCACTCGATCGTGATTTTTTATTTATACTTAGTTATGAGTGAAAATCACGAAAGTTTAGAACATTATATCCTACTAATATTATAAAGGCGAAAGTATGTAAATATGTGCGTGAGTGCGTACGTGCGTGCGTATACATACGTGCGTGCCTGCGTGCGCGTGTCCTTTTACAATATTAGTGGGATAGCTAGGATCGTTGTAGATGCTTCGCATTTTTCACTGACGTGAGATCTCTTTCCCTGTTATTAATAGCCGGGTCTCCAGTGAGCGAGCCGCCTCGCGAGGCAAGCGCATGAGGCATGATTTTGTTCTACACAAAATTCAAAATCGCACCGAAAATGGCTGCCTCACGAGGCGGCTCGCTCAGTAGAGACCCGGCTAATGAGTTCTGTTCTTTTGGGCATGATATTTTGCAGCGAATTCGTCAAACACCAGGCCTTATGGTATGTACACACAGCGGGCGTCGTCGGGACGCCGACGGGACAGTGGGTACAGTCAGCAACGAATGTCCATGAACACATCCAAATTTTCATAACACCTGCACGCTGTAAAGTTTCATATGTTACTGAACATGATGTAATACAAATATCGATTGGACACTTGCAAATAACAGAAAACGGTGTACACTATTTTTCAAAAGTTGCTGAACATGTTTATTAGATTACGTACTTCTTAACTTCAGTTGAATTTTGACAATCATCGAGAAGAGTGCCAACCTGTCACGTCATCTCATCTCTTTCATTCATTGTGGGTATGTGTATGACATCGTCGTTGTCTTTTTTTACACCAGCCAGTGTTTTTTGTTTATTTTAGGTAAAATGTGTAGCAACCTCTTTGGTTTGAATTGGATGTGAAAATAATAAATCTGACCAAATACTTTGTGAATTGTAATTTCCTTTGACATTTGTAATTATAATGTCCAACTACTTTTGAAAGTATACTGTTCAGCCACTTTTTAAATTATAATGTCTAGTCACTTTTTGATTTATACTGTCCAGTTACTTCTGAAAGTATACTGTTCAGCAACTTTTGAAATTATATTGTTTAGCTACTATTGGCATTTTAAGATGTAAATGTATTTTTGTTTGTACTTCAGTTCAGTAACTTATGTACAATTAAGAGGGTACGATGGCTGAGAGACTTTTGAGAAATAGGTATTTTAATGAAATGTCGCTGTCTCGCCCGAACCCCTCCGTGTCAGTACAGCGAGAGCGGGACAACTGCAGCTCAGACCGTTAATAGGCGCGTAAAATTGATCAAAACAGCATTTCGTAATCCCCTGTTTTCTTCTCGAAAGCTGGACCAATAAAATTATTTTTTTCAAAAATAATTAGAGGACAGATTTAGCTATGCCCCTATGTTTTCCTTTTTTTGTTTATATCAGGGATTCTTTTCTGATGAATGTCTGAAAATGACGTTCAAATTGTGCAATTTTTTCAGTTTTTGAAAGCTCATATTTCTTATGTTTAGTGAAATATGAAAAAAAAACGAAACATAGGGGCATAGCTGTGGTAGATACAGATTACACAGTAAAAAAAATTTGGCTCTAAAGCCATTATCCAGGGAGGAAACAGGGGATTACGTTTGTATGGAGAAATGGTGCGCATCGTACCCTCTTAATGTGTCTAGTAACTTTTAAAATCTTATTTTGTTCGGCGACTTTCGTTGCTGACTGTACAATCTGTAATGTACTACTTTAAATAGACGCAGTCAAACGGCGTTGTTTGACGGCGTCTGTTTAAAGTAGTACATTACAGATTGTACCGTCCCGTCGGCGTCCTGTCGACGCCCGCTGTGTGTCAAAACCTTTAAACTACGAAATTCGATTTTCGAACTCCGTATCGTGCCTCCCGTTCACGCTAATAGCATTAACTAGAAGAGTGAAATTGACGGCACGATACGATTTTCGAATTTGGTAGTCGTTTAGCAGTCTCCATGTTTCACAGGTTGCATGCAAGTGAATGCGTTTGAGTGGTTCTCGCAGCTCAAGTTCTACTGGGACCGGGAGCGGGAGGATTGCTACATCAGACAAACCAACACCAACTCCATCTATACGTACGAGTACATTGGAAATTCGGGACGGCTCGTCATAACGCCTTTGACTGATCGGTGAGTGAAAACTTCTTGGTGCTTTAAAGAAAGAAAAATATTTATTCGTGACATAATCTTAAATTAACAGGTGAAAAAACGGTAACAGATACAACATTATCACGAAATGGTCCCAACTCAGCATGATGTCGGCTATGCAGCTGCTGGTCTTCCGTTGGAACCATTTTACCCACAATTCAAACGTTGACTGATCAGTGAAATCGACACCTAAAATTTTATCACTAAGCAATCCAAAAAAAGAAAATGCATTAAAACACAAAAAGCAACTATAATAAGCATACAAGGAAACAATACGAAAAACCGGCCAAGAGCGTGTCGGACACGCCCAAGGTAGGGTTCCGTCGCCATTACGAAAAAATCAAGTAATATTTTTCTTAGGATTTCGTATGTGTACGGAATCATCCAAGTTTAGGTATGTTTTATACCTTAGGCTACTATTTACTCTTAAACTACAAATAATTTCCAAGCAATCTTAGCCGCTATAATTTTCCTAGTTAATTTGATATATTTACTACCATTATGAATTTTTTCAAATTTTTCCACCTAACAGTTTAGATTTTAGAGGGGGGGGGGGACGCTCGATTTTAATGAAAATTTTCACTTTTAAGTTGAATATTTCGCAAACAGATCACTGAATAGAAAAAACATGTTAGCAACCCCGCAATGGTTTTAAAAGACCTATCTAACGATACCCCACACTACATATAGGGTTAGCCGAGAAAAAAAAAATCACCCCCACTTTACGTCTATGGGAGGTACCCTAAAAAAATTTTTTTTAGTTTTTTTTATTCAATCACTTTGTCGGCGTGACTGATATATATATTCATGCCAAATTACAGCCTTCTAATACTAACAGTCTCTGAGCTTAGCCGCGGACAGACAGACAGACATACAGACAGACGGACAGACATGGCGAAACTATAAGGGTTCCTAGTTGACTACGGAACTCTAAAAATGGTGTCTGCATAGACCGAATGCCTAGACATTACTAACCAATGTGTGGACGACCAAATGGTCTAGAGGTTAGAGAACTTGACTATGATACTATGAAAAATACGAATGTTTGTTCTCGAGTATTGGGTTTTTAATTTGCCTAGTACCCATAACACAAGCTTTGCTTACTTTGGGACTAGGTCAAGGTGTGAATTGTCTCGTGATATTTGGGTGAATCAACATTTTTGTGTTGTCGCTGTTCCCGGTTGTTCAAGTGACATCTTCATACTGTTTCATAAAAAAATGCTTAGGTTGTCCAGAAGACAAAGTTTCCCTTCGGCCACCTTTGCGAAACCAATCCTTAAATAAGAATACTATTTCTTCTTTCGAAGTTGGTTTCGGTAAAAGAATAATATTTCTTATCTCCAAATTAGTTGTAAGAATATGGTTTCGTCTTTCTTAACTCTCAAAAAGGCTCTACCTATAGAACACACAATGAGAACCTACGTCCCTTAGCATGGACAAGGAATCCAAACGATTGGTAATCATTGACTGATTACCGACAAGTGATATCCAATTCAACCAAGTTTTACTGTACGGTGGGCTGCAAAAGTTCATGGACATCTCGGGGCGATAATCGCGTGAGCAGTGTTTGATCGTTTGATGTTATTAACACACTCGCGCGCGCGCGCGCTCACGCGATTGTCGCCCCGAGATGTCTATGCACTTTTGCAGCCCACCGTACAGTAAAACTTGGTTGAATTGGATATCACTTGTCGGTAATCAGTCAATGATTAGCAATCGTTTGGATTCCTTGTCCATGCTAAGGGCCGTAGGTTCTAATTGTGTGTCACGCGATTATCGCCCCGAGATGTCCATGCACTTTTGCAGCCCATCGTACAATTATCACGCTTAACCACAGATGCTACATAACCCTGACGACGGCTCTCAACCTGTTCCGAGGCGGCAGTCCGCAGGGCCCCGCCGGCACAGGCAAGACCGAGACCACCAAGGACCTGGGGCGCGCTCTCGCGCGATGGGTCGTCGTCACCAACTGCTCTGACGGGCTGGACTACAAGTCCATGGCTAAGTGCTATGCTGGTACGTAACATGCTGGTCCCAAAAGGGCACTTTAAGAAACGAAAACAGATGCCAGCAGTACTTATGACCTGTTTTTTACCTGGATTACGAAGGCAAGGTTTAGAATCTGGCGGCAGTCATGTGGCTACGACATCGGTTTTATAGAATTGGTAACAGTTACCTAACTTTGGTGACGTGTAAAATAATTTCTTCGAGGCCTATGCTACGGGAAGTAGACCGCAGTGATTGATAACCTAAAACTAAAGATGTCTAATATAATAGGGATGTTGACGCGATTAAAAAATAATTCGAAGACACGACTCAAGTAAAAAAAACGCTTTATTTTAGCCTAGAAAACCAGATTCATTTTCGATTAACTGCAAAATTAGATTTTTTGTTGCTTTAAAACAAATAAATAGTTAGTTGATTGAGTTGGCAAACAAGTGACGCCATTAGTTGCTATTGCCATTCAAACTTTATGGGAGAATTGTGTTTTGAAAAGCTCATAAAATGTACCTCAGTTCATTGGTGGTGTCAACACCCCTATTAATAGTGAATCTTGCGCAAACCTGGGTTAGCTACTTAACTCCGAGTTAACTGCTAACCCAGGGTTAACAAGTGTCAAAATGTATGGAACTGTCATTCTTAACCCAGGGTTACCGATCAAGGGTTATCCAACTTTTTAACCCTGATCTGTGCAAGTGGCCCTTAGAGGTCAATCTAGCTGCAGCTATAGAAGAAAAAAGAAAGAAAGAAATAGTACATTACTGCAGCGGCCGCGAAATAGGGGATTGCCGGCCGAGTAGTTATAGATGGCCGAGTGTTAACGAGGCCATCTAGAGATACGAGGCCGGCAATCTCTGTTCGTGGCCAAGGCTTGTATAGAGTTTTTCTCAAACATGCATCATCATCATCACCACCATCATCACCGCCATCATCATCACCATCACCATCACCATCACCATCACCATCACCATCACCATCACCAACAACATCATCAACATCCATCAACATCCATCAACATCCATCAACATCCGTCAAAATCCATGAACAAGAACATCCATCAACATCCATCCATCCATCCATCCATCAACATCCATCAACAACCATCAAAATCCATCAACATCCAACAACATCCAACAACATCCATCAACATCCATCAACATACATCAACATCCATCAACCGACATCCATCAACACCCATCAACATCCATCAACAACCATCAACCAACATCCATCAACATCCATCAACATCCATCAATATCCATCAACATCCATCAACATCCATTAACCAACATCCATCAACCTACATCCATCAACATCCATCAACCAACATCCATCAACATCCATCAACATCCATCAACCAACATCCATCAACATCCATCAACCAACATCCATCAACATCCATCAACATCCATCAACATCCATCAACATCCATCAACATCCATCAACATCCATCCATCCATCCATCCATCAACATCCATCCATCCCTCCGTCCGTCCGTCCGTCCGTCCGTCCGTCCGTCCGTCCGTCCATCCGTCCGTCCGTCCATCCATCCATCCACGTCGACCACGTCGACCTATTAAACGTCATGGTGCTGTGTCACATAAAACAATAGACGATCACTTTGCTGGCCTTGGCCAGCAATGTTGTATGAAATTCCATTATTGACCTCTCGTCTAGCCGCACCTGCAACGTGACAGTTCGTGGCGTATTTTAAGGAACATAACGTCAATATTTCATAGCATGTTTGAAAAAATATTTTATTTACGGTTTTAAAAGTACCATCTCCAAACATTAGAAAATAACATTAATAACTACATCTAAAAGACAAGTGTATCATGGCAGTGACACCAATTTTCACCGAAAAAGGGTCTCCACTCAGCATGTGTTGCTACACAGAGAGTGCAGCAACGCTGGTTTTCATTAGAGCCCAGATTTGAGCTACACGACAGCTCCACTTTGTTACAAGAATAATACTCACAAGCTAAGCTTTAATTCAAACTAAACTGAAGGGCGCAAAATAAAAAACAATTCACATCATATAGGTATACACAACAAAAAAAAATATATAGGTAACCCTTGCAGGCATAGCGCAAAGCGGTTGCTGGGGCTGCTTCGATGAGTTCAACCGCATCAACATCGAGGTGCTCTCGGTGGTGGCGCAGCAGATCCTGGCGCTGCTGCTGGCGCTGTCCCAGTCCCTCAAGCGGTTCATCTTCGAAGGTGCCGACATCAAACTGGATGCAAACTGCGGGATATTTATTACTATGAATCCTGGGTACGATTTTGTTTAATAGAGTGTAAGATATACACTGACGAGCAAAAATAAAGGGTCGGTTACAAAAATGACGATAACAACATAACCCGCTGTGATAGCTTCGAGTAAAATGAGTTTAGGTAAGAGTTTTATTCTCAATTAAACTTTTTCTTGCTAAGAATAAAACTCTTTACTAAACTCATTTTACTCGAAGAAGCTATCACAGCGGGTTTTGTAGTTATCGTAATTTCTGTAACCCACCCTTTATTTTTGCTCGTCAGTGTATTTCCTACGTAAGTAGACCGTGATTACCTTTAAAGAGCACCCAATATTTAGATGCATCTGCTAGCGTTATGATAACTGGTGCATCGATATAGTGATTATACCCAATTTAAATAACTGTGAATCAATAACTCTTGTAAACGCATGCTTTAGCATTGTAACATTAATTTTTGAGCGCATCCTACCAGCATTCTCGCCCGCTCCCTTTCGTTCTCTCGACGGCGACCACTTGACCGAGCGGCTCGCGCGCATATCCACGAACGAACGTGTGATATTATTTCTCTGTGAACCTGCTATAATCAAATTTGAGGAAATTACTTCCTCACCACTAAGAAGACATTTTCATCAATCGTCCTCCGCGACAGTGTTATAGTACCTACTTAGAACATACTTATGAACACTCTGGTTGAGTTGGCGATCATCACTTCATCAGTTGCTGGGCGCAGTCGCAGCCTTAGGTTTTATTATTTTACTCGTAGGGTGGCTTTAACGACATGAATCTCGACTTCTAACACTCCGATTAAGGGTGGGCTATATGCTAGTTCTGCCTTGAATCAAGTCTCAGCCTAGTTTAGCTGGAATATTAAGACACCTCGTAGAATATCAGTGTTTGTTAGTACCGTTGTGATAGCCGAAAACTTTTGACTTGGCGTTCGTTTTTATTAACCTCTTCACCGCCCCAGTCATCTTGTCGTGGCAGCCAATGGAATGCATCACACGCCACGGTCCTTTATAGACATGACCAGCATTCAACTCGAAATTAATCCTTCTGCAATGGAATTAAAAACCAAGTTGATTTGTCGCTGGTTTTTCTGTGGCGTACAGAGCACGTCACTTCCTTTGTTTTGTGGCGTGAAGAGGTTAATAGTTTACTCGTAGCTTTAAATATATTCTATCTCTCCAGCTATGCGGGTCGTACCGAGCTCCCGGATAACCTGAAGTGCATGTTCCGTCCTATCGCGATGTGTGTTCCGGACTCGCTCATCATTGCTGAGAACACTCTGTTCTCGGACGGCTTCACCGCTTACAAAGTCAATGCAAAGAAGGTGAGTGACAAAACGTACAGGAACAATGTGCATTTATAAAGTTTAACGCATTTATGAGTTTTTGGGCCATTTTTTATTTTGTTGTATGTACGAGAAAAAAAGTGTCCCAAGTTTTTTTCCGTTCCGTTACCATATTACGACCGTAACGGAATGGAAGAATCGAAAATTATATGAAAGTTTTGGGACACTTTTTTCTCCTAGTAGGATCGAAAGAGCGGATCGAAAGAGCTCGTGATTCTGAGCAGAAATCACATAAAACTTTCCAAATTAAAAAAAGTCAAAAAGTACAAAATAAATGGCCCTTTTGTGACTTTTGCCCTGCGCTGTTGTCATTTTGGTCTTTAGCAGTTGTCTGCACTCGCACGTGCTTTAATGGCACCTGAAGAAATCTTGGGTGAAATGCTTTTTGTCTCATTATAGTTTTTGTACTAAAGCTTATTATACACAATAGCGTTTTTTCCCAATTTGAATTGATACAGAAACAGTTTCGACGGAGCTCCGCTCACGCGGAGTTCCTTCTTCTGTGTGCTTTTGGCCCTTCGGGCAGATGCAAACTTAACATAACCTTAGCTATGTTTCTGTGCCGATTAAAGTTGGGGAAAAAACGCGTCTGTGAAAATAAGCTTCAGTAAAAAACCATAGCGAGGAAAAAGCAATTGGGGAAAAAATGCCAATGGAAATTTTGCTACTAGGAAATAAAGATTTTGGTAAATAGTAGTTTAGAAAAAACGGTCTTCTTCTTACAACGAGAACTTCGACGTCAACTAATCAATTTTTTAAAGTTTTGTTTAATTTTTCAATCCAAGGTGTTCACACTATATCAGCTAGCCATGCAGCAGCTGTCCAAACAGGATCACTACGATTTTGGTCTACGGTCGATGGTGGCTTTACTCCGCTACGCAGGA
Organism: Archips crataeganus; assembly: GCA_947859365.1. NCBI lineage: Eukaryota > Metazoa > Arthropoda > Insecta > Lepidoptera > Tortricidae > Archips > Archips crataeganus. The sequence continues at coordinate 2,270,390 of OX402053.1, read as the reverse complement.
GTAAAGAGACGAGCTTATTCTAATCTGCCAGAACAAGAGGTTTTTATTTTTTTTGTTTTATTTTTTATTACACGTAAGCAAGAGCGGCTGCTAACAGCATTTTATCTATGGTTAAAGGTTTTTTTTATATTTTTCATTTTATCTTATTTTATGTTAGCTTTTTTTTAGCGTGCATTGGCGAGGATCATAATATCGTGCTGCATACTGATCTCATAAATGTAAATAAGAGGTAAATATGATTTATGTTATTTTTTTTATCTCAAAGGCCGACCATCTTCAAACAAACGGTATACGCGAGAGCAAACGCCCTACACTCTCGATGGGGTAAACATTTTTTTCGTTGTCTTCTGGTGATGCGTTTAACCGAAAAGGTTTGTAACTTGTAGATTTTCACGCTGTACCAAATGTGCACGCTGCAACTGTCACGGCAGAACCACTACGATTTTGGGCTGCGGTCTATGGTCGCATTGGTGCGGTATGCCGGAGAGAAGAAACGCGCATACCCCGACCGGCCGGAGCATGAGGTATTTGATTTCACTTTTAAGTTGTCGCTGGTGTTGAAGAATTGTGGAACATTCGAGAACGTTCCACGTACCTATGGTATGGTGGTTACCACTAAATAATGTTGATCACACAATGTTGTGCGGCCTTATACTAAGTCGATCGGGCGCATTCAGCATGCGGTAACTGCAATCGTGTAAAGCCCTCCGGGGTGTATTGGCCCAAGTGTCAATATATATCCATACGTCCAAGACAACGGACAACGCCCGAATGTCAAAACGTCCAAGGACACAATTAAATAACCAGTTGCCAAAATGTCTGTTGGTCAAAACAACCAAATGAAAAAACGCCCCATTACCGAAATATCTTATAAATAAATAAATATTAGGGGACAATCTAACACAAATCGAACTAGTCCCAAACTAAGCAAAGCTTGTAGTATGGGTACTAGACGACGATAAACATACTTATATAGATAAATAAATACTTAAATACATAGAAAACATCCATAACTCAGGATCAAATATTCGTGCTCATCACACAAATAAATGCCCTTACCGGGATTCGAACCCAGGACCTCTTGCTTCGTAGGCAGGGTCACTACCAACTAGGCTAAGGCGTCAGATATCTATGTGTCAGACAACATGTTTATTAAGCACTCGATTTAATTTATAATGTGAACTAAAAAAAGTTAGATATTAAATTTTCTACTTGTATTTCCTCCCGCCCGATATCAGTAAACAGATGAGCTTCAAACCTTAAAAAAACCCTTTCACATTTTCAGCATCAGGCTCTGCATATCCTTGACGACCAGATGGCCTAGTGGTTAAAGAACCTGACTACGAAACTTGAGGTCCCGGGTTCGATTCCCGTGTCGGGGCAGATATTTGGGTATGTATTACGATACCGAAGTACGAAAGACCGAATGTATTAAAACATCGAATGGGTCAAAAGACCGACACGATTTTTTTCTGAAACCGTAAACTTTTCAGAATTTATTAAAACGGCATCATACAGAACCCATTAGGTTAGGTTAGGTTTGTTTTATAACAATCTTAAAAAGTTAACGGTTTCAGAAAAAAATGGTGTCGGTCTTTTGACCCATTCGATGTTTTAATACATTCGGTCTTTCGTACTTCGGTATTGTAATACATACCCAGATATTTGTATCAAAAATACGAATATTTGCTCTCGGTCTTGGGTGTTTAATATGTATTTAAGTATATATCTGTCTATACGAGGGGCGTTCAATATAAAGTGAGAATGAGATGCAAACTCTTTTAATATTACGAAATTAAATACTGGCCGGTAAAGCTAATCTATCTAGCTGATTGCTATGAAAAAAAAAACTAACTGTCTTTTGTTTAAAAAAATATACGGTAATTTCTTTGCAATGCTATTGAGTACGTTAGCGAAAATGGAGAAAATTGAACTGCGCGCCGTTATCAAATACTTGTATTTGAAAAATTTTTCTACGGACCCAGTCAATTTGGATTTGCGGGACACTTTAGGGTCTAATGCTCCCCCGTATTCGACAGTCGCACGTTGGTGCGCCGAATTTAGACGTGGAAGAACATCGACAATGGACGACCCCCGCTCCGGACGCCCTACTACAGCAGTAACTGAAGAAATTGTGAAAAAAGTCGAAAACTCAGTTTTGGCGGATCGTCGTGTCACGGTTCGTTTTATTGCTGAAAATGTAAAGATTTCAACGGGGAGCGTGCATAATATTTTTCATGAACGCTTGGGTATGAAAAAGGTATCTGCGCGTTGGGTACCAAGAATGCTTACTGACACGCAAAAACAAACTAGACTAGAGATTTGTGAAGAAGCTTTGAACCTGATGCAGCAAGACCGGGAACTTTTTTTGGCGCGATTTATAACAATGGACGAAACATGGCTCCATCATTACGACCCTGAAACGAAACCGCAGTCTATGACATGGAAAAGGCCATCATCTCCAACTCCGAAGAAATTCAAGGTGAGCCCATCTGCCGGTAAGGTCATAGGCTCTGTTTTTTGGGATGGTAAAGGGGTATTAATGATTGAGTATCTCGAGCATGGAGCCACTATTACGGGCATTTTATACGCCAAACAAATAGCAACATTGCGCAATGAGATCCGCGAAAAACGGCGAGGTAAACTCTCGAAAGTTGTGCTGTTCCACCAGGACAATGCCCCGGCACACAAGTCCGCCGTTGCAATGGCTGCAATTCGTGATGCTGGGTTCGATATCCTTAAGCATCCTCCGTATTCACCAAATCTCGCTCCCAGTGATTTCTACCTATTTCCGAGATTGAAACAATACCTGAGAGGCCAGAAATTTGAAGACGACGACGCGGTAGTCGCTGCAGTATAAGATTTTTTAAGTACTCAAGATGAGAACTTTTTAAAAAATTGAATTTTAAGTTTACAAAAAAGATATACTAAGTGTATTATGCTAAAAGGTGACTATGTCGAAAAATAAAATGACATTTAGTAAAAGTTGTTTATAACATACTCATTCTCACTTTTTATTGAACGCCCCTAGTATAAGTATGTTTATCCGTTGCTTAGTTCCCATAACACAGGCGGCTTTGCTTAGCTTACTTTGGGACTAGGTCAATTGGTGTGAATTGTCCCGTGATATTTATTTATTTTATCCTTATCCTGGACATCTTCCAGATGGTGATCCTAGCCATGCGCGACATGAACGTGGCCCGGCTGACGTCCAAGGACGTGCCACTCTTCGACGGCATCATGCAGGACATATTCCCAGACGCGTCCGTGCCCACGCTGGACTATGAGATGTTCGAGAAGGCCATCTCCGCGGAAATGAAGATATTGAATTTGCAGCCTATGAAGGCCGCGCTGCTCAAGGTCATTCAGACCATGGAGACTAAGGTGAGGCTGTGAAATAATTGGACGATGTTGGAAGCCATGAAAATCGTTTAGGTTAATTTCGTCGACATTCCCATTTCGTAACAAAATAGTACCTAACGAAATTGGTAGTGTATCTGAATAGTATTGACTCGCACCGTGCTTAGCAAGAATTTTTCTTAACATGAATACCTTAACAAGTTTGTTATGAAGTATCTTTTTATATTTTTATCTTTCAACTTCATTTTTTATTACTTTTACGGTCATCCCGTGAAAACGTGAAGGAGTGTTGAAATCTCTTGATGAGGGTATAACATAGATGGCGCTGTATCACGCAAGTGATGATCTAACAAGGTGAGATATGAATGCATAGGAAAGATTCGTGTCTAAGCTCCTGACCAGTGGTGGTGTAGGGGTATTAGCATGCAACACGGAATGCTGAGGACCTGGGTTCGATTCCCAGCGCTGGTCTTTTTTCTGGTTTTTTTTCTGTGCGTCCATATTTCAGTTTGTATTTAGTATGAAATATATGAATACCTTTATCACGAAAATGAATAAAATCTTCCCTGAGAATTAAGCTAATTGATAGCGAAAACCGCATTAAAATCGGCTAGGAATGTTGACTAAGTGGGAATGTGGACGAAATTAACCTAAACGATGAAAATCTGTGTCTATCGTGTTTTCATGCTCTCTGTGGAGTGAGTTACATACAACCGATGTTCGTCAAGGCGAAAATAAAATTGTCTCTGTTCCAGAACTCTCGTCACTCCAGCATTCTGCTTGGAGATACGAACACGGCGAAGACGGTTTCCTGGAGAATTTTGGCTTATACCCTGAGCCGTCTGCATAGAGAGAAGGTTTATATTTGTTAAAGCAGCACCTAGTAAAAGTAGTAATAGCCTAAGAGCCCGTGAACCCCAGACCAGAAAGGAAGCCCGTAGTTATAGATAAATGCATATGACAGGAAATCCCTCCAACCCAACCAATAAGACTAAGTAATTGTACAGAAACGGGCGAGGGTCGGTCAAGGAAGTAACCAACGGGTAAAAACATAAAAGACCGACCTAAGCACCCCCAGTGCCCAGCGGGAGAATGCATGCTCCTCTCCCGGCCTTCCAGCAAATGGCTGAGGCGGGACACTGTGGGTAGATTAAGTCCCCTCCCTACCCCTCCCCTCCTCAAAATTTAAAGCACACGTTTTTGTTTTGATAACCAATAGAGAAGGGGACTTGTGACCGGGTTTTTTAGTCCGTGCAAGTCGGACACTGTCTGGGCCCTCCATTCCCAGTTCGTCCGAAGGGATTTTTCCCGAGCACAAGTCACCCTTCCAATCCATAAAGTAAAAAACAGCAAAGACTTCGCGTCTTTGGCCCCTCTGGCGACTCATTCAAAAAAAAAAAAAAAAGAACCCCAGACCTTCGTTATTTTATAAAAGCTGAAAGTTTGTCAGTGCATTACACACAAACACAAACACACTTTCAGCTTTTATAAAATAACGAAGGTCTGGGGTTCACGGGCTTTTAGGCTATTACTACTTTTACTGTTTATCTGCCAAAGCCACTGTGGGAAATTAAACATTTGCCAAATGAATCAGTTTGCGAAAAATAATTCGCCGAAAAGGCAGTAAACAAATATTTAAGGGGGCTCTCATACAACAAAAGTTTTTATCAATAATCGTACGGAACCCTTCGTGCGCGTGTGCGATTCGCACTTGGCCAGTTTTTTTACTCATACCTCAGCCATTTGCTGCAAGGCTGGGAGACAAACACGCATTCTACCTTTAGGCTGTGGGGTGCTTACGGTCTGGTTTTGCTACCTTTCGGATTTTTACCGCGGCCAACGCCCGCCCATTTTTATTAGTGCCAATTGGTTACCTGGGCCCAATTCACAGAAATATATCGAGGCCCAATTGCATATCAAAGTACAACTAATATTACAAGCGGAACTCTCGCTTCAGTTATACAGGGTGTTTGGTAGCTACGTGCAAAGCTTTAAGGGGGTGATAGCCGAGGTATTTTCGAACATTTTTAGCCATATATGTCTTAGCCGAATTTTTTTTTTTTAAATCGATGACTTAGAAATTTTAGGAAAATACCCAGAATTTGATAGTCGCGGTGTCAATATTGCCCCAATGAGCGTTAATTTGGAAACCAAATCTTTTATTTCGGATAGTTTAATGTGTATTGGACCAAATTAAATAATTTTTAAGTGTCTTTCTTGCCAGAAAAATAAAATGGAGGCATTCGAAATTACTAAAAATGTCTAAGGCTGGAACAGAGTCATTTTTCTGTGCCATAAAAAAAAATTAAAAAAAATCCTTGAAATGTTCAAACATTTTTAGAAACATGCCTGTCTATTGTTCTTTCTTTTAAGGTATCACTCATTGACATTGCTTGCTAAATCTGAGATAAAAAGTAAAAACAAAACTCAGGGAGCACTCGCTAAGAATGCACTAGTCTTAAAATTTTACAAGTAAATAACATGTGAAAAAGACAAGTCTACGTCATTTTTCTGTGCCATATTTATAATTTCCAAATTAACGCTCATCGGGGCAATATTGACTCGTGACTATCAAATTTTGGGTATTTTCCTAAAATTTCTAAGTCTTCAATTTAAAAAAAAAAAAAACAAATTTCGGCTAAGACATATATGGCTAAAAATGTTCAAAAATACCTCGGCTATCACCCCCTTAAAGCTTTGCACGTAGCTACCAAACACCCTTTATTAACTAGAAAGGGAGTTCCGCTTGTAATATAAGTTTTACTTTGTTATGCAATAGGGATGTTTCCTAGGTAAAAAAATAATAATTCTTATTAGTCCGTATTTTACATTATCAAAAAATATTAGACACGTAATTTTTCTTTTGACAATTAAACAAAAAACCGGCGAAGAGCGTGTCGGACACGCCCAATGTAGGGTTCCGTAGCCATTACGAAAAAATCAAGTAATATTTTTCTAAGGATTTCGTATGCGTACGGAATCATCCAAGTTTAGGTATGTTTTATACCTTAGGCTACTATTTACTCTTAAACTACAAATAATTTCCAAGCAATCTTAGCCGCTATAATTTTCCTAGTAAATTTGATATATTTACTACCATTCTGAATTTTTTCAAATTTTTCCACCCAGCAGTTTAGATTTTAGAGGGGGGGGGACGGTTGATTTTAATGAAAATCTTCACTTTAAAGTTGAATATTTCGCAAACAGATCACTGAATAGAAAAATCGTGTTAGCATCCCCACAATGGTATTAAAAGACCTATCCAACGATACCCCACACTACAGGGTTAGTTGAGAAAAAAAAATCACCCCCACTTTACGTCTATGGGAGTTACTCTAAAAAAAAAAATTTTGTATTTTTTTTATTTTACCACTTTGTTGGCGTGATTGATATGTATATTCATGCCAAATTACAGCTTTCTAGTACTAACGATCTATGAGCTTAGCCGCGGACAGACAGACAGACAGACAGACAGACGGACAGACATGGCGAAACTATAAGGGTTCCTAGTTGACTACGGAACCCTAAAAATGTCGAAGATATGGCGCGTTGAAGTTCCGCGTGACGAGGCGTGACGTCACTTGTTCCTAAAACGCTCATACAAAGTGTAGGAACAAGTGACGTCACGCGAAACTTCAACGCGCCATATCTTCGTAATTTTTTGTTTAATTGACAAAATAAAAAATACGTGTCCAATATTTTTTGATAATCTAAAAGACTGACTAGTTGGGAAAGTAGCCTAGTAGGCCCTGGTCGCCGGCAGGTGCCGGGGTTCGAGAACGTGCAGCTGCAGCCAATGAATCCGAAGGCGCTGACGCTGGGCGAGCTGTACGGGGAATACAACCTGGCCACCGGCGAGTGGAAGGACGGCGTGCTGAGCAGCATCATGAGGACCGTCTGCCAAGGTACAATACCTTTACTTTTAGTTCACCACTGACAGATTGCTTGCCCTCATTTCATTTCCAACTTTAACACCATACAAATAAAGTAGCTATTACAAAATCTGCAAACGTGGGTAACAGTATTCTAAAATCGGCTTTATTTGTGGGTCGTTAACGTTGAATATGAAATGAAGGCAGACCATCTGCCAGTGGTAAAGTTTCTGTAATTTTACTGTAATGTGGTAGTCTCTGATGTAGACTAGATCCACTATTGGACGCAATCCAATATCGCACGCAATGGACGCAACAGACTACAGCAGAAGTGCCCAACCTTATTAGGCTACTAGCTGACCCAGCGAACTTTGCTCCGCCTTAGAGTACCCCCCCCCCCCCCGCACCCCGCATTGTACATCCTCTACATCCTCTTGCAACGCGTTCGCCTCTCTCTTGCAACTGGCCTACGCCGCTCACGTACTTACATATTGCGTCATCCTTTTTCGTGTATGCAGCCGGCGTTCATCGATTTATTAGAAAAAAATGAGGGGTGAACCACCCTTAACATTTAGGGATATGAAAAATAGATGTTGGCCGATTCTCATACCTACCCGATATGCACACAAAATTTCATGAGAATCGGTCGAGCCATTTCGGAGGAGTTTGGTAACAAACACCGCGACACGATAAGCCTAATTGATCATACTTTTCTGGCGGAAGCATAGCTGGTTATTTTGGTAACTAGAGAGTTATTACCTTGTAGGTCGGCGCGGTTAAAGTAGTCCACGAACGTTTTATTGAACTCTCGGACAGACCGCGGAACCCCTTCGTTCCGTGGACCACCTTCTAGGAATCGTTGGGCTACAAGATAGTTGTATCCTCCATTGTGTTGATTAGAACTACTAGTAGTTCTGGTGGTGAGGTTGTAGATAGGTATAAGTATGAATAAATTTTTCATCTTAAGCCCATGTGACGGTAGCGAAAGGTGTAGAGTTTGTGAACTTTGGGCGTGTGGAGTTAGAAGCTTGGCTCTACATGAGATCTGATAATGATAATATTTTGATAGTGCAAGGTATATGGTCTCGTCTTGGCAACATTTTACATGCAAGCGTTTTTGGTGGGATACAATATTTGTCGTATCGTCTAAATCATAAAGCTTTTGGACATCCCAGACGAATCGCCGGACCAGAAGTGGATAATATTCGACGGGCCTGTCGATGCCATTTGGATCGAGAACCTCAACTCTGTCATGGATGATAATAAGCTGCTCACCCTGGTCAATAGCGAGCGGATCTCTATGCCTGCACAGGTAAATTGTGGTATCATACGACCTTAGCCCGTGTTTACACTAGTAAGAAAAATTGTGTAAGTTGCAGTACACTTCCGCGCTCAGACGACTACTTCCAACTCGTTCGATTCTCGGCCTCGCAATGTAATGCTAATGCAACTTAGGGTGACGGCACCAATCGTGGACATGTTAAGCTCAGTAGTTACCCAGTATTGGACAGCAAAGATTCAATGGCTCATAGCCCACCATGCATGGACTCTACCAGTTATAACCATCAGTTATCTGGGCATAGTGTTGATTTAAAAAAAAAGTAGTGTGGCCGTTTCTTAAAATTTGGTTTTACGGAAAACAATGTCCATAATTGGTTCTTGTCTTCTGGTGCTGTCACCCTACCTACCTACGTCTGCAGGCTTAACCCGCTGAATCGAGTTAGAAATGAAATGAAAAAAATGAAATGATGAAATTCCTGCAGGATAGCGACAAACGAATTCTTCACAGACGGAGTCACGGGCAACGGATAGTATGAAACAACTGCCAGTGTAACGTCTAGTCTGATTGCGGTGTTACTTCAGGTGTCTATCCTGATCGAGACGCTGGACCTGGCGGTGGCGTCGCCGGCGACGGTGTCTCGCAACGGCATGGTGTACAATGACTACAAGGACTGGGGCTGGTGGCCTTACGCCAACTCCTGGCTCGAGACTGTCGACGACCCCGAGTATAAGGAGATGGTGAGCGCACGATGGCATTGGAATTTACTTTAGCCCACGGCTGCAGCGGCACAGGACCTTAATTTTGTGTGGGTAAGATTCGCGGGGCTCTATAATGGCGCACCTCACATTAGATTAGGGATATTTAAATGAACAAAAATAACGAGAAACTTTCGAGGCGCGAGGCCCCTCAGACCGCGAGGTTGTATGCGGTGGCCCACGCCTAGCGCCGCCTCTGCACACCTGCGTGATGACATTAAGGCTGCGTATCCACCGGAGCTGTGCGAGGATGCGTTGCGAGGGATGTGTCTGTCATGAACAGACAGACACACACATCCCTCGCAACGCATCCTCGCACATCTCTGGTGGAAACGCAGCCGAAACGAGACGTAGGGGCTGTTTCACCACCCGTTGATTAATTTTAACTGACGGATAAATGTGATGCCGTCTCCGTCTATTCGAACAAAACAAACAGAGACGGCATCACATTAATTTGATCAATGGATGGTGAAACAGGGTGGTAGTCTCTCATAGTCGGCTTCATAATAAGGCTTAAGATCAGTCAAAGGGAGACAGAGACACTTTTCTTGTTTGAAGTAACTCTCTGGAATTCGCAGAAGAACTGAAGTACTGATATAGTTCAGCAAATTGCACACATAGTAGGAGAAGGTGTGGCACGTTGCTTATTTATAAGACTGATGGCCATTGGGGCCGTAAGGTTCTGGAGTGGCGACCGCGTACCAAGAGCCAGTGTTGATAGGTCTCCAGCAAAGTGAACCGAAGATCTGCTGAAGATCATGGGAAGTCACTGGCTGTGTGAAGTCGTGAAAGTTTGACAAAATAGGTCGGCAGTGAACGCGTGAATTTATATTAGACGTTTGCTACGGGATGTAGACCGTGACAACATTTAATGAGCTCGCGTTATATCGACGTAGGTGCGTGCATCATGATCGTGGGTAGACCGGGCGTCATCGTCAGGAGTCTTCATCTCATAACAAATCATTCCTGTAGCAAATATGTCTAGCTCATTTGCTAGACAGAATTTTTTCTGTGGCAGCTCCGACGGCACTTCCTCAACATCCTTACGCCGGTGTTGGAGCTGAAGCGGCTGGCCCTCACGGAAGGGCAGAGCGTGCGAGGGCAGGAGTTGACGGGCGTCCGCTGTATGTGCCGGCTGCTGGGACTGCTGCCGGCACCAGGCCCACCCGGAGCTGACGAGCCTGACAATGAGGAGTTCTCTAAAATGCGGTTCCTTTTCGCGTGAGTCTGCGGGTTGTAGAAGTTTCTAGAATAAGAACAGGAGTTAAGGGCGTGCGCTGCATGTGGCGGCTGTTGAGTCTGCTGGTGGCGCCAGGTCCATCTGATGCCGACGAGCCTGTCAACGAGGAGTTCTCCAAGATGAGGTTCCTATTCGCGTGAGTCTGCGGGTTGTAGAAGTTTCTAGAATGAAAACAGGAGTTAAAGGCGTGCGCTGCATGTGGCGGCTGCTGTGGCTGCTACGAGCCTGAAACCGAGGAGTTCTCCAAGATGTGGTTTCTTTTCGCGTGAGTCTTTTTTTATCATTATGAGAGGGAGGCAATCGAGCAAGCGGGTCATCTGATGGAAAATGATCACCACCGCCCATAAATATCAACAACTCAAAGAGAGTCACCAATCTGTTGCTGAGTAAGAGAGTAAGAGTAAGAGTAAGAGTACTTTATTTGCCAGAATACGTAAATAAAGGTACAAAATATTAAGGTGCATAGTGGTGCGATACAGTACCTTTAGAGTAAGTATAAAACCTTTTCTTGAAAGCCCCGATGTCATAGTTGTCTGGTAACACTGCTGCCGGAGCTGGTTCCACAGTTTCGCCGTAAGTGGCAGGAAGTGCCGAAGAAAACGTACAGTGGTAGACTGATTTATCGAGATGGTGACGATGGAACTTAGACTTGCGGGTTGTGGAATCATCTGGAATAACGGCAAGAGCTACGGGCGCTTGCTGCCTGTGACGGCTGTTGACGAGCCCGACAGCGACGAGTTCTTCAAGATGCGGTTCCCCATCTCTCGAGTCTTTTGCCATTTGATTTCCTGAGACAGTCTAAGTTGCACAAGATTTTATTTTTTCAATGCAATACAAATAGTTTATACGATATGGCACAATGCTAGGAAAAATGCAATATTCATATCCACAACCCACAAGTGCCTCCCCCCAATCAGGCTCCTGTACCACAAAAATTACAAGTGCTACAAATCGACAAAATTGTTGCCTTATTCGGACAAAAAAAGTGACAATAGGGATGTTTCCTAGTAGTCCAGTCAGTCAAGACAATTAATTCATTATAATTCCAAAAGTTTTCAAATTTTGATGTAAGGTCGGGAATGGTATTAAAACAAACTATAAAATTTTGCAACCTGTTCTGCGGTCCGGAACATTGTTAAAAATGCAATAAATGATAATTTGCTCAGTTCTTGACACCAAAATTCCAAAAGTTCTGCAAAGTTGGAGTGGTGTTAAATATATTATTTTACATCACGTGTCAAATTTGCAACCAATTTAAGTGTACGGAACATTTTTTGTTATTAAAAATTAATGTTTTTCTTTATTAAACTGAAGGAAAACGTTCCAAAAGTTCTGCAAACTTGACAGATACATCGGAAAAATATACCGAACGATTGTATAAATTTGCAACCTTTTACGTTGACCGGAACATGTTTATTTATAATTCCTTTTTAATTCGTGGTCATTTTTTCGAGTAAGGTGGTCTCGGAATAATTACAAAAGTTTTGAAACTTGGTTGCAAACTTCGAAAACATCTATTCTGATGCATTTACAAATTTGCAACCTCATACGCGATCCGGAACTTTATGCAATTAGCAAAAATGTAAAAATAAAAAAATTACATTTTGGCAAATTGCATAAAGTTCCGGACAGACAGAGCTACTTTCGCATTTATAATATTAGTAAGGATTGTAGCACTTGCAATGTTTGTGGTGCAGGGGTCTGGAGTCACAGTTGGACTTGTGATATAATCAGACTGTTGAAATATGTGAAAATCAATCGGGTCATTATGGTATGACGGCGGCGGCGCATGCGTTGAAAGACATCGCAGACAACTTCAGCCTTTAACGTTCACTCCCTTCCAGCATGATCTGGTCAGTGTGCGCAACCCTGGAAGACGAGCCTCGACGCAAGCTGGACAACTGGGTGCGGGAGCATGAGGGCGTGTTTCCCCTGAAGGACACCGTCTACGATTACTTCGTCGACGAGCGGCTGCGGCAGTTCAAACCTTGGGAAGACCGGCTGCCGGACAACTGGCGGTTCAACCCCAAGTAAGTTTGTATGCAGTGGGCTAGTTTCCTAAAAAAATATTGCCACGTATTTTTGCTTTCGTCAATAAACAATATCAAAGATTTATTTTTGTAAATAGGCCGTTCAGGGCTTTTACATGTCTTTTTTAGGGTTTCGTAGTCAACTAGGAACCCTTATAGTTTCGCCATGTCTGTCCGTCTGTCTGTCTGTCTGTCTGTCTGTCCGCGGCTAAGCTCAGAGACTGTTAGTACTAGAAAGCTGTAATTTGGCATGAATATATATATCAGTCACGCCGACAAAGTGATTGAATAAAAAAAAGTAAAAAAAAATTTTTTAGGGTACCTCCCATAGACGTAAAATTGGGGTGATTTTTTTTTTCTCGGCTAATCCTATAGTGTGGGGTATCGTTGGATAGGTCTTTTAAAATCATTGCGGGGTTGCTAACATGATTTTTCTATTTAGTGATCTGTTTGCAAAATATTCAACTTTAAAGTGAAAATTTTCATTAAAATCGGCCGTCCCCCCCCTCTAAAATCTAAACTGTTGGGTGGAAAAATTTGAAAAAATTCAGAAGGATAGTAAATATATCAAATTTACTAGGAAAATTATAGTGGCTAAGATTGCTTGGAAATTATTTGTAGTTTAAAAGTAAATAGTAGCCTAAGGTATAAAACATACCTCAACTTGGATGATTCCGTACCCATACGAAATCCTTAGAAAAATATTACTTGATTTTTTTGTAATGGCTACGGAACCCTACCTTGTGCGTGTCCGACACGCTCTTGGCCGGTTTTTTGTTAGTCTAGCAGCGCTTTCGTAAAGACCATGATTGCCAAGAAGAATGCGCCGCGAGAGACTTCCTGGCAGAAAATATATATTTGTTTTTCCAACAAGAATTATATTATTAATCCAATTAATACAAGCAAGAGGAGCAATTTACTAGGCAAGCGTGCTCCATCGTAGGCCTCATCTTTGCTTTCCATCAGGCGTGATTGTGGTCAAGCGCAAGTCTATATTGTGTAAAAAATAAACAAATTAAATTAAAAATACTCCTTAATGACATGACTCCTTTGCGGCCCACTTACAGGATAATCAATTGATTTCGAAGCGAAGCCAAATCCTTCTTTGTCGACAGCCTCGGCTTCCACAACATCCTGGTGCCAACTGTGGAGTTCATCCGCGTCCAGATCATAGCCCTGGACATGCTGAAGGCTGGTTATGGCGTCTTGATTGGGGGGCCTACTGGTACCGGCAAGACTTTCCTCATACAGGGCACCCTGGCCAGTCTGGATCCTTCCAAGTAAGATCCTTGGAATACTTACTAGGTTATGCTGGCGGGTTCATCCCCGTAGAAATTTTGAAAAATTCCTTCCTACATACAGCTTTAGTTAAGGACTAATGTAGTCTCTAGGACGCGTGACGGGTTAAAAAGTCCCTTTCGCTATTTCTCTAAATTGTACCGAAACTAGAACTCATTGAAAACATCTGAAAAATACAGGGGTTGGGAGTCGAATCCAGTTACTGATCATTAATGGAGTTTCAATATTTTCTTGAAACAGTTATTTTAAAATTGTCAATGATATTTAGCGGGAAAATCGTTATAACAGAAACCAGATCACACTTAGATGTTTTACAAAGAGAATAGCAGAAAATGTATCACTTGATATTAATTTGTTTTTATTCAGGTACAGCACACAAGTGATCAACATGTCTGCGCAGACGACGGCGGCTAATGTTCAGGATATAATTGAAGCCAGGCTCGAGAAGCGGACCAAGGGGAATTACGTGCCGGCTGGAGGTTCGTCCTTGGGCCTGTTGCATAACAAAGTATAGTCGACCAAGAAACTCCTTTACCACCCTAAGGTTCAATGTCAGTTGTATGACTTAAGACGTCAAAGGCTATTTTCACTTACAAGTCAATGTGACAATCGGCCTTATTGGTCTTATTCTGATGGAGGAACTGTCACAAAAAATAGTAAAGCACTTACATGGTCGACTATACAACTTATATTACAAGCGGAACGCCCTTTCTAGTTAATATAACTGAAGCGAGAGTTCCGCTTGTAATATTAGTTGTACTTTGTCATGCAACAGACCCCTTGTCGTACAATATGCAGGGTGTCCCGTAAGTCACACGACGAACTGAAAGGGAGGGGAGGTAAGTGGGCAGATAGAAAAATGACCTTAGTAAAGGTGTCACCCGTTTCGAGATAAATTAATCTGAGTTTTCAAAAATTTTACACCCGAACTAAGTTTTTCAGCTGTGGTATTCGTAATTTATAACTTAGATTTGTCTTTATTAGAAATATGATCTTGAATAATTGTGTTACTAGATGCAAAAAAGCATTAAGAAGGAGCTATTGTAGTTCTGTCAAGAAATAAAATAAAAAGTAATGCAAATTCGATGGCACCATAAAACAATAATTCCAAGACATGACTCTGGTAAAGAAACACTTCATTTAATTATTTTCAATTAACGACATAATTACATCTAAAGTTGATTGAAAACAAATAAATAGAGAGAGCCTTATATATAACACAGGCGATTTGAGTGTACGCTGCGAGCGCGCAACGTTTTCGCCGCGACGCGTAACGTTTTCGTTGCGAGTGCGCAGCGAGTTCGTCGTGTTTATAGAGCTGGGACGGCGAAATCATTGCGCGCTTGCCTCGGTTTTAATCCTATTATCTCGCCTCATTCGTTTTTAGTTTAATTATTATTTCGTGTCATTCTGTCTTCGTCTTGTTCACTATCCGTCACTATCTTTTTTGGACAAATTCTGCAACTTGTCTATTTCCTAACGCATTCACCTGCCACCTGACTTCCACAGGTGCCACCGACGCACATGTGCGTTCAAAATGTATGAATAATTATGACAGCGGCACTGGGCGAAGTCCCGACAACGCATATATGCGTCGGTGGCAGTGAACGCGTTAATACGTCTTATTCGTTTTTCGTCACTGTCTGCCCTGGACTCATTCGTCGTTCGTCCCTTTCGTTTTTTGCCTTATTAGTTATTCGCCGAATGCTGGTAAATAAATGTTTGTAAGTAAATGAGACAAAAAACGAAAGTCCGTGACGAAAAACGAATAAGATTTCTTAAGAGAGAGAGACAAGTTACAGAATTTGACCAAATAAGATAATGACGGATAGCGAACAAGACGAATAAAGAATGAGTGACGAATATAGAATGAGACTAAATAAGAATTAAACGAAAAACGAATGAGGCGAGATAATAGGATACCGGTTTTAAGACGTTCGCAAATCGCCAATGTGATATTACCCTAAGGAGCGAGTACAATACGTTTACTTTTAGTTTACCATTGACAGATGGCTTGCCTTCATTTCATTTCCAACTTTAACACCATACAAATAAAGTAGCTATTACAAAATCTGCAAACGTGGGTAACAGTATTCTAAAATTGGCTTTATTCGTAGGTCGTTAAAGTTGAATATGAAATGAAGGCAAACCATCTGTCAGTGGTAAACTTTATGCAATTTTACTGTACACCTTTTCAGGCAAGAAGATGATAGCGTTCATGGACGACATCAACATGCCGGTGCGGGACGCGTACGGCTCGCAGCCGCCGCTGGAGCTCGTGCGGCTCTGGCATGACTACGGCTACTGGTTCGACCGCGACAAGCAGTGGCGGAAGAACGTCAAGGTATGTATACATGGTGGTGGTCGGGGAGGACACCAAAATGCCAGTACGCGCGTGGATCACACAGACGCACGCACACACACAAAACTCTGGCATGACTACGGCTACTGGTTCGACCGCGACAAGCAGTGGCGGAGGAACGTCAAGGTATGTATACATGGTGGTGGTCGGGGAGGACACCAAAATGCCAGTACGCGCGTGGATCACACAGACGCACGCACACACACAAAACTCTGGCATTTTCAGTTCTTCCACTGAACGGACCAACTAAAACAGGTCAACTATTTTTCTTTCCCAACGGTTCAACTTACTTGGTTGGTTCGATAGGATTATCTTAAACTAATCGTTTTTTCCTGTCTATGCAACCGCCTTAATTACGATTGCTCTGGCCATTTGCAATATGGCCACGTGCATCGAATAAATTATTATTATTATTCTCTTTATTTATATTTTTTCTCTTAGGTTAGATTTTTACAATAATTATACAAAAAGTAAACTATAAAACTATACATACAAAACGTAAAATCATTATAAAAACCTAACCTAGGGTGCCACCGGCAGCGAGGCGGGGCCTAAGCTATCGGTGGTTAGGGCGACAGAGAGAGGAACCTCCTGACTATCCGCGCAGTGTCCAGGAGTACCGCCTTCTGTATCTGACCCTTGATCCAGCCATCTAGCGAGAGTCTCTTGAGGTGTTGGTCGAGACTCTTCGCTATCAGCCCGTTCGCAGAAACGACTATCGGGACAATATCGTCGAATCAACATCCCACATGGCGGTCATCTCGTGAGCTAGGTCAAGGTACTTGCTGGCTTTGTCCTTCTCAGCTTTCACGAGGTTCTCGTCATGGGGAATGGTGATGTCGACGAGCACTGCCTGGCGTTTCGATCGATCTGTCAGCACGATATCAGGCCTATTGGCTATAATAGTCCTGTCCGTGATAACAGACCGATCCCAATAGAGCGTGGCACGACCATTTTCGAGAACTGGCGCAGGTATATACTTAAAGTAAGGCACTTCAAAGTCCACAAGGCCGTATAGCAGAGCAAGTTGCTGGTGAATAATTCTGGCTACAAGGTTATGTCTGTGCAAGTACTCACCGTTAGCAAGATGACCACAACCGGAAATAATATGCCTGAGTGACTCCCCGGGACGGCGGCATGCCCGACAAATGTCGACCGTACCGTCCTTCAGAATATACCTCCGGTAGTTGTTCGTCATGATAACTTCATCCGCAATTGCACAGACAAAACCTTCGGTTTCCCCGAAGAGATCCCCGAAACGTAGCCAGTTCACCGACGCGAGCAGATCTACATCTGACCCTGTGAGTGCCTTGTAGAACCGCCCGTGTAGCTCCTTGCTCTTCCATACCGCCTTGCGGTCCTCGATGCTCATTACTTTAAGTCGGCGCCAGTTCTCGTTTGCCAAGGAAAGCGGGGTGAAGTTTTTGTCTGCTGCTACTACGTCGCGATGCACCCCACACTCGTTGTTTAGGAAATAATCCCTGAGATTATACACCTCGCGGTTGTGGAGGTCTTTGGCATTTAAAAAGCCACGACCTCCATACTTCCGCGAGATGTACAGTCTCATAACAGATGAGCGTGGGTGAAGCAAGCGATGCGCAGTGAGCAGTACACGAACTCTTCGATCCAAGGTATCCAGCTCAGTCTGAGTCCACCTTAGTATGCCAAAGGAGTAAGTGAGCAAGGGCATTACCCAGGCGTTGAAGGCGCGCATCTTGTTGCCGCCCGACAAAAGACTATTAAGTACTTTTGTCAGACGACAGAAGAAGCGCTCCTTCACCGTCTGCTTTACGACCTCACTCTCAATACCCAATGACTGTGACATACCAAGATACTTATAGCTTTCTGCTTGGGAAATAGATCTGAGGGACATTGTATCAGAAAGCTGCAAATTTGTTGAATTTACAGCTTTCCCCCGCTGTACATGCATAACCGCACACTTATCAACACCAAATTCCATTTTGATGGCGCTACTGAAAACTTCTGTTGTTTTCAGTAGCTCCAACAGGTCATGTTTATTTGGTGCAAATAGCTTAAGGTCATCCATATAGAGCAGATGAGAAATGACCTCACCCCCTCTTCGAAGCCGGCAGCCTAGCCCTGAATCCTTCAGCAGGGTGCTGAGCGGATTCAGCGCTAGGCAGAACCACATAGGACTCAGGCTGTCACCCTGGAAGATCCCTCGCTCAATCCTGATAGAGTCCTTTGGGCCAGAGGGGCCGTCTCCACCCCCCGGTTGACGAAGGACTGTGGTCCACTGTCCCATGCAAGCGCCTAAGAAAGATCTCAGGACTGCATCAATTTTATACAGTTCTAAAACCCTCCCCAGCCATGAATGGGGCACCGAATCATAGGCCTTCTTGTAGTCAATCCAGGCGACCGAGAGAGCCCCTTTGTTCCGCCGGACTCGTTGGCAAATGGTCAAGTCTATGAGGAGGAATTTTATTTTCTTTATTATTATGTTGGTACGGATTTCCGATCACGGGCCCATGGGGACCCGGTCATTTGAAAGGCATTCATGGGGCCGAAGCCAACATGAAGAGGCCTTTGGTACCATATAATATAAATGAGATGGGCGCAACTATGGAGGTCTATCCCCTAATACACCATGAGGATGTGCTAGCGGACAGTCCTCCACAGTTGCCAATCTATTGCCAGGTAGGAATCGACATGGAATTGGCTATGGGGTTGGGATGTTGTGGACAGGATTACCGGGCTATGGAGTGAGATAACGGACACCTACCATTTCAATATCTCATAAACTGAACTTTTGGTAGGCGGTGACTCGCCATTCACTAAATGGGCCCCTCAAACTATTGCCCACTCGGGGCAACGAGGCGGCAACATTGGTGTGAACGGCTAAGGATGGAGAGGTGTTCCTGGACTTTAAACTTCAAAATGCCAACTCGCCACTTACGGAAACACATCCATCCTTCGAGCATTAGCTCTTGCGCTCCACTCTAGGCGACCAACAAAGGCAAACTAGAGGCGGGGTGGGTGTGTAGCTGTGTGTGAGTGTGTGTATAAGCGCATGTGTGTATGTGTACCCCTGGAGGTCTCGGGTTCGTGGTGTCGCTACGCACCAACAGCTCGCCACAAGCCGCCCTGCGATGACTGACTGCACTGGTGACACGACAACACCAGCGGGCGATGAGGTCGTCATATCCCTACGCCTTTTGACTGACTGCGCTGGTGACAGACACCACAACACCATTATTATTATTATTATTATTATTATTATAAATAAATAAAAATATAAGTCACTATGCCATTATCATAGACGTCATTGCGATATATGCATTGAGTCATATTTGAGTTGCAGGACTATTTTCCTGTAATATTATGTAATAGGTAGTTGGGAATAATTTATTTACCAAATAAACATCCGCTCCGGGTCATACCTGGTTCAACAGATTGCGCTGACCATACAGCGGGGCAATGCTGCCGGTATTATGGGCACTTTTGAGCCGGGTATGGCGCGGGGTGGTGGTACTTAGTTTTAGTGTTTTTTTTTACTTTGTTATATTTTTGATTATTTGTTTTACCAAATAAGTATCTGATCAACCAGTTGGTTCGATAGGAATAACGGCCTCCATGGAGTTCCATTCTGAACAATTGGTTGGTCCGTTCAGTTGAGCGGAATGGAAGAACAGGGCATTTTTAGTATTGATAGAAAAAATGGACCTGTACGACTGTCAATAAAAACAAAATGTGGTTCAGAAGAGACGTGGGATGGGGGCGCGTTGCAGTCCGCGTCTCCGCCCCGTCTCTTCTGTCTGCTTTTTTTTTATGTTAGAGAGTCCAGACAAACGAACTAGTGGGCCAACTGATGTTAAATGATCACCACAGTCCATAGACACCCGCAGCGCTTTACGCGATGCCAGTGCGTTGTCAGCCCTAAAAGGAAAAAGGAGAGGAAATAGGGGCCCTCCCCTATTGAGAGGTATTGGGCCCCCGGCGCTCTCACTGACCGTACGAAACGCAGCAGAGAGTACTGCTGCTTCACGCCGGTGTTCTGTGAGAGGGTGGTACTGCCCCGGACGAGCCGGCCCATTCGTGATGCAGCGGCTAGCTACAACATGGCTCTACCATTACATAAAAATGCTTTGGATCGCGACGCTTCTATACATTTATTATGAAAACTGATTCAATGGGCTGTGCGACTGCGACGCGTCTCCATCCCGCGTCTCTTCTGTGTGGCTTGCGCCAAACATGATCGCTTACGCTGCTCTGCACTGTCCCCTTCGTAAACATCGGAGCAGTCAAGGTGCTCAAAGAAATCTGAACACACACGTACGCCATTGACAATACGGTCGTGTTCAAATACTTTTGACTACCTTAAGTGCTCCGATGTTTATGATGAATTGATGACGACTATACCGGCTCCCCGTCCCACGTCTCTTGTGTGTGGCTTGCGCTTAACCCTTTGAACGCCCCATTTCGAGTACAAATGTGTCACCAACACGCCGAGTGTAGACGAAAAGTAACGCAAATTTCAATCGTAATGTCGCGTGTCAAAGTTTCTTTGACAATATACGTCATGAGCACTATAAGCGTCGGTGGCGTGGCAGGCACGGCAGTAGACGACCTCTTTAGGCGTTCTCTCCCCCCCCTCCCCAGGACATGGTGCTGGCGGGCGCGGCGGGCCCCCCCGGCGGCGCGCGCTCCCCGCTGCCGCCGCGGCTGCTGTCCTGCTTCCACGCGTTCTACCTGACGCCGCCCACCTACCAGCAGCTCATCAAGATATTCGGCACCATGCTCAGCCAGCACCTCCAGGAGTTCGACGAGGAGACCAAGGGCGTCGGTGAGTGGGGAGTGGGATCACAACAGCGACCATACGACAGACGTTACACTTTAATTTGCAATAGGGTGGATCAACTATTTCTTGTTGTTATAATGTCCCGTCAGCGAGGGGACAAAAGTGTTCCTACAGTTTAATTCGAAGAAATGTTGTGTCACATTTACTATCATGCTTATTAGATGACCAATTGGGGATGTCTAAAAAAAAATACCCATGGTTTTTATATTTTTTTTGTAGAGAAAAGTCAATTATAAGAAACTAAACAAGTTAGCTATGAAGTATCTTTTTTTTTTGTACATATATTT
This sequence comes from Archips crataeganus, assembly GCA_947859365.1. Lineage (NCBI taxonomy): Eukaryota > Metazoa > Arthropoda > Insecta > Lepidoptera > Tortricidae > Archips > Archips crataeganus. The sequence continues at coordinate 2,249,084 of OX402053.1, read as the reverse complement.
TCAACTTCATTTTTTTTTTTTTTATTACTTTTACGGTCATCCCGTGAAATCATACATTTCGTACTAAATACAAACTGAAATATAGATGCACAGAAAAAAACCCCAGAAAAAAGACCAATGCTGGGAATCGAACCCAGGTCCTCAGCATTCCGTGCCGCGTGCCATACCCCTACACCACCACTGGTCTAGAGATTAGACACGAATCTTTCCTATACATCATACATTTCAATCTGCTAAATCATCACCTTATGCAGTGACAAACGCACATCTATGTTACACCCTCATCGAGAGATTTTAACACTCCTTCGGAACTAACCGCTCACCTGGACAAGAGATGGCGCTACTGTGCAACTTTAAACAAGTTAGCTATGAAGTATCTTTTTTTTTGTACATATTTTTTCAACTTCATTTTTTTTTTTATTACTTTTACGGTCATCCCGTGAAATCATACATTTCGTACTAAATACAAACTGAAATATAGATGCACAGAAAAAACCCCAGAAAAAAGACCAATGCTGGGAATCGAACCCAGGTCCTCAGCATTCCGTGCCGCGTGCCATACCCCTACACCACCACTGGTCTAGAGATTAGACACGAATCTTTCCTATACATCATACATTTCAATCTGCTAAATCATCACCTTATGCAGTGACAAACGCACATCTATGTTACACCCTCATCGAGAGATTTTAACACTCCTTCGGAACTAACCGCTCACCTGGACAAGAGATGGCGCTACTGTGCAACTTTAAACAAGTTAGCTATGAAGTATCTTTTTTTTTTGTACATATTTTTTCAACTTCATTTTTTTTTTTTTTATTACTTTTACGGTCATCCCGTGAAATCATACATTTCGTACTAAATACAAACTGAAATATAGATGCACAGAAAAAACCCCAGAAAAAAGACCAATGCTGGGAATCGAACCCAGGTCCTCAGCATTCCGTGCCGCGTGCCATACCCCTACACCACCACTGGTCTAGAGATTAGACACGAATCTTTCCTATACATCATACATTTCAATCTGCTAAATCATCACCTTATGCAGTGACAAACGCACATCTATGTTACACCCTCATCGAGAGATTTTAACACTCCTTCGGAACTAACCGCTCACCTGGACAAGAGATGGCGCTACTGTGCAACTTTAAACAAGTTAGCTATGAAGTATCTTTTTTTTTTGTACATATTTTTTCAACTTCATTTTTTTTTTTTTATTACTTTTACGGTCATCCCGTGAAATCATACATTTCGTACTAAATACAAACTGAAATATAGATGCACAGAAAAAACCCCAGAAAAAAGACCAATGCTGGGAATCGAACCCAGGTCCTCAGCATTCCGTGCCGCGTGCCATACCCCTACACCACCACTGGTCTAGAGATTAGACACGAATCTTTCCTATACATCATACATTTCAATCTGCTAAATCATCACCTTATGCAGTGACAAACGCACATCTATGTTACACCCTCATCGAGAGATTTTAACACTCCTTCGGAACTAACCGCTCACCTGGACAAGAGATGGCGCTACTGTGCAACTTTAAACAAGTTAGCTATGAAGTATCTTTTTTTTTGTACATATTTTTTCAACTTCATTTTTTTTTTTATTACTTTTACGGTCATCCCGTGAAATCATACATTTCGTACTAAATACAAACTGAAATATAGATGCACAGAAAAAACCCCAGAAAAAAGACCAATGCTGGGAATCGAACCCAGGTCCTCAGCATTCCGTGCCGCGTGCCATACCCCTACACCACCACTGGTCTAGAGATTAGACACGAATCTTTCCTATACATCATACATTTCAATCTGCTAAATCATCACCTTATGCAGTGACAAACGCACATCTATGTTACACCCTCATCGAGAGATTTTAACACTCCTTCGGAACTAACCGCTCACCTGGACAAGAGATGGCGCTACTGTGCAACTTTAAACAAGTTAGCTATGAAGTATCTTTTTTTTTTGTACATATTTTTTCAACTTCATTTTTTTTTTTTTTATTACTTTTACGGTCATCCCGTGTGGTTGTTTAAAGTTGCACAGTAGCGCCATCTCTTGTCCAGGTGAGCGGTTAGTTCCGAAGGAGTGTTAAAATCTCTCGATGAGGGTGTAACATAGATGTGCGTTTGTCACTGCATAAGGTGATGATTTAGCAGATTGAAATGTATGATGTATAGGAAAGATTCGTGTCTAATCTCTAGACCAGTGGTGGTGTAGGGGTATGGCACGCGGCACGGAATGCTGAGGACCTGGGTTCGATTCCCAGCATTGGTCTTTTTTCTGGGGTTTTTTCTGTGCATCTATATTTCAGTTTGTATTTAGTACGAAATGTATGATTTCACGGGATGACCGTAAAAGTAATAAAAAAAAAAAAATGAAGTTGAAAAAATATGTACAAAAAAAAAGATACTTCATAGCTAACTTGTTTAAAGTTGCACAGTAGCGCCATCTCTTGTCCAGGTGAGCGGTTAGTTCCGAAGGAGTGTTAAAATCTCTCGATGAGGGTGTAACATAGATGTGCGTTTGTCACTGCATAAGGTGATGATTTAGCAGATTGAAATGTATGATGTATAGGAAAGATTCGTGTCTAATCTCTAGACCAGTGGTGGTGTAGGGGTATGGCACGCGGCACGGAATGCTGAGGACCTGGGTTCGATTCCCAGCATTGGTCTTTTTTCTGGGGTTTTTTCTGTGCATCTATATTTCAGTTTGTATTTAGTACGAAATGTATGATTTCACGGGATGACCGTAAAAGTAATAAAAAAAAAATGAAGTTGAAAAAATATGTACAAAAAAAAAGATACTTCATAGCTAACTTGTTTAAAGTTGCACAGTAGCGCCATCTCTTGTCCAGGTGAGCGGTTAGTTCCGAAGGAGTGTTAAAATCTCTCGATGAGGGTGTAACATAGATGTGCGTTTGTCACTGCATAAGGTGATGATTTAGCAGATTGAAATGTATGATGTATAGGAAAGATTCGTGTCTAATCTCTAGACCAGTGGTGGTGTAGGGGTATGGCACGCGGCACGGAATGCTGAGGACCTGGGTTCGATTCCCAGCATTGGTCTTTTTTCTGGGGTTTTTTCTGTGCATCTATATTTCAGTTTGTATTTAGTACGAAATGTATGATTTCACGGGATGACCGTAAAAGTAATAAAAAAAAAATGAAGTTGAAAAAATATGTACAAAAAAAGATACTTCATAGCTAACTTGTTTAAAGTTGCACAGTAGCGCCATCTCTTGTCCAGGTGAGCGGTTAGTTCCGAAGGAGTGTTAAAATCTCTCGATGAGGGTGTAACATAGATGTGCGTTTGTCACTGCATAAGGTGATGATTTAGCAGATTGAAATGTATGATGTATAGGAAAGATTCGTGTCTAATCTCTAGACCAGTGGTGGTGTAGGGGTATGGCACGCGGCACGGAATGCTGAGGACCTGGGTTCGATTCCCAGCATTGGTCTTTTTTCTGGGGTTTTTTCTGTGCATCTATATTTCAGTTTGTATTTAGTACGAAATGTATAAGAAACTAATTTCAATATTTTGTCATTCAGTTCTCTACTTTTTTCAAAATTAATTATTGAAACTATTTTAGTTGATGACGTCAGATTATAATTGAGGGCTCCCACAATGCCAAATTTCTAAATCTATCTAAATGCGTACGATAAGGCAACCCCTTTAATTATTTTTTGCGTAGTGGTACACTATACACTGTGTCACTTTACTGGCACTGTCAAAGTGCTAGATGTCAGACAGCGGGTCCAAATCAAACTCCGTAGTATAATCCACGCGTAAATTGTGAAGAATTCCTAACCACACAGAATAAAGTACGACTTGAACCGGTCACGCAATTTACACCAATGTCACATGAAGGTCATTGCTTATTTGTTATATTATAAATTCATTACGTAATATTAAAATTAAATAACTACAGCAAACGAGTTAAAAAGCATTTATCTCGAAATGGTTTTCGATTTACTATACATTGCAAAAAATAGACATCCCCAATTGTAGAAGGGGTTTAAATCTACCACAAAAATGCGTGTTTGGCAAGTTTTAATCAGATAAACTTACGGTTTAAAGAGTTACTCAGGAGACCGTCACTATAGCATCGAGTGACAAAAAAAAGTTGATCGACCCAATAAACACATTTTTTTTACGAGTTCTACAATCTTACTTCTTACTAATATTGTAAACGTGAAAGTTTGTATGGATACCTATCATGGTACCATATGGTATGTTACCTATTGTATTTACTATGTTCTGGCAATAAACATATTTGTATTTGTATCTTGTATTTGATGTATCGATGTTTGTTGCTCTTAAACGCTCAAAAGGTTTGACGGATTCAGATGAAATTTCGCACGGGTGGTTTGGTTTTGGGTGGTGGTCTGTTATTTCTGCCACCACATTTAGTATGTACATATTTATTCATTTCTGAGTAGTTGGTCGTCTTGAAGAGATCGCTTTTAGCGATAAGACCTGCCTGAATTTTTATTATCTGCCTGAATTTTTTTTTGTAATGTCTCTGTACTGTTTTAGAGCTAAATAAAGAATATTTGTATTGTATTGTAGTTTATGAACTGGATTAACATATAGGATAGTTTTTATCCCGGAAAATTGCATAGTTCCCGCGGGAAAAAATACTTACTCTGCCATGTATGTATTTACTTGAAATATGTAAATTCGTGCGTAATTATACGAACTTCTTCAAAAAACGACAGGACCTGCCCTTAGTTCTCTAAGACACAAAAATAGACTAATTTTACCTCACTCAAAACTAAAAATCCTTTCGGCTAGTACGCAAATCATGTCTGTTAAAATATATAACAAATTACCAAATATTATACACAATGAAAATAATGAAAAGTAAACTTAAAAAAATTATGTTAGAAAAAAATTACTATTCCATAAATGAATACCTAGATGATAAGTTATAATGTAAAATAGATGTAAGTAAAAATACAAAATATAAGCAAATTATAAATGTATAAAACCTAGTTATAAGGCTGCCCTCTCGTCACATGTTTGCTGTGCCCAACAGGGTCCATTGATCAAAATTGTATCCTATTATAACACCTGTAACATACATTGTGGAAGAGCAATAAAAATTTGAGTATTTGAGTACCTATTTGGGATAGCGATAAACAAGTTCTTTGCACACGGAGTCGCGGGCAACAGCTAGTGCTACGTAATTGTCACTTGTATCAGAAAGCTAACAACTATGTCGAATTGTATGTTATTGTAAGTTTGCTTTGCACGACTAATGGCTAAAAAGAAAAACTTCCAAGACTTCCAATCAAGAGGTCCAATCAGTAATTTGGCCTGCTATAAAATTACCAATTATAGAAATTCCCGACCAGATACATGACCAGTTATAATAACGTCCAGCCATAAAAATGTCCAACCGTAGATATATATCTGACCGTTAGGTTAGGTTGGGTTAGATTAAAATTAAGAAAAAAAAGTTAGGTTAGGTTTTAGCTAAGTATATTTGGACTAAGTATATTAGAACTAGTAATTTTTATATTTGGGCAATTTTATCTAAGTAGATTTATCATTGGACATTTTTATGATTGGTTTATTCGTTCAGTTGGACACGCCTTTGGGCGTTTGTTTTTTTGGACATTAGTCGTGCAAAGGGTCAACCTTAGTACCATGGGACACAGACGGAGTTGCCATTTACCTTGGTTTTTACCTTACCGTTATTGTAAAAGGAATGTATTTACAGGCAAGATAGTGCTGGTGGCGTCCATCGATCTGTTCAACTGCATCGTGGCCAAGCTTCTGCCGACGCCCAGCAAAATGCACTACCTCTTCAACTTGAGAGACATCTCCAAGATCTTCCAGGTACTTCTAAGGGGTCGTCGGTTAATGGGGTTGTTGTAGCAACTTTTTAATCCAACCGAGCGAGTTGGTCTTAAATTAAACATGGACAAGACCAAGGTCATGTCGAACGCCCAAGCTGTACCAACTCCCGTCGTAATCGGAGACACTTTGCTCGAAGTTGTTGACGATTATATCTACCTGGGACATTAAACTTCGAGAAAGAGGTCAATCGACGAATTAGACTTGGCTGGGTAGCGTTCGGGAAGCTCCGCAATATCTTGTCGTCCAATATACCGCAATGTCTCAAGTCAAAAGCCTTTGACCAGTGCGTGTTGCCAGTGATGACTTGTGCCCCTGAGACGTGGCCGCTAACGATGGGCCTCATAAGAAATCTCAAAGGCACTCAGAGGGCGATGGAGAGGGCTATGCTCGGAGTTTCACTGCGGGATCGCATTAGAAATGATTAAATCCGCGCAAGAACTAAAGTCACCGACATAGCTCGAAGAATCGCCAGACTCAAGTGGCAGTGGGCAGGGCACATCGCTCGCAGAACTGATGCTCGATGGGACAAAAAGGTTCTCGAGTGGCGTCCACGGAAGACGCAGTGTAGGTAAGCCTCCAAAAAGATGGAGTGACGACCTGGTTAAGGTTGCGGGATCTGTTTGGCGAGCCTTGGGGAGGCCTATTGTCACCAGTGGACGTCTTTCGGCTGAAATGATGACGATGAAACTATCTGCTGCTGCTAAATGATGTAACTAAATCCAAATCCTATTCCAAATCCTTCTCCGTGCACGCTGTTAGTCTGTGGAATCGGTTGCCGAGTGAAATCAGGCAGTCGCAGTCGGTAGCCATCTTCCGGAGTCGCTTAAGGGCGTACTGGCGTGACTGTTCCTCTTAAATTGACCGTTCCGAGACAGCACGCTCGTGTAGCAAATTTTCGACCATTTGCTACAAAAACTTACAGGACCAAAGTTGGCTCTCAGTTTTATTCCAAGGATTTGTAGAAATCATAACGAGGTTTTTAAGGATACAAGAGTCGATATTTTAAACGTTTCTATTAATAAATAGAAGACGCTTCTGTATAGATTTAAAATAAATAATTAGCATAGGTTCGACCCAGTAGTTGTTATTGTAATTTAATTGTCTTACGCTTTCAAAACTGTAGCAGGTTACTTGGGTAACGATTTAGTTCTTATTATTTGCCGCTGCTTCTGGTTGTAGTAGGTAGTTATAGTTCTGTTGTAGGACCACTTTTGTTCTCACTTAAGTTTATTATATATTATATTGTTTCTTCATATTTTTATGGTTAATAGCTCATGTCGTAAGTGTTGTTTTGTAGTATTTTACCTGTTGGCAAACCATAATAAATAAATAAATAAATAAATAGAGACAACTTCTATTGTGTTCTCTGTTTAGTGTATATGCGTATATTAATGTATTTATGTAATTTTTATGTAGTTAGTCTTCTGTATTCATGATATATTATATTAGTGTGTACTTGCGTGTATTCTTTGTATGTTTGTGTATTGATTATGTTAAGTTTATTGGTTTGGGTTTACTTTTGATTTCGACTCTTTTTACTCTGCATTGTATGCCTACTCTTGTCTCTGGTGTCCTGTCAATCGTTCAAAGGTTAACTGGAAGAGATCCCTTTAAGGGATAAGTTCGCCTTTGTACATCTGTTTCTCTTGTTAACTGTTAATTTTCATGTTTTACGTACAATAAAGAGTTTTACATACATATTTGGGGGTGGTAACCATAGAGAGATCTCTCTCCAGGCAGATGTTATGCCTGGGGACCGAAGTCCAATGGATGAAAGTTGGAAGTTGTATTTATGCAGCCGAGTTGAGAAACTTCGATAGCGTGATGTAGGATTGTAGTAATTAGTTCCTTATGTGATGACTAGATGGCGCTAGTAGTCGCTACATCAGCCCCCCTTTTAGACCGGAGGTCGATACAAATTGCAGTGGAGTGCAGTCTGTGCGTCATGTGGGCGCTTGCAAGGGCCAGTCGCTCAGAGCCTCGTCGGCGAGCATTGTTGTTCCTCTGCTACTTGTGGATGCATGCCTGTTGCGTGATTGCTCGGAGCCTTGTTGGCGAGCGTTGGTTGATTGATTGGCAAGTGGAAGTAGTGGGAGGAGGATTTGCGAACTGTAGACACCAGGCAGATAATAGATAGATGCTAATGGTGCACAGTGCGATGAGTATGGCTTGCTGTGAGACTGCGTCATCGTCTTGTGTGTCTGAAGGTTGCGATTTTTGTCCAATGTCGTGGGTCACCAATTTGGGGGTGGTAACCATAGAGAGATCTCTCTCCAGGCAGATGTTATGCCTGGGGACCGAAGTCCAATGGATGAAAGTTAGAAGTTGTATTTATGCAGCCGAGTTGAGAAACTTCGATAGCGTGATGTAGGATTGTAGTAATTAGTTCCTTATGTGATGACTAGATGGCGCTAGTAGTCGCTACACATATATACATGATGATGAATCAAATATTACCGATAGATACACTATGTACGAGGGGCGTTCAATATAAAGTGAGAATGAGATGCAAACTCTTTTAATATTACGAAATTAAATACTGGCCGGTAAAGCTAATCTATCTAGCTGATTGCTATGAAAAAAAAACTAACTGTCTTTTGTTAAAAAAAATATACGGTAATTTCTTTGCAATGCTATTGAGTACGTTAGCGAAAATGGAGAAAATTGAACTGCGCGCCGTTATCAAATACTTGTCTTTGAAAAATTTTTCTACGGACCAAGTCAATTTGGATTTGCGGGACACTTTAGGGTCTAATGCTCCTCCGTATTCGACAGTCGCACATTGGTGCGCCGAATTTAGACGTGGAAGAACATCGACAATGGACGACCCCCGCTCCGGACGCCCTACTACAGCAGTAACTGAAGAAATTGTGAAAAAAGTCGAAAACTCAGTTTTGGCGGATCGTGTGTCACAGTTCGTTTTATTGCTGAAAATGTAAAGATTTCAACGGGGAGCGTGCATAATATTTTACATGAACGCTTGGGTATGAAAAAGGTATCTGCGCGTTGGGTACCAAGAATGCTTACTGACACGCAAAAACAAACTAGACTAGAGATTTGTCAAGAAGCTTGAACCTGATGCAGCAAGACCGGGAACTTTTTTTGGCGCGATTTATAACAATGGACGAAACATGGCTCCATCATTACGACCCTGAAACGAAACTGCAGTCTATGACATGGAAAAGGCCATCATCTCCAACTCCGAAGAAATTCAAGGTGAGCCCATCTGCCGGTAAGGTCATGGGCTCTGTTTTTTGGGATGGTAAAGGGGTATTAATGATTGAGTATCTCGAGCATAGAGCCATTATTACGGGCACTTTATACGCCAAACAAATAGCAACATTGCGCAATGAGATCCGCGAAAAACGGCGAGGTAAACCCTCGAAAGTTGTGCTGTTCCACCAGGACAATGCCCCGGCACACAAGTCCGCCGTTGCAATGGCTGCAATTCGTGATGCTGGGTTCGATATCCTTAAGCATCCTCCGTATTCACCAGATCTCGCTCCCAGTGATTTCTACCTATTTCCGAGATTGAAACAATACCTGAGAGGCCAGAAATTTGAAGACGACGACGCGGTAGTCGCTGCAGTACAATATTTTTTAAGTACTCAAGATGAGACCTTTTTTAAAAATGGAATTTTAAGTTTAGAAAAAAGATTTAATAAGTGTATTATGCTAAAAGGTGACTATGTCAAAAAATAAAATGACATTTAGTAAAAGTTGTTTATAACATACTCATTCTCACTTTTTATTGAACGCCCCTAGTACGATAAGAGCGTGACCGGTAAAATTTACAGAAAAAAAAAGAATTATCACTCGAAATACTGTAATTAATCAGGTTTCTAATTATATAAAGATGCTTTAATATTAGTAAGGCGTCCAGTCTCCCGAATTATCTATAATTGCTTGGCACCTTTGAGGTATACTTACTACCAAATTTTCAGCGTAACTGCTAGGTAAAGATATCCATACGGACTTCAGTTCTTGTGCTAGGTCAGCAAAGCTAATTATATTTTTTTCTCGTAATTTGAGCTTCATCCAGGCCCATACATTTTCGATTGGATTGGCATCGGGTGATTGTGAGGGCCAATCCAAAACATCGACGCCATTCTCGGCCTCGACGCAGTACAGACCCGACTTCGGTGTTTAGGGTCATTATCTTCTTGTAGGATCCACGAAGCATTATGCCTTGGGAACATCTTCTTAGCAGAAGGTAACAATGCCTTTTCATAAATTTTGATAATTTTTTGGGCGTCCGTCCAGTGTACCGCAGTGTACAACTGTAAATGGCCAAAACCCTGTTTTGAGAAACATCCCCAAACATGCACCTTTACCGGGTGTTTGAAGGTCCGCACGAGCACTCTGTTTCCAGCCGTAGACCAAGCCAGAGTCGAGTAATTAGCTGCCCAAAATGAAGCTTCATCGGAAAATATTACATTGTTCCAATCCCGGTTTTTGTTTTCACTCGCCCATGACAGCCTTTTTATCGTGTGTTTCTCAGTTAGGAGCGGTTTCTTCACCGTACTCCGATATTTCAATCCATTTTCAATCAAACGTCTTCTTATTGTATCTGTAGATAAATCTAAACTTTTTATCTTTAATTTTTCTTGACCGGAACGCAATGATAATAAAGGATTTTTCGAAAACATCAATAAAATCGGTTTGTCTTCTGCAGAGGAGGTCGATTTTGTTTTCTCACGTTCTGGTAAGTCATCGACGTTTTTTGATTCCGTATATCTCTTCACCCACTTGTTTACGAACGTCTTCGATTTATTCATGTACTTGGCGGCCAATTCGCGTGACATTTTGGGACCTTTCGGATGTGTACAGAGGAACACGGCTTCATGCCGCGTAGCATACGCATATAGTTTTGGAAAATGTGCTTTTGGCGGGAAACTGTCAAAAGTTTTTTTCTTTTTTTTACAGAGCATTTTACGTCAAAGATCATGCTATTCAGACAGTACTTTTTTTTTCTATGTGTCATTTTACAAATAAAAATTATGCCGGTCACGTTCTTGTCAAACACACTGTACGTATGACGGTGAGCCTGCGTTTTGAACAATAGAAGACGTACGTTTATATCTACGTGTAATGCTTGTTTCAGGGTCTGCTTCGAAGCAACAAGGACTATCACAACACGAAGGCGCGGTTCCTTCGGCTGTGGATATGCGAGTGCTTCAGAGTGTTTGGAGATCGACTCACCGAGGAAAAGTTTGTATATCCTTCTCAGTCCTCGCGTACTTTATAAAATAGTATGAATCACTGCCGAATATACTATGTGGAGTACATTTTTTTCAATTTCATCATCATCATCCCAGCCTATATATATAGGCAGTCCGTCCCACTGCAGGGCACAGGCCTCCTCTCAGAATGAAAGGGTATGGAACGTAGTACTCACGCGGGCCCAGTGCGGATTGGAAACTTCACACACACACACACCATTGAATTTCTTCTCAGGTGTGTGAATCACCATTGAATTTCTTCACTGTAAATTGTAAATTTCAAATTCGAACCCACGACCCTCTACTTGAGAGGCAATAGGTCAAACCACTAGGCCATCACAGCTTTTTCAATTTAAGAACTTTAAATTTGTATAATTAATTTTCATTATCACAAAACTGCGTCTTCACGCCTCGGTCTGTAGCACTACATCTGTTAAAAGTCAGGACTTACGAGGATAATAGGCAGGAGAAGATTTAATATCCAGGCTGCCCTAGACATGCAGCTCAGCCCGTGAGATCGCCCCCGCCCCGAATAAACTATTACGCAAAAATCCTTGATCGATACGCTGTCAAAGGGGTGACTTCCATTTTGAATCCAGAATTCCGATGAAACATCCTTAACCTTTTTGACGCCAAACGACACATACATCAGCACCGTGTACTGATATATCATATCAGTCACGACGTGCAGAGCGATATCTACCTACTACTACTACTTCTACTTCGCGTTTTACATTCCGATGCCATGGCGTATCAATGAGAGCTGTTGTATTTGACAGAGCGTTTGAACGCCACTACTTATATAGCATACAATACCCATCACCTACACGCCATTATGTCATAATGCCAAAAATGAATTAGAACTTTAAGCACACATACGTAGGTCGCTATTGTACGTTGTAGTTAGATCGACTAAATGGGTCGATGGCGTTGTAGATACGACATCTATTGACAACTTTAGGCGTCACTGGCGTGAAAAAGGTTAAAAAGATGTTAAGTAAAACTAACCCAACCTTGTGCTGAAATAGTTTACCTCGAAATATCTGTACGTTACTGAATGACTGACTGTCAAACAATTGCCAGCCTAAATCACTGGAGCCTTGAAGTTGGACAGAATTATTCTGAGGACCATATAGGTCCACCATGAAGAAATCTTTTGGGATTCCCTACGGGATACAGAGATAACCAATTTTTGGAATCCGCGGGACAAAGCTTGCTCCAGATGTATGTTAAAAAACGGCTTTCACTCATTTTTTATTTATTTTATTTTAATTTTTTATTTATAATGAGATTTAAGTCCTAGACAAAAAGCCAATAACAGATGTCCACAGGCATACAGTTAAGCGAAACATACTTATACTAACATAGATACAACAAGTTTACAAATAAAGCTATCAAGCAAAAACAAATAAAAGAATCCACATAAATGAGTTACTGTGTATGGATATGTGTAAGGTAAGTGTGTCAGAGTGTGTGTGCGCTCGTCCACACGCATGTGTGTGAGTGTGTGTGTGTGTGTGTGTGTGTGTGTGTGTGTGTGTGTGTGTGTGTGTGTGTGTGTGTGTGAGAGTTTGTGTGTGTGAGAGAGAGGTAGAGAGTTTTTTTTTTTTTATATTTAATTACAATCTAGCTCATAAAGGCTAATAAGCAATATTCATTTCACTTAATCTACTATTTTGTTTAAAGTCTCTAAGAATAACGTCCAATGACTTTTCTTAGTGTCTATTAAGGCGAAGCACTTTGTTCATGTGTTCTTCATTTACGTCACTATCACTGTAACACTATTTCGAGTATGATTAACACTACACTAACTCTTAGGGTTTAGTCCTTTTCAGTCTTCTCACTAGGTCCGTGTTGTCAAGGAGTTGGATTGCCTCAACGTTCACATGATGATGAAGTCTGCGTTCATGAGCTTCGGCGTATTTAGATATTACCTCGTGGACGAACTCAACATTAAGGTCCCGATGGAGATCGTCGTTTCTTATGTACCAGGGCGCGTTTACTATGTCCCTGAGTACCTTATTTTGAAAACGTTGTATTATTCGTATATTACTTTGTTTGGTACAGCCCCAGAGCTGTATACCGTAAGGCCATACTGGCATCAGGACTTGCTTATACAACAGTAATTTGTTGTGCACTGACAACGAGGAGTGTCTACCGAGTAGCCAGTACATCCTTTTGTATCTTATTCCTAATTCTTCACGTTTTTTCTTGACATGAGCTTTCCAACGCAGCTTCGTGTCAAGCGTCATACCAAGATATTTGGCTGTGTTTGCGTACGGTATGGGTTGCCTATTTATACATATCGGATGGTACATAGGTCTCTTATTTGTGAAATCAATATGAATCGATTTGGATTCATTAAGGTTGATTCGCCATGTTCTGGTCCACTGATAAACACGGTCAATCGCTGTTTGGACTTTCCCTACTGCTTCCTCGTGACTATTTCCTGTTGCCATAATAGCAGTATCGTCAGCAAAAGTCGCAATAGTAGTGTTATCTATTTCTGGAATGTCACAAGTGTATAGTAGGTACAGGACCGGCCCTAGAACACTTCCTTGTGGAACTCCAGCTTTTATTTCTTTAAGCTCGGAATAGGCTTCATCTTGCCTAACTCTGAACACCCTGTTAGATATGTATGATTTTAAAATATTCACGAACTGTTTATGTAGTAATGTTTTGAGTTTTAGTAAAAGGCCTTCATGCCACACTTTGTCAAAAGCCTGAGCTACGTCTAGAAAAACAGTAGAATAAACTTTCTTTTCTTCGAGCGCTTTTTCGATTTTGTTAACAATTCTGTGGACTTGGTCAACTGTAGAATGGCTCTCTCGAAATCCGAACTGGTGGTCAGGTAACAGATTTTTGCTGTCTAGTATAGGCTTTAGCCGTTTTAGGAGAAGTTTTTCAAACAATTTTGACATAACTGGTAACAACGAAATCGGCCTGTATGAAGTAACTTCATGTGGTGGTTTACCCGGTTTAGCAATCATAATGACTTCGGCTACTTTCCACAACTCTGGCACATACTTTAACCGAAAGGCAGCGTTTATCAGATTTGTTAGTTTTACTGTTGCTCTACGAGGTAGATTCTTTAAGATTTCACCTGTTATTAGGTCAAATCCAGGTGATTTTTTTGAGCTGATTCTAATTTTGATTTCATTGGCCACTTCTTTAGGTGTAACAAGTTGAATTTCTTGATCTTCTACACGAGTTGTTTCTCGTATATCAATGTCTGCTAGCGTCTCGTTGGGTTGAAAGATGTTTTCTAAGTAGTTTGCAAATCTTATTGCCTTTTGCTAATTGCTGATTGCCCATTTACCGTCATCCTCCCTGATAGGCGGGATTTGCATGATCGGTCGTTTCATATTCTTTGTGAACTTCCATAAAGAATAATCTGTACTGCGGTCACATGAGAGTTGACTTATTTTGGCGTGCATTGATTCATCTCGAAGTTTTTGTATTTCTCTTTTAAGCTCTTTCGTTAGCTTATTAAGTAGCATTTTATCTTGAGGAGACCTTGTTTGGTGCCATTTTTTTCTTTGAGACCTCTTTGCTGCCACCAGAGTTCTGATTTCTTGGGGATAGTTATTACCTTTGAGTTTTCTCCTGATTTCGGGTGTATTATTCCAAGCTGACTTTTGGATGGCTTTGACGAACATGTCAACTTCTAGGTCTAACTGCTCTGAATTCCGAAGTGGGACGTTCAAGTCTATTTCATCATTCAGATCAATCTTAAAACTTTCCCAATCAGTGTGCTTATTAACAAGTCTTGGGGTATCTTCTTTCTCTATAATGAACTCACTTAATGTAAGGATAATGGGCGAGTGATCCGAATTCATATCGTATCCTTCTTCAATGCTCAGAAAACCTGATGCGATGTTTTTGTAAATAAAAAAGTCTATAAGGTCGGGTAGTTTATTTTGGTCAGTGGGCCAGTAGGTTGGTTTCCCAGTAGATACTGTTTCACAATTTATTTGTTTGATGGCACTTAAAAGCTCCTTTCCTTTTGTTGTGGTTAATCTTGAACCCCAATGTATATTTTTTGCATTGAAATCTCCTCTTAGGATAAACCTGTTTCCCAATTTTTCTAAAAGGTCTATATTGGTCCTTTTTAATAGAATGCCTTGGAGGACAGTAAATAGCTGATATCGTGATCGGATAACGCTTAGTTTGAACGCATACAGCTACGGACTGAATCTCGTATTCTTCATGTTTTAATACTTCGTAGTGGTAGATGTTATCTTTTATCAAAACAGCACTACCTCCTCTTGCCGAATTATTAGGATGCAAAGCATGATAAGCCTTATTGCCAGTTATTTTCAGATATGACTCTGTAGTGAAGTGCGTCTCGGATATTAGACACACATCAATATTATTTGTGTCTAGGATTACCTGCAGTTCTTGTTGGTGTTGAAGTAATCCATTGGCATTCCATGCCATTATTTTTAGCGTGTAGGTCATTTCTGTTTGGGAGGAGCTACCTTAGCGCTTCGCTCAAGTACTTTAAGTCTCTCATCGAATGATGACATATAGTGGAGAATGTTATTTAGCTTCTCTTCAATATTAATATTTAAGCTAGTTGCAGACTTATTCTGGGCATTTTTAAGATTTTTAGATGTTATTTGTGCATAAGAAAAGGTTTTGTTACCTTGAGTGTTTGACATTTTCTGCTGCACTACTTTCTGGTTCAGATTTGCTAGTTTCGCACTATTAACCACGTGTACTGTGTTTTGAGCAGGGTTTTTCTTTTGTGTGGATTTATTTTTCATGCTTTGCATTTCTTTTGCAACGATGCATCCTCTGTAGTTAGCCGGATGAGCTTCACCACAATGAACACACTTTGGTTTCTCTTCTATTGGTTTATTACAATCTTTGGTTAGATGTTTACCAGTACACTTGACACACCTTGGTTCCTTTTGGCAGTACTTTTGTGTGTGTCCGTACGACTGACATCTTTTACACTGGGGGACCAGTTTAGATGTTTTCATAGGATGAATGTCTACTTTACACCCTAGAATGCATTTTATAGCGTAGATTTTTTTAATATCCTCGTCATTGGTGAATGTCAACATGAACATGTTAAGAGGTTCTTTGTTTTTCCATCTTAGTTTGTTCACAGCGTCTGAGATTTTAAGACCTTTGTCTTTAAGATCTTCAACGATTTTTTCCGGCTGGCATGTGGAATGCAGGCCTTTGGCTACCACCCTTATTGGTCTCGCTTGTTTATTTTCATACGAGTGCCAGAGGCAGCTTTTTTCTGAGAAGAGTTTAGTAACCACCCTATAATGATCCGCTTCTTTCACGTTAACTTTAACGCTGTCACCTTTGAGCATTTTTGCTGTAAACGATTCCTTCGGGACGTGTTGCGATAGAAGGTCATAGAATATTTGGTAATTCTTGACGTCATCAACAATGATGGGAGGAGGCGGTGGTATTTTTTTCACCACTGGATTCTTGTCCGAGTGAGTCTCTTGTTGTAAACGGGGTGAGGAGTGAGAGGTGTTAAGTTTCCTTTTCTTCCTATTTTTCACCCTGATCCATTCAGTCTCCCTTGCAAGTTCCTCTTCATCCGTACTATACTCAGTGTGCTGAGATTTGCTAGGGTCTGGTTGGCCAGCTTTTTGAGCAGCAGCTTTGGTGGTAAATTCGTTGAGTTGCTGTTGCAGCATCTCCATCTGGCGTTGCATTTGTTGGACTACGCGTTCCAATTCTTCTCTTTCGGCCTTCTCGTCAGAGTAAGCCTTATAGATCCGTCTTTCATTTTCAGTCTTAATACTTATACGGTACTTCTCACTCATCATTGATTAGATGGCTGCGCCTTAACGATGTTTATATCGGCGATCACTTACACAATTAATTTAACTAGGTCATTATGATGTGCAGTTGCCAGCCGACGGCGGCGATGATATTATTGACAATTATGCACTTTGATATTTGAGCAGGTCACGTCTCGCGCGCGAAATGCACGACCACACTCAATGGGCGAAACTTAAGAGGTAGAGAGTGTACGTGTAAATTTATTTTACCTACTCCTAAATTTATAATTAAAAAAATATTTTATTTTTCCTAATTATTTATTTATGTAACCACTGTTCGTCCTGTCAATAATAACATAAAAAAAGTAAATACATCATAAGTAAACTAACTTTTTTTTGTTAGGAATAAGCGTATACGATTTTTTAGTGTCGCCTTACTACAATCAAAAAGGTCAATACTGTTGAAACTTTTGTTGTAATCTCTAAGGATACGTATGAGAGGCGCAGTTTGGGCGGACCTTGTGTGAACCAGAGGAACACTGAACAGAGTACGATTCGTGTGACGGGTTCATTCATTTTCATCTATTTTTGACCGGCGAGAACTAAAACTAAATAAAAATAAATTCTGTTTCTTGCAGGGATCGCGACTGGTTCATGAATCAGATGGGCGACACTCTCGGGAAGCACTTTGAGCTGACGTTCCACGCCGTGTGCCCCACCAAGACGGCGCCCATCTTTGGGCACTTCCTCAACCCATTCGAGGTGTATGACGACCTCAACGACCCTGCCGCCTTGAGGAGGTACTGTCCTTGCGTATAACAGGCCGTTAATTTATAAGATATCTCAAAATTAATCCAGGTTGAAAATGACAATTTCAGCGGTACACCAAGTCCAAATGAACACTCCTTCAAGGGAACCTATCGATGTTTAGAAAATTTTATTTCCGAAGGTTTAGAATCCCGAAAACTTCATTTGTCCGAATGCATTTTTTTCTGAAACTGTAAATATTTCAGGATTTATTTCAGGACCATCGTGTAGAACCCTTTAGGTTAGGTTAGGGTTGTTTTATAAAAATCCTGAAATATTTACAGTTTCAGAAAAAAATGCATTCGGATAAATGAAGCATTCGGGTTTTTAAATATTCGGAAAAAAATATTTCTGAATTTTGGATAGGTAACCCTCCTTCAAAGATACATCTAAAGAAAGCAATGTTGCATTGGGTGGTATGTTGATGCACGATTTTTTAGGGTTCTGTACCCAAAGGTTAAAAACGGGACCCTATTACTGAGACTTCGCTGTCCATCCGTCCGTCTGTCTGTCTGTCTGTCCGTCTGTCACCAGGCTGTGCGGTACCGTACCGCGAACTCGTACGTACAAGTTAGAATATTAAAACCGTCACCGCCACCGCACCGCCACTCCTCCGCTGTCTGTGCGTTTGGAGCTTTAAATATTAGGTACTAGGATATTTGTATATTTTGAAACGTCGTGGTTCAGGTACATAACCAACCAGATGGAGGAGTACAACAGCTGCCCGGGCGTCGTCAAGATGGACCTGGTGCTGTTCAAGGACGCCATCGACCACATCGTCAGGATCGTGCGGGTCATATCGCAGCAGCGGGGACACATGCTCTGCGTCGGTATTGGTGAGTGGCGATGGTGATGATGATGTCATCCATTGTGACATTCTAAATAAAGAAAGTAAGAAAATACATTTATTGACAACAACACAAGACACGTAAATATTTTTACAAAAAAAAAAGATAAGGGAGTGGCGATATTTTTCCCAAAATCGTTTTTTCCAGATAGCAAATTTTCCATTCGCATTTTTTCCCGCTATGTTTTTGTTTTTTTTCACAGTATGGTTTTTTACCGAAGCTTATTTTCACAATCGCGTTTTTTTCAAACTTTAATCGACACAGAAACATAGGTAGGTTTAATAGGTTATGTTAAGTTTGCATCTGCCCGAAGGGCCAAAAGCACACAGAAGAAGGAGCTCCGGGTGGGCGGAGCTCCGTCTACACTGTTTCTGTGTCAATCCAAATTGGAAAAAAAACGCTATTGTTAAAATAAGTTTCAGTAAAAAACTAGAGTGAGAAAAAAAGCGTTCGTGAAAAATGCGAATGTATAAACACCATTGCGGTTGTAAATTGTAAATTGGCTCTGTGCACAACTTCAACGCCACCTAACGTCCGTAACATTGTTGGATCTGAGGCCTTGACATTTCATCGCGACATTATAACAAGGGGTTGTGAAATAATTTTTGGGCATTGAAATTAAATGAGGTAGGTAAGTAAAATTTATTCAACAAACAAAAAACGAGAAAATTTAGATGGGTCGGCTTTTAGTCCAGTTCGTCCCTTCTGTCACCTTCAAACGTGAAACGTTGGGCTTGCACAATCCGCACCATACAGCCGTTATACTACGAAGTTCAAAATTCGAACTTCGTATCACGCCATCCCGTTCACGCTAGCAGTGTTTAATACGAGAATGAGCGAGGCGGCACGATACGAATTTCGATTTACAGAGTCCCCAGATCAGTTTTCTCGGATACCCAACGAGAGGCTAATTATTGACACAGGCGGTTCCGGGCGGCAGAGCTTGACGCGTGTGGCTTCCTACATTAGCGAATGTAACTCGTTCCAAGTGGTCGTGACCAAGACCTACGGCGTTAAAGACTTCAGGGAGGATCTGAAGGTAATCTATACTGATGTACACTAATAATCCTAATAATATATTATGTGTGTGAATGTTTGCTAAACTGCAACTCTTAATTTTTTGAACGCCAGCGACGCCTAAAGTTGTCAAGAACTGTTGAGCTAACGCCCTGGACCCATATAGACGCTCGAACTACGTCCAGACATAGGTCCAGACCTACGTCTGTTTGCCGAAATTTTCAATGTCCATTTTGGCATTATAATAATTAGAAAAAACCTTGGTAGCTTAGTGATTAGACCTAAAAGTATGGCCTCTCAAGCAGATGGTCGTCGGTTTGAGCCCTGGCTCGCACTTTTGAATTTTTCGAAATTTATGTGCGAATAATTTATTTAATCAGGCGTTACTTTGCGGAGGTCCATATTAGGTCCATACCTAGGTCGCGGGTGAGTAAAGTAATTGTTTCAATATATTTGTGTTAAATTACACTTGTTTACCATGCTTTACGGTGAAGGAAAACATCGTGAGGAAACCTACACAAAACTGCGAAGACATTCAATGATGTGTGTCAAGTTCTCAATTCCCAATAAGCACTGGGCCCGCGTGGTAACTAAGTCCCGAGCCCTCTTATTCTGAAAGTAGGTACATAGGTAGGGGGGGGGAGGGGGCACATGCCCTGCAATGGGACGTATATAGGCTAGGAGTGAGTGATTATAATGACATGACGTGTAGGAGATGACTTTTGTATGGTACAGTCAGCAACAAAAATATGAATACACTTAAAGTACCAAAAATATGTATACACGCCTTTATGCCCTGGTAATAGAGTCGTGGATGCATATTTTTGTTGCTGACTGTACAGTGCCGTTCAAAGGGTTAAAAGTTCCTGCGAGCCAAACCGTCAGTGGGTGAATCAACTGTTTTGTGTTGTTTACTCTGTCCCCGGTTTTTTTTTTTTTGAATGAGTCGCCAGAGGGGCCAAAGACGCGAAGTCTTTGCTGTTTTTTACTTTAAGGATTGGAAGGGTGACTTGTGCTCGGGAAAAATCCCTTCGGACGAACTGGGAATGGAGGGCCCAGACAGTGTCCGACTTGCATCTGTCTGTCTGTCCCCGGTAGTCCAAGTGACACTTCATACTGTTTCATAGAAAAATGCTTGGGTTGTCCATGGGACAAAAATTTTGTAACCATAGCAACGGGTTAACGGGTAGCAAGATAAAGTTGATTCACCCCAGTAAATGCCATCTGTAATAATAACTCCATCAATGGCATAGATCTAAGGCCGCTCGCCCACGGTGACTTTTTGTGACAATGCAGTAGCGATGCTGTTGCGCGTTCGCATAGACACAGTCGCGATGCGGTCGCTAGCTGTGTGCCCTCGCCCACATAACACGATTCAGTCACGATGCAAATGCGATACCGTCGCGCTTCTGTCGCGATGCAAACGTGGTTCTCCACTATCGCGCCACCCTCCCTCAGTTCCCTCCCCGATGTCGACCGACACGGTCGCGCGTTTGCATCGATACAGTCGCGATGCTGTAGCGCGTTATAGTCCGACAAGCTTGTGCGCGACCCTCCGCGGAACTCTGTCGCAGTCAGCGTTTGCCGCACTTATTAAAATTACTACTTATTATTAGCAGAGGCTCCCTGCGACAGGGTTCCGCCGAGCGCCGCGCACGAGCTTGTCAAGGTATAGTAGCGCGTTAGCATCGCTTCTATAGCGCGTTACAGTAAAATTACATAAAGTATACCACTGACAGATGGTTTGCCTTCATTTCATATTCAACTTTAACGTCCTACAAATAAAGCCAATTTTAGAATACTGTTACCCACGTTTGCAGATTTTGTAATAACTACTTTATTTATATGGTGTTAAAGTTGAAAATTAAATGAAGGCAAGCAATCTGTCAGTGGTACACTAAAAGTAAACGTATTGTACAAATGCGACTAACGCGCGTTAGTAGCGATGCTGTCGCGTGTTTCGTAAACGTGCGACAGCATCGCTACAAAAATTCGCCGTGGGCGAACAGTCTAAAACTATCTATTCTATAGTATTGACTGATTGTACCTCAGTGTCTGTACACGGCGACGGGAGTGGACGGCAAGAAGACCACGTTCATATTCTCGGACACGCAGATCGCCGACGAGACTTTTACTGAGATAGTGAACAATCTGCTCAGCAGCGGGGAAGTCACTAATCTGTTCAAGCAGGACGAGTTTGAAGACGTTAGTTGCTTGTCTTCTTCTTCTTCTTCCTTAATGGCGGCCAATAGGCTTGTGCCAATGTCAGTTAATTGCTCTCTTTGGGAGCGACGTTGTACGGTGATTGTAGTTTTTGCAACTTTATAGTAAAATTCCAGAAACCACGAGGAGACAACTTTCGCATTAAAAAATGTCAGACACGAGAACAATATAGAATTTTGTGATCACTGTAACAGTTAAGGTTCATCATCAAAATTATACTACAACTAGCCAATGAAACAGAAATAGCAAAATTAGATCCTGTCTACATCCGCCATGTTCGAATGCCACAAATCGAATCTAGTTGCTTGACCTTTACGCCTTTTTAGAGTGCCCGCCTGAAAGCGACACACAACCGCTTTAGCCTAGTTGGTAGTGACCCTGCCTACGAAGCAAGAGGTCCTGGGTTCAAATCCCGGTAAGGGCATTTATTTGTGTGATGAGCACGAATATTTGTTCCTGAGTTATGGATGTTTTCTATGTATTTAAGTATTTATTTATCTATATAAGTATGTTTATCGTCGTCTAGTACCCATAGTACAAGCTTTGCTTAGTTTGGGACTAGGTCGATTTGTGTAAGATTGTCCCCTAATATATATAAAAAATAATATATATATAACTACCCCCGTTTTCATCGTTGACATGACAGCATCATTTTGTATAGGCTCACTCACACTCACCGTTGACGTAGTACGAATTTGGATGACGACTAATCTCAATGGCTTCACACACTTTTCATGAAACATGTCGAGCTAATCTCGATCATAGACGTGAGTTATCATTATTTTTTCACCGATTTTTACCCCTCTTAATGTTTAATTTTGTTGTTTTTGACGTGAAAACGTCGAATAAATCGATGAACTCCGGCTGCATACACGAAAAAGGATGACGCAATGTAACGTACATGTACTTACATGCCCCGTGCATGTAACTACAGAGCAGTGAAGGCCAGTATAGTATGTACAAGAGAGCAGCGAACGCCAGCATGTACAATCCTAGTACCAGCGCTCGGGTAATTTTCAATGTGGGGGGGGGGGGGGAATTAAAGAGGGATGAAAATTTAATTGATTTTGCCGTCGGATGCACCGATTTCAAGATATTTGACAAAACACCGGTTCTCATCCACTCACCGAGGTTAAGCAACGTCGGGTGCGGTCAGTACTTGGATGGGTGACCGCCTGGTTTCATTTTTTGTCTTTGAACGTTATGACGTTCTCACGTTAAAAACTATCGTCCGTAAACCGACTTCACAGACAACCGGTTTTTATAGATCAAACAAGCTCTAGAGAAGCCAATGAAGGCCGCCAACGTGATGCAGACAGCGGAAGGCGTGTACCTGTTCCTGGTGGACCGCGTGCGAGCTAACCTCCACATCGTGCTGTGCTTCAGTCCCATCGGAGAAGGCTTCAGGTCAGGACCACACACACAATACATAGTTCGCCTTTGCGGCCATTTTCAATTAAAAATATCATCACCGTCATCATCATGCTGGACATAGGCCTTTCCCATGGCACGCCACTGAGCACGATCCTCGGCCACTCTCATCCAGCTCTTGCCAGCCGCCTTGCGAAGATCATCGCTCCACCGAGTCTGAGGACGTCCTATGCTACGTTTGCCGATCCGTGAAAATTTAAATATCAAATTCAAAATATACGTGCTACATTTTTTTCAGAATTAACTAAGTAGTTTTGGGATTTCATCATCATCATCATTTCAGCCGAAAGACGTCCACTGGTGAACATAGGCCTCCTCTAAGGCTCGCCAAACAGATCGGCCCGCGCCATCCGCATCCAACGCGATCCCGCAACCTTAACCAGGTCGTCGCTCCATAATGTTGGAGGCCTACCTGCACTGCGTCTTCCGGTTTACATACTGTGATTAGTGCGCTATTGATTTTGACTATTAAAAGAAAATGCATGCAATTTTTCATGCATTCCCATGGGAATTCTCAGAATTACATTGCGGTCTTCATTTACGTAGTAAGGCGGACAGCCGTGAGAAAATTCATGTCCTTCATGGATTTTACATGATTTCGTGGGAATATCAGGATAAATGTTTTAGCATTCAGGTCTTTGATCAATTATAACTGAAGATACACATTGCCGAACAAAATCCCCTTCAAAGAATGTCCGAAGTTTTTTATTTGTTTGCATAACAATTAAAATCATCACCTACACAGAAATTTGAACCTAGTCTTTACTTCATTACAGTCGAATTTCGGTTGACACTTGACAGCTAAACTTGACAATTTCACGCAACGTACTGAGAAAAAAGAAGGCCACTTTTGTCAAAGTGGCGCTCATTTGGCTCGGACATTTTCGGGCGCGCGACTGTGGATCTACAGTTATAATTGATCAAAGATTCAGGTTTAATAAACACACCACACACATACGCACGCACGCGCACACATACCCACTAACTTTCGCATATATAATATTAGTAGGATAATTATAATTGGTTCACTATCGGATCGCATTAAATTTTACGCTCAATTCAGAATTGTTATAAAATATGCCTAAGCTAACCTATAGAGTCCTAAAGAGCAATTAGTTAAAAATTCTTGAATAATTAATGGTATTTGTGAAAAAAGAGTTTTCGACAAGATGAATTAGGTATGCGTAAAAAAATTATGCAACCAGACTGGACCTTATAATTTGTATATTGTCCGCTAATGGTGTCAAGTACCCAACTGTGTCACCCCAGGAACCGCATCCGGCAGTACCCGGCGCTGATCAACGCGACCACCACCAACTGGTTCCTGGAGTGGCCGCGCGAGGCGCTGCTCGAGGTGGCCTACAAGTTCCTGGACGGGGTCGAGCTGCTGGCCTCCATCACCGGACCCAGGGTAAGTCCACACGGAGAAACTTAGGAGAGTCGTTTTCAAAAAAAGTGTACTCAACTAAGGGATTTAATTAAAACAAAACTTAATTGATTCCTTTGTGTGACGAAAGTTACCCATATAGTTTGTATGACTAACTTTCGTAACACAAAGGAAGCGATCGTGATTTTGTTTCGATAAAGCCCTTAACTACGAACATACATTATGCGCTCACATTTTGACTTTTGACATTTCTGTATTGTACCTACTAGTTTAATCAGTTTTTTGCCTTTATATACTAACTGTGAACTAAACACGCAACTGTAAACTAAGATGTTAAACCAACTCACTGGGCCCCAAGATACAGGCTCAGCCTAGTTTGGGGACCACTGTATACTGCTAAAAATGTAATATTTCTTTAGGTGTAATAAAAAAAATTAATTTCATTTTAACTTCAAATTTTTTTGAAAACGACTCAGGTATCAGCTTTCAACGCAACAACCTATACTATAATGGTTTAAAGAAAATTGAAAGAAAGAATGAAAATACATTTATTTACAACACCACAAGCCACATATCAATATT
Source organism: Archips crataeganus (assembly GCA_947859365.1). Taxonomy (NCBI): domain Eukaryota; kingdom Metazoa; phylum Arthropoda; class Insecta; order Lepidoptera; family Tortricidae; genus Archips; species Archips crataeganus. The sequence goes on along the minus strand of OX402053.1, from coordinate 2,223,935 downwards.
TTACAAAACAAATAGCAACACTAAAGCTAAAGATAGCATGTGTCATTGCGGTTGCAAATCGGACACTGGCTCAGCATACTTAATGCTGAGGCGTTTAAAGCACCCCAGCGCTGATTTTCAGCCAGTACCGTTGGTGAGACCCAGATCGCTGTTTGGATAGATAAATAAATAAACTGCACACTAATAGCTACATACATAAGACTACATGCGTAAATAAATAATTTGTAAATTGTCAAAGCAAATAATAAAAACAAATATCAGCTGCCAACACGACCAAAAGTTATGGCGTCGGGTTAACTAGCCAAATGCAATATTTGTAATTGACTTTCACGCGTCACATTTTCGACGTGACTCTTTAGTTCAGTCGCGTAATATGGAGTTTGTTTACATTTAGTAAAGTACCTAAATCTTTACAATACGTTTACTTTAAGTTTACCACTGACAGATTGCTTGCCTTCATTTCATTTCCAACTTTAACACCATACAAATAAAGTAGTTATTACAAAATCTGCAAACGTGGGTAACAGTATTCTAAAATTGGCTTTATTTGTAGGTCGTTAAAGTTGAATATGAAATGAAGGCAAACCATCTGTCAGTGGTAAACTTTATGTAATTTTAATGTACAGTATAGGAAATGTAGCAACTGCTACATCCTAAATCGCATTATCGAAGTTTTTTAGTTTCTAATGCATGCAGCATATAATGTTAATAGAATATACCATCGGGTGCTTTTTGCTTGTACGATTCTTTTTCGATAGAAAAAGTTCAAGAATCAAAAACCCTGATCATTGGCAAGTTAAGTATGAAGTATCTTTTTTTTTTTTTTTTTTTATTACTTTTACGGTTGTAAAAGTTGGCCTAGTAGCGCCATCTCTTGGTCCAGGTGAGCGGGTAGCTCCGAAGGAGTGTTGAAGTCTCTCGGTAGAGGGCATAAACATAGATGCGCTTTATCACTGCCTAATGTGATTATAACAGACTGAAGTGTACGATGTATGGGAAAGATTCGTCGCTAACTTCTAGACCAGTGATGGTGTAGGGGTAAGCACGCAGCACGGAACGCTGAGGACCTGGATTCGATTCCCAGCATTGGTCTTTTTTCTGGGGGTTTTTTCTGTGCATCTATATTTCAGTTTGTATTTAGTTTGAAATACCTGATCATTCGTTCATCAGGTTCGCAGGAAAGAATCCCTAGTGGAGAGTCGCGAAGACATACTCCGCGCTTCGGTGGCGTCCATCATGTCGCTCATCCACTCCTCCGTGGGCAAGTACTCCGTCAAGATGTTCCAGGAGATGCGCCGGACCAACTACGTCACACCCACCAACTACTTGGAGCTGGTGGCCGGGTATAAGGAGTAAGTCAAGTTGTACAGCTACATTAATTGTGATTGACGATGATGATGATTTGCAAGTAGCCATTGACGGTGCTAGTGGCAGAAGAGTGCGTTTAGGTTCATTTCGTCCACATTCCCACTTCGTCCACATTCACATTTCGTCCACATTCCCATTTCGTCCACATTCACACTTAGTCAAAATTCCTACCCGATTTTAATGCGATTTTCGCTATCACTTAGCTTAATTTCTCAGGGAAGATTTTATTTTGTTATTTAGGTATTCATGTTAAGAAAAATACTTGCTAGGCACGGTGCGGGTCAATACTATTCAGATACACTACCAATTTCGTTACTATTTTGTTACGAAATGGGAATGTGGACGAAATGGGAATATGGACGAAATGCGAATGTGGACGAAATGGGAATGTGGACGAGATGGGAATATGGACAAAATTGGAATGTGGACGAAATGGGAATGTTGACGAATTGGGAATTGATTGTGGACGAAATGGGATTGCTGACGAAGTGGGAATGAGGACGAAGTGGGAATGTGGACGAAATTCCACCATCCACCATTCCATTCCACATCCACCGAATACTTGAAGTTGGCCGGTTACAAGTGAGTCGAGTTATGCAACAGCATTCATGTTGAATTATGATGATGGTGCTGCTATCTATTAGCCATTGACGGTGCTAGTGGCAGAAGAGTGGACCAACGACCTGATGATCCCTGATACACTCGTCAGTCAGACGCTATTTCATTCTACGCTTCTTGCGGCGGACTAACCAAGACAGACCCAGGAATTGGCTAAGTAAAGTTTTTTGAAGAGGTGCTAATTATATTTTTTTTCGACAGTCGGCGTACTGGAGATCGAGAAACTGCAGCTGTTTTATTTTTATCTCCTATTGTTTACTGGAAATATTTTTTTGAGTGTTTGAGATGACATTTGTGAGATTTTATGGTTGACAAGCCGTACGTGCTCAGAATTTAGTAGAAACAGAAAAAAAAACCGAAGTGAACTGTCACTGCTGTCAATGTCAAATCGTTTGCTTTGCGTTTTGGTGTGCTCAGTGTGATTTTTTGACTGTTTTTATCGACCTCCGCATAAAATCCGGACTTTCAATTTTACCGCATTTCTCCACGACCTATGCACAATAATTGGATCACGATTGAATACTTTCGATCACTATTTTGGAACTGCTTCTTGGACAACGCAAAGCAAACTAAACGCAAACGGTTAGATTTCATTTGACATTGACAGAAGCGACAGTTGAATACGTTTTTTTTTCTATTTCTTCTTAGTACTGAGCACGAACCGCTTGTCAGCCATAAAATCTCACAAATGTCATCTCGAACGCTTAAAAAAATATTTCCAATGAATGAAAGGAGATAAAAATAAAACAGCTGCAGTTTCTTGGTGTTGAAGTCGACCACTGTCGAAAAAAAATATAATTAGCATCTCTTCAAAAAACTTTACTTAGCCAATTACTTTAAGCTGGTGGCTGGATATAAAGTGAGGTTTCGTGTAAATATAATAATTCATCAATTTGCGTATATTAGTAATTTACGTGTCCTGGTTCCAAATCAAGTAGGGTATGCTAGAATGATAGTTTTCTCAGTAAGTGATTCATGTAAATCTTTTGAGGAATTAATGTCTTAAACCATATAATATAAATGTTCGTTATCAGAATGCTCAAGATGAAACGCTTCGACGTCGCCCTGCAAGCCAACAAGCTCAGAAACGGTTTGGGAAAAGTTGAGGAGACAACGAAACTCGTCGGTCAGATGTCCGAAGACTTGGCTGTAGCTCAGGTATGACTACTAAAAGCAGTGGCGTCATTTATTTGGGTGGATCAACTGTTTCTTGTTGTTATTCTGTCCCGTCAGCGAGGGGACAAAAGTAGACAGTTTAATTAGAAGAAATGTTGTGTCGCATTAACTAACATGCTTATTAGATGACCAAATTGTACAAGGGGTTTAAAACTACCACAAAAGCGCATGTTTGGCAAATTTTAATCAGATAAACTTACGGTTTAAAGAGTTGCCCAGGAGACCGTCACTATAGCAACGAGTGACAAAGAAAAGTTGATCGACCCATTTACGAAATCTGTGGATGTTACCACACGCCACTGTTGGCGTATGTAAGCGATTAAGAATTTCGGGGAAGTCGGTTGGGAGCGACGTGGTTCAATTGGTAGAACACCCGGGAGACGTGGGTTCGAATCCCGCCGGCGCACCCGAAAAACTTTTTCGCTTTTAAATAATCTTAGACTGTAGTGTTAATAATTATTTTAATGAATCATATGAATTACATTTGACTGCATTATTATTTATTATTTTTATATTTTTTATATTTGGCATTGGTGTTTTTTTTTTTATTTTTATTATTATTATTTCTTCTATTTATGAATTATTATTGACTGGATTGTTATTAATTTATTGTATAAAAATTAATTGATGTTTATTGTTTTTATTGTTTTATATTTATGTTATCATTTGACATTAATATTGGTATTTTTATAATTTTAAATATTATTCAATGAATCGTTGTAAGGTGAAAATTTAATTAATTTATTGTTATTATTAATCTAATTAATTGGATAGACTATTGCACGTCTCTCAGAGACAGGACATGATATAATGCTACTATATACCTTATTAACATCTTGTAAAAACTCATGACTATGCAATAAATAATTTTGAATTTTTGAATTTGAATTTGAATTCTTCCTCAGTGTCACCAACTACGTGCCATGTGAACAAGTTTTCAAGACTAAGCCATATCAACAGCCCCAATTAAAACATACGGCGTGAACGAAGAGCATGGTGATGATTAGGTGTTGCTAAAAACTACCCATTTATTCACAGATCCAAGTGGCAGAATGCACGGAAGAGTGCATAGAGTACATGGGCGTGATCAACGTGCAACAGCGGAACGCGGACGAGCAGCAGCGAAGTGTCGCAGCCAGGAGCAAGAAGACTGCCGAGGAAGAAGTGCAGTGCAAGAAGCTCGCAGAAGCTGCCATGAGGGACTTGGCCAGCGCCATGCCCGCTCTGGACGAAGCCGTTAAGGTAATTGAGACGCTGAACTATGCTAAGTTAGGTTGATAGTTGATGCAGGAGCTGAGCTTCGGAAGGAAGAAGTGCAGTGCAAGAAGCTCGCAGAAGCTGCCATGAGGGACTTGGCCAGCGCCATGCCCGCTCTGGACGAAGCCGTTAAGGTAATTGAGACGCTGAACTATGCTAAGTTAGGTTGATAGTTGATGCAGGAGCTGAGCTTCGGAAGGAAGAAGTGCAGTGCAAGAAGCTCGCAGAAGCTGCCATGAGGGACTTGGCCAGCGCCATGCCCGCTCTGGACGAAGCCGTTAAGGTAATTGAGACGCTGAACTATGCTAAGTTAGGTTGATAGTTGATGCAGGAGCTGAGCTTCGGAAGGAAGAAGTGCAGTGCAAGAAGCTCGCAGAAGCTGCCATGAGGGACTTGGCCAGCGCCATGCCCGCTCTGGACGAAGCCGTTAAGGTAATTGAGACGCTGAACTATGCTAAGTTAGGTTGATAGTTGATGCAGGAGCTGAGCTTCGGAAGGAAGAAGTGCAGTGCAAGAAGCTCGCAGAAGCTGCCATGAGGGACTTGGCCAGCGCCATGCCCGCTCTGGACGAAGCCGTTAAGGTAATTGAGACGCTGAACTATGCTAAGTTAGGTTGATAGTTGATGCAGGAGCTGAGCTTCGGAAGGAAGAAGTGCAGTGCAAGAAGCTCGCAGAAGCTGCCATGAGGGACTTGGCCAGCGCCATGCCCGCTCTGGACGAAGCCGTTAAGGTAATTGAGACGCTGAACTATGCTAAGTTAGGTTGATAGTTGATGCAGGAGCTGAGCTTCGGAAGGAAGAAGTGCAGTGCAAGAAGCTCGCAGAAGCTGCCATGAGGGACTTGGCCAGCGCCATGCCCGCTCTGGACGAAGCCGTTAAGGTAATTGAGACGCTGAACTATGCTAAGTTAGGTTGATAGTTGATGCAGGAGCTGAGCTTCGGAAGGAAGAAGTGCAGTGCAAGAAGCTCGCAGAAGCTGCCATGAGGGACTTGGCCAGCGCCATGCCCGCTCTGGACGAAGCCGTTAAGGTAATTGAGACGCTGAACTATGCTAAGTTAGGTTGATAGTTGATGCAGGAGCTGAGCTTCGGAAGGAAGAAGTGCAGTGCAAGAAGCTCGCAGAAGCTGCCATGAGGGACTTGGCCAGCGCCATGCCCGCTCTGGACGAAGCCGTTAAGGTAATTGAGACGCTGAACTATGCTAAGTTAGGTTGATAGTTGATGCAGGAGCTGAGCTTCGGAAGGAAGAAGTGCAGTGCAAGAAGCTCGCAGAAGCTGCCATGAGGGACTTGGCCAGCGCCATGCCCGCTCTGGACGAAGCCGTTAAGGTAATTGAGACGCTGAACTATGCTAAGTTAGGTTGATAGTTGATGCAGGAGCTGAGCTTCGGAAGGAAGAAGTGCAGTGCAAGAAGCTCGCAGAAGCTGCCATGAGGGACTTGGCCAGCGCCATGCCCGCTCTGGACGAAGCCGTTAAGGTAATTGAGACGCTGAACTATGCTAAGTTAGGTTGATAGTTGATGCAGGAGCTGAGCTTCGGAAGGAAGAAGTGCAGTGCAAGAAGCTCGCAGAAGCTGCCATGAGGGACTTGGCCAGCGCCATGCCCGCTCTGGACGAAGCCGTTAAGGTAATTGAGACGCTGAACTATGCTAAGTTAGGTTGATAGTTGATGCAGGAGCTGAGCTTCGGAAGGAAGAAGTGCAGTGCAAGAAGCTCGCAGAAGCTGCCATGAGGGACTTGGCCAGCGCCATGCCCGCTCTGGACGAAGCCGTTAAGGTAATTGAGACGCTGAACTATGCTAAGTTAGGTTGATAGTTGATGCAGGAGCTAAGCTTCGGAAGGAAGTTTGAAAACTGCTGAAGAAGTGGCACAGTGGAAGAAGACCTCAGAGGCTGCCGTGAGGGATGTTGGCCACCGCAATCCCCGCTTTGCACAAAGTCAGTAAGCGGACTTAACCCCTCGTATGCCGGAAGTGAAAAAAATCGTGCATTCTAGTCTCGAACTGTTTCATATAAATCCAATGATACAGATTAAAAAAAAATACAAAAAGATAGCCTTAAATCTGGTGCAGATCTGCACCGAGGCATACGAGAGGTTAAAACGCTGAAATATGCTGTTAGGGTAATGAATGAAACGTTGCGGCCTATAGCAAGAAGACGGCGGAAGAAGTGCACTGCAAGAGGCTCGCAGAAGCTGCCGTGAGGTACCTACTTGGTAAGCATCCCGTTCGCTCAGGGCAAAGTCGTTAAGATAACGTATGACCCTGAATTATGTTAAGTTGATACAGTAGCCAAGCGTCGTGGCAGGAAGTAGGGAGACAAAATAAGTGCTTTGTATGGTATGACAAGCACTGTTAGCGTCCAGAGGCCGCATTGTCTATCACGTACTCTTATCCTTTACCATTTGACATGAAGTATCGGTAAAAGCCATTGTCATTTAGAATGCGTTAGACAGTAACAGCCTCTGGATAATAAGGCTGTACTATTAATTTAACTGTCCTAAAATAATATCTGACACACAGTGTAAAATTTTGTATTTCTAATAGGCGTTGGATGCTCTCAACAAGAAGGATATCACTGAAGTAAAGTCTTACGCGAAGCCGCCGCAGAAAGTCGAAATGGTGCTGGAGGCTGTGCTCATTCTTCTCCTGGTAACCTTGTTTGCTTACTTTATTCGGAGATTGATAGGTAGCAGATATGATCTAGATGTTTGATGGCATGCGGTTCACTTGATTTTATATTAGACAGTTTGTCCAGACCTGGTTATTATTATCATGCTGACGCTGTAGTTCAACTATTTTATATCAATTACAATACGATTGACTAAGAAAAAGCGCAGAAAATTAACCGGAGGAAGTGGTATTAAGTTTGGCGGCGCCCGCCTCCGTCATCCAACTTTTTTTCGCTCCTTTTTTGTTGGAATATGATCACGGCAAGAGGGATGTTGACACCACCAATCAACTGACGTGCTTTTTATGCTCTGTCAAAACACAATTCTCCCACAGAGTTTAAATGGAACTTATGACGTCACTTATCTCTCTCAATCAAGTGACTATTTATTTGTTTTAAAGCAATAAAAAATCTAATTTTGCAGTTAATCGAAAATGAACCTGGTTTTCAGGGCTAAAATAAAGCGTTTTTTACTGTAGTCGTGTCTTCGAATTATTTTTTAATTGCGTCAACATCCCTATTATACGGTATTATGGTACCCTTCGTGTGCGACTTGGCGTCGCACTTATCTGGTTTAATGCTACATTAACACGCTTGCCGAGTCTTGCCAAACGTCTACAAGCTTGACAGGCAAACATGGTAGACATGTATCTTGTAGTCTCTTCGGCTCTTGTGTTTGGCTTGATATATTTTTTTAGGCCCATAGTTTCGTCGTTTGTCCAAGTACTCATGGCCGACACTCAGCTGTATACAGCACAATATAAAATAGCTAATGAGCGACACTAAATACGGGCCAACGTGTAAACACGTCGCAAACGCTTGCCGCAAGCTTCCTTTGATCAGTATTCAAAAACCGACACTATTCTATTCAAAAATGCGGATCGGCGGCAAGCTCTGGCAAGCTCACGCAAGGTATGACAAACACCCCCGTTTACACGTCGGCGCTTGTGAAAGCTTGTCGTAAGTCGAAGCTTGGCACGTGTGTAAACGCACCATTACACCAAGTTCCCAACTCCAGAAAGAGCCGACGTGGGCGGAGGCGAAGCGCCAGCTCGGAGACCAGTACTTCCTGGACCGGCTACGGGAGTTCGACAAGGATAACATCTCCGACAAGACGCTCAAGAAGATCGCCACTTACACCTCCAAGCCGGACTTTGATCCCGAGATAGTTGGTAATGATAGATTTTTGGCGCGAATGAATCGAACGAGTGAATGAAATGTTTAGGGTTGTATGTATCCTTTTTTACCTTAGGCACTACTGCTTGTCACTATCAGTAGTGTCATGGAAAATTTTGTTTTCCCATGACGCTACTTCTCTGATTTGCTCATTGGACGCATACAACAACACAACACGGGTAACAAAATTACCCGTGATCTACTTAATTACCCGTGGCACTACCATCCAGTGGATTTGGATTTAAATATTCGTCTGTGAACTTTAAAAATAATTAATAAATAATAAATAAATATCAGGGGACAATCTTACACAAATCGACCTAGTCCCAAACTAAGCAAAGCTTGTACTATAGGTACTAGACGACGATAAACATACTTATATAGATAAATAAATACTTAAATACATAGAAAACATCCATAACTCAGGAACAAATATTCGAGTTCATCACACAAATAAATGCCCTTACCGGGATTCGAACCCAGGACCTCTTGCTTCGTAGGCAGGGTCACTACCAACTAGGCTAAAGCGGTCGTTAAAAATTAAAATTTAATGAAAATGAAAGTGACTTTCTTAACTTCTATTAAGTAAGCTTACTTAAATAAACAATTTCATATTGATGCGTATTTACACGCTGAAAATCTCTATCTCAATTTTTCCAACGTGTTACCAACCGATACTTAATTCTGCGTTGTTACGAATAGATTTTTTTTTTTATAAAAAATAGGCTTACGTTTGGCCTCAATACGAGAAGAGCTTGTTCTAATAGGAATTAGAACAAGCTCTAAGTAGTTTGCATTGCAGTTACGAATGTTACGATATGGGTATGAAGACAAGATAATACCCCGCGTGCCAAGGGAAATTAATTTTCCCGTGACACTACTAAGGCCACTGTAGTGTCACAGGAATAGTACATTACTGCAGAGGCCGGGAAGTAAGAGCTTGCCGGCCGAGCAAGTTTGACGGCCGAGTGGTACACGAGGCTTGTATAGTGCTTTTCTTAAACATGCAATGAAATAAATAAAAAACTTCAAGAATTTAATAAGTTTTTTTGGGCTGAATGCTATGATGCCATAGACCTATAAACGTCATGAATGATGCTGTGTCACATGAGTGTGCCTAATTTTTTCAAAAAATTTTCCCGTTTTTGGTAGAAATTACGATCGAATTTTCTTTCGCGTAATATAATATTTTTAATAGTACCTAGTAGTTACTCAGGATTAAAATTTTCATGCAATGATTACCTATTCAAGGTACCGTGTCTGCCGCTGCGAAGTCTTTGTGCTTATGGGTGCGGGCCATTGAGAAGTATGGCAAAGTCTACAAGTAAGTACTTACCTATTTGTCATCTAACTACTAGCTTTTATCCACTGCTTCGTTCGCATGAACCATTTACCTTCTGTTTTACCATCCATTGATCAAATTTATTAAACGGATAAATGTGATGCCGTCTCTATTTGTTTTGTTCGAATAGACGGAGACGGCATCACATTTATCCGTCAGTTCTAGTTCGTTTGTCTGGCTTCTCTAACATAAAAAAAAATAAAATTAAAATTAATCAATGGGTGGTGAAACAGTCCCTAAATGTGGCAATTGATTTGAAACTTGGGGATTTTACTAAATTCTATAGAACTTGACAAATATTCTGCCGTGTTTTTACACGAAGAACACACTTGCAAAATTCTATGCTTCTTATTTAATTAGTTAAACGTTAGTAGATTTCGAGATTTTACATTCGTACATCCCGATCCCATGAGAATATCGGACTTATTCCATTCCAACCCTAAAACAGCCTTAAGGTGGAAAATCGGAAATGCGTATCCAGCTATCCACTCTGGACAGGGTGGATAATCGAAATTAACATTATTATTCTTCCGATTTTTTGGTGCATAAACTGAATAAGTCCAATATCGCGGTAAAAAGTAGCCAATGTGTTATTACGAGATTAAACTATCTACATAATATTATCAAATTCCATCCACATCCGTCAAGCAGTTTTACCGTTAAAGACGAACACACGCCCAAACTTATCACGCTTAGAAATGGTCCATTATACAGGGTGACATCTAAAACGTAATCCAAAATTATATTATCTGGATCCACTCATGATTACGATCAACTCTTAATATGGGACCAACTTCGAAAACGTAAACACAAAATCGACGTCTCCATCCAAATTGCGAAACCAGTTGATTGCTTTTAGTAGGTATGGGAGGCTCAATTTTTTTCTACCGATTTCGATATTACTCCCATAACAAAAGTTGATCGTAATCATGAGTGGATCCAGGAAATATAATTTTGGGTTACGTCTTAGATGTAACTATGTATAAGGCTGCGTATCCACCGGAGCTGTGCGAGGATGCGTTGCGAGGGATGTGTTTGTCGTGAACAAATAGAAACACTTCATTTATCTATCCTTGCTCAGCTCAGCTCTGGTGGAAACAGCTCAGCGGAGCGAGGTTTTTGTACATACAAAACAAAAGAAGGGAAAGATGTGTGCGAGGAATGTGTTGCTATGCTAGGAATGTGTTGCGAGGGATGTGTTGCTAGGCGGCGTTTGCTGCTCCGCTCCCGTCTCACCGCACCCCGCCCGCTTATTTGAAAAGAGCCACACACCCTCGCTACGCATCCTCGCACCGTTCAGCTACCTCGCACATCTTTGGTGGAAACATTCAGGCTGCGTTTCCACCAGAGATGTGCGAGGTAGCTAAGCGGTGCGAGGCTGTGTAACGAGGATGTGTAACGGTGTGAATGTTTCCACCAAAGATGTGCGAGGTAGCTGAGCGGTGCGAGGATGCGTAGCGAGGATGTGTAGCGGGCTCTTTTCAAATATAAGCGGGCGGGGTGCGGTGAGACGGGAGCGGAACAACGCCGCCTAGCAACACATTCCTCGCACACATCTTTCCCTTCTTTTGTTTTGTATGTACAAAAACCTCGCTCCGCTGAGCTGTTTCCACCAGAGCTGAGCTGAGCTAGGATAGGTAAATGAAGTGTTTCTATTGGTTCATAACAAACACATCCCTCGCAACGGCATCCTCGCACAGCTCCGGTGGATACGCAGCCTTACACCGTTACACATCCTCGTCACACAGCCTCGCACCGCTTAGCTACCTCGCACATCTCTGGTGGAAACGCACCCTTGCCTTATAGGACCTTTATCACAGCTCGCATTACTTAACAGGATAGTGAAGCCCAAGAAGGAGCGTCTGGAGGAAGCGCTGGAGTCGCTCCGCATGAAGCAGCAGATCCTGGCGGAGGCGCGCGCCAAGCTGCGCGAGCTGAGCGAGATGCTGGCGCGCCTCCAGAAGGAGTACGACGAGAAGGTCCGGATGAAGGACGACCTCGAGGCCAAGTCCAGGCAGCTGCAGCTCAAGCTGGAGCGCGCAGAGGCGCTCATCACCGGCCTCTCCGGTAAACATGTTCGTCCTTCGTCTGTTATTTTCGGATGAATACTACGTATTTAATGCCATTAGACGACCAGATGGCCTAGTGGTTAGAGAACCCGACTATGAAGCTTGAGGTCCCGGGTTCGATTCCCGTGTCGGGGCAGATATTTGTATGAAAAATACGGGATCCTATCGCTGTTTAGAAAATTTTATTTCCGAAGGTTTAGAATCCCGAAAACTTAATTTGTCCGAAAGCATTTTTTTCTGAAACTGTAAATATTTCAGGATTTATTTCAGGACCATCGTGTAGAACCCTTTAGGGGTTAGGGTTGTTTTATAAAAATCCTGAAATATTTACAGTTTCAGAAAAAAATGCATTCGGATAAATGAAACATTCGGGATTTTAAATATTCGGAAAAAAATAATTCTAAATTTTGATAGGTAACCGTTTATTCGTTGCCTGGTACCCATAACACAAGCTTACCTAGCTTACTTTGGGACTAGGTCAATTGGTGTGAATTGTCCCGTGATATTTATTTTTATTTTATTTTATTTTATTCAAGGCTAGATTGATTAGGGTAAAACCCCCACTTTGTGAAATCACTCCATGTCTCTTAGTAAAAACCGATTGTCTGTAAATTCGGTTTACGGACGATAGTTTAACGTGACAACGTCATTACAAAACATTAAAAAATATCACCGCACCTCCCCCCCCCCCGCACCCCCCATACCCCGCATTGTACATCCTGGCGTTCGCCGCTCTCTTGCAACTGGCCTTCGCTGCTCTTTACGTACATGTACGTACGTAACGTTACATTGCGTCATGCTTTTTCTTGTATGCAGCCGGCGTTCATCGATTTATTAGACGTTATCACGTCAAAAATAATAAACTTTTTTTATGTTGTTTACTCTGTCCCCGGATGTCCAAGTGACATCTTCATACTGGTTCATAGAGAAATGCTTTTACTCGTCCCAATTTTTTTTCTTCGTGAATGTCCCATCTACTATTTGTCAACGACCAGAATTTGTTTCATATTTTCGGGCGTTAATTAATTAATTAATTATCTAAAGAGTTTGAGATAATATTAACTATTTTGTAGTGGAATAGGTATTACGCCCTACCTTTATATAACCTAGCGATCATTTAAAATATGCTAAGTTGAATAATAGAACAAAAAACACAGAATGTTGGGGGCGATCACTAGTATATAGAACGAGCACCGATAATTTAATTTGTCGATATAGGAAGTCCCTACCTGTCAACAAAATTTGCCCCGCGGATTCCTATGTCTGATTATCATACAGTACCCATAGTTTAGACTAAAAACTGATAATACGTAGGTGAGAGGGAGCGCTGGGAGTTGACGGTAGAGCGTCTAGACAAGGAGTTCGACAACCTGCCTGGCGACTGCCTCATAGCCACCGGCTTCGTGGCATACCTCGGGCCTTTCGTCTCGGAGTACCGTGAAGATCTCATGGGTGATTGGTTCAACGAGGTAAGCGTAGCGTTTGACTAATTATGATCTGTTGCCATGCCGCGATCATTTATTGTTACAATAATCAAAGTTTTTCAACTAATCGGTTAAGTACCAACAACAGAATAAGCAAAGAAGAAAAAGGGTGGGCTCGCACTTCTGAGTTTTTCGAATTTCATGTGCGAAAGAACAGCAACTACACTGCTATCACATCGGGGCTTTCAAGAAAAGGATTTATACTTCCTTTAAAGGCCGGCAACAGATTGGTGACTCTGTTTGAGTTGTTAATATTTATGAGTGGTGGTGATAATTTCCAATCAGATGACGCGCTTGCTCGTTTTCCTCCCTCTCATAATAAAAAAAAATACATTTGAAACATACCATACGGTACGGTACGGGCCTACGGTGAAGGAAAACATTACGAGGAAATCTACAGACACCTGAGAAGAAATTCAATGGAGTGTGTGAAGTTCCCAATCCGCATTGGGCCCGCGTGGGAACTACGGCCCAAGCACTCTTGTTCTGCCCTGCAATGGAATGTATATAGTCTGGGATGATGATGAAACTTTTGGACGACGTGCTCTCAAGTGAAGAATTGTACCGTTTTCCTCAAGGTGTTCAATGAAGGTGTGCCGGTGACCATGGACCTCAGCATGAAGTACTTCTTGCTGGATGACGCCACCTTGAGAGATTGGAACTGCATGGGATTGCCCGGTCAGACGATACTGGATTTTAAAATCAGCCCAGTAGTTTTGAGTTTATTCGTTGCAAAGATACACAAAAAACATTTTTCCTCCTTATAATATTAGTGTATGTAGATTCTATTTAATATGCATCGGGCTAGATTAGGTTCATTTTATTAAACAGTCGTAGAATGTTTAGGTGCTTCACGAGTAAATCGAATTGTATCACACTAGCGACCCACCCCGGCTTTGCACGGGTGCATGTATTATACCTTTAGCTATTGAATCACTATCTATTAAAAAAGGGGCCCTTTGTTACATGTGTGAATCAACTTTTTTGTGTTGTTTATTGTCCCCGGTTGTCCAAGTGACACTCGTACTGTTTCATAGAAAAATGTTTAGGTTGTTCAAGGGACAAATTTTTTGTACCCATAGCAACGGGTGGCACTAAAAAGTTGCTTGACCCATAGTTGATTCACCCATATCTATCATTATCCCCATAAACAATAGATGTCAAACACTTTATTCGTTTATTTGTGTAACAGACGACAACTTCAGCGCCGAGAACGGTATAATAGTCGTGCGCGCAACAAGATGGCCGCTCGCCGTTGACCCGCAGGGGCAGGCGCTCATCTGGATCTCGCGTCTTGAAGAACATAACGATATACAGGTATAACTATAAATTCTTTCTTCTAGTGAAAATTAACGGATCACTCACGTCTTAAAACGAGTTTAACTCGACATGTTTCGGGCTAATCCGTAGCCCTACACCACGTATCCGTAGTGCACGTTTGGCAGCCGCCGTGACGTGCGACTCCGAGAGGAAGGGCTACGGATTAGCCCGAAACATGTCGAGTTAAACTCGTTTTAAGACGTGAGTGATCCGTTTATTTTCACTATGAGTGAGTCTCACGGTAGTTTCATGTTTAAAATTCTTTCTTCTTCTTAAATTTAAGAGCTATGCTCTTGTCGGTGGAGTAACCGCCACTCCGCGCGGTCTTCGGCCAGCCGTTTGACTTCCTGATACGACACGACACCCACTTTCTCCTTCACCTGGTTAAAATAGGTCAATCTTGGCCTTCCTCTGCCTCGTCTTCCTTCTATTTTTCCTTCCAGCAGGTTTAAAAAGAAATCGATTAAACTATAAATTAAAAAATTTAAAAACCCCCAACGCAATTATGTCACACGTATGTTTGAACATAAACTAAATGCCCATTATGCGTCTTAGATACCTTCCACAGCTAAGAAAAGGGCTGATAACTTTGAAACTGCTGAACCGATTTTGATAAAATATATCTAAGAGCCATCGCCAAGAAACCTGCTTTCTAATAAAAAAAAAACCGCATCCAAATCGGTTCACCCGTTTAAGAGCTATGATGCCACAGACAGACAGACAGACACACACATAGCGGTCAAACTTATAACACCCCTCTTTTTGTGTCGGGGGTTAAAAAGGCTGGTCTTATACCAAGAAAACCTATCTTCTAACCCGATATCGTGCAGTTCTGATCACGTTAATGAACGTCCTTTTTAAAAAAAATTGTATACAATTAAAGGATTTAATTAAAACAAAACTTAATTGATCCCTTTGTGTAACGAAAGTTACCTTTATGGTTTGTATGACTAACTTTCGTTACACAGAGGATGCGATCGCGATTACGCCCTTAATTTATTATATTTTTTCGAAAAAGACCCACAAATCCTTCTCCGTGCACTCTGTCAGTCTGTTTAAACGGTTTGCAAGTGACATACACAAAGGAATCAACTAAGTTTTGTTTTAATTAAATCCCTTAACTGTGTATTTAACCGTTTAAGCGCCGGAGTCAACCAGTCGTGACAGACATTATAATGCCTGACACGCCAGAGTCATCTATAGATGACCAACATTCAACTCGAAAAAAATCCTTCTGCAATGGTAACAAAGCCCTATTTATCGACTAGACGGTTTGTTCCGTGGCGTACAGAGCATGTCACTTCGTTTGTTTTGTCGCGGTCAAAGGGATAAAACGACTTTTGATGGATGATGCAGATACGGAAGTTTAAATGCGTGTTCCAATAAACACGTGTGAGTGAATCAACTTTTTTGTGGTGTTTACTCTGTTTTCCCAGTTATCCAAAAGACATCTTCATACTGTTACATAGAAAAATGCTTAGGTTGACCAGGAGACAAAATTTGTGTAACCTTAGCAACGAGTGGCAAGAAAAGGTTGATTCACCCATGTAATATATGAGCATTTCTCAAAAAAATTTCCACTTGTTTTAAATATTCTAATAATTTTATGTTATTCCTACTCAGAATCACGAGCTCATTCAATATGACAAAAATGCCCCTAAGTTTTTTTTTCCTATTTTGTTACTATTCCATACACTTTGTATGGCATAACGAAAAGGAAAAGCATAGAAATTGTATGACATTTTCGGGACATTTTTCTCTCCCACAGGGATGGAAAGAACTCGTGATTCTGAGTGAAATAACATAAAATTGTTGGGAATATAAAAAACAGTGGCATTTTTTTCGAGTAATGCTCATTTTTTTCTAAAACGAAGTCCCTTTACAGATAATTGACTTTGGCCAGCCGAAATACCTAAAGACGATGGAACAATGTCTGACGGAGGGAAAGCCAGTCATAGTGCAGAACGTGGGTGAAATATTAGACCCGTCCATCGCACCTATTTTGGACAAGGCCATTGTGAGAATCGGGACCGCGATGGTGATCAAGTTTAATGAGAAGATGGTGCCGTATAATGAGAACTTTAAGATGTATTTGACTACGAAGCTAGGTAAGCTATGCTGGTGAACAGTCAAGTACGCGTACAGTCACATAAACTGAATCGCGTATCAGAGTAGAACCATTTATCCATTTATTTATCATGTACGTCCCTTACATCTGCCAAAGAAATCATCGTGAAATTGGTCGCGAAAAGGTTCCACCCTGGTGTTACTTGCAATCAGGCGTTACTCTGCGGAGGTCCATATCAATGAACTGAAACAATTACCTATAAGGTCGCGGGTGAGCAAAGTAAACGTTTCAGTTCAAAATATACCTCGTTGAATGTCTTCCCGGATCCTTCCCAATAAGGGGTTTTCGAGCCGTTGGTAGATTCTTCGGCATTCATAAGTGCTTGTCATAGCCTAAATCGAATAAAGATAAGGGTGAATCAACTTTTTTGTGTCGTTTACTCTGTCCCCGGTTGTCCAAGTGACACTTCATACTGTTTCATAGAAAATTCTAGGTTGTCCAAGGGACATAACCATAGCAACGGGTGTCACTAAAAAGTTGATTCACCCATAATGACTTTGACTTTGAAGGGGGAGGCTTTTGTTCAACAGTGGACGCCTTCCAGCTGATGAAAGAATCTATATGGTCGAAGCAACAATAAGTACCTAAGCTGGTGGTCGTTTATTGTAGGCAATCCCACGTATACCCCGGAGACCCTGACAAAGACCACGATGGTGAACTTCGCGGTGAAGGAGCAGGGATTGACCTCGCAGCTGTTGGGCATCGTGGTGCGCAAGGAGCGGCCGCAGCTGGAGCAGATGAAAGACAACCTCGTGCTCACCATTGCTCACAACAAGAAGACGCTTGTCAGTATACAAGACCCTCATTAACCCTAACGGTAGCCACGAACGAAGCGACACGACACACAACTATACTGTATTGTCTCTTTTCTCTTACTTAGAAATAATGTCTACTATAGGAAAGAAATACATAATGCGGTATTAAACTCCGTGATGCTTTCTAGATTTAGAATCTAGAAACAAAGCATTTGTGTAATTAGAATCGATGTCATAGTTCATTAGAACAGATAATTTTATATCTTACTAGCTGATGCCCGAGGCTTCGCCGCCGCTGAAGTCGATTAAAACGTGTTTTCCTCTAGGAATGAGATATTTTCCCGAGGTAAAAAGTAGCCTACGTCACTCTCCAGCCCTTCACCTATGTCCATACCGAAAAATCACGGAAATCCGTCGCTCAGTTTCGACGTGAAAGAAGGACAAACAAACAAACACACTTTCACATTTATATTAACACGACAAATAAAAAATTAATGATACAACACTCTCTACCATTTTACGAGTTATTGTCTGAGAGCAACTTGGTTATGAAAGTTGCTGGGGGCTCGCGGACCATTATATCTGGCTGAATCAACTTTTTTGTATGCTTTTGTTTTGTCCCTAGTTGTCAAAGTGACATCTTCATACTGTTTCATAGAAAAATGCTTAGGTTGTCCAGGAGACAAAATTAGTGCAACCATAGCAACAGGTGGCATGAAAAAGTTGATTCACCCATTTTCAGAGATATTCATACTAACCCATCTAAATAGACCACCCGGTACATATTTATCTTATAAACAGATGGATCTGGAGAACGACCTTCTCCGCATCATGTACGAGTCTCAGGTGCCTCTCCTCGACAACGAGGAACTGTTCGTTACGCTGCAGACCTCGCAGCGGACTTCTTTGGAGGTCAAAGAGGCGCTCATTGTGTCCACGGTCACTGAGAAGGAGATCGACACCGCCAGACAGGTTACAATGTTTTTTAAAATAAAAAAAAAACAGTAAATATGGAAGTAGTGATCGTAAAGAGAGAGGCTGATGTTTCCATCAATCATTCGTATGTGGAAATAAAAATTTCATTCCAGCCGCCACTGTATGTAAGCAAAAAGTGTGAACGCCTGAAAAGGTAAGAGTTTGGTGAGATTTATGATAAGAGTGCATTATTGAACACCTATGTTACTGTACCTAAATTCTTCACAATAAATTGATTAAATGACTGTCACATATAGTGATTCCAATTTTACGGATAAAAAAAGATAGCCCCATATTTTGCACAAATCCGTGTCTTAACCTCTCAGTCGCCGCAGCGCCGTAACGCAAGTCTGCGCCAGTTTTAGGGCTATCTTTTTTTTATACAATATAAGCTTGCGTTTGACCACAATCACGCCTAATGGAAAGGGAAGATGAGGCCTACGATGGAGCACGCTTTCCTAGTAAATGCTCATTCACCCTAGACTTGATTTAGGGGAATAAACAGAAAGAAGGCAGTTGAGCGCGGTGTTGCGCGCGCCCCCAAGCAGTGCAAATCGTATCGCAACAGCGTAACAAATACGAGGCACTGTAACCTGTATTTGAGACAAACTAGAATAGAACACAGTACTTTACTTACTACTTTTACTGTACGGCATAGGCAGCATGCAAAATGGGTATAACACATGATGACGTAGTATCATGAGAATTGATTTTAAATTGTCTGTAGACAAGAGTAAGCGGTTATTTATACGTGTAATTATCCCCAGGGCTACGTCCCAGTAGCGGTCCGGGCGTCGGTCCTATTCTTCGCCCTGAACGACCTGTCTCGCATCGACCCGATGTACCAGTTCTCTCTGGACGCCTACATCGACCTGTTCAACTACTCCATCGACCGCTCTCCCAAGAGTGCGGAGCTGGAGGACCGCATCAATAACCTCAACGAGTTCCACACTTATGCCGTCTACAAGTAAGGGAACGACCACCATCGCCACAAACACTATAAAAAAAAAACAACAAAAAACAGACGCTGAAAACGCCTATAAGGAACGGACGTCTTTAGAGTGGAAGAATACTTGGACGTGTGATTTTGTCAAATCATTTTGTATGGGGACAATGAACGTGTTAACAAAGTACAAACTGACATGACAGCCTACTAAGATTATTTCTTTTCTTGCTTCAAATAAAGAAGTTATTTTTTGGGTAACACAAACAGCTCATTATATAATTATAATTTTTCTGAATTTCGTAACGGTGGACTTATAAAATGTGTGTCCTCGCAATAATGCCCAATCATGGGACCCATAGGCTGGAGATGACATGATCCCCCCCCCCCCCCCTCAGGAACACGTGCCGCGCGCTGTTCGAGCGTCACAAGCTTCTGCTGTCGTTCCACATCGTGTCGCGGATACAGTTCCAGATGGGCAAGCTCAATATGAACGAGTACCTTTTCTTGCTGAAGGGCGGAATCGTGCTGGACCGCTCGGAGCAGCCAGAGAATCCTACCAGTGAGTACCTGTAAAATTGGTAGGTCTGGGAAAATAAAATGGCGGATTAATTGTGCCGACCGTCGCCGTCGGTGGTAGCGAAAAAGAGGGCTTTATTTCTACACAACTTGCCTTAAATACTAAATAACAGCGCCATCTCTACGACCGCTTTAGCCTAGTTGGTAGTGACCCTGCCTACGAAGCAAGAGGTCCTGGGTTCAAATCCAGGTAAGGGCATTTATTTGTGTCATGAGCACGAATATTTGTTCCTGAGTTATGGATGTTTTCTATGTATTTAAGTATTTATTTATCTATATAACTATGTTTATCCGTTGCTTAGTACCCATAACACAAGCTTTGCTAAGCTTACTTTGGGACTAGGTCAATTGGTGTGAATTGTCCCATGATATTTATTATTATATTTATTATTATTATTATCTCTGGGATGTCTTATGGAACTATTTACGTAGATTATTGACAAAGCAAAGGATCCTAAAGGCTGTTATACAATTCGAGAAATTCCATCAGGTTTGGCTAGATGGCACTTACTTAAGTCTATAGTTAAATTAATTAATTTAACAGTACCCTTATCTCGCTTCGTGTCTAATTTGTTTATTTTTAGCATTGTACCCTGTGAATCCAATACACTGTAACTCCCATAGACAGTGTACTGAAGATACAGTGTATTGGATTCACAGGGTACCATTAGAAAGAAGGTAAGCGATCTTGACGTGTATTTTTATTGAATAAGTTTTTGTTAAAAAAATTCATTTTCAATGAAAGCTTTTTCGCCGACTGTACTTTTTATTGACTGTACTTGCATTGTCATCCAACTTTCATAAGTGTACCAAATTTCAAGTGAATCCGACCACTGGAAGTGGATCAAATTCAACTTCCAAGATTTGACCCGTACATACATACATACTTACATACATTGAAAGTTAATAAAAAGCTTTTAAAAATACTTTTGAGAAATAAGTCATAGCAAATATGTAACAATTGACAACATTTCATATTTCTAAGACTATAATTTGATTCGTTCTCTGTATTCTGTTTGGAAAGAGAAAGACGCTGATAGTTTTAAATTTTCACTAGGATTATTAATTAATTTGTTACAATTTTTTAAAGCTGTGCTTATTCTAAAAGAGCGTAACAATAGAATAGATCCTTTACTTTTTTCTAGTCTCTATTAAAAAAAAGTGATGACGTAAATTTGACGTTAAGGTTGTTATCAAATTTAAAATTATGACAGCTCTTTTTTCTAGTCAAAAGGGTAAAGGAAACATATCTATTCTGTGGATGTATTTGTATGTACATATATTATGTTTTTAAATTTGTTGTATTTTTTTAAATATGGAGAAATAAATTATAATAAATATTTTTCCGTGTTCAGGAGGCGAAACTCTTTCGATTCCTACAGTAATTTTCAGGTGTTAAAAAAATGAAAGGTTGTCAATTACATTGCCAAGGACGGTCATAGGTATTTTAAGTCATACAACTGACAATAGATCTTTAGGATGGTAAAGGAATTTCTTGGTCGACTACGCATGGTACGCAATACCCCACACATTGATATAGGTACTTGGGTGTATCAACTGTTTTGTGTTGTTTACTCTGTCCCCGGTTGCCCAAGTGACACTTCATACTGTTTCATAGAAAAATGCTTAGGTTTTCCAAGGGACAAAACTTGTGTAACCATAGCAACGGATGGCACTAAAAAGTTGATTCACCCACTTTGAATACGAGTGCTTGATACCAGACGACCAGATGGCCTAGTGGTTAGAGAACCTGACTATGAAGCTTGAGGTCCCGGGTTCGATTCCCGTGTCGCGGCAGATATTTGTATGAAAAATACGAATGTTTGTTCTCGGGTCTTGGGTGTTTAATATGTATTTAAGTATGTATCTATCTATATAAGTATGTTTATCCGTTGCCTGGTACCCATAACACAAGCTTGCCTAGCTTACTTTGGGACTGGGATTTTTATTTGATACGATACGCTAAAATGATACAAATTGGACCCACCCTGAAATGCACGTGGTTTCCGTGTTGACTCGAAGCGTGCCCTCAGACTGGATGCCAGAGGACTGCTGGGACAACCTGACCGAGCTGGACAAGCTGCCGGGCTTCCACGGCGTGACGGACGCCTTCGAGGTGTTCACCAAGGAGTGGAAGGAATGGTATCTGCACCCTGAACCCGAGACTCAGCCGCTCATAGGTCTGTATACTGTCACTGGCTCGCAAGGGGGTTGGGGTCCTGTCTTTACGCCGAACATTTTTTCCCAACTGAATCATTTCCGAACTCTAACTGATTCATTTTCCAACGGTTACATTTCCCAAATTTTTTTTCTGGAACTGTAAACAATTCAAATTATATTTCAGGACTATCCTGTAGAACCCTATGGGTTCGGTTAAGTCAGTTTTATAACAATCCTAGGTCAGTTTCAGAAAAAAAAACAGTTGGCAAATGAATCAGTTGGGAAAACTATCAGTTGCGAAAAGGCAGCGAACCAGGGGGGCTATTCCGAAATTCGAAGTTCGTATCGTACCGGCTCGCTTGTTCTAGTATTAAATACTGTTAGCGTGATCGTGTAGCCACGACACGAAGTTTCAATTTCGAACTTCGTATACTTCATTTAATTTAGAATTGAAAACCACAATATCATTTTATTGCGGCTCGTCAACTATTTCTTACCTAGCAAATAGTACAGTACAATAGTCTGGGAGCCGCAAAATAAAATTGTTTTAATGCCCATAGAGAAAACAAGAAAAACGTTTAAAAAAAATCCAATGTGGAAAACGAAAGGCATAATTAAATCAAGTAAAATAAAACGTTGTATGCATCTATCACTACAGAACAACAAAAATAATAATATATCTTGTATTATTAAATATAAAAATTATTGTAAAATATTTAAAAATGTAATTCGTAAATCCAAAATTATTTCCAATGATAAACATATTAAAAATAGTGCTAATAAATCTAAAGCTACCTGGGCATTAATAAATCATTATACCACGACCAGTAATTCTATAAAAACTACAATCGATAATTTAAAAGTGGACGACGTAACCATTTCAAACGCATCAAGCATTGCAAAACTATTTAATGAATTCTTTCTCAGTCAAAACGTGGACGGTGTTAGACGCGATAAATTTAAACCAATTACACAAACAAATTGTAGCAGTATTTTCTTAAAGCCCGTTGACATCGCAGAGTTGAAAAATATAGTCAGAACATTAAAAAATAAAAAAAGCTCTGGTCATGATGGCATTCCGTTACAAATAATTAAAGCAAGCATACATTTTATCGCTGAACCCCTCGTATATATTATCAATCTAGTTCTAGAGACTGGTATTTTTCCGGAGGATCTTAAAAAAGCTCTTATTAAGCCTCTCTTTAAAAAAGGTGCCAAAGATGATATTAATAACCAACCATAGGCCGATAGCCTTACTCCCTACTGTAGCAAAAATTTTGGAAAAGGTAATTTATAAAAGATTATTAGGTTTTTTTGAATATAATCACACTCATAGTAAAAATCAATTTGGCTTTCAAAAAGGTAAATCCACTTCATTAGCAATCTTTAATATTTTTATGCACATTTGGGATGCAATAAATAAAAAAGAGCCGTGTGTTGCACTATTTTTAGATATGTCCAAAGCGTTCGATTGTGTTGTCCATAATACAGTTCTTTGTCAATTGGAAAACTTAGGTATAAGAGGTGTTGCCCTTAAATTAATTAAAAATTACTTATGTAATAGAGAACAAGCGACAGTAATCGATACATATGATAGAATTACCAAAACAATAGAGCAAGAGCAGCCTGAATTTAAAACTGTCCAAGTAGGAGTACCTCAGGGTAGTGTACTTGGGCCACTTTTGTTCTTAATTTATATTAATGAATTACCTCGGACAGTTGACGATTTGTGCGTGCTATTTGCAGATGATGCCACAATTTTATTATCTGGTAGTAAAGCAAATGAATCTCACATCAACCACACTTTGAGTAATGTTGTGAAATGGCTTGGTAAACTCAATCTAAAGGTTAATTTAGGTAAAACGAAACTGATTAATTTCAGAAACTATAGAACCTTACCAATTTCATTAAGCGTATCTGATTCAGGGCAGGATATTGAGCAAGTTTCATGTGCAAGCTTCTTGGGAGTTAAAGTAGATTGCCATTTAAACTGGAAGTCACGTATTGCAGAGTTAAATAAGAAAATCTCTAGTGCTTGTTATGCTCTGTCCGTTTTGTCCGTGACATGTTCTGAGACAACTACTAGAAATGCCTACTATGGACGTGTATATTCCTTATTAACATACGGCATTATTTTTTGGGGAGATTCTGTTGATGTTATTTCCACGTTTAGATTACAAAAGAAATGCTTGCGTACTATTTACCGTATCCATGAGAGACATTCTCTTAGAAATGTTTTCAAGGAGAAACGGATGCTAACATTAACTGGGATCTATATTTTGGAAATTTGTTTATTTGTGAAGTGTAATCACGAGTTTTTTACGAAAAAGTCATCTCTTCGAAATATATAATATAATTATTATATAATTATTATATAATTTGCGCACTCAGTATAAATATAATTATGTTATTCCTAGAGCTCATAGCAAACTTATTTATAAAAGTGCTTTTTTTGCCGCTATGCGTATATTTAATAAACTACCGGTCGAAATTAAAAAACTAAAGGGTAACAAGTTTAAAACTGTTCTTAAAAATTGGCTAATAAATAAAACTTTTATGATGTAAAAGAATTTTTTGTTCAATGAAATCATTTAATTACATGTGAATGTGCATAAATAGCTGAAATTAGAAAATATTAGATAATAAGTTTTTATATTGTACGTCCGAAAAGGACAAACTGTTGAGACTTATTTTATGTAATCATCATTTTATGTACACAGTTTATACAATAAAGTTCATTTCTATTTCTATTTCTATTTGCCACTTTATTTGCGTGTTGTCAATTGTTACTCTAGTACAAATTGTAAAGAGATTACAGTTCACGAGCCGCAATATAATGTTGTTGTGGTTTATAATTCTAAATTAAATGGAGTATAGTATAAGTTTTGTAGTGTGGTACAGGCGAGATCAAGGATATCTTTACGCTTGAGTACCTTGTTGTCACATGAAGTGACAGCCACAAGTGAAATGGTGAGTTTCTTGCTGGATTTTTCTCAACAGGGTTTTTTGACCCAGTGGTAGAGTTTTTTTTTATAGGCAGGATTCCGTCGAATAGCAATGGTGTGACAACCTGGTGTGACGACGAGTCTGGCCCCCTTTAGACGACCGGATGGCCTAGTGGTTAGAGAACCTGACTACGAATCTTGAGGGGCCAGGGTTCGATTTGTGTGAAAAATACGAATAAGTATTCGTGCTCGAGTCTTGCACGTTTAATATGTATTTAAGTATGTATTTATTTATGTAAGTATGTTTACCCGTTGCCTAGTATCCATAGTACAAGCTTTGCTCACGTTGGCACTAGGTCAATTGGTGTGAATTGTCCTTTAATTTTTTAGGGTTCCGTAGCCAAATGGCAAAAAACGGAACCCTTACGGATTCGTTATGTCTTGTCTGTCTGTCTGTCCGTCCGTATGTCACAGCCACTTTTTTCCAAAACTATAAGAACTATGCTGTTGAAACTTGGTAAGTAAATATATTCTGTGAAACGCATTAAGATTTTCACACAAAAAAAAGAAAAAAAAAACAATAAATTTTGGGGGTTCCCCATACTTACTAGAACTGAAACTCAAAATTTTTTTTCATCAAACCCATACGTGTGGGGTATCTATGGATAGGTCTTCAAAAATGATATTGAGGTTTCTAATATTATTATTAAAATATCATTTTTTTCTAAACTGAATAGTTTGCGCGAGAGACACTTCTAAAGTGGTAAAATGTGTGTCCCCCCCTGTAACTTCTAAAATAAGAGAATGTGTTAAAACTAAAAAAATACATTATGTACATTACCATGTAAACTTTCACCGAAAATTGGTTTGAACGAGATCTAGTTAGTACGTTTTTTTAATACGTCATAAATCGTAAACCGCAATTTTTTATAGATAATTGTACGGAACCCTTCGTGCGCGAGTCCGACTCGCACTTGACCGGTTTTATTTATATGTCTAGGGGACTGGAACGAGGCGTGCAACGACTTCCAGCGCATCCTGTTCGTGCGGTCGCTGCGCGTGGACCGCGTGAAGGCCTGCATCACCACGTTCATCGTGGGGCTGCTCGGCCCGCGGTACGTCGAGCCGCCCGTGCTCGACATCAAGGTTCGCCGCCGAATGTTCGCGCCCAATTAGAAAGACAGAAAGTACATACATTTATTTACAACTAGCTGTTGCCCGCGACTCCGTCCGCGTGGAATTAGTAATTTGGGCAGCTTATTTTTTTTATCCAATTTGCTTTTTCATCAATTATGGCTCTCCTTAGTTCCTCGATATTTGACACCACCAATCAACTGACCTACTTTTTATGAGTTCAAATATTATTTATTTTATTAGCAGTACGGCTGCTCACCGAATCTAAGATTATTTAAAAGCGAAAAAGTTTTTCGGGTGCGCCGGTGGGATTCGAACCCACGTCTCCTGGGTATGCGCCCCAACGGGTGTTCTACCAATTGAACCACGTCGCATCCAACCGACTCCCCCGAAATTCGAAATTCGAAATTTTTATGAGTTGTCAAAACACAATTCTTCCACAGAGTTTGAATGGCAATAGCAACTTATGGCGTCACTTGTTCGCCAACTCAATCAACTAACTATTTATTTGTTCTAAAGCAAAAAAAATGATAATTATTTTGCAGTTAATCGAAAATTAATCTGGATCAAGGGCTGAAATAAAGCGTTTTTTACTAGAGTCGTAACGTGTCTAATTATATTTTAATGGCGTCAACATCCCTATTGTTTTCTGATACGGCAATTGCCTTCCCAGGTTAACTCTATAAGCGTATGCAATGTGTTTCAACAGACTCTTGGCTTAGTTTGACCGAATACTGCATTGCGGATTGCCCATCTCACAGAACGGTCCCAAATCAGCAAACAGCGTCTTGCGAACGGCGCTGATCTTCCTGTGCTATCACATCTTAGCTAGGCTTGGCGTTGAAAAGGTTAAGGATTTATTGATTTTGGTTGGCAAATGTTTCCATACGTTGATCGGTGTTCAAAGTATACCGCTTTAGAGACTTTACTTTACACAATGCTGATGATTGATGTATTTAGACGACCAGATGGCCTAGTGGTTAGAGAACCTGACTATGAAGCTTGAGGTCCCGGGTTCGATTCCCGTGTCGGGGCAGATATTTGTATGAAAAATACGAATGTTTGTTCTCGGGTCTTGGGTGTTTAATATGTATTTAAGTATGTATCTATCTATATAAGTATGTTTATCCGTTGCCTAGTACCCATAACACAAGCTTTCCTAGCTTACTTTGGGACTGGGTCAATTGGTGTGAATTGTCCCGTGATATTTATTTATTTAAATAAATAAATAAAATAATAAATAAATAAATATTAGGGGACAATCTTACACAAATCGACCTAGTCCCAAACTAAGCAAAGCTTGTACTATGGGTACTAGACGACGATAAACATACTTATACTTAAATACATAGAAAACATCCATAACTCAGGAACAAATATTCGTGCTCATCACACAAATAAATGCCCTTACCGGGATTCGAACCCAGGACCTCTTGCTTCGTAGGCAGGGTCACTACCAACTAGGCTAAAGCGGTCGTTATTTATTTATTTATTTTTATCTGTGCAGATGTCGTGGGAGGAGTCTTCGTTCAAGACGTCGCTGTTGTTCGTGCTGTCGCCGGGCGTGGACCCCACGGCCGCGCTCATCCAGCTGGCCATCGACGTCAAGATGTTCGACAAGTTCCAGTCGCTCAGTCTCGGCCAGGGCCAGGCGCCCGCCGCAGCCAAGTTAGCTCACTAAGCGCTAGCTGGGCCGTTTAAGAGGGTTTATACCTGCTGAGCTGGCAACGTTGCATTTTTGTTAGTTTTTCTCGATTATTCCATAAAAAATGAATGAAAATTAAAAATGTTTTGTATACAAATTGTTCTAATATATAAGTTAATGTGTCTGCTGCAATAATATTTCGTGATAGACTTTTATTTTCTTTAAACACGAACAAATTATTACCTAACGGTTTTTAAAGAAAATAAAAGTCTTATCACGAAATATTATTGCAGTAGACACATTAACTTATATATTAGAACAATTTGTATTCAAAACATTTTTAATTTTCATTCAATTTTTATGAAATAATTGAGAAAAACTAAAAAAAATGCAACGTTGCCAGCTCAGCAGGTATAAACCCTCTTAAATGAGTCCTCGCCGGCGCGGTACAGGGGCTGGGGGGTATGACGACAAAGGGAGCCGGGAGAGGTGGGGGCGGCAGGCACACGAGGCGCGCTTGCCGCCCGCACCTCCCTCGCCCCCTTTGTCGTCATACCCCCCAGCCCCTGTACCGCGTGGGCGAGGATTCTTTTAAACGGTCTAGCTATACCTACTTATATTCATCATATTTTATCATCGTTCATAATTGAATTTATGTATGTCTAATGTTTTAATTTAATTTATTTGTTTTAATTTATTTCTATTGCATTATATTGGCTGTATCCAATTTTAAATTCTTATATGGGTCTTGTTGCCCGAAATATATTTTTTTATTTTATTATAATCATTATGGCGTCGTAGGCTAGAAAACGTTGCGTCTCCCAGTTCGTGTTCCCAACTTGAGAAATTTTTGCCCAGAAAAAAGACCAGCGCTGGTAATCGAACCCAGGTCCTCTGCATTTCGTGCCGCGTGCTAAACCCCTACTACACCACCACTGGTCAGAGAAACCACCACTGGCTTAAAATACAAAAAGATACTTCATACCAAACTACTTGTTAAAGTATAGCTTAGTAGCGACATCTCTTGGTCCAGGTGAGCGGTTAGTTCCAAAGGAGTGTTGACGTTTCTCGATGAGAACTTAACATAGATGGCGCTGTATCGCTGCTTAATGTGATTTAGCAAGTTGAAATGTGCGATGCATAGTAAAAATTTGAGTCTAAACTCCTGACCAGTGGTGGTGTAAGGGTTTAGCACGCGGCATGGAATGCTGAGGACCTGGGTTCGATTCCCAGCGCTGGTATTTTTTCTGGGGTTTTTTCTGTGTATCCATGTTTCAGTTGGTATTTAGTAAAATTAGACTCGCCAGTATTTTTTTTTTTTTTTTTTTTTATGTTAGAAAGGCCAGACAAACGAACTAGTGGGTCACCTGATGTTAAATGATCACCATTGTCCATAGACACCCGCAGCGCTTTACGCGATGCCAGTGCGTTGTCGGCCCTAAAGGAATGGGAACAGGGGAAGGGATTAGATCTGTTTCTCATATCAGGGGAAAGAAAAGAAGTAGTTTTTTTTTAGTTTAATCGAGTATCGGGTTATGATTGGGTTGTTTCACCACCTTATTGTCAAACTACTGGTTACGTAACCAATAAATAAACTAAGTACTAGACAAATCTGTCGGCTAGTGTTTTTTCAGTTTCACCATTCCGGTCCTGTGCAAACTAAGTACCACTTAACTAATCGTCGGTTTAACAAAAAGTCGGAATGGCAACGTCGCATTTCACGACCACGCGTTCCTGTTCGCACACTTTCGTCCAAAGAGTTGCTCATAATTAAAGCAAAAGAAATCGTAAACTGTGTAATTTTAAAATACATCTATTGTTTTGCATAAACAAATGTGTAACATTATAATTAATCCAAAAACGATATTTATTTACGATACTTTGTTAACAATAACAAAGAAAAATAAAATCACGTAAAACGAATCGAAAAGTGGCGCCAAACCATGTGACAGATTAACTTTTTTTTTAATGGCGATGTACAAGTTCAGGTAGAACAAACGATTGTGCCACTGAAAAAAGTCTGTAATTAAAAAATATTACGAAATTTTGGATTTATTTTTATATACTAAAAGCGGACCTATATTTTTTATTCAAATCTTGATATTTAAATTCTCGTTTGTAATTTTAGCATGACTTCTTTCTTTAAAAAATAAAAAATACTTTGATTTATTTTTCTGAAACCGGCTGAAGGGCTCTCCAACCATGGCCACAAAAAAATAAAGTACCTAATTAAAAAGTTATGTGACGGTTAAAAATTCTAAATGCCACCTGATCTGATGGTCAAATTAAGAAATAGTTTGTCTGTCACTTAGCGCTAATCAAGACTGGTGAAACAGAAATTTTTATTCTATCTGACAAATAAGGTTATGATTAAGCTAATCCGAACTTTCAAAAAAGTGGTGAAACAGCCCCTTAGTGTTGCGTGTTCCGCTAGGAAGAGGCAAAGGTCTCAGGAACATAAAGCCAATTCTTTTAGGGCCACCACAAACCGAAGCGTAACCGTTGCCGTCGCGCGCGCGGCCCGCGCTTCGGTCTGTGGAAGTCTTGAATGATTAAATGTTTAGTTTTTAGGGTTCCGTAGTCAGCTAGTTTTATGTCAGAATGATAAGTTTTTCTTTTTTATAATAATTATATAATTTGTGTCTGTTTTGTGTGGCCTTCCGTGATATTACTGTACTGTGGCCCGGCGGAAGACCAGTGCTGGTTTTGAACTAGCGACATGCTGAGCCGGGTCCCTTTTTGTAGCAGCACTAATATGTGGGATCCTATCGATGTTTAGAAAATTTTATTTCCGAAGGTTTAGAATCCCGAAAACTTCATTTGTCCGAAAGCATTTTTTTCTGATACTGTAAATGTTTCAGGATTTGTTTCAGGACCATCGTGTAGAACCCTTTAGGTTAGGTTAGGGTTGTTTTATAAAAATCCTGAAATATTTACAGTTTCAGAAAAAAATACATTCGGGTAAATGAAGCATTCGGGATTTTAAATATTCGGAAAAAAATGATTCTAAATTTTGATAGGTAACCTTAATATGTACATTCCTATGTCTATGTTTTTACTCTTATTTTTGCCTGTGTACGTGTTATTGTTGTTATAAATAAATGTTTTGTCTTTCTTTCTTTCTTTCTCTCTTTCCTTTACGAGGTTATCGTCTTGTCCAGGATGATGCAACAAGGCATGCGCGAAGGCGGCTGGGTGTTCCTGGCGAACTGCCACTTGGCGTGCGAGTGGCTCGCCTCCCTGCGCGGGCTGGACAACCCCAAGATCCACCACCGGTTCCGGCTCTGGCTGTCCTCCCTGCCGGACGACAAATTCCCGCTGAACATACTCCAGAGGAGCATTAAGATGACCACGGAGCCGCCGCAGGTAACGCACCCGCTCGATACGGGGTGGAGATGGTGATCGGCGAAAATCCAGTATAAATCTTAGACGACCAGATGCCCTAGTAGGTAGAGAACCTGACTACGAAGCTTGAGGTCCCGGGTTCGATTCCCGCGTCGAGGCAGACATTGGTATGAATAATAACGAATATTTGTTCTCGGGTCTTGGGTGTTTAATATAATATGTAAGTATTTAAGTATGCATCTATCTATATAAGTATGTTTATCCGTTGCCTTGTACCCATAACACAAGCTACACTTAGCTTACTTTGGGACTAGGCCAGTTGGTGTGAATTTTCCCGTGATATTTATTTATTTATTTATTTAAATGCTATAACTACTTACTAATACTGTTTCATACAAATCCAATTACGCAGATGAAAAAAAAGAATGCCTTAAATTGGGCACGGATCCGTGTCTTAAGCATACGAGGGGTTAAGAGGCCATAGATCAAACCTGAAATGAGACCGAGGAGTAAAAGATGCAAATTTGTCTAGAAATTTTAGTTCAGCTCATTATCGAACGAAGCAAATCACGGGACATAAGTAAACGTATACCTATAGACATTTGAGAGTAACGTTTTGATTACTTTCAGGGTCTCAAAGGTAACCTAGTTCGGGTGTTCGCGAACCTGAACGAGGACAAGTTCGACGAGGCGACGCCGAAGTACCGCCGGCTGCTTTTCTGCGTGTCCTTCTTCCACTGTACCCTCATTGCCCGCAAGCGGTTCCGGCAGCTCGGCTATAACGCGGTTTACAGCTTCAATGATGCTGACTTTGAGGTTAGTTTCATCAAGGATGATATAGACTGGATTGGCAGTCGCCATAGTACGGATCGGCCGTGGTTTTTGTAGTTCGATTATTAAATCTAGATGGCGCTTAAATATAGCCAGAGGCATTGAAGGCAAAGCAATAAGACTACAGACAGATGTTTCATATTTTTATTTAACGACCGCTTTAGCCTAGTTGGTAGTGACCCTGCCTACGAAGCAAGAGGTCCTGGGTTCAAATCCCGGTAAGGGCATTTATTTGTGTGATGAGCACGAATATTTGTTCCTGAGTTATGGATGTTTTCTATGTATTTAAGTATTTATTTATCTATATAAGTATGTTTATCGTCGTCTAGTACCCATAGTACAAGCTTTGCTTAGTTTGGGACTAGGTCGATTTGTGTAAGATTGTCCCCTAATATTTATTTATTTATTTATTTTATTTATTACTACAAATGTATTATTTTTCAAAAATATTGCATAATAATACATTTGCAGTGATATGAAATATCTGTAGTCTTATTGTTTTGCCTTCAAAGCCTCTGGCTACATTTCAGCGCCATCTAGATTTAATAATCGAACTACAAAAACCGCGGCCGATCCGTACTATGGCGACTGCCAATCCAGTCTATATCATACTTGGTTTTATTCACATTTCATTTATAAGCATTAATAGGTTAGTGAAATATAAGGATAACCAATGTTTGTAATCGGGTTTAGCTAAACTCAACGCCGTATATAGATTCCAAAAAAACTACCACTGTGTTGCCAATAAAATGAAAAAGTTGTGCATCGTTAAGTTGTTACTTTTCTAAATATAAGACATAAGTAATTTATTTATATGTAATTGTAAATTTAAAATTAAATGCAACCGCATAAATAAATAATTTATTATCAGTATTAATTTCACCTACAGATATTTGGTTGAAACTGTTTTGTAGAAGAAAAGTTCATATTACAGTGGTAATACTTCAGGTTTAAACAAAATTTGGATACTATTAATGTTATAATTTGCGTACCTATATACTATTTACAAATATTTTTGATATGCACATAGAAATGTTGACAACAAATAGGTTTTTTTGTAATAGGTTTCTTTATATTATGTGTTTATGTATTGTATTTACTAAAAGTTGTATTGTAGCCTTTGCTTTGTCCGACTGTTTTATTTTTACTTACTCTTTGTCGGTCCCTTACTAAATGCTCCTTTCATCCACTCAAAGGTTGACTGGTAGAGATCCCTTAAAGGGATAAGTTCGCCTTTGTACATGCATTTCAACGGTTGTCAATAATGTTTTTCTTTATTTTTCCTTATTTTTGTACAATAAAGAGTTTACATACGTACATACATACATACATAAAAAAAAAACATTTTATTAAAACAACTTTACGCTTTAGCCTAGTTGGCAGTGACCCTGCCTACGAAGCAAGAGGTCCTGGGTTCAAATCCCGGTAAGGGCATTTATTTGTGTGATGAGCACGAATATTTGTTCCTGAGTTATGGATGTTTTCTATGTATTTAAGTATTTATTTATCTATATAAGTATGTTTATCGTCGTCTAGTACCCATAGTACAAGCTTTGCTTAGTTTGGGACTAGGTCGATTTGTGTAAGATTGTCCCCTAATATTTATTTATTTATTTATTTTATTTATTACTACAAATGTATTATTTTTCAAAAATATTGCATAATAATACATTTGCAGTGATATGAAATATCTGTAGTCTTATTGTTTTGCCTTCAAAGCCTCTGGCTACATTTCAGCGCCATCTAGATTTAATAATCGAACTACAAAAACCGCGGCCGATCCGTACTATGGCGACTGCCAATCCAGTCTATATCATACTTGGTTTTATTCACATTTCATTTATAAGCATTAATAGGTTAGTGAAATATATGGATAACCAATGTTTGTAATCGGGTTTAGCTAAACTCAACGCCGTATATAGATTCCAAAGAAACTACCACTGTGTTGCCAATAAAATGAAAAAGTTGTGCATCGTTAAGTTGTTACTTTTCTAAATATAAGACATAAGTAATTTATTTATATGTAATTGTAAATTTAAAATTAAATGCAACCGCATAAATAAATAATTTATTATCAGTATTAATTTCACCTACAGATATTTGGTTGAAACTGTTTTGTAGAAGAAAAGTTAATATTACAGTGGTAATACTTCAGGTTTAAACAACATTTGGATACTATTAATGTTATAATTTGCGTACCTATATATTATTTACAAATATTTTTGATATGCACATAGAAATGTTGACAACAAATAGGTTTTTTTGTATTATGTGTTTATGTATTGTATTTACTGAAAGTTGTATTGTAGCCTTTGCTTTGTCCGACTGTTTTATTTTTACTTACTCTTTGTCGGTCCCTTGCTAAATGCTCCTTTCATCCACTCAAAGGTTGACTGGTAGAGATCCCTTAAAGGGATAAGTTCGCCTTTGTACATGCATTTCAACGGTTGTCAATAATGTTTTTCTTTATTTTTCCTTATTTTTGTACAATAAAGAGTTTACATACGTACATACATACATACATAAAAAAAAAAAAAAACATTTTATTAAAACAACTTTACGCTTTAGCCTAGTTGGCAGTGACCCTGCCTACGAAGCAAGAGGTCCTGGGTTCAAATCCCGGTAAGGGCATTTATTTGTGTGATGAGCACGAATATTTGTTCCTGAGTTATGGATGTTTTCTATGTATTTAAGTATTTATTTATCTATATAAGTATGTTTATCCGTTGCTTAGTACCCATAACACAAGCTTTGCTAAGCTTACTTTGGGACTAGGTCAATTGGTGTGAATTGTCCCTTGATATTTATTTATTTATTTATATTTAACTGAAAACATCCTAATAATACACATCATAAAACATACATAGATAAGTGATACACAATATACTTGTAAATAAATGGACTATAATACAATTCTCAAGCACAGGATAATAGATGCATTTATAATATTAATATTTTTTGACGACCAGATGGCCTAGTGGTTGGAGAACCTGACTACGAAGCTTGAGGTCCCGATTTCGATTCCCGTGTCGGGGCAGATATTTGTATGGAAAATACGAATGTTTGTTCTCGGGTCTTGGGTGTTTAATAGTATTTAAGTATGTATCTATCTATATAAGTATGTTTATCCGTTGCTTAGTACCCATAACACAGGCTTTGCTTAGCTTACTTTGGGACTAGGTCAATTGGGAATGTCTAAAAAAAATTACCAGTGGTTTTTATATTTTTTTTGTATAGAAAAGTCAATTATAAGAAACTAATTTCAATATTTTGTCACTTAGTTCACTACTTTTCTCAAAATTAATTATTGAAACTATTTTGGTTGATGACGTCAGATTGTAATTGAGGGCTCCCACACTGCCAAATTTCTAAATCTATCTAAATGCGTACGATAAGGCAACCCCTTTAATTATTTTTTGCGTGGTGGTACACTGTAACTAGTGTCACTTTACTGGCGCTGTCAAAGTGCTAGATGTCAGGCAGTGGGTCCAAATCAAACTCCGTAGTTATAATCCACGCGTAAATTTGTGAAGAATTCTAACCACACAGAATAAAGTACGACTTGGACCGGTCACGCAATTTACACCAAAGTCAAATGAAGGTCATTGCTTATTTGTTATGTAATAAATTCATTATATAATATTCAAATTAAATAACTACAGAAAACGAGTTAAAAACCATTTATCTCGAAATGGTTTTCGATTTACTATACATTGCAAAAAAATAGACATCCCCAATTGGTGTGAATTGTCCCGTGATATTTATTTATTTATTTTTATTTTATTTATTTATTTAATATGGATGAATTCGCAAGGTCTCTGACAACCTGCTAGCCAGCTACCTGGAGGAGTACGAAGAGGTTCCGTGGGACGCGCTGCGGTATCTCTTCGCTATCATCAATTATGGCGGCCACATCACCGACGATTGGGACAAGCGTGTGCTCATCGCGTACATCAACCAGTTCTTCTGCGAAGAGGCGCACGACACACCGTTCTACAGGTACATACGAGATGACGGGTATTTGCAATAAAATGTGTGCCTTCATTTTAATGGGGAAAATTGTCCAAAGTCACGTGAACGGAATAAAGAAAAAAAAGTGTCTTTAGTTCTTGAGTCAGTTTTGGGACTTTGTTTCATATGTTTAAGGGTCGTCGCAAAAGTGACACAAAAAATTATATGGAAAATTTGGGAGATTTTTTTTAGTCATCATAATCAATTGCGCTCTGGATTTTGAGTAAGAAAAATCCAAAATTTCCTCATTTAAAAAGAAGTGTAAAGATTCCGCTGTCTGTCCATCCTGCGTCCGTCCGTCTGTCACAGGGCTCTATCCCTTAATTTAATCTTAATCCGGATTATAAACTGTGTTTTGAACTTTCACCATTCGAACTCATAACTAACATTTTGCGGTACTCAATCACGAACTCGTACGGACGGATCTCACGATACTAACGCCATGTAGCGATATTTATTTTATTTTATTTATTTTATTTATTAATTATGGTTCGCCAACAGGTACAACACTATAAAATTAACAAAAGAACAATGCATTTATAATAATAAAAGAGTGATAACCCAATAACAGGCAAACACAGCAAGCATATTAATACAATCGTTGACAGTGAGGAACGTGGCTTAACTAATTTTAACACTTAAAATAGCAAAATAAAACAATATAAAATACAAGAAATGTTATAAAAGAACTGACAATAACCTTTTAATTAAGTTAAATAGGGACGCAAAAGGTTAAAATTAAAAACTACTAATAAAAAAAAAACAAGAATGCACAATAGGAGAAAAAGGGTAAAGACACGATATCAACAAACCAAGTCAAATTTTGAGGGAACATGGACACGAGACGCCGACAGCACAAAGAGCAACAGATACTTGTTCTACTTACTGTTAGATGCATCAGCTATGTATTTATAAAGTGCATTTTTATATTGATTCTGTGAGACAGACAGCAAGTCCACCCCAGCCACTCTAAATAGTTTATTATACTCGCTGCATATTCTACCTTCAATGCTGCATATTCTAATTTCACCTTCAATGGTTCAATTGTACCTCTCTACAGAGTTTACCTGTGGCTGGTACGGAAAGTTGTTCACCCTTAGAACTGAATGAGCCAATTGCAAATAAGACTGTAACGTCAAACGGACCTCA
The DNA here is from genome assembly GCA_947859365.1 of Archips crataeganus. Lineage (NCBI taxonomy): Eukaryota > Metazoa > Arthropoda > Insecta > Lepidoptera > Tortricidae > Archips > Archips crataeganus. The sequence goes on along the minus strand of OX402053.1, from coordinate 2,186,859 downwards.
CGATACTAACGCCATGTAGCGATATTTTCACCTAGCAGAAAACCTTCAATGGTTCAATTGTACCTCTCTACAGTGTTTACCTGCGGCTGGTACGGAAAGTTGTTCAGCCTTAGGGCGAAGCCAGACGAGCGTAATTTTGTGAGTCGTGAGCGGCAGAATTTCGGTCGCGCCATACAACTTGCAGGTCATCACGTGACACTCACGTGACACAATGTATGGCGCAACCAAAACTCTGCCGCTCACGAGTCACAAAATTGCGCTCGTCTGGCTTCACTTTTATAACTAAATGAGCCAATCGCAAGTAAGACTATAACGTCAAACGGACCTCACGATACTAACGCCATCTAGCGATATTTCACCTGGCAGAAAACTCTCATTCTTTAGACTGTCGTCAATCCCGGCGTACCACATCCCGCGCGATGGCAGCCTGGAGTCGTACCGTGACTTTTTGGACCTGCTGCCGGGCTCCGAACGCGCTGAGTCCGTCGGACAGCACGCCTCCGCTGACGTGGCTACGCTTGCGCAGGTAAATCGAAGCGGTTAGATTCAATTGGAGGTCGCAGTTCTAACCTAAACTAACCTAGTTTACTGGTAGCAATTGGTTTCTTTGTAGGGTTGCGGTTCTAACCTAACCTAACGTACTTTACTGGTAATAGTTTGCTTCTGTGTGTGTTTCATTTCTAACTTAATCTAACCTAAGTTACTGCTAGCAGCTTGTTTCTGTGTGGGGTCACAATTCAAATCTTACAATAATACGACAGATAAATTAACGTTAATCCTTAATAGTTCCGCCACTTGCAATATTTATGAAATGAATCATGTATCAAGTAATTTTCATGGATGAAACAATATTTCGCTAAAGAAAAATGCGTCGAATCGTTGTCCATGTCTGACAAGGTGCAGAACAAAAGAAGTAACATTTTGTTTGAAATTAATTATTCCTTATAAAAATTAAGTTAAAACATTACAGGATACGCTGATACTGTGTTCGACGTTGTTTGCACTGGCCTCCACCGGGGGAGGGGGAGGCGGAGGCGGGGAAGACCAAAAGGTACAAAATAACTTCTACTTTAGATGGTTTGTGTCATTTTCAGGTAGGAGACAAAAATGTGTAAAAAAGGAAATTTCCATACAAACCACATAATTTTGGTATCAAGACAGTCGTTTTTTGCTGTCAAAATTATGTGGTTCGTGGTGGAAAAAAGGGAATTTCCGTAAAAATTAATCAGAACATTTTGGGAGGCTGTGTTACATTCACGTTATTTGCCTGTAAATTTCTATGCAAGTCGGGGTCTGTACGAGTTAGCCTACATTGAATTAATATTTAATACACCTAATTAAATACCTAACGCAAATGTGTTGATGCGTGACCTAGATTACTTATTGAATTGTGGCAAAACAGTACATTAAAGTTACTCATTAACGCCGAACGCGTGTTACTTATTCTTGTCATTTTTTCTTCATCTGACATTTTGACACTATGGGCTATATCACCCGACAAAGTCCTAAATTAAATTTACAAAGTATTTGTTCATGCTTTCCAAAATAAGATGTGTTTAGGTCGACGACCTCGCCGCGGAGATGTTGGTCAAATTGCCGAACAAAGTGGACGTCGAGACGACGGAGCGGATGATGGGCCCCGAGATCGTGATGCCGATGTGCGTGTCGCTGCTGCAAGAGATTGGATACTACAACGTGCTCATCGGCTCCATCGTGGCCGGTCTTAAGGTCGGTGACCTCGCCTTGTTTCCTATACGTAATCTTTTCAGCCGCAGGACGTCCACTGCTGAATATGCTGTACTTCGCGTAACCGCCAGTTATTTCATCCTCACTGTTGCTGCGTAGAACTGGATGTATAGGTTCGGCTTGCTGGCGGGATTAGCAGCAAATAATTTAGACTTTAGACTTTAGAATTTAGACTTCTTTCCTCGCACGACAAAGATCTGGAATCAGCTTTCTGCGGCAGCATTCCCGGAGCGTTACAACTTAGGGATCTTTAAAAAACGAGCCTACCAATTCCTAAAAGGGTCGGCAACGCACCTGTGATGCCCCCTGTGTTACGGGTGTCCATGGGCGACGGTGATCGCTTTCCATCAGGTGACCCGTCTGCTCGTTTGCCACCTCTTATATAAAAAAAAAGACGATTTCTTCAGGAAAATGGTGATTTAATTAGAATACGAAAAATTAAATATACAAAAAATAAAATATGCGCATCGGCGCGGTAAGGTAGAAGGCGAATGCCGGACGGTGGTGTGCACCCCTCTCGCCGAGAGTCTCGACCAATCAGAGTAGCCGTAAATGGCGTGATATCGATGCTGATTGGTTCTCGATGTCGTGATATGTGTACGGTAGGCGACGTGTGTTGTACTATGTATTTTTGCGAATCATTGCGTACAGTCATCCACGCAAGTTGCATTGACACTCGCCATCTTGATGGTTGGCTGTCTGGCACCGTCCGCTACAAGCGGCACTTTTTCTCACGCACGACGATTGTAGGACAGCATTCCCGGAGCGATACAGCTTGGAGATATTTAAAAAACGAGCCTATCTTAATCTCAAAAGGCCGGCAACGCACCTGTGACACCCTTTGTGTTGCAGGTGACCGCATGCTCGTTTGCCCCCTTTCATATAAAAAAACATACGCCTCCCCCAAGGTTCACCAAACAGACTGGTCCTGCGCCATCCGTATCCAAAGCGTTCTCGGTCCGACCTTAACCAGGTCGTTGCTCCATCTTATTGGAGGTCTACCTACACTGTGTCTTCCGGTCCGTGGACGCCGTATTGATGTTGTACGAGGGTGAATCAACATTTTTGTGTTGTTTACTCTGTTACCGGTTGTCCAAGTGACACTTCATACTGTTTCATAGAAAAATGCTTAGGTTGCCAAACGGACAAAATTTGTGTAACCAATAGCAACGGATGGCACTAGTTAGTTTAATTTAGTTTATTTATTCACTCAGACATAATAATTACATTATATAATACATTAAAGTCAGTATATAATAATTTATGCTGAGATCGTCAAAAATTTATAAAAAACAAAACATAATAATATAATAATAAAAATAACCAAAGATGAAAAAACAATCAATAAAATGGAAATGTCAAAATAAATTCGTCCTCAAGTGGGAGTTGTCAAAATCAAATAATTAATTATGTCAATGAAAGTACAAAAATAACTACAAATAAATGGTATTTCCAATAGGGATCGTCATAACATAATAAATTTAATTAAAACATAATTACCAATATTAAAATTATGTCAAGAAAAAATTATGTCCAAAAACTCACTTAAAGAATACAGAGGGTTATCCATCAAAAGGCTTTTCACCCGGCGACCGAATGCCTCTTCGCTCAGGTCTTTTATTTCGGCGGGCAGACGTTCATAATAGGTAGGCCCCACAACTCGTGGATTCTTTTCTGAGAGTGCCATGCGACGTGGGACTGTCCTAAGGCGTCCTGTGGTACGCAAAGTTTTGCCTTGGACATTTACGCATTCAAACGTAGATAAGTGTTTCCTCACAAACATCAGTAACTCATAAACATAAATTGAGTAGTGCGTCATTATGCGATACTTCCGAAACAGGTCTCTACAGGAATGCCTTGGTGGTACACCGATTAGAGTCCGTACGGCACGTTTTTGCATTAGCATTACTCTATTGGCATCCGTGGAGTTTCCCCAAACGAGTGTACCGTACGACATCAGCGAGTGGAAATGTGCGAAATAAACCTGTCTCAAAGCATCCCCGGAAATCAGTGGTTTAAGTTTCTTCAACGCAAAGACTGCACCACTCAATCTATTACACAGCCCACTCACATGGCTCTTCCAGTTCAGGTGAGCGTCCAATGTGAAACCGAGAAAACGGCACTCCATTGTCACAGGCATTGGGCTATTTATAAGACACGGAGGCAATGCAACACTACGACCAGAGAAGATCATGACACTGGATTTTGCAAGGTTCAGCATCAAACCATTCGTCTTGAACCACTCATGAAGCTGATCACACGCCTCACGGATCTTTTCAGCAAGCAGTTCATAAGACTGTCCGCTGACAATAACCGTAGTGTCATCCGCAAATAGCACAGACAGCCCAGCTGTAATTGATGACGGAAGGTCGTTTATAAAAATTAAGAAAAGGGTATTCCCAAGTGCCGACCCCTGTGGGATGCCTACACTCACAGAGCCAATATCCGAATCGCACCTTTTGCCATCTGTCAATAATCTCACTATCTGCTTACGTCCCGTTAAAAATGAAGCAAACAGTCTGTGAGCAGTGTCTCGAACGCCATAGTACGGCAGTTTTCTCAGAAGTAGTTCATGACTAATGACGTCAAACTAAAAAGTTGATTCGCCCCTGAATGTCACACTAGATGGCAGTGTAATGTCCGAGACTATTTCTAAATCGCGCAAGCATTTGTCTCCCCTAGATTAGTAGGTAGTTAGGATAAGTAGGTAGTTTTTTAGGGTTCCGTATCCGTTGTTACCAACGGGACCCTATTATTGAGGCTCCGCTGTCCGTCCGTCTGTCACCAGGCTATATCTCATGATAGCCTCGTATTATTTCTTGCTCCTTCGATACCCTGGTGCTTAAATATAAAAGGCCACGATGTAATTTTGGGGAATTCGACTACCTAAGGTAATGGTTACGGGAGGTAAACCGAGCGTAAAGATTAGTTATAATTCAAACTTTGACCAGCATTTGAACCATTTCGCAGGAGTTACGACGCGCCATCGAAGGTCTAGTGGTTATGTCTGAAATGCTCGAGATCATGTACTCTTGCATCTTCGAAGGACGAGTACCCAAGTTCTGGCAAAAAGGTGAGTTAATGTTTTAATTTAGTATAAACAAGGAAGATAAATCAAAATGAATGCCCAAATTTCTTTAAAATAATAATACTTTAACTACCTTTGTCGGGATACGTGTTGGTGGTGCCAAATGAAATAGCCGGTAGTTAATACGAAGTATAATCAATTAACGACTACACAATTATATAGGTCACAAAAGGATCCAACCAAGCGGGGAGCCGTACCGAGGCTCGCGAGTTCTTAGTTCGGCGCTCTAGTAAAGACTGCCCGTAAAATGCCGTCCCGCTCGGCTGGAAAGGAATGTGCCGCGTCGTCACTTCTGTGGCGAATAGTGCCGCCACAATACCAAACTTGCTGGGGTTGTGATGTTTTATTTCGGAGTGCCATCCGATCCTGATTACCGTCTAGGATCAAAGTGCTCGTCAAGACAAATCAAACGAGCCGAAACTCGACGGGGTTGTGTCGTTTTATTTCAGAGTTCCTCAACTTACAGCTTCATCATCAGATCAGCTCCGTGTATAGTATTGGATGCGGTTCTTTAATTTTTTTGCCAGAAATGTTCTCCCCAACTGATTCATTTTAATTTTTTTCTGAAACTGTAAGTACTTCAGGATTGTTACAAAACTAATCTAATTTAACCTATAAGGTTCTGCAAGATAGCTTTGAAATATATCTTGAATAGTTTACAGTTTAAGAAAAAAATAAACTGTTGGGAAATGAATCGGTAAAAAAGGCAAGATTCCCACACATGCATGCAAAATTTCAGCTCAATCGCAAACCGGGAAGTGGGTCAAATTAAACTTGCACGATTTCGAGCTGAGCCCATCGACGTTTTTTTCCCGCTGATTGCGTAGACATAAAGCTTTTTTCTATCAGCTTATGCCGATTTCCGTCGATAGATATGGGGAGACCCTTCCTGACTCTCCTAGCCGGTACAGTAGATCATAAACATCGGCATTCAAGGTGGTCAATATCTGAACACGACCGCATTGCCAATGGGGCGTACGTGTGTGTTCAGATATTTTTGAGCACCTTGAATGCTCCGATGTTTATGACGTGGACAGTGCAGAGCAGCGTACGCGATCATGTTTGGCGCAAACCACACAGAAGAGACGTGGGACGGGGCGCGTCGTAGCCCCGACGCCCTTGAATCAGTTTTCATACTAAATGTATAGAAGCGTCGCGATCCAAAGCAGACAGAAGAGACTGCGAACAAACGACGCAGACTGCGACGCGCCCCCGTCCCACGTGTCTTCTGGCTGGCTCCTTGGTCTTGCGCAAGGTTGCCATCGTTAAGAGGATACGATGCGCACCATTTCTCCATACAAACGTAGTCCCCTGTTTCCTCCCTGGATAATGGCTTAGAGCCAAATTTTTTTTACTGTGTAATCTGTAACTACCAAAGCTATGCCCCTATGTTTCGTTTTTTTCCATATTTCAATTAACATAAGAAATATTTTATGAGCTTTCAAAAACTGAAAAAATTGCCCAATTTCAACGTCATTTTCAGACACTCATCAGAAAAGAATCCCTCATATAAACAAAAAAGGAAAACGTAGGGGCATAGCTAAATCTGTACTCTAATTATTTTTGAAAAAAGTAATTTTATTGGTCCAGTTTTCGAGAAGAAAACAGGGCACTACGAAATGCTGTTTTGACCAATTTTATGCGCCTATTAACGGTCTGAGCTGCAGTTGTCCCGCTCTTGCTGTACTGACACGGAGGGGTTCGGGCGAGACAGCGACATTTCATTAAAATACCTATTTCTCAAATGTCTCTCAGCCATCGTATCCTCTTCTTAACGTTGTCCGTGGATGTCGGCAGCGCGGCCGTCAATGAAGCCGCTGGGCGCGTGGTGCCGCGAGCTGTTCCTGCGCGGCGCGCACCTGCACGCCTGGGCCAACGCGCCGCGCTCGCCGCCCACGCTGTGCTGGCTGCCGGCGCTGGTGGCGCCCACCGGCTTCCTGACCGCCGTCATGCAGGTACAGTGCGGGGCGGGTCTCTCTGTTGCTGCACGCCTGGACCGACGCGCCGCGCTCGCCGCCCACGCTGTGCTGGCTGCCGGCGCTGGTGGCGCCCACCGGCTTCCTGACCGCCGTCATGCAGGTACAGTGCGGGGCGGGTCTCTCTGTTGCTGCACGCCTGGGCCGACGCGCCGCGCTCGCCGCCCACGCTGTGCTGGCTGCCGGCGCTGGTGGCGCCCACCGGCTTCCTGACCGCCGTCATGCAGGTACAGTGCGGGGCGGGTCTCTCTGTTGCTGCACGCCTGGGCCGACGCGCCGCGCTCGCCGCCCACGCTGTGCTGGCTGCCGGCGCTGGTGGCGCCCACCGGCTTCCTGACCGCCGTCATGCAGGTACAGTGCGGGGCGGGTCTCTCTGTTGCTGCACGCCTGGGCCGACGCGCCGCGCTCGCCGCCCACGCTGTGCTGGCTGCCGGCGCTGGTGGCGCCCACCGGCTTCCTGACCGCCGTCATGCAGGTACAGTGCGGGGCGGGTCTCTCTGTTGCTGCACGCCTGGACCGACGCGCCGCGCTCGCCGCCCACGCTGTGCTGGCTGCCGGCGCTGGTGGCGCCCACCGGCTTCCTGACCGCCGTCATGCAGGTACAGTGCGGGGCGGGTCTCTCTGCACTGCCCAATAACAATAGGGATGTTGACACCACCAATTGTGATTTTACTTTACTCTGGCCCGGTGGAAGACCAGTGCTGGTTTTAACTAGCGACATGCTGAGTCGATGTTTGTACTCTTATTTTTGCCTGTGTACGTGTTAAATATTGTTGTTATAAATAAATGTTTTTTTTCTTTCTTTCAATCAACTGAGGTACTTTTTATGAGCTGTCAAAACACATTCTCCCATAGTGCTTGAATGGCAATAGCAAGTTATGACATCACTGGTTCGCCAACTCAATCAACTAACTATTTATTTGTTTTATTTATTTATTATTTTTCTTAATTGAGGAAAACAAACAGCAACAATCATACATAAAGGTAATACAAGCAGGTAGGAACATAAGCCAACAAAAAATCTAATTTTGCAGTTAATCGAAAATTAATTTGGTTTTCAGGGCTAAAATAAAGCGTTTTTTAATGGAGTCGTGTTTTCGAACGAAACAAAACAAATGAGAAGAATAGGGATGTTGACACCATTAAAAAAGAATTTGAAGACACGATTCCATTAAAAAAACGCTTTATTTCAGCCCTGAAAGTCAGATTAATTTTCGATTAAATGCAAAATTAGATTTTTTGTTGCTTTAAAACAAATAAATAGTTAGTTGATTGAGCATTGCGAACAATGACGTCATTTGTCGCTATTGTCATTCAAACTCTATGGGAGATTGTGTTTTGACAGCTCATAAAAAGAACGTCAGTTGATTGGTGGTGTCAACATCCCCATTACTCTGATACCGTTTTCGTTTGCTCAACCTAAGTTTGAGTTGAATTTATTTATTTAATTCTATTCAAATAGTAACACAGCAGAAAAAAATAGACGAAAAGGGGGCCGACTAGACGTGAGTTAGAAAATTTTATGTTGCAGACAACTGCCCGTGGCGAAGGCTGGCCCATCGACACCATGACGTGGGAGTTCACGGTGATGCCGCTCGAGGAGACCGCTTTCGTGAGGCCGCCTCGCGACGGCGGTGTCTACATCAGGTACCTAGTACAGTCAAGGGTAAAAATATGTATACACTTTATTACCTTGTCACTTAAACCACTGTGACAGTTCATATATGGCAGTTCGAATATGACGAAAATGGGCAAGGTACTAAAGTGTATACATATTTTGCCCTTGACTGTATCAGTGCCAGATTTATAGTTTTCTTTGTGTATTTTTATTTTAATTTATGAAAATCAATGAGGAGGAATACTTAACAGCGTGCAAAAGGTTGAATAAGAGCTAGAGCTGTTTAAAAATGTTTTTTTTTAAACTTTATTAATCACTTCACCGCCGCCCCAGTCATCTATACATGACCAATATTTCAACTCGAAATAAACCCTTCTACAATGGATTTTAAGTAGAAGGGTTTTTTTCTACGCACGTCACTTCGTTTGTTTTGTTGCAGTGAAGAGGTTAAGGCCCTACCGAGCATTTGGCGCATTTATTGCATTCATTTAATCTCTTTCTGTATCATTACTAGCAAAGCTTTAGTTCTGAAATTCATGTGTTTTACCAAGGATGATATAGACTGGATTGGCAGTCGCCATAGTACGAATCGGCCGCGCTTTTTGTAGTTCGATTATTAAATCTAGATGGCGCTGAAATATAGCCAGAGGCTTTGAAGGCAAAACAACAAGACTACAGATGTTTCATATTACTACAAATGTATTATTATGCAATATTTTTGAAAAATAATACATTTGTAGTAATATGAAACATCTTTAGTCTTATTATTTTGCTTTCAAAGCCTCTGGCTATATTTCAGCGCCATCTAGATTTAAAAATCGAACTACAAAAAGCGCGGCCGATTCGTACTATGGCGACTGCCAATCCAGTCAATATCATCCTTGGTTTTACGAAACACGATTACTTCTAGTTGGCTCGATAAAAAAAAATCCAAAGTCGTCTCTAAAAAACCGGCCAAGTGTGAGTCGGACTCGCGCACTAAGGGTTCCGTACCATTATCTATAAAAACTGCAAAAAAACCACGTTTGTTGTATGGGAACCCCCTTAAATATTTGTTTTATATTAATTTAATTATTTATTTTTAAAGTAAATATATAACTAAATATGCTATGAATATTTCAAGCGCCTACCTGTTGCCGTTATCAATATCGAGCAAAAACGAGCAAAAAATCACGTTTGTTATATGGGAGCCCCTTAAATATTCATTTTATTCTGTTTTTTAGTATTTGTTGTTATAGCGGCAACCGAAATACATCATCTGTGAAAATTTCAACTGTCTAGCTATCACGGTTCATGAGATACAGCCTGGTGACAGACGGACGGACGGACAGACAAACGGACAGACGGACAGACAGACGGACTGCGGAGCCTCAGTAATAGGGTCCCGTTTTTACCCTTTGGGTACGGAACCCTAAAGATAAAATAAATCCTTAGTACTTACGGCGTAAATACTGCACGGCAGGTCATGACTTTTTAAATGTTAATAAAACAATATGTTTTCTAGGGCCTAGTGTTGCTACATTTTTAAAATATGTATTTGTTTTGACGACCGCTTTAGCCTAGTTGGTAGTAACCCTGCCTACGAAGCAAGAGGTCCCGGGTTCAAATCCCGGTAAGGGCATTCATTTGTGTGATGGATAAGCATGAATATTTGTTCCTAAGTCATGGATGTTTTCTATGTATTTAAGTATTTATTTATGTATATAAGTATGTTTATCGTCGTCTAGTACCTATAGTACAAGCTTTGCTTAGTTTGGGACTAGGTCGATTTGTGTAAGATTGACCCCTAATTTTTAATACGATAAAAATACCTAAAACACGCGCGGCCTGACCATTCTGACCAACCTATCTTGAGCCGTCGTGCTTCCCCCTTGTGCGTATAGTTAGTTGCGTTAGTTCTCCTTCGGCCATCGGATGGGGAACTTGTGTCGCTTGCGTTTACGCACGGCATTGAGTCTAGCCGGTCTCACGCACATGTGTATGTACCCGAGAGCATAGGATACCTAAAATCGTTTAGCGCAAGCTCGGTGCGACGAATAAATTTGATTGTTGTTCAGAGGGCAGTACTTGGAGGGGGCGTCGTGGTTCCGCAAAGAGGGGCACTTGCAGGAGCCGCTGCCGATGATGCTGGTGTTCGGGCTGACGCCCATACACTTCAAGCCCATACGCGCCGGCGGCAAGAAGCTCAAGAGTAAGCACACGTTCATACATCTATTTAGTTTTTAAGGATTTAGATTAACCTTTTCGAAGCCATCGACTTGATTATGAAGTCAGAACATTTCGTGCCCCACAGGCCACGACTTGATATCAAGTCAAGAGTTTGGTGAGGTTTTACAAGTTAACATTTCGTGCCCCACAGGCCACGACTTGATATCAAGTCAAGAGTTTGGTGAGGTTTTACAAGTTAACTCAAGTACTTTATATTTTCTATCTCTTGTAATTTGCATGGTTACGTCTTCGATCTACAAAATATATAAATCCGGTACTTCATAGAAAAATGCTTAGGTTGTCCAGAGAACAAAATTTGTGTAACCATAGCAACGAGTGGCACTGAAAAGTTTATTCACTCTTGGACGCTTTATTAACCTCTTCACCGCCAGTCATCTAGTCGTGACACCCAATGGAATGCCTCACACGCCACGCATCCATACATGACCAACATTCAACTCGAAATTAATCCTTCTGCAAGGGAATTAAAAATCAAGTTGATTTGTCGCTGGTGTTTCTGTGGCGTACAGAACAGAGCACGTCACTTTCGTTTGTTTTGTGGCGGTGAAGAGGTTAAAACTGAGTCCTAGGTTAACGGCGTATGTTATTCCTAGATCGCTACATCTGCCCGTGCTACTACTATCCGGCGCGGATGGGCGCTTTCGTAGTGGCCGTGGACCTCCCGGCCGGCAAGGAGTCTCCAGACTTCTGGGTCAAGCGGGGCACCGCCCTTCTGTGTACGTTGGCCACTTAATCCATCGTTATTACACACGATAATGTTACCGCTGTTTTATTAACGCTAGCTTTAATGTATGTAATAAATAAATAAATAAATATCACGGGACAATTCACACTAAATTGACCTTGTCCCAAAGTAAGCTAAGCAAAGCTTGTGTTATGGGCAGTGATCGGAACTCTGGGTGCAAAACTTTAACAAAAGTTGTAAATAAGAATATTATTGGCAGATTAGTGTTCAATTTAACTCTATATCGAAATCTCAGATTTTCAGTAGTTTATTAATATTTTCATGTCTGTAAGCACGTTTCATGCCCGCTTGGCAAGTTTTGTTAAAGTTTTGCACCCAGAGTTCCGATCACTGGTTATGGGTACTAGGTTTTCATACAAATAGGTAGGTGCCCCGACACGGGAATCGAACCCGGGACCTCAAGCTTCGTAGTCAGGTTCTCTAACCACTAGGCCATATGGTCGTCAAACCACCACGTGGTGGTGGTGCTGTATTGACTATCGGTTTTTTTCGATATTTTGCCGGGTGCCGGTTTTCCAAGGCACCTTTCCAACCCAGCGTATATACACGTCCCATTATAGTGAACATGCCACTCAGAATGAGAGGGCTTGGACCTTAGTTCCCACGCGGATTCAGTGCGGATTAGGAACTTTACACACACCATTGAATTTCTTCGTATGTGTGTTCAGGTATCCCCATGATGTTTTTCCTTCGCCGTAAAACTCATGCTAAATTTCAAATTTAATTTGAAACATTCAGGAAGACTCAAAGCTGCGAGCCTGGGCTTGAACCTACGGCCTTCTGCTTGAGACGTCATAGGTCAAACCATTAGGCACCTTTGATAAAAAAATAGACATTACAGAAAAAAATAAAACATTATAGAAATTTATCATTATAATTTTCTCAGATTATAGGTGCGACTAAACCGCCGCTTAAAAACAGTGACGTTAGAATCGCAGTGACGCATCGTATACGCACCGTTTTTATCGCATGCCCTGCAAACCGGTGCTTAAAATAAGGTGACAGTACGGTATCGCAGTGACGCATGGTATATAGTATACGCACCGTTTTTATCGCATGCCCTCCAAACCGCTGCTCAAAATACGGTGACGGTGACGGTACGGAATCGCAGTGACGTGCCCCATACGAATGATTTTTGACGTGAACCTCCCATACCGTTGCTTAAAATACGCTGCGTCAAAACATTTTAGTAAACCCCGTAAGATGACTAACACTAGTAACACTGCTTAAAACTTTCATCTATTTATTTATTTATTTATTTATTTATTTAATCATTAAAATAACAATAATTACAGTAGAGGTTTTTTACAAATATTCACATTGAGGTTGCTTCCAATGTAGGTGAAACGATGGTTCCCACACTAGGTCTAGCCTGTATCGTGGGGACCTTACATTCCTTGCTTTAACAAAATAGCATTAAAATAGAGGGACGCGTGAACAGCAAACAACAAAATAAATAAAAATCTAAAAAATAATTACAATTATCAGAAGACATAATGACATAAACTAGTAAAAGAATACTTCAAAATTTAGATACAAGCGATACTTACTACAAATGTGTGTGTGTGTGTGTGTGTGTGTGTGTGTGTGTGTGTGTGTGTGTGTGTGTGTGTGTGTGTGTGTGTGTGTGTGTGTGTGTGTGTGTGGGTGGGTGTGTGTGGGTGGGTGGGTGGGTGGGTGGGTGCGTGTGCGTTTACGTGTGCAATTGAAGGAAGAACATTCGCCTACATTGCAATTTTAAGAAGCTCTTCCGTTTCCATGTGATTCAATGCAAGTAACCACTTTCTAACAATGACCAGCATTTGTTTCATAGTACACTTTTGTATGTTGCATAGCTTCACAACTTTGTTATAAATATAACTATAATAAATAAAAATAATTATAATAATTATAATAAATAAAAATGAAAAACCTTTCGTTCACGATAGGAAGCCTGTGTCCGACAGTGTGATGTATTAGGTGGCTGATGGCTGATGATGATAATGTTATCCCAAGATTTGATAAGGGTTCTTGTTTTACGAAAGTAACTTACAATCCAGGGGGGGCAATTAGACTTAATTGACCGGTTTCATCAATCACGGTTCATCGATGCTTTAAGTTTCTTGAAACCATGATACGTAATGGGTGTGATAGATAATTTATTTTTCAAGGTCATGTCTAGAATCGGATAAACTCTGTGTGAAATACGAAGCGTTACCGACAATAACCGACAAATCCTGATTCCTAAAACTTTGCGTAAAAAATTCTGCATTTACGAAACAGTTGCGTCATTTACGTCGCCGGTGTGGTGTCGTCCATAAGAACTCGATGTAACTATTTTTTGCGATTTTGACGCAGCTCAATTTACGGTGCGTTTTCGTATTTTGAGCAGCGGTGTGGGAGGTATGCAAAAAAAAAACGTTACGGATACGATGCGTCACTGCGATTCCGTAACGTCACCGTTTTTTATGGGGCGGTTTGGTCGCACCTTAATTACACCTTACATGAAAAGTGCTAACTAGGTATTATGTTGCATAAGTATTGTTTTTTGCGGTATTGGCTGAGCAAAACGCTCGTAAATAAGTTCGGCATGAGCGTGCGAGTGTCACATAGGAGAAGAGTTCTTTTGATTACAGACGTGTGGGGGATATCCCACGAGTTCCAAATTTTTCAGTTCCATATGGAACTAATGGGATATTAATTTTAAAGGAAATATCCCAGCAGTACAGTCAGGGTGCGCCTCGATAGATATAACAACATTTGATATAACTGTAACATTTGGTATAATGCTACATTTGATATAATGCGATTTACTCAAAAAGTAAACTTCGGAGGATTGATATTAATTCTATTTGATATGCATTAGGTTAGGTAAGATTAGTTTATTTTATAAAAGAATCGTAGAATGTTTACTTCTCGAGTAAATCGAATTATGTCAAATGTAGCATTATACCAAATTATTATTATTATGTTTCGTACGGTCAGTGAGAGTGCCGGGGGCCCAATACCTCACCCCTTCCCTCTCCCCCTCCCTCACCCCCTTCCCCTATTCCCTTTCCTTTAGGGTCGACAACGCACTGGCATCGCGTAAAGCGCTGCGGGTGTCTATGGACAGTGGTGATCATTTAACATCAGGTGACCCACTTGTTCGTTTGTCTGGCCTTTCTAACATAAAAAAAAAAAAAAAAAAAAAATACCAAATGTTACAGTTATATCAAATGTTGTTATATCTATCATTACACACCCGTACAGTCAACCTCATAAATAAGTGACCACTTTTGTACCTTGTTGCTTTCAGTCGTTACATAATTTCGTATGACTTTTCAAATATGACGATAAAGTGACAAGGTACAAAAGTGAACACTTATTTATTTTAAGACGTTGACACTACCATATGGAACTACTGGTACATAGGTATTCATATCAAAAAAGGAGAAGGTTCTATGTTCGGTTGTATGTATGTTTTGAATGTATACTCCGATACGAGACTCTTTTTTCGTACAAGCTCCTTCGAAGCAACTGCCAAAGGAACTACCGCGGGTAAACCAAAGTCTTATTTCCAACCCAACATTCATTGTTCGGACCCAAAAAGCGTGTATCGGAATTCGCTTCGTAAATACAAAAAAAAAGTGTGAGACAGCTGTCACTTGGACTTGGACAGTTGCGGTTCGTTACGAAAGCACGTTTTGGTTTTGTCTAGTGAGATCTGGTGTAATTCTCGAGCAATTTGGTAGAATTTGGAATAATCTCGGGCAATTTGAACGAGGAACCTTCACACGGTGCCACGGTTTGTGGGTCCTTCCGAGTGGGCTCCGGGCGCGTATGTGGAGGAAGTGGGAGCATTCTGATGTGCTAAGTGTGTACGGTGAATCCCTAAATCCCTCCCCGAACTTAGCGCTAATCCTTTCCCCTCCCCGAAGAAGAGCAAGTCGGAGAAGAGTCAGTGAGTTTAACATTTGGTAGCATAGCATACGGTTGTGGTGCTAACTCTGAAGATGAGCTCTGGTTTGTCGAAACGCGTCAGTGTAGTTTGGTGGTGGTTATGGTTGGGTTTGTGTGATTTGTGTGTGTTCGTACAGTGTGGAGATGGAGGAACTGCATGAACACGCATTTCTTACATAAACGTAACTATCGTAAGGTCGCGGGTGAGCAAAGTAATTGTTTCAGTTCAGAGACAGTCGGACACTTGCACGTAAAAATGATAGCTTAACACCTCGTATGCTTAAGTCACGGATCCGAGCTCAATTTAAGGTATTCTTTTTGTATTTTTTTTAAATCTGTATCATTGGATTTATATGGATCAGTTGAGACTACAAGTGACCATGATATTTATTTAAAAGAAAAAACATATACAGGTGTAAATACAAGACTAAAACTACTATTAAATTAAAATAACTAAAACTAAACTTAATTAAAAAAAGAGAGGTGGGCCTCTTGGCATGGTGCCCATCACGCAGGCAGCATTCCCGCGCTGAACAGCGATTGCGATTCTTTGCGCGAGAAAGCTGCCAGCGCGAGGGTTGCCTGTTGCCTCTCTCAACCTATTGCTGAGCTCCCTGTGTAACTCCAGTGCACCCTTACCCCAAGGACCTAGAGTCTCGACGCCGAAAGGAAAAAAATGATATTGGGCGCCGAGACAGCTATATTTTGTGGCCTTGAGGCGTTCCCGGGCGTCCGCCGCCGCCCCCGCACGTTTGGTAGTTGCTGGTAGGTAGGACGCCGCCAGGGTGTCTGTACAGGTGGCGTCCCACACCAGCGCACGGCCAGTCTTCCAGGGTATCAACGACATTCCATCAGGGCGCTTGCCATCACTCCGCACAATCTGGGGCTCCAGAGCAGCGGGAACGTTGGCACTAACGAGCGCCCTTCTGAGAATGTCGTTGAGAGCGGCGTGGCGGGACAGGCGGCCGGCGCCCGAGAAGCAGGAGAGGCCATGGTGGCCGAGTCGGTCCACTGGAGCCCCACAAGAAACACAGTTGTGACTTGCGCAGATCCCAACTCCCAGCCGGAGACCAGCAGCTATGCGTAGAGTGTCTGGGTCGATGAAAGTTCCAGTGTTAGGCGAGGGGTATGCATGGAGCCAGTAACCAGATTCTGGCTTGGCCACAGCTAACAGTCTGGCTCGATCCCTGCCTGTTGATGGTTCTGTTAAAGTCTGTAAGGTGGCGACGGAGGCTATTGTATCCCAGGCCCTTTGCTTATTTGGTTTGGATGGGAGATTTGGGCTCGGTCCAGCTAGCCAGGCGTTCGTGGCCTCGTTCAAGCATGCAATCTCGCAGTTAATGCCCGCTGGGGCTTTAAGTATTCTACCTGCGAGATCTAGCGTGCTGTGGATCGAAGACAGGAATGCCGGCAAAGCTACACTTGAAATTTTGCGGGTTCCCAAGCCGCCGTTCCTTATCGGTAAAGCGGCTTGGGTCCATGCCTGCTCGCTGAGATGAATGTTGAGACTAGAATGTACGATTTTTTTCACTTCCCGCATACGAGGGGTTAAGTTAGTTTCAAGGTTATATGATCTGCGCATCGCAGACAATTGTCCGTGTGCCCAGTAGTGGGACGGAACATTCATTAACTTCAAGTTATATAGAACTCGCGTTTTTTTTTGCCAAAATTAGTATCAAACCAAAGTCTGGTGTAAAACTTAGTATGTAGTTCCATATGAAACTGTTGGGATCATTTATTTGACGTTCACATATGTACCAATTGTTCCATAAGGAACTAGAACTATGAAACTCCTGGGATATACCCGAAGTGTGTTTCTGGCACCGAATGTTATAGAAAACGTACTTGCTATTGTATGCTCCAATGGGCAGATTTTGTGAGACTGAAACTTGTAAAAACTTCACTGATGTGTAGGTATACCATAATCATACAATAAAGATTATTATTATTATTAATAATAATAATAGATTTGCAGTAATAATATGAAAAGAAGAAGACGACTTTTAATATTATATCGTTTATTGTCAATAATCAATAGTGTATATCAGATAAGACTACCCTTAATCATTTAATCAAACAGTTTAAACAATCAAGGGTTCGAAAAGGTAAGGAACAATAAATACATCATAATAATTGTTTGTCCGAAACTAGGTAATTCATTAATTTGGTCAAACTGTGATTATAACTATATTTAAAACTGTTAAAATGATCTATGTAGGTTATTGAAAAAGCACAAGTTATAGGTGTTAATTTGTTCAAAACTGTATGATCAGATGTAAAACTTGACTGAAAAGCTAAATGCGAATGAACAGTTTTGAGACCAAATTGAAGGGAGGAAGAGAGGTGTGGTGATGGTTTGAAATTATGTCAGCCTTCTAGGGTCTACGCTGATGAAGACTGGCTTGCTGTTGTTGTCGCAGGAACAATAACAGCGGCCCTGCTGTCCCTTGCGGCCTGGGATGACCAGCGTTCGCAGGCCCACGTTAGACTCGTACGCATGTTCGTCTGGAACGAAATGTTAACATTAACAAATGCCGTTTCAAGATTAACTTGTCGTACCTACTGTTGAGAGCAACAACGCATAAGGATAATAAACAAGCGCAACGTGCAAAACACAACTTACATTCGTGAAAAGTACAAATCGTATTGTACGCTTTGCGAATGGTGCACATTTTCCGATTTGTACTTTTGCGATTACAATTGTTATTTGACTGGTTAGATCAATTTAGCAAAATCATTATTTTCTAGTAGTAAAATTTCCATTAGCATTTTTTCCCAAATGCTTTTAGTCTCATTATGGTTATTTACTGAAGCTTATTTTCACAATCGCGTTTTTTCTCAACTTTAATCGACACAGAATCGAATTCAAATTGGGAAAAAGCGCTACTGTGAAGGTCCAGTAAAAAATTATAGTGAGAAAAAAGCATTTGAGAGAGAGAGAGAGAGAGAGAGAGAGATGTTTATTTACACATATTCGATACACAGGAAATACAGTTGACAGGAAAAGATACAAAAAAAATAATCGAATAGTATAAATTGGGCCCCACTCAGCATAATGTTGCGGCAAACCACAACGCTGTTTTTCAGTGGGACCCATTTAAAAACTAAACACAAAAAAAAACAAACAACACGTTGTGATGACACGAACGCCAGCGCAAAGTGAAGTTCGCAACAAAACCTAGATAGGTACAAACCGGAAGTATGTATGGCAACACTTGATCAGTTTAATCGTATCTGAACCATTAAACCGCAACAAATTACGCCAAGATTCTGGCTACTGTAGTGAATTATCAGCAATTTCACTAATTTTGATATTGTTTGTTTGTTTGTTTGTGAAAAAATGCGAATGCAAATTTTGCTGTTAGGAAATAACGATTTTGGTAAATTGATCAAACCAGTCTGTGATTTTTGCACTTTCCGTTGGTTTTACTTTCAGTAGGTATTGCATATTTTACTAGTTAGTGTGTGTTTTGGTTGTAGTGTACATTTTGCGTATTTTTATATGAAGAGCTAACGTTGCTACTTTTTTCCAAAGTGCTGTTGAAATTTATCGGTCAATTATCCTCTTAACCACCACAAAACAAACGAAGTGACGTGCTCTGTACACCACGCCACGTTACATGACAAACCGATTTTCTACTTAAAATCCATTGTAAAAGAGTTTATTTCGAGTTGAAATATTGGTCATGTATATGTAGATGACGTTGGCGTGTGAGGCATTCCATTGTATGGCTGTCACGACTAGATGACTGGGGCGGCGGTGAAGAGGTAATAATTGTCATAATTGCAAATGTTCTGCTTTCCGATCCCCAGGACGCGGGTTGCATCCAATGTGGAAATTCCCCTCCAATTATAGCATTCTGAAGCCTTCTCCAATCATAGTATTCTTGGAACTTTTTAGAGTACTTTTTAGGGTTCCGTATCCAAAGGGTAAAAACTGGACCCTATTACTGAGACTTCGCTGTCCGTCCGTCTGTCCGTCTGTCACCAGGCTGTATCTCATGAACCGTGATAGCTAGATAGTTGAAATTTTCACAGATGATGTATTTCGGTGGCCGCTATAAGAATAAATACTAAAAAACAGAATAAAATAAATATTTAAGGGGGCTCCCATACAACCAACGATATTTTTTTGCTCGTTTTTACTCGATAATGATAACGTTAACAGGTTCACGTTTGAAAAATCACAGAATATTTAGTTATATATTTTGTTGTTTTTAAGTTTGTTTTATCGAAGGTTGAGTGAATGCGTCACAATATCAAAATTTGTGAAATTGCTGATAATTCACTACAGTAGCCAGAATAATCTTTGGCGTAATTTGTTGCGGTTTAATGGTTCTGATACGATTAAACTGATCAAGTGTTGCCATACATACTTCCGGTTTGTATACCTATCTAGGTTTTTGTTGCGAACTACATTTTCCGCTGGCGTTCGTGTCTTCACAATGTGTTGTTTTTTTTTTGTGTTTAGTTTTTAAATGGGTCCCACTGAAAAACAGCGTTGCGGCTTGCCGCAACATTATGCTGAGTGGGGCCCAATTTATACTATTCGATGATTTTTATTTGTATCTTTTCCTGTCAAATGTATTTCCTGTGTATCGAATATGTGTAAATAAACATCTCTCTCTCTCTCTCTCTCTCTCTCTCTCTCTCTCTATTCACTTTATAAATAAATTATTAAATTGAAATAAAATAAATATTTAAGGGGGGCTTCCATACAACAAACGTAACTTTTTTGCCGTTTTTATAGAAAATGGTACGGAACCCGGAATGCTAAGGGCGATTCACCTGGCAGGTACTTATTTTTTTATTTTTTATTCTGTACTTCTGCTTATTGTAATCGCCTGTCAATTTTTTTTTCATAATTTACAATGAATAATAAAAGACAAGCCCTCTCCAGTCCAGAGATAATTAAAATAAAACTTCTCAATGTTCTCATCATCAGGATTCAACATTAAATACTAACAGGACTAAGCATTTAAGCGTCGTCGCTGATACTGAATTAACTTAACTCACTTTTCGTGTAGTGCTAAATAAATAAATCTTAATATTTTATGTCATTACATTGTCTTCGCCTCAAGTCGTAGCGTCCCTTTCGCTCGAGTCTTTTCTCTTCCTCGTCGTCGTAATAATAATTTTCGTCGTGATAAGGTCTTGGCCGCGCGGGACTGTATCCACCTGGCTGTCCTGGTTGACCTGGTTGTCCTGGTCGTCCTGGTTGTCCTGCCTGTTCTGGTTGACCTGGTTGTCCTGGTTGTCCTGGTTGTCCTGGTTGTCCTGGTTGTCCTGGTAGACCTGGCTGTCCTGGTTGCCCTGGTTGTCCCGGCTGTCCTGGTTGGCTTGGATTCCATGACTGCTGTGGTCCTCCTGGTTGACCTGGCTGTCCTGGTTGACCTGGTTGATCAGGCTGTCCTGGTTGACCTGGTTGCCCTGGCTGTCCTGGTTGCCCTGGTTGACCTGGTTGGCCTGGTTGTCCTGGCTGTCCTGGTTGACCTGGTTGTCCCGGTTGACCTTGTTGTCCTGGATGACCTGGTTGACTTGGTTGTCCTGGCTGTCCTGGCTTATTTTTATCGGGCTGATCAGGTTGGCCTGGCTGGTTTGATTTGTCGGGCTGATTAGGTTTGTTTGGTCCTGCCTGTCCTGGTATTCCTGGTTGACCAGACTGTCCTTGTTGTCCGGGCTGTCCTGGTTGCCCTGGTTGCCCTGGTTGTCCCGGCTGTCCTGGTTGGCTTGTATTCCATGACTGCTGTGGTCCTCCTGGTTGACCTGGCTGTCCTGGTTGACCTGGTTGACCAGGCTGTCCTGGTTGACCTGGTTGACCAGGCTGTCCTGGTTGACCTGGTTGACCTGGCTGTCCTGGTTGACCTGGTTGTCCCGGTTGACCTGGTTGACCTGGTTGTCCCGGTTGACCTGGATGACTTGGTTGTCCTGGCTGTCCTGGCTTATTTTTATCGGGCTGATTGTCGGGCTGATTAGGTTTGTTTGGACCACCTGGCTGTCCCGGTTTTCCTGGTTGACCAGACTGTCCTTGTTGTCCGGGCTGTCCTGGTTGCCCTGGTTGACCTGGTTGGCCTGGCTGTCCTGGTTGCCCTGGTTGTCCTGGCTGTCCTGGTTGCCCTGGTTGTCCTGGTTGACCTGGTTGTCCTGGTTGCCCTGGTTGCCCCGGCTGTCCTGGTTGGCTTGGTTTCCATGACTGCTGTGTACTTCCTGGTTGACCTGGCTGTCCTGGTTGACCTGGTTGACCAGGCTGTCCTGGTTGACCTGGTTGACCAGGCTGTCCTGGTTGACCTGGTTGACCTGGCTGTCCTGGTTGCCCTGGTTGTCCCAGTTGTCCTGGTTGTCCTGGTAGGCTTGGATTCGATGGCTTCTGTGGTCCTCCTGGCTGTCCTGGTTGACCTGGTTGACCAGGCTGTCCTGGTTGACCTGGTTGACCTGGCTGTCCTGGTTGACCTGGTTGTCCCGGTTGACCTGGTTGACCTGGTTGTCCCGGTTGACCTGGATGACTTGGTTGTCCTGGCTGTCCTGGTTGCCCCGGCTGTCCTGGTTGGCTTGGATTCCATGACTGCTGTGTACTTCCTGGTTGACCTGGCTGTCCTGGTTGACCTGGTTGACCTGGCTGTCCTGGTTGACCTGGTTGACCAGGCTGTCCTGGTTGACCTGGTTGACCTGGCTGTCCTGGTTGACCTGGTTGTCCCGGTTGACCTGGTTGACCTGCTTGTCCCGGTTGACCTGGATGACTTGGTTGTCCTGGCTGTCCTGGCTTATTTTTATCGGGCTGATTGTCGGGCTGATTAGGTTTGTTTGGACCACCTGGCTGTCCTGGTTTTCCTGGTTGACCAGACTGTCCTTGTTGTCCGGGCTGTCCTGGTTGCCCTGGTTGCCCAGGTTGCCCCGGCTGTCCTGGTTGGCTTGGTTTCCATGACTGCTGTGTACTTCCTGGTTGACCTGGCTGTCCTGGTTGACCTGGTTGACCAGGCTGTCCTGGTTGACCTGGTTGACCAGGCTGTCCTGGTTGACCTGGTTGACCTGGCTGTCCTGGTTGCCCTGGTTGTCCCAGTTGTCCTGGTTGTCCTGGTTGGCTTGGATTTGATGGCTTCTGTGGTCCTCCTGGCTGTCCTGGTTGCCCTGGTTGACCTGGTTGGCCTGGTTGTCCTGGCTGTCCTGGTTGACCTGGTTGTCCCGGTTGACCTTGTTGTCCTGGATGACCTGGTTGACTTGGTTGTCCTGGCTGTCCTGGCTTATTTTTATCGGGCTGATCAGGTTGGCCTGGCTGGTTTGATTTGCCGGGCTGATTAGGTTTGTTTGGACCACCTGCCTGTACTGGTATTCCTGGTTGACCAGACTGTCCTTGTTGTCCGGGCTGTCCTGGTTGCCCTGGTTGACCTGGTTGGCCTGGCTGTCCTGGTTGACCTGGTTGTCCTGGCTGTCCTGGTTGCCCTGGTTGTCCTGGTTGACCTGGTTGTCCTGGTTGCCCCGGCTGTCCTGGTTGGCTTGGATTCCATGACTGCTGTGTACTTCCTGGTTGACCTGGCTGTCCTGGTTGACCTGGTTGACCAGGCTGTCCTGGTTGACCTGGTTGACCAGGCTGTCCTGGTTGACCTGGTTGACCAGGCTGTCCTGGTTGACCTGGTTGACCTGGCTGTCCTGGTTGCCCTGGTTGTCCCAGTTGTCCTGGTTGTCCTGGTTGGCTTGGATTCGATGGCTTCTGTGGTCCTCCTGGCTGTCCTGGTTGACCTGGTTGCCCTGGCTGTCCTGGTTGCCCTGGTTGACCTGGTTGGCCTGGTTGTCCTGGCTGTCCTGGTTGACCTGGTTGTCCCGGTTGACCTGGTGGTCCTGGATGACCTGGTTGACTTGGTTGTCCTGGCTGTCCTGGCTTATTTTTATCGGGCTGATCAGGTTGGCCTGGCTGGTTTGATTTGCCGGGCTGATTAGGTTTGTTTGGACCACCTGCCTGTCCTGGTATTCCTGGTTGACCAGACTGTCCTTGTTGTCCGGGCTGTCCTGGTTGCCCTGGTTGACCTGGTTGGCCTGGCTGTCCTGGTTGCCCTGGTTGTCCTGGCTGTCCTGGTTGATCTGGTTGTCCTGGTTGCCCTGGTTGTCCCGGCTGTCCTGGTTGGCTTGGATTCCATGACTGCTGTGGTCCTCCTGGTTGACCTGGCTGTCCTGGTTGTCCTGGTTGACCAGGCTGACCTGGTTGACCAGGCTGTCCAGGTTGACCTGGTTGACCTGGCTGTCCTGGTTGACCTGGTTGTCCCGGTTGACCTGGTTGACCTGGTTGTCCCGGTTGACCTGGTTGACTTGGTTGTCCTGGCTGTCCTGGCTTATTTTTATCGGGCTGATTGTCGGGCTGATTAGGTTTGTTTGGACCACCTGCCTGTCCTGGTATTCCTGGTTGACCAGACTGTCCTTGTTGTCCGGGCTGTCCTGGTTGCCCTGGTTGCCCTGGTTGTCCTGGTTGACCTGGTTGTCCTGGTTGCCCCGGCTGTCCTGGTTGGCTTGGATTCCATGACTGCTGTGTACTTCCTGGTTGACCTGGCTGTCCTGGTTGACCTGGTTGACCAGGCTGTCCTGGTTGACCTGGTTGACCAGGCTGTCCTGGTTGACCTGGTTGACCTGGCTGTCCTGGTTGTCCCGGTTGACCTGGTTGACCTGGTTGTCCCGGTTGACCTGGTTGACTTGGTTGTCCTGGCTGTCCTGGCTTATTTTTATCGGGCTGATCAGGTTGGCCTGTCTGGTTTGATTTGTCGGGCTGATTAGGTTTGTTTGGACCACCTGCCTGTCCTGGTATTCCTGGTTGACCAGACTGTCCTGGTTGCCCTGGCTGGCCGGATTGTCCCGGTTGACCTGGTTGTCCTAGTTGACCTGGTTGACTTGGTTGTCCTGGCTTATTTTTATCGGGCTGATTGTCGGGCTGATTATTTTTGTTTGGACCACCTGCCTGTCCTGGTATTTCTGGTTGCCCAGACTGTCCTTGTTGTCCGGGCTGTCCTGGTTGCCCTGGCTGCCCTGGTTGTCCCGGTTTACCTGGTTGATCTGGTTGTCCTGGTTGACCTGGTTGACTTGGTTCTCCTGGCTGTCCTGGCTTATTTTTATCGGGCTGATCAGGTTGGCCTGGCTGGTTTGATTTGTCGGGCTGATTAGGTTTGTTTGGACCACCTGCCTGTCCTGGTATTCCTGGTTGACCAGACTGTCCTTGTTGTCCGGGCTGTCCTGGTTGCCCTGGTTGACCTGGTTGGCCTGGCTGTCCTGGTTGCCCTGGTTGTCCTGGCTCTCCTGGTTGATCTGGTTGTCCTGGTTGCTCTGGTTGTCCCGGCTGTCCTGGTTGGCTTGGATTCCATGACTGCTGTGGTCCTCCTGGTTGACCTGGCTTTCCTGGTTGTCCTGGTTGACCAGGCTGACCTGGTTGACCAGGCTGTCCAGGTTGACCTGGTTGACCTGGCTGTCCTGGTTGACCTGGTTGTCCCGGTTGACCTGGTTGACCTGGTTGTCCCGGTTGACCTGGTTGACTTGGTTGTCCTGGCTGTCCTGGCTTATTTTTATCGGGCTGATCAGGTTGGCTTGTCTGGTTTGATTTGTCGGGCTGATTAGGTTTGTTTGGACCACCTGCCTGTCCTGGTATTCCTGGTTGACCAGACTGTCCTGGTTGCCCTGGCTGGCCGGATTGTCCCGGTTGACCTGGTTGTCCTAGTTGACCTGGTTGACTTGGTTGTCCTGGCTTATTTTTATCGGGCTGATTGTCGGGCTGATTATTTTTGTTTGGACCACCTGCCTGTCCTGGTATTTCTGGTTGCCCAGACTGTCCTTGTTGTCCGGGCTGTCCTGGTTGCCCTGGCTGCCCTGGTTGTCCCGGTTTACCTGGTTGATCTGGTTGTCCTGGTTGACCTGGTTGACTTGGTTCTCCTGGCTGTCCTGGTATTCCTGGTTGACCAGACTGTCCTTGTTGTCCGGGCTGTCCTGGTTGCCCTGGTTGATCTGGTTGGCCTGGCTGTCCTGGTTGCCCTGGTTGTCCTGGCTGTCCTGGTTGCCCTGGTTGTCCTGGCTGTCCTGGTTGACCTGGTTGTCCTGGTTGACCTGGTTGTCCCTGCTGTCCTGGTTGGCTTGGATTCCATGACTGATGTGGTCCTCCTGGTTGACCTGGTTGTCCTGATTGACCTGGTTGACTTGGTTGTCCTGGCTTATTTTTATCGAGCTGATTGTCGGGCTGATTAGGTTTGTTTGGACCACCTGGCTGTCCTGGTTTTCCTGGTTGACCAGACTGTCCTTGTTGTCCGGGCTGTCCTGGTTGCCCTGGTTGGCCTGGCTGTCCTGGTTGCCCTGGTTGTCCTGGTTGTCCCTGTTGACCTGGTTGTCCTGATTGACCTGGTTGACTTGGTTGTCCTGGCTTAATTTTATCGAGCTGATTGTCGGGCTGATTAGGTTTGTTTGGACCACCTGGCTGTCCTGGTTTTCCTGGTTGACCAGACTGTCCTTGTTGTCCGGGCTGTCCTGGTTGCCCTGGTTGACCGGGTTGGCCTGGCTGTCCTGGTTGCCCTGGTTGTCCTGGCTGTCCTGGTTGACCTGGTTGTCCCGGTTGACCTGGTTGACTTGGTTGTCCTGGCTGTCCTGGCTTATTTTTATCGGGCTGATCAGGTTGGCCTGGCTGGTTTGATTTGTCGGGTTGATTAGGTTTGTTTGGACCACCTGCCTGTCCTGCTATTCCTGGTTGACCAGACTGTTCTTGTTGTCCGGGCTGTCCTGGTTGCCCTGGCTGTCCTGGTTGCCCTGGTTGTCCTGGCTGTCCTGGTTGACCTGGTTGTCCCGGTTGACCTGGTTGTCCTGGTTGATCTGGATGACTTGGTTGTCCTGGCTGTCCTGGCTTATTTTTATCGGGCTGATCAGGTTGGCCTGTCTGGTTTGATTTGTCGGGCTGATTAGGTTTGTTTGGACCACCTGGCTGTCCTGGTTTTCCTGGTTGACCAGACTGTCCTTGTTGTCCAGGCTGTCCGGGTTGCCCTGGTTGACTTGGTTGGCCTGGCTGTCCTGGTTGCCCTGGTTGACCTGGTTGGCCTGGCTGTCCTGGTTGCCCTGGTTGTCCTGGCTGTCCTGGTTGCCCTGGCTGTCCTGGTTGCCCTTGTTGTCCTGGCTGTCCTGGTTGTCCCGGTTGACCTGGTTGTCCTGATTGACCTGGTAGACTTTGTTGTCCTGGCTTATTTTTATCGAGCTGATTGTCGGGCTGATTAGGTTTGTTTGGACCACCTGGCTGTCCTGGTTTTCCTGGTTGACCAGACTGTCCTTGTTGTCCGGGCTGTCCTGGTTGCCCTGGTTGACCTGGTTGGCCTGGCTGTCCTGGTTGCCCTGGTTGTCCTGGTTGACCTGGTTGTCCCGGTTTACCTGGTTGACCTGGTTGTCCCGGTTGACCTGGTTGACTTGGTTGTCCTGGCTGTTCTGGCTTATTTTTATCGGGTTGATCAGGTTGGCCTGGCTGGTTTGATTTGTCGGGCTGATTAGGTTTGTTTGGACCACCTGCCTGTCCTGCTATTCCTGGTTGACCGGACTGTCCTTTTTGTCCGAGCTGTCCTGGTTTTCCTGGTTGACCAGACTGTCCTTGTTGTCCGGGCTGTCCTGGTTGCCCTGGTTGACCTGGTTGGCCTGGCTGTCCTGGTTGCCCTGGTTGTCCTGGCTGTCCTGGTTGACCTGGTTGTCCCGGTTGACCTGGTTGACCTGGTTGACCTGGTTGATCTGGATGACTTGGTTGTCCTGGCTGTCCTGGCTTATTTTTATCGGGCTGATCAGGTTGGCCTGTCTGGTTGAATTTTTCGGGCTGATTAGGTTTGTTTGGACCACCTGGCTGTCCTGGTTTTCCTGGTTGACCAGACTGTCCTTGTTGTCCGGGCTGTCCTGGTTGCCCTGGTTGTCCTGGCTGTCCTGGTTGTCCCGGTTGACCTGGTTGTCCTGGTTGACCTGGTTGACTTGGTTGTCCTGGCTGTCCTGGCTTATTTTTATCGGGCTGATTGTCGGGCTGATTGTCGGGCTGATTAGGTTTGTTTGGACTACCTGGCTGTCCTGGTTTTCCTGGTTGACCAGACTGTCCTTGTTGTCCGGGCTGTCCTGGTTGCCCTGGTTGACCGGGTTGGCCTGGCTGTCCTGGTTGCCCTGGTTGTCCTGGCTGTCCTGGTTGACCTGGTTGTCCTGGTTGTCCCGGTTGACCTGGTTGACTGGGTTGTCCTGGCTGTCCTTGGTTATTTTTATCGGGCTGATCAGGTTGGCCTGTCTGGTTTGATTTGTCGGGCTGATTAGGTTTGTTCGGACCACCTGCCTGTCCTGGTATTCCTGGTTGACCAGACTGTCCTGGTTGCCCTGGCTGGCCGGATTGTCCCGGTTGACCTGGTTGTCCTAGTTGACCTGGTTGACTTGGTTGTCCTGGCTTATTTTTATCGGGCTGATTGTCGGGCTGATTATTTTTGTTTGGACCACCTGCCTGTCCTGGTATTTCTGGTTGCCCAGACTGTCCTTGTTGTCCGGGCTGTCCTGGTTGCCCTGGCTGCCCTGGTTGTCCCGGTTTACCTGGTTGATCTGGTTGTCCTGGTTGACCTGGTTGACTTGGTTCTCCTGGCTGTCCTGGCTTATTTTTATCGGGCTGATCAGGTTGGCCTGGCTGGTTTGATTTGTCGGGCTGATTAGGTTTGTTTGTACCACCTGCCTGTCCTGGTATTCCTGGTTGACCAGATTGTCCTTGTCCGGGCTGTCCTGGTTGCCCTGGTTGACCTGGATGGCCTGGCTGTCCTGGTTGTCCTGGCTGTCCTGGTTGCCCTTTCTGTCCTGGTTGCCCTGGTTGTCCTGGCTGTCCCGGTTGACCTGGTTGACCTGGTTGTTCCGGTTGACCTGGTTGACTTGGTTGTCCTGGCTGTCCTGGCTTTTTTTTATCGGGCTGATTGTCGGGCTGATTAGGTTTGGTTGGACCACCTGGCTGTCCTGGTTTTCTTGGTTGACCAGACTGTCCTTGTTGTCCGGGCTGTCCTGGTTGCCCTGGTTGACCTGGTTGGCCTGGCTGTCCTGGTTGCCCTGGTTGTCCTGGTTGACCTGGTTGTCCCGGTTGACCTGGTTGACCTGGTTGTCCCGGTTGACCTGGTTGACTTGGTTGTCCTGGCTGTCCTGGCTTATTTTTATGGGGCTGATCAGGTTGGCCTGGCTGGTTTGATTTGTCGGGCTGATTAGGTTTGTTTGGACCACCTGCCTGTTCTGCTATTCCTGGTTGACTAGACTGTCCTTGTTGTCCGAGCTGTCCTGGTTTTCCTGGTTGACCAGACTGTCCTTGTTGTCCGGGCTGTCCTGGTTGCCCTGGTTGACCTGGTAGGCCTGGCTGTCCTGGTTGCCCTGGTTGTCCTGGCTGTCCTGGTTGACCTGGTTGTCCCGGTTGACCTGGTTGACTTGGTTGTCCTGGCTGTCCTGGCTTATTTTTATCGGGCTGATCAGGTTTGCCTGGCTGGTTTGATTTGTCGGGCTGATTAGGTTTGTTTGGACCACCTGGCTGTCCTGGTTTTCCTGGTTGACCAGACTGTCCTTGTCCGGGCTGTCCTGGTTGCCTTGGTTGACCTGGTTGACCAGACTGTCCTTGTTGTCCGGGCTCTCCTGGTTGACCTGGCTGACCTGGCTGTCCTGGCTGACCAGGCTGACCTGGTTGTCCTGGTTGTTCTGGGGTTCCCTTTATGTGACTAATTAAATGTTTCTTTATTTTTTTCAGATTTTTTTCGGTTTGTTTGTTTACTACCTCATCCTTTTCTTCGCGTCGTTTGACAATTTTCCGCTTTCGTTTTAGCTGCTGCTTATTATCAGTCTCATTTTCATCATCTTGTTCATCGTCAGTTGCATCTTGATCATCATCAGTTTGTTGGTCTGGCTGTCCTGGTAGTCCTGGCTGTCCTGGCCCTCCAGGTAGACCTGGTTGCCCTGATTGTCCTGCCTCCCCAGGTTTACCTGACTGTCCATGTTGTCCCAGCTGTTCTAGCCCCCCAGATTGACCTGGTGTATCTGGTGTTCCAGTTTGACCTTGTATTCCTGGTTGATCTGGTGTACCCGGTTGATCTGCAGTTCCTGGTTGGTCTGGTATTCCCGGTTTTCCTTGTTTGCTGATCTTCCTGCCTTGCTCAATTCTCAATTCATCGGCGGTTATACTTGACAATAGCTGGAAAGCCGATGAGGATTTCTGCGTACTCTGACTATTGTTATCTGATGACTCATTCTGACTTTTTGCCCCGCTAAAGGCAGATTCTTCGTTGCTCTCGAACTCACTCTGACTATGCTGCTCGTGCACAAGTTTAGAAGATTTAAATTGTTTATTCTTGAAGTCACGGTCAAACTCCAGACTCTTGATGTTGGTGGAGAAATCCCTGTTAAATTCGCTATCGTACCTTGAATCTTGTTTGGCATTACGAGTATCAAACGCGTTAAACCCACTTTCGACGTCGGTATTGCTGGAGCTATAGAAAGAGTCCGATTGAATCTGATGGCTTGAGCTTGATTCTATTTGACTAGAGGTCGTCTCTAAATTATCGACATTCGATTCAAAGTCGCTGGAATCCGACTCGAATGAGCTGGAACTTGAGCTTGTAATCGAGCTTGACGACGACTGGTTAAAGCTCTCCACCTCATCTAAACCTGCGGAATTTCAATAAACCTTAGGTACATTTGAAAGAAAGAAAGAAAGAAAGAAAGAAAAACATTTATTTATAACAACAATAACACGCACACAGGTAAAAATAAGAATACAAACATTTCTCAAACATGCTCGGAAATGTATGCGTTAATGTCACGAAATGAAGTCATGAAGTTTCTAGTTTATGCCTCCCTACATTACTTCTTGGCCTAGCCCATAAAAGTAAGTATAAAAACCGTTATTGTACGCTGCTCTAACTTTTTAAATTTGCTTACTAACATTAAACTGGCAAAGGAAAAGTTACATACAAGCATTCTTACGACATTAAAAAAAACAATCTTTTATTATACCTACATATAAAACAGTACCGTGACCGACTGACTGACAGACAATACACAGCTTAAACTACTGGTGATAGAAGAAGGATTTTTCAAAATTCCCGTGGGATAGGGAAATATCTAAACTGCCTTTGTTTCTTTGTTTGTAGCGGAATCTCTGAAACTATTGAGCCGATTTTAAAAAACTTTCACCAATAGTAAGCAATAGTAAGCTACAGTATTTTATATGATATAACTATCTCTGATTGACATAGGCTGTTTTTTCTTCGAGAAGTGCAAAAAAAAATCCCACGGGATAGAAAAAACTGAATTCACTTTCGAGGCTCATTTTGAAAATTCTTTCGGCAATAGAAAGCTACACTATTCCTGAGTATACGGTATTTTTTTCCAGGAAAATGCGAAATTCCCGCGGGATAGAATTAAGTAAATTCAACTTCGGCACTGATTTTTAAAATTCTTTCATATTATATGATACGACTATCCCCGATTGACATAGGCTACTTTTTCTTCGAGAAATGCAAAATTCACACGAGATAGAATAAACTGAATTCAATTTCGGGACTGATTTTGTAAATTCTTTCAGCAATAAAAAGCTACACTATTCCTGATTGGTATAGACTGCTCTACTTCGGGAAAATAAAAATTTCCCGCGGGATAGAAGTAAATCAATCCAAATTGGGGACTGATTTAAAAAAATCCTTTCACTAATAATAAGCTACGTATTGACCTCTAATTGATATAGGCTACTTTTCTACAGGAAAATGCGAAATTCCCCCGGAATCGAAATAAGTAAATTCAACTTCGGGGCTGATTAAAAAAATATTTTACGAATTGAAGGCTTCATTATCCCTGATTGACAGGCACTACTTTTTCTCTGGGAAAATGCCAAATTCCCACGGGATAGAAATAAGTGAATTGAACATGGGGGCTAATTTTTAAAATTATTTCACTCATAAAAAGCTACTCTCTGATTCTCATAATAGGTTAAAACAGTTATTTCTATCCCGCGGGAACTTTACTTTGCACTTTTCCGGGATAAAATAAGCTTGTTTGGTTTGACTTGGGCCGTAGTTCCCACGCGGGCCCGGTGCGATTTGTGAACTTCACACACACTCCATTGAATTTCTTCTCAGGTGTTTGCAGGTTTCCTCGCAATGTTTTTCCTTCACTGAATTCGCAAACACTCAGAGATGCAAGCCCGGGCTCAAATCCACTACTCTCTGCTTAAGAGACCATAGGTCAAACCACTAGGCCACCACGTTTTAGAGAGAGAGAGAGAGATATTTTAATATTTCCTCACATTTTTTGGGAAAAGCACTATACAATCCTCGGCCGGAACAGGGATTGCTGGACTCGTTTTATAAGGCCTCGTCTACGACTCGGCCGTCTACCCCAATCTCGTCCAGCAATCCCTTACTTCACGGCCTCTGCAGTAATGCACTATTTGTTGGGTGCAATTAACTTTTACCTTTATCGATGTATTTTGGCTTTATTGCTAAATGGATTTTGTACTTACTTTGAACAAATTCGCTTGGTTCTCCATGCGTTAGTTGTGCCTGAAATTATAAGAAACGAAGATACTTAGGACTAGGAAAACCAAAAACAATAATAATGTTTTATACAGTCACAAGTATGTTACACCCACTGTACAGTATATAATATTTTATACTGTTTGTCAGACCATTAGAGAGAATGTAAATAAGCCGAATTCATTGAATTTTTTGCACAATCGCTCACTAGATGGAATTAATAACACATTTATCCATATCTGATTATAATCTTGAAAGTGCTTACTTTTAGTCTAATATATAAAAATCTCCTGTCATGTTGTTTGTTATCGAACTCCTCCGAAACGGCTTGACCGTTTTTTATGAAACCTAACCTAACTAATTTTGGCAAAAACGCGAGTTCTGTAAAACGTAAAGTTAATGAATATTGTGTTGGAAATAAGACGTTGGTTTACTCGCGATAGTTCCTTTGGCAGTTGCTTCGAAGGAACTTGTGCGAGAAACGGGTACATACCTACATGTAAAAAATACATACAGCCGAACATAGAACCTTCTCCTTTTCCGTTTTTAAAAGGTTAAAAGTCGTACTTGGTTACACAGGTAGACGTTAGATATGTACTAGTAGTTTCATGGTACTAAGTACTGATATATTTCGTTTAAAATGAATATCCCATTAGTTCCATATGGAACTGAAAAATATGGAACTCGTGGGATGTCCCCCCGCGCGTGTGGCCCGCCGTCATGTTAGTGGCATGTCGGCGACTCGCAAGGGCTCTTGGCCGGCGACATTCAATCAGTCAATGACTGAAGTCGCCGACTAGCCAGCCAGCAAAATGTTGCCGACATAATTAAGTCGGCGGCTCGGCGACTTTTATTGCGCTTAATGTTGAAGGAAGTAGAAGCGGTTGGTATAATAAGAAGGAAGGAACGGATTAATCCAGTAATCAGGAGTTGAAAAATATTAACAATCGAACAAAATTGAATTCAATACATTAGGGTCTCACGCAATCACCTCACTATTTGATTAAAAACAGTAAATGATTGTTATAGTATTGGTTGTGATAGTGATCGACATCAAATTACTAATTTACAAAAATTGTTATCTGGAGCCGTATTGTCTAACTCGGGGGCGTTCGCGTTCTCATTCTCCATTTCTTTCTTTCACCCTATACCGTGTGAAAGAAAGAAGCGGTAAAATCGATCGTGATTCAGAGCGCGTTAGAGAATAAGAGAGAGAGAGAGAGAGAGAGAGAGAGAGAGATGTTTATTTACACATATTCGATACACAGGAAATACATTTGACAGGAAAAGATACAAATAAAAATCATCGAATAGTATAAATTGGGCCCCACTCAGCATAATGTTGCGGCAAGCCGCAACGCTGTTTTTCAGTGGGACCCATTTAAAAACTAAACACAAAAAAAAAACAACACATTGTGAAGACACGAACGCCAGCGGAAAATGTAGTTCGCAACAAAAACCTAGATAGGTATACAAACCGGAAGTATGTATGGCAACACTTGATCAGTTTAATCGTATCAGAACCATTAAACCGCAACAAATTACGCCAAAGATTATTCTGGCTACTGTAGTGAATTATCAGCAATTTCACAAATTTTGATATTGTGACGCATTCACTCAACCTTCGATAAAACAAACTTAAAAACAACAAAACATTCTAAAGACTTAAGGTTAGGCAGGAACGCAGCCCGGCCCTTTGTAAAGTCGTAAGGCTTTACAGTGGCGAAAGGTACTAACAATCTGATTCCCCCGAGTTGACTACACTTTTGAAGTTACCAAACGCTTCTCTTCCATTAGTGCACTTTCAAGAAGAGGATAAATGGGTTTTAGGTTTTTTTTGGTTTCGGCTTTATCTGCAAAAATTTTCACTCCCCGCCACTGAAGGCTTCGGACCACCGATTAAAAGTTATCGTGTAGCTATGGAAAGCATTAATCATAATATTAGGCCTGTTGACCTGGTTCCTAATTGGTAGACGTGATAGGCGCCAAGAGACTATGACAATTCGTTAAACGTTGCTGATTGAAGAGTTCCGTGTGAAACCGGGCTATGAAATTTAGACAGATTGTCAATGTCACCACTCGCCTATCATGTTGAGTGCTGGCAATTCACTTGGCGTATTTCACGAAATAGTTGCGTGTGCGAGAGAGGAGCACTATGCCGATTCTAGCGTGAAAGACGGAGATGGTAATAGCGCAACGCGAACACGCAACGCCAAGTGAAGTGCCACCTTAGGAAATAGGGACCTGACATAAAGCCCAGTTTAGACCTGCAAGAAAAATCGTGCAAGTTGCATTACATAGCGAGGCTGTAAACCCAACGAGATTGAAGTGGTCAATCTAACGCCGCAGTGTAATGCAACTTGCACCATTTTTCTTGCAAGTCTAAACAGGGCTGATCTAGTTACAAATAACGGAAAGGATACTCACGAACACAACCAAGCAGAGGAGTGCACAATGGCCCAGGAACCTCATGATTTAGGCCCAAGACAGTGTCTCTATGGCCCAGCGACTAATCACCTGCCTCGAGCGCAGCCCCCTATATACCGACGATCGAACAATGGTATAATAGCCAATTTGCACTGCAACTGAACAAGTTTGAACAACCTTCGCTTGCAAAGGCGTCAATTGGTTACAACTGTGCAAATAAAGGTAAGCTTAAGCCGGCTAATGTAAGATAGCTTTTGATAATATTGGAGTTATCACAATCAGCATTTAGCAGTTTTACTCTTGTCGTTGGGGTAATTGGCGCTTCTCTTTCTTTCGTTAGCCTTAAGACTTCTTTATATCACCCGGCGTTAATATTCTGTTTCATTTAGTTGAAACTGTTTACTATCGATCCTGGTCTTTCTCCACTCTCTTTAATTTTACCCTCTAAAATATTTGTAGAAATTATCATGCCAAATGAGGTGTCTCATTATCTTTCTTCTTCTCAGTTCAATACCTGTTTTTATCAAGCATCTCATCTCCGTGACAAAATTAGTTTTCCTTTTCAGCCAAATGATCTCCATTCTTCTGTTGCACCGTATCGCAAAAGCTTCCAGCCTATCTGTATCTCGTTGTTGGTAACTAGCTTTA
Organism: Archips crataeganus; assembly: GCA_947859365.1. NCBI lineage: Eukaryota > Metazoa > Arthropoda > Insecta > Lepidoptera > Tortricidae > Archips > Archips crataeganus. Next base: position 2,151,962 of record OX402053.1, on the reverse strand, counting down.
TCCAGTGGCTCTGCTCTTGTGTTAAATTAAAAATTGGCTAGCTAGAACTTCGGAAAATCCCTTCTAGTGCCTATTTTTTGATCCTCAATGAACATCATAATTCATAACTAATATTTTGCGGGACTAAATCACGAACTACAAATTATTTCTAAAATAACCTCTAGGTACGTTTTCAATGAAAATGTCTGCCACAATTCTACCTCCAGTAGTTTAGACGGCCCCGCATCCATTACCTCGCGGTCTGAGGGCCTCGTGCCTCGTTAGGTTCTCGTTTTTTTTGCTATATTAAAAATCCGTCATTTAATGTGTGGTGGGCTATCACATCACAGGGCCTCGCAAAATATATATTGCCCAACATAGTTTAGGCGTTCCTGCCTAAAATACCACGTTCCCAAAATACCACATTTTTCAAAACACTAAAACCTATATTTCAGCTTATAGCTTTTGCAGTTTATGTTGTACAGTCATAGATAATAATATTAATAATAAGTTAACAATGAAGAGACATCATCCAATAACAGTTGCTCGCTTGCTCAAAACATTATTAGAAAGAGAAATAGTGTGAAGAGACAAGAGACCGGACGGTATGAGTTTGATTCCATGTATGATGGGCCGGGTGCTGGTATGGGATGCAACCTGTTCAGACACGCTGGCCCCTTCCCATCTACATGGAACCAACAACAGAGCTGGTGCGGCTTGTGAAGCGGCTAAAAAAGCTAAAGCATGCAAATACAGGGGGTCTAGGCTCCGAATATGATTTTGTCCCATTCGGTGTCGAGACCCTTGGTCCGTGGGGTCCTAGCGCTATAAGGCTTTTTAAGGAAATAGCAAAAAGGTTAGTCGACATCACAGGAGACCGAAGAGCTGGCAGCTACCTCGGACAAAGAATTAGTCTAGCTATTCAAAGGAGGGACGCTGCCAGTATCTTCGGAACCTTGCCTAAAGGGACTCTCTTTAATAATGTATTTTAGGTTATTATATTATATTTTTTAAGGTTTTTAGTTTTAGGTTAATTGTTCTAGTATATATATATTTTTTATTTTTGTATAATTAGTTAATTACTTTAATGTTATATTGTATCATTATCAAATGTACAAATACCTAAAGAGCAATCTCCTCGTCGGAGTTAATACATAAATACATATACATAGCGATGACCAGGGAGCATAACTTTGGTGCCGATGACAGACGTATGACGTCAAGCCACATACAGAGTGTTTCATAACTAGACCTCTTTAGTTTACTGATAATAATCAATGTCAAATATACCGTACCTAGTCAATTTTCATGGATGAGTTTGGGATCTGGAATTGCTTTTACCATCAAAAGGAATTGATTTAGATGAAGAAAGGTTGACCTTCAACAATATTTGCGGTTATGAGGGTTTATGACCAGTACGACGCCAATTTTAATAACTGGCGGCAAATTTGAGAGTTATATTGCCCTGAATGTAGGTACACGTCAAATGTATATACCTCATGGAAGTAATAAGTACTAAGTACAACGGGAATGAGCTCTATCTGTGCATCTTGCAGCTAAAATAAAGACAATAAAACCTTATGCTAAGGTCGTTAGAGTCTTGTTGAGTCTTGTTGTCTTGTTGGTTAACTATCAAAATTGAGAATTATTTTTTTCCGAATATTTAAAATCCCGAATGCTTCATTTATCCGAATGCATTTTTTTCTGAAACTGTAAATATTTCAGGATTTTTATAAAACAACCCTAACCTAACCTAAAGGGTTCTACACGATGGTCCTGAAACAAATCCTGAAATATTTACAGTTTCAGAAAAAAATGCTTTCGGACAAATTAAGTTTTCGGGATTCTAAACCTTCGGAAATAAAATTTTCTGAACATCGATAGGATCCCGATAAGTTGATTTCAATCCTTTTGTTTTTTGTAGAACAATATGCGATTGATGTAATGTAAAGAAGTAAAAACATTTACTTCTAAAATGTTTCTAAATGTAAATAATAATTTATTACAAACATGTTATAGCAATATTATTTGTTGCTACGTGTAAAGCCTTATAAACGCAAAAATTTTGCATCTGGCGTATAGGTTTTCTTTTATTTGTATGAAATACGGACACCTGACCTGACAACCCCACAAGAGGTACAGCTACTGAGCTCTGTGTAGCTTGAAAATGACTGACAGCTGTAAACCGCACTTCGCCGCCCCCGGAGAATAAAGCCGCAAGTGAAAAATGACAATTTTACAGGAATAAATAAAAACCGAAATTGATCCACAACTTTTTAATAATAAGCAGTAGAAGTTAAGTTTTAGTGGCATTCAAAAGCTAATTTTTTTCCCCACTTATTTTAATAGCTGTTTTGGATAAAGCATTCATCATTTAAAAGTTATTGACGAAAAAACGATTTACAAAACTATTTGCGTATTCTATTATTTGTAAAATTACATTACGGTTTTGTTCGTCTATTTTTTTCCTTTTTTTTAGTTTTGTAATGAACATTAACTTTTATATTCTTTGTATTTTTTGCAATACAGTTGTAATGGCAACACATTATTACTGTTTTATTCTGGTCCATTTATAATAATACTGAACAAGTAACAGATGATTAATGTTTTTTTCAGTATTTTACAGGATCTTTTTTATATTTGTAACATCATTTTACAAAATACCAAAAGGAGAACGAGTTAAAATGATAAAGTAATAAATTTTTCTTAGTAAGAAAAACGTAATTTTAATAGTTTTTAAGAAGCATAAAACGTAATATTTCATTAAAACTAGCCACTAGGATAAGTAGCCATCATAAAACTTAAAAATACTCCCAAGAATTTTATCATAAACAAGTATTTGCGTTTGGTTTCCTTAATCTCCCTAAACTTAGTTATTCTTGTGTATTTATTTGTAATCAAGAACTTAAAAATAACAAAAATAGTCAATCACTACATAGTATAAAACAAAGTCGCGTCCCACTGTCTGTCTGTCCCTATGTATGCTTTAGATCTTTAAAACTACGCAACGGATTTTGATGCGGTTTTTTCCTGAATCTCACTTTACATTTTTTATCTGGTTTGGCGTACCATTGCATACCCCATGTAATGCAAAAAGAGAAACCATTCTACCGAAAATATTAAAAACATCTGAACTAACTGAAGGAATTTTCATGTTCACATTAATTAGTTCACCCAACAATGACAGTGCGCTCTTTCAGGACTAAGCAGGTATTCAGATACGTCTAGTGAAAAACCGGCCATCAATTTTATTCTACGAGTGATGTGCCCTGCCCAATGCCACATAAGTCTGGCGATTCTTCGAGCTATGTCGATGACTTTAGTTTTTGCGCGGATTTCATAATTTTTAATGCGACCCCGCATACAAACTTCAAATATAGCCCTCTCCATCCCCCTCTGAGTGACTTTGGGCTTCCTTATGAGGCCCATTGTTAGCGGCCGCGTCTCAGTGCTATGAGTCATCACTGGCAATACACACAAGTCCAAAGACTTTTGACTTGAGACACTGCGGTATATTGGATGACAAGATATTGCGAAGCTTTCCGAACGCTGCCCAGCCGAGTCTATTTCGTCGATAGACCTCTTTCTCGAAGTTGAACCTACCTAATTAGATTATATGTCCCAGGTAGATATAGTCGTCAACAACTTCGAGCAAAGTGTCTTCTATTACGACGGGTGCTGGTACAACTTGGGCGTTCGACATAACCTTCATCTTGTCCATGTTCAGTTTAAGTCCAGCTTTCTCGGAGACTCTTCCGAGGTCAGCGAGCATCGCACTAAGGTCCTCCATGAAGGTTCAGCCATAAGCACCACGTCGTCGGCAAATCAAAAGTGATGTATATTCGCCATTTACATTAATGCCGCGCTCTCCCCAGTCCAGAGACTTGAACGCATCCTCTAGTGCAGCGGTGAACAGTTTCGGAGAAATAACATCTCCTTGACTGACTCCCCGCTGCAATAGAATAGGCTTCGACATCTTGTCCTGAAGTCAGACGGAGATTGTGGAGTCTACTTGGCACCGTTGGAGAGACTGCAGTACAGCCCAAGTCCGGATCGAATTGAAGGCTTTCTCGTAGTCTACAAATGCTCTTCGGTTTTCTGTATAACCTGCCGTTACGCATGTATGTGGTTTAACAGTGCTAAAGCCCTTTCGAAATCCGGCTTGTTCGGGAGGCTGGAAGTCATCTAACTTGCGCGCGAGACAATTCGTGATGGATGAATCTCGAAAACAGCTTATAAACATGGCTCAGAAGTGAAATGGGACTATAATAATTCTTCAATAAGGTATTATCGCCTTTTTTGAAGAACATCACCAATTCATGAATGGTGGAATCGAATACTTTCTGAAGGGCTTTGAGGACTGGTTTTCCTCTCGCCTTCAGAAGTTCGGCCGTTATTCCGTCATCACCAGGGGCTTTGCCATTCCTGAGTTGCTTGAGAGCCACACTAATCTCGTACAAGCTGACGTCCGGGATATTTTCGATGTAGTGTCGGGTTAATCTAGCTCTCGGGTCTAGAGCTAGATCCATGTCGGGTTTTCTCGTGGATGTGTATTGTCCATAGAACTTTTCGACTTCTAACAATAGCTCCGGTTTAGAGCTCACGATCCTACCTTCATCGGTCTTTAACTCTGCCAGTTGGCTTTGCCCAATATACAGATTCTTTGCAAAAACTTTAGAGCCTCTGTTGCGCTATATCGCCACTTCAATACTATTAGTATTAACATGGCGTATATCGCGCCTCAGAGACTCCGAGATCTGTCTATTAACCCGCCGGTATTGGCAAGCGTCACCAGATGTCTGTAGGATCATCTTACGTCGATCTTCCATGAGCTTTATAGTAGAGGCTGTAATCTGTTTGGTTCTATTTGTAAGTATTTTTTTAAATGTTGACAGAAACTAAACACAGTTTGCATTATCTATGATACATGACTCGAAAAAATTGTCATTTCGTATTGGCGGGTGGCCACTACTTTATTATATTTAAGTGTTTAGAGACCGAATAATTTTATTTTTGGATTTTTTTTCCTCGCAATGTGATGAAAATCATTGTGTGTATCACGGGCAGTAAGTAAAGAATTTGTAATGTAACACAAACAGACTGAGTTAGCAGCGCCGAAAGCGGTATGAAGGGTCACTTGCGTCCGCGACGTGGTTCGCTCTGTGGTAGGAAGAGACAACGACATCACTTGCTTCGTGAAAAAAATGGCCTATTCGGTTCGGCAACGGCTTTTACACTAAATATTTAAGTAAAACAGAAAAGTAAAGGATGTTATCGTATTAAACTATCTAGATTTTTTTTTCAAATGGATGTTACGGAATTGTAATATTAAAATCTGCACCAGAAGAAAACTGCAAAAGGGTTTGCAATTAATTTTCTATTTCAGTTGCACCTTATAACTACAGTTTGATACTTTACACGAAACATTGTTTTAATTCTGGTACGCAATAACATATTGCTGATTTTTCTAGTTTTGTCTGTGACAAAGAATAATGTCTTTACAAGAATATTAAATAAAAAAACTGGATATTGCATGCCGAACATTCCTTTGAAGCCAGAAAAAATGACCTTGAATTACGTCACGCCGATCTTGCATCTCTTTCTTTAGGGTGTCCATAATTAAGCATACATTAGGAATATCCCACGGAATTTGACATACTTTTATACAACAGATTGATTTTGTAATTTATTAAATTCAACCAATTTCAATTAAATTCAATTTTTAGGGTTCCGTACCTCAAAAAGAAAAAACGGAACCCTTATAGGAACACTTTGTTGTCCGTTCGTCCGTCTGTCAAGACCCTTTTTCTCAGGAACGCGTGGAGGTATCAAGCTGAAATTTAAATCAAATACTCAAGTCTACTGTACTGTCCCTTGGAGCTCTGAAAAATCAAACTTCTAACCCAACGCAATCAAAAGATACCTACAGCCATTTGCCGCAAATTTTCGACACTCGCAAGGGATACTTCCCGTGAACTTAGAATCTTGAAATTTGGTACGAAGCAAGGTCTTATAGCACAGATAAAGGAAAAATTGCAAGCAGAAAGCATAAATTTTTTTTGTCTGTCTGTCTATATCAGTAACCAATCTACAATGATCCCACACTGCGCACATTTTGCTTAGGAACAGGGGTCTGCTAAGACTGGATGTTCATAGATACATATAAATTTGTACGGAACCCTCGGTGCGCAAGTCCGACTCGCACTTGGCCGGTTTTGTTATTAAATTTTTATTCAACCGTTTTATCATGAAAGTGAGCATCCATCCTCACAAACTCAAGTAAAAGGTACCAATTAATAATAATAATTTAATAATTAATTTTTTTGTCAGTCGTCAATATAAGGTCCATTTCTGGTTGCATTTCTATGCCACTCTGCAGTTACTCGGCCTTACTGATATCCGGCAAAAGGTTACCTTTTACCTGAGGACGCTACAAATACTTACTGCAAAACATAAGTGAAGTATTTGTCAATGGAAAAAAATAATAAAATACTAGGACGTTATAACAGTTTCTTTATTTTCTACACATGTGAGAATAATATTGTTTTGTACTGAGTAGGCGTCCCGGCCTTTCTGGGTCATAGTCATAATCTTCAGGCTTAAAATGCAAGCTGCAAATTGTCAAACGCTCTACACCTTTCCCTTTATCGGTACAATCGACAGCCAATTTTGCCTCCTTCTTTCATCTTTTGGAAAACTGCAATGTAAAATATTATTCATGTTAATTGTAAAGACACAAACAATAAACATGTTATTATATACTGTGATATGAATTATGAAGATAGAAACCGTACCAAGTTGATAGATTTAGCTCCATTCAATACAAATAAATACCATGCATGAAAAAGGATTGGTCACCCTAGTTGTAAAACCAAACATTCTTCAATTTTTCATTTATGGTCATGTTTAACTCCAAATAAACAAAATATACTTCTAACTTAACATTATAAACCTATTCGTGGGGTTTTTGAATAAAAACTAACAAAGCTTAGAAGCAAAATATAGGAAAATTGATTGCCACTAAGATTTATGAACATTTTCGTAAAATAAGTACTCACCTGTGAAGTTTTATGTCGGGTTTCGGCCTCCAATTACTCCTACAATGCTTTACTATGCAATACATAGCGCATAACCCAAGTAAATCGACGAAAAACGTTTATTTAACGTAAAAATCCTCTGAAATTGGTGAATGACTTCTGACAATTCTGACGTGATTCTGACATATCGGCCATTTAGTGCTGCCATAGTACGCAGGAGGTGCATACCGGTGAAATGAGGATTTTGACTGGGTTCTTTTTTTTGTATAATACAAAGAAAACTAAGTAAATTTTATTGCAGAAAGTTTTATAAGAAAAATATAAATTTCTGTTGAAATTAGCTTAAAGTAAATTAATTAGGTGATGCCGGATAATGCGTATTTCTTAAAAAAATAAGGTTTTTTTTATAAATAACCTGGCAATATATCACAGTGTTGAAAAGAGATAGAACATAGGAGCAAAGGTGAATGAACCTGGCTTCAACTCATAGTTCGGCAGGCAACATCCAGTTTTTTTATGTAATATTCTTGTGTCTTTATTTTTTGTATCTTCGTAAGTACTTAATAAAAAAATATGGAAAAAATTGAGGTGATGTATTTTAACGCGTAGATGTCAAAACTGAATGAACAATAAAAAACAGGTAACTGCACTTTGCGGCTTTATTCTGCGGGGGCGGCGACTTCAAATCACTGAAAATTCTTACTCTACCATGCTTATATATATACGAAGTTGCAGTATTTGTTAAATGCAATCCTAATTTAGTTACCAAAGTTTAGACTCACGTAGACTTCCTACTCGATCACAATACCAAAATATGTTGCGTAATACTGCATGTAACACAGCATTCATGAGGAAAAGCATATTAGGAATGGCGCCAAAAATATTCAACAAAATTCCAGATAGTATAAAAAATATTAATACCAACCAATTCAAAAAGAAATTGACATATTTACTCATTGAAAAATGTTACTATAATATTGATGAATATCTTAATGACATGAATTTATAATTTTATGCATCCTAATGACATTAATTTTTAGTTTTATACAAATTGTGCCAGATATTAATAATATTATTGACATTCATCCAGCATGAGCTGAATCCTTGGCACGCGCGATGGCCGCCTTGAAGACGGTCTTGGCCGCGCGCAGCTCGGCGAGGAGCCTCTGCTCCTCGCCCGGCACCCGAGTCCGCCTCCTTCTGCACCGGGTGAAGGCGCGGCGGGCTCTGTCGCTGGCGGCTCGGAGGTCCGCCAGGTCCTGCGACCACCAATATACGGCCCGCCTGGGCGCACCCTTTCGCGCCCTCGGCATGGCTGCGTCGCATATGGCCGTCAGGTCCTCGCGGAACCATGGTGTCGGGGGGGTCGGCGCCCACGCTCGGACCACGGCGGCCTCCTCCGCCCGGTCCCGATCGAGGCGGGAAATCGCCCACTTTGGGAAATCCCCGCCCCGCCCACCCACCGCCCGGGCCTGAGGCCCGCGGGGCGCTTTGGAGACCCTGAATCGAATAAACAGGTGGTCCGACAGGGTCTCCACCTCCTCCAGGACGCGCCACTGGCTAACCCGGGCGCCGACAGCAGGGGTTGTGAACGTTAGGTCCACAATTGACCCCCCCTGCTGCCGGACGCAAGTGTTGGCGCGTCCTACATTTTGCAGGACCAGGCCGATCATTGCGGCCCAGTCCCGCAGAAGCGCCCCTCTGTGGTCTGTGATGGGGGACCCCCACGCCGCGCACTTGGCGTTGAAATCCCCCATCAGGACCACTTGGGCCGGTGATGCTCTTTGCACCACCGGCTCCAGGCCCCCCAGGAACCTCTCCAAATCTGAGAGGGGCCTGTTGGGGGAGAAGTAGACTCCGATGATGACTACTTCTCCCCTTGCCGCCGCATATCCAGCGCCCCTATCTCTGAGCGAGAGGCGCTGCTGCCCGGCAGCCGGCACCACTACGCCCACCGAGCCCTCCGTGTCTCCAACCCAATTTTGCTGGGGGGAACGAAATAGGGCTCGGCGACGACCACCACGTCGATGCGCCACTCGGCTAGGACCTGCATGAGCAGGTCCTGTGCGCGAGCCGAGTGGTTGGCATTCACCTGAAGGAGCTCGTGATGCAGGTGCGCTGGCATTACGACACCTGCATTACGGGCTCCTCAATGGCCGGCTGGCCGCCACGTACGGTTGGGGCCCGGGTCAATGGGGCCTTACCCTTGACCGAAGGGGGGGCGCATTTAGTTCCCCCCATCGTGTGGTTGTGCGGTCGGCCCGCTTGGGCACAGACCGCACACTTCGGCGCCGCCTCACAGGCCGCTGCCAGATGGCCCTCCTCGCCGCAGCGGAAGCACTTGGTGCCGTGCTCGGCCGTTGAGAGGCACAAGGCCCTGGTGTGGCCCAGCGCCATGCACTTATAGCAGCGCATGGGCAGGGCCTCCACCGGCGCGATAGTGGCCAGGCTCCAGCCGATGGCCACCTTCCCGGCAGTGACTGCGGCCTTCGCCACCACTGCGGGGCAGCGGACGATGACGGAGCACTGCCCCCATTGGCTGGCTCTGATTGCCCCTACCTTTATGTCGGTAAGGGCGCAGCCTCCCTTGGTGGCCATTATGGAGGCAATCTCGCCCTGGCTCACCGACTCGTCGAGGCCCGCCAATCTCACATCGGCGAACTTGACGGGCCGGGTCACCTCCGCCAGATCACCGATGGCCCGGCGGAGCATCTCGGCGAGCCGGTCAGCGCTAGGCCCAGGGCTGTCGCCGCCCACCTCCAGCATTCTGGAGCCGGTCATCGTCGTTTTTATTTTGACCGACTCCAAACCTGCCTTCGAAAGGCGGACGGAGGCTCTGGCTTTCGCCATCACCTCCACGTAGGTGGCCTGCACACCTTCCTTCAGGGTCACCACGACGGCGGCCGTGCGTGGGACCTGAATTTTTGCCGCTTTCGGTGCGGGCTTTTGGGGAGGGGTTTGGGGTTGGGGTTTCCCCTTCCCGCCCTTGGCCTTGCGGCCCACCACCCTGGTCCAGGGCGTTTCCGCCCCACCAGGGTTGGTGGGGGCAGTATCCTGCTGCCGGCTTGGGCCTGGGGTGGGCTGCGGCTTGGGACCAGACTGGCGCCTGGGACCAGTGTGTGTTCCCTCCTCCTTACCTCCGTTGGGGGGAGGTGGAGCAGCCCTATTGGGCCTATTGGCTTTGGGGGCCGTTGGGACAGCGGGTCGGAGCGTGGCACCGTCCGACAGATGCAGCTGGGCGCGTGGGCGGGCCGGTGGCTCCCTCTTCCGGTCCGCTGCCAGTGGTGGCCTCAGCACCGGCTCCGGAGGGAGACGGGACTCCAAGTCCCCGAGGCGGGCATTAATCATGCCCCCCAGCGAGGTTAGGAGGTCCCGCCTCATCTCCTCAATCGCCTCCTTGAGGGAATCAGGAGACGGCCCCCTCCTGGCCACAGCAGAGACCTTTTGGGCCTCTGTGTAGGCCTCCTTAAACGCCCTGAGATCAGCGCGGACGAGCTCCAGCTCTCGGGAGAGCCGGGCGTTGTCGGCGCGAAGCCGCCGCTGATCCTCCTGTGGCGTGATCGCGCGCATCGCTTCAATTGCGCGGATCACGCCAGCCGTGGCCTGTTTTAGTTGCCCCCTTACAGGGCCCTGAATATTCTGGCTTTTTTTGACCTCCTGCTGTATGTTAACAACATACCTACAGCAGGGCGGTCGCAGCCAGCTCCTCCCTGGTCTTCTCCCCGTCAGTTTCGGGGTCAGCATCCTGGAACCGTGCCGCAGAGGCCTTGCGGTACGTTGGGCGGTAAGTGGCAGATGGGTCCCCATCCGCCTCGTCACCCGTTCCCTCCTCGGAGCGGTATGCCAGGCTCCTGTTCGCCTCTGCGAGGAAGGAGTGGGACCCCAGGGAGCGTCCCTTGGCCCTGCCCCTTGCGGCCGCCCCCACTTTCCTAGGGCATTCCGTACCTCCTTCCGGCTCCAGCTCCCCTGATAGGGGCCTCTTTTTAATAGCACCCGTTGGGTGCCTTAAGTGGACCAGGGGAAGGTCCTCCTCCTCCAGCTCCATATCCTTGGAGCCGGCACATTCGTACTCGCTCTCGGACGTATCCGAGACGAGCACCTGGTGTTCCCGGGCAGGGCTCCTGTCCCTGGCCCCCTCTTCAGGCTCTCGCACCTTAGACCTCCCTTTTCTGCCGTGTCAGGCCTAAGTAACGTATCTCCAAAAACGACGATTAGAGAAAAACGCGATCAAAGTTTTTGTTTTTGTTCATCTCATTGCTTCTTTACTAATGAAGTTTAAAATTTGAAATTTACACAGTAGGTTAGAAATATTATTGTGACGATGTATTTTTAATTTTAACACTGTGCTACGAATCAACTGGAAAAAAGACGGTTTTTAAAGTTTGCACGGCCTTACTTTTCATACAAAATTCTGTAACGCAAAGTTGCGCATCTGAATATACGTTAGTTAAGCGTGACCATGCTCTTTTTATTACCCAAAACTGTGTAATGGCTATGACCTGTATCTTTACTTACATTACTTTTGGGAACCAAGAAACAGAACATTTAAGTAAATTAAAAGTGGTTAGGCTCTTTTATCTAGTCCCGTTATTTTATTTTATAGATATTTATACAAATAGGTAAGAAGGTTAATAATAAGTAAAGTGGAAGCTAGAAAACTTTTTATTGAATTTTATCACAGTAACAGGATTTCTATTCATTCTTAACTTTTAGGTATCTTTTTTAATAAATAATACTTATAAGGTCTTATAACAAAATATTATTATCTTTTCTCCCACTCCCTCCCCTCTGGTTAAACATACTCTTAATAAAATTATAATCAATATAGCTCTCCTTGGTTTCAGAGGGTAGGTATGTATCAAAATATATAAAGTTTAAAGTTCGAAATACATAATGGTCATTTGATATAATTATTCTTGGAAATTCTCAACTTTACAGGATAAACCAACCATAATAAACCTAACCTAACCTAAACCAATCTGTAGATTACAAGATTAAAAAAGTTCGTTTTATCAATAGTTTCAAAGAAAATTTTAGTATATATTATGACCATCATGTATTTCGTTCATTATTCGTTTTAAACTTTATATATTTTGATACTTTATTGAATCAGGCGTTACTTTGCGGAGGTCCATATTAATGAACTAAGTTTCAGAAGGTGTTACGTTTTATGAAATATAATTAAAATGCCTATTATAACATATAACAACAACCTGATTTGAATTAAACTGCACCAAAAGATTTTTCAATTTCGATTCTGCGGGCGAGTTCTGTATGACCTATCTAACGTATTTGAAATACGGGAGATATCCATTACAAGTGCGTACAAAAATCCCAGATACGTTAGTTCGGCTATCGGTGTTTTTATTGAATTATGGCATGAAATGAAAATCTTCGATATGTATCAGATAGTATAGCATCAAAAATGACAATTTAGCACTGTTAAGCGTAACTAACGTATCTCAAGTTACGTTACTTAGGCCTGACACGGCAGTTTTGCCCCCGACCGGAGCGGTGGGAAATCAAGGCGGTAGGCCGAGCCTTCCGCGGAAAAATTCCCAGAGCGGGAACCCCCAGTGGGGCGCGTGCCCCTACCCCCCCCGCAGTAGTAGCCAGTGAACTGGCCTCCCCCCCCCTATGCTACCCCCCTCGAAAAACAGGTCCTTCTGGGGGTTGCAGCCAACCCTCTTCCCAGAACTGTTCTCCCCCATAACTAACCCCCCCGGTGTGGGATTCCAAAAAATGGAACACCAACGGAGCCCTCTCCGGCCCCTTTACCCACCCCGCCTATAAAACCCCCCCTTACCGAGCTGGTTTTGCCAGAAGGACAAAATCTAACTCAAAACGGTCAAGTGCGAACCGTCAAAAATTACAAACATAAGAAAAAGTTGGTAGTTTTCGCCAAGTTCCCACGAGACTATAAGTGCTAGGAGTTGGTGTGAGGTGCCGTTAGGCGGCGCAAACTACCTCCTAGCCAACCCACTAACAACCAAATCTCGGACCGTAATAGGACAGACGCAATTAATTTTTGAAGTTCCCGACAAACTTACAAAAGTAGTTAATTGCGCCTGTTGGAAAATATTAGCAATCAACGTTTCACCGAATTACTTCCGAATGGTAAGTTCGAAAATTATTCGGTAAACGGGATATGATTAAGCTAATTTTTCCCAATATCCCAATGTAAAAAGAAGTTAAAGAAGTTAAGCCAAAAAGAAGTTATGAATTTTTGAAAAGTTGTGTTTTCTAAAAATATTTAAAGTTCGACCGCAAAACGTGAAGCGTTTAGATGCCAAACTTTAAAAAAATAATTTTAAGTGAACCAGTGAAGCTGGAAACACGGGAAAAAGACCAAAATGTCGAGCAACTCAAGCAGAAGGCAACGAGCAGAAAAAAGACAGCGAAAAGCCACGGCAAAGTAATAATTTTGGACGAAAACCAAAGCGCGAACCTTGAAATCGACCAAAATTTTCCCTCACGTCGAGGTACCTACGTCGTCGTCATTTAATGAAAGTTTCATTTTAAACATTCTACGTCGAGGTACCTACGTCGTCGTCATTTAATGAAACTTTCATTAAATGACGACGACGTAGGTACCTCGACGTAGAATGTTTAAAATTGAAATACGAGGGGCGTTCAATATAAAGTGAGAATGAGATGCAAACTCTTTTAATATTACGAAATTAAATACTGGCCGGTAAAGCTAATCTATCTAGCTGATTGCTATGAAAAAAAAAAACTAACTGTCTTTTGTTTAAAAAAATATACGGTAATTTCTTTGCAGTGCTATTGAGTGCGTTAGCGAAAATGGAGAAAATTGAACTGCGTGCCGTTATCAACTACTTGTATTTGAAAAATTTTTCTACGGACCAAGTCAATTTGGATTTGCGGGACACTTTAGGGTCTAATGCTCCTCCGTATTCGACAGTCGCACGTTGGTGCGCCGAATTTAGACGTGGAAAAACATCGACAATGGACGACCCCCGCTCCGGACGCCCTACTACAGCAGTAACTGAAGAAATTGTGAAAAAAGTCGAAAACTCAGTTTTGGCGGATCGTCGTGTCACAGTTCGTTTTATTGCTGAAAATGTAAAGATTTCAACGGGGAGCGTGCATAATATTTTACATGAACGCTTGGGTATGAAAAAGGTATCTGCGCGTTGGGTACCAAGAATGCTTACTGACACGCAAAAACAAACTAGACTAGAGATTTGTCAAGAAGCTTTGAACCTGATGCAGCAAGACCGGGAACTTTTTTTGGCGCGATTTATAACAATGGACGAAACATGGCTCCATCATTACGACCCTGAAACGAAACTGCAGTCTATGCCATGGAAAAGGCCATCATCTCCAACTCCGAAGAAATTCAAGGTGAGCCCATCTGCCGGTAAGGTCATGGGCTCTGTTTTTTGGGATGGTAAAGGGGTATTAATGATTGAGTATCTCGAGCATGGAGCCACTATTACGGGCACTTTATACGCCAAACAAATAGCAACATTGCACAATGAGATTCGCGAAAAACGGCGAGGTAAACTCTCGAAAGTTGTGCTGTTCCACCAGGACAATGCCCCGGCACACAAGTCCGCCGTTGCAATGGCTGCAATTCGTGATGCTGGGTTCGATATCCTTAAGCATCCTCCGTATTCACCAGATCTCGCTCCCAGTGATTTCTACCTATTTCCGAGATTGAAACAATACCTGAGAGGCCAGAAATTTGAAGACGACGACGCGGTAGTCGCTGCAGTACAAGATTTTTTAAGTACTCAAGATGACACCTTTTTTAAAAATGGAATTTTAAGTTTAGAAAAAAGATATACTATGTGTATTATGCTAAAAGGTGACTATGTCGAAAAATAAAATGACATTTAGTAAAAGTTGTTTATAACATACTCATTCTCACTTTTTATTGAACGCCCCTAGTATAATGTCACATTTTAAGCATATTATGTTAGGTATATCATGGAAGTAATAAGTACTACGTACAACGAGAATGAGCTGTTGTCGTAAAATTGAAGCCGAACGAGAATAGAATAGAATAGAATAGAATGTTTATTTTTGTAACATAGGTGTACATAATCGGTCTTAAAAGTATAACATTCAGGAATCTCTAAATGGATTTTTATTTAATGAATGTCAAAAAAAGACATGAATAAAATATTTTATTCATGTCTTTTTTTAATTTACATCACCATTAAATTATTAAAAAAATATTCGAAGGGCAATTTTGTTTTAAAAACATCCTGTATGCGACTTCACGTCATAATGACGTCACCCGCACCAAAGTTTCGCTCCCTGGCGATGATTTTAGTACAAAATGTCAATTGAGTTGATACATTATACATATAATAAAGTAGATATTGGTTAGTTTTTAAATAAGGTGAGATAAGGAAAAAACTTTTTCATCTATCTATCTAATACCTTTAAACGAGCAATTCTTGTATATATATATATATATATATATATATATATATATAATATATAATCAGGATCTCGGAAACGGCTCCAACGATTTCGATGAAATTTGGTATGTGGGGGTTTTCGGGGATGAAACATTGATCTAGCTTGGTCTTATCTCTGGGAAAACGCTTGGTACCGAGTTTCAGGCTATTTTTATTTGCATTAATTGAATACAAAGCTTAATTTAGCTGCACCCAAATAGATCATAATGGCGTAACGGAAATCGATTGGTCACGAATGCAGGTTCGATTCCACGTAGTTGATATCTTCAAATTTTTTTTTTTAAGTTTCTTTTTTTATGAGAAAACGTCAAGTTTCTCCTTTTGTGTTAAAAAAAAATTTTTTGTGAGAAAAAGTGTTATTGGGAGCATAGAACAAAAAAAAGTTTTTCTATTCCAACTCCAACTAACTGCTTTACCTACACAGCAACACTAAAGCTACTTGACAATAGATGGTGTTGTTAAGCAACACTAAGCCAAATGAGTGTTTACTTTGATTTAAGCTTAGACCAAGAAAGTCAATTGTTTACTTATTATTATGTTATTGATAAAGTGTCTTTTCAACCGACTTCAAAAAAGAAGGAGGTTCTTTCTCAATTCGACTCTAATGTTTTTAACACGCTTTTATTAGCTTCGTACGTATGTTAGTATGTATGTAACGGAAACTTTGAACATGATTTTGATGCAAAAACGAGGCGATCATTTTTTATAACAGCCTATAAAACGACTCTGCATGGGTAAGTTATTAGGGCATAGAGAAATAGGGGGGACGGGGGGGCGAAGCCCCCGACAGGGGGGGCTCGGGGGGCGCAGCCCCCCGCATTAAAAAAACTAAAGGTTAATTTAGGTAGAAAAGTAGGCTAGGTTAGGTTAGAACTGCATCCCCCAACAAAAACGAACTGCTACCAGAAAAGTAGGTTAGGTTAGGTTAGAACTGCATCCCCCAATAAAAACGAACTGCTACCAGAAAAGTAGGTTAGGTTAGGTTAGAACTGCATCCCCCAACAAAAACGAACTGCTACCAGAAAAGTAGGTTAGGTTAGGTTTGAACTGCATTCCCCAACAAAAACGAACTGCTACCGGAAAAGTAGGTTAGGTTAGAACTAAAGTCTCAGGCGTTACTATTTTAAAATATAAAAGAAGAAACTGACTGACTGACTGACTGACTGACTGACTGACATATCAACGCACAGCCCAAACCACTGGGCCTAGATATTCAAAATTTGGCATGTAGGTTCCTTATAAGGTCTAGGGGTGCACTAAGAAAGGATTTTTCAAAATTCACTCCCAAAAGGGGTGAAACGGGGGTCCAAAGTTTGTATGGGGAAACAAGATTGGTTCGACTATTTTATTAGAAACTTCACAGAAGTACTCCTAATGATAAATGAGTAAACACGTGTTTCAGGTTTTTTGAGAATTCAACCCCTAAAAGGGGGGAAAGGGGTAACAAAGTGTGAAAATCAACATGGGTGTTGTTTCTATGGTTTATCGGGTCGCTGGTTATGAAAACAACAACGGTTTTAAAATCCGACGTGGCAGACGTAAAATACCCATCTCCCTGGATGGGGTACGATGGGGCTGAAATGTCTAAATAAACTAAATGACTGTTGATATATCAACGCACAGCCCAAACCACTGGAACTAGAGACTTGAAATTTTGCACATAGATACCTTATACAATGTAGGCATCTCTACTAAGGAAGGATTTTTGGGAGTTCCCACAGGAACGGGAAAACAGGGGATTTATATATTCGATTCCGAGTGACCCTATCTCAGTAACTATAATAACTAGACTCTTCAAATTTGATACACAAGTAGGTATTGCATTAGTTAAAACATCAGTTTCAGGATTTTTCAAAATTCCCACGGGATAAGGAAAAAACGGGATTTATATATTCAGTTCAACGGGATCCTATGAACTATAATTACTAGACTCTTCAAATTTGGCATATAAGTAGGTAATTATTATAGTAAAAAACGTTTTAAGGATTTTCGGAAATTCCCACGGGTTAAGGAAAAAGCGGGATTTTTCGTTTTACTGGTCGTAGAAAGCTGAAATTCGGCACGTAGGTTGCTTGGGGAGTGTAGAGCTGGATTGAGACTTTCCAAAATTCCCACGGGAACAGGAAAAACAGGATTTTTCTTTTTACAGGTCGTAGAAAGCTGAAATTCGGCATGTAGGTCGTTTGGGGAGTGTAGAGGAGCATTGAGAGAGGACTTTCCAAAATTCCCACGGGAACGGGAAAAACGGAATTATTCGTTTTACTGGTCATAGAAAAGCTGAAATTTGGCAAGTGGGTTTCTTGGGGAGTGTAGAGCTGTATTGAGAGAGGACTTTCCAAAATTCCAACGGGAACGGGAAAAAACAGGATTTTTCGTTTTACTGGTCGTAGGAAGCTGAAATTTGGCAAGTGGGTTCCTTGGGGAGTGTAGGGGAGCATTTCCCGAAATTCTTACGGGAACGGGAAAAAACGGGATTTTGCGTTTTACTGGTTGTAGAAAGCTAAAATTTCAAAATTCATACGTTTATACTGTAAGTAGGCCGCAAAGGGTTCTTTTACCGACTTAGGTAGTTATTATAAATCCTTTGAAAATATAATTATCAAATGTTTTATATGAAGAGGAATTATATTATTTATTTTTATATCGATCATTACACACCCAAAAATAGAAAATAAATTTTAATAAATTTGAAATAAGAATAGTGGATTTTTGTTTCATTGTAAACAATTATTGTATTGTTATTATCAAGATCAAAATTTGTTAACAATACTAAATATTGATAAAATAAATAATAGTTTGAATTATTTTATTGTAAAAAAAGCGTGGGGTGCTTTTTCAACCAACGAGAAAAACGGAGGAGGTTCTCAAGTCGACGCGTATATATTTTTTTTATGACCACGCGTAGTTTTTACATTTACAGAATAGTCCGATTTTGATGATTCTTTTTTTATTGGAAAGTGTATACCCCGCGGGTGGTCCCATTTAAATTTGGAAATAATATTCCTACCCTAAGTGTAGGAAAACAGGGGATGATTGATTATTCAGTCACTGTTTGTACTGTATGACCAGGCATAACTTTTTACGGAGTAGTCTGATTTTCATAATTCTTTTTTTATTGGATTGGGTATACCTTGATGTTGGTATTATATAATTTTAAAAAAAAAAATTACCCCATGGATGGGAAAAAAGTATAAAATAAAAACTTTTTAACAAAAAAATTGAAACGCCGAAAAAACTGAAAAGCAAAAAATGATAACTTTTTTGTTTGAATTAGCTTTATTTTTTTTAGCGCGGAGGCGCTGTCCATGTTTCCCTAGTAATTGTTTTTTTTACGTAAACGCGATCGAGAAGTATTTTGATGAAGTAAAACTTACAGTTACAATAGATAGCCACCTTAACTGGAAGTCACATGTTCAGAAAATTAATAAAAAACTGTCAAAAAGTTGCTATGCGATTTCAGTATTGTCCAATATTAGTAGTGGTAGAGCCATGTTGTAGCTAGCCGCTGCATCACGAATGGGCCGGCTCGTCCGGGGCAGTACCACCCTCTCACAGAACACCGGCGTGAAGCAGCAGTAATCCTGCTTGCGTTTCGTACGGTCAGTGAGAGTGCCGGGGGCCCAATACCTCACCCCTTCCCTCTTCCCCTCCCTCACCCCCTTCCCCTGTTCCCTTTCCTTTAGGGCCGACAACGCACTGGCATCGCGTAAAGCGCTGCGGGTGTCTATGGACAGTGGTGATCATTTAACATCAGGTGACCCACTAGTTCGTTTGTCTGGCCTTTCTAACATAAAAAAGAACATAAAAAAGAAATATAACTTCAAAAGAGATTGCAAAAAGGGCGTACTATGGTAATGTTTATCCTCTTCTTACATATGGCATAATATTTTGGGGTAGCTCAGTAAATATTCAGTCTACATTTATTTTGCAAAAGAAATGTTTACGAATAATATATAATCTTCAAAATATGGACTCTTTAAGAAACATTTTTATTAATAATAGAATATTAACTTTGACATGCATATATATTTTAGAAATTTGCTTATTTGTTAAAGAAAATAAAGATCATTTTATTAAAAAAAGTGATTCCAAGACAAATATACGATCACAATATAAGTATGACATATGCATTGTCCGACCTTCTAGCTATATACTCAAAAAGAGCACCTACGTAAACGGAATAAAAGTCTATAATCATTTACCTGAATATTTAAAGTCATTGGATGATGCGAAATTTAAAAATAAACTAAAACAATTTTTAGTGTGTGAGTGCTTTTATAACCTTAATGAATACTTTTGTAATATATATTAAAATTCTTGTAAAATAATATTAAGTAATTAAATTGTACGTCCGAAATGGGCAGACTGTTGAAACTTCTCGATTTGTACACGGTTTTAAACAATAAACGTTTCTTATTTCTTATTTCTTATACTAAGCGTAACTGATGACGAGATCTCAGGGAAATCGAGGGCAACCGTCAAATTTTGTAGTCACGCATTACGTTTTTCATATATTTTCTCAAGCTATTTAATTGTTTGCGTCTGGTAGACATCATCTCATGCTCCGTGGCCGCCATGTTCCGTGTCCTACAAGGAACCCTTATAGTTTCGCTTACCGTGTTTGGGTCACAGAAATGTATTGTACCAATTTGCAGCTTAATCAGTTCAGTATTTTCGGAGAAAATCGACTGTGATAGATGAACAGATAAACAGACAGACATATGCGAGTGATTCTATAAGGGTAAAGGACCGTATCTACCTGAAGTTTAGTCGGGCTTGCTTGCATGCTTGCTTGCATGCTTGCTTGCATGCTTGCTTGCATGCTAGCTTGCATGCTTGCTTGCATGCTTGCTTGCATGCTTGCTTGCATGCTTGCTTGCATGCTTGCTTGCATGCTTGCTTGCATGCTTGCTTGCATGCTTGCTTGCATGCTTGCTTGCATGCTTGCTTGCATGCTTGCTTGCATGCTTGCTTGCATGCTTGCTTGCATGCTTGCTTGCATGCTTGCTTGCATGCTTGCTTGCATGCTAGCTTGCATGCTTGCTTGCATGCTTGCTTGCATGCTTGCTTGCATGCTTGCTTGCATGCTTGCTTGCATGCTTGCTTGCACGCTTGCTTGCACGCTTGCTTGCACGCTTGCTTGCATGCTTGCTTGCACGCTTGCTTGCATGCTTGCTTGCACGCTTGCTTGCATGCTTGCTTGCATGCTTGCTTGCATGCTTGCTTGCATGCTTGCTTGCATGCTTGCTTGCATGCTTGCTTGCACGCTTGCTTGCATGCTTGCTTGCACGCTTGCTTGCACGCTTGCTTGCATGCTTGCTTGCATGCTTGCTTGCACGCTTGCTTGCATGCTTGCTTGCATGCTTGCTTGCACGCTTGCTTGCATGCTTGCTTGCATGCTTGCTTGCACGCTTGCTTGCATGCTTGCTTGCATGCTTGCTTGCACGCTTGCTTGCATGCTTGCTTGCATGCTTGCTTGCATGCTTGCTTGCATGCTTGCTTGCACGCTTGCTTGCATGCTTGCTTGCATGCTTGCTTGCACGCTTGCTTGCATGCTTGCTTGCATGCTTGCTTGCACGCTTGCTTGCATGCTTGCTTGCATGCTTGCTTGCACGCTTGCTTGCATGCTTGCTTGCATGCTTGCTTGCACGCTTGCTTGCATGCTTGCTTGCATCTTTCTTGCATGCTTGCTTGCATGCTTGCTTGCATGCTTGTTTGCATGCTTGCTTGCACGCTTGCTTGCATGCTTGCTTGCATGCTTGCTTGCACGCTTGCTTGCATGCTTGCTTGCATCTTTCTTGCATGCTTGCTTGCATGCTTGCTTGCATGCTTGCTTGCATGCTTGCTTGCACGCTTGCTTGCATGCTTGCTTGCATGCTTGCTTGCACGCTTGCTTGCATGCTTGCTTGCATCTTTCTTGCATGCTTGCTTCCATGCTTGCATGCTTGCTTGCTAGCCTTACCTGTATGCTTGCGTGCTTGATATCTTGGTTCTTTGGAATACCCATGGTACACGCGAGCGAAGCCGCGGGCAAAAGCTAGTATTACATATATTAACTTTGGACAGATTATCTGTATTTTTTATTTTAATTAAGGTCGACTGTGCACATTTTTAACTGGACATTGATACAGGGTGGATTATTCTGCTAGTTTCACCACGAGAAAACATAATTCCTCGTGGTCAAACTGGTTAGATTGAAAAGTTTGACTAGTTACGTGGAAAAAGGGCAGGAACTACTTGAATGAGCTCTTTGTCACTGAAGACACTGACCAACCACGCATTACTCTTTAAATTTATTAGTTTGTATTTATTTATTGACTATGTTTTAATTGGTGGTACCAGCTAGGCTATGATATTAGTATGTAGCTCTATTTGACCTGACGAAACCGCTGTTAAAGTTGATAGGTAGGTAATCAAGATGTAAAGTATCAGAACGGAATCGTTCCGTTTCATCGAAGAAAGTATGTACTGTACCTACTCAATAATTTTAATTCATAATACAATTTTATGTTTAATTTAAGTATAATTCGATGACGCGCGAATTAATACGGCTACATGTTCGTAAATTTACAATAACTCATGTAGGTATATGCAGACGAAGATTTGCTCAGGTTGCCTAGAATTGCGTCTGAAATTCAATTAGGCTTGAATAAATTTTATGCCTCATTTTAAACTGTATTTAATTTATATTTTGTGTATTTATCATACTTACCTATGGAAAGTGATGTAATCGGAGACGGTAATTTTTTTTTAAATATGTAAGATAAGTTTAAATGAAATAATAATTATCAAGGATGATATAGACTGGATTAGCAATCGCCATAGTACAGATCGTCCGCAGAAAAATAGTTCGATTATTAAATCTAGATGGCGCTGACATACCTATAGCCTGAGGGTTTGAAAGCAAAACAATAAGACTACAGATATTTCATATTGCTGCAAATGTATTACCTATTATGCAATATTTTTGAAAAATAATACATTTGTAGTAATTCAAACAGCGTCGTGTTAAGTTTATGTCTGGTTGTATCCCTTTTATTTACATACACTTCGAACACCTGCGTCTAGTCTAATGTCTAGAAATGTAACGATCACAGAAATAATAATAAAGAGGATAGAAGTGCCTTAGACGCGTGACCTTGGCGCCGCGCTTGTGACTCGTAGGTCACAAGCGCGCGACTTGTGGCTCAGTGCTATTTGAAACGTGGGTATGACAACATGTGCTTTAAAATGGTGTTTTGCAGCATTAGCAATTGCGGAAACTCGTCCACACTGTGTAATTACACTAATAAGGGGATTACATTTCATTGGTATGTATTAATTTAATATAATAATGCGGTTTATATCAAAATACAACTTGAGAAAATATATCATTATGAAATATTGGTTTACACGTTATTAACACGAAACTTCATATACCATTGCTACTCATGCCCATAAAAACGCAGATCGTTTTGAATTATACGCAGCAATGTAAAGTAATTTCTGATAACCCTTCCGTCTTGCACAAAAGTTCGTGGTGCGGACAAAAAAACAGGTTACGACTAGTACAGACATAATGCCGACGCGGCCAATAAATGGCGCCGTTGTGTAAATGTGGGTATGACTTACGTTGAGTGTTATTCAACGCTATCTCTAAGGTGTAAGGTTCATAATTGTTTGTAAGCAAAAATATTAGTAATTGTGTGCGTGATTGCGTAGTACGGTTCCGGTCTTTTGCATGTGCGCATTAACACAGTAAGTGGAGGGGATGAAGCAGCGACACGAGTTCCGGAAGGAAATAGGAACTAAGGCATTTCTATCCTCTTTATTATTATTTCTGTGGTAACGATATAACTGAAAAATAGGGTTTCCACTGTAGTACATTTATCATTTTTGAGATCAAGCAAAAATGCTGAAATAAACGCTTTTCTACATTATGGAAATTCCCTTTAACATTATATTTTTGTTATATTGTATTATGCTGCGTTATATTATTGTATACTGTTGTTATAACACAGGTACACAATATTTTAAATCAAAATTATTACTGTTCAAAAGAAGTCATGTGGCAGATGGACAGACAGACAGAGAATCTTTCAATGTAAACACAGAAAAGCGCTAAAAGTTTCTTTCGGCGCATTATTCTTGGTACTTTGCTACATCGGAGTTTTGCGTATTTGGACATATGCGTACGTTGGCATAATGCCAATTTGGTACTATGTGTCGAAAGGAAATTATTTTCATAAACTTGGGAGGCGTTTTCACGAATTAAAATAAACTATTTAAATACGTTTAAATGAGTCCTCGCCCGCGCGGTACAGGGGTTGGGGGGTATGACGACAAAGGGGGCCGGGAGAGGTGCGGGCGGCAGGCACACTAGGCGCGCTTAGGGTTGCCATCTCTAAAAATCAAAAAGCCGAGCTTACCCGTCAAAAAAGCCGGACTTTTGGGTCCCAAAGCCGGACATTAAGAAAAATTAGGGATTTTTGACAAAAATATCGAATAAAATACACATTTAAAAGTGGGACTTTTGAATTCCAAAGCCGGATGCTAAAAAAAGGGATTTTTGAGTGTGTGTATGTGTCCGTCCGATGCGGGCGGGGGCGGCGTGGCAAGACTGGGCAAGACCGTGCGCGCGCGCAGTGCGATAGTAATAAAAAGTTAGGCGGAAGACAGTTTGCTCTCCGCTCGCCCTTGTCCGCTCGGGCGCTCGTCCGCCCATCGTCGTACGAATCGCCACTCTGACAAAAAGCCTGACAAAAGCCGGACAGGCCGAACACGTAAATATTTGGCCGGACGCGACCGCAAAAAGCCAAACATGTCCGGCTAAAGCCGGACACCTGACAACCCTAGGCGCGCTCGCCGCCCGCACCTCCCTCGGCCCCTTTGTCGTCATACCCTCCAGCCCCTGCACCGCGCGGGCGAGAACTCATTTAAACGATCTAGCAACGGTTTGACGGATTCTGATGAAATCTAGCACACTGATAGTTTATAACCTGGATTAACATTATAATACTTTTCATCCCGGAAAATTGCACAGTTCCCGCGGGATAGCGATAAACGAATTCCTTGCAGACGAAGTCACGGGCAACAGCTAGTCAGACATTATACTCGTTTCTTTTCATCATCATCATCATCATCATCATCATTTCGGCCGAAAGACGTCCACTGCTGAACATAGGCCTTCCCCAAGGCTCGCCAAACAGATCGGCCCTGCGCCATTCGCATCCAATGCGTTTCCGCTACCCTCACCAGGTCGTCGCTCCATCTTGTTGGAGGCCTACCTGCACTGCGTCTTCCAGTCCGCGGACGCCACTCGAGAACCTTTCGGCCCCATCGGCCGTCAGTTCCACGGGCGATGTGCCCTGCCCACTGCCACTTAAGTCTAGCGATTCTTCGAGCTATGTCCATGACTTTAGTTCTTTCGCGGATCTCATCATTTCAAATGCGATCCCGCAGAGAAACTCCAAGCATATCCCTCCATCGCCCTCTGAGTGACTTTGAGCTTTCAAAAGGCCCATCGTTAGCGGTCACGTCTCAGTGCCATAAGTCATCACTGGCAACTCACTGGTCAAAGACTTTTGACTTGAGACACTGCGGTATATTGGAATACAAGATATTAGGTACGGAGCTTCCCGAACGCTGCCCAGCCGAGTCTAATTCTTCGATTGACCTCTTTCTCGAAGTTGAACCTACCCAATTGGATTGTGTGTCCCAGGTAGATATAGTCGTCAACAACTTCGAGCAAAGTCTCTCCGATTACGACGGGAGTTGGTACAACATGGGCGTTCGACATGACCTTCGTATCTTTTAATGATATAGATAAATTTTATACTTACTGTCATGAATTACTTGCTTTCGCAAAAGTACTGTTTACATTATTATAATATTTTATAAGTTGTCCTCCCGAGGTGCAATGTGTCCATATTTCTCGCACTTGTACAAACAAAGAATTAATTAAGCGTTGAGCGTCAACATGTTTATTGACATTAAAAATATGCAAATCATTTTTATCGTTTTTTTTTAGTAATAACTACCTACGTGACATAAGACACTTGGGTGCATCGAATTTGGAAGTTATTATCTTGATGTAAGAGTACGTAATAAAATGGTTTTGTTATTCGGGGGTTTTCAGAAATAAATGTACCCGTTTTGCCTTAATTATCCTTAATTTTCCATACAAAATTTTAAGTCAGTTTTGTGACGGTCCATACAACATGTATGGTTAACGCATTCACTGCCACCGACGCATATTCGCGTTTTCGGGCTTCGCCCAGTGCCGCTGTCATAATAATTATTCATACATTTTGAACGCACGTGTGCGTCGGTGGCACCTGTGGAAGTCAGGTAGCAGTGAATGCGTTAACTGCGTCACAAAACTGACCATTTACAGAGGGACACTTTTTTATTGCTTAAATCGATAGAGCTTGTGATTCTGAGTAGAAATAACCCAAAATTTGATAGTTTTAAAAAAAAAGTACAGGGTACACTTTTTTCTGAAAATGCCCATCCACTCGTGAAGTTCAGACCAAATAACCCTCCTTCGACAGTCGGGTGATAAAAAGTAAAGACGGATTTCTGCGAACCTCGAAGTGAGGTTGAGTTAAACTACGCCTCGCCTTGTAGGCAGCCCACTCTCTTTAATAGTTGAAGTTCTTATGTTTTAATTCAGGAAACTGTACCTCTACCATGAGTTTATACTAGTTTACGTGACCGTACTCGCTAACGACGGCGTAAATTATTTGTACGAAGAATTGTACAGCGCCTCTAGCGGTCACTTACGGAAGTACAATTCTCCATACAAATCATTTACGCCGTCGCTAGCGAGTACGGTCACTGTGAACTAGTGTAAACTCACGGTAGAGGTACTGGTGATGGTGAAAAACCTAACACTGTCTTGAAGAATGCCATACCTACTAGGTATAGTAGTAGTTTAACGACCGCTTTAGCCTAGTTGGTAGTGACCCTGCCTACGAAGCAAGAGGTCCTGGGTTCGAATCCCGGTAAGGGCATTTATTTGTGTGATGAGCACGAATATTTGTTCCTGAGTTATGGATGTTTTCTATGTATTTAAGTATTTATTTATCTATATAAGTATGTCTATCGTCGTCTAGTACCCATAGTACAAGCTTTGCTTAGTTTGAGACTAGGTTGATTTGTGTAAGATTGTCCCCTAATATTTATTTATTTATTTATTTAATAGTCTCTCGACAAAACCTCTGCAGGGAGTTTCAATAAAATCCACTAAAGTATTGTTTTGTTTTTATTAAAAAAAAATATTTACATCTTAAAATTAACTTACTTACGTTTTCACAAGTATAACTTAGCCATAACAATCGTATCAAGTATACAGAAAAAATATTATGCAATTATAAAAAACTTTTACAGGGTTCATGAATTAAGTTTCCACAAAACTATCAGTGGTAACAAACAAAAGAGCATATTTACAGTTTGTAAATCTACGAAAACCCATCCTAACCCGTTGAAGGCCAAGTCGAGAGCGTTACTATACCAAACGTTTTGTTCGTATTTATCGAGTAACTTTTAATTTATCCTTTGCTGATTATTATAGAAATTACGAAACTGTACTTTTTTAAAGATGGCTAAAACATTTTGACCCTCTAGTGACATACTGCTTTACCTAATAACCGCAAAACCAAATTATTGCATCAATAATGTATTAAATTCATGCATTTTCAATAAAAATTTGTTGAAATAACAGGTTTCCATTGAATTTATTAAGAAAGCATTACCCAGCTCACAAAAAAGCCATTTCAATATCAAACTATTCTCTTAATTTTATTATGTTAGCAAAAAAAGCATTTAGAATGCTTAATTGAACTGATATCTTACGTGTTGATCATGACCTTCACTTAACAAATGTTAAGATTATAAATAATAAATTCAGGACAGAAAGTAACAAAATTATAACCATCGTCTTCTAATATATAAAAATCTCGTGTCACTGTGTTTGTTATCGAACTCCCCCGAAACGGCGTAGATTTTTATGATTTTTTTTGTCTATATTTGGTGGGTCTGAGAATAGGTCGTAGGCTATTTTTTATACCCCTATTCTTCGCAGACGTAGACGTAGTCGCGGGGAACAGCTAGTATATATTATAAAATACAAAAAATATTACCGCAACCTTATTTCTCGTCTAAAACTGTTTAAAAAAAGTCTGAAAATCGTTTCGTCCTCGTAGATTTACACGCTGGATAAGTTTAGTTATTTTATCTAAAGCATGCCACAACACTATAGTTAGTATAAGCTAAAGTTTCGGATTCTAATATCATCAATAGGGATCGGATGATTGAGTGCAAATTACACAAGTAACAGGAGACAAATTTGTCATTGTCAATGACGTCCTAGATAAAATTTCATCGTAATAATTTTATTGTTATCATTGGAGATTCGTCTATAAAAAGTGGATAAAGCCTTTTCTTAGGACCGGTCTGTTTGACGAACCTTGGGCGAGGCCTATGTTCAGCAGTGGACGTCTATCGGCTGAAATGATGATGATTTTGATAAACTTTTGTTGCTACTACAGTTTTTTATCGCACCCAAAGCGACTTACTTGGGCTGTGGCAGAATATCAGTGTTTTGCTCCTATGAGCAATGTTGACCACTGAGCCACGGCCCTTTTGCACTACTGCAGCGCATACAGACAATATTAAATGTTTTACTTTTAAGTTTAGACTGATATCTGTATTTTTGTTCATTTTGATTGTGTGTGCTTGCAGTACCAAATAAACGTCTTTATCTATCTATCTATCTACTTATTTGTAATTCTGAGGTTGCTTTTTTTACAGCGACTGACTACAGTAAAATTGATGTCCTTATTAACTATTTCATTAGATAAACACTCTTATTTAGAAATTTTATCCATGACGACATCGACAAATTTGTCAACTCCGTAAAAAATGTAACACAGATTTCTACTCCATTAGTCCTGTTCCTTAAGACATTTGCACTCGATCGTCCGATTCCTAATCATCAAGCACATAATTACCTAACTCTATCTACATTTTATCACTTATGTATCATGCATGACACATCAAGTGTGTAATGGTTGATTACCTAATGCAAAGTACTTCAAGAAAATATTACTTTTTGGTACTGTAGCTGTAGGTTTGTGACTGAGTAAGAAAATTTGGTTGTGATTGTTCATGGACCAAATCTGAGGTTGGTCACGGTGCGTAAGCCATTCCCGGGTGCTCGAGTATCGCGCCTGACCCACTGGACTGCACTCTAGAACAAACAATCGCCAATGAGGGAACGAAGACAGCAGTCACAGTGGTCTGTCAAAACATCTACCAAATCTACAGTAAGAAGAAAAGTTCTGAACCACTGCCTACCACCACCAGCCTATATAAGTCCCACGCGGGCCCATTGCGGATCGGGAACTTCGCACACACTTTGTAAAATTCAAATGTAATTTCGCACATAAATTTTGAAAGACTCAGAGGTGCGAGCCCAGGCTCGAACCCAAAATCCTCTGCTTGAGAGACCATAGGTCAAACCACTACACGGTTTTTTTCTACTAGGCCACCAGGGTTTTTTTTGCAAAAAAGCCGTGATGGCCTAGACTCATAACGCGTAAACCAAACCCTTAGCCCTAGAAGTTTGAATTTTTTCATTGATAGAGACAAGGAATAACAATGGATTTGTTGAAATTCCCCAGGGGATTTATATGTTAGACCTTAGTGACCCTATGAATGACCCTATGGTCACTCTGAATCTTAGTTACGGTACTAGACTCTTCAAATTTGGCCTTCAAGTAGGTATTAATTATGACAATCAAAAACAAATTTCACTATTTTTTGAAATTCCTACGGGTTAAGGAAAAACGGGATTTAGGTATATATTCAAATTATTCACTAATACCAATGACAATGGTAGATTATTTGCTTTATTCAATGAAATAGATTAAGAAGCTTTACTACTTATTGTTAGTTATTAGCAGTGATCGGATTTTTCTATGCCAAACCGCGAGATTTCAAGTAGAAATGGTAGTATGGATTCGTTTGGCCCGCGATACCATTAAACTGTTCGAAAAATAAACGCTATGTCCGTGTTGGTATTATGTATATAAAATAAACGACATTAAATAAGCAGAATTAAATAAAAAATATTGGTTTGTTATTATCATTTTGTAGAGACTAAAAGTAATAAAAAATAATATGCTAAATAATCGAAATAAATTGAAGTGGATTTTTCAAATAGGCAAAGAAGTTTGACACCAGAAAATACCGAAAAATTTTTGATCGTTTACTTCGTGAACCAAGTAAGAAAACCTTTATGATGGTTTTGTTACTGGCCGTAAACCTCTGTTCAAGCATAAGTGATTATTTTGTGTCATTTCCAACTAATCATCAGTTTCGTTTCTGTAGATTAAAAAGATTATAATTAATTTTACCTACGTTAAAGATACCTACATCAAAAATGTGTCCTAATTTAATAGCTTATTTAAGTAAAAGAGAAACAGGATTCTTTACCCATCGGTGTAACACTACTAATAATAAAAAAAAAATAGATACAGCTACACGCTTATCATATACAAAAACACAGATATATACAAGGTCGCAAGAGATTGGGTTTGGGAAAAATTACATTCTGTGAAATTCTGCGTCAATTTGGAATACAATGACGGTTTAAGTGTGCTTTGGAGTGACTTATGGGATTACTAATTCACTTCGAATGTTTAACGTGCCGGGAAGAAAGAAAATTAAATTACAGATGTTAAATTGTTTTTTCACCATTCTTAACTATGTAAATTATCAATAAATTGATCTTTTTGGTATTATAAAAAAAAATCGTTTATTTGAAAAACATAATGTGTGACAAGAATTACCAGGGGTCCCCGCACTAGGCTTCGCCTGTATCGCGGAGAACCAGATAACATTTTATAGCAGAAAAAACGTAATAAATAACAGACTTCAGTATTTAACTTAAGAGAAAAAAAAGCAAAGTTTACTCTACTTCTATCTATCTACGGCCATTGTCCGTCCACTGTTGGACGTAGGCCTCCCTCGTATTGCGCCAACATTCGCGATCCTGGGCTTCCCTCATCCATCCACTGCTACTCTACTTAAAATTAAATAAGTGGTAGAGCAACGTACATACGTTTTTATTGTTCATTTATTTTAAAACATATCACTTTGGGGTGATTCTTCAAGGTCGTGATTTTTGTTTTATTCCTCTGTCGTATTTTTTTTTTTACTTAGTACAGAAAAAATCATGCTCCCATGAAAATAGATTTGTTCAGTACCATAAATTTATGTTACTGAACAAATCTATTTTCATGGGAGCATGATTTTTTCTGTACTAAGTAAAAAAAAAATACGACAGAGGAATAAAACAAAAATCACGACCTTGAAGAATCACCCTTTGTTGATATAATAAAATAATATGACAAAAAAACTATCCTCTATGGAATCCCGCGGCATATTATATACTAGCATAATGATTGAGGTTATTCACCCCGAGTGGCATAGAAAAATCCTATCACTGGTTATTAGTTTACTACAGTTGTGGGCAAAAGATGTTTCTTAATATTTAATGACCTCTGTGAGCTTCAGAAAGAAAGAAATTGAAAAGACCAAAGAATGAAATGTCAGTGACAAAAGGACAGGCAGACTGTGTGCAAGTATTTTAAATAACCAACAATTTTTTGAATTATCATGCTCTTTGGCTGTCGGTGGCTGATTGGCGCTAAGCCCATGCCATGCACCGCGGCAAAAAAGAAAGGAGCTGTCAGGGCGGCACTTCCTAAATTTTCGGCGGACGTATATTATATTTTGCATTGTGCTGTGTAAATAAAAAACATTGTAAATAGTGTTATCTAGTACTATTGATAAATAACCGACATTATTTAGTGTAAGTAATACGTAATACAAAGTGGCGGTGCCGGTGTGGACTTTGCGGCTCTACGGACGGGCTAAGCGAGCGCTTATCGAAGTCGGCTTCATTGAGGTTTGGGTTTGTGGTTCATAAATTGTTGTTTAGTTTTAATGCTACATAGAAACGAATAACCACAGCCTTGGTGACAGTCACTATAAATCGAAGGTTTTAATGAGCAGCTGATTAAAGCTGTGTTCCGTGTTTGGAATTTTCGCTATGTAACCCTAAGCATGTGACAGGGTCATCATTTTTTATATTCATGTCTCTCGTGTGGACATTACAAAAGTTAAGGGGCCATAGCCAATAATTTTTTGTCAAGTCTACGGGTGAACTTTCGGCCCATTTAAAAATATCTTAAGTTTGCTGACTCGGGGTTGCTGATTTTGGGTTGATTTCAGGTTGTCTAGGTTGCAAAATGACCACATCACATAACGACTATTTGACCACTTCACACAATCAATGACTAGGTCGCGAAACGCCTAGATATCTTATTTTTGTCGTTTCGTATCCGTGGTCCAAGTATAGTTTGTCAAACTGCTTTTCGACGGAGCTCCTCTTTGTGGCTATTTTGCCCTTCGGGCAACTGAAGTTACCTAACCTACCTACTTTGTATTAAAACATTGTTGCGACCTACCTATTCATTATGCGATGTGGTCAAATAAAAATCTGGGCAATTTGCGATCTAGTCATTATGCGATGTAGTCAGTCAACCTATGTAGTCATTTTGCGACCTGGACAACCTGAGATCAACCGCTAATTTTATGTTCACAAGAGAGATAGCGTTTGTTTCTTACGCCGTGTATGACTCATTAAGGTTAGAAGATTGGGACTGCCAGTGTGTCTATCAGCTTCAGTTTCTAGAAGAGACGATGCAATGATACCTACAAGTTTGTTTTGTGATCCTGCAGTCTTATTGTCTAACGTTTCTGACGCTTGCCTTCGCAATCACAATTTCTTTCTAGCAAACGGTATAAAATGATAACAGAAAGAGATGATGAAAGAGAAGGCAAGCGTCAGAAGAGTTAGACAATACGGCCTCTGGACTAGCTTGAGTGCGCTCTTAATGCTAATAATATACTTGAAGCGTAATAATAATGGCTCAGTACCTCTACCATGAGTTTACACTAGTTTACAGTGACCGTACTCGCTAGCGACGGCGTAAATGATTTGTATGGAGAATTGTACTGCCGTAAGTGACCGCTAGAGGCGCTGCTATAATTCTCCATACAAATAATTTACGCCGTCGCTAGCGAGTACGGTCACGTAAACTAGTGTAAACTCATGGTAGAGTTTCACAAAAAATACTAGTTGAGCCCCTTTTTCTTACGACGGCAGAATTACTTATGCGACTTAAACGATTTGTACCTAGTTTGTGACTCACAGTGCGTATTTTTGTACCATTTTTGTTTATTTACAGTCTTTCTACGTCTGTGCCTTATCGTAGTGCCTTAATTAAGTAAACTGAGTGATATTGTTTTGCTAAACCAGAAGATAATTATGTTTTAAATTTAAATCTACCAACGTAACAATAAAGCGTTTAAGGTTAAGTATAAATAAGCCGATCCCACGACGTTTGAACGTCATCTTACATTGATAAAAATGTATCAAACAAACACGTACTCGTACAGTCAACGTCATAATTAAATGATCACTTTTGTACCTTGTCACCTTCACTCGTTACATAATTTTGTATGGGTTTTCAAACATGGCCTTAAAGTGACAAGACTCAAAAGTTATCATTGTTTACGACGTTGACTTTAATCGACTTTGACTCCGACGGAAATATCTGTGCACCTCGCTTGTTCGCCCTAGTTTCCATTTGCACCATTGACTAGCATCATTGCCGTAACATAGCAGTACCGTAATGGTGCAA
Source organism: Archips crataeganus (assembly GCA_947859365.1). Taxonomy (NCBI): domain Eukaryota; kingdom Metazoa; phylum Arthropoda; class Insecta; order Lepidoptera; family Tortricidae; genus Archips; species Archips crataeganus. The sequence goes on along the minus strand of OX402053.1, from coordinate 2,118,734 downwards.
ATAAATAAATAATAAATAAATAAATATCACGGGACAGTTCACACCAAGTGACCTAGTCCCAAAGTAAGCTAAGCAAAGCTTGTGTTATGGGTACTAGGCAACGGATAAACATAGGTACCTATATAAATAGATACGTACTTAAATACATATTAAATATATATTCGTATTTTTCATACAAATATCTGCCCTGGCACGGAAATCAAAACGGGAAGTCAAGCTTCATATTCAAGTTCTCTAACTAGGTCATCAGGGGCCTGTTGCATAACAAAGTACAACTTATATACACCGTGAAATTTTAGTGGTTGTTTTCCCGAAACGAGGTGATTTAGTTTCGATTGTACAATCGATTTATAATTACTATTTTGACTAGAGTCAAAAATCCAATTGTGAAAAACGAAAGTCGAGAATGACCGCAAACCAATAGTAACGCTTCGTTGGTACAAGTAGCGTACGATCGTACGATAGGTTAGGTACCAACGAAGCGTTACTATTGGTTTGCGGCAAGAATATTACATAAAAAAAACTGGATGTTGCCTGCCGAACTATGAGTTGAAGCCAGGTTCATTCACCTTTGCTCCTATGTTCTATCTCTTTTCAACACTGTGATATATTGCCAGGTTATTTATAAAAAAACCTTATTTTTTTTAGAAATACGTATTATCCGGCATCACCTAATTAATTTACTTTAAGCTAATTTCAACAGAAATTTATATTTTTCTTATAAAACTTTCTGCAATAAAATTTACTTAGTTTTCTTTGTATTATACAAAAAAAATAACCCAGTCAAAATCCTCATTTCACCGGTATGCACCTCCTGCGTACTATGGCAGCACTAAATGGCCGATATGTCAGAATCACGTCAGAATTGTCAGAAGTCATTCACCAATTTCAGAGGATTCTTACGTTAAATAAACGTTTTTCGTCGATTTACTTGGGTTATGCGCTATGTATTGCATAGTAAAGCATTGTAGGAGTAATTGGAGGCCGAAATCCGACATAAAACTTCACAGGTGAGTACTTATTTTACGAAAATGTTCATAAATCTTAGTGGCAATCAATTTTCCTATATTTTGCTTCTAAGCTTTGTTAGTTTTTATTCAAAAACCCCACGAATAGGTTTATAATGTTAAGTTAGAAGTATATTTTGTTTATTTGGAGTTAAACAAAACCTTAAATGAAAAATTGAAGAATGTGTGGTTTTACAACTAGGGTGACCAATCCTTTTTCATGCATGGTATTTATTCGTATTGAATGGAGCTAAATCTATCAACTTGGTACGGTTTCTATCTTCATAATTCATATCACAGTATATAATAACATATTTATTGTTTGTGTATTTACAATTAACATGAATAATATTTTACATTGCAGTTTTCCAAAAGATGAAAGAAGGAGGCAAAATTGGCTGTCGATTGTACCGATAAAGGGAAAGGTGTAGAGCGTTTGACAATTTGCAGCTTGCATTTTAAGCCTGAAGATTATGACTATGACCCAGAAAGGCCGGGACGCCTACTCAGTACAAAACAATATTATTCTCACATGTGTAGAAAATAAAGAAACTGTTATAACGTCCTAGTATTTTATTATTTTTTTCCATTGACAAATAATACTTCCCTTATGTTTTGCAGTAAGTATTTGTAGCGTCCTCAGGTAAAAGGTAACCTTTTGCCGGATATCAGTAAGGCCGAGTAACTGCAGAGTGGCATAGAAATGCAACCAGAAATGGACCTTATATTGACGACTGACAAAAAAATTGGTACCTTTTACTTGAGTTTGTGAGGATGGATGCTCACTTTCATGATAAAACGGTTGAATAAAAATTTAATAACAAAACCGGCCAAGTGCGAGTCGGACTTGCGCACCGAGGGTTCCGTACAAATTTATATGTATCTATGAACATCCAGTCTTAGCAGACCCCTGTTCCTAAGCAAAATGTGCGCAGTGTGGGATATAGACAGACAGACAAAAAAAATTTATGCTTTCTGCTTGCAATTTATGCTTGCAATTTTTCCTTTATCTGTGCTATAAGACCTTGCTTCGTACCAAATTTCAAGATTCTAAGTTCACGGGAAGTATCCCTTGCGAGTCTCGAAAATTTTCGGCAAATGGCTGTAGGTATCTTTTGATTGCGTTGGGTTAGAAGTTTGATTTTTCAGAGCTCCAAGGAACAGTACAGTAGACTTGAGTATTTGATTTAAATTTCAGCTTGATACCTCCACGCGTTCCTGAGAAAAAGGGTCTTGACAGACGGACGAACGGACAACAAAGTGATCCTATAAGGGTTCCGTTCTTTCTTTTTGAGGTACAGAACCCTAAAAATTGAATTGAATTGAAATTGGTTGAATTTAATAAATTACAAAATCAATATGTTGTATTAAAGTATGTCAAATTCCGCGGGATATTCCTAATGTATGCTTAATTATGGACACCCTAAAGAAAGAGATGCAAGATCGGCGTGACGTAATTCAAGGTCATTTTTTCTGGCTTCAAAGGAATGTTCGGCATGCAATATCCAGTTTTTTATTTAATATTCTTGGTTTGCGGTCATTTTCGAGTTTCGTTTTTCACAATTGGATTTTTGACTCTAGTCAAAATAGTAATTATAAATCGATTGTACAATCGATACTAAATCACCACGTTTCGGGAAAACAACCACTAAAATTTCACGGTGTATATTACAAGTAGAACTCCTTTTCTAGTTAATATAACTGAAGCGAGTGTTCCACTTGTAATATTAGTTGTACTTTGTTAATGCAACAGGCCCCTGGTCGTCAAATGAAACTACGGCGCTTGTTCAAGCACGTTGTAATCGTAAACAAAAGCGGTTGTTTGCTGACTCTTCACATGCCATGACGTCAATTAGTCAGGTACATAGGTATATCCGACGATTCGAGCACTAATTCAGACCTGAATGATGTATATATTATGTATACATTTGACGTATGTAGGTGTGTACGGCAGTAAACCTAAGGCAGACTTGCACGGACCGGAGCTAAGCTAACTATACAGGCTGAAATTTTGAACTTAATAACGTACACACACATGCTTTAGTTTTTTAAGAAATAGATTAAGTATTTTAGTAAATATTGTATGAACGCAGACTGTAATCTGAGAAATGTTGTATTTTTTGGAAGAGCGAGGTTTTTCTAGTAGGTAAGTAAATTACCTGTAGCAGAAGACTGCTACAGGTAATTTACTTACCTACTAGAAGGCCTCAACCTCAACGTGTAATATGATACAGTTATATTTTATTATTATTATTATTATTATTAATACAAAATTAGTGTTTCTAGCTTAGTTAATGCTGGACAACATGATGCATTTACCCAGTTGTTAGAATTAGTATTGTTAAATTTGAGGTGTCCATACATTTAGTTCACAATTTAACTAAGTACAGTCAAGGAAACTGAATCGCGTACCAGGGTTTACCTTTTCACAACCAATTTCACTGTAGCGACTACTAGCGCCATCTAGTCATCACACAAGGAACTAATTACTACAATCCTACATCACGCTATCGAAGTTTCTCAACTCGGCTGCATAAATACAACTTCCAACTTTCATCCATTGGACTTCGGTCCCCAGGCATAACATCTGCCTGGAGAGAGATCTCTCTAATGCAGCCTACCCCCAAAATGGTGACCCACGACCACAGAAATAATAATAAAGAGGATAGAAATGCCTTAGTTCCTATTTTCTTCCGGAACTCGTGTCGCTGCTTCATCCCCTCCACTTACTGTGTTAATGCACACATGCAAAAGACCGGAACCGTACTACGCAATCACGCACACAATTACAAATATTTTTGCTTACAAACAATTATGAACCTTACACCTTAGAGATAGCGTTGTATAACACTCAATGTAAGTCATACCCACATTTACACAACGGCGCCATTTATTGGCCGCGTCGGCAATATGTCTGCACTAGTCGTAACCTGTTTTTTTGTCCGTACCACGAACTTTTGTGCAAGACGGAAGGGTTATCAAAAATTACTTTACATTGCTGAGTATAATTCAAAACGATCTGCGTTTTTATGGGCATGAGTAGCAATGGTATATGAAGTTTCGTGTTAATAACGTGTAAACCAATATTTCATAATGAAATATTTTCTCAAGTTGTATTTTGATATAAACCGCATTATTACATTAAATTAATACATACCAATGAAATGTAATCCCCTTATTAGTGTAATTACACAGTGTGGACGAGTTTCCGCAATTGCTAATGCTGCAAAACACCATTGTAAAGCACTTGTTGTCATACCCATGTTTCAAATAGCACTGAGCCACAAGTCGCGCGCTTGTGACCTACGAGTCACAAGCGCGGCGCCAAAGTCACGCGTCTAAGGCACTTCTATCCTCTTTATTATTATTTCTGTGCCCACGACATTGGACAAAATGGGTCTATAATGACTCCCATAAAATTTTTGTTCCGATTTTTCAAGCCCATAACGTTTTCTGTCATAATTTTTCTTCGTCATATTATCGTCATAATATTAAACAACATAAATTAGAGTTACGATTTTCTTAAGTCATAATTATTGTAAGGAACAATAAGTAAAGTCATATCATTCAGTGCCATGAATGCATCACTCTTCATAATGTTAAAGGTAATAAAGACGCTCATAATAATTATCGCAAGGTCTTTTTTCGCAGGTCATAATTATTTTTAGGCATAATATTACTTTGTAATAACATTCAATGTCATGGTTGTATGACATTTCATAATATTAAAGGTAATAATCCTTTTCTGTGCTGTCATAAAAAAAAATACCTAACATCGAAGGCTAAGGCGGGAGCTACGCTACGCTTCGCTCCCGCCTTAGCCTTCTGAACCTGACCTGTCCGAGTCGCTTCTGCCCTGAAAGGTCTTGCTCGCTCGCTTCGCTCGCTCGCTGCCAGCGATATGCCTTACAATGTTTCTGAATAATTATCGATATCCCTTTAGATGTTATAGATTTCGATGTTTATGCTTAATTAATTTTAGGTAATGCAAAATTATGACTGAAAACAATTATTACTTTAAGATAAATGCCTTACAATGTTTCTGAATAATCAACGATATTCCGTTAAATGTTATTGATATCAATATTATGACTTTTTAAGGTTATGATCAATAGGATTATGGATCATTACAGTTAGAACTATTAAGCGATATGCTTTAAAAAAAGTATGACCATCGATATTTATGAGCAAGAATATTATGGACATCGATTTCTGACTTTCAAAATTCGGATAAAAGAGATTATGGGAGAAAAGGGGCTCCCGGACAAAATCGCAACCTTCAGACACACAAGACGATGACGCAGTCTCACAGCAAGCCATACTCACCGCACTGTGCACCATTAGCATGTATATTATCTGCCTGGTGTCTACAGTTCGCAAATCCTCCTCCCACTACTTCCACTTGCCAATCAATCAACCAACGCTCGCCAACAAGGCTCCGAGCAATCACGCGACAGGCATGCATCCACAAGTAGCAGAGGAACAACAATGCTCGCCATCGAGGCTCTGAGCGACTGGCCCTTGCAAGCGCCCACATGACGCACAGACTGCTCTCCACTGCAATTCGTTTCGACCTCCGGTCTAAAAGGGGGGGGCTGATGTAGCGACTACTAGCGCCATCTAGTCATCACATAAGGAACTAATTACTACAATCCTACATCACGCTATCGAAGTTTCTCAACTCGGCTGCATAAATACAACTTCAAATTTTCATCCATTGGACTTCGGTCCCCAGGCATAATATCTGCCTGGAGAGAGATCTCTCTAATGTAGCCTACCCCCAAATCACGATAATTTATTTGCCAGATGTATGGAATGTCAATGTGACATTTGCAATTAAAAGGGTTCACCCTGGTACGTAATTCAGTTTCCTTGACTGTACATCAAATTATGAAAATCCAAAATTTTATCAGACCAATTTCAACAATTGAGTAAGTAAATGCATTATGTTATCCAGCATTAACTAAGCTTGAAACACTAATTTTGTATCACGTTCAAAATTTCACCCTGTATAACTCCGAGCTAAGTACTAACCCAGAGTTAAGTAGTGTCAAGATAATATATGGAACTGTTGGGGGTAATATTTGAACGTGTGTTCCGAATCACTCTCGTGGATAATGTTTTGTAAAATGGCGGAATGGCCACAGTTTCCAGTTATCTGGTAGAAATATAGGACGTCTAGTAAATACCCGAAAATGCCAGCAAAATCTACAGCCAATTCGTATAAAATGTGACCACGAAAGTGAAACGCTCGAATAATAACCAATCTGTCATCCATAACCCGGTTTAAACGATTTAACCTTTTAACCCATTCGCTGCCGGGAACTTGGCAGTCATTTGAACGCACATGTGCGTTTGTGGCACCTGAAGAAGTCGCGAGTCTAAATTAAGAAAAACACTTAAACAAAGTTTACCGATTAAAATAAGTTTATATAATTTCGTTTGAAATTACTTCATTAGACATGAATAGCTATGAGACGAAATTCAAGCAGTTTTTTGAATTATATACTTACACTGTATACAATAAATGAGTTCACGGACTTGTTCAAAGAAAAGTCTAAATGTATGTATACTGAAATTTTTCAAGCACTTCGATTGAGTTTGTATGATTGTAAATAGTGTTAATGACTTGCTAAATGTGACTGATGTTACTTGGCCAAATAAACGAATCTTGAATCGAGTCAGACAGCCGACAGAGAATGCGTTAACCCCAGACCGCGCAAGCGGCCCTAAATAAGTGCAGTGGATGTATGTTTCAACTCTTTAGGCTTTCAAACAACAATCTTCGACGGAAACCTTCGTGACCTAAACCGTCTCCTGTACCTTCTCAATGGACATCTCCCGTGGTTCTTCTCGTACGTTCCGAAGGCACAGACCGGCGGGCTGCAGCTGCCGTGCGCGACGCACACTCTGTCCCTCAGGCCGAAGTGCTCGCGGCCGCGGGCGAGAGAGAGACAGTCGCGGTTGCGCGCCGGGTCCGCCCAGTCGCAGACGCACGCGCAACCCGCGTCCGACACTCGCGCCATGAACAGGGTCGGGCAGGTGCATCTGTAAGTGTTAAACAGAGGAAATTAACTTAACCTTTTAACCGCCGCAGTCTGATATATAATCTTAATCTGGTAGATTATAAACAAACTGTTTCTACTCATAAATGGGTCATAAATTGTAGTCATTGCGCACTCAAAAGTAAAATGACGGACGTTTTTCTGATCCTTGTATATAAGACACAAAATGTCTAGTTGACTGACAAAAAAGACCAAGTTTGAATTTTTATTTTAAATGATATTCATCGCTCGTATCGGTGGCGATATGAGCGTGCAGCGTGCACGGTAAAAAATGGTAACCGGTTAAAAGGTTAAAGATAAAGATATTTTATTTGTTAACATTAAGTCCTTCATGCTTTGCCTTGCGGAGTACAAATTTACGCAAAAAGTTTATATGAAAGAAAGTATCTAATGAAGGTCTTTGTAAGCATGAGATCCTGGGAGATCAGGTTATTTTGAGTAAGTAATTTTTGATGTCTCCCCAGAACGTCGTACATGCCAATACTTTCGATAACTTCAATTTAGAAGAGATTTTTGAGCTACACACAGAAATTGGCGTTCTGAAAGCTATAACAAATCGGGTATGTATTACAATACCGAAGTACGAAAGACCGAATGTATTAAAACATCGAATGGGTCAAAAGACCGATACGATTTTTTTCTGAATCCGTTAACTTTTTAAGATTGTTATAAAACAAACCTAACCTAACCTAATGGGTTCTGTCTGACGCCGTTTTAATAAATTCTGAAAAGTTTACGGTTTCAGAAAAAAAACGTGTCGGTCTTTTGACCCATTCGATGTTTTAATACATTCGGTCTTTCGTACTTCGGTATTGTAATAAATACCCAACAGATCATCCGTCTATTTCGCGAAAGGCCCACCAACATTAAAAGAAACATGTACGTACAGCCAGTTGCAGAGAAAAGGTATCCCCTGAAACGACGGCAACCACACCAGGGGGTACCTTTTCTCTGCATGTTTGGCGAGCCATGGGGGAGGCCTATGTTCAGCAGTGGACCGCAGTGGACGTCTTGCGGCTGAAATGAATGATGATGATAAAAATTTTCTTCTGCCCCGAGCGGCTGACACCCACGCTACACCACTGGGTATACCTTCTCAGTTGCGGCGGTGCCGTAGTCTCGTTGTCTGGCTTCGGCTCTTGCGTTGACAGGTTCCCCGCGCTCTCCCGCTCCGTTGTCCGCTGGATGGAGTGCGTGCTGGTGGGAGGGACCGTGGTACTCCGCCGAACTTGCCGGAGCCGTGGGACCTCCAGCGACTCTCGAGAGATACACTCGCAGCGAGTGTGGTTGAAGAACTGCATGCGAGCCACGGTTTTGACGTTGCCGACTTTGTCTAGCTGAAATTGGAGATGGAATGCTTGAGCTTGAGAAAACCTATGCTTATTCTAGAGCTTTTTTAGGGTTCCGTAGTCAACTAGGAACCCTTATAGTTTCGCCATGTCTGTCCGTCTGTCTGTCTGTCTGTCTGTCTGTCCGCGGCTAAGCTCAGAGACTGTTAGTACTAGAAAGCTGTAATTTGGCATCAATATATATATATCAGTCACGCCGACAAAGTGATTGAATAAAAAAAAGTAAAAAAAATTTTTTTAGGGTACCTCCTATAGACGTAAAGTGGGGGTGATTTTTTTTTTCTCGGCTAACCCTATAGTGTGGGGTATCGTTGGATAGGTATTTTAAAATCATTGCGGGGTTGCTAACATGATTTTTCTATTCAGTGATCTTTTTGCGAAATATTCAACTTTAAAGTGAAAATTTTCAATAAAATCGGCCGTCCCCCCCCCTCTAAAATCTAAACTGTTGGGTGGAAAAATCTGAAAAAATTCAGAAGGGTAGTAAATATATCAAATTTACCAGGAAAATTATAGCGGCTAAGATTGCTTGGAAATTATTTGTAGTTTAAGAGTAAATAGTAGCCTAAGGTATAAAACATACCTAAACTTGGATGATTTCGTACACATACGAAATCCTTAGGAAAATATTACTTGATTTTTTCGTAATGGCTACGGAACCGGGCGTTTCCGACACGCTCTTGGCCGGTTTTTTCTTAACATATCATCTTTAGTATCCTGATAATACTTTTTTATTATTTTTATTTTTATAAGAGGGAGGCAACGAACAAGCGGGTAATCTGATGGAAAATGATTACCACCGCCCATAAATATCAACAACTATATTGGGCCCCCGGTGCTCTCACTGGTCGTACGAAACGCAGCAGGATTACTGCTGCTTCACGCCGGTGTGCTGTGGGAGGGTGGTACTGCTCCGGACGAGCTGGCCCATTCGTGATGCAGCGGCTAGCTACAACATGGCTCTACCACTACTAAATCGTGCATAATACATTAACATTATGCACAATACATGTATTGTGTCTGTTTTCGTGTGTGTGAATTTGTTACTCCTTCACGCTAAATCATGTGGACGGATTTGGATATTTTTTTTTTATTTTGAGAGGGAGGCAAACGAGCAACCTCTGATCACCACCGCCCATAAATATCAACAACTCAAAGAGAGTCGCCAATCTATTGCCGGCCTTTAAAGTAAGTATAAATAGAAAGAAAGAAAGAAAATACATTTATTTACAACAACACAAGACACATAAATATTTTAACAAAAAGGACAATACAAAGGCTAAAAATAGAGTGTGTCATTGCGGTTGCAAATTGGACACTGGCTCAGCATAATGCTGAGGCGTTTATAACACCCCAGCGCTGATTTTCAGCCAGTACCGTCGGTAATACCCGGAACGCCACACAGATAGATAAAATGTACACTTATAAATATAAGCGATGAACTACATAAACTACATGCGTAAATGGATAATTTGTAGATCATAAAAACGAATAATTTTAACAAAATTACTTAATCATAAATTACTATACTATAATATAACTCACTTGCCAAGTATACAACTCTGCGCGGATTAAAACAAGAAGTAAAATATTATATATATTAAATCAGTAGTAAGTATCAGTGTGTATCTTGAAATGCGAGAATTCCATTTGAGATTTTGTGGTGTTTTGTTTTGCATGATGTGTCGTTTGTTCTAGTGCGCGTCACCTCGTTTAGGTTTAAGCTTAAACATATAATCAGTCACTATCTGTGAGATCCTGTAATTGGCTCTGTGTTACTATTGATATTACCTATATTATGTTATAAGCTGTTGGTTCTCCTTGAATAAATAAATAAATAAACCCTTTTCTTGAAAGCCCCGATGTCATAGTTGTCTGGAAACACTGCTGCCGGAAGCTGGTTCCACAGTTTCACCGTACGTGGCAGGAAGTGCCGAAGAAAACGTACAGTGGTAGACTGACATTTATTCATTCATTGCAGCAACAGCGTTATGGTGACGTAGTGGCCGTTAATGGGGGCGCAGGCAGATGTAACCTTTCTGCAGTGGCTGGGTCTACACAGGAGGCTAACAGCTTCATCAGTCAGGGTTTCTTGCAGCAACAGACTTACAATCAGCGTTATGGTGACTTAGTGACCGTTAATGGGGGTGCAGGCAGATGTAACCTTGCTGCAGTGGCTGGGTCTACACAGGAGGCTAACAGCTTCATCAATCAGGGTTTCTCGCAGCAACAGACTTACAATCAGCGTTATGGTGACGTAGTGGCCGTTAATGGGGGCGCAGGCAGATGTAACCTTTCTGCAGTGGCTGGGTCTACACAGGAGGCTAACAGCTTCATCAGTCAGGGTTTCTTGCAGCAACAGACTTACAATCAGCGTTATGGTGACTTAGTGACCGTTAATGGGGGTGCAGGCAGATGTAACCTTGCTGCAGTGGCTGGGTCTACACAGGAGGCTAACAGCTTCATCAATCAGGGTTTCTCGCAGCAACAGACTTACAATCAGCGTTATGGTGACGTAGTGACCGTTAATGGGGGCGCAGGCAGATGTAACCTTTCTGCAGTGGCTGGGTCTACACAGGAGGCTAACAGCTTCATCAGTCAGGGTTTCTTGCAGCAACAGACTTACAATCAGCGTTATGGTGACTTAGTGACCGTTAATGGGGGTGCAGGCAGATGTAACCTTGCTGCAGTGGCTGGGTCTACACAGGAGGCTAACAGCTTCATCAATCAGGGTTTCTCGCAGCAACAGACTTACAATCAGCGTTATGGTGACGTAGTGACCGTTAATGGGGGCGCAGGCAGATGTAACCTTTCTGCAGTGGCTGGGTCTACACAGGAGGCTAACAGCTTCATCAATCAGGGTTTCTCGCAGCAACAGACTTACAATCAGCGTTATGGTGACGTAGTGACCGTTAATGGGGGCGCAGGCAGATGTAACCTTGCTGCAGTGGCTGGGTCTACACAGGAGGCTAACAGCTTCATCAATCAGGGTTTCTTGCAGCAACAGACTTACAATCAGCGGTCTGGTGATGTAGTGGCCATCAATGGGGGCACAGATGCTAGCCTCGCCGCAGCAGCCGGAGTCTAGCGCGCAGCGGTGCAGCTTCACGCAGGGAGGCAGATAGCTGCAAATGACAATTCAATGTTAAGAAGTTTGTATGCCAATGTTTAGACGACCGGATAACCCAGTTGTTAGAGAACCTGAACACGAAGGTTGACCTTCCTGATTCGATCCCCGGTCGGGGCAGATATTACTTATGTATGAAAAATAGAAAGGTTCGTTCTTGAGTCATCATCATCATCATCATTTCAGCCTAAAGACGTCCACTGCTGAACATATGCCTTCCCCAAAGCTCGCCAAACAGATTCGTCCTGCGCCATCTGCATCCAACGCGTTCCCGCAACCTTAACCAGGTCGTCGCTCCATCTTGTTGGAAGGCTACCTACACTGCGTCTTCCGATCCGACCGTTCGGCCCCATCGGCCGTCAATTCTACAAGTGTTGTGACCTGCCCATTGCCACTTGAGTGTGGCGATTCTTCGAGCTATGTCCGCGGATATCATCATTTCTCATTCTCGAGTCTTGGGTATTTATTATGTTTTTCAGTATTTTTATCTGTTGTCTAGTACCCATAACCAGGGTTCGTAGTTTACGTAGCACGGTAAGACGAAAGCGAACTATGGAGTTGACATTAATATTATTAAGTAGGTACACATACTCTTACTTGCAAATCAATCGATAAAATGTTGCTATTGGAGTTACGGTACAGCTTGCAAAATGTGTCCACGGAACATTAGAGTTCCATGAAATCCAATTCAATAAACTGTTGCATGAAGAAGCGATAGACAGACTTACTGGGTATCAGCAGAGGGAGCCAGCTGCCTCACGGACAGCCAGCGCGGCTGCGGCATCAGGCACTTGCTGCTCTTCAGGACCTCAGTGATGTGCTCGGCCGCCTCTCGCCGCAGAAGCGCCCGTTCCACTTTCGTTAGGCCACCTGGAATTTTCGGGAAATGGTTTTAAAGGTTTACTATTTTTACAAAAAACATTTTACAAATGTCTCATTTCAAACACACTTCATTAATTTTAAATACTTTTGAGACAGGCTTTGTACTGTTTGTCACATTAGCCCATGGGGCAAAAACTAACTTCACAAAAAATAATTTATTGAATCAGGCGTTACTTTGCGGAGGTCCATATTAATGAACTAAAACAATTACTTTGCTCACCCGCGACCTTACAATAGTTACGTTTATGCAAGAAATGTGCGTTCATGCAGTTCCTCCACCTCCACACTGTACGAACACACACAAATCACATAAACCCAACCATCACCACCACCAAGCTACACTGACGCGTTTCGAACTCAACCAGAGCTCATCTTCAGAGTTACCACAACCGTATGCTATGCTACCAAATGTTAAACTAACAAACCAAAACAAATGTTTTAACTTGTCACTGTAACTTCTCAAGTACCCACTTTATTTTTCTTATTCTCAAACTACCCCACAAAAATTAACTTTTATTGACATATTTAAAACTACCTTGAATTTTTTGTTTATTTATTTATAAGGCATATTTAATTACTTTTAACTGTTCAAATTCGACCCAAGCCGCAGTAAAGGAGAAGATACTAAATTTACCTGTTCATTAATAATAGACCCCATAGTGTTGTTGGTGGAGGAACTGCATGAACGCACATTTCTTGCATAAACGTAACTATTGTAAGGTCGCGGGTGAGCAAAGTAATTGTTTTAGTTCATTCACAAAAAATGCATGCTCACAATGTTATTTATTTACATCCTAATTTTTACCTATTTACATGCGAATCCGGTCACCTAGGGCCGCTTCCTTGGACGGCCACTCTGTGTAAATTCCTACATCGGCCACTACCCCGAAAGACCACTGTGCAAATTCCTACTTCGGCCATTTCCCAGAGTGATATTTATTCATCCGTAATTCAGTTAAAACCTACAAATTCGACGGAGCCCCGCTTCGCGTAGCTCCTATTTCTAGGCGGTTTGCCCTTCGGGCAGGAGAAGCTACCTAACTAACCTAACCTACCTATTTTCTGAACTGAAGTGGTCGTTCAAGGGAAGTGGCCGTCAGGAGAATAGGCCATCAAAGGGAAAAGGCCGCTTAAGTAATGTGGCCCTAGATGCGAATCCTTACATGCTACCAAATGTTAGACAACAACAACAACAACAAGTCAAACATTTGGTAGCATAGTGAACGGTCGTGGTATCTAGACTGAAGATGAGCTCTGGTTGAGTTCGAAACGCGTCAGTGCAGTTTGGTGGTGGTGATAGTTGGGTTTGTGTGATTTGTGTGTGTTCCTGCAGTGTGGAGGTGGAGGAACTGCATGAATACGGATTTTTTACAATAAACGTAACTATCGTAAGGACGCGGGTGAGCAAATTAATTGTTTCAGTTCATTAAAAAAACTTTCGAAGAATATTTATAAACAACTCACTATCATCCAATATCTTAGGCCGCTCCTTGGTGGCTGCTATAGGATCCAATGCTGAAGCAGCGGTGGGCTTGGGCTCCAGCCTGTTCAGAGCCAAAGCCATTTTAAGGATCTTGGTTGTGGTCGACCCTAAGGAGCCCTGAAGGCTTTCTTCTTCTTCAGGGTCCATGTCTTCGCTGCCGTCCATTGCGTAGTCATCATCGGTCAAATCTTGATCCTGGAAGAAGTTGCTTATTATTATTTTACTTTGATACTTTCCTCTACAGTCAATCGCTTTGATTCCTAGGTCACAATAGATCGATATCTCAGTAAAATCATTTAATTTTTCAACAATACTTATTGAATTACGTAAATGTCTTTTTCATCACACATGCTCGTCAATGGTGTTATTCCATGCCTGTATACTAAATGACAATAGCCTTGATTATTTTAAGGGAGTTATGGATTTACGTACAATTTTTCCTCCCAAGGGAGTTTTAACTTTAGTTTTAAAATTTAGAAACAAGTTACTTAGTAGGTATGACATATCAGACTAAGGAGGTTTCAAGTCAGCCAACGTTTTATTTACTTATATCTTTAAAACTTAGCTATTTACCCAATTTTACAGCACAAAACTTATCTACGCTTCATGTTACTTCGTTTTTTTTTATATTTTAAATTTATGTATATCAAATACTTTTGCAATAATTTTATTAAGTATTTTTTAACGTGTTGGCAGAATCTGGCCGTATGACCATTCGAATTCTAATCTAAGCATAGTTTACGTTATCTATGGTAGATGGCTCTAAAAAGTGACAATCTGTATTGGAGGTAGCCTATTATTTTATTAAATTTAAGTGTTTAGAGACAAAATAATTTTATTTTTGGATTTTTTCCTCGCAATGTGATGAAAATAATTGTGTGTATCACGGGCAGTAACGAGATTACAAACTCGAGTCATTAAAAGCCCTCCGCCTTCAGCGTCGGGCTTCTAATTGACCCTCGTTAGTAATCCCCTACTTACGGCCCTTGATGCAAAATGTACTATTATTATGAGAGCAGCAGCTAAGCTGAGTTTAAAATAAATCAAAGAGCTAAAGATACTATCTAAATGGCAATCGATTAATGTACTAAGTAATATCTTTATAGTTAAAACGATCAGAGTGGAAAAGAAGCAGAAGTGGATGGGGCTTTCTATTTTAGGATTATATTCAGCAGGGTTGCTAGTTACACTGCAGTAAATTAATATTATTGCCAGTCGTTGAATTTAGTGCTAGCGGCGCTCCAATATATATATATATATATATTAGGAGGGACAATCTTACACAAATCGACCTAGTCCCAAACTAAGCAAAGCTTGTACTATGGGTACTAGACGACGATAAACATACTTATATAGATAAATAAATACTTAAATACATAGAAAACATCCATAACTCAGGAACAAATATTCGTGCTCATCACACAAATAAATGCCCTTACCGGGATTCGAACCCAGGACCTCTTGCTTCGTAGGCAGGGTCACTACCAACTAGGCTAAAGCGGTCGTTCACAATTTTTTTGAAAGAATAACAAACATCCACACGCCCATCCATACATCCATACAAACTTTCAAGTTTGTAATATTAGTTGGATTAGGGATAGGCGTTGGATGCGGATGGCACGGGACCGATCTGTTTGGCGAGCCTTGGGGGAGGCCTATGTTCAGCAGTGGACGTCTTACGGCTGAAATAATGATGATGATGATGAAGGTAATTCATCATCTCTTCTGACATTGAACCTTACCTAAGCCAAGTTTAGACTTGCAAGAAAAATCGTGTAAGTTTAGTATATATTTTTCATGTACTTTTTTCTGTATTGTATTATTTGTGGTGTGTCAGTCATTGTATTGTTCATTGCGGCGTCCGATAGACCACCCCGAACTTATTCGCTTTACGACTGCGCAATGTAATGCGACGTGCACGATTTGTCTGGTCTGAACTAGGCTTTAGGGTGTTAAAGGAATTTCTCGGTCCACTAATGAAGTAATGATTAATGATGAATCACAATTGGGATGTCCCAATTTTTGACAACGTATAATAAATCGAAAACCGTTTGGAGAAATAGGCTTTGTGAAGCGTTTTCAGAAATCAGATTCCAAAAATATGATAAACTGAATTAAATAAAGAAAATTTAAGTAATGACCTTCATTTGACCCCTGCAGTGAATCGTCACAAAGGCAGATGTAAAGCAGGTCTACACTCTAAAGCAAATTGACAGTTTGAAATGTTGCTGTCCTGCTTATAATAGCAAAGAGTGACAAAGACAGAACTTTAATCACATGATGCGCACCTGGCTTTAAACAGTTGTCATTTATCGTAAAGTCCGAAATGTATACGAGTATTTCCAATGTAATTTTACAAATTTAATTATTAAATTACTACGTTACAAGTAAATATAAAAGAATTTAAATATCAGATTTTTATAAAAAAATATCTATTTACTATCACACCATTAAACAAACACGAATAATCGAAGCTAAAAAAGAGAAATAAATAAAACTATTTTGTCATGGTTCATTTAGGACCCTAAGCCGTGCTTGTATTATTGACAGTGACAAGACAAATCAGTAGTGCTACAGATAATGTTATGTACGACTTGAATTTTTCTAGGCAATGGAACGTGGCTCTCTCACTGTGACGTCATCCAACGTATTTCTTAAAAGAATTATAAAAAATTAAATACTCAACCAAATTCAAAATCAATGAAAATGATTTCTTAAAATATTCTATTCTTTCCAAAAAAAATATAAAAACTATAGGTTATTTTTTTTGGTGCATCCCAATTAAATGTAGTACCTACCAACCCTGCGAGCCGCATTCTTACACAATGAGTGTATATTAAGTGCCTAGCTTACAGGAATTTCTGTATCTATCTACACGTAAACGAGTTCTTGATAGACATAGCTAAGTAACTATTTAGCACAACATTCGACAGTAGAAAGATAAAATCGCTAAAGCGCCATATTAAGTAAGTATACTAATATTATAAAGCTGAAGAGTTTGTTTATTTGGTTGAACGCGCTAACCTCAGAATTCGAATTGAAAAATTATTTTAATGTAGAATTAGTAGTCCATATGGACTATAATTATGGATATACAGGGTTATTTTTAATTCACTGACATCCTCTTAACCCTGAATTCCTATCACTCAAACAAATGGTTTTTGTTTTACGACTTTTTATAAAATGAAGCACTTTTTTCCCATACAAATACACAGAGTATCGTAAAAATAAGAGGTAATCTCAAATTTTCAAAACGTTATTAGTACACCAAAAATATTAAGTTATGACAAAAGCCGTAAAACAAAAAATATTTGTTTATGCGGTAGGAGTTTAGGGTTAAAAGGATGCTAATGAATTACAAATAACCCTGTAATTCATTAGCATCACGCTACGATCAATAGGAGTGGAGCATCAATGATTAACGCGGACGAAGTCGCAGGCACCAGCTAGTATATGTTTTATGACGCTTTAGCGATTTTACCTTTCCACTATTGATATCTAAATCTAATGCATATAAATTGGCATATAAATTGGCTTGACCTATGGTCTCCCAAGTAGAGGGTCGTGAATTTATTCGCAGGTGTCCGCAGGTTTCCTCACGATGTTTTCCTTCACCGTAAAGCTCATGGTAAATTACAAATGTAATTTCACACATAAATTCCGAAAAACTGAGAGGTGCGTGCTGGGATTTGAACCCACGAGCCTCTGCTTGAGAGGCCATAGGTCAAACCAATAGGCCACCACGGCGATTGTTTTGTTTATAGTTTTAAGAAATAAAAAATAATCTGAATGGAATTCAATAGTTTCTCATTGCTAATTAATCACCAATATGTACTTATATAGAATTTCATCTATGTATTGAATATAGCCTTCCGTACGCAGCTTTGCCCGCGATAAATTAATTTTTCCGTAGGAAAAGGTATTTTCCCGCGAATCCCGCGGTAAAAAGTAGCCTATGTCACGCAGTGATAATGTAGCTCTCTAATGGCAAAAGAATTTTTGAAATCGGTCCAGTAGTTTCGGAGCCTATTCAATGTAAACAAACAATCAAATCTTTCCTCTTTATAATATTAGTATAGATAGATTAATAAGGTAAAAGATCCGCCACAAAGTTACGGATACAGATACGGATTTTTTCCCTCGGGTATCCGCGGATACGGATATCCGCTACATCACTAGTGGCAACCCTATTCGCAACCCGTAATGAGATGCGCGCGCAGCTAACGACATAACTATGATGCACCTAGCCCCGCGTCCGCCCGGTGTGAACTTTACTAAAGCACTCTACACATCACCATATAGGTAACGCCACCAGAGTTGAGGTCACGCACACAACAACACGTCAAGTAATGACAGCGGGATTCTGACATTTATTCGTACCGATAGCAAGTTCAACAGACTCAACATACAGGGTTATTTTTAATTGTACAGGACACCGTTGTACCTCTTCAATAAAATTGTTTGGTCGAAGAGTGAGCGCAGGAGTGCTATGGTTCTTGTGCCTAAACACCGGACCGCGGCATTTCGAGGAAGTTTTAAGTTTGCGGCGTCCAAGTGCTGGAATGATATTCCTCCCCCTATCCAAGGAGCGTCTAGTAGGTACACCTTCAAGCGCAAGCTGAAGGATCACTTAATAACGCTCCAAAAATCCTACCTATAAAACCGGCACTTGATATGCCAACCTGTTGTTTTACAGGGTTATGTTTTCGCAGTTTACTTTTTCTTTATTGTATTTATTTATTTACATATTATGCTACGCAATAATAAATCTAAATTATTTGTTAATTCACTATCATTTTATTAATTTATCTTTTTATTAAGTAGTTTATATAGTATATTTGTGTATCGTTCCGTGAGCCACAGACGGTTCTGGCAGAAAATCAGCGCTGCAGGCGTCTAACGCCTCAGCATAATGCTGAGTCAGCGACCGTTTCACTTTTGCATGGACACACATGCAGATCTGTGTATTTATTACTTCGTTGTTTTGTGAACCTTGTTTATATGTTTGAATTTGTGTGTACTTTCTTGTATTTGTGTGTCTTGTAAAAGTGAATAAATGTTTTCTTTCTTTCTTTCTTTAATTCACTGACATCCTCTTAACTCTGAATTCCTATCACTCAAACAAATGTTTTTTGTTCTACGACTTTTTAAAATGAAGCACTTTTTTCCCATACAAATACACAGAGTATCGTAAAAATGAGAGGTAATCTCAAATTTTCATAAAAAAAATTTAAATAAAAAATAAAACCTCCTTCAAAAAACCCCCAAAAAAACATAAAATAATAATTGATTGAACCGACCACAATAAGCATGAAAATATCTTTCTACTAATCTGTTTGAAGTTGGTGCCTCAGCACGAGCCAGCAGGAGTGTAGAAGCCCTATAATAGGTATGTAGGTAAGTTAGATTACTAGGTCCACTCCTGCTGGCTCGTGCTGAGGCACCAACTTCAAACAGATTAGTAGAAAGATATTTTCATGCTTATTGTGGTCGGTTCAATCAATTATTATTTTATGTTTTTTTGGGGGTTTTTTGAAGGTTTTATTTTTTATTTAAATTTTTTTTATTTCCAAGTTTTTTTTGGGTGTTTTTTGAAGGCGGTTTTATTTTTTATTTAAATTTTTTTATTTTTTTTCTTTTTAGTTGTTGCTAATGGCCTGGACTGGCACTCTTTACTGACTGTACTTTTTGCCTCTGGTTACCAAAGTACTTATCAAGACGAATCAAACGAGACCAAACTTGATGGGGTTATGTCGTTTTACTACGGAGTTCTTATGGTCACCATCCAACTTCATTGTCAGACCCTGGTTACCATCTAGGACCAAAGTACTCGTTGAGACGAGTCAAATGAGTCCGTACTCGATGGGGTAAGTGCCGTTACTTTATGGAGTAACTTTGGCCACCTTCCAGCTCCATCATCAGACCCTGGTTACCATCTGGGATCAAAGTGCTCGTCAAGACGTTTCAAATGAACCCAAACTCGACGGGGTTGTGTTGTTTTATTACAGAGTTTCTATGGCCACCTTCCAACTCCATCATCAGATTAGCTCCATGTCACAATAATATTGCATTGTCACCTGATTTACGCATGCATGTAAAATATGAAATCAATCAGAAACCGGGAAGTGAGTCAAATTCAACTTGCAAGATTTGACCCGTTGAGGAGTTCCGTTGGCCATCTGCGGTCTTCTTCATCAGATCTAGTTTACCAAATGACACTTTATGAATGCAAATGCTCGATTTGTCACTGAAAATACTAAAATCGCTTTACATTTCCCTTGAACTTTTGAAGAGTTCCTTCAATTCCTCATGGATCCCATCATCAGAACTGGATTCCGGTAACAACGGGACCAACCTTGAAGCATATGCTTTCAAACAACGAAAGAATTTTCCAAATCGGTTCATAAATGACGGAGTTCTGAGGTAACACACGTTAAAAAAAAAAAAAAAAAAAAAAAAAAACATACAACCGAATTGAGAACCTCCTCCTTTTTTTGAAGTCGGTTAAAAACTTTATTAAACCAAAAATATTAAGTTATGACAAAAGCCGTAAAACAAAAAACATTTGTTTAAGTGGTAGGAGATTAGGGTTAAAAGGATGCTAGTGAATTACAAGTAACCCTGTAGAATTACAAGATTGACTAAAAATTTCTTCAACCTATTTCGTTAAGAATAATTTAAGAAAATACATCTAGTTCAAACAGAACAGAAATTAAAATATTTTGATCTATTTTATTTAAAACAGATAAGCAAAGCATATTTTTCGCTATTTATAAAATACCGATTTTTTTTGCGAATATTTGTTATCAGTTTCAAATTGTTTTATTTCAAAAATAGGTTAACTAAGTACTTATATGAAAAAGTAAAATTATAATATGCATAGTATTGCGTAAGTATGTCATAATGAAGATCATATAACTTATTTTCATTCACTCACTCATTTAATTGATTCACTACCTTTTTTGCAATCATTAGTTTATGTAGCTGTGTGTGTAATCATTCGCCTCAACTCTCGTGGCGTTACCTATACTAATTTATGAAGCGGACAGTTTGAATTAATAAAATAAAATAAATAATAAATAATTTATTGCCATGGCATAATTAGGTACAGGAAGATCAAAACGTGAGCAAAGACGAATGGAAATAAACCAGCTACGTTCGGGCAATGGGCAAGTGCTAGGACACATGGCAGCATGCACCCAGCGCTGATTTTAGACTGGCCCCTTTAGCAGAGGCTAGTTGTGACATACAATACTTAATATAAAGAAGTATACTTACATATAATTAAAAAAAAGAAGGTAACTAATTATTACAATTAAACTAAAAACAGGTATGGCATGGATAACCATGCCATTATAAAATGGCTTTATGTGTGTCTCCATGTGGTGTAATTGTGATAAGCGTGTGGCTATGAGTATGTATGTGAGCGTGTGTGTATGTGAGTTAGCATGGGTGTGTATGTGTACGTGTGAGTGCGTGTAGAGTGTGTGCCCGAGTGGTTCAAGTGTGAGAGTGATTGCGTCGGGTGGTGGTGGTTTTTAAAATTTGAGCAAAGGCATAGGCTCCCGCAAAGGTGGAGGTAAATCATTCCAGAACTTGGTTGCTGCAAATTTAAATCCCCTTCAGAACGATACGGTCCTGTGCTCCGCTCCGGTACAATAAGCTTGGTCGGTCTATGGCTCCGAAATGGCTTCTTGCGATCATCTTGCACCCATTTCAACACATTAAATAGATACCGAGGTTTAGTGGTTTCCTAACATAGTGACGTGCAATACAAACTGTCCAAGTCTCGACGTTGTAGCTATTTATGAGAACTACAAAATGTATCTGAAAATTCAAATAAAAAGTTTTTTATTGACTCGCACGTTTTATTTTTTTGTGTCTATTACCGTTCAAGAAATAGAGCCCTGCGACAGATTGACGGACAGACAGACAGACAGCGGAGTCTCAGTAATTCACGTGGTCACGGAACCCTAAAAACACGGTGTATACGGCGTATAAACCGTTTCATCGGGTACACGAAAGCGAACTTCAAACGTGAGACAGTATGAAACTGGCCCCGCCACCTGTTTTTAGTCAGTAATCGCTTATATCCGTTACACCTGTACCACTACCATGAGTTTACAATGACCGTACTCGATAGCGACTGCGTAAATGATTTATATGGAGACTCCATACAAATCATTTACGCAGTCGCTATCGAGTACCGTCACTGTAAACTCATGTTAGTGGTACTGTGCGGGACAGTGACACGGGCTTTATGAGGCAGGCTCGGACCAAACCAAGTATTATCAAACTAGCTTGCTGCCGCGGCTTTGCCCGTTGCAGGACTCGTTTCAGAGTTTCCTGTGGCGGGTGTGTAGCATTTTTTTTGTGTGCTGCTGTATGTTTTTTCTGTGTTTCTTTTTTTTTGTTTATTGTATTTTTGTTGTTTGGCTGTGGCAATAATTGACTCTTTATTTTATTTTTTATTTATATAATACCGAAGTACGAAGGACTGAATGTATTAAAATACCGCATAGGTCAAAAGACTGAAAAGCTTTTCACCTATGCGACCTATGACTAACAAAAATTATATTATGGCAAACATTACAATATGACTAAGTATTTTATGACATCAGATACGCTCCCAACGGCATCGTATATAGAACCCATTAGGTTAAATAAGTTTTATAACAATCTTAAAAAGTTCACGGTTTCAGAAAAATAACTTAGCGGTCATTCGATATTTTAATAATTACATTCGGTCTATCGTATATCGGTATTATAATACATACTACATACATAATACGTACCCCCTGTGGCACATATTGAAGAAATAAGCTAAATTAGCATGAATTTTTAATGAATAAAGGATGTATCGATAGGTAGCACTTTTTATAGGTAATAGTCCTGCGTGCGAGTAGCTTATTTCTTCAATATAGGAATAATAACGACGATAGGTAATTACTGATAGCTCTTGAAACTTTTAAGTAGAATAACCACGTAGGTACTTGGCCTCTTGGCTATTTCTGATATAGGTATACCTATTAAGAAAAATATTCTGATACAGCTGACACCATAAATCGTCTGATGTTTGGTCTACAAGTAAACAGAGACATTACAACACACATATATAACTATTTTCATGACAGTGTTACGACACAGCGTAATTCCCCTAATCCAGGGTTTCCCTAACTGCCCCACGATGCTACTAAGCATGGGAGACTTACTGTAAAAACGTAACATTATTTTTCAACCGACGAAAACAAAAGGAGGAGGTTCTCAATTCGACGTGTATCTATTTTTTTTTTTTATGTATTTTCACGCATAACTTTTAACAGAGTAGTCCGATTTTGATGATTCTTTTTTTATTGTAATGCGTATTCCCCGAGGGAGGTCCCATTTAAATTTGGAAACAATATTCCTACCCTAAGGGTAGAAAGACAGGGGATGATTGATTGTTCAGTTACTGATTGTACTATATGACCACGCATAACTTATTACAGAGTAGTCGGATTTTGATGATTCTTTTTTTATTGGAAAGCGTATACCCCAAGGGTGGTCCCATTAAAATTTGGAAATAATATTCCTACCCTAAGGGTAGGAAAACAGGGGATGATTGACTAACTTTTTACAGAGTAGTCTGATTTTCATAATTCTTTTTTATTGGATAGATAGGGTACACCTTGAAGTTGGTATTATAAATTTGGAAAAAAAATTACCCCAAGGATGGAAAAAAGTATAAAATAAAAACTTTTTAACAAAAAATTAAACCGCCGAAAAAACTGAAAAGCAAAAAATAATACCTTTTTTGTTTGACCTTAATCTAGGTACCAGTTTGAAGTCGGTGCCTCAGCACGAGCCAGGAGGAGTGATAGAAGCCAATCAGGTAGACGATTATAGGTCCACTCCTCCTGGCTAAGTGCTGAGGCACCGACTTCAAACTGGTACCTAGATTAAGGTCAAACAAAAAGGTATTATTTTTGCTTTTCAGTTTTTTCGGCGGTTTAATTTAGTGTTTAAAAGTTTTTAATCCATACTTACAAAAAAAGGAAAAGTAAAACCACAGGACTAATTGTTTTGCTATACCATGAATCTTGAACGGGTATGTATTACAATACCGAAGTACGAAAGACCGAATGTATTAAAACATCGAATGAGTCAAAAGAGCGACACGATTTTTTTCTGAAACCGTAAACGTCTCAGAATTTATTAAAACGGCATCATACAGAACTCATTAGGTTAGGTTAGTTTTATAACAATCTTAAAAAGTTAACGGTTTCAGAAATAAATCGTGTCGGTCTTTTGGCCCATGCGATGTTTTAATACATTCGGTCTTTCGTACTTCGGTATTGTAATACATACCTATCTTGAACAGATGTCCATGACTCGCATTCAGCGCACGTTGTAAAAAAGGAGGTAGTACCTACTGTAATTTTGTAGTAGAACGTCGTTTTTTAGGGTTCCGTACCCAAAGGGTTAAACGGGACCCTGTTACTGAGACTTCGCTGTCCGTCCGTCCGTCCGTCTGTCACGAGGGTGTATCTCATGAACCGTGATAGCTAGACAGTTTTAATTTTCAAGTTGAAATATTCAACTTTAAAGTGGTAAATTTTAATTTTCACAGTTGATGTATTTTCGTTGCTGCTATAACAACAAATACTAAAAAACAGAATAAAACAAATATTTAAGGGGGCTCCCATACAACAAACGTGATTTTTTTGCCGTTTTTATAGCTAATGGTACAGAACCCTTCGTGCGCGAATCCGACTAGCACTTGGCCGGTTTTTTCCTCGCATTCAAAGTGAAAAGTAGTGTTTAACGCGAGACTAAACAACCTTTATAACATGACTTGTTTATAGTCCCTTGTTGAACATGCCACTATTTTTATTGGTTTTCTATATTAATATTATAAAGAGGAAAGATTTGATTGTTTGTTTGTTTGTTTGCATTGAATAGGCTCCGAAACAACAGGACCGATTTCAAAAATTCTTTTGCCGTTAGAAAGCTACATTATCACTGAGTGACATAGGCTACTTTTTACCGCGGGAAAATACCTTTTCCTACGGGAAAATTAATTTATCGCGGGCGAAGCTGCGGACAGAAGGTAGTCGATTATAATCATAATCTTTAGGAACTTAATCAGTGAGGTGTCCATGTAAATTAACTAAAGGTAACTAAGAGATTGTCAGATTCTATTGCAATGAACTTTAATCATAGTACGTATTTACTTGAGTATTCCTAGTAATGCAGATAACATAGTCATAGGGTTACTGACAGGTTATCTAACATAGAGACCGACATTCTTCAATAATACAGAGATTTACATAGCATTTGTATGTTGCATTTCTTATTACACAGGACATTATTAATACTAATAATTACAGTAGGTATATGAAATTAGTTTATTGAATCAGGCGTTAATTTGCGGAGGTCCATATTAATGAACTCAAACATTTAACATTTGTAGGTACTTTGATCACCCGCGACCTTACGATAGTTACGTTGATGTAAGAAATGCGTGTTCATTCAATTCCTCCACCTCCACACTGTACGAACACACACAAATCACACAAATCCAACTATCACCACTACCACCAAACTACACTGATGCGTTTCGAACTCAACCAGAGCTCATCTTCAGAGTAGGTACCACAACCGTTCGCTATGCTAACATTCACAATGGAGTCAACGGTTTCATGGAGTCTAACATATTTATTTGGTGGTTTGGTTTGGTTTGGTTTTGGTATTATAAATGCGAATATAACTGTGTCTGTCTGTCTGTTACCTCTTCACGCTTGAACTACCGAACCGATTTAGGTGAATTAAGGACAAGTTAAGTATGAAGTATCTTTTTCTATTTATTTTTTCAACTTCATTTTTTTATTACTTTTACAATTTTTTTTTTAATTAAGGACAATAAGAATAGCTTTTATTCCAGATAATTGAATAGTTCTCGCGGAATAGCGATAAACGAACTCTTCGCAGAAAACATAACTAGGTAATTCGGAACCATTACTTTTGTACTTATATGTATTTGTTAAGTTCACGAAAGTTTATAACATTTAAGATTATAACACAGTTTTCTATTGCACATCTCTTGATGCAATATACTCACTCACGTAACCTACTTGCATCTTGATTTGAAATTACGATTTAATAGTGGTTGCAACATGATTTATTGGTAATTATAATTAACTATTTATTAATAAACCGCCGATGGCATACACTAGTCGGCACTTAGAACGTCTTGGTTAAATCAAGTAGGTACTTGATTAATTTATATTTAGTACCCTACGTTATGGCAAATAGCTACTAAACTCATCTGCAGTTTAGGTATGTTCGGCCGGCGCTCCTCCCGGGAGGAGTATGGCAGTAGGTTGTCACGCGGCCTTCAGTTCGCACGCTAGCCGCGTCGCGCGTAATTAAGCATCTTTTTTTCTGTGATTTTTGCAACAAACAATGACTTCTAAACGATATTATAAAAAACTTACTCACATACTAAAGGTAGTTTACTGAATTAATACACACTGTTATCTTTCTTGATTTATATACCTACCAAATATGGGCGAGTGGGAACCCTGTGCCCTTGGTTTCGGATCAGCGGTGCCCAACGGAATATGAACGCTCGTATCACACGATAAGTTTTAATTTCGCGTGCACGCAGCAGGAGTAGGAAAGTTTTTATACCTAAAGTTGACCTTTGTTCGAGAGTGATCCTTCTGTACGTTAGTACTATTACTTATTCTGTGCTAAACTAAAGAATTTGTAACGAAATCAAATATAAGGGCTTAGTTTCGATAATTTTTCTCAGTTTCGTTGCAATTTCAGAATTTCGTATATATTCAACGACCGCTTTAGCCTAGTTGGTAGTGACCCTGCCTACGAAGCAAGAGGTCCTGGGTTCAAATCCCGGTAAGGGCATTTATTTGTGTGATGAGCACGAATATTTGTTCCTGAGTTATGGATGTTTTCTATGTATTTAAGTATTTATTTATCTATATAAGTATGTTTATCGTCGTCTAGTACCCATAGTACAAGCTTTGCTTAGTTTGGGACTAGGTCGATTTGTGTAAGATTGTCCCCCTAATATTTATTTATTTTTATTTTTTATTTTATTAAAAAAGGGTAAATAAAAAAAGTAAAGTAAAAATCTAAATTTGTTTACAATAATCATACACAAATATTTGAAACAGTATAAAGTACAAACTAACTTAAGGTTTAAGCCTAAACTGCTCCTTCACAACGACACGCATTGCTACGCTAACGATTATTTATAAGAATTTACAGATCAATCAACGTATACAGTACGTCGCAAATTGTAGGTAAAATAATAGCCATGTAAGTGTAGGCCACCGAAAGCCGGTCTCGCGCAGCGCGTTTAGCGCCAGGCACCCGTCGATGAGACTTCCCTACAAATAAACAAACAACTCGTGATAGATACAGGGGCTAAATTCAGGAACGGCCCTGTTGGGTTTGCGAGCGATAATTCGATCGTTTGCGAGAGGATAGGGATGAACAGCTATTCAGGAGCGCCAAAAATCACTGTTTTGGGCTGAGCTTGGGATGAGCCTTATTTTCCTAAGCTCATCCCAATAAGGCTCATCCCAAGCTCAGCCCAAATAATAATCGCGCGCATACAAATCGATTTAAAAACGAAAACAGGGGGATTTATATTTTATCTTATTATGAATTTAAGGCGTGCAAATAATATTGGCTCAGTTTTTCCTTAATGTTTTCCTCATTTAAAATAGTTTTGACTTCCAATGGCAACTCATTAAATATAAAAGGAACCTTATCTGGAGACTTTTCTTTTGGTTTGAGAGGAAATATATTTTTAAGCGACCTTAATTTCAGCTCATTATATCCTATTTAAGTGTGTGTTTACTTGCAAGTCCATAACTAGGTACTTAGCCCATAAGGTTGTATTGATTCCCCTTAGTGATTTGTACAACAATAACAATATTTAATAAAAAAGGGAAAAGAAAACCAAAACTAACTTAATAAATTTATTTGACATCAGTATTTCGCATACATGCCCACTTTTATTGAAGTTGTGGATATTCAACTCCCGTTAGCAATGTTTCCTACTATGATATCGAGTCTTCAATTAGAGTTGTTCCCTTAAAGCATAGCAACTAGCGACTCTTGAGGTTGCAAAGGTAACTCAAGGTACAATCAGCGGGATAAAACTTTTAATGACACTATCCTTAAATAACGCGGCATTGACCTGAGCCGGCGGGATTTCATCATGTTCTGGTGTAGCGACCCTAGCGCCACCTAGTCACCGAAGAAAGAAACGAAGGATGATAAACGGCGCGATCCGGTGCCAGTGGCAATCCAGCGCTGGAATCCAGTGACGCTGGATCCAGCTACTGGATGAATGAAAATCAGCCTTTCTCAATCGGATCTCTATCGTGGTCTCCCACGCTAGTAACATTTTATTGCTGTCTGACTAAACCCCCAAGTGCCGGCCAAACGTGGCTCATATGGTCACCTTACTAAGGCTAGATTCCTAAAAAAAAATATTTAGTCAGACAGTTACATTACCAAACAGGTACTATAAAAATTTAAAAAAACCCAACGCAATTTGGTCGCGCATTATGTTTGAAAATAAATTAAATGCCCATTATGCGTCTGAGATCCCTTCTGCAGCTAACAAAAGAGCTTAAAACTTTGAAACGGCAGAACCGATTGTGATGTTTCACCACCCATTGATTAATTTTAACTGACGGATAAATGTGATGCCGTCTCCGTCTATTCGAACAAACAAACAGAGATGGCATCACATTTATCCGTCAAATAAATTTGATCAATGGATGGTGAAACAGGGGGTAAATGAACCTGTCGGCGTTTTTCCAAATGAGCCACTAAATGCTGTCGGGACACGTTTTTAAATATGAATGACATCATTTTCAACACGGGACAATTAAAGCGTCAGTTGATGAACCTTAATAGTGCAATGCCATAATTGTACGCAACATTCAATTACGACGAGAAACAAACGATTATTGCATCATGGTGTGTGGTGAAGTTAGTGCCTCACTAAAATTACAATCCTTGGAGTTTTAACGGATATTTTCCAAATAAATAAAGAAAGAAGAAAGAAAATACATTTATTTACAACAACACAAGACACATATAATACTGGCACAGAGGATCAGCATTGTCATCCAACGTGGCAATGCTGCCAGCCTTCTGGGCACGATACCCATAGGCAGCGATCTGGGGTAAATTTTTTATTTATATTTTTTTAAGTTTAGTTTTTAATTTTAGTTTTAATTTTGATGATATGTCTTGTGATGTCGTAAATAAAATTTCAGTACAATTGTATGGTCAAAAAAAAATTTTAAATAAAAAATAGAACCGCCTTCAAAAACGCCCAAAAAAATATTAAATAAAAATTTAACCGACTATAATGAGCATTATAATATCTTTCTACTAATCTGTTTGAAGTCGGGCCTCAGCACGAGATAGCAGGAGTGGTAGAAGCCCAACAGATAGTAGGTATAATAGGGATAATAGGTAGGTAAGATAAATTACTACTATAAAGTTTGAGGTCCCAGGTTCGGTTCCCGCGTCGGGGCAGATATTTGTATGAAAAACACGAATGTTTGATCTCGGGTTTTGGGTGTTTAATATGTATTTAAGTATGTATCATCTATATAAGTATATTTATCCGTTGCCTAGTACCCATAACACAAGCTTTGCTTACTTTGAGACTAGGTCGATTGGTGTGAATTGTCCCGGGATCTTTATTTATTAATTTAATTACTAGGTCCACTCCTGCTGGCTCGAGCTGAGGCCCGACTTCAAACAGATTAGTAGAAAGATATTATAATGCTCATTATAGTCGGTTAAATTTTTATTTAATATTTTTTTGGGCGTTTTTGAAGGCGGTTCTATTTTTTATTTAAAAATTTTTATTTTTGGCTTTTTAGTTGTATTGGTATAAAAAAGATGCGTAGGCGTAGCCAGTAAACGAAGCCCCGCTTCTGTTTACGCTCTGAGGATCGCAAGGTAACTAACGAACTTAACCAGGTTAAACGGGGGTAGTTTGAAGGTATTTTTTTAATGCGGGAAGCTCTGCCCCCCGAGCCCCCCGTTCCAGTAGCGAGGCTTCTGTTACTACTCTGAGGGACGCTAGATAAACTGACGAATTTAACCAAGTGAAACGGTAGATGGTTCAACAGATTTTTTTATTGCGGGGGGCTCTGCCCCCCGAGCCCCCCTCCCCTCCAAGAGCGGGGCTTTTATTTTCACCCTGAGGGACGCAAGACAGCTAACTAACCTAACCAGGTTAAACGTTAAGTGATTTGAAGGTATTTTTTATTACGGGAGCTCCGCCCCCCAAGCCCCTCTACCGGTAACGAGGTTTCTATTTCCACTCTGAGGGACGCAAGATAACTGACGAATCAAACCAGGTTAAACGGGAGGTGGTTTAAGAGTACTTTTATTGCGGGGGGCTCCGCCCCCCGAGCCTCCCTCCAACGGCGGGGCTTCTATTTCCACTCTGAGGGACGTAAGATAACTAATGAACCTAACCAGCTCCGCCCCTAACAGGGTTTAAAACAGGTTTGGTTTTAAACAGAGGGTGGTTAAAAGGTGTTTTTTATTACGGGGGGCTCCGCCCCCCGAGCCCCCCTTTCAATGCCAAGGCTTCTTTTTCCACTCTGAGGGACGCAAGATAACTAACGAATCTGGTAAGTTAAACGGGAGGCGGTTTGACAGGTTTTTTATTTCGGGGGGCTCCGCCCCCCAAGCCCCCCCTCTAATTTCACTTTGAAGAGCGCAAGGTAACTAACGAACCTAAACAGGCTGAACGGGGAATGGTTTCAAAGTAGTTTTTTAAAGCGGGGGGCTTCGCCCCTGAGCCCCCCCTTTATTATCACTTTGATGAGCGCAAGGTAACTAACGAACCTAACCAGGTTAAACGGGGGATGGTTTGAAATTTTTTTTATAGCGGGGGGCTTGGCCCCCCGAGCCCCCCTCCGCTGCCTGAACTTCCATTCCCACTCTACGGGACGCAAGATAACTAACGAACCTAATAAGGTTAAGCGAGAGGTGGTTTGTAGGTATTTTTTATTGCCATACCTACGTACTATAGTTTAGGTGAATAACTAACACAATTCTTAGGACTGCTTTAGCGAATTAATATTAGTAATAAAACGTAACGTAGGTAATTCGATGTTCTTGTTATCAATATAAAGACGAAAAATATGCTTTAGGACTTTCAACAGTATGCCAAACATTCTTCGCCAGAAAATTTTAGAATGATCAACATTATGCGATACAACAGGCACTCTTTGCTGACTGTACTTTTTGATCCTGGTTACCAAAGTACTCGTCAAGACGAATCAAACGAGCCCAGACTCGATGGGGTTATGTCGTTTTATTACGGAGTTCTTATGATCACCTTCCAACTCCATCTTCAGACCCTAGTTACCATCTAGGATCAAAGTACTCGTCAAGACAAATCAAATGAGCTCAAACTCAATGCGGTCGTATCGTTTTATTACAGAGTTTCTATGGCCATCTTTCAGCTCCATCATCAGATCAGCTCCATGTCATAATTATTTTGCATTGTCATCCAATTCACGCATGTCTGCAAAATTTCAGCTCAATTGGAAACCGGGAAGTGGGTCAAATTTAACTTGCAAGATTTAACCCGTTGAGGAGTTCCGTTGGCCATCTACGGTCTTCTTCATCAGGTCCAGTTTACCAAATGATACTTTCTGAATGCAAATACTTCACTTGATACTAAAAATGCTAAAATCACTATAGGTTTGCCTGTAAAATTTGAAAGTTGCCCTCGATTTCTCTAGGATCCCACTATCAGATCTTAACTTGGTGCCAATGGGACCACCTCAGGAGTATATTGTTTCAAACAAAAAAAGAATTTTGAAAATCGGTTCACAATTGAGGGAGTAATCGCGTAACAAACATACAAAAAAAAAGAAAAAAAAAAAAAAAACATGCAGACGAATTGATAACCTCCTCTTTTTTTGAAGTCGGTTAAAAAAGACATCATCAATATTTTTACAAAACAAAAGACAACACGAAAGCTAAAGACAACGTAATGCTGAGGCGTTTATAGAACCACACGCTGACTTTAAGCCAGTACCGTTGGTGACTGAGACGTGACCGCTAACGATGGGCCTCATAAGGAAAGTCACTCAGAGGGCGATGGAGAGGGCTATGCTCGGAGTTTCTCTGCGGGATCGGATTAGAAATGATGAAATCCGCGCAAGAACGTCACCGACATAGCTCGAAGAATCGCCAGACTCAAGTGGCAGTGGGCAGGGCACATCGCTCGTAGAACTGATGGCCGATGGGGCAAAAAGGTTCTCGAGTGGCGTCCACGGACCGGAAGACGCAGTGTAGGTAGGCCTCCAACAAGATGGAGCGTCACCTGGTTAAGGTTGCGGGATCACGTTGGATGCGGATGGCACGGGACCGATCTGTTTGGCGAGCCTTGGGGGAGACCTATGTTCAGCAGTGGACGTCTTTCGGCTGAAATGATTGTCTATATTGGTGACACCCGGATCGCTGTGTAGATAGACAAACTGCACACTAATAGCTGCTGCGCTGCAGCTACATTAAACTACATGCGTAAATAGATAATTTGTAGATTATAAAAGCAAATAATAATAACAAAAGTTGTAAGTAGGTGTTTGTTGTTGTTGTAAAACATGTTAAGTAAACATCCAACGGACATCCAGGCTGGAGTGTCCTCACCCTTGGCCCGTATGCTTTATGTTTCCTAATACGAACTGCCGAAATGGAGTTCACTCCAATCGTCTGTATTTCCTGATTAGTTACAGCCTAAGGCTCTTCAAGGCTAGAATGAATAGGCTGCTACTGAACCAGCGAACTGAAGTCTTCAATCAGTGCTTCCTACCCGTCATGACATACGGTGCCGAAACATGGAAACTCACGGTAGGGCTGGTCCTCAAATTTAAAGTTGCTCAACTTGCTATGGAAAGGGCTATGCTCGGAGTTTCTCTGAAAGATCGAATTCGTAACGAAGTGGTCCGACAGAGAACCAAAGTTAACGACATAGCCCACCGCATTAGCACGCTCAAGTGGCAATGGGGCGGCCATATAACCCGAAGATCCGATAACCGTTGGGGAAGACGAGTTGGAGGAGCGATGATCTTCGCAAGGCGGCTGGCAAGAGATGGATGAGAGTGGCCGAGGATCGTGCTCAGTGGCGTGCCATGGGAGAGGCCTATGTGCAGCAGTGGACGAACATAGGGTGATGATGGTGATGATGAACCACCGAGATAAACCCGTTGGCCTCATATGCACTTTTTATCAGCTAAGATAGAAGTCAATCATGGCAGACAATTATCAAAATTCAATGTCCCTACCAAAACTGATTTTATACAGGCAATAATGCGAAAATTGTTTTAAACTACTAAAACAATGCGCTCGAGAATTTCTGATGATCAATTTTTTTTACTAATCTGATCCCTTATCCTTGACGTGCGGCCACATATACGGGGCTTATATTTGGTAGAGGTACTTAACCGGGTACAAGGTATCCTCCTGTATGTTAATCTGACGCGCTTTAGTAAATCCCGAAATTTCCTCTTGAGATCCTCTACTATTAGGCACACTCGGTCCATTCATGAATCGATTATGCCGGCGAAGTCGCGGGCTAAAGCTAGTGTTAAATAAATGTATTTAGAACGAATGAATAATGGCTTGCAGTGCAGGCCACCTTCACGAATTAGCATTGCTATTCAATGAAGGAATGCTTCTCGGTACAGGTTACGGAGCTTGTGCGGCTAAACTACTATATTGTCATTTCACATTTCATTCATGTCATTGTATAAATACATTCAATTTATTTAGTTAGTTAGACCGAGAAACTACAGGTTAATTCGGGAGAACCCTACACCAAATGAAAATGGACCCCTCACCATCATTATTTAAGTTAAACTACACCTTTTTTAACTTCAAAAAGTTAAAAGCTTAATTCTCTACAATAACGGACACCCAACAACAACTAAAATTGCTAAAGGTAAAACTTTTTCACTTTCACGACTTTCTTTGATTACAATGGAAGTAAATTGTCCCATTTTATCACATTTTGACGATGTCAATGTTAAGTAGAAATTTTAAATGTAGAGTATTTGTTTAACGGGTGAATCAACTTTTTTGTGTTTTTTACTTTACTTTTACTTGGTCCCGGGTTTGTGCCTAAGCATTTTTCTATGAATAATCAAACCTAAGTTGTCCAGGATACAATTTTTTGTGTAACCATAGCAACGGGTGGCAAGAAAAAGTTGATTCTCCCTAACATTAAAAAAAAGAACTGAAACAATTACTGTGCTCTGGCCTTTGCCAGCAGTGGAACGTATATAGGCTGGGATGGTGATAATGATGATGAAGCTATTGGGTCGCGGGCTTCAAATATATTTATACTTTGGGTCGCCAGTTAAAAAAGTTAGAACCACTGCCTTAATATTATAATGTTTTCGAAGTTAGTCTGAGTATGAATGAACCGATTTTTTTTTGTTTACATAAAACTCTTTCGCCTGTCATATCTCAAAGTGATTGGCAGGAAGGTATATTTACCTAATTAATTTCTGAACCGTCAAAAATTAAATACCTATCTTGCATTTATAATGCACGTTAAGATTAAATAATAATTATTGTGAAAAGTTTATTTATTTGAAATATCAATTTCTATACAAATAATAAAGACACCAAAAGGGTTACCTATCAAAATTTAGAATTATTTTATTCCGAATATTTAAAATCCCGAATGCTTCATTTATCCGAATGCATTTTTTTCTGAAACTGTAAATATTTCAGGATTTTTATAAAACAACCCTAACCTAACCTAAAGGGTTCTACACGATGGTCCTGAAATAAATCCTGAAATATTTACAGTTTCAGAAAAAAAAGCTTTCGGACAAATGAAGTTTTCGGGATTCTAAACCTTCGGAAATAAAATTTTCTAAACATCGATAGGATTCCCACCAAAAGACGTCAAAATTAATTTCTTTTTCATTTTTTTATTGGATTCGTGTTGTAGCTTGTGTGGAATTCAAACGTTCATGTACAATAACATTAAATAATTTAACTAAATATAAATTTTCGAGAGCTCGGATTGGATTTAACAATAAGAAAAGTATCACCGACAAAGCCGTAAGTTTTACATTATTTCATACAATATTTGCACGTTTAACAATTTAATTTCGGGTGTTTTCAAAACATTGATAGAATATTGTTTTAATTTGATTGCGTCTTTATTTTTAATGGGTAGGTTATTTTCACTGTTTCTTAGGGAATAACAATAGACTGTCGCACTAACCTCATCATTCCAGTCACCATACTCCTCACCATAAGGCCTCCTTTGCATCTTCATGAGCATATCCATCTGCTCATCCGACATGCCCCACTCCTGCATAGCGTCCAGCAATTCCTCGTCATCATCAACGAAGTTCTTTTCAGGTGTCAAAGAGTTCAATCGGTCCAATTTCTCAAGTATCTTTTCCATAGGACGTTCAGTTTGCGGTGCCGAAAACCTTTCCACTTTCTTGTAGAGTTTTGCTAACCGTTCCGGGATGCCAATTTCAGGTGGGCTGGTGGGTGTGAATTTTTCTAGTTTTTCGTAGAGTTGGTCTAGTCGCTCGGAGAGAGTGGGGGGATCGGCGACTATGGCCGCGCGGAATAGCGGCGCGAGCATGAAAAATAACAGGGGACGCAGCATGGTGCGCGTGCGACGGTCGGCGTGGGACTGAACGACACATGGCGCGCACGTTGCCGCGACCACGGCGGGAATCGGGATTGTTTTTTTTCGATCTTGGCTACTGGTTTTTTCTCATTTTGAATTGTTTTGACGAACGCAAGAGTAATTGTTTTGTTGTAAAATCTTGCAGGTGACTTGCAGTGGTCAGATTAATTGGAATTTGGTACGCTTCTGCCCCGATTCCCGTCGATATTGCAAATTATTAATTGTTTAGGTTTTGTTTGGAGAAAATAAACGTTTTATGATTGTATTTATACACCGTGAAATTTTAATGGTTGTTTTCCCGAAACGAGGTGATTTAGTATCGTTTGTACAATCGATTTATAATTACTATTTTGACTAGAGTCAAAAATCCAATTGTGAAAAACGAAAGTCGAAAATGACCGCAAACCAATAGTAACGCTTCGTTGGTACAAGTAGCGTACGATCGTACGATAGGTTAGGTAGCAACGAAGCGTTACTATTGGTTTGCGGTCATTTTCGAGTTTCGTTTTTCACAATTGGATTTTTGACTCTAGTCAAAATAGTAATTATAAATCGATTGTACAATCGATATTAAATCACCTCGTTTCGGGAAAACAACCACTAAAATTTCACGGTGTATAAAAAGCTTTTTTTATCTTTTTAAGATAAGTATTGTGTATTGTCGTCTTACGGTAGATGTGCCACTTTGCTTCGGCCCAGTAAGTAGCTCTTCTTTTGGTCCCCAACTATAACAACAACAGCATACATATGTTATACATATCTCAGAATTATAATTATCTTTGACATTGACAGAAGATGCATCGCCAATTCATTTATTTGACGATGGAAGCATTTTACACGTCCACTGAACGTAGACATGTAGTTTATTAAATTTTGTCATGATTAGTAGAAAGTTTACTTACAGCACTAAGGTGTTTAAAATTAGGTAAGTAATGTCTAGATATAATAACAATGAAGTGTGTTCGATGCCCATATATTTTTTGTCTAATGAATTGAAACAATTACTTTGCTCAACCGCGACCAAAGCAAAGTAATACAAAAGTAGTAAAGGTGAGCAAAGTAATTGTTGCACTTCATTAATATGAACCTCCGCAAAGTAACGCCTGATTCAATAAAATATATTTTGTCTTTTAAGCACTTTTATTTTTAATTTACTTTGTCATGCTTGTTTTAATAGAAAGTTAAGTGAATTATAATTGTTAGAAATAAATATTTTCTGCCAAGTTTCATACGGCGCATTTTTATCAATGGTGGTCTTTCCGGAAATGCTGGTGGTATAAAAATAGACATGTAAAAGAACCTTTTGAGGGCTCTTGCAGAATAAACGTTTGATTTGATTTTATTGACCAACCTCTTATACTATATCTTGTTAACCCTTTAACCGATATTTGAGTTATTTGTCCATCTCATTCGGTGCATCTACTGCACTTATACATATAGACGCGGGTATTTATACATAAAGTTATAAATACTCCATTCATCATGCGGCGAGTTCGCTCCTTCATATTGGAGGCGGCTGAATATTTTCTGATTTTACTTTAGATAAGGCGGCGAGGCAGATCAAGAAGAGTGGATTAAGTATTTCGGACGCGTATACAGGGTGTCCCAAGACTTAACAATAACCTGGTACCGGTCAAGAGATCAAATGATAACAGTTCTAGAAAAAATGAGGAAAAAATCCGTCACTTATAGCCTAAGATTCGAGTATGAAACGACCTTCACCGAACTGGTTAATGGATGAAAAGCATTTTAAATTAAATTAAATATGTTAATAAATATATTGCAAGTGGGTTGACTTAAAATTTTCAGTCCAGTATGATTATTTTTTTAAACAATTCATCGTTTCATTTATTAGACCTACGATATACCTACCAATCAAAAGTATGAAGCCTATAGAATATGCAAACGTTAATGCGTTAAACGTAAAATCTAATACTATACTATAAATTAAAAATCTTAAAAACCCCCAACGCAATTTAGTCTAAGATCCCTTCCGCAGCGCAGCATACAAAAGAGCTGATAACTTTGAAATGGCTAGACAATTTTTTTATGAAACATGTCTAAGAACCATCGCCAAGAAATCTGCTTTTTAAATAAAAAACCGCATCCAGATCGGTTCACTCACGTGTTTAAGAGTTATGATGCCACAGACAGACAGACACACACACATAGCGGTCAAACTTATAACACCCCTCTTTTTGTGTCGGGGGTTAAAAAGTGATATGTTAAGTATGTGATTTTTTTATCGCTTAACTCATCATAATAATATATTTAAATCTTATTGGTGGAGTAATTGCCAGCTTATTCCACAATCCGCTCTTTCCTTCACTTCTTTATACATATAAGTACCTATTGAATTTATTTTTTCTTTTATCTGCTCCATATGTGTCTTGGTCTTTTCCATTTTTCCTTCTATCTTTCCTTCTATTATAGTCTTAATGTAATTATCGTGTCGAAAGAAAATAAGTGACTAAGGGGCTGTTTCACCACTTTTCTTAAAGTTCGGATTAGCTTAATCATAACCTTATTTGACAGATGAACTTAAAATTTCTGTTTCACCAGTCTTGATTAGCGCTAAGTGACGGACAAAGTGTTATTTAATTTGACCATCAGATCAGGTGGCATTTAGCATTTTTAACCGTCACATAACTTTTTAATTAGTCAGGTAATTTTTTTGTGGTCATGGTTGGAAAGCCCTTCAGCCGGTTTCAGAAAAATAAATCAAAGTATTTTTTATTTTTTAAAGAAAGAAGTCATGTTAAATTGCAAACGAGGATTCAAATATCAAGATTTGAATAAAAAAATATAGGTACGCTTTTAGTATGTAAAAATAAATCCAAAATTTTGTAATATTTTTTAATTACAGACTTTTTTTCAGTGGCACAATCGTTTGCCACGTGAACTTGTACATCGCCATTACAAAAAAAAGTTAATCTGTCAAATGGTTTGGCGCCACTTTTCGATTCGTTTTACATGATTTTATTTTTCTTTGTTATTGTTAACAAAGTATCGTAAACAAATACCGTTTTTGGATTAATTATAATGTTACACATTTGTTTATGCAAAAAAATAGATGTATTTAAAATTTTTTTTTTTTTCTTAAATATTTTCCAGAACTAACTAACTTTGCCCGCCCAATTAGGCTATCGTTGAGTTTAGGGACATCCTGTATATGGAACTGAAATCGCACCAGATCTGGAGTTGTGTTGAATAAAATTAGAGGCCTAGCTGACTGTCACAGTAAATGAAAAATATCTATAGCCTTTGACGTTTTAAACCGTACGACTGACATTGAATTTTACTAGATTTAAGAAGTGCAAAAGCGTCTGGTCGACACCAATAGAGACCAAAGGGCTAGCAGCTATCTCTCTCAACGAATCGGCATCGCCATTCAACGAGGGAATGCTGCCAGCCTTTTAGGTACGATGCCACGGGGGCTGTTTTTAGACTTAGTCTAGTTTTAAGTTAGATATTTAGTTTATACTTAAGTTTTATTCATTGTTATTGTCTTCTAATACATAGAAATCTCGTGACACGGTGTTTGTTATCGAACTCCTCCGAAACGGCTTAACCGATCTTTATGAAACTTTTTCTCTGTACTCGGTAGGTCTGAGAATAGTTCTTACGTAGGCTATTTTTATACCTACCCCTACTCTTCGCAGACGGTGTCGCGGGAAGCAGCTGGTTTCTTATTATTTGTATTCTATGAATAAATATTTTTTTAGAATGGTACCGGTAAACTGGGGTTACATTAGGAAATTTTGGAGCTACTTTGATAGATTTAAAATGGTTATAAAAACGCAAATATTCATAGCTCGATTGAGCAAATGACGTAAAAAGTTAGGTAATTTATCAAGGTAGTTATTTCACTACCACAGAAGTTCAAAAAAATAAGGACACGGCGTAAAAACTGTTTTCCAAAGTAGCCCCTGCATTAGAAAGCAACCCCAGTTTACGTAATAGTACATTACTGCAGCGGCCGCGAAATAGGGGATTGCCGGCCGAGTAGTAATAGATGGCCGAGTGTTAACGAGGCAATCTAGAGATACGAGGCCGGCAATCCCTGTTCGTGGCCAAGGCTTGTATAGTGCTTTTCTCAAATTTATCCAAGGAAATGATACGAATGTTCAACTTATATATTCATATTTAATTCAAATTGTTTTTTTTTTGATTCCTGCCAAAATATTTATTTTCCAGCAATTTATTTGTAAGCTGTTCCAGTTAATGTTTTTGACGCAAAATCTTGAGATGATTTATATTTGTTCAAAAATTACGACCTTATTAATAATAAATTGTTAACAATAAACGCCAATCCTTGTTTATTTTATTGAATACCTGATTAAATCTAGCCAAGTAAGATATTAAAAAGTAAATTCACAAACTAAATTTTTCTTAATTGGCAGTATGTCATTGATAGTCAATAAAAGAAAATACGACCCACCAAAACAAAAGACAATCTCTTTGCTGGCCTTGGCCAGCAATGTTTGTATGAAATTCCATTATTGTCGTCTAATTTGAAATTGGAACGAATCTTCCTCAACTGCTATACAATGACATACTTCGTGTTCTATTGTCACGACTATAAGGACCACATTTCCTTGGATGTTTGAGAAAAGGAATTTCTCGGTTGACTAAAATATTTAAGGCCCGTTTGAAGGATATGTCAATTGAAAAAGCTTACTATGCGGTAAAAGACTTTATTGTAGATGAATTGTGACAGATTTAATCGTATAAAATTATAATAATAATATTAATTCGGATATTCTCCATAATTATGTTTAATTTATTTTATTTTATTGTATTTCAAACTAAATACAAACTGAAATATAGATGCACAGAAAAAACCCCAGAAAAAAGACCAATGCTGGGAATCGAACCGAGGTCCTCAGCATTCCGTGCTGCGTGCTTACCCCTACACCATCACTGGTCTAGAGGTTAGCGACGAATCTTTCCCATACATCGTACATTTCAGTCTGTTATAATCACCTTATGCTGTGATAAAGCGCGCATCTATGTTATGCCCTCTATCGAGAGACTTAACACTCCTTCGGAACTAACCGCTCACCTGGACCGAGAGATGGCGCTACTGTGCCAACTTTAACAAGTTAGGTATGTATCTTTTTGTATTTATTTTTTCAACTTCATTTTTTTATTACTTTTACGGTCATCCCGTGAAACCATATATTTCAAACTAAATACAAAGTGAAATATAGATGCACAGAAAAAACCCCAGAAAAAAGACCAATGCTGGGAATCAAACCCAGGTCCTCAGGTTTGATTATAACAGACTGAAATGTACGATGTATGGGAAAGATTCGTCGCTAACCTCTAGACCAGTGATGGTGTAGGGGTAAGCACGCAGCACGAAATGCTGAGGACCTGGGTTCGATTCCCAGCATTGGTCTTTTTTCTGGGGTTTTTTCTGTGCATCTATATTTCACTTTGTATTTAGTTTGAAATATATGGTTTCACGGGATGACCGTAAAAGTAATAAAAAAATGAAGTTGAAAAAATAAATACAAAAAGATACTTCATAGCTAACTTGTTATTTTATTGTATTATGATTATGTTGTTTTTAGGCTTAAGTACCATATTTATATTGCATGCCAGGATCTGGCGGTTGTGATGATCAGAAATTTTGTTTTTTAAGATCTTTGTGCCTACTCACTTCCTTGCAATAAACGATTTGAATTTGAATTTGAATTTGAATTTGAGTACCTATACATGGCTGGGTGACCGAGCGTCGCCTGGCTTAAATTCACAATACACACGTTTTCGTTTTTCGAAATTTATTGTGCTAAATTTTGATGGCAATATACCTAGTTAAGGATAGATATCTTACATTGTTTTACGCGTGGCGTAATGAGTGCGTAACGTTTATCTGCAGCGAGGCGGAGGTTAACAAACACTTTATCTAATCTGATCTGACCACATCCAGGTCACCAGCTTGTTCTAATACTAGACTGTGATTAATCAAAATAATTATGTAGACTTTATATAGGTATCTTTGAATTTTAGGTTGTGTGAATATGAAATACTTAAGTACGTATAATAACACCACCGCCGTGGTGGCCTAGTGGTTTGCCCTATTGACTCTTAAGCAGAGGGTCGTGGGTTCGAATCCGGACTCGCACCTCTGAGTTTTTCGGAATTTATATGCGAAACTATTAACTAATTTTTTTATATCGAGGAACGAAGGAGAGCCATAATTAATGAAAAAGCAAATTTGATAAAAAAAATAAGCTGCCCAAATTACTAATTCCACGTGGACGGAGCCGCGGGCAAAAGCTAGTTATGCAATATTTTTGAAAAATAATGCATTTGCAGTAATATAAAACATCTGTAGTCTTATTGTTTTGCTTTCAATTCAAAGCCTCGGGCTGTAATGTCAGCGCCATCTAGATTTAATAATCGAACTATTTTTCCGCGGTCGGTCTGTACTATGGCGATTGCTAATCAAGTCTATTATCATCCTTGCTACAACCCAAACCATCTCATTCTGAAAAGAGGCCTGTACCCTGCAGTGGGATGTGTATAGGTTGAGATGATTAATGAATCTGTATCGTAATCATATCTAGTGGTAGTATAATTAACAACATATATTTAAGTTCTCAACTAAGAATTAAATTTTAGTTCTGAAACAAGTAAAAAGGTAGGTAATACTTCCTTAGTTTGGATTTTAAATTAAATTTTATCCTTATTTTTATGTTAACGTGTTGTTAGGAGAATGTTGAAAAAATATTAAGGAAAAAATGAAGTAATTAAAAAAACTAAAAAACCCGACTGCGGTGTAAAAAACACAAAGTTTAAATGATTTTAATCATTACATTTATAGGTATAACTAAAAAGTACAAAATAAACAAATAAGACTGACTGGGTGTGCTGTTAAGGTCGATTAAGAGGTTTTACTTATGAAGGTAGATATAGGTATAAACGCAATCAGAACATTCAATTCTCGCCCTTTTCCACATTTCCCGGTAGTTTACATTATGAATAGACTGAAATAAGAGTGAAAATATAATTAATTAAAAATGAAAACATTGAAAACCAAGTTTCATAGCAGTCGGGACCCATTTGCAAATTATAAATCGAAAGAAAATTAATGTTTTGTAAACCGAAACACAAAATGTACGGAAAACATCATCATCATGATCCCAGCCTATATAGGTCCCACTACAGGGAACAGGCCTCCTCTCAGAATAAGAGAGCTTGAACCGTAGTTCCCACGCGGCCCCAGTGCGGATTGGGAACTTCAAACACACCATTGAATTACTTCGCAGGTGTATAAGGGTTTCCTCACGATGTTTTCCTTCAAATTCAAATGTGCGAGCCGGGATTTGAACCCACGACCAAAGCAGCAAGCAAAGGCAAGCAGAGGCTTGAGAGCCATAGGTCAAACCGCTAGGCTATGAATACATCCTACTCCTTGTAAACCGAAACAGAAAATGTACGGAATAGTAGATTGATAACCAAGGGTGGAAAGTGACCCATTTAACCTGAGATATTTCTGGCGCTCGAACGAAGTGAGAGCGCCAATAGTTCGAGGGGAAATGGTTAATTTCACCCGAGTTAGACACTACTTTTCATTTCAACTGTGAGGAAAGTAAAATACTACAAAAAATGAGAATAATAATAATAGTATGTACATTATCACCATCACCATCACCATCCATCCATCCCTCCATCCATCCATCCATCTATCCATCCGTCCTCTATCACCAGTAATTAGGTGATTTTATAGGTAAGTATAATAAAAGAAGATAGATTTTTTTATGTCGTAAGAATGCATAGAGTTGGCTGTATGTAACTTTTCCTTTGTCAGTTTAATGTTAGTAAGCAAATTTAAAAAATATGATCAAATTTCTTGTTTCAAACGGATGTTCAGCGTACAACCTCCAGTGTTGTATATAAGCTCCATGGTCACTACGTGCATCTAAATGGCCATGCCGAAACGTGAAAAAAAGTGTCGTAAAAATTAAAAAAAATTACTTTCCACCCTAGAGATGAAAACGCAATTTTCCACCCGGCTATCTACCCATGAAAATTAAACTTTCCAAACAGGAGAGATGAAAAACATATTTCATTTCAATCTATAATAATAAAGATGGCGCGTGGTGACCGGCCGATCATAATGCAGCGGTCCAGTTACCGGGAGTAAAAGCCGCAGGAGTCGGCAACCTTTGGATTATTGCCAAAATAATTTATTTCGACATCTTTCTAGCTACATACTTCTTTCCT
Organism: Archips crataeganus; assembly: GCA_947859365.1. NCBI lineage: Eukaryota > Metazoa > Arthropoda > Insecta > Lepidoptera > Tortricidae > Archips > Archips crataeganus. The sequence goes on along the minus strand of OX402053.1, from coordinate 2,074,850 downwards.
TCTTAGTCGGACACTCTTGTCAGAGTGGTCGTGGTTGCGCAGACGAGGTACATGGAGAGATGTTCGGTGGGTCGCAGACTTTTTCGAGGACAGCCCTCTTAGCAATTTGCTTCCATTTCAGCCGGTTAGAGGCGTTGCGGTACACTGGGCCATGGTGGACTCAGTAGCTTTTTTAATCAGGTCAGTTCAGCGAGTTGGCGAACGGCCGCGTGCCCTCTTGCCTTCCACCTAACCCTGGACCACCAACCTCTCCATTGAGTTCACAATCCTGGAGATGTGACCAAAGAACTTCAGTATCCGTAATTGCACAGTCGACGAAAGCCGGTCCTTAATATAAAGCTCTTTGAGGATGGAAACATTAGTGCGAAATGCCGTCCACGGGATCTTTAGGAGACGCCTCCAGCACCACATTTCCAATGCGTCGATTTTACGGCGATCCTGCAGTCTCAGAGACCAAGTTTCGGCACCATAGAGAAAGATTGGAAAAACCAGGCATTTCATCAATCTGACCACATACTTACAGTAACAAAATAATTAAATACATAGAATATAACTTTAGAATACACATAAAAATTAGTATATTAAATTTAAAAAAGGCTATATCTAGCTGTTGCACTAGGCTAGATGTCAACTGTCCAAATAGGATAAACAAATAAGTGCAAATAGGTATTTCTCAAAAGGCTTCATACAAATAGCCAAAATGTTGCCCGCCTCTGTCGAGAGTTAATCAAAAATATCTCAACCTAAATCTCCGCTTCCTGAACTAAATAATTTACGGTTTTACTGAAAACTGTCCAGCTTCCCTACAGAAACTACCTATTATATTGTATCATCATCATCATTCCAGCCTATATACGTCCCAATGCAAAGCATAGGCCTCCTCTTCGAATGAGAGGGCTTGAGCCGTAGTTCCGGTCCAGTGCGGACTGGGAACTTCACACAAACCATTGAAATTCTTCTCAGCTGTGTTCAGGTGTCTCACGAGGTTTTCCTTCAGCGTAAAGCTCTTGATAAATTTCAAAAGTAATTTCGCACATAAATTCCGAAAAACTCAGAGGTGTGAGCCCGGATTCGAACCCACGACCCTCTGCTTGAGAGGTCGTAGGTCAGACCACTAGTCCACCACGGCTTATATTCAATTATTGGTCGCAGTGCCTTTAATCGCCAGTCTTTTTTCACTTCTATTTATTTCACGATCCTTCCGACGAACCGTCCTAACGGGTCTAGAGTGAAGAAATACAAAGTAAGTCATATTAAGGATACTGTCAGGGTTATACTATACAAAACGACTGCCTGGAGGAAGCATCGTTATGATACGAAAATTACCCATAGTACACTTGCATGCAAGCCACAACAAAAAAATCATGCAAATTTTGACAACCGTCGTTAAGGTGCCCAACTCTTTGAACTCCATCCTGTACCACTACCATGAGTTTACACTAGTTTACGTGACCGTACTCGCTAGCGACGGCGTAAATGATTTGTATGGAGAATTGTACTCCCGTAAGTGACCGCTAGAGGCGCTGTACAATTCTCCATACAAATAATTTACGCCGTCGCTAGCGAGTACGGTCACGTAAACTAGTGTAAACTCATGGTAGAAGTACTGTCCACCCTACCGTATAATTCGGTATTTGAAGGAGATCTACATTTAAATATTTAGGCCTCTCGCGAATAGAACGGGTCAGGTCAATCAGTATGACATTTGTTAGATAGATAGATACAATCTTTATTCACAACAAACCCGTACAAAGCTCAAAGATTCATAAAAACAGAAAAAAAAAATGAAATGAAATTTAGCCAAATGAAATAAATTTTCTTACATAATCCCTAAATTAAGAGCCATGCGATGATGTTACGAATAGGCGCTGACTCAGCATGGACTGCAGTAACTTGCAGTGCTGATATTCTGCAGTGCTGTTCATTTTAAAATTGAGACTATTTGATATTATGGGACCATGGCAATTTTAAATTTAGCTACAGTATTTTTAAAATGGAAACAATTCCTAATGGAAATGGGAATAGGTAAAAAACAGGAAGTAACTATTTCTGATTTTGATAGTGAGTTACAGCATAGTTTTTTTAAACCTTTCAATCATCGGTTTTGCTAGCCAATGCAAATACTCTAGAAATTCTAAAGCACGGTACTTAATTAAAATTCATCGCTAGAATGCCGCTGTGTCTCTCCAGACTTCAGACTGGATGCTAACTCAAAACATTTAAAAATAACCTTTATAAGCTGAACTGTAAAAGTTAAGGCAACCGCAAATTGTTTCAGCCCAGCGAAGTGTTAGTCGAATTACGTTAATACAAGCAAAAGATAACTTTATTACAGGGTAATAAAGTTTCATTGACAGCAAATGTGAATCCCAGCAAAGGGTGTCGACCTTTACATGTGGCGACCACGTGACTGCATTGTCGGGTCATTCATAAAAGATGCCGTAATTGACTTAAGCAAAACTAGCTCTTAATGCTTGGTATTTAAGTGCATTGTTGATTATAGACATACCTACACTTCACAAAGGTTGTTGCAAATTCCAATATTAACCCTTAGACAGTGCAATTGCAGGAGATGGAGATATATTAATGTAAACAAACGATAGAGATACTTAGTGTATGGTCAAGTGCAATAAAAACGGGTTGGGTTCCTTGAAATGAAATGAATTTGAATTTATTTGCATTAAGCGTGGGATTAAATCGATGTTAGTATTTATTATTGTACAACACACTTAGCAATAGCTAAGTAATAACAAGCATGGAAAATTTATCGTCTTAAAACCAAATGTGAAAATTAAAAAAACACTAAAAAAATGGTTACTTAACATAGATTTTTTTTTATCATTGTTATTAAATAAATAAATAAATAAATATCACGGGACAATTCACACCAATTGACCTAGTCCCAAAGTAAGCTAAGCATAGCTTGTGTTATGGGTACTAGGCAACGGATAAACATACTTATATAGATAGATATATACTTAAATACATATTAAACACCCAAGACCCGAGAACAAACATTCGTATTTTTCATACAAATATCTGCCCCGACACGGGAATCGAACCCGGGACCTCAAGCTTCGTAGTCAGGTTCTCTAACCACTAGGCCATGACGACTAACTTTCAAACCGCTATAAATCAAATTAAAAAGTTGCTTAGGTAACTAGAGATGTTCTTTACGTGTACTTTTATGACTACCACAATTATTATACTTATCCTTCAACTACATTTTTGCTGCCATTTTAATGGGGAGCGAGGTGTATAATCTGTTAAATGCGTCAAATATACAAATTATCCTAAAACTTATAAGCGATAATAGAGTCACTTTTAGTATTAGACCAACTATTGCCCACGACTCCGTCTGCAAAGAATTCGTTTAATGCCATCTTGCGGGGACTATGGAATTTTCCGGGATGTAAACTACCCTATGTCCTTCCCAGGGTCCAAACTATCTCCATACCAAATTTCATCTAAATCAATTTTTCATTAAAAAAAACTAACCTAAAAATAACCTATCTGTGTATACAATTCGCCTAAGTCCTTTTCTTTATTATTTATTTCAATTGTACCTAATTATCTGTTGTTTGTTAAAGTAACCAGCGTGAAGAGGTAACAGACAGACAGATAGACAGATTAGACAGACACATTTTCACATTTACAATACTAAATATGGATAGTATGGATGGATATTTTCGAAAAAAAAGCCTATTATCGCCTGAGTGACAAGATTTTTTCTTCTAATTTTTCCAGCATTACGGTACCAGGTTATCGTTGGATTTTGGGACACCTTGCACTATGACCATGCCTGTACAGTCGCCATCATAAACATCGCATTCAAGGTGGTCAAAAATATCTGAACACACAGGTACGCGATTGACCGTGTTCAGATATTTTTGAGCACTTCGAGTGCTCCGATATTTATGATGGCGACAGTACGTACAGGGTATTATAAAATGAATCCGGAATAGTCCTAACCTTTAACTTACGATATCGAAAGGAAAATTGGAAAAAATCGAATACCTCATATTAAAATATGAAAGCCAGTCTGTATTCAAAACGTTTAACTCTCCATACTACTGCAAATGACTTAAACAAATATTAGTACAAACACCGCTCCCCTTGCACAAATGATTCATCTGAAGTTTATTTTCTCCTTCCCGAGAATGCAACTAAACAGTGGTTATTGTTGATTATGGTTCTGGTAATCGCTTTAAGAACCACCACTGTACTACAGTGTTGCAAGCTTTCTTAGAAAAATACAGTGTAGTGCAATAGGGATCGCTGGGCAAAAATTGTCACCGATTGGGTTCCAAGCGCCGGCACACCCTAACGGCCCGGCCACGACTTCGCGCGGTTGGCGGCGCGGCAAGCGTTTTATCAATTCATTGCGTGTGCCGCTAGGTAACCACTGTACGGCGAGCGTCTAGGCCGCGCAATGAACACAGAAAACGCTTGCCGCGCCGCCAAACGCGCGAATTCGTGGCCGGGCGGTAAGGGCGCTTGTGCACTACAAGGAATTTTACTGTCCGGCAGTCCGATTTTTTACGGTCCGATATGGCACGCCTTAAATTTATATAGTAGCTTGTGCACTACACGTAATTTTACCGTCCGACATTATATTTTTCCGCATACCGGACCATTTTTTCCACTCCGCGATGAAAACAATGAAAACTTAAGGGTTCTTATATATAAATATAAATAAGTAGCTGTAGACATTTGTTGCAATACTGGCCACAGTAATATATAATCGGCGAAAATTTCAAGTGTCTAGTTAACGCCATTATAAAGATCAAGTTAAAAACGCTGAAAAAAACACTTTTCTTGTATGACGGCCCCCTTACATATTTGACTTTATTTTATTTTTAGTATTTGTTGTTATAGCGGCAAGAGAATTACATCACCTGTGAAAATTTCAACTGTCTAACTATCTCGGTTCATGAGATACAACCTGGTGGCAGACGGACAGACAGACGGACGGGCAGCGGAGTCTTAGTAATAGAGTCCCGGGTAACCTTTGGTTACGGAACCCTAAAAAAGAAAAACAAAAAACTATTTAACAAAAAATTAAACCGCCGAAAAAACTGAAAAGCAAAAAATAATACCTTTTTTGTTTGACCTTAATCTAGGTACCAGTTTGAAGTCGGTGCCTCAGCACTAGCCAGGAGGAGTGGACCTATAATCTTCTACCTGACTGGCTTCTATCACTCCTCCTGGCTCGTGCTGAGGCACCGACTTCAAAGTGGTACCTAGATTAAGGTCAAACAAAAAAGGTATTATTTTTTGCTTTTCAGTTTTTTCGGCGGTTTAATTTTTTGTTAAAAAGTTTTTATTTTATACATTTTTCCCATCCTTGGGGTAAATTTTTTTTTCCAAATTTATATAATAACAACTTCAAGGTATACCCTATCCAATAAAAAAGAATTATGAAAATCAGACTACTCTGTAAAAAGTTAGTCAATCATCCCCTGTTTTCCTACCCTTCGGGCAGGAATATTATTTCCAAATTTACATGGGACCACCCTTGAGGTATACGCTTTCCAATAAAAAAAGAATCATCAAAATCCGACTACTCTGTAATAAGTTATGCGTGGTCATATAGTATAATCGGTAACTGAACAATCAATCATCCCCTTTTTCCTACCCTTAGGGTAGGAATATTATTTCCAAATTAAAATGGGACCACCCTCGGAGTATACGCTTTCCAATAAGAAAAGAATCATCAAAATCGGACTACTCTGGACAAAGTTATGCGTGATCATACATTAAAAAAAAAAAAAAAAAAAAAAAAAACAAATATACACGTCGAATTGAGAACCTCGTCCTTTTGTTTTCGTCGATTGAAAATAAAACGCACAATGAATTGATCACAATATAATCTAGTGCTTCTTGGCGGCGGGAAGGTGCAGCCTCGCGGCGAGTTCCTGCGGGACGTCGAGGTAGGTCCTCTCTAGTCCCACCGTCAGGATGAGAGCTCGCAGCCGGTCCACGGCCACGGCGTCCTCGTCAGCAGACCAGACCGTCATGGAGGAGTCCAGGGAGGAAGTCTCTCGGAGCAGGTCGAGGATCACTGGCTGGCTGTTGGACGCCAAGCCCGCGCGGACCTGTCAAAGGAAAATTATTTATAATTTATTGAATGAGGCGTTACTTTGCGGAGGCCCATATTAATGAACTGTAACGATTACTTTGCTCACCCGCGACCTTACGATAGTTAACGTTTATGTAAGAAACAGTGTACAGTGTGGAGGTGGAGGAACTGCATGGACACACATTTCTTACCTTTTTAGGGTTCCGTAGTCAACTAGGAACCCTTATAGTTTCGCCATGTCTGTCCGTCTGTCTGTCTGTCTGTCTGTCTGTCCGCGGCTAAGCTCAGAGACTGTTAGTACTAGAAAGCTGTAATTTGGCATCAATATATATATCAGTCACGCCGACAAAGTGATTGAATAAAAAAAAGTAAAAAAAATTTTTTTAGGGTACCTCCCATAGACGTAAAATTGGGGTGATTTTTTTTTTCTCGGCTAATCCTATAGTGTGGGGTATCGTTGGATAGGTCGTTTAAAATCATTGCGGGGTTACTAACATGATTTTTCTATTCAGTGATCTGTTTGCAAAATATTCAACTTTAAAGTGAAAATTTTCATTAAAATCGGCCGTCCCCCCCCCCCCCTAAAATCTAAACTGTTGGGTGGAAAAATTTGAAAAAATTCAGAAGGGTAGTAAATATATCAAATTTACTAGGAAAATTATAGCGGCTAAGGTTGCTTGGAAATTATTTGTAGTTTAAGAGTAAATAGTAGCCTAAGGTATAAAACATACCTAAACTTGGATGATTCCGTACACATACGAAATCCTTAGAAAAATATTACTTGATTTTTTCGTAATGGCTACGGAACCCTACCTTGGGCGTGTCCGACACGCTCTTGGCCGGTTTTTTAAAGATTTCCAGAGGAGCAAACTCTCGAGCATAAAAACTAGCCATCTCATCATCATCAATATACCGTTGATATGCTCTTTTGTGTTTTTAGGGTTCCGTACCCAAAGGGTAAAAACGGGGCCCTATTAGGTACCGAGACTTCGCTGTCCGTCTGTCACCAGGCTGTATTCTCATGAACCGTGATAGCTAGACAGTTGAAATTTTCACAGATTATGTATTTTGGTTGCCGCTATAACAACAAATACTAAAAAAACAGAATAAAATAAATATTTAAGGGGGCTCCCATACAACAAATGTGTTTTTTTTTTGCTCGTTTCTGATAACGGCAACAAGTAGACGCTTGAAATATTCACAGAGTATTTAGCTATGTATTCACTTTTAAAATAAATAATTAAATTAAAATAAAACAAATATTTAAGGGGGGCTCCCATACAACAAACGTGATTTTTTTTGCCGTTTTTATAGGTAGGTACGGAACCCTTCGTGCGCGAGTCCGACTCGCACTTGGCCGGTTTTTTTTAAATAAAAACTTCTCATATGTATGGAATAAGTCTAGGAGTGGACGATTTTTTGCTGCTGATGATGGACATCATCATCATTTCAGCCGGAAGACGTCCACTGCTGAACATAGGCCTCCCCAAGGCTCAAACCCCTTTCCATCCGCATCCAACGCGATCCCGCAACCTTAACCAAGTCCTCGCTCCATCTTGTTAGAGCCCTACCTGCACTCCTCCTCCTCTCATTCCCGCCTCTATAATTTCAAATATACGTAACTTATGTCTTTATATTACTCTATAATTAGTTTTATTTATATTTAATTATTTATCTACTTCGTCTTCTTATATGTTCCACAGAGGTGTCTCTACGGGTTCTGGCAGAATACCAGCGCTGCGGTCTCCGCAGCTTTATGCTGAGTCAGCACCCTTCTTTCAGAACACATGGCATTCAGATTAAGTTTAATAGTTTTACTCTTGTTCTTTTATTTCTTTCACTTTTATTGTTGCTAGCGCTGTTTTATTTCTTGTATTCTTTTAATCCACTCTTTTTTATTCTGTTAACGTCTAATATTAAATATTTTATGGTCCTTGATGTTGCTATGTATTTTTGTCTGTGTGTGCCTGTGTTTTGAAAAATAAAGGTCTTATCTTATCTTATCTTATCTTATCTTTATCTTACTGCATCTTCTGCGTCACAGTGATGGTCAGTAAGAGGGTAATTTACAACTACCATAACCGTAAGCGTCTGTAGCGGAATAAGAAAATGGCAATGAAACTCACAGGGAAAGTGACAGTCTGGTTGACACGATGCGCGTTGACCATCCTCAGCATGGTCCCGATCTGCTCCCTCGTGTACTCCCCCTCAGTGATGTTGCCGCCGTACTGAGTCGTCCAGCCTATCGACAGCACCGCACGGGGGTGCTTCGCTGCCAGCTTGATGAACTTCTCAGGGTCCAGGGGCTTGGTGGTGGGAGCCACTGGTCCTGCCAGGATGTCAGCGTTCAACCAGAGAGGAAACGTCACCTTTAACAATGTTGAGGATGAGAAGCAGGCGTGGCATCGACGGTAAAAGGGTAGGGGTTAGTAGCATCTACCACCATTAATTGTACGACATTTAAGGCAAATAAACATATTTCATTTAATTTCTGTATACAATCCTGACAGGGTTTAAATGTCGTGCAAATGTCGTTCCCACCGCGTCACCGCTAAATCCGTACTCGTTGACTTATGCCTGCTCTTCATCACTTAATTAAGCGATCCATTAAACCGCCCGCGCCGCTAACAGGGAGCTACGGTTAGTATTTATAAGATAAGGCACGCATACTGGATGTTGTGACAACCTTACTAATATTGTAAATGGGAAAGTTTATGTGTGTGCGTGCGGGAATTTGTTACTCATGAACTGCAACATTGCTCACCCGCAACCTTCAACTACCTTAAGTCCCTACTGAGATTTTGACGCATTTATTGCATTCATTTAATCTCGTGCTGTATCATTACTAGCAAAGCTAATAGTCCTGAAATTCATGTGTAAGATATTTGAGGATTCCCTCTAATGACAAGTGTTTATCGAAACAGGATTACTTGTAGTTCGCTCGATAGAAAAAAAAATCCAAAGGCGTATCTAAATAATAAAATAAATTCGTAGTACGACGTAATTACTGCACGGTAGGTCATAACTTTTTGAATGTTAATAAAACAAGATGTTTTCTAGGGCGTAGTGTTGTTACATTTTTAAAATGTGTATTTGTTTTAGTAACACGATGAAAATACCTAAATTCACGCGCAGTCTAACCAACCTATCTTGAGCGATCGTGCTTCCCCCATGTCTGATAGCCAGTTGCGTCAGTTCTCCATCGGCCCACAGAGTACTTTGTACATACTGAAACATCGGCCATCGGACGGGAAACTCGTGTCGCTCGCGCTTACGCACGGCTTTGATTCTAGCCGCTCTCACGCACACATACACGAGTGCATAGAATACCTAAAATCGATTAGCGCCAAAAGCTCGGTAGGTTGGTAGGTCGCGGGTGAGCAATGGCGTAGCGCGCCTTGGAGGGGCCCTGTTAGTTGGGGAGCTTTCCCGGGAAGCACGAGATTGAGTGACATCACATCGTAGATGGGCAATTTTATTTTGTTTTGACTTTTTTAAAAATTCGGAAAGTTTTATGTGATTTCTACTCAGAATAACGAGCTCTTTCGATCCTACTATTAGGAGAAAAAAAGTGTCCCAAAACTTTAATATAATTTTCGATTCTTCCATTCCGTTACGGTCATATAAAGTCTATGAAAAATGGTAATGGAACGGGGTAAAAACTCGGGACACTTTTTCCCCCAATAAGGCAAATTTTCCTCTTAATTTCCTTCCCCAAACGAAAAGGAAATTAAAAACTTTTTTAAAATGTCCATTCATAAGTTTACTAGACAACCAAGTGGCTGTTGACTGACATACTTATTATGTTCGTGAGTGTCATCTCTATGAATGACATGTTCAAAATGGCCGGCTCTAGACATTTCACTTAGTTTGAATGTGTCTGCAATACATGCTGCGGCACACGAAGTATTAGGGTTGCCATTGCCACATTAATATTTTTTCCCCTCAGCACCTCAAACAGGCAGATTTTGCTATTAAAAAAACAGTGAGCAAAATCCGATTTTGGATTCAAGAAGTCCAAGGAAGACCGCGACGAAAAACGAATAAGACTTTATTAAGAGAGAGACAAGTTACAGAATTTGACCAAATAAGATAATGACGGATAGCGAACAAGACGAATAAAGAATGAGTGACGAATATAGAATGAGACGAAATGAGAATTAAACGAAAAACGAATGAGAACCAGTTATGACAAAAGTTTCTGGTATCCTATTATCTCATAGAATACCAGAAACTTTTGACAAAAGTGGTAGGTAGACCACTTTCTCAGCCGACCATACCAGGCTACTGTTGAGTTTTGGGATACTCTTTGGGATGTCTGTATACGAGGGGCGTTCAATATAAAGTGAGAATGAGATGCAAACTCTTTTAATATTACGAAATTAAATACTGGCCGGTAAAGCTAATCTATCTAGCTGATTGCTATGAAAAAAAAAACTAACTGTCTTTTGTTTAAAAAAATATACGGTAATTTCTTTGCAATGCTATTGAGCACGTTAGCGAAAATGGAGAAAATTGAACTGCGCGCCGTTATCAAATACTTGTATTTGAAAAATTTTTCTACGGACCAAGTCAATTTGGATTTGCGGGACACTTTAGAGTCTAATGTTCCTCCGTATTCGACAGTCGCACGTTGGTGCGCCGAATTTAGACGTGGAAGAACATCGACAATGGACGACCCCCGCTCCGGACGCCCTACTACAGCAGTAACTGAAGAAATTGTGAAAAAAGTCGAAAACTCAGTTTTGGCGGATCGTCGTGTCACAGTTCGTTTTATTGCTGAAAATGTAAAGATTTCAACGGGGAGCGTGCATAATATTTTACATGAACGCTTGGGTATGAAAAAGGTATCTGCGCGTTGGGTACCAAGAATGCTTACTGACACGCAAAAACAAACTAGACTAGAGATTTGTCAAGAAGCTTTGAACCTGATGCAGCAAGACCGGGAACTTTTTTTGGCACGATTTATAACAATGGACGAAAAATGGCTCCATCATTACGACCCTGAAACGAAACTGCAGTCTATGACATGGAAAAGGCCATCATCTCCAACTCCGAAGAAATTCAAGGTGAGCCCATCTGCCGGTAAGGTCATGGGCTCTGTTTTTTGGGATGGTAAAGGGGTATTAATGATTGAGTATCTCGAGCATGGAGCCACTATTACGGGCACTTTATACGCCAAACAAGTAGCGACATTGCGCAATGAGATCCGCGAAAAACGGCGAGGTAAACTCTCGAAAGTTGTGCTGTTCCACCAGGACAATGCCCCGGCACACAAGTCCGCCGTTGCAATGGCTGCAATTCGTGATGCTGGGTTCGATATCCTTAAGCATCCTCCGTATTCACCAGATCTCGCTCCCAGTGATTTCTACCTATTTCCGAGATTGAAACAATACCTGAGAGGCCAGAAATTTGAAGAACACGACGCGGTAGTCGCTGCAGTACAAGATTTTTTAAGTACTCAAGATGAGACCTTTTTTAAAAATGGAATTTTAAGTTTAGAAAAAATATATACTAAGTGTATTATGCTAAAAGGTGACTATGTCGAAAAATAAAATGACATTTAGTAAAAGTTGTTTATAACATACTCATTCTCACTTTTTATTGAACGCCCCTAGTATGTCTCACAGACATAGTTTTCGCGCTCTCGACAACCCTAACCAGCGACCACACAACGCGCCCCAACTCATCACGGATTCACACGCTCTGTCATACACGAGCATCTGTGTGACCGACATCAACCACGCAACATTCAACCTTACACCTCCACATAGAAAGCCCATTTAAAAATACCACATCAGCACCCGACATTGGCTCGACAATCGAACTAGTGATATAATTTTGTAATTATTCAACCCTCATCAGCCCAAAAAACTACAAATGCTGATAACTCTATTTTTAAAATTAAGACTTGACGTTTAGCTATCTAGGTTGAAAATTCAATACGTTTAAACGTGTTTTAATCCGGTTAGACAGTGTAACTCGATCACGCCTCATAATTATCGCCAACAGATGTTTTATACAAGTTTTTGTGTGATTGAAGTAATATTCATAATAATAGTCATTTTCATAATAGTTTGACCACAATCACGCCTGATGGAAAGCGAAGATGAGATATAAAAGTGCGCTTAATTTTCCATACAATTTTTGAAGTAAAACTTCTTTAGGCACGCTTGAATTGTTTATTGATGGAACCTCACCTCTGGCTTACTGAACGGCGCAATCAGCTCCTGCGCGTTCTCAAAGGCTTCTATGCTCTTAAAATCCAGCTTCACACCCTTCTGCTTGTCCAAGGCCGTGCCTTTGTTATGCTGCGCGACGGCCGCCAGGAAGTCGCCGAGGGAGAGGTCTGAAGTCGTGGCTGGAGGGTGCGCCATGATGGGGAGGGGGGGACCATCCTTCCCCTTGAGTTGACCCAGGACTATGTCGGCTTCTAGCATGGCCACATCACCTGGAAACGTGTGATAAAATAAATATAACCAGGTCTAAAAACATATTTTTGAAATAAACTTAAGTTATTATGCAAGTACTACAATCATGATTTTTTCCAGATTGATACAAAAACATTGGGTGGATTGGTTACTGAGCCCAATGTTATAGGAGAGACCAAGGCGTCCAGACTCCGGTGGCTCGGACACGTAAGTAGAAAGGTTGGGAGACGATCGAGCCGTGAAGAGAGCGTACTTGGACCCAGGGTTGGGTCCAGGTACCGCTGGAGGGACGAGGTCCTGAAAGATCTTTTGGACCTCGGGGTCGAAGACTGGCAAGAGCTGGCTCAGGATCGCAAAGCGTGGTGTAATCTGGTGTTGAAGGCCAAGGCCCACTTTGGGTCACTGCGCCCTGGTAGTAGTAGTAGTGGATACAAAAAAATTGTAAGGAAAACTAGGGACTTTTTTTTATCGTCAAAATCAATAGCGCTCTTAATTCTGAGTTAGAAAAACCCAAAATTGCCTAATTAAAAAACCGGCCAAGTGCGAGTCGGACTCGCGCACGAAGGGAAGGGTTCCGTACCATTATCTATAAAAACGGCAAAAAAATCATGTCTGTTAATAATTGTTTTATTTTAATTTAATTATTTATTTTTATTTTATGTGAATATTTCAAGCGTCTACCTACAGCTGTTGCCGTTATCAATATCGAGCAAAAAAATCACGTTTGTTGTATGGGAGCCCCCTTAAATATTTATTTTATTTTGCTTTTTATTAGTATTTGTTGTTATAGCGGCAACCAAAATACATCATCTGTGAAAATTTCAACTGTCTAGCTATCACGGTTCATGATTCATGAGATACAGCCTAGTGATAGACCGACGGATAGCGGAGCCTCAGTAATAGAGTCCCCTTTGGGTACAGAACCCTAAAAAATGAGAGAAAAACACCCATGTAGAGCATTGTTTACACAAGAAAAAACCGGTTGTCTGTAAAGTCGGTTTACGGACGATAGTTTAACGTGACAACGTCATAACAAAACATTGATGAAATGATTGCATACTTTGGCCGATTGTGCCTTTCGCTCGCTCGTGCCGCGCTCTCGCTCCGATCGTTCATCGGCTCGAGCGTAACGGGACAATGCGTTATGTACGTTACACTGAGTCATCCTTTTTCGTGCGTGCAGCCGGCGTTCATCGGTTTATTAGACGTTGTCACGTCAAAAAGTGTAAGTTGCATTACATTACGGGCTCGTCAAGCTAACAACTAGTTATAGGCGTTAGATCGAGTGCCGCAGTGTAATGCTTCTCACCGAGCTTTACGGTGGACGGGGTCTATCAATAGGCATTGCGCGGCTGCACCTATATCTGTCGTGCTAATTGTAACAAACTGCTTCTCGGAACTCGGCTACTGGAAATACTATTTCTGACGGCGGAGGGCGCAAGGCACGGGAGATTCAGTTCAACGATTTATCCTAACTAGTATTATAAATGCGTAGGTGAATATGAATGTATGACTGTTTGTTTCTCAATAAATAAATAAAATATATATATATATCAAAAGTGGCACCAAGTGGTTCGTGTAATATTACACTCGGCGCTGGCTAGCCAGTTCCTTTGCTTGGACTTGGCTTGACACGCGGCCGCGTGTCTAGATACACAAGATTTTTTTTTTACTTATACACGATGGTTTTTAATTGGTGATTGGGAGTTGAAAATTATTGATTCCTAGCTAAAGGATCCGCAAGAATGCCGAGAAGGTATAGAAACATTTTAGTAAATTTTAAAAACGTATAATCATACTTATTACATACTTAAACACATATCAAACACCCAAGACTCGAGCCGAGCACAAACATTCGAATGCTTCACATAAATATCTGCCCCGATCGGGAATCGAACCCGGGACCTCAAGCTTCGTAGTCAGGTTCTCTACCGTGAAAAATTCTAATGTTTGGGTTCGAGTCTTGGATGTTTAATATCAATATAAGTATTATGCGTTGCCTTGTACCCACAACACAAGCTTTGCTTACTTTGGGGCTAGGTTAGTAGGTGTGAATTGTACAGTGATAAAAAAAAATTGTCCCCCATATTATCAAAATTATAAAATCGCTGACCTCATATACCTTGGCCTAGCAGCCATGGTAACCACAGCACGAACGAAGCATGTCCCGTCGTGTGGTAAACGACCACTGAGCGATTACGATTACCACCGTTTATTAATAAGGCTGGCAACATTGCCTATTCACCGCTACTCCATACAAGAGTACTTCTCCACCACTATAGGGAACATTTTTTTTTTATACAATATAGGCTTGCGTTTGGCCACAATCACGCCTGATGGAAAGCGAAGATGAGGCCTACGATGGAGCACGATGCAGTAACTATAGGCGGCGGCACTAACGCGACAGAAGAGACACTATGCGGACAGTAAAATAAACTTATCAGGGTAAAACAGTCAAGTTGATGGCACCAGTTGGCAGCACCGTCGATGTGTACGTTCCCTATCGTTGGCACGTAGGTAGCGATTCAGAGCGGCTACTACGAAATTCAAAGTTCGTATCATGCCGTCTTTCTTACTCGCCTATTAAATACTACTTATAAGTCTTCCCTTCTATTGACGCGGAATCGGCTTAACTCGATCGAATGTCTTAAATATGCCTACGCAACAAAAGCGAGAAAGATGTCGATCAATTTGGCAATGCTAGATAGGTACCCTAAATTGAAGAAAGACGTAACCTTGACTTTGAGTTTGAAATTCGATGACGACGACCCTAATATGGCTTCCTAGACTGACCATAGTCTTGAAATCGGCCAAGAGCGTGTCGGACACGCACAGGATAGAGTTCCGCAGCTGTTACGAAAAAATCTTTGCAAATCTTATTAATTTTACTACTAATTATACTGTCCGTTTTAAACAAGCTATATTTTATAGGTCAGGCTGCTATTTACTCTAAAAGACTAATAATTCTCAAGCAAACTTAGCCTTTATAGTTTTCCTTGTTAATTTGAGATATTTCCTCTCATCCTGATTTTTTTTCAAATTTTATTTACCAACAGTTTAGCTTTTAGAGGGGAGGACGCCCGATTTTAACAAAAAAAATCACTTTAAAGTTGAATATTTCGCAAACAAATCACTTTATCGAAAAATCTTCTGCACAATCCAGATCCAAATTTAAAAGACCTATCCAACGATACCCCAAACTATAAAGTTAGACGAGAAAAAAAAACACACCAACTTTGCATCTATGGGAGTTACCCTAAAAACATTTTTTTGTTCATTTTATTTTATCACTTTCTCAGGGTAATTGCTATATTTTATATATTCATGCAAAATTACAGATTTCTAGCACTAATAGCCACTGCGCTAAGCCGCGGACAGACAGACAAACGGACGGACGGACGGACGGACGGAGAGACAGACATGACGAAACTATTAGGGTTCCGTTTTGCCATTTCGGCTCCGGAACCCTAAAAACTCTATCACAGGGTGTGCAATAGAGCTGCCCTTGTGAAATAAAGGTGTACAGTCAACGTCATAAATTGTCGCTTTCAGTCGTTACGTAATTTCGTATGGCTTTTCAAACGTGACGTTAAAGTGCCAAGGTACAAAAGTGATCACTTATTTATGGCGTTAACTCTACCTACATAAAGGATGGCTTGGGTCTTTCTTTTAAAGTTTGGCGTTTGAAATCAAGCCTCTTTTACCGGATTTTTTGTCAAAACTGCCAATCGATCTAAAGATGGCTGAGCGTCACGAAGACCGGTTTCAAGCAAGCGCCTCCCAACTTGTGGAGTCAATACCGCAGGCTTTAAGGTATCTTTTGTCACGTCTTTGCAGCGCAGGTACGGACCTTCGTGCTTTCATAATTTACCCTCTGCAATCTCCAAATAGAAGACAGCTTTAGGTAACCGACAGTCATCCATACAGAAGACGTGCTCACACCACCGTTGAACACTATAGTGCGACAAGCTCGTGCGCAGCGCTCGGCGGAACCCTGTCGCAGGGAGCCTCTGCTAATAATAAGTAGTAATTTTAATAAGTGCGGCAAACGCTGACTGCGACAGAGTTCCGCGGAGAGTCGCGTACGAGCTTGTCGGACTATAGTCGGAGACTTAAGTATAAATTTATGTACTAACTCGCTAAAGCGGCATCCAAGTACGTTTTGTTGTTGACAGCATGAGCCCAGGTAACTGTGGTCAGGTTCTTCATATTTTCTTCATCGCCGACGACCACCGAGGCTGAAACAAAAAGAAAACACGCCGGTAAAAATAGAAAACTACCATTTTAGTAGATTATTTTTATACTGGCAACACTCCGTTACGTCAAACGATCAGCTGTGTAAATTGTGAACTGTCTGCAGTAAACAAATGCTCTATTTACGTAAGTAATTTACTGTTCTTGAATGTAATTAAACAATTATTAATAATATACTAGTTATTGCACTGACTTTTTTCACTCTCGGTTGTCATTTTCATGAAAATGTATTTAAAAACTATTTGTTTGTTTGGATACAGAGTACACTGACACTTCACTTTCACTTGTCAGGATTGAGCACGCAAACGCGAAGTCATGTCACTAGTGATGTGATACGAAAGATAATTGGTTTTAAATTATGATACCGATTATCAGTAATTCTTTAAACATTAATAAAAATAATTCCTTATCAGTCAGGTACGCGGAATAAGTACCTACTTACTTTCAGTATTTACGATTATAAACTTTTATTTAACTTGCGATGGTTGTATGTTTGATAAGGTTGAATTGATCGATAATTTTCATCCACTTCGAAGTGATCAAGTTGACTTGTAAAAATTCGATACGTTTTTTTTAAACCTGTTTGTTTTAATAATGACTTATGCGGGTTACAATTCTGCCGTCGTAAGAAAAAGGGGCACAACTAGAATTTTTTGTGAAACAGAAAAGGCGTAAGTGCACACTTGTTCTTTGTAAACTTACGCTGTTTCTTTTTTGAGCAATTTTGCAGTTGTGCCTTTTATAATTACGACGGCAGAATTAGACTCTCACTCTGCGTCATTTTTGGTGCAAAGGCTGTAAATTGCCGTTCAACGTGGCAACGCGGTCAGTGTAGAGTAACTTTGCGCCAGGAATGTTTGCGGGGTGAGTTATTTGAGTGTAAATATAATATAAAATATAAATAAATATATAATGTAAATTTTTAGTTAATATTCTTTTTTATGCCCAAACCTGAACAATAACCGAATACCATCAGGCGAGCCGCCATGTTATAATAGTTAACAGTTTTAGAAAAAATAAGAAAAAATCCATGACACCTCAGTTAAGCGATAATAGACATTTATTCGAAAATATCTAGTCATCATCAACATCACAGCCTATAACGTTCCACTGCAGGCCACAGGCCTCCTCTCAGAATGAGAGGGCTTGGGCCGAAGTTCCCACGCGGGCCCTGTGCGGATTGGGAACTTCACACACACCATTGAATTTCTTCTCAGGTGTGTGCAGGTTTCCTCACGATTTTACTTTACTGTAAAGCTAAGTAAATTTCAAATGTAATTTCGCACATTATATTCCGGAAAAAATCAGAGGCGCGAGCCGGGATTTGAACCCATAACCCTTTGCTTGAGAGGCCATTGGTCAAACCACCAGGCCACCATGGCTTATTTTTGTACTATCTCAATTTATTACTCTTAGTTACTTTTAGATTTAATTTATAATGAGTGTACGTAAATAAATTTAATAGATCCTACAAAATAATTAGATACAAACTTAGATATTCATCAGTTTAAATTAGTATATAGGTAATTACTCTAAAATGAGTTTACTCAGCTTTCTCTTTTATTTTATCTTTTTTTCATGAGTTGTAATTTCTTTGAATTATGGGCATATCTAATCTAGAATCTAACTCAGTGGCACGTCTAGCTCTGCTAATGCCAACAAAGATCAGTTACGGGAGATATAAATCTGTGTTTTAGCTATTATTAAATTGTAATATTAATTTTGTTTGTGCAGTGTAAGTCCAATATCGAAGAACTGGAGAAATCCATTCAAATTAAATGTTTCATAATAATCCTACTGTTCAGTTTAGGTACGTGTTTCAATTTATAGTCGATTAACCCTGTTCATTATTGGTTCCGATGACAGCTCTTTATATCTTATCTTATAAAATGTGCATGTTTATTTATTTTCTTCTTTCTTTTCTCAAAAAAAAATCAAACATTCTAGGCAAATTTTTGGAATATAAATGCAATTAAAATCGCTGCAGACAAAGTAGAGTGCAACAAATGCTCAGCGCCACTTATTCCAGAGTTAAAAATTAAATCGTTAACCCCGGATTACGCATAACAGTTCCACACATTTTGACACTACTTAATCCCAGGTTAGCACTTAACTCGAAGTTATACAGTTAACTCAGGTCTGCCCAGGTCCGCTTAAGTATAATAGCTATAAGGACGTGCTTACATTAAGATCTAAATAATGGCGAGGACTACAGTATATCAGTAATTACGACGTTTCACTCCTAGTACAATATTGTAAAGTTATTCGTACCTTTTCTAATTTACCTACTGAATATTTTTAGGGTTCCGTACCCAAAGGGTAAAGACGGGACCGTATTACTGAGGCTCCGCTGTCCGTCCGTCCGTCCGTCCGTCCGTCCGTCCGTCCGTCTGTCCGTCTGTCCGTCTGTCCGTCTGTCCGTCTGTCCGTCTGTCCGTCTGTCCGTCTGTCCGTCTGTCACCAGGCTTTATCTCGGGAACCGTGATAGCTAGAGAGTTGAAATTTTCACAGATGATGTTTTTCGATTGCCGCTATAACAATAAGTACGAAAAACAGAATAAAATAAATATTTAAGGGGGCTCCCATACAACAAACGTGATTTTTTTGCTCGTTTTTGCTCGATATTGCTAACGGCAACAGGTAGAAGCTTGAAACATTCACAGAATATTAAATTATGTATTGACTTTAAAAATAAATCATTAAATTAAAATAAAAAATATTTAAGGGGGCTCCCATACAACAAGCGTGATTTTTATAGATAATTGTACGGAACCCTTCGTGCGCGAGTCCGACTCGCACTTCATCATTTCAGCCGTAGGACGTCCACTGCTGGACATAGGCCTCCCTCATTGATGCCCGATCATTACGATTGGAAGCGACGTGCATCCACCCTGAACCTGCGGCCTTCACCAAATCGTCCGTCCATCTCGTTGGTGGACGTCCCACGCTGCGCTTGCCAGCACTCGCACTTGGCCGGTTTTTATTTTACTATGTTCTTCTGAAAGCTGCCAATCTAGATCAAGGCAATGTAAACACGTTTGAAGTCGGCCTTTGATGTGCTGCACTAATCGACGGTGCTGTTCGACTTTGAAGTAGGTATATCCAAAGTAATCTGGTATGACTTTGGGCATCACATTACTCAAAATCGATTTCAAGCTGTCAGATTTAACGGAACTAAAGTATGAAGTTTCACGTGTTGGCCAATTTTACGGTGTCAATGTTGTACAACCTCGTATTTTGGTTAATCCAGTTTCAGTTAATTTAGTTAAGCTACCTCGACATCACTACATCGATAAATTTGTCTACATTCAGCTCTTTATCTAGACAGTTAAAGTTCAAATTTAAATCTATTTTACATATATACAGGGTGTCACAAAACTCAACGATAACCTGGTACCGGGTCAAAGGTCTTGTTGTATCAT
The DNA here is from genome assembly GCA_947859365.1 of Archips crataeganus. NCBI lineage: Eukaryota > Metazoa > Arthropoda > Insecta > Lepidoptera > Tortricidae > Archips > Archips crataeganus. The sequence goes on along the minus strand of OX402053.1, from coordinate 2,054,661 downwards.
CATCCCACTGCAGGGCACAGGCCTCCTCTTAGAATGAGAGGGCTTGAGCCGTAGTTCCCGTGCGGACCCAGTGCAGATTGGGAACTTCACACACACCATTGACTTTCTTCGCAGGTATTATACAGGTTTCTTCACGATGTTTTCCTTCACCGTAAAGCGCATGGTACGGTAACTTTCAAATGGAATAAACTCAGCAAAGGTGCGAGCCGGGTGGGATTTGATTGAACTCACGACCTTCTACTTGAGAGGCCATAGATAGGTCAATCCGCAAGGCCATCACAGCTTTTAGTAACTCAGCCCATTTAATAGTTCATCTTCGACTAGGTCATTAACATAGGAAAAATCTCAACCGTGCGATGCAGGTTGGGGACTGAATCTGATAGTGGCATCTAACGGAAAACATGAGAACTAAAAATTGTATGTAAAATGAAATTTGGATTATAATGACCTGAATTGTGTGCAACAACGCCATCTGTTGAGAGATTTCATGTAATTTCAAACTAAATACAAACTGAAATATAGATGCACAGAAAAAACCCCAGAAAAGAGACCAATGCTGGGAATCGAACCCAGGTCCTCAGCGTTCCGTGCTGCGTGCTTACCCCTACACCATCACTGGTCTAGAAGTTAGCGACGAATCTTCCTAAAAAAAGTTGGCCTAAGTTGGTGTAAAAGTTGGCCTAGTAGCGCCATCTCTTGGTCCAGGTGAGCGGGTAGCTCCGAAGGAGTGTTGAAGTCTCTCGGTAGAGGGCATAACATAGATGCGCTTTATCACTGCCTAAATGTGATTATAACAGACTGAAGTGTACGATGTATGGGAAAGATTCGTCGCTAACTTCTAGACCAGTGATGGTGTAGGGGTAAGCACGCAGCACGGAACGCTGAGGACCTGGGTTCGATTCCCAGCATTGGTCTCTTTTCTGGGGTTTTTTCTGTGCATCTATATTTCAGTTTGTATTTAGTTTGAAATATATGGTTTCACGGGATGACCGTAAAAGTAATAAAAAAATGAAGTTGAAGAAAATAAAAAATAAATAGAAAAAGATACTTCATACTTAACTTGTAGATTTCATGTAACTTAAAATAAACATATTGTATAGTGGAATTTAACTATTACCTACAATTTGGTTTCCTGTGACGGTTGAACAAGCAAAGTTCCCGCGGGATAGTGGTGAAAGAATTCTTTACAGACGGAGTCGCCGGCAACAGCTAGACAGTTTACATATTATTACGACATTTCTCAATAAAACCCAAATATGCCGTGAGTGTATGTATGAGTTATGGCGCACAGATGCGTCTGCGCTGAGATCAGCCGGAAATACCGTTTTTAAATGACCCGTTCCATATTTAGGTTATCATGAACAAATATTTTAATTGCATGATTTATTTGATACAGTTTTTAGATTAATGATCCATCTGAATCAAGAGATAGTGAATCACGGAGTGGTAGTAAAATGCTAATGGTGGAATGGCTCTTGCTCGAGTCAAGTGTTTGTTAAAAATTGTAGATACCTATGTTAGTACTAATGTGTGTTGCCATGTGTTTGAGTAACATTTGTAGTAAGGGAAATTACGTTACGAAGGAAGGGAAACAGTAGTTTCTAAATTAAAAACTAGTCTACTCAGGGGTACTCAGGGCACAATACTTAGAGGCATAAAATTTTTCCTCTTTTTCGCCTTATTATTTTATAGTACACCTTAGATATTAATGTTTAATATTTTATTTACGTGTTGTGTGATGGTGATGAAATCTTGAAAAAATCTTTACAAGGGCGTTCAATTGGACTCACTCAATCACTCGTTGACATATTCCGGATTCAATTAGTGATATCTCGTTGGAACGGAACTTAGTCAACGAAATGAGAGAGGGTAGGTGCCACTTCTGCTGATCGCTATGTCCGGGCCCATAATTTAAACCTGACTGGACTAGTCCCGTCTGGGAGAGGCCGGACGCTCAAAGCAGATTTGCTTTCACAATCTAGATTGAACATCTTCAGCCTACATTTCATTGCCTTCTTGGACATTGATGGCCGGCAGATCAGATGCGTGTGCGTGGCAATTTAAGTTCCCCTATCTCCGTAAACAAGTACAATTATTAGAGATTTCAAATTTGGCATGCAGGTATTTAGCTTCTTATGAGCGTAAAAAACTATAAGATTTTCGGAAAATCCCACGGGATAAGGAATAAACGGGATTTATATAGGTATAAGGAACCTGACTATGAAGCTTGAGGTCCCGGGTTCGATTCCCGTGTCGGGGCAGATATTTGTATGAAAAATACGAATGTTTGTTCTCGGGTCTTGGGTGTTTAATATGTATTTAAGTATGTATCTATCTATATAAGTATATTTATCCGTTGCTTAGCACCCATAACACAAGCTTTGCTTAGCTTACTTTTTTTTTTTTTTTTTACATAAAACTGACCCGTGATTGACCACTATCTCACCTGATGAAAAGTGTAGATGAGGCCAAAGGTGTACCTCACTGGTTCAGTAACAGCCTATTCACTCTAGCCTTGAAGAGACCTAGGTTGTATTTATCAGGAAATACAGACGACGGGAGCGAATTCCATTCTTTAGCAGTTCGCATTAGGAAGGATGACGCGAAGCGCTTCGTACGGGCCACTGGAATACTAAGGATGAAGACGCTCCCCCCGCCTGGATGTCCGATGGTGAAATGGAGATGGAGGAATTAAATCATGTAATTCCTGCGCACACTCTCCAAAATGTATGTATGTACTTTGGGACTAGGTCAATTGGTGTGAAATGTCCCGTGATATTTATTTATTTATTTATTTATTCAATTCAAGGGATTCTACCTCAGTAACCATTTCTTGCAGTAAAACCGGCCAAGTGCGAGTTGGACTCGCGCACGAAAGATTCCGTACTACTATCTATAAAAACGGCAAAAAATCACGTTTGTTGTATGGGAGCCCCCTAAATATTTATTTTATTATGTTTCTAAGTATTTGTTATTATAGCGGCTACCGAAATACATCATCTGTGAAAATTTCAACTGTCTAGCTATCACGGTTCATGAGATACAGCTTGGTGACAGACGGACAGACGGGCAGATGGACAGACGGACGGACGGACAGCGAAGTCTCAGTAATAGGGTCCCGTTTTACCCATTGGGTACGGAACCCGAAAAAGGGATTTTTGGAATTACCCGCGGACTAGAGATTGGGAGTTGACCATACATTTTAATTGTGCGCGGACGAAACCCGAGAAAAAGCTAGTGAGATATACACCGTGAAATTTTATTGGTTGTTTTCCCGAAACGAGGTGATTTAGTATCGATTGTACAATCGATTTATAATTACTATTTTGACTAGAGTCAAAAATCCAATTGTGAAAAACGAAAGTCGAAAATGACCCCAAACCAATAGTAACGCTTCGTTGGTACCTAACCTATCGTACGATCGTACGCTACTTGTACCAACGAAGCGTTACTATTGGTTTGCGGTCATTTTCGACTTTCGTTTTTCACAATTGGATTTTTGACTCTAGTCAAAATAGTAATTATAAATCGATTGTACAATCGAAACTAAATCACCTCGTTTCGGGAAAACAACCACTAAAATTTCACGGTGTAAATGATGTAACTAACACGAGTTTTTTTTATTACTACTTAGAGCCGCCATACACGGACTTCTTCAAGCAGTCAGTGCCAACTGCTCAAGCGGTCGCCGTTGGGTGGTGATCTGCAGTTTCAATACAAAATGGTCATTCGCAATACACAAACCGCTCAAGCAGTTGCAACTGCTTCGGGCGGTTGGCAGCGCGGTGAAATTTCACCATGCGGTCGACTGCAAGAACGGTCCATGTTACTAGGTTACTGCTCGAGCAGTCCGTGTATGGCGGCGTTTAATATAAAACAAAGTTGCTTCCCGTCTGTCTGTCCCTATGTATGCTTAGATCTGTAAAACTGCGCAACGGATTTTGATGTGGTTTTTTTAGTAGATAGAGTGATTCAAGAGGAAGGTTTATATGTAGGTTAGGTATATATATAATTGCACTCGTGAGAAGCCGGGGCGGGTCGCTAGTATAGGTATATCGGGTGGATGAGGACGGGGGTCCTTACCGAAAACAGGTGATAGTGTCGCTTAAACTGAACAACTTTCTCCAAGGAACATAGGTCGAAAAACGATTTTTTTTTCACCTTTCCATAGTAAGTCGGTCAGCTGACCAATACATTTTGTATGGGAGTCTGAATTTTTTTTTCGTTTTTCGACCTATGCTCCTTTGAGAAAGTTGTTCAGTAATTTATTGAATCAGGCGTTACTTTGCGGAGGTCCATATTAATGAACTGAAATTAGTACATTACTGCAGCGGCCGCGAAATAGGGGATTGCCGGCCGAGTAGTTATAGATGGCCGAGTGTTAACGAGGCCATCTAGGGATACGAGGCCGGCAATCCCTGTTCGTGGCCAAGGCTTGTATAGAGTTTTTCTCAAACATGCATCATCATCATCATCATCACCATCACCATCACCATCGTCGTCGTCGTCATCATCACCATCATCACCACCATCAACATCATCATCACCACCACCATTACCATCATCACCATCACCATCACCATCTTACCTTACCTTAAATAAGCGTAGTAGCAGAATGTCATAATGAACCAAAACGCAAATATTGCTTATAGTTTTTTTTTTAATGGCTAAATGCTATGATGCCATAGACCTACAAACGTCATGGTATGAAACAATAGACGATCACTTTGCTGGCCTTGGCCAGCAATGTTGTATGAAATTCCATTATTGACCTCTCGTCTAGGCGCACCTGCATTGTGACACTTCGTGGCGTATTATAAGGAACATAACTTCAATATTACATAGCATGTTTGAGAAAAATTACTTTGCTCACCCGCGATTTTTAATTCAATAAATTACTGAACAACTTTCTCAAAGGAGCATAGATCGAAAAACGAAAAAAAAATTCAGACTCCCATACAAAATGTATTGGTCAGCTGACCGACTTACTATGGAAAGGTGAAAAAAAAATCGTTTTTCGACCTATGTTCCTTGAATGAATGAATGAATTAATGAATGAATGAATGAATGAACAGTTTATTCACAGAACATATGGTACAAATAGGGTGTTAACAAAATTAATTACATTATTATCCAGATATGTTCGGCCATCAAGCATGTGAAAATTAATGTGATTAATTATTAATATTTTATATCTGTCAACAATTAAATTATACATAATGTTACACTTATAATTACTATTTAGACATTAGTAGAATAATTGATTTTTCATAATAAATTACTCATTATCATTGTAAATACATTAAAATTTTAATTTCTAACATTAAATGCCAAGTCAAAACTTATAATTAAAGAATTCATCAATACTGTAGAAGCAAACATTACATAAAAATCGGTTCAACTTTGTCTTGAATTCTGAATTGGGTAACTTGGAGAAAGTTGTTCAGTTAGCAACTCTATCACCTGTTTTCGGGAAGGTCCCCGTCGTCATCCATCCGATATATAGATATCATCGGTATCTATTTAATGTGTTGAAATGGGTGAAAGACGATCGCAAGAAGCCACTTCGGAGCCACAGAGCGACCAAGCTTATTGTGCCGGAGCACAGGACCGTATCGTTCAGGGGGGGATTTAAATTTGCAGCATCTAAGATCTGGAATGATTTACCTCCACCGTTGAGGGAGCCTATGCCTTTGCTCAAATTTAAAAAAATATTAAAATCACATTTCCTAGAACAACAGAAGCAAATTTAGACCATCCGACGCAATCTCTCTCACACTTGAACCATTCGGACACACACTACGCGCACTATCACGCATACATACATACACTTGCTCACTCACATACACACACGCTCATATACACATACCCATACGCTTATCACACTTACACCACATGGAGACACACATACACAACATACATATTTTGTCTGGGTACTTAACTTAAGCCATATAACCAGGCCATGCCTGTTTTTAGTTTAATTGTAATAATTAGTTTCCTTCTTTATTATTTTTTTTTTTTTTTTTTTTAATTTTATTATACTACTTTATATTATTGTATGTTACAACTAGCCTCCGCTAAAGGGGTCAATCTGAAAATCAGCGCTGGGGCATGCTGCCATGTGTCCTAGCACTTGCTGAGATTGGGACCCATTGCCGGAACGTAGCTAGTTATATCCATTTGTCTTTGTTCCTGTTTTGATATTCCTGTACCTAATTATGTTGTGGCAATAAATGATTTTTTATTTATTTATTTATTTTTATTTTTATATTTACCAGGTGGGAACTGGGAGCCGGTGTCGGACGCGCGGTCAAAGATATTCCTAAACCCCGCGGGCCGGCAGCGGTGGCAGGCGCCTGCGCAGCGCCAGCGCCGCCCGCGACCCCCTGCCGGCGAACAACTTGCAGTAGTGTTGCATTGCAACTTACGCGATTTTCACGCATTGTTTATCATCACTACATAGTATTAAAAACAAAGTCGCTTCCCGTCTGTCTGTTTCTATGTTATTGCTTAGATCTTTAAAACTACGCAACGGATTTTGCTGCGTTTTTTTAGGGTTCCGTAGTCAACTAGGAACCCTTATAGTTTCGCCATGTCTGTCCGTCTGTCTGTCTGTCTGTCCGCGGCTAAGCTCAGAGATCGTTAGTACTAGAAAGCTGTAATTTGGCATGAATATACATATCAGTCACGCCAACAAAGTGGTAAAATAAAAAATAAAAAAATAATTTTTTTTAGGGTACCTCCCATAGACGTAAAGGGGGGGTGATTTTTTTTTTCTCGACTAATCCTATAGTGTGGGGTATCGTTGGATAGGTGTTTTAAAAAAATTGTGGGGTTGCTAACACGATTTTTCTATTCAGTGATCTGTTTGCGAAATATTCAACTTTAAAGTGAAAACTTTCATTAAAATCGAGCGTCCCCCCCCCCTCTAAAATCTAAACTGTTGGGTGGAAAAATTTGTAAAAATTCAGAATGGTAGTAAATATATCAAATTTACTAGGAAAATTATAGTGGCTAAGATTGCTTGGAAATTATTTGTAGTTTAAGAGTAAATAGTAGCCTAAGGTATAAAACATACCTAAACTTGGATGATTCCGTACACATACGAAATCCTTAGAAAAATATTACTTGATTTTTTTGTAATGGCTACGGAACCCTATCTTGTGCGTGTCCGACACGCTCTTGGCCGGCTTTTTTTAAATAGATAGAGTGTTTCAAAAGGAAGGTTTATATGTATAATACATGCATAATTGCACCCGTGCGAAGCCGGGGCGGGTCGCTAGTTGTTTATTAAATGCAATTCACTTGTAAGTAAGTACAACTCAATCATGATGAAACCCTGAAGGGCGCAGCATTTTTGAGTGAGAGAGATTAATGCAATAGATTTATATTCTAGAATGAAATTGTCACTATTACAAGGAGTTTTTTTTTAATCTAATATTTTAACGAGGCTTGAGTACACCTAATGTGACTATGTCAGCCGCATGCGAAGCCACAGAAAAGTACAATATACTAAACGCTGCCTTGCTCAGAGCTTGAGTCTCTGTATACAAAAGCATGTCTAATGATTTTTTTCCTAATGTGTATAATCTGGTCACTAGGTACTACTTATATTCCTTGCTTCTACTAAACGGGACTTCTCACGCACAAACAACAACAAAAATACAACAACAACAAGTATTGCCTTTGCTCGCTTTAACCGACGGATCATGGGTTTCCCAAAAATTGCATCGCTATACTTTTAAAAATACTCTTTTCCTATCAACACCGTGTTATTTTTGATTTCCTTTAACTTTAAGGGCTGATTATGTCCCTCTTGGGGTCAAGTCAATAGTTGTATGGTTATTAGGTTGTTATAGTTAGGGCGTGTTGGAACTGATAGATAATATTCATTTCTTGTTCAAAGTTCAGATTTTAAACAAAAGCTTACGCTTTTTATTAACAAAGTATCTACCAAAAACATATAAACAAACATCTCCTATCAACAATAAAAGTAGATTTCGGGTTACCTACAAAATCAAAGCTAAATTTCTGTCCGTTTGAATTTTATTTTCTGATGAATGAGGCAACAAATTCAAAACCGTTTTAAGATTGACCTATTTACGACCATAGCACCATAGTATTGTTGATCGAAGTTTAACATTGACCTCCGTCGCAAAATCTGTACCTCTACCATGAGTTTACACTAGTTCACAGTGACCGTACTCGCTAGCGACGGCGTAAAAGATTTGTATGGAGAATTGTACTTCCGTAAGTGACCGCTAGAGGCGCTGTACAATTCTCCATACAAATAATTTACGCCGTCGCTAGCGAGTACGGTCACGTAAACTAGTGTAAACTCATGGTAGCGGTACAGCCTTGTTTTCTACAGTCGCAGAATTAAAAGGTTCGTCACTTTTCGACTCTATGTCAACGAGTTAAGGTCGAAAAGTGACGAACCTTTTTATTCCGCGACTATACAAGTACAAGACTGGCTCAGTCCTCAGTTCTTAGCAAATCGTCATCCTGTTATGACACTTTTTTATAACACTTTTTCACCACTCGAATGAAGCATTTTGCGGTAAACCACAAATGCGGGGAAAGAACTTGATCGGCTGTACCTAATGTCTACCAGCTAATACGTGTTGCGCCTCTACTGACCAGAAAATCGTTGTGTTAATGTCAAACGCCTTAGCCTTAGCCTAGCAAGGGGACCCTTTTCACATTTTTGCCGATAAAATTTGCGCAATGACATAGCGGCAGTTTTTCACGTGGTATTTTTTAAATATAAATGGCGATTTCACTATCTGGTATTATGGGAATTCGGTTTTCAATGGAACATGGTGTATTGAAAACAAGCTTTTTCAAGAGGAAAACACGGTAACAGGAAGGTCTGGTATTCTGGGAATTTGGTATTTTAGAAATAGGGTAAGTCGGCAATCTAGTATTTTGCAATTCTGATATTTAGGGAACGAGCGTTTCGAAATTGTGCGTTGTTTTTGATAAATAGCGAAATGTTGGACATACAAGTAATGTTGCGTGCTTCTGCAAGGGGAGCATCATCGCTCGTGTGTCCTTTGGCCAAATTAGCAAACTTAAGTGACGTACAAGAAAAAAAACACCACCGAGCCACAAGTAGGTACGCGAACTTGCTCGTATTATCTGCCCCGTTAAGGAAGAAGATGATTATGCGTGCTGCTTTTCTCCGATCCAAATAAGTCAATGACCACATTGGTCATGGGTGTTGTTTAGTTGTGTGTGTGTTTCGCATTTGTTTGTGTGTTTCCGACACAATTCATCATCATCCCAGCCTATATACGTCAAACTGCTGGGCACAGGCCTCCTCTCACAATGAAAGAGCTTGGGCCATAGTTCCCTCGCCCCAGTGTGGATTGGGAATACCTTTGCAGGTGTATGCAAATATTGTAACGTTTATTGTACAAAAAAACACTGTTTGGAACAGTTGATATACATGTACAAAGGTGAACTTATCCCTTTAAGGGATCTTTACCAGTCAACCTTTCCAATAACAATTAATTTTCCAATGACAATTTTGTCAGCGTTTTCCGAAGAGTCAATGGTTTCAGATATTTTACAGCACAAGTTTTAATATTCCCTTTTTTACGCACATTGACAAATAATATAATATTAATAAATTTAACATACCCTAAACCTAAAAAGCTATATTTATACCTTACCTGCTATTGTTTTCATAAGTGTCTACCTATGCCTGCCTAGAATATTTTATATTAATTAAAATATTAATCTAAAATATTCTTTATCTAATCCGATTAGAGATCTATTATTAGTTACATACGTACCAGCGTCCCACAACGCCTCATTATCCTCAATAAGGTAATTGGAGGCACATTCATGAATTGCAATATCTGGAAAAACAGTTGACTTCAAACTGTTTTGTAAAATAGTTTACAATTTTTCAAGTAAAACTATTAGATCTAGTGAGGGTAGCAAAAACTGGTTATTTTTAATACCGATACCGAACTCAAACCGATGTAAAAATTCCAAAACGGTTGCGCAGTTTGACACATTCCTTCCTACCATTAATTCATCTAGCGTCATGCATTGTGTTCGAGGAAATACCGTTTCCGTTTTGTCTTTACCCCATTTTTTCAGTAAATTAGCACTTACCTGAAAATGCCAAAACGAATAACAGTTGCAGGAACATTTTCACTTGATTTAGACGGTTTTATCACTTATTTTTTCATGTCGTGGGGGTGTCGTCGCGCCGCCGAGTGGTCATGCAATAGCGCTTGGCTAGAGGTACCTGTTTATTGCTAAATTGTCCAATTGCGGTATGACAAGTTGATTGCGATGGATGTGCCCCGAGATTGACCAAGGACTGGGGGAAACGCGCGCTATCTGTATCTCGACTCCGCGGCCTGTCTCTCTTCGATTTTTATCTTACATTTGGATATTCTATATCCGACGTGTCATGTTCATTTGAAGAGACGGTGTCTATAAAGTGATCTCGACTGATATCGAACCCAGATAAAGGCTAGGATTTAAATCAGCTAAAACGTATTCAACTTTAATTGCATTAATTCGAAATAACTCCAAAAGTCCAAAATACCGCAGTGCCCCAAGACGAAAGTTTTTGACCAGTGTATATGCCAGATGACGTAAGGAACTGAGACGTGGTCGCTTACAATGAGCCTCATAAGAAAGCTCAAACTCACTCAAAGAGCGATAGAGCGAGTTCTGCTGTGGTCGAACTTTCCTTTCCAGAAATAAGGCGATCCGCAGGAGAGCCAATTTTAATAACATGGCTCTAAGCGATGCTAGACTTAAGTGACATGGAAAAGAACACATGCTCGTAGCACAGATGGCCGATGGGGCAGTACAGCTCTAGAGAGGCGACCCCGGAAGACCTGGCGTTTGAACGTCCCCAACAAGTTGGATCAACGATCTCGCAAACGTCACTTGGAGACGAGCAGCACGAGACCAATCGTTGAGGAAATCTTTGGGAGAAGCCTTTGTCCAGCAGTGGATGTCTTTAGGGTGATAGGATGATGATACTGAAATTGTGTGACTTTTTAAATACTTACCGATGAAGACGCACGGCTCGTCTTTCCACCTCCCGCATCTGTCTTACCCATATTCACGAAGGAACAGCTCTGAAGCTAGTTATTATTAAAGCAGATTAGCTTAAAATACCAACAACATGCTAAAATGCCTAATATTTACGAACAAACACATCGAAGTCAGTTTGCATGCTAGCAAGGTACAGAGTTGATGAGCAAAGAATAGGTGCATGCGACATCATTGTAGTCCACGTTCCTACACCCTTAAGTAAACTGCACACGTTCGAGGCCAACACTATTAAATGTCTGCCACACAGTACGTTTTAACCAGAGGTCATTTAAATATGTATGCATGTAAAACTCTTGTAAAACTCTTGTAAGGGAAACGAGTCCTCTTGTCATCTATTCATCAACATCATCCCAGTCTATATACGTCCCACTGCAGGGCACAGGCCTCCTCTCAGAATGAGAGGGCTTGAGCCGTAGTTCCCACTCGGGCCCAGTGCGGATTCGGAACTTCACACGCACCATTGAATTTCTTCGCAGGTATAGACCAAGTATGTGCTAGTTTCTGCGTCAGAATAAAAACAATACTGATGTCACATTGACTTGTAAATGAAAATAGCCTTCCTTTACCACCCGGTAAAGGAATTTCTTGGTCGATATGCAGGTTTCCTCACGATGTTTTCCTTCCCCGTAAAGCTCATGGTAAATTCCAATGTAATTTCGCACATAAATTTCGAAAAACTCAGAGGTGCAAGCCGGGATTTGATCCCACGACCCTCTGATTGAGAGACCAAAGGTCAAACCGGTAGGTTATTCATTCATAATTCAGTTAAAACCTACAAATTCGACGGAGCGCCGCTTCGCGGGGCTCCTATTTCTTAGCGGTTTGATCTTCGGGCTAAAGAAACTATACCTATCTAACGTGTATTTTCTCGACTAAATTAAAGCTGGGCGAATTAACTCTAGGAATAATCTGAGGAAAGGGACATTATAGGTTATCCACTATATCCACATCCATCATTCCTGACGAAACTGAACTGAAATAATAAAAGAAACTGCTTCTGACGAAAGTGGAATCTGACGGACGTGTACTCAACCCAAACTAGACAGATATCAATACGCATACCTACACACGAAACAAAACACACTCTTTTTAAGAGGAACTGTTAAGCCAGTACACCGTCTTTAAGCGATTCCGAAGATGCCTGAATGGAGATGGACAAATGGATTAGGTCGAGTTGGAACACGGTTAAAGTTTTAAAGACCCATGTAGGTAGATGCCTTAACAGTTGTGCCAACTACTAAAACGATATCTAAATGAGCTTATGAAGCTCAGGAGCTAAATTCAGGAACGGGCCTTCACGGGTTTGGTAGCGGTAATTCAATCGTTTGGGTTGGGTTTTGTATAAATTGAACTGCTATTCAGGAACGCCAAAAATCACTGGTTTGCGAGAAGTTTGGGCTGAGTTTGGGATGAGCCTTATTTATTTGTTTATTTATTTATTTATTTACAAAGCGAACTAACAGGAAAATGAGGCTCATCCCAAGCTCAATCCATTGCTATCCTCTCCCAAACGATTGAATTACCGCTCGCAAACCGTGTTGGGCCGTTCCTGAATTTAGCCCCTGATTATGCTCTAACTCCAACAAAGTGAAGTTTACTGGAAGAACGTCGAAAATACTGTATGGAACATGTATTGTTTTGCGAGTACCCATAGGGTACATACCCAGTATTCAGCCAGGCACCCGTAGTCGACATCTGTCAATCTTTCGCAGGAGTGAAAGAGCACGAGAGATATCTTTCGTACTCTTCGCTCTCATATACGGCCGACTACCAGTGCCTGGCGACTACTGGGTACTTCACCCTACCTACCAATTTACATGTTATTGCTATTTCGCATTTAACCAATTTAAACCCTGCAATCTGTCGTTTTACGCTGGCATTTAAGACTTAATAACTGTCTGCTGTCACAAGCTTTAAGCATGTGTATACGCGTTGTTTAAAACATACATCCATAGTATTACTTTTTTAGGTTTATTTGAAGTGAAACTTCTAATGCGACTTCCAACAAGGTCGCGTTAAACGTTTAACGCTACCATGGAGGGGGTATGAAAGCATTAGTATATGCACTGCCGAAGCAAGTAATCTCGCATTGTATATATGTAATAAAAAAGGTTTTTTATTGATTTAAATTTTGCCGCGCTTCGCGCGTTTCTAAAGCGGTCATTGAAAGTTGGTAGGGGGCGCGGCAGAGCGACAAATGGCGGCTTGCTGTTTATATTGTTTTGTGCATTCCTGTGTAATAAAAAAATATTAGATAAAAGAAATAAAGGATATTATTGAGGAGGCGATATTAGTAAACTTTAAATGTCGTTTCTTTGTATTTTCAGGTGAGATAAAGTGTTATTAGTGTTAGTTTAAGTATAATCGTTGTAATGTTGGGTTAAACGTAATAAATAAAACATAACGTTGTATTTTCAGAGAAACAATCTATGGTTATTTTGAAAATCCTCAATAACATATCTTATATATATACTAACGGATGTTAAAAACTTCGACAGTGCGATGCAGAACTCATACTGTCTGTGCAAATTTGTATGAGACTTGATAAAAGCGCCATCTAGTGAGTAATTTAATCATATAGAGACATTAGTAAATTTAGTTCTTTAAGTTATTGCAATAAGGTTCCTATTAATGTATAAGTGCCTTTTTCATTTCCACATTACGAAGTTTCACTTTTTCCGCGCGGAAAAACTGCACGCATGTTTACTTCTGTCCCTTGAACTATGACACCTAAAGATGACTAGGAAATAGTATTTGCCTGCTGTTGTAGAAGTAAAAAAAAACAATGTACTTACTTAACATCAACTAATAGCAACTACCTACTTAACTTAAAAGAATTTTTAGTTTTCTTTTCAGTTACGTGCTTGTTATAAGTACCTAGTCATATTTTTTCTTTCTGTTTTGGTTATTTATAAGTTGTTGTTTGTGACACTTTCTCAGACTAACCTATACATACACACATATTCCAATGGGGGCAGGTATCTTAGTAGCATAAAATATTGAGTTTTACTGAAGATTGCTAAAACAGTCACTAGAAGAATACTATAGGTAGGTAAGTAGGATTATATAGATTTATATTAAAAGAAAAAGTTTGAACTTCATCCACTTCATAAATTTTATTAAAATTTTACCAACATAACTAATTTAAAATTTGTGTCTGGCAGATAAATCATAATGAGTATCCACATTTTTATCATGAATGTCGCTCTAAAATTCATTTAGGTCTCCCCACATCTATCGACGTGGAATCGGCTTGAGTCGATCGAAAAAAGCTTTATCACGAAGCAATAAACGCGATAATGTCGCCGACCGGCGCGGCGCGGCTCAATTCGGCCCGCGGAGCCGAGCCGATCAACGTCTTTTTCCTTCTTATTGCGTGGACATACAGTATTTTTGACGTGACAACGTCTAATAAATCGATGAACGCCGGCTGCACGCACATGTACGTCACATTGCGTCATCGCGCGTCATAGCGCGCGCCAGGATGTACAATCTTAGTAGTTATCTTAGCGCTCGGGTAATTTTAATGGGGGGGTTGAGGGGGAGGGGGGGGGGGACTAAAGGCGGATGAATATTTCATTGATTTTGCCGTAGGATGCACTGTTTTCAAGATATTTGACAAAACACCGGTTCTCGTCCGATAACCGAGGTTAAGCAACGTCGGGCGCGGTCAGTAATTGGATGGGTGACCGCCTGGTTTAATTTTTGTCTTTTGAATGTTTTGTTATGACGACGTTGTCACGTTAAACTATCGTCCGTAAACCGACTTTACAGACAACTGGTTTTTTTTGATAGGCTTAAGCCGATTCCGCGTCAATAGATGTAACTGTCACGGGCGTAGCCAGCTTTCAGTATCGGGGGGCGGGGGGGGGGGGGGTTCAGAAAATAAAATAACAAAAATGTGAATGAAATGACGGGTAACATTATGATTTTTTTTTTAATTAATAGTTGTTAACGGATTAAAGAAATATTTTGAAACCCGCGGTAACTCATCTCTATCTTTGGGTGATTGTCAACATCCCACAATGATAATTACATTCTCATACAAAACGTTTATAAGTAAAGTAACACAGAAATTCTTACGTAATTAATAAAAAAATAAACAAACGATAGAAACGACATAAAGTAGGTATTAGGCTAGACTCTTAAAAAAATTGGTTCTTTAGTTAGATTATAAAAAAATATAGGTCTCATATTTTTTTCTTTTATCAATTAAACAAAAAAACGCCTTAGTATGTATACTTTTACTACGACGTGACGTCATGTGTTCCCATTGCCGAACTTTCACAAATTTTTCCAATTTTCTTAATAGGTGGTCTGATTGGCGGGCTAATTATAATATTTTTTTTTATCCAGGTTCTGTCCAAGTACCTATGTATTACGTAAGTTTCGATATACTTTCATAATTATGTACGCAGTTTTATCCGTACAATTAACTATTTTACGAAACCAGTCACAATACGGTAGGTACCTAATAAGATAATATTAGGTACTATTAAAATATCTTATTATTATATTTACGTCAAAAAATATCCAAATTGGTTCAAAGGTACAACTTTATATATAAAGTCTTTTTAAAATAAAATATTGTACTTATATTATTACGTAAATCTGCTACAAAATATACCTACCAATGTTCACAGGGATTGGCATGCTTTTTACATTTTACACACATTCGTTGGAAAATTTATTGCGATATTGAAATTTATGCGAAGCAATTCAATGTTTTATCTTAATTCCCAATACACACTGGGCCCACGTGGGAACTATAAGTAGTCCAAGTTCTCTCTTCTTGGGAGGAAGCCTAGTCCCAGCAGTCCAGACGTTCTTGAAAAAACAAAAGAAAGAAAAACATTTATTTATAACAACAATAACACGTACACAGGCTAAAATTAAAAGTACAAACATAGACATAGGTAGGTACATGTTGGTGTCGCTACAAAGGGTCCCGACTCAGCATGTCGCTGGTTAAAAAACCAGCACTGGTCTTCTTGGGCCAAGATGATTGATGAACATTTATGGAGAAATATTTTCACAGGATGGATCCAATACAAAAATATCATTATCACCATTTACGCCTAACAAAACCATTTATAAAATTATGTAGGTGACTCAATTGTAATGCGCCTAATATTTTGTAATAGCAATGTCATATGTGCATATTTTTTATTTGCATACTTTTCTATAGTGGATATCAGGCGTTTAATATATTCAGAGAAAACTTATCACAAAGGCAATTTGTATTAATTTTGGTCCAATAACCAACAACTGAGTATTATAATTTAGTATTTTAGGAGGTTTTTGTTAAGAATTGGAAACGGGACTGTCATTAAAAAACAAATTAGCAAAGGTTGTTAAACGTGTAGCACAAAAGGCGCAGGTCTAGTTTCAAAAGGCGCTAAATTTAGCAATAAAGTCCCTGATTTGGCAACACTGCTTATAAATTGATCTTAAATTGTTGTTTTTATGAACTGACATGTGATTTTTCAAACCCTTGATTTTTATATTCATTTCCTACATTGTAGGATAACCTATAAATTGGTACCAAAAAGGTACTTTAACACATACGTATATGTATACAACGAAGATTTTATTCGATTAATTTAAAATAAAACATAAATATCCTAAAGATATTAACAATTTTGTTTCTATTTTTTTTTCAAATAACATTTAAATCGTATATCTTAAATTTTAAAGTAATAACAACTAAATACGTCATTTGACTACACGAAACATTGTCATGCTTTTGTTCTACCTTAAATATCAACATCTTTTAATATGGGTAGGAAAATTGAACTTCTAAAACCAATAGGGTATGGGTATGGGGTTACTAAATATGAAAACAGCAGCCAGAGGTCCGAAGGAAACCAGGAGAATGACTTTGGACTAATTTAATTAAAATAAAATACTTATTACAGAAGTTAAGCCTAAGTGGGTTGACAGTTGTTCGATGCGAGAACAGAAAGTGCCTCCGTTTACCATTGCCTTAACTAGGTAAACGCGAGTCACGTCCCGTTGATGCGTTGCCTCACGTAGTGGTAGGCGTCGAATCACGTAGGGGCAGCCGGCGTAAGCTAATTTTCAATACATGCTCGCTCGGCGGCTCTCCCCGTAGCACACGGCGTATATATACGTAACACCTCCACCCGTAGATCAGCAATTATTTTCCCACGTTTAGTGAAAAAAATGCTGGCATTTCATCCCTGGGCTGACCTAGTTCGGGCACTTCCGAATCCTTGTAGCTTAACTGGTGACCTGGGGTTATTTCCGCGGCGGTTTTAAGTTTGCATACCCATATTCTGTATTTCTGGCCCAGTATCACTATAGCGAGTGCACATGCACCGGTTATTGCAACATAGAAGGGTAAAGTTGTGTGATATAGTGCGCTCGATTGGCTCGAGTCAATTTTTAAAGGAGTCTCGGCTGTAATCTTGCTCTGGATGCTGTGAAGCCCTCTTAGGTCAATGGATTTTAAGTTAACATGTGCGGGGATAGTAGCTTGACTCATCGCGTCACCCGGAATTTCAGCAAGTTTCAAAGGCTGGCCCTGCACTATATCGTTGTCGTTCATGATGGTAAATTCCGAGGTTCGGAGGCAGCAGTGAAGTGGAATAGTGACCAAGTAACTTCCCTGCAACGAACTATAATCTTCCCTTTGGCAGGTTAGTTGTACTCTTGTTGGTTGAGGGAAAGAGACAACAAAATGTCGATCATCGAGTCTTTCCATAGCAGGTTTCGTAAGTTGCACCGTTACAACTGGACAGGATTTCTGTAACTCCTGATTCATTATTAGTCGCTGTATGCAGTCAGATGTAGTACGAAGCTGGAGACTGGTTTCTCTCTTGCAGAGGTAACTGTGACTAAGCCTCGGGCATTCTGCCTCCATGTACACGAATGAATTCCCGTGTGTTGCTATAAAAGGATAGGAAGGGATGAGGGCTCGTTGGTCCTTGTTAGGAACGACAGATAATCTATACAGATCATACGTATCGACTGAAACTATGGGAAACTGAAAGATTATGACTATTTGCTTATCATTATAATAGAAGCCCGGTTGTATAATATCATAAAATTCTCTAAGCTCTAAATCTAAAATCCTATCTCTACCGTATAATAATTTTAACCTATCTACCATTCCCTTGAGAACCTTTATGGGTATCATAGAATGGTGAGTGCTTGACGCGCGTATAAAAGCTAAGCAATTCTCTATTCTCATTAACTCTTGTCCTAAATCTTCTACATTTCTGCTTATAATGTCCAAGAGTTGAGCAAACTTTGCATACTTTATTAAACTGTTCTCCCTATAGGCGTTACTTTCCAATATTAATTTTCCAGTATTATATTTAAAATAATATTGTGGTGATTTATCCAATCTTTATTGAGGCTCACATGGTTATTGAATTCCGATACCATCTTATCCTGATTTAACTGCAAATTCCTGATTAAGTTATTATAATTTACCGCATCCGTCTGGTCAAGGTTACCGGTTACACTTTTAATTACTGAACCGAGTCCGTCTATAAGACCTCTTTTAGCTCGAGCGGGTTCCAGCGAACGTAGCTGTACTAAAATCAAATTCAAGTTATTCAGGAGATAGTCAATCTGGTTCTCGAATAAAAGGTGGGTGTCATTACTAAGTCGTGTTTTGAAAGTCTGTAAGTCCTTAGAAAGTAAGTCTATCTTGTCCTCAATGAAGTCGAGCTGGATATACTGCAGGAAGGTATGGTGATGGGTAGTAAGCCTCATAGGTCCGAGTTTATAAGGTAGTAGCCCTGGTCCGTTAGCTAGACTTTCGAGCTTTATCTCCAGGGCGTCCATCAGGAGGACCGTCAGCAGCAAAAGAATCCTGCAACAATTGCGCATTTTTAGGGATGCGTTTCAATCGCGCTTTGGCTACCGGTCCGCGCTTTTTAGAAGTATATATGTGAATAGGAAGGTCAGCTAATACGGTGTCCTGGGTATATCGCGGGGCTGTTTTCTGCCGGCTGGCTAAAGGGTTCTTAATAAAAACCTGTTGCTGAGGGGTATATTCCACCTCTGGTTCGCGGTTTTTATTCCTGTTCTCTATCATATTGGTACGATTGGTGAGGGAGGTCTCGTTAATGATGTCGTATACCTGCTTCATCTGTGCTCTATGGTTCTCAACATATTGTTGTAAAAGTCGTTCTGTATAGTCGGTGTCAAGTGGGTTTCTTGGGTCAAAGTGTCCGTTTACTAGATCGAAAGGGCGGCATTTCGTAAAACTGTGGACAGAACTATTGTAAGCAATAAGTGCGTACGGCATAAGGTTAACGATCGACTCGTCCTTTCGTTTTAACTTTAGAATGCGGAGGTGCTCAAGTATTGTAGAGTGGAAACGCTCTATAATGCCATTATCATTAGGTGAATGGGGTAAGACTCTGTGGTGATTAATCTTATGGAAACGAACAAATTCTGCGAAAATCTGGTTAGTGAACTCTGTACCATTGTCGGTAACTATGGTCAAGGGGACTCCGTGATGAGTACAGTATTGCAAGAGGGCTTGGAGGATACTGATAGCAGTGCCATCACGTAGGTGATAAGCCTGACCGTACTTCGTAAAAACATCCATGAAAGTAATGTACTTTTCACTATGCACTGTGAATAGGTCCATGTGGACAGTTCCGAAAGGTTTGGACGCTGGGGGTACTATGTTGAACTTAGGCCTTATTGGGTGTCTATCGTATTTACTTTGGCCACAAACTGTGCACTCATTTATATACTTGGTTACGTGGTCCTTCATTTTGGGCCAATAAAATTTCTGCGAGAGGGATAGATAGCTCTCGGTGATGCCACGGTGGTTAGTCTTTCCATCGTGGTACTTTGAGATAATTTCTTGCTGCCTAAGATAATCCCTAACGTTCTCAAGTTCTTTCTTAGTTAACATAAGGTTAAGGGTGGAGCTTCTAAATTTATCTTGAATTATGGGGATAATTTTGAACATAGCTAAGGGTGGTTGTATTAAGAGGCCCGTCCTGACCTTGGGGTTCACATATTCCCTAATTGCATTTACTACGTCAGCTTCTAAGTTAGACTGGGATATTTGAACTGTTATACGAGTATGGGTGTCAAATGGCTTTGTTACGGTCGGTTTCTTTTTCACGTTATCCACTATTGTCAGGATTACTTGCCTATGAAATCTGTTAAGGGGGTCATCGGTAATTGGGACTTCTAGTATAGGGTTTTCTTGACTTGTGTGCGCTGTTGCTGTAGAAGAATTAGCTAAGGCCGGGGGATTTTCCGTAGGAGTGGGTAAAATTGAACATAATTCGTCAAAGACTTGGGATCCAACTTCCTCATTATGGATCTCTATTCGGTATAGGGCGTCTGCATTAGTATTGGATTTACCTTTTTTGTAGACTACTGTAAAGTCGTATTCACTCAGTCGCAGTCGCCATCTAGTCAGTCGAGAATTGGGTTCCCTAAGACTCATCATCCACAGAAGAGGTTTGTGGTCCGTAAGAATCTTGAACTTTCTGCCAAAAATATAAGGGCGGAAATATTTTGTAGCCCAGACTATTGCTAATAACTCCTTTTCTATGGTGCTGTAGTTAATTTCGCTTTCGTTAAGAGTGCGTGATGCATAACATATTGGTCTGTCTGATCCTATAGGTCCCTGGGACAATATGGCACCTATGGCAAAGTTGGATGCGTCTGTGGTAAGTAGGAATTCCTTATTAAAATCTGGATATTGCAGGACGGAGTCATTGGTGAGCAAGGTTTTACATTTTTCGAAACAGTTGGTATAATCACTATCCCAAGTTATCCTTTTCCCCTTCTTTAGACATTTTGTAAATGGCTTCGTGATTCGGGCGAAGTCGGGAATGAATTTTCGGTAATAACCGAGAAGACCTAAAAATTGTTTTATCTCCTTGGGTGTTTTCGGGATGGGGTACCTCTGTATGGCGGAAATTTTTCCAGGGTTCGGTTTGATGCCATCTCTACTAATGATGTGCCCCAGATACGCAGTCTCAAGTTTTAAGAACTCAGACTTGTCCATCTGGATCTTGAAGTTGGAATCTCTTAATCTCTGGAATACCCTTTCAAGGTTAATCATATGTTCCTGGAGGGATGTGCTGAAAACTATTATATCGTCCAAGTAGACAAGGCAAATTTCGTTTTGGAGACCTCTCAGAACGTTATCCATTACACGCTGAAAGGTAGAGGGTGAATTTTTCAACCCCATGGGCATCCGTAGGAACTCAAAATGTCCATGTTCGACGTTAAACGCTGTCTTAGGAATATCTTGGGGGTCCATTTCAACCTGGTAAAATCCACTAGCAAGGTCTAGTGTGGTGAAATATTGGCACCTTCCTAATTTGTCAAGGACGTCGGCAATATTAGGAATGGGGTATTTGTCATCTATGGTCTTGTCATTTAATTTCCTAAAGTCAACTACGAGTCGCCATTTCCGTTCGCCTGTAGCGTCAAGCTTCTTGGGTACAATCCAAATTGGAGAGCTCCAAGCAGAGTCGGAAGGTCGTATTATTCCCTGCTCCAACATTTTAGAAATTTGGTCCCTTACTTCTTGTCGGTGTATAAAAGGATAACGGTAACTTTTTGTATAAACCGGCAGCTCATCCATAGTCCTAATACGGTGTTTAATTTTGTTAGTAAAAGTCAGCTGCTCACCTTCAATATAAAATACGTCAGCGTAACGAGAACAAAGTAACTTCAAGTTAGCACTTTCCTCGTCATTCAAATGGTCAGTACGGAGTCGAGAGATTACGTCACGCGCACGCGTCACTAACTCAGTGCGATTGCACTCGATATTACAGAGCTCTGCCTGCGCTGGCTGGTCGACGTAGAATATCACGTCGTTTGGAGATGGGTTCTGTACTTCTAAATAACCACGGTTATTCTCAACTACGGTGATACATTCATGGACCATGCAATTGCTAAGGGTTTGTTCCCTTACCAGGACCTCGCCATCCGAAGTGTTAATAGGGACTCTAATTATTTTTGAAGTTCCAGCGGGGATAATTTCCTCATAATAGTTGACGTTACAAGAGTTATACATATGAATCGGGTTACTAGAATGTCGGGTCAATAGAATTTTATTTTTGAGGTCAATTTTAGCCTCCCATCTTGTGAGCAAATCCAGTCCTATTAAACCATCAAAATAGTCATGAAAACGGTAAATGAATAGCTTAATGTCGTCCGTGTCATTTAGTTCATTGAAACAAGGTAACGTTATAGAGTAGTCGTTTCTACTAACTGCGTGAACGTTGGTAACTTCAAACGGGTCATAATTAAGAGGTCTGTCGGGGAAATACAGTTTAACTGCATAAGGGCTAATAAACGACTGGTTAGCGCCAGTATCTACTAAAAATTTTAAAGGAGGGTTGGAAATTTGGATATAAGGTAACTGTCTCTGGGACTGCAGATTTATCTCTATTTTGGCCTTCGTGACTTCCGGTCTAACCGAAAAAAATCATCATCATCGTTAGTACTAGTTTGGCCTTGTTCAGTCAGCTGATCGTCCGTAGTCGGTTCTGCGTAATGTGCAGGGTCATCATACTCGATAAAATTCATAGAGTCAGCATAGCTCGCGTACTCCGGTTCATTATAGTAATAATCGTAATATGGATCTAGGGCATCAGGTGTACATTCATTCAAGTGCATTTCCTGTGATCTAAAATAATTTTGATTTGGATTAGGCATCACCTTAGGGGTAAATGCTTGAACACCACTCATGGGCTTGGGGGTAGAATTAAATTGCGGAGGGTTGTTACGGGGCGGCAATCGGAAAACATTACTTCTCGGGTTGTAGTTAGGTGGCAACGCACGGAACATCTGCTGGGTTCTCGTAGGCATACGATTCTGTCCCTGTTGCTGGACAGGGTTAAATCTGAATGGTTGGGGTGCAGGTTGTAATGGCCTGGGTAAAGCAGGGGCCTGCCAAAGTGGCCTTTGAAGTGGAAGGTTTGGACGGGGCGGAATATATCCCATACTAGAAAAAGGCATGGTAACCTTAGGAACTGGCGAGGCCTTTGGTGGATCGCTGCGCTGTTGTAAATATAACACATTTAATTCCTCTTGAACGAATTCCAGGGCTTTTTCCAAAGTATCGGGGCGCATACACCTTATGCGGGACCCTAAGGGTTCTTTAAGGCCTCGGGTAAAGGCTTGGGTGGCCACCTTCTTATATAACATTCTCTTAGCCTCTATTGTAGTACTTACGCTTTCGTGCAGAGAAATATAGGTCATTAAAGTACTAAGTAACGTCTGACAATGTTCGTAAAACTCCTGAGGTGTTTTATTACCCTGGCAAGCATTAGAGAGGTCACTATATAAAGCGGTCTCGTCTCTCTGGTCCGAAAAATTATTAATTAAAGCAGTTCGAATACCAATCCAGTTATCAGGGATACCATTGGAATTAATAGTACATGCGGCTGTGCCGGTAATTTTATTTAAAATTCCATTAAGAAGGCACAAATTGGCTAAATCACTACCTGGCGTAGCACTTAAATAAGTATGAACTATCTGATCGCAAATTTTAATAAACCTAGTAAGAATATTAGGGTTCCCATCGAATTCTGGGACCAGGCGGAGTGCCTTATAAATCGTTTCCGAATCGTGGGGCATTTCGCTAGTTTGGGAAAGGGTATCTAAATTCAGGTCAAAATCTAATTCTAAGTCGCTTAAGTTCCTATTTAAATCTAGTCTTGTCCCGCGAGCCTGACTCGATGCAGGTTCCCGGGATCCCGAGTTTTTGGGATGGAAAATTTTGGAAAGAGAAAAAAAAAAATAAAAAATTAAGGACTAGGGATTAAGGACTAAGGAAGCAAGCAACACGAGAACGATTCAGGTGTACTCACATATGCTTCATTCCTGGTTTTCGTCGCGAATCGATTGCTAGATTCACCTCTTGAACTGCAGCTCGTAGATTCTGGATACTCGGCAGCGGTGCTTGACAGCGACCCGGGTGGCTCAGGAACTCAAAAATCTTGATTTTGAAGGTTTCGGTGCCCGTTCGCGACCCGCGAGTAACCTATCGACTGCGCCAAATATGAAAACAGCAGCCAGAGGTCCGAAGGAAACCAGGAGAATGACTTTGGACTAATTTAATTAAAATAAAATACTTATTACAGAAGTTAAGCCTAAGTGGGTTGACAGTTGTTCGATGCGAGAACAGAAAGTGCCTCCGTTTACCATTGCCTTAACTAGGTAAACGCGAGTCACGTCCCGTTGATGCGTTGCCTCACGTAGTGGTAGGCGTCGAATCACGTAGGGGCAGCCGGCGTAAGCTAATTTTCAATACATGCTCGCTCGGCGGCTCTCCCCGTAGCACACGGCGTATATATACGTAACATACTGATGCTCTCCTTTGAAGTCACCACTGACGCATAAAGGAAGTATTCAATAATAAACAATATTAGCTTTTGCCTGCGACTTCGTCCGCACTGAATTCAAATTTGTTTACTGATGCCGGATTACCAGATTGCCAGATTAGAGATTTTGTTAGTTACGCAGCATTTAACATTGTTGGTTATGCGTTACGCGGTATCGCAGTTTCATCGATGATACAGGATCGTGACAATGATTTTTAAGTGAAAACAACCTTTCAACTGACATTGCAGAACAGATGGCCGTTGGGGCCCAAAAGTTCTCGAATGGAGACCCAAGCGCAGCGTGGGACATCCACCAACGAGATGGACGGACGATTTGGTGAAGGCCACAGGTTCAGGGTGGATGCAAGTCGCTTCCAACCGTAATGATTGGGCGTCAATGAGGGAGGCCTATGTTCAGTAGTGGACGTCCTACGGCTGAAATGATGAAAAATGATGAACTGACATTGAACCTTAGAGTGGCCAAGGAATTTCTTGGTTGACTATACTTACCTACAATGAGCCAGTGACAACTACAGTACCCGGCCATAAAGATTGCGCACGGTCTTTGAAAAATGACTAAGCAAATGTCGGACATTTGCAGTCTTTTTCCAAAGACCGATGTGTTTTTGTGTTTTTTTTTCGTGTGTTACACTAACTCCGAGACCGTAGACCGTGTGCAATCTTTATGGCCGGGCACTGTACCGCTACAATTTTACGTTCATTCACTGACCATCATTGTACAAGTAGGTATGCTAGATGGGCTTAAAATCAATGTATTATTATCGTACCATTCAAAGCCCCATCTATCATTGTATTGATCACTGCTAACAAGGACGATTAAATAAAGAAGACTGTCAATATCTGCAATAGTCGTATAGGGAACGTGCAGTAACTATAGGCGGCAGCACTAATGCTACAGAAGAGACGCTATGCGGACAGTAAAAGAAACTTATCACGGTAAAATAGTCAAATTGATGGCACCAGTTGGCAGCACCGTCCATGTGCATGAGCACGTTCCCTATTCCTTTAAAATAATTAATGCTGTTGCTATTTCGTTGTACAGAGATCCCTGCACCATTTATTTTGCATGTTACTTGTTAAAGAGACGTGGGATGGGGGCGAATCTTGAATCAGTTTTCATACTAAATGTATAGAAGCGTCGCGAAGCAGAGAAAAGAGATGAGATGGAGGCACGGCCTGCGAACAATCTACGCGGACTGCTACGCGCCCCCTTTTCACGTCTCTTCTGTGTGGCTTGCGCCTCTAACTACTTCTACTAACACAATCTACGCGGACTGCTACGCGCCCCCTTTTCATGTCTCTTCTGTGTGGCTTGCGCCTCTAACTACTTCTACTAACACAATCTACGCGGACTGCTACGCGCCCCCTTTCCACGTCTCTTCTGTGTGGCTTGCGCCTCTAACTACTTCTACTAACACAATCTACGCGGACTGCTACGCGCCCCCTTTCCACGTCTCTTCTGTGTGGCTTGCGCCTCTAACTACTTCTACTAACACAATAGCGTCATCTCTATTTAGATACTACATTGAGTTTATAGATAGCGCTACTGTATTAATTAGAAATCAAAATGCCATCCTAATCCTAACTAATATTATAAATGCGAAAGTAACTCTGTCTATCTGTCTCGCTTTCACGCTAAAACTACTGAACCGATTTAAATGAAATTTGGTACACAGATAGTTTAGAGCCTGAGAAAGGACATAGGCTATTATCATCACGCCAACACTAATAGGAGCGGAGCGGAGCGGAAGAATGTTTCGAAATCGGGGGTTTTTGAAGTAAAACTTCTAGAGGCACGCTTGACTTGGGAGTACGGTGGTGAATGTGAACGCGGGTGTGTTTGGATGCGGGGGGAGGTAATTTTTTTATATCGAGGAACTAAGGAGAGCCATAATTGATGAAAAAGCAAATTGGATAAAATAATAAATAAGCTGCCCAAATTACTAATTCCACGCGTACGGAGTCGCGGGCAAAAGCTAGTACGAAATAATGGTGCAGAAATCTCTCCATAGTAAACTACTTACATGATGTTCAGTATGTTAAATACGCTACCATTGCCACAACACACTAATCACTCTACTGCTGTCATTCCGCAAAGGTCTTCTACTTATGGGACTATAGCCTGTCCACAGGGCTTGAGTTCAGTGCCCTATTGGTTTCAAGTCGTATTTCCACAATTCATATAAAATTCTCATGACATTCATACAAATATCTTTGGTACAATAAAATATAAAACAGTCGTAAAAAGGTAAGGGCGTGAAGCGATTCAACCGCCGTATCTTCTTTGCTAATTAAATGATGGGCTTGAAGTTTCCAATACGGATTTGGCCTGCATGGGAACTACAACGCAATTGATTTTAGTTCATCAATTTTGGTAGCACAAAAGATAAGGTGGTTGAAATGCTTCACAGTCTAACCTAAAAATGTAACAAACAAGCAAGATCCAATATCTTCGTATCTTCTGGAATCTCGATGCTTCTATTTGTTCTGGGTTTTTAACTTCTTGTTTGCTTAATCTTTTTTCATCCTTATTGTTTTCTTGTGTTTATTCACCATCTTGGTCTTAAATGCATCCTTATTTATACACACTATAAGAGAGAGAGACAAGTAACACAGCTCAGGTTCTCGAGACTCATTTGGCCAAGTACATCCCTTTCAGCAAATCCAATGAAAAAGCCGAAACGACCGACAATCGAGAAGCAGTTACATTTGCTCATTGTATTGTCTGGAAGAAGTCCTACTGCCTGAACTTGGGCTTTCCCTAAGGATCTCTCTCTGTCAGTTTTGTGCTATTGCCAGATCGTCCTGCTGGAGGCGAACGCTTCGTTTTTTGATACGCATGCGACACTTGCTAAATAACCTAAAGCCACAGAGTTTCTGACTTAAATTTGGCAAGATTCTGAAGTCTATCACTTAGTTATGTCGTTATGTAACTTCAAATCACCTTGCACTGTCCACGTCATCACTTAAATATGGCAACATTGGAAATCGTCCAGTCTTTTTATGATTATGAATCACATAGGATTTAGCTTGATCTCTGCCTCATCCTTGGGTTTCTCGCACATTATTCCTAGATCCAGGCGTGGTGAGTATTTGCGTTTCTTCCAGCAGCACGTTGCCATGGCAACAAGGATTATGAGCAACAGCGCCGCGCAAGCGCACACCGTCGCGCCCCAATCCAAGATGGCGCGCGCGTGCCGTAGATCGTTGATTATGCTTTCGTCTGTTCGAACGTTCTGGTCCACCCACATTATGGGGAAGAGCATTTTTGGAACGTTCTCGTACAATCTGTAATATATAAGATATATATATTTTTAGGAATGCAGAAAGTCCTCTCTTTGTACTGGTATTCGTATATTTTCTTTTGTCTTCTATTATTTTAGTAGTTCTGACCATTATTGTATAGATACCAAAAAGGTTTTACAAAAATATGAAATGCGGTTCAGTAAAATATATACATATATGTAAGGAAACTTACGCTATATGAGGTCTCGGCTCTATAAATATGTTTAGCTGAAACCTCCCACCAACCTCCA
The DNA here is from genome assembly GCA_947859365.1 of Archips crataeganus. NCBI lineage: Eukaryota > Metazoa > Arthropoda > Insecta > Lepidoptera > Tortricidae > Archips > Archips crataeganus. The sequence goes on along the minus strand of OX402053.1, from coordinate 2,026,661 downwards.
ATGGGACTCCGAGTTTCTGAAAAATTAGGGAAAACATTAAGTACCTATTCGTTTTTGCTCTCAAATTAGAAGAATTAGAGAAAATACTGCTAATAGACTGGCGATAATGGAACTTTATTTTTATGTCCGTAAGCATACAGTAGAGGCATTTGCCAAAATCAACGACCTTCCATAGAAGATTTAAAGTAAACAATACCTATTACTACACCTAATAATCTAGCTACCCAGAAACTACTGGGCTGGGAACCAAACTTACAGGCTCTACAGAGAAGAAGAACGAATGCTTCTCCTCATCAGGCTCCAGGCCGGTCACAGCCGCCCTGAGAGCCGGGTCTCCATGAAGGAAGTGTGGCAGTGAGATGAAGGATGGCGAGCCGAAGCGGCAGGCTGATACGTTCATCACGCCGCCCCACATGCACTCGCCGTTGCAGAAGCACGAGTTATGGTGTGACGAGGACGCTGGAATGATAGAAGCTCGGTTAGGCTTAATTTGTTACAAAGAAGAAACGAATGTATCCACCGTGTTCCTCTGGCTACGGTGGGATGTGCGAAGTGTTTGCAAGTAAAATAAAAAAGGTAATTTTGTAAATTTTGTTTTTTTTTTGAAGAACGTATTTTATTTAAAGTACTACCCATAGAGTCAACTGCAGAATAATTGAAATGTCTTTGAAAGAAAATAGTGCTAGAATTATTCTTGTAGAATGGAAAATTTCAGAAAAATCCTAAAACATTTCCGTAAACAATTTCCATAGTTCAAATTTAGTAGGTACTGTGCATGCATGCTACATAAAAGTGGAGTAACTTTTGGAACGTGTACATCATCATCATCATTATCTCTCCCAAGGCTCGCCAAACAGATCGATCCTACGCCATCCGCATCCAATCAAATTATTTAAAAAAAAAAACATTAGTACCTTTCGATGTTCAGAACGTGCCCACAGAAACCTTTTTCTATACAATATAGGCTTGGGTTTGGCCACAATCACGCCTGATGGAAAGCGAAGATGAGGCATTTTGTCATATTAAAGCACAGTTGAAGCCTGTTGGACCCTCAACCCCACACACTTATCTCAACTTGTATATGAAATACAGTCAAATAAACCTGAACCTCACAGTTGTCGAAGCTCTCCGGCGTGAAGGCGTAGCGATGGTATGGCAGACCTGACAGCAGCCCGCTGCGCTGGTGCGTCAGTCGCAGCACGCGGCACAGGTCCGGCACAAACACTGATAGCGTCGACTGCTCTGTCAGGTCGCGAGGCATGAACTCCCCGGCGCTGCCTGACAACTGACAGGAGAGGCTGTATGTTAACTCTTTGTTGTACCGCCTAATTTATTTAGTTACATTATTTAACAAACGGCAGAAGATTCTGATACAATTTCCAGTTATAAGACGTACAGGACCTCTGTAAAACCGAAGGCCCCATCAAAATCAACAGCCAGAATTCGACTTGCTTGCTTTAAAATTTAAATAATACAATACATGAACACTTGAAAAGAAATCTATCATAACATAAAACACACTATACGATGCAATATGAACATACTATAGTTAAGAATACAATAAATAAAACAGTGTTTTTCAATATTTAAGGAGATAGTGTGGGCACATCCTCTTCAAACGATATATGCTGTCTGACTGAAAGGGATCGTTACGATGGTACAGAGTACACGGTCTGTCAGCTTTGATATCTAATAACTTACTAAAACGATGAGGTGGATGCGGATTGTCTGTAACAGAGCATACTTGAGACTACTGATTGTTAGTACCTTAGAGCATTCCCCGCTATAAAACGGCAGGTGATCTTCATGGTTCCACCGCAAGACCTGCCCGGGGAGCGTCCCGCTTCTTGATCCCGTCGTCACCTCCATGTAGCCGTCCGTGTTTAAGGAGTTGTTCCTCTGGAAATGTGACACACTATGTAAAGAAAGAAAGAAAGAAAGAAAATACATTTATTTACAACAACACAAGACACAAAAAATATTTTTACAAAAAGGACAATACAAAGGCTAAAAAAAATAGAGTGTGTCATTGCGGTTGTAAATTGGACACTGGCTCAGCATAATGCTGAGGCGCTTATAACACCCCAGCGCTGATATATGTAGTTAATATTTTTGCAAAGTGGCCAATGAGCTAAGGCGGGGCATGAAACAAATAAATCTCGTGGTCTAAAGAGAACGAAAGGACCAAGAGAAAGGTCAACAAAAATTACTGTCCAATGCAATGGCTACTTAGAATTAATGACAGATAATTCCGTGCATAATAAATGAGCGTACGACTAACTACTCCTAAAACGTTTTTCCCATAACTCTACTTCGGCACTACCGAATCTTAAGTTCATTTCAAACGCCAAACGCAAGCCATCAAAAAATAAATAGAATCTGACAAAGATACCTATAACCTACTAGCTTTTACCCGCGGCTTCGCTCGCATTGAAGCCATTAAATTACTGGAATGCTAGATGGCGTTGAAGTAGCTAGATTTTTAAATTTTTGGACTAACAATTTTTTATCTTTCATAAAAAAAGTTTTTTAATAAAAGTATACTATGTTACTTCTAATACCTTAAACATGAAACTACCGTGAGACTCACTCATAGTGAAAATAAACGGATCACTCACGTCTAAAAACGAGTTTAACTCGACATGTTTCGGGCAAGGGATAGCCCGAAACATGTCGAGTTAAACTCGTTTTTAGACGTGAGTGATCCGTTTATTTTCACTACTTCTAATACCTTCTAGAATATGTGTACAAAGTTTCATGATGATCGGTTAAGTAGTTTTCGCGTGAAAGCGTAACAAACAAACGGACATTCACATTTATAATATTAAGTAGGGATAACCAACTGATACGAACACCATGATTATCTTGGTTTCTAAAATGATGATTATAATCGAAAACCGATCAAAGAAAATAATAATATAAATATCACTAACGATTCAGTGTCCACGTCAGTTGGTTAGAAGAGATTGTCAAAAATTTTATTGAAATGCAGTTTACTTGCCAGATTTTGATACTGAAGACTTTTACACTGTCCCTTAGTGATTATTTTACGCTTCTTATTTCATTCAAGTCTTCGCTTTTATAGTATTTTATGCAACTGTTGTATAAGTGAGGTCTTAAAAGGCGAGTGACGTGAGTTGCGATACGAGCGAATGCGAGTATCGCAATGGAAGACGGCACGAGCCGTTAAGACCAAATTATACACCGTTGCATACAATATTTTTCCTACGACTCGACTCTACTGTACTGTACTGTACCGTACTGTAGGGTACAGTAGGGTAAAATAGGGTACAGTAGGGTACAGTCGGGTACGGTAGGGTACAGTCGGGTGAAATAGGGTACAGTAGGGTACAGTCGGGTACAGTAGGGTAAAATAGGGTACAGTAGGGTACAGTCGGATACAGTAGGGTAAAATAGAGTACAGTCGGGTACAGTAGAGTAAAATAGGGTACAGTAGGGTACAGTCGGGTACAGTAGGGTAAAATAGGGTACAGTAGGGTACAGTCAGGTACAGTAGGGTAAAATGGGGTACAGTCGGGTACAGTAGGGTACAGTCGGGTGAAATAGGGTACAGTAGGGTACAGTCGGGTACAGTAGGGTACAGTCGGGTACAGTAGGGTACAGTCGGGTACAGTAGGGTAAAATAGGGTACAGTAGGGTACAGTCGGGTACGGTAGGGTACAGTCGGGTGAAATAGGGTACAGTAGGGTACAGTCGGGTACAGTAGGGTAAAATAGGGTACAGTAGGGTACAGTCGGATACAGTAGGGTAAAATAGAGTACAGTCGGGTACAGTAGAGTAAAATAGGGTACAGTAGGGTACAGTCGGGTACAGTAGGGTAAAATAGGGTACAGTAGGGTACAGTCAGGTACAGTAGGGTAAAATGGGGTACAGTCGGGTACAGTAGGGTACAGTCGGGTGAAATAGGGTACAGTAGGGTACAGTCGGGTACAGTAGGGTACAGTCGGGTACAGTAGGGTAAAATAGAGTACAGTAGGGTACAGTCGGGTACAGTAGGGTAAAATGAGGTACAGTCGGGTACAGTAGGGTACAGTTGGGTGAAATAGGGTACAGTAGGGTACAGTCGGGTACAGTAGGGTAAAATAGGGTACAGTAGGGTACAGTCGGGTGAAATAGGGTACAGTAGTGTACAGTTGGGTACAGTAGGGTAAAATAGGGTATTTTACCCTACTGTACCCGACTGTATCCGACTGTACCCTACTGTACCCTATTTTACCCTACTGTACCCGACTGTACTCTACTGTACCCTATTTTACCCTACTGTACCCGACTGTACCCTATTTTACCCTACTGTACCCGACTGTGCCCTATTTTACCCTATTGTACCCGACTGTACCTAACTGTACTCTATTTTACCCTACTGTACCCGACTGTACCCTACTGTACCCTATTTTACCCTACTGTACCCGACTGTGCCCTATTTTACCCTACTGTACCCGACTGTACCCTACTGTACCCTATTTTACCCTACTGTACCCGACTGTACCCGACTGTACCCTACTGTACCCTATTTTACCCTACTGTACCCGACTGTACCCTATTTTACCCTACTGTACCCTATTTTACCCAACTGTACCCTATTTTACCCTACTGTACCTGACTGTACTCTACTGTACCCTATTTTACCCTTCCGTACCCGACTCTACCCTATTTTACCCTACTGTACCCGACTGTACCCAACTGTACCCTATTTTACCCTACTGTACCCAACTGTACCCTATTTTACCCTACTGTACCCTATTTTACCCTACTGTACCCGACTGTACCCTATTTTACCCTACTGTACCCGACTGTACCCTACTGTACCCTATTTTACCCTACTGTACCCGACTGTACCCGACTGTACCCTACTGTACCCTATTTTACCCTACTGTACCCGACTGTACTCTACTGTACCCTATTTTACCCTACTGTACCCGACTGTACCCTACTGTACCCTATTTTACGCTACTGTACCCGACTGTACCCTACTCTACTCAACTCAGCAGGTCTAAACTGGGCTTTAGTGTTGAGTGTACCCTACATTTAATATTATGTGGCAGCTAGGTGTATCGTAATAACGACATTACGACACAAGTGCTGTTATGGCGAATAGATTAAGTATAGACTTTCTGAAGTCATATTATCTATGTTCTTATATGTTTGTTCGCGACCATGTAAAAAACAGATAAAAGTACAGCAGTAGGAAAAATATTTTATTCTAATATTGATAGATATTGGTATTGTCGTACACTGTCCACGGCGATGTTGGCACAAGTGTTGTATGTATTAGTTTAGTGTTAAGTAAATATTTGACATTGATTGTACGGCTTAACCTCAACTGCCCCAAATTGTTCATTGTTTGTATACGAGGGGCGTTCAATATAAAGTGAGAATAAGATGCAAACTCTTTTAATATTACGAAATTAAATACTGGCCGGTAAAGCTAATCTATCTAGCTGATTGCTATGAAAAAAAAAACTAACCGTCTTTTGTTTAAAAAAATATACGGTAATTTCTTTGCAATGCTATTGAGTACGTTAGCAAAAATGGAGAAAATTGAACTGCGCGCCGTTATCAAATACTTGTGTTTGAAAATTTTTTCTACGGACCAAGTCAATTTGGATTTGCGGGACACTTTAGGATCTAATGCTCCTCCGTATTCGACAGTCGCACGTTGGTGCGCCGAATTTAGACGTGGAAGAACATCGACAAAAGACGACCCCCGCTCCGGACGCCCTACTACAGCAGTAACTGAAGAAATTGTGAAAAAAGTCGAAAACTCAGTTTTGGCGGATCGTCGTGTCACGGTTCGTTTTATTGCTGAAAATGTAAAGATTTCAACGGGGAGCGTGCATAATATTTTACATGAACGCTTGGGTATGAAAAAGGTATCTGCGCGTTGGGTACCAAGAATGCTTACTGACACGCAAAAACAAACTAGACTAGAGATTTGTCAAGAAGCTTTGAACCTGATGCAGCAAGACCGGGAACTTTTTTTGGCGCGATTTATAACAATGGACGAAACATGGCTCCATCATTACGACCCTGAAACGAAACTGCAGTCTGTGACATGGAAAAGGCCATCATCTCCAACTCCGAAGAAATTCAAGGTGAGCCCATCTGCCGGTAAGGTCATGGGCTCTGTTTTTTGGGATGGTAAAGGGGTATTAATGATTGAGTATCTCGAGCATGGAGCCACTATTACGGGCACATTATACGCCTAACAAATAGCAACATTGCGCAATGAGATCCGCGAAAAACGGCGAGGTAAACTCTCGAAAGTTGTGCTGTTCCACCAGGACAATACCTCGGCACACCAGTCCGCCGTTGCAATGGCTGCAATTCGTGATGCTGGGTTCGATATCCTTAAGCATCCTCCGTATTCACCAGATCTCGCTCCCAGTGATTTCTACCTATTTCCGAGATTGAAACAATACCTGAGAGGCCAGAAATTTGAAGACGACGACGCGGTAGTCGCTGCAGTACAAGATTTTTTAAGTACTCAAGATGAGACCTTTATTAAAAATGGAATTTTAAGTTTAGAAAAAAGATATTTTTTTTTTTTTTGGAGATTATGGCTTGGTTGCAAGAAAAAAGATATACTAAGTGTATTATGCTAAAAGGTGACCATGTCGAAAAATAAAATGACATTTAGTAAAAGTTGTTTATAACATACTCATTCTCACTTTTTATTGAACGCCCCTAGTACTTAATAACAAACATAGCCTGTTTTCGTATTTCAATAATTACAAATCATGAGAATATAAATTTTAATACTTTTGTTTTCGATGTTTTTAATGAATGTTGAAAATTACTTCCTACTTAGAGACTTTGACTTTTGGGAGATCGTGTTATGTGGACATGCAATGCCCTCCTCTTCCAAATAAAACAATACAATTAAATAAATAAATAAATATCACGGGACAATTCACACCAATCGACTAACGGCCCGTTGTTTGATCAATAATTAAACAAACTAATAGTCAAATTGCCTTTGAAATGCGTTAACTATAGTTATGTTTGCCATATATTTTAACTATTAGTTTGTTTAACTATTGATCAAACAACGGGCCCCTAGTCCCAAACTAAGCAAAGCTTGTACTATGGGTACTAGACAACGGATAAATTTACTTATATAGATAAATACATACTTAAATACATATTAAACACCCAAGACTCGAGCACAAACATTCGTATTATTCACACAAATGCCTGCCCCGACCGGGAATCGAACCCGAGACCTCAAGCTTCGTAGTCAGGTTCTCTAACAAAGCTTTAACTAATATCGTACTGTGACGTGTGCGTGTGCGTGTCCGTGTGTATGTGTGTGTGTGTGTGTGTGTGTGTGTGTGTGTGTGTGTGTGTGTGTGTGTGTAGGACGAAAGTACGACGTATGTAAGTTGAGAACTTGAGACGAATAAAACCAGGCCAAACGCGGTGGAGTTGTGTCGTTTTATTGTGGAGTGCTTAATATGGCCACTTTCCAGCTCAAAAAACATGAAAAACATGATTCTTGTAAAGAAGTTTCGGTTTCGGCCGAAACTGAGACCGTTGCCGAAATTCGGTTTCGGTTTCGGTCGTAAAAACCAGTTTCGGTCGGACCCTACATATAAGACCAAAGTACTCGTCGAGTCAAATCAAACGAAGCCAATCTCGATGGGATTGTATCGTTTTATTATGGAGTGCCTATGGTCACTTTCCAGCTTCAACATCAGACCCTGGTTACCATCTAGGACGAAAGTACAAATGTGTGTCTGTGTGTGTGTGTGTGTGTGTGTGTGTGAGAGAGAGAGAGTGGCGTAGCCGTGGTGCACGGCACGGTAGTTCAAAACACATACATACTTCATAGAACAGGCCGAACTTGTCGACCGGCGGCGCGCCGCCCGTTGTGCTAGCTGGCAGACTCTTGGCCACGTCCAGGATGGCGTCATCATAGCCCTCGAAGAGCAGTTCCCTGGCCAGCTTGGAAACGGCTAAGTGCTGGCCGAACATTGCTAAGGCCATAGAGAGCGTCTTCTGCTCAATAAAGCTCCAGTCGCGAGCTTTGTGTACCGCTGACTGGAAAGAAAGATGGTACATGAAAAAAGACATGGGATAGTTTGGCACCAATTGACCTAGTCCCAGACTAAGCAATGCTTGTACGAGGGGCGTTCAATATAAAGTGAGAATGAGATGCAAACTCTTTTAATATTACGAAATTAAATACTGGCCGGTAAAGCTAATCTATCTAGCTGATTGCTATGAAAAAAAAAACTAACTGTCTTTTGTTTAAAAAAATATACGGTAATTTCTTTGCAATGCTATTGAGTACGTTAGCGAAAATGGAGAAAATTGAACTGCGCGCCGTTATCAAATACTTGTATTTGAAAAATTTTTCTACGGACCAAGTCAATTTGGATTTGCGGGACACTTTAGGGTCTAATGCTCTTCCGTATTTGACAGTCGCACGTTGGTGCGCCGAATTTAGACGTGGAAGAACATCGACAATGGACGACCCCCGCTCCGGACGCCCTACTACAGCAGTAACTGAAGAAATTGTGAAAAAAGTCGAAAACTCAGTTTTGGCGGATCGTCGTGTCACAGTTCGTTTTATTGCTGAAAATGTAAAGATTTCAACGGGAAGCGTGCATAATATTTTACATGAACGCTTGGGTATGAAAAAGGTATCTGCGCGTTGGGTACCAAGAATGCTTACTGACACGCAAAAACAAACTAGACTAGAGATTTGTCAAGAAGCTTTGAACCTGATGCAGCAAGACCGGGAACTTTTTTTGGCGCGATTTATAACAATGGACGAAACATGGCTCCATCATTACGACCCTGAAACGAAACTGCAGTCTATGACATGGAAAAGGCCATCATCTCCAACTCCGAAGAAATTCTAGGTGAGCCCATCTGCCGGTAAGGTCATGGGCTCTGTTTTTTGGGATGGTAAAGGGGTATTAATGATTGAGTATCTCGAGCATGGAGCCACTATTACGGGCACTTTATACGCCAAACAAATAGCAACATTGCGCAATGAGATCCGCGAAAAACGGCGAGGTAAACTCTCGAAAGTTGTGCTGTTCCACCAGGACAATGCCCCGGCACACAAGTCCGCCGTTGCAATGGCTGCAATTCGTGATGCTGGGTTCGATATCCTTAAGCATCCTCCGTATTCACCAGATCTCGCTCTCAGTGATTTCTACCTATTTCCGAGATTGAAACAATACCTGAGAGGCCAGAAATTTGAAGACGACGACGCGGTAGTCGCTGCAGTACAAGATTTTTTAAGTACTCAAGATGAGACCTTTTTTAAAAATGGAATTTTAAGTTTAGAAAAAAGATATACTAAGTGTATTATGCTAAAAGGTGACTATGTCGAAAAATAAAATGACATTTAGTAAAAGTTGTTTATAACATACTCATTCTCACTTTTTATTGAACGCCCCTAGTACTATGGATACTAGACAACGTATAAACACACCTACTTATATAGATAAACTAGCAGCCCGTCCCGGCTTCGCACGGGGTAGACAATTATTTATTTTTGGAAATTTGGATATGAAACACTTTTTTTCACAAATATTTTTGTTTATTAAAAAATTATTATTTATTATTTATTAATTATTACAGACGTGCACGCCCCACTCCTGTATTTCAGTGCCCCCTCCACCCCGCCCGCCGCTTGCCCGGCGCGCTTTTTAGACTGCATCGCAAACAACGGCCACGGCGCTATGGCGGTTTTGTTTACTGTTTGAATTTTTTAATTCGTAATATCTTTTGAATGGAAAGTCCAATTTAAATAATTTAAAAACTATTTTATAGGTAGTTAAATGGTCTTTACCATAAAATAATTTATTTGGAAAAGAATTAATATAAACACATAAATAGCATGGTTTGAATTTGGTTAGCATTTTCATTAATGTTTAAAATGAAAAAAGTTGTTGTAGTGACATAACTACAATAGTTGGACATATGCTACCGCGGAGTTTTTTGTAGACATTATGATGTTCTTCAATATTGTTGTACATTATTTTGTTCTATCGCTAATAGTTTCGGCAGCGCATTCGACGAAAGACATTTTAAGACTCATTTTTCTACACCTTCGGTTACATTGTTCAAATTTTACCAAGGAACCCTAATTTTTTTCAAAATGAAATGTAGCCTATGTCAAATTGGAAGAATGTAGCATTCTATTGGTGAAAGAATTTTTTAAATCGGCCCAGTACTTTTTGAGCCTATTCATTACAAACATACAAACATAGGTACAAATCTTTCCTCTTTATAATATTAGTGTAGATAAATATGTACATATTAAACATCCAAGACTCGAGCACAAACATTCGTATTTTTAACACAAATGTCTGCCCAACGATAACAATCTGTTCGATAACAAACACCGTGACACGAGATTTTTATATATTAGAAGATAATATTAGTGGGATTATATACAGGCAGATCATATACGTCTGATAAACCCAACAGAACAGTTACATCACATCAGGTCCTGCCTAACTCCTACGTAGTTGCAAAAAGGCAATAAAAACCTTTTCGTCTACGAACTTTAGGTATTTATTTTAAGGACCTTGCGTCACGGTCACGTAACGTAACGATATTCAAAAGGGAACACTCAAATAGAACTATTTTTAACTTTCTTTTTAAGGTAAAGGTCCGGTCCTCGACTCTTTAAGTGGAATATTGTGATTTAACATTGAAAACAACCTTTCATTGAATCATGAAAGTTCTAAAGATTTGAGACACTCCTATTTTATTAATTCAGGGGTCTCATTTTGCTTCGCAGGTACTGAAGTATGTGATTTAGTTGTGGTGCCCAAAATACCACATTTTAGAAAATACTACATTAGGTACCTACCTAAAATATATAAATAAATAAAATAAATATTAGGGGACAATCTTACACAAATCGACCTAGTCCCAAACTAAGCAAAGCTTGTACTATGGGTACTAGACGACGATAAACATACTTATATAGATAAATAAATACTTAAATACATAGAAAACCTCCATAACTCAGGTACAAATATTCGTGCTAATCACACAAATAAATGCCCTTACCGGGATTCGAACCCAGGACCTCTTGCTTCGTAGGCAGGGTCACTACCAACTAGACTAAAGCGGTCGTTAAACCTATTTATTTATTTATTACATTTCCATTATACCAGACACTTCACCAAATAAATCACTTCCTTGAGCAATCTTCGATTATGAAGTGTGATTCAACAGGAATCTGATAAGCTAGAAAAGTGGTAGATAGGTATTTGTAGTCTTTTGAAAAATGTGTTATTTTGGGAACAAGGTTTTTACGTACGAGCGGATTTAGAGCATCGCCTCGTCAATTAAATCCTATGAGTTGAATGAGCTCAGATTTCTTTTTGTGATTAATTAGTAATATTCTCTGACACTCGACTTTAGTGCCCATAACACAAGCTTTGTTTACTTGGGCCATATTCTCTGACACTCGACTTTAGTGTCCATAACACAAGCTTTGTTTACTTGGGCCATATTCTCTGACACTCGACTTTAGTGTCCATAACACAAGCTTTGTTTACTTGGGCCATATTCTCTGACACTCGACTTTAGTGTCCATAACACAAGCTTTGTTTACTTGGGCCATATTCTCTGACACTCGACTTTAGTGTCGTGTAAGCTTTGTTTACTTGGGCCATATTCATCTGACACTCGACTTTAGTGTCCATAACACAAGCTTTGTTTACTTGGGCCATATTCTCTGACACTCGACTTTAGTGTCCATAACACAAGCTTTGTTTACTTGGGCCATATTCTCTGACACTCGACTTTAGTGTCCATAACACAAGCTTTGTTTACTTGGGCCATATTCTCTGACACTCGACTTTAGTGTCGTGTAAGCTTTGTTTACTTGGGCCATATTCATCTGACACTCGACTTTAGTGCCCATAACACAAGCTTTGTTTATTTGGGCCATATTCTCTGACACTCGACTTTAGTGCCCATAACACAAGCTTTGTTTATTTGGGCCATATTCTCTGACACTCGACTTTAGTGCCCATAACACAAGCTTTGTTTATTTGAGCCATATTCTCTGACACTCGACTTTAGTGTCGTGTAAGCTTTGTTTACTTGGGCCATATTCATCTGACACTCGACTTTAGTGCCCATAACACAAGCTTTGTTTATTTGGGCCATATTCTCTGACACTCGACTTTAGTGTCCATAACACAAGCTTTGTTTACTTGGGCCATATTCTCTGACACTCGACTTTAGTGTCGTGTAAGCTTTGTTTACTTGGGCCATATTCATCTGACACTCGACTTTAGTGCCCATAACACAAGCTTTGTTTATTTGGGCCATATTCTCTGACACTCGACTTGTGCCCATAACACAAGCTTTGTTTATTTGGGCCATATTCTCTGACACTCGACTTTAGTGTCGTGTAAGCTTTGTTTACTTGGGCCATATTCATCTGACACTCGATTTTAGTGCCCATAACACAAGCTTTGTTTATTTGGGCCATATTCTCTGACACTCGACTTTAGTGCCCATAACACAAGCTTTGTTTATTTGGGCCATATTCTCTGACACTCGACTTTAGTGCCCATAACACAAGCTTTGTTTATTTGGGCCATATTCTCTGACACTCGACTTTAGTGTCGTGTAAGCTTTGTTTACTTGGGCCATATTCATCTGACACTCGACTTTAGTGCCCATAACACAAGCTTTGTTTATTTGGGCCATATTCTCTGACACTCGACTTTAGTGCCCATAACACAAGCTATGTTTATTTTGGGACTAGTTCAATTGGTATCAATTGTCCCGTGATATTTATTTTATTTATATCTTGCTACTCCGTATATCTGTAGTTAAATGATATGCATATCCACAAAGTAACTCTTGAATCCCTCATTCATATAAAGTATTAATTTCTCTGAGTGAACATAAATCAGAGTACCATTTAACCCATCCATTCCGTGAACAAACACCATTCTACAGTTGTTCGTCGCAGCCTGAGCTCTCAGCTTTCAAATATGTTCAGTTTTTCAGTCAGCTTTAAAAAAGTTGAACAAATCAAAAAGCTGATCTGTAAGCTGTTAACCACTTTAGTTACGCAACGTTTGATCCCCTTTTAATCGTCGCGCCAGTTCAGGATTAGCGAGTTTTAACGAGATGTTGCAACTCGTTACGTGTCCATATCAAAAGCTGACGGCATTCTGAGGGTACTTGCCCCGGAACATGCAGTTATAGGGTTTACGATGTCCCTTTATACCTTTCCAATTATTATAAACTGAAACACACCTTAAACCATAGTTTTGATTTTTCAAACTGATTGTAACTTATTGTTCAGTATACACCGTGAAATTTTAGTGGTTGTTTTCCCGAAACGAGGTGATTTAGTATCGATTGTACAATCGATTTATAATTACTATTTTGACTAGAGTCAAAAATCCAATTGTGAAAAACGAAAGTCGAAAATGACCGCAAACCAATAGTAACGCTTCGTTGGTACCTAACCTATCGTTCGATCGTACGCTACTTGTACCAACGAAGCGTTACTATTGGTTTGCGGTCATTTTCGACTTTCGTTTTTCACAATTGGATTTTTGACTCTAGTCAAAATAGTAATTATAAATCGATTGTACAATCGAAACTAAATCACCTCGTTTCGGGAAAACAACCACTAAAATTTCACGGTGTATTGTTTAATCAAAAAAACCGGCCAAGTGAGAGTTGTTCGCGTACCGAGGATTCCGTACAAATTTTTGTATACCTATGTCAAAACATACGCCGTAAACAGTCGTAACTATAATTATCCAGTGTTAGCAGAACCCTGCTTCTAAGTAAAATGTACGCAGTGTGAGTATATTTCATATTGGTTAGTCGGGATTCCAATTAATATTTAATACATATACCTAATTATATTTTTATTATTTGTATTATTTGTTGTGAAAATTTGTGAAAATTCAAGTGTCTAGTTAACGCCATTATTGCCATTGCCATATGACGACCCCCTTTAATTTTTAACTCTTATTTTTAGTATTCGTTGTTATAGCGGCAACAGCAATACATCATCTGTGAAAATTTCAACTGTCTAGCTATCACGGTTCATGGATGACTAACTTTCATTCAAACCACTACAACTAAAAAAGTTGCTGAGGTGACTAGACAATGAGGGTTTTCTATGAGAGGCTATTTGGCGCTAGTATCGTCAGGTCCGTTTGACAACTTTGACATTTGTTGTATAGGTGTAACGTCAAATAGACCTTACGATACTAGCGCCATCTAGCGATATTCCACCTGTCAGAAAACCCTCATTAGGCATGTTCTTTCCGTGGACCATTCAATCGTACTTGTCACGCGAATACTTACAGCAGCTATTATGTTGAGTATTGTGATGTTGTCGCTCAGACTGCCATTGCTGGAGTGATGAAAGTGCCACGTCCGTTGAGTGCGGTACGCCAGCGAGCCATTTTGATTATGCCACGTGACATTTACATGGCGACGATGTTCCTTGAAGCGATAAGGGCCTGGACAAAAAAATACAATATTACAAAGTGTATAGAATCATCATTCATCATTTCAGTCGAAAGACGTCCACTGCAGAACACAGCCTCCCCCAAGCCTCGCCAAACAGATCGGTCCCGTGCCACCAGCATCCAACGCGATCCCGCAACCTTAACCAGGTCGTCGCTCCATCTTGTTTATTCAGACGTATTGAAAGATATAGTCACGAGCTTATAAGCGCGTCAACGCTTTTCGAGTTGTGTAGCAAAAGACGTGCTTATACGCGCCTACATTCACTTCCGAAAATATAAAATACTAGTCTGAAATCGCTCTGAGTAAGTATAGCCATTTTTTTATTCCTAAATAGTTAGGAACTATTTTCCGACGTTTCGGCTTCAACTTATTTAATTACCTAACAAATGTCAAATCCAATTTAAGGCCCATACTACACGGGCGGTTTCCCGCCGCGGGAAACCGCTCGACGGAGCTGCGCAGTGTAGTTTGCACCATACAACTTCCATATAAAATGGTGTCTAGTGGCGGTTCAGAAGCGGTTTCCCGCGGCGGGAGAACCGCCCGTGTAGTATGGGCCTAAGTGTTGTTGGTTTTTAAAATAATAGCATAGATCAGCAATAATAGCATGTTTCAAAAGTTCTTATTATTCTAGTCCATCAAAAATCAACATAACGCATTTTAACATTTCCATTTCAAATTTAATGGGTTTTTTTTGTTTTTTTTTGTTGTTTTTAATTATTTATTTTAACTTCTTTTGAAAAGATGAATTTCTGCCAAGTTTCTTGCGGTGTATTCTTCTTGGCAATGTTGGTCCTTCCGAAAGTTCTGGTAGTTTTAAAAAAGTGACCTGTAAAAGAGTCCTTTTCAACTAAGTACTTGCAGAATAAATGTTTTGAGATTTTTTTCGAAATTTCCATAAAATTCAGAGTTAATTACCCTATCTCCGTAACATTTAGTATAGAGTAATCCTCATCTTCCAAGTCGGAAAAGTACAGCAAGGATCGATACATTCATCAACATGCTATGAAATCTTTCCACTTACCCAGTTGAACTAGGTGAGGTTTCTCCTCGGGGAACCGCTCGGAGTTGGTCCAGTTGAAGAGATATACGTCCATGAAGAGAGGCACAGACGGGGCCACCCACTCCTGGAATGCGCGGGAGTTCGGAGTGAGGGCCACTTGCTGCAAGACAAAATATTGATGATAATTTAATATGAATAGGAAATGCTAGATGCCGTGAAGAATTGCAGCATTTGGTAACTTAGTTCAAAGAATATTGTAAAGGAAATTAGGTGATGACAAGAACGGTATGTAGCATTTGGTAATGGTTCGAAGAATCCTACTAATATTATAATTGTTATAAATGCGTGCGCGCGCGCGTGTGTGTGTGTGTGTGTGTGTGTGTGTGTGTGTGTGTGTGTGTGTGTGTGTGTGTGTGTGTGTGTGTGTGTGTGTGTGTGTGTGTGTGTGTGTGTGTGTGTGTGTGTGTGTGTGTGTGTGTGTGTGTGTGTGTGTGTGTGTGTGTGTGTGTGTGTGTGGCACGTGTCATTGTAAATGATTAAATTTATGGGAACGTATCAAACTATATAAAGCTTTAAAAGAATAATGGATGAAATACATAATCGTCATTATATTTATTATAGGTATACTAAATTTTTGATGAAACTATTAATTAATGGAATTTTTTAAATCGTGTAATCTACAGATTGCTCTAGGTTAGGTAAGGTTTACTTTATGCAAATCCTGTAAAGTTGATAATTTCTAAAATAATTGCATTATAATATCAAATGACCATTATGTATTTCGTCCATTCTTCTTCAATTCACACCCCAAAGTAACCTTAGCAAAGCTTGTATCATGGGTATTTACTAGGCAACGGATAAACATAATTATATACATAGATAGATACGTACTTAAATAGGTATGTACATATTAAACACCCAAGACCGGAGAAGAAACGTCGTATTTTTCATACAAATATCTGCCCCGACGCGGGAGTCGAACCCCGGACCTCAAGCTTCGAAGTCAGGTTCTCTAACTGATATATGTACCTTCGATCTATGTATACATAGAAGGCATACCACGTGCATTGTATCAGACTCATAAAATCATGCTGTCACGACCCGCTGATCAAAATTGATCAAACCTGATCACAGCCGTCACTTAGACATCACGTAACTGCGCACATCATCAGTCAATCATCGATGATCGTCATCGGACAGCTGCGTCGGCGCACTTCGATTGACCCGTCAACCTGGCTTATCCCGGTCTCATTGAGGAATTGACCGTCAAGGTGATGCGCTGAAATAATTGATTTGCGCGTTGCGTCTAGACATAAGTTCCTAAGTGCTTTATGCCGAACCATACGCTAGTAACTCAAATAGTTACTAGGTGACTAGACAATACATGTTCTTTCCGTGTACCGTTCAAATGACGTAAATTATTATTTTTTTAATGACGAACGATTTATCTGTCGCTGATTGTAGCACGCTTCCAGCGCATAGTACATACATACTTAAATTAAGGTGTTATTCTATGGTCTCACAAACAACACTTACTGTTCTAAACTACCTACTTATTTGTCTAACAACATTAATTTTATTATTTGTTTACTTTTTTGTGGGTTAATTGCTAGGTTCTCACAAACGTTATCAGGCCATTCATTAAGAATGTGTGGAACTAGGTATGTCCAGGTTCGTCTTCCATACAATGTTAGTACAAGGAGGCAGGATATATTTTGACAGGTAGGTTTTGAGCTCTAGTTCTATTTCTTAATAATGGCAAGTTTTTAATTTCGTCACGGTTATGGATGTGTTCGGCGGAGTATCGTCTGGCCGTGAACTCACGCGCGAAGCCGTACGGCATAATCCAGCGAATGTCCCTTCACCTTCAGATCTGTGCGATATCTTCTTCAGTATATAATATAAGTTTTTGAAAAAAAAATATTTTAAGAGCAAGCTTTTAGCTGACTGTCTGTACTTTTTGTTGACTGTACTGTCGTCCAACCTCCAAAAGTATACCAAATTTCAATTGAATCCGTCCACTGGAAGTGGGTCAAATTACTCGCAATGCACTCTTTCCCAAAATATAACTGGAAGGCCGGACTGTACATATGTATAGGGAGACCGGGGACAAAACTAACATTTTGCACTTTTACCTCATTATCTGGTTAAGCGTAATATTTTTGATGAAATTAATATAGCTATCTATAAGTTTCGTTCATGCTCTTCAAATTGATGTCTTTATTTACCTAATTATTACTTATTTTGTGTGAAAAATAGGGACTTAAAAAAGTTCGCCTGTTGTTACTTTCGACCCCGATACGTTGCCGAAAGTAACAGGATAAAGAAGTATTTTTAAATACGAGATGAAGTATTAAATTAATAAGTTATGTATCAGAAAACATTGAATGAGCAAAAAAAAATATTGGCACTTTATAAGTATATGAAAATATTGAAAAAGTATTTTTTTATGAAAATATTCAAAAAAATGTTTGGGACTAGGTCGATTTGTGTAAGATTGTCCCCTAATATATATAATATATATATAAATAACATTTTGTTAGCATTTATTGGCAGTCTAGGAAATGCCATGTTTTTTTGGCGTGACAATTATTTTTTCTATTCAAACTAAATATTTGGTAACAGTGTTTGTTTCGGACACACACAGTTTTCATCATCATGTCTGTCTATGTTACTTTTGTACCCTGCCACATTTTTGTCAAAAAATTAAAGCTAGCCTTGAAGTGGAACGTGATTGACACAAACGAACTCAAACACCGTGTAATCCATTTAATCAAGAATGACTATACAAATATTCATATAAAAATCATTCTTTTAATAATATGAAAACGTGTCATGAATGAAAGTCAAGAAAGTTATTTTTAGTTCGTGAAATCACGTTTTGTCCTCTAGCTCAAAGTAGCAGCGCAGAGCACCGACAGCGGCTGGATGCAAGTAAGAGGGGTGGAATCGACTGTCATATGACTGTAGCGAAGAGGTGTTTCGACTATTGGATAAAACTACAGAGCCTTTGCTACTTTCGACCCGCTGTTACTTTTGTACCCGGTCTCCCCTATCATGTTTATATTGGGATCTAATATTATTCTTTAAGAAGAGATTTACTCAATAACTTCACGTTTACAATTTAGAAGGCATTCATTGCCCCTTGTGTAATGCTGTCGTAAATAGGGCTATTTTTCAGCGAAGCTATCCAAATACGCCGTCCTACATACATACGAGGTCGGATCGGCCCTTGAAGGGCACGCGATCTTAACCCCCACGGGACAAGGGCACTACAAGCTGTCCAATTTAGTGGTTATTACGTAATGGATCGGAAGCTCTAGGGCAGTAAATTGAGTTAAGAGTTAACTTAAGGTTAAATTGACCTTGGAGCGGCCTGCTGGTACGGACAAAGTGACATTTTTGTTGTATCATCATTATCATCCCAGGCTATGTACGTCCCACTGCAGGGCACAGGCTCACAGAATGAGAGGGCTTGGGCCGTAGTTCCCACGCGGGCTCAATAAGGGTTGGGAACTTCACATACACCATTGAATTTCTTCTCAGGTTTGATCACGGTAAAACCTTCACCGTGAAGCTCATGGTAAATTAAAAATGTAATTTCGCACTTGAATTCCGAAAAACTCAGAGGTGCGAGCCCGGACTCGAACCCACGACTCTCTGCTTGAGAGACTTTAGGTCAAACCACTAGGTTACTACGGGTTTTTGTTGTAGGCATGTATCCTACTAAATGTTGTAAATGTGAAAGTGTGTCTGTCTGACAGTCGTTTGTCTGTCTGTATGTCTGTCTGTTACCTCTTCACGCTTAAACCGCTGAACCGGTTTAACCGGAGACAACATGAAACCCTGGAAAGGATAGGATAGTTCTAATCCCCGAAAACTGCATAGTTCCCACGGGATAGCGCTCAATGAAGAGCCGTGTTCAAAAAAAATGTACATAGTTAAGGGCTTAATGAAAAAAAAATCACGATCGCTTCCTTTGTGTAACGAAAATTACTCATACGAAATATATGGGTAGCTTTCGTTACACAGAGGAATAAATTAAGTTTTGTTTTTATTAAATCCCTAATTGTGTACACTTTTTTTGAAAACAACTCTGAAATTTTTGCAGATTCAGTCGCAGGCAACAAGTAGTATAATTTAAAGAGTACCTGGGCGACCGAGCTCCGCTCGGGCTGAAACTCGGTACCAAGCGTTTCCCCAGAGATAAGACCAAGCTAGATCAATTTTTCATCCCCGAAAACCCCCACAAACCAAATTTCATCGAAATGACACTCTCAGAAAAGAATCCACGAGTTGTGGGGCCTACCTATTATGAACGTCTGCCCGCCGAAATAAAAGACCTGAGCGAAGAGGCATTCGGTCGCCGGGTGAAAAGCCTTTTGATGGATAACCCTCTGCATTCTTTAAGTGAGTTTTTGGACATAATTTTATCTTGACATAATTTTAATATTGGTAATTATGTTTTAATTAAATTTATTATGTTATGACGATCCCTATTGGAAATACCATTTATTTGTAGTTATTTTTGTACTTTCATTGGCATAATTAATTATTGGATTTTTGACAACTCCCACTTGAGGACGAATTTATTTTGACATTTCCATTTTATTGATTGTTTTTTCATCTTTGGTTATTTTTATTATTATATTATTCATCATCATCATCATCAGCCTATAACAGTCCACTGCTGGACATAGGCCTCCCCCAATGAGCGCCATTGCGCCCTGTCCTCGGCTAGACGCATCCAGCTTCTACCAGCAGCCTTTCGCAGATCGTCACTCCACCTGGCCGGAGGGCGTCCTACACTACGTTTGCCAAGACGCGGTCTCCACTCAAGAACTCGTTTACTCCAACGGTTGTCGGTTCTTCGACAAATATGACCAGCCCACTGCCACTTCAACTTGCTAATTCTCTGAGCTATGTCGATGACCTTAGTTCTGTGTCGGATATCCTCGTTGCGGATTCTATCTTTCAGAGAAACTCCAAGCACAGCTCGTTCCATAGCTCGCTGAGCGACCTTGAACTGGTGGATTAGCCGTACTGTGAGTGTCCACGTTTCAGCTCCGTAGGTCATGACGGGTAGGACGCACTGGTTGAAAACTTTCGTTTTCAGACATTGCGGTATGGATGACGAGAAAACTTGACGCAATTTTCCGAATGCTGCCCAGCCCAGCTGAATCCTCCGCTTGGCTTCCTTCTCAAAATTGTTTCTACCTAGCTGCAAAATTTGCCCGAGGTATGTGTACTCCGAAACAACTTCAAGAAGGTTTCCATTGACGATGACGGGCCCCGGATCAATGCGGTCGTTAACCATAATTTTGGTCTTATCCACATTCATACCGAGGCCTATCCGACGTGAGGCTGATGCTAGGTCGTCCAACATTTGTTTCAGCTCCTCCAACGACTCCGCCATTAAGACTATGTCATCTGCGAATCGTAAGTGTGAGATGTACTCGCCGTTTATGTTTATGCCCATACCTTCCCAGTTCAGCGTCTTAAACATATCCTCCAACGCGCTTGAGAACAATTTCGGAACAATTATATTATTATGTTTTGTTTTTTATAAATTTTTGACAATCTCAGCATAAATTCTTATATACTGACTTTAATGTATTATATAATGTAATTATTATGTCTCAGTGAATAAATAAACTAAACTAAACTAAACTAATCGTTGGAGCCGTTTCTGAGATTCTGATTATATACACCGTGAAATTGTAGTGGTTGTTTTCCCGAAACGAGGTTTAGTTTCGATTGTACAATCGATTTATAATTACTATTTTGACTAGAGTCAAAAATCCAATTGTGAAAAACGAAAGTCGAAAATGACCGCAAACCAATAGTAACGCTTCGTTGGTACAAGTAGCGTACGATCGTACGATAGGTTAGGTTAGGTTAGGTATACAAGTACATATATATACGCAAGAATTGCTCGTTTACAGGTATTAGATAGATACTTACACGGGAAAGAACGGAGTCGAACACGCGTCCCCAGGTGAGCGAGATGGCAATACCGGCGGCCGCTAGCAAGGCGCACACGCACGCCAACACACAGCGCCACCGCGGCGCGCGACCACGCATGACGACAGCACCCTGTATAACAATAAATAGCAGATTGTACAACAAGAGCAAAAAACGAGCCATTTCACCCGAGTCGTTGTGAGTCTTGGTCATCCATTACGTCGACGAGTAGGTATATTTATTAGGTCAGATAGCATCTCAGACTTTTAAATTGTTCGTTGAGATTTATAATAAGGAACAGTGGTGAGCTTTATGGCGAAGAAAAACACTGTGAGGAAACCTGCAGTCACCAGCGAAAAAATTCAGTGGTGTGTGAAGTTCCCGATCCGCACTGGGTCCGCGTGGGAACTTCGACCCAAGCCCTCTTATTATGAGAGGAGGCATGTGCCCTGCAGAAGACCGTAGGTATGGGATGATGATGATAATGATAATAAAATAAAATAAATAAAAATAAACAAATATTACGGGACAATTCACACCAATTGACCTAGTCCCAAAGTAAGCAAAGCTTGTGTTACGGGTATTAGGCAACGGATAAACATACTTATATAGATAGACTAGCTTTTGCCCGCGACTCCGTCCGCGTGGAATTAGTAATTTGGGCAGCTTATTTTTTTATCCAATTTGCCTTTTCATCAATTATGGCTCTCCTTAGATCCTTCCGGAAGAAGTGAAACTTCATAAAAAACCAACCCGCTCCCAATCCGCCCCCAACCCGCTCCTATCCCGCCCCCAAACCGCCCCCAAACCGCCCCCAACCCACTCCCAACTCGCCCCCACCCGCTTCCAACTCGCCCCCAACCCGCTCCCAACCCGCCCCCAACTCGCTCTCAACCCGCCCCCAACCCGCTCCCAACTCGCCCCCAACTCGTTCTCACCCCGCCCCCAACCCGCTCCTAACCCACCCCCAACCCACTCCCAACCCGCCCTCAACCCGCTCCCAACTCGCTCTCAACCCGCCCCCAACCCGCTCCCAACCCGCTCCCAACCCGCCCCTAACTCGCTCTCAACCCGCCCCCAACCCGCTCCCAACTCGCCCCTCCACCCGCTCCCAACCCGTCCCCAACCCGCTCTTAAAAACCCCCCAACCCGCTCTCAACCCGGCCCCAACCCGCTCCCAACTCGCCCCCCCACCCGCTCCCAACCCGCCCTATCTAACTGGGCTATCTAACACTGAAAGAATTTTTCAAATCGGAGCAGTAGTTCCCGAGATATAGAAGTTTTACTTCAAAAACCCCCGATTTGGAAACATTATTCCGCTCCGCTCCGCTCCTATTGCTGTTAGCGTGATAATATATGTATAGCCTTCCTCGATAAATGGGCTATCTAACACTGAAAGAATTTTTCAAATCGGAGCAGTAGTTCCTGAGATTAGCGCGTTCAAACAAACAAACAAACAAACAAACAAACAAACAAACTCTTCAGCTTTATATATTAGTATAGAGTATAGATACGTACTTAAATACATATTAAACACCCAAGACCCAAGAACAAACATTCGTATTTTTCATACAAATATCTGCCCCGATGCGGGAATTGAACCCGGGACCTCGAGCTTCATACGCCATTTGGTCGTCTATATGATGATGATGAGTTATAATAAACCCGTCGGTCGCACAGATAATGAGATAATAAGACACCTGCAGATAAAGCATGGTTCGTTAGCAATTAAGAAACGCATTAAACCATAATAATAAATATAAAGGGGCGTGTAATGATAGATATAAAACTATTTGATATACAAGTCCATCGCCAAGAAAACCTTTCTGTCAACGCAATAAGAGCGAAAGAGACGACGATCGGCTCGGCGGGCCGAATGGAGCCGAGATGATCGACGTCATTTTCACTCTTATTGCGTTGACATAAAGGTTTTTCCGATCGGATGAAGTTGATTCCGCGTCGATAGATTTGGAGAGACTCTCGGGGTCTTACACAGCATAAGATAAGTACATAAAAGTTGTAGCCTGTTGTTGTTGTCTGTTGTGTTTGTAATAGGTATATGGATTTCACGGGATGACCGTAAAAGTAATAAAAAATTAAGTTTAAACAAAACTAGAACTTTAACAAAAAAATGTGCATGACTCTGTTACAGTTTATCAAAATATGTGTTTATATCTATTAAGCCGCACCCATTTTTAATGAGACATTAAAATCATCAATACTTATTTATTGTTTCTTTAGCTACACACACTCTGAATTCGTAATTATTAAACTATCCGATCAATCGTAAATTTAACTTTAAGCCATTGTTATATTGACATTGAGCAATGCGGAAATGAAATCATACGCACAATAATTATAGCTATTATCAACTATTATATAGGTATGAACCATCGACAAGACAGAATTATCCTTTGATTATTTTGTCTTTGCTTAATTTAATGAACTAAAACAATTACTTTACTCACCCGCGAACTTACGATAGTTACGTTTATGTAAGAAATGCGTGTCAGTTCCTCCACCCCTTTACTGTACGGACACACATAAGGCTCTATATCTAAATCCCTAATGATTGTTTGTCCTAATGTATCGTTTTTCCTAATGATCGTTTGTCCTAACTCTTTCTATTTAAAATCTATTAATTGTTCTGGATTTTTTAAAACAAACCTAACCTAACCTATAATAATAATAATAATCTTTATTCATTTAAAGTAAACATTTAACAATAATGTGGAGAACTCCTAGTAGGTGTATGCACTTGTGTCAGGAGAACTCGCTCTTCCCAAAATGTTACATTTTAGTTTACTTAATCTACATACTAAAACAAAAAGAAACTAATTTAATAGAACATGCTCAATTATAATACATTATGTGTGTGTGTGTGTGTGTGTGTGTGTTTGTGTGTGTGTGTGTGCGTGCGTGCATGTGTGGTGTGTGTGTGCCTAGAGTACCTATACCTACCTATACCTAGAGTTCTAGAGGATAATCACAAAAAAGTTACTGAAAAATACACGGTTTCCGAGAAAAAAAGTGTTAGGACAAACGATCATTAGGACAACGATGTTATGGATTTAGAGTGAGACCCTTCAGAGGCTTCGAGGCCACCAATGCCACCCGGCAATATGGCTTCGGCGTGCCGCAAGCCTTTACTCATCAAAAAACCACAAATAAAGTTCTTACACTAAAATTACGATGTATAACGAAAACTGAAGCAATAGGTATAATCTCTACGTTTTGTTTGTAAATCAGACTTAGTAATTTGATTATTAGTGCCATAATAAATAACGGAGTATTTTCGGATTCAAAATCAATATTAAGTTCACTTTGGCATTAAAATCTTTCGAGCCAAATTGGTTTATTCGTGTTTCGGAAGCAAACACGAATTAAGGAATACGATCCAGATTATCCTATAATATTTATGTGGGTTTTCAGAAAAAAATGTACCCGTTTTGCCTTAATTATCCTTAATTTTCCAAACAAAATTTATTAGTCATATTTTGTGACGATCCATACAACATGTATGGTTAACTGCGTCACAAAACTGACAATTAAAAGAGGGACATTTTTACACGCTTTATATTATTACACGCTTTTTACACGCTTTATATTAGCTTCACCTGTATGTTTGTATGTATGTTTGTAACCGACTCCTTAGGGCGCGATTTTGACCCACTTCCCGGTTTCCGATTGAGCTGAAATTTTGCACATATGTGTAAATTGGATGACAATGCAATATTATTGTAACATGGAGCTGATCTGATGATGGAGCTGGATGGTGGCCATAGGAACTATGTAATAAAACAACACAATCCCGTCGAGTTTGGGCTCGTTTGATTCGTCTTGACGAGCACTTTGATCTCAGATGGTAACCAGGGTCTGATGATGGAGCTGGAAGATGGCCAAAGGCACTCCACAATAAAACTACACAACCCCGTCGAGTTTGGGCTCGTTTGATTCGTCTTGACGAGCACTTTGATCCTAGATGGTAACCAGGGTCTGATGATGGAGCTGGAAGATGGCCAAAGACACTCCACAATAAAACGAAACAACCCCATCGAGTTTGGGCTCGTTTGATTCGTTTTGACGAGTACTTTGGTCCTAGATGGTAACAAGGGTCTGATGATGGAGCTGGAAGGGGGGTAGGTGGCGGGGTGGGGGGGGAATGGGGTATGGGGTAAGGGGGTCGGGGGTTTAGAGGGTTGGGGGTTAGGGTGTGGCGGTTGGGGTTAGGAGATGGGGGGGGGGTTTACGGGGAATAGGGTGGGGGTGTTGGGGGGTTCGGGGGTAAGTGATTTTGGGGGGTTGTGGGAAATGGGGAGGGGGTAAGAGGCCTAGATGGTAACAAGGGTTTGATGATGGAACTGGAAGGGGGGGGCGGTAGGTGGCGGGGTGGGGGGGGGGTTCCGGGGGTTTGGGGGGTTCGGTGTTAGGGGGGTTGGGTTTAGGTGGTTCGGGGGTTTGTAAAATGAGGAGGGGGGTAAGGGGGGATTGGGGGTAAGGGTGTGGGGTTTGGGGGGGGTTTGGGGAAATGGGGTGGGGGATGTTGGGGGGTTGGGTTTAGGGGGTTTGGGGGTTGTAGGTGAGGGGGGTAAAGTTAGAAAGAAAAAAAATGCAGCTAAAAAATAGAAAATAAATAATAGTTAAAAAAAACTAAAAAACACGCTTTAAAAAATAAAAAATAAATTTTAATAAATTTCAATGCACTATTCTTATAGTGCAGTAAAAAATCTTAATAAGCAATTTTTATATTGTTATATCCAGATCAAAATTTGTAAACAATTCTAAATATTGATAAAATAAATAATAATAGTTTAAAATATTTTATTGTAAAAAAAGCGTGGGGTGCTTTTTAAGATGTTATCAAAATGATAATCCTTGACAATTGACACCATGCACCCCACGCTTTTTTTACAATAAAATATTTTAAACTATTATTATTTATTTAATCAATATTTAGAATTGTTTACAAATTTTGATCTGGATATAACAATATAATAATTGCTTATTAAGATTTTTTTACTGCACTATAAGAATAGTGCATTGAAATTTATTAAAATTTATTTTTTATTTTTTAAAGCGTGTTTTTTAGTTTTTTTTTATTTTATTGCTTAAATCGATAATGCTTGTGATTCTGAATAGAAATACCCCAAAATTTGCTAGATTTTTAAAAAAAGTACATGGTACACTTTTTTCTGAAAATGCCCTTATAATAAATATTTTTCCGTGTCCAGGAGGCAAAACTTTTTCGATTCTTGTAGTAATTTTCAGGTGTCAATAAATGAAATCTCGTCAATTGTACGTAAATCTATAGGTACCCCTAAAATAAATAAATAAGTTAAAGTAGGTTAAATACATATATGGTCTTGTCCAGACCTCATAGCAAGAAAGGTGATGAGATGAATGACAGAAAGAATGGTATGAGGAATGAAAGTGCGAGAAACATAAATACTATGATCACCTGATAAAAACCGGCCAAGAGCGTGTCGGACACGCACAAGGTAGGGTTCCGTAGCCATTACAAAAAAATCAAGTAATATTTTTCTAAGGATTTCGTATGTCTGCCGTGTCAGGCCTAAGTAACGTAACTTGAGATACGTTAGTTACGCTTAACAGTGCTAAATTGTCATTTTTGATGCTATACTATCTGATACATATCGAAGATTTTCATTTTATGCCATAATTCAATAAAAACACCGATAGCCGAACTAACGTATCTGGGATTTTTGTACGCATTTCTAATGGATATCTCCCGTATTTCAAATACGTTAGATAGGTCATACAGAACTCGCCCGCAGAATCGAAATTGAAAAATCTTTTGGTGCAGTTTAATTCAAATCAGGTTGTTGTTATATGTTATAATAGGCATTTTAATTATATTTCATAATACGTAACACCTTCTGAAACGGGAACGTATCAAAATATATAAAGTTTAAAACGAATAATGGACGAAATACATGATGGTCATAATATATACTAAAATTTTCTTTGAAACTATTGATAAAACGAACTTTTTTAATCTTGTAATCTACAGATTGGTTTAGGTAAGGTTAGGTTTATTATGGTTGGTTTATCCTGTAAAGTTGAGAATTTCCAAGAATAATTATATCAAATGACCATTATGTATTTCGAACTTAGAACTTTATATATTTTGATACGTACCTACCCTCTGAAACCAAGGAGAGCTATATTGATTATAATTTTAATAAGAGTATGTTTAACCAGAGGGGAGGGAGTGGGAGAAAAGATAATAATATTTTGTTATAAGACCTTATAAGTATTATTTATTAAAAAAGATACCTAAAAGTTAAGAATGAATAGAAATCCTGTTACTGTGATAAAATTCAATAAAAAGTTTTCTAGCTTCCACTTTACTTATTATTAACCTTCTTACCTATTTGTATAAATATCTATAAAATAAAATAACGGGACTAGATAAAAGAGCCTACCCACTTTTAATTTACTTAAATGTTCTGTTTCTTGGTTCCCAAAAATAATGTAAGTAAAGATACAGGTCATAGCCATTACACAGTTTTGGGTAATAAAAAGAGCATGGTCACGCTTAACTAACGTATATTCAGATGCGCAACTTTGTGTTACAGAATTTTGTATGAAAAGTAAGGCCGTGCAAACTTTAAAAACCGTCTTTTTTCCAGTTGATTCGTAGCACAGTGTTAAAATTAAAAATACATCGTCACAATAATATTTCTAACCTACTGTTTAAATTTCAAATTTTAAACTTCATTAGTAAAGAAGCAATGAGATGAACAAAAACAAAAACTTTGATCGCGTTTTTCTCTAATCGTCGTTTTTGGAGATACGTTACTTAGGCCTGACACGGCAGATGTGTACGGAATCATCCAAGTTTAGGTATGTTTTATACCTAAGGCTACTATTTACTCTTAAACTACAAATAATTTCCAAGCAATCTTAGCCGCTATAATTTTCCTAGTAAATTTGATATATTTACTACCATTCTGAATTTTTTCAAATTTTTCCACCCAACAGTTTAGATTTTAGAGGGGGGGACGCTCGATTTTAATGAAAATTTTAACTTTAAAGTTGAATATTTCGCAAACAGATCACTGAATAGAAAAATCATGTTAGCAACCCCGCAATGGTTTTAAAAGACCTATCCAACGATATCCCACACTATAGGATTAGTTGAGAAAAAAAAAATCACCCCCCTTTACGTCTATGGGAGGTACCCTATAAAAAAATATTTTTTTGTTTTTTATTTTACCACTTTGTTGGCGTGATTGATATGTATATTCATGCCAAATTACAGCTTTCTAGTACTAACGATCTCTGAGCTTAGCCGCGGACAGACAGACAGACAGACAGACGGACAGACATGGCGAAACTATAAGGGTTCCTAGTTGACTACGGAACCCTAAAAAGAGCAAGCCAGTCCTGGGGAATACCTACAAATCCCGAAAATATCATTCATTCATTCATTCATTCATTCAAAATATTTATTTCATTCATTCAAAGCTAATTACATGGTTCCCGCGGGATAGCGATAAGCGAATACTTCACGAACGAAGTCGCGGGCAACCAACTAGTTAGGTATACAATAACTTCAATAAAGTTAAAAAGGTGTTTCTGTTCGACAAACGTGTTTTTTGGGCCGTATTATACACAATTTTGAAATGTAGCGTAAAAAATACCTACTGAAACCGGATCCTTTTCTTTGCATTGTTTTTAACAAAGCATATATTTATCAGTATAATCAGAAATACTTTGTAGCTAATTTACTTAACTTTGTAGTTTGTTTATCCAATTTATATTATTTACGAGATCTGTAACCTCTAGAGTGCATGATTTAACTTAATTGTTTTCTCAAGTCAAGATGTTATTGAAAACCCAAAGGTCATGAATAGACCCCGTTATCGGATGTGCAATTTGGTAGCTTGACGTTCTTAGGGATGGGTAAAAAATGTTTTGAAATATAGGTAAATATCGATAATTTCTCTCTAACATAATGAGAGTCACTAAAATTATTGTCTGAATATTTTATACCAATAAAATATGCTCGTAAACACACCGAAATAATCGGAAATATTGTTGTAAGTTGATATTGACTATCTGTTAGCGTAAATAATTCAAAGCTAAAGTCTACCCACCGAAAAAATAAAAATACCAATATTATGTTTCTGTATTGTATTTTAAATAAGTTTTTAATTGAATGTATAATTCTAACTAGTTCTATTTAGAAAAAGTTAGTTTTTACCTTTTCTTTGTAAATGCAATTATGCATACATACGCTCACCATATAATTATTATTTGTTAAACTAGTAAAATGTAAAATATTCTTATGAGAAATAAATTCTTTAAACCGAAATAATTAAAAATAATTAATAATTCAAATTTCATGTTCAAATAATTAAATACAGTATAAGCGGCCAGTATTATACCTCTATGGAAAAGTTTTATCTCAAGAGCGTTCATGAACTGCCTTGCAACTCAATATATTAAAATAATAGCATCCATATTGTTTTTTTTTTACTGATAATGGATTCTACTTCTAATGACAATAATTATCATGAATCACAAAACAAACGTATTAATTTTAGTCTGACAAAATTGGACATGAAACTTATTTAAACTGTTGCCGCCAAAATCCAGAGAAAATTACCTGGCGGCTTACGAAACATTAAATCAGTGGAAAAACAGCAAAAACGCTAAGTCATATTCGGAGAACGTATTTTTAGCCTACTTCAATAAACTGGCAAATAAATACAAGCCCAGCTCGTTATACTCCATGTTGAAAAGCACAGTAAAGACCAAAAATTAAGTTGGTATATAAACATATTATACTTAGTAACTTGAAGGCATTTCTAAAGAGACATCCTGGCGGATCTATTGGTCGAAAGTCAAAGGTGTCGTCACCAACCGATGTTGAAAAGTTTTTAAAAGAAGCTCCGGACAGTCAGTACTTGACAACAAAGGTCAGTTGAACATTATAAATGTAAATTTATGTATCAGCTCTATAATTGCGTTAAGTAGGTACTATGGCAATACGTTCCTACAACTTTACTAATATACTTATTTGATCTCTTTGCAGGTTGCGTTAATATTCGGTATTACTGCTGCGTGTATATAGACGTCAAGAGCTCAATAAATATTACAACCAAGGATGTAGAAACCCATCGTGAAATGTTGCTTGTAAAAATTACAAAGTTACTAACAATACAAGTTTGTTTTTTTCCTCGCAATTGTGTTGAAAAACGTCGTATGTAACTCGTGTGCATTGATCATTACACACTTCGGCTTCCTTATCGCGCTCGCCTCACGGCTCGCGCTTACAATAATGCCTCATATGTAATGACCAACATAACACACTTGTATCATAATGTACTATTACCTATCCCTAAGAACGAACGTCCAGCTACCAAATTGCACCTCCGATAACGGGGTCTAGTCATGAATATAGTTAAATCGGGCTAATTGATTGTTTTTTTTATGCTTTCAGTTATAAAAAAGTATTTACACATGAATATTAGACATTTTTTTTCTTTTTCTTGGCTTTCAGCCTTACTACTTTAGCAAGGCGTATTTTGCCAAAATTTATTTATTGACAAAATACAATTAAAAAGTACACTCAGTCAAATAAACCACGCCGCGTCATATCAGGCGCGCGCGAAGGTGCCCAATACACTCGCCATACCAACTGCCTCCCTGAACATTTGTAATGGAGATAGCTGAAACTCTGGCGTAACACATAGGCTACTTTATATCTCGATATTCCCATGGGATCGGTAGTTAGGGATGTAAAATCTCAAAATGTTCTTCATGCAACGTACAAGAAGACCACAATGTTATTTTTAGGAATTCCCGTGAGAATTTTGTAAAATCATGGAATTTCAATTTCAATTTAAATCGCGCAACACAAACTCTCACACACTTGAACTTAACTGGAATCAATTTTGTATGGAAACTTGTATAATGTATGTTCTTGTGGCAATAATGATTTCTTTCTTTCAGTTGGCTTCTAATGATTCACGTGACCAAAATAGCAAGGCAATCTTCGTAAAAATTATAGCTTAAATGCAACATACTTATAACGGTCAGGATGGACTGTGACGAAATGATGCTACCATCTGCGCAATAAAAATCATGCCGAGCAAAAATAACAGGTCACATTGTATAGAATATCTATACAAATTAACCCGTGATCTCTGCTAATCTGTCATTCAATGGAACTTGCAAACTATGTAATCAAACCGCCATATTGAAATTGTCTCTGAATTATGAATTTACTCTTTCTTACTCCTTTACATATCGAATAATAAAATACCGAAAGTAAAAAACAAATAAGTTTTGAGAAAAAGGGAATTAAAACGATTAAGTAATCTGAATTCACGTATTTATTGAAATTTAAAATTGTCAAACTACCTCATAGTGTATGTACAACCGTGTTGGCAGGTATAGAACGTGTGATCACCAATTTTAGTCACAACACTATCGTAGACAATTGGCATTGATCACTTTTTTACAATGTGGTCTAATTCCAAAACCATTTCGAGGAATAGGTTTATTAAATCATTTTATAACATTGTAGTAAAAAAATATTAAACGATCGTGTGTATTTTTGCAAAATAATGTTTGACCTTTGTTTGACCTTTCTGTGGGCATTAACTTTGAAATTCTTTGCAACAAGAAAAAAAAGCCGTCCGTCTAGTTTATCTATACTATTCTCTGTCACTTCGACGTAGTTATCATCTGTCAGTTTAAGGATACTATTTTGAAAAACATTCTTCGCGTTTTTCACATTTTAATAATGGATTTATACAGGAAGTGTTTCATTCCTACTTGTGGAAATGATTCTGTCAATAGCCCAAACAAATTAATTGTTTGCATTAGAGAAGATTTACAAGAGAAGTGGTGCCGCAAAGTTAATTCAAAGTTTACAAGATGTACTTATTGTTTTGAGGATCATTTAAATGTAAGTATGGATTAAATCCGCCAAAGAACTTTCAAGGGAACACTTCTGACCATTTTATTTTATACATACAAAAAATACTATAGCCGTAAATCGTTGTTTTTACCTATTCTCTTGGAAGAATCGGCAACTTTAGTGTTATTGTTATTGTAATGTAAAGTGACATTGTCAGAAATGTCAGATGACAACTAACCATCGATTGTGACACATTTTTTTTGTCATTATGTCTGTGGTTTATACACAGATTCAGCCGCGGCATGTAATTTACGAGAAGTCGTATCTCAAATTTTCAATAAATTATAAAAAAATATTGGAGTGATGAATTGCTGAAATACTCAAATTAGTTTCTTAAAATGCTCTATATTTTCGATAAAAAAAATAAAAAGGGGGTGTTAGAAAAAATGATCAATCCCAATTATTGTAGAATTTAAAAGAAACAAAAACGTCATTCCATCAGTCCTAATATGTAGGCCTCCATCAAGATGGAAGATTGGATACGGAAGGCGCGGGAGCGATCTGTTTGGCGAGCCTTGGGGGAGGCTATATTCAGCAGTAGACGTCTTTCGGCTGAAATGATGATGATAATGATGATGATGTTAATGATAATGATTAGACGACCGGATAGCCTAGTTGTTAGAGAACCTGACTGCGAAGCTTGTGGTCCCGGGTTCGATTCCCGGTCGGGGTAGACATTTCTGTGAATAATACGAATGTTTGTGCTCGAGTCTCGGGTGTTTAATATGTATTTAAGTATGTATCTACTTATCTATATAAGTATGTTTATCCGTTGTCTAGTACCCATAGTACAAGCTTTGCTTAGTTTGGGACTAAGTCAATTAGTGTGAATTGTCCCGTAAAAAAAAATGATGTACGGGACAAAAGCAGCGCTCCTTATAAGTCCTACTCAACTCTAGTTGCGTAACTGCATCCAATAAACACCGTCGTATCAAATATTCTAATCACAGCCACCAATTTTAATGATTTCTTATTGGTTCCTCGATGTTATCGTCACGTTACGCAAGACTTTCATTGATAACTATGACATGAGGAATGATATTAGATATCTCAGGTCGAGAGGTCAGCGGTGTCCTTTGTAGTTGCTTGTTTACCAAAAATGCTGCAGTTAGGGTCATAAAATTGATAACTTATCTAGTATCCGTGTGGTGTAAGCTGCATCAAAATAGACTGTTAAGATAGGTGGATAATATCTGTATATACTATACACATATGTCTTTTTTTCTTTGTGATAAATTACACACGTGTTATCGTTGAAGTACAATTGATAATGATTTTATATTGGAGTGGTCAAGCAAGACAACAACGAAAACTGATAACACTATGCAGCTCCGATAAGAAACGGCTTTAATGCGCCTCCTAATTGGTAATTACTATTGCGATACCAAGGGTCATTGACTAGAAAAAACAATTGAGATACTGTAATTCTGTAATTAAAGCCGTAGGTCTGGCGCACTGAGGGCTGAAAATCGGCTTTCATAGACAGGAATCGAAGTTAATATTTTTAAGTTTTTTTGCTTGAAATTGGCTATCACTTGGGTAAATTTCAGAAATATACAATACATTTTTTTCACATATTTTTTCAGAAATAGGGTACAATGCATTTTTTCTCAGATTTTAAGTTTTTTTGCATGGATTTACTCAAAATCAGTAGCACTATCGATTCTACATAGAGAAAAAAAGTGTCCCGAGGTCAGTTTTGTTACTTTTCATACCTACATTGGTGTTTGAAGATAGCAAAACCTACACTTATTTTTGTATGAAAAAGTGAGGAAATTTTTTTACTCCTTTATACTTAATCGATACCTAGTGCTATTTTGAGCAGATTCATGCAAAAATTTCTAAAATCGGGAAAAAAAATGTAGTTGGACCCTATTTCTGGAATACCCCCATAATATCGTAAGAATACTAAGCTGACCATGGAAAGTTTAGAAAGGTGATTTTTTTGGGTATAGTAGGACTTTTTGTAAGATCATACTGATACTCATACTCATTTATTCATTGCAACCATAATAGTATTTGGTTCATTCTACTTTTCGTTGACCAGTATTTTTTTGTAATCTGCTCTTCAAATATTTGTTTTACAAAAACGGTAAGTGCTCGGTTTTATCATTAAAGATTTAAATAGGCACCTAATTAAGCTTACATTTAAAATTATCACTATGTATAAAAAGTAGTCTTATCTATAAAGTAGGTAACGCAGTGGGCATGCATGTCCCCGCCATTTGTATGGAAATTGATGTATTTTCCGCTGAGTTACCAATTTTTTCACACAAAATTTCTTTGATTTTAAAGTTTTTTTGCTTTAAAACATTAAATTTAGTTATTTCAGTTTTTATATAAGTTATTTACATTTGAAAAAATCACCAGGTATGCCTTATATTATATTTCACAAAAGATTTACTGACGTTATAATAATAATAACTTTATTGTAAGTAAAAATAAAACAATTAAGAAAAAATAACAATGAATAAAACTTAACTATAAACTAAATATCTACTTAACTATTACAAACTAAATTAAAAACTAAACTAGATCTAAAAAAGGCTCTTGCGTATTGTGCCGAAGATGCTGGCAGAATTTCCTCGTTGAATCGCTAGGCTAATTCTTTGAGCGAGGTAGCTGCCACCTCTTCGGTCACCGGTAGCATCTATAAGCCTCTTCGAAATCTCTTTGAAGGGGCTTAGTGCTCCTGGGCATGGTTACTTAAAAGTAGAATGGCCCATTTACAAGATGTTCTTAATTCTAGCCAGTACAAACATGGACCCTACTGGGGCGTAGCAACATTCATATATTTTTAAGTATCCATTGTTATTAAACACATTTATATTTAAGTATTACATTGTTATATATCATTCAATAAGTGTGAATCCCAAAGTATTAAATATTCCATGAACACCTGTGTAGAGAATATGGGGATTTGTGTAAGAGATGATAGGCTTTAAGTTTACTCACAAAAGTTGAATGGTTTTCTTCTTGCGATAGGTATACACTTAGGAATCTTGTTAAAAATTCTTATAGCCATCGCATGTGGGCCTTTCTTAGTTAGTTATTTGTGGGACTTTGGATGACGGGGGTAATACACCGCCGACCATACCGCGGTGTGCTCACTTTATGCAGAGCATTCGGTTCTTGCAAAAAACTGTGCGCAAGGCCCTTTTTACACGCTTTATATTAGCTTCACCTGTATGTTTGTTTGTATGTATGTTTGTATGTTTGTTTGTAACCGACTCCTTAGGGCGCGATTTTGACCCACTTCCCGGTTTCCGATTGAGCTGAAATTTTGCACATATGTGTAAAAAATTGGATGACAATACAATATTATTGTAACATGGAGCTGATCTGATGATGGAGCTGGATGGTGGCCATAGGAACTATGTAATAAAACAACACAATCCCGTCGAGTTTGGGCTCGTTTGATTCGTATTGACGAGCACTTTGATCCCAGATGGTAACCAGGGTCTGATGATGGAGCTGGAAGATGGCCAAAGGCACTCCACAATAAAACGACACAACCCCATCGAGTTTGGGCTCGTTTGATTCGTCTTGACGAGCACTTTGATCCCATATGGTAACCAGGGTCTGATGATGGAGCTGGAAGATGGCCAAAGGCACTCCACAATAAAACGACACAACCCCATCGAGTTTGGGTTCGTTTGATTCGTCTTGACGAGCACTTTGATCCCATATGGTAACCAGGGTCTGATGATGGAGCTGGAAGATGGCCAAAGGCACTCTACAATAAAACGAAACAACCCCATCGAGTTTGGGCTAGATTGATTCGTTTTGACGAGTACTTTGGTCCTAGATGGTAACAAGGGTCTGATGATGGAGCTGGAAGGGGGGGTAGGTGGCGGGGTGGGGGGGGAATGGGGTATGGGGTAAGGGGGTCGGGGGTTTAGAGGGTTGGGGGTTAGGGTGTGGCGGTTGGGGTTAGGGTGTGGCGGTTGGGGTTAGGGGTTGGGGGGGGTTTACGGGAAATAGGGTGGGGGTGTTGGGGGTTCGGGGGTAAGTGATTTTGGCGGGTTGTGGGAAATGGGGAGGGGGTAAGAGGCCTAGATGGTAACAAGGGTTTGATGATGGAACTGGAAGGGGGGCGGTAGGTGGCGGCGTGGGGGGTGTGGGAGTGGTTGGGGGGGGCAGGTGACGGGGTGGGGGAGTGGGAGGGGGGAGGGGGGGGGTTTCCGGGGGTTTGGGGGGTTCGGTGTTAGGGGGGTTGGGTTTAGGTTTGTAAAATGAGGAGGGGGGTAAGGGGGGTTTAGGTAATTGGGGGTAAGGGTGTTTTTTTACAATAAAAATATTTATTGTAAAAAAAGCGTGGGGTGCTTTTTAAGATGTTATTAAAATGATAATCCTTGACAATTGACACCATGCACCCCACGCTTTTTTTACAATAAAATATTTTAAACTATTATTATTTATTTTATCAATATTTAGAATTGTTTACAAATTTTGATCTGGATATAACAATATAATAATTGCTTATTAAGATTTTTTACTGCACTATAAGAATAGTGAATTGAAATTTATTAATATTTATTTTTTATTTTTTAAAGCGTGCTTTTTAGTTTTTTTAATTTCCCTAGACATCCATAAGTCGAGTGGACCAGATGGAATCTCACCAATTGTGCTTAAAATGTGTGCTCCCGACTTGGCACCGGTCCTTACGCGTCTTTTCCGGCTTTCCTACTCTACTGGCGTTGTCCCGTGTGGATGGAAGACAGCTCTCGTGCATCCGATCCCTAAAAAGGGCGATCGCTCAGACCCGTCCAACTACAGACCGATAGCTATCACCTCTTTGCTCTCCAAGGTAATGGAGTCGATTATTAACCGCCAGCTCTTAGGTTATCTGGAGGAGCATCAGCTGATTAGTGACCACCAATACGGTTTTCGTCGTGGTCGCTCAGCTGGTGATCTTTTGGCTTATCTAACACACCGTTGGGCTATGGCGATTGAGAGCAAAGGGGAAGCCTTGGCAGTTAGTTTGGACATAGCGAAAGCCTTTGATAGGGTTTGGCACGGAGCTCTGTTGTCTAAGCTTCCGGCGTACGGAATACCTGGAAAGTTGTGTTCTTGAGTTGCATGTTTTCTTTCGGGTCGGAGCATCAAAGTTGTAGTCGACGGCTCATGTTCTGACTTAAAGCCTGTAAACTCTGGTGTCCCGCAAGGTTGCGTTTTATCCCCCACGTTATTTCTTCTGCATATCAATGATATGTTGCATGATACCAATATTCATTGCTATGCAGATGACAGTACTGGGGACACGTATTATACCGGTCGCGCTAATTTATCCAGGGAACACCTCATTGAAAGCCGGAATATACTTGAGTCTCAAATTGAGATCATGCTGAAGCATGTCGCAGATTGGGGTAGACTAAACTTAGTTCAGTTTAATCCCCAAAAGACTCAAGTATGCGCGTTCTCCACTAAAAAGGATCCCTTTGTTGTTTCGCCTTGTTTTGATGGTACTCCCCTTGATGCCAAATCGTCTATTGGGATCCTGGGTGTCGACATTTCGAGTGATGTTCAGTTTCGTGGTCATTTGGAAGGCAGAGCTAAGTTAGCTTCTAAAAAATTGGGGGTGCTTAATAGAGCGGGACGGTACTTCTCGCCAGCCCATCGCTTACAACTTTATAAGGCGCAGGTTAGGCCGCACATGGAGTACTGCTCTCATCTCTGGGCTGGGGCACCCAAGTACCAAATTCTTCCATTTGACCGCATCCAACGTAGAGCTGCTCGATTTGTCGGTAATCAGGCACTCTCTGGCCTACTCAATCCTTTGGCTTTGCGGAGGGATGTGGCATCTCTCTGTATATTATACCGTATCTATCATGGGGAGTGTTCTGACGAACTGTTCGAATTGCTGCCTGCGGCTAAATTCCACTAACGCACTTCGAGGAACCGTTTGTCTTTCCATCCTCACCATCTTGATGATTGGCATTCTAGTACCGTGCGTTTTAAGCGAAACTTCTTTCCTCGCACGACAAAGATCTGGAATCAGCTTTCTGCGGCAGCATTCCCGGAGCGTTACAACTTAGGGATCTTTAAAAAACGAGCCTACCAATTCCTAAAAGGGTCGGCAACGCACCTGTGATGCCCCCCGTGTTGCGGGTGTCCATGGACGACGGTGATCGCTTTCCATCAGGTGACCCGTCTGCTCGTTTGCCACCTCTTATATAAAATAAAAAAAAAAAAAAAATAATTTAGCAGGAACGGCCATTACTTATTTATGCCTATGGCGTAAGTTATGCTCTTCTTTGTAAAGGTTTTGATTGAGGTCTACTTATTGGATAAGTTTTTATGTTTCCGAACAAATTTACAGGTTTCTAGGGTGTATGAAGGTAGTGTTAATATTTTTAATTTTGAGAAATATGGTCTACAGCTTTCATATTTTTTTATATTAGTATGTAATCCGTTCGGGCTAGCGCTGTAATTATTGCTATTCCTGCCGAAAAGCAGTTAGCCACCAGTATACCTACATTTTCGGCCGTGGTGGCGTAGTGGTTTAAAACCTATGGCCTCTCAAACAGAGGGTCATGGGTTCAAATCCCGGTTCGCATTTCTGAGTTTTTCGGAATTTATGTGCGAAATTAATTTGAAATTTACCACGAGCTTTCGGTAAAGGAAAACATCGTGAGGAAACCTGGATACACCTGCTAAGAAATTCAATGTTGTGTGTGTGAAGTTCCCAAACCGCACTGGGCCCGCGTGGGAACTACAGCCCAAGCCCTCTCATTCTGAGAGGAGGCCTGTGCCCTACAGTGGGACGTATATAGGATAGAATGATGATGATGATGATGATAGGTACATTTTCGGCCGCTTCAGAATTAATTAATTAATCTTAATCATCAAACGGATTTAACGCAGCGACCTCGCAATATTATAGCTAAGTAACCTAGATGGCTTTAGGGAAACACCTGTGTTTTTTTATGTAAAAGTTGATAATGTAATATCACTATCAGGCAGCTGATGGCTAGCTGTTGGTAGGACAGTGTAGGTTCGATAAGCTAATAAATATTAAATCACTTTTAAACTTGAGTTATCTAAAACTGGTAGTTCTTGCTTGATATTATAAGGGTTTATCTAGAGAGTTATAAAAAGTGATTCAGACACAGACAACGGGACATACAAAATTACTTTAAGTACCTACTTAAAATTTCTTTATTCCGTTTGACAGTTTTGTTTCGGTATGAGTTTGTAGTAATGTAGATATCAAATGTTACGTGAATCGACGTGTATACACATATTACACTACATTTGACAATGACAATAAAAGTGATGATGGAAACGGGGGTAGTTGTGTGTCGCTGTCAGTTGCGTCGAGTAGCCGCGCGACCAGGGCGTTAGCACGCAGTGCACGTTTGGCAGCCGCCGTGGCGTGCGACTCCGAGAGGAAGGGCTACGGATTAGCCCGAAACATGTCGAGTTAAACTCGTTTTAAGACGTGAGTGATCCGTTTATTTTCACTATGAGTGAGTCTCACGGTAGTTTCATGTTTAAAGCGACGTGTATTGTATGTATGTACGCATCCCCGGAACCTTAACTAGGTCGTAGCTCCATCTGTTGGAGGCCTACCTACACTGCGCCTTCTGGTCTGTGAGCACCATTTCATGAACCATTTGGCCCCAAAAAAATAATTTATTCTTAATTAATTTTTCCTTTAACTGTGCTATAAGACCTTGCGTCGTACCAAATTTCAAGATTCTGAGTTCACGGGAAGTACCCTGTAGGTTTTGATTCCCTTGCGAGTTTAGAAAATTTGCGGGAATTTGCGGCATAAACGGCTGTATTTATTGATTGCGTTGGCTTAGAAATTTGATTTTTTCACAGCTCTAAGGGACAGTAGACCTGTGTATTTGATATAAATTTCAGCTTGAAACCTCCACGCGTTCCTGGGTCTAGACAGACGGACGGACGGACAACAAAGTGATTCTATAAGGGTTCCGTTTTTTCCTTTTTAGTTACGGAACCCTAAAAAGTATCCTCTTTGGCTGTCG
This sequence comes from Archips crataeganus, assembly GCA_947859365.1. NCBI lineage: Eukaryota > Metazoa > Arthropoda > Insecta > Lepidoptera > Tortricidae > Archips > Archips crataeganus. The sequence goes on along the minus strand of OX402053.1, from coordinate 1,986,223 downwards.
GTGGCTGATGTCGCTATACCTTGACTAGCAACTGCCGCCTGTCCACACCACTTTTAATAGGTTGGATCTGACCTGGGGCTAAATTCAGGAACGGCCCAACACGGTTTGCGAGCGGTAATTCAATCGTTTGCGAGAGGATAGGGATGAACTGCTATTCAGGAACGCCAAAAATCACTGGTTTGCGAGAGGTTTGGGCTGAGATTGGGATGAGCCTTATTTATTTATAGCTTTTGCTCGCGACTCCGTCCGCGTGGAATTAGTAATTTGGGCAGCTTATTTTTTATCCAATTTGATTTTTCATCAATTATGGCTCTCCTTAGATCCTTCCGGAAGAAGTGAAACTTCATAATAAACCAACCCGCTCCCAATCCGACCCCAAACAGCCCCCAACCCGCCCCAACCCGCTCCCAACCCGCCCCCAACCCGCCCCCAACTCGCTCTCACCCCGCCTCCAACCCGCCCCCAACCCACTCCCAACCCGCCCCCAACCCGCCCCCAACTCACTCTTAACCCGCCCCCAACCCGCTCCTAAACCGCCACCAACTCACTCCTAACCCGCCCCATCCCGCTCCCAACCCGCCCCCAACCCGCCCCCAACCTGCTCCCAACTCGCTCCCCCACCCGCTCCCAATCCGCCCCCAACCCGCTCTCAAACCGCCCCCAACCCGCTCCCAACTCGCCCCCCACCCGCTCCCAACCCGCCCTATCTAACTGGGCTATCTGACACTGAAAGAATTTTTCAAATCGTATCAGTAGTTCCCGAGATATATAAGTTTCACTTCAAAAACCCCCAATTTGGAAACATTCTTCCGCTCCGCTCCGCTCCTATTGATGTTAGCGTGATGATATATCGTCGTATCCTACGATAAGAGCCACTATCACCATAGGGGCTTTTAGTTTTTATTGTAAAATTGAAATCTACACGTCAAGATACATGTTAATAGCTTTAAATAATATTTTTAATGTTTTTTTATTAAATAGCAAAAAAATATTTTTTAAGCCATAATTACGTATGTCTCACTTCTAACGTGGAGTAAAGCCACAAGTATGCTGCTGTCCTTATTCGTCGTGCAAAAAGGATCGACGCGGGCGCGAGGAGGGGGCGCAAGCGCCGCTTCTACTGTAAGTATTCGGCGGACAGCGGCGGAAGAGTCGCATGCATTCGTAATGGTTATTTAATTTGTAAGATCGTTCTTTGTTTTCGTTAATCGTTAAAGAAAACAACAAAATGAATCGTCGAAGACATAGATTAGTGAAAATAGTTGCAAAAAACGACGCTGAACGAAAGAGAAAAACACCAAGTAAATTAAGCTAAATTTATTTATAAAGTTTTTCCATTATTTATTACTTCTTTAAGGTTTACTTTTTTATTATATATTTTTAAATTTACTTATTTATATATTTACATAGTTTAATGAGGAAATTTACACAATTGAATGAAGTGGTTAGTATTGCCGAGAATAAAGCCCGAACGGCAACTGCGGCCTTTTTCCGCGGAATAGCTCAATTTTATTTGTATAGCGAATGTGTGGCCACAATTGCGGTAGTGTCCCTTTTCTATGTACGAATTATGTTTTATTGAATTTATTGCTTAAATATTCACTTTTTAAAGATTTATTTGGTAGTCTTATTAACAATGCGACTCCATGGAATGAACATAATTTTTTTTTGATAACAATAATTATTAATTTAATTATTTGTGATTTTGCATGTCTCCTTTTTGGGTTCTTATGGTACTTGTGGCCTTTTTCGCCATATAGAGGGTGGAATTTTGTAATGGCATCTCTAGGGGAAGTACTCTAAATACTGAAAATAGGAAAATTTACTCAAAGGAAACATTCCTTTATTTTTGAGATGAAAGAAAACTGCATTCAAATATTTTCGAAAATTCGCTTGCCTCACCCGGGAACCGAACCGGGTGCTATTTTTATCAGATTTTAGCCGATTCGATTCCCGGGTGCGGGTGTTTGAATGCAGTTTTCTTTCTTTTCAAAAGTAAAGGAATGTTTCCTTTGAGTAAATTTTCTTATTCTCAATAAGTATTTAGAGTACTTTCCCTGGAGGTGGGATTACAAAATTCCACCCTGTATAGCAGCATTACATATTGAAAAAAATATGTGATTTTGGTATTATCATATCTATTTACCTTCTAATTTGTTGTCAGTCTGTCAATAGGCTCGAATATTACTCTCTTATACTATAAGAGGAACGTAGACGTCTTTACGGTGTATGAACTGGCCAAAAAGGTTGGATACTGTTACATGTGGACCAACTGAAGTAGATAACCTAATGAAATACGTAGTGGGCTACAATTATTTATGAAGACAAAGGTCGAAGAAGGTGCAAAAATTTGAAGTTCTAGTCAAAAACGAAATCGTATAGTCTTTAGTTTCTATCAGTACATTATTGAAAAATATTAAATTCTCGTACTCTACTGAATGGCAAAAATTGGACAAAGAATGATAATGGTGAAAAGGTCACGTGGAGTAGGGTCAAAGTTACCTATATGTTATTAGTTTGTTTTATCGAAGGTTGAGTGAATGCGTCACAATATCAATATTTTTGAAATTGCTGATAATTCACTACAGTAGCCAGAATAATCTTTGGCGTAATTTGTTGCGGTTTAATGGTTCTGATACGATTAAACTGATCAAGTGTTGCCATACATACTTCCGGTTTGTATACCTATCTAGGTTTTTGTTGCGAACTACATTTTCCGCTGGCGTTCGTGTCTTCACAATGTGTTTTTTTTTTTGTGTTTAGTTTTTAAATGGGTCCCACTGAAAAACAGCGTTGCGGCTTGCCGCAACATTATGCTGAGTGGGGCCCAATTTATACTATTCGATGATTTTTATTTGTATCTTTTCCTGTCAAATGTATTTCCTGTGTATCGAATATGTGTAAATAAACATCTCTCTCTCTCTCTCTCTCTCTCTCTCTCTCTAAATATAAATAAATAACATATAAAGAAGAAACAAGATATGTAGTTACAAAACATGGTGTTGATCTGGTGATGGAGCTGGAAGACTTAATCTCGATTTTTAGAATTTTATCTCGTTGAGTTTGGGGTCCTTAGATTCGTTTTGACGAGTACTTTGATCCTAGATGGTAACCAGGGTCTGATGATGGAGCTGAAAGGTGACAATAGGCACTCCGTAATTAAAAAACGCAACTCCATCGAGTTTAGGCTCGTTTAATTCATGTTGGTCCTAAATGAACTCTAAAAAGTTAAAAATATAATAAAAAAAGAAAAAATGTTTTTTAAAAACAAGCTTTTACTAGGTACATGTTAATAAAAATAACTAAAAATTTGAAAACAATTTATGCCACATATCAAATCTTTGCGGTTTTATCACAGTCGCAATTTTTTTAACAAAAGCGTAACATGCTTTTACTAAAAAAAATAGAGCCTGTGATAAAAACGCAAAGATTCCGAGAGACTTCAACACTCCTTCGGAGCTACCCGCTCACCTGGACCAAGAGATGGCGCTACTAGGCCAACTCAAAGATACTTCATACTTAACTTGTAAAAGTTGGCCTAGTAGCGCCATCTCTTGGTCCAGGTGAGCGGGTAGCTCCGAAGGAGTGTTGAAGTCTCTCGGTAGAGGGCATAACATAGATGCGCGCTTTATCACTGCCTAATGTGATTATAACAGACTGAAGTGTACGATGTATGGGAAAAATTCGTCGCTAACTTCTAGACCAGTGGTGGTGTAGGGGTAAGCACGCAGCACGGAACGCTGAGGACCTGGGTTCGATTCCCAGCATTGGTCTTTTTTCTGGGGTTTTTCCGGTGCATCTATATTTCAGTTTGTATTTAGTTTGAAATATATGGTTTCACGGGATGACCGTTAAAGTAATAAAAAAATGAAGTTGAAGAAAATAAAAAATAAATAGAAAAAGATACTTCATACTTAACTTGTAACTACAATTTGGTCCTAAAGGTAGTTGTGGCCCCGTATTTTACGACGATAAAAGGCACAATGTAGCGTATGGCCCCTTAAAACTCATTTAGTCCGACGAAAAAGGATTTAAAGGACAAAATCAGTACATAATATACCATTAAAAACATAAATTTTGTTTTAGCAGAACCCTAGAACACAAATACACATTATTTAATTACAAAATTATCAATTTGTTAGTTATCTTTTAAAAGAAACACAAAAACGCTTCTCCTGAAAAGTAAGCATTTTGTAATTGTGGCTCTTATCGTAGGATACGACGATATAGCCTATAGCCTTCCTCGATAAATGGGCTATCCAACACTGAAAGAATTTTTCAAATCGGAGCAGTAGTTCCTGAGATTAGCGCGTTCATAATAACAACTCTTATAAAAACAGTTCGATAAATTCTTAAAATAAACGTATCTTTCTTATTTGTGAACCGATTCAAATGAAACAAACACTAAATGTTAATCCAAGAAAATACCAACATATCAATGAAAACCGCATCCTTCTAGGTTAAGCCGTTTCTGAGATTAGCGCGCACAAACGCACAGACAAACAGACAAACAGACAATAATTCTAAAAATCATTGATTTGGGTTCTATTGCGCTAATAAATAGCCCTAGTGTCAGTTTTTCTCAAATGTCTTCAATGTACAGACACCGACTTGTTACAGATTTATTATATGTATAGAATATAGAATAGATAGATAGATTGTACCCCTATTTTTCGCTGACGGAGCCACGGGCAACAGCTGGTTTTTCTGTAATTCTTTAGTGATTCGGCATTATAATAATACTCGTCCAACAGTGGACTGGCACAGCCTGATCACAATGATGGGCATCAACAGAGTCTTTTTGCCATGTACTTAAAAGTGCATAAGACGGCGAGATACAATAACATTAGCTCGATACACACAGATCTGCAATGGGAGGCGACGAAGATAAAATGTGATAAGATTATCACATCTACAAACATATTATACCTAGGGCAAAGTTTAGCACAAACTAAATAACAGCGTGCCTTGTCCGTGCACGCAAGATGGTATGATAAGATGAATGTTGCCAGACTACTAAGGACTAAAATGTCACAAGAACTGAGTTGAAGGGATCTATATGGGGAATCTAGGAAACAAAAGCCCAAAAGAAAAATACTAAACGTTTCCTAAGCACTTTTGACGTGTGTAGGTAACAATATTTTGAACATTCTGCGAGAATTCATCGTCGTAATGGCAACCCAGACAGCAAAGAAATGTATGGATTAGAAGATTATCGATAATGATATCCTACTACATAATAAATAATAAATAATAATAATAAATATTAGGGGACAATCTTACACAAATCGACCTAGTCCCAAACTAAGCAAAGCTTGTACTATGGGTACTAGACGACGATAAACATACTTATATAGACAAATAAATACTTAAATACATTGAAAACATCCACAACTCAGGAACAAATATTCGTGCTCATCACACAAATAAATGCCCTTACCGGGATTTGAACCCAGGACCTCTTGCTTCGTAGGCAGGGTCACTACCAACTAGGCTAAGGCGGTCGTTAAATATTATTTATGCGATTTGTGAGTGTGTTTGACTTTGTTAACCTTTCACGCTGAGACTTATGGTCCATTTTCGCGTCACAACGGCAAACTTTCATACAAATTTTAACTACCGTTTTGTTAAGGTGTCCAACTTTTTCAACTCCACCGTATCTATATACCTAAGTAAGTATAATAATACTTATATACCAGTGGTGAAGGGTACTAACAACCCGATTCCCCACGGGTTGACTAAACTTTCGAAGTTACTAAACGCTTATCTTCCATTACTGCACGTTCAAGAAGAGGATAAATGGGATTTTTAGAGTTTTTTGCACTGTTATTATACTATCCTTATATAAAGTACATATGGATGGATGGATGGATGGATGGATTTGCCGATAGCCTAAACTAAATAGTTACCTTTTATAAAATGAATCAGTGACTTAAAAAGAGTTTTTGCGTAAAAAAGTTTTAAGTTGAGTCAAAGTTTTCCTTAAATAAAATCATGCAATCAAAATATGTATTTATGTAAATTATTGATAAAAATAATTAGAGATTAGCAAAGTATTTAATTTATTTCGATATCGTTAAGTGTTTAATGTCAATTGGGTCAATCTAACCGCAGAGGTTACAATCGTATCAGATAATATGGCGTCTAGTAATTACAGATTACAAGACAGACTTCGGTTTTTTAGCAATAGAAATGACATACCTTTGGACCTGTCTTTCTATTGAATTAAGTATTTAACTTAGAGAACCTATAATATACTTGTATCTCTGTAAAACTAGATATAGGTAAGGTACCGGAGGGTAATTAGTTTATTAAGGCCCTACCCGTTTTTATGTTTCCGAAAAAGTGTCAAACCATTAGAAATTATTTACTAATTTTATTTAAACTAAAATCACTCATCGTTGTTTTACTTACGTTGTTTATTAGGTATTCGGGTAACGACCGCTTTAGCCTAGTTGGTAGTGACCCTGCCTACGAAGCAAGAGGTCCTGGGTTCAAATCCCGGTAAGGGCATTTATTTGTGTGATGAGCACGAATATTTGTTCCTGAGTTATGGATGTTTTCTATGTATTTAAGTATTTATTTATCTATATAAGTATGTTTATCCGTTGCTTAGTACCCATAACACAAGCTTTGCTAAGCTTACTTTGGGACTAGGTCAATTGGTGTGAATTGTCCCATGATATTTACTATTTATTTATTATTATTTATTATTATTTCTGTATGGACAACATTTTAAGCAAAATGGTTTCTTTCAATGGAATAGGCTTTATTGCGCGATGCACATGGGCCTTATTAACCGCAATTTTAGTAAGACTAATTAATAATAAATATTTGAGATATAATTTATACAGTTAATTGGAGTCAGCTTTTAATTATCATTTTGTTCTATTTAGTTAATAACCAAGACGTGTACACTGTGGTAAGTCCATTATTTTTCACGTAGGCTTTATTATACCCCAGGCCTAATTGCCCTCTGGTACCTTAATAATGCTGAAATATAATTAGTGACATAGCTGCCAGATTTGGGCAGGGCACATTCCTTGTAGAACTGACAGCCGAAGGGGCAGTAAAACTCCAGAGTAGCGATGCCAGAAGAACGGACCCAAAGTGACATGTAATAAAGCCCTTTGTGGTCTACTTGCAGAATAAACGTTTTGATTTTAATGAAATTTGGTATAGAGATAGTTTTAGTCCTGGGAAAGGACATAGGATAGTTTGAGTCCTGGGAAAGGACATAGGATAGTTTGAGTCCTGGGAAAGGACATAGGATAGTTTGAGTCTTGAGAAAGGACATAGGATAGTTTGAGTCCTGAGAATGGACATAGGATAGTTTGAGTCCTGGGAAAGGACATAGGATAGTTTGAGTCCTGGGAAAGGACATAGGATAGTTTGAGTCTTGAGAAAGGACATAGGATAGTTTGAGTCCTGAGAAAGGACATAGGATAGTTTGAGTCTTGAGAAAGAACATAGGATAGTTTTAGTCCTGGGAAAGGACATAGGATAGTTTGAGTCCTGGGAAAGGACATAGGATAGTTTGAGTCCTGGGAAAGGACATAGGATAGTTTGAGTCCTGGGAAAGGACATAGGATAGTTTGAGTCTTGAGAAAGGACATAGGATAGTTTGAGTCCTGAGAAAGGACATAGGATAGTTTGAGTCCTGGGAAAGGACATAGGATAGTTTGAGTCCTGGGAAAGGACATAGGATAGTTTGAGTCTTGAGAAAGGACATAGGATAGTTTGAGTCCTGAGAAAGGACATAGGATAGTTTGAGTCTTGAGAAAGAACATAGGATAGTTTGAGTCCTGAGAAAGGACATCGGATAGTTTGAGTCCTGAGAAAGGACATAGGCTAGTTTGAGTCTTGAGAAAGGACATAGGATAGTTTGAGTCCTGAGAAAAGACATAGGATAGTTTTAGTCTTGAGAAAGGACATAGGATAGTTTGAGTCCTAAGAAAGGACATAGGATAGTTTGAGTCCTGGGAAAGGACAAAGGATAGTTTTTATCCCGGAAAATAGCGTAGTTCCCGCGACATAGCTATAACGCATTCTCCGCAGACGGAGTCTCGAGTAAGCTAGTTTATAATAAGTAGGTGACTATAAGAGGTATTGAGATCAAGTTACAAGTGGTTAAGTATCTCATACTTGTGAGACAAGGTCGAGAAGCGATAATTCTTCGTATACATATGAGTGAAAGATAAAGATCTTTTTTCAGTGTTCCATTTGAAAGGAATAAGAACTTTTGTTGGTTCACTCTCGCAGTAGCGGAGTACCGCATAATGTCCTGACATTATTAATTAGTCGTGTTTTATTTTTTTTTATTATAAAAGGAACGGGCAAACGCAAACGAGCAAGCAGGTCATCTGATGGAAAATGATCACCACCGCCCATAAATATCAACAACTCAAAGAGAGTCACTAATCTGTTGCCGGCCTTTTAAAAAGGAGAGACAATAGGGGAGGGGAGAGGTATAAGCCCCCGGCGCTCTCACTGACCGTACGAAACGCAGCAGGAGTACTGCTGCTTCACGCCGGTGTTCTGTGAAAGGGTGGTACTGCTCCGAACGAGCCGGCCCATTCGTGATGCAGCGGCTAGCTACAACGTGGCTCTACCACTACAAGACCGTGTTGTCACTACTTGCCTTATTATGTCACCATAGTCCAAATATGGTTAAACTGATCAAATGTAGCCATATTATATGATTCCGGTTTGTATTAGGACTAAGAACTATTTTTATGTTTAGTTTTTAAATGAGTCCTACCGAAAAACAGCGTAACTTTTAGATAATAATGAATAAATATATCTTTTACTTAGTTTTAAGTTTTAATTAGTAAATGGACAAACTGTTTGTTCAGCGCATTCCGGTGCCCTTGTAGGGTTTATGTTGGCGCATGTATTTAATAGATATTTTTTATACCACATTAATGCAATAAACGATATGACTATGACTAGTGTGCAACGCCGCGGGAAACAGCTAGGTATATTTCAGTTATATTATACGACGCAGTCTTGAATGGAATAGACACAAACAAATGTATAAAAAAATAGCACACACCATCCTACGATGATTGTATAATGATTAAGATACATATGTTAATGCAAGTTATTTTGTTTACGATCATGACTCATAAGACGTAGTATTTCGCAACATACGTATGTTGTAAATACTCATATGTTTATTTATTTGTTTTATCCAAAATATCTCAGGCCAAGCAAATTTACATGTGGGATCTTAAGACTCTTTCTGGATCTCTTCCAGTTAACCTTTGAATGTTTGCGCCCTTTAACATTTACACCAACACTAAGTTGTTAGGTAGTTACCTTTTTCCTTAAGTGATTGGTGTCGCGCACATATCGCAAAACACTCTATTATAGTATAGCTATTTAGTGTATTTAATTCATTACAATAAATATTCTAATATATAAAAATCTCGTGTCACGGTATTTGTTATTGAACTCCTCCGAAACGGCTGCACCGATTTTAGTGAATTTTTTTTCTCCACATTCAGTAGGTCTGAGAATAGGTTGTAGGCTATTTTTATACCCCTATTTTTCGCAGACGGAGTCGCGGGCAACAGCTAGTAAATAAATAACAATTCCCTTAAATTATACCCTAATGTCTTTAGCAAGTTAACGTTCAGTTCCCATATCCCACCTTTTCGCGGCTATATGGGAGTAACATAGAAAAATGTTGTTAATACGTGTACTGTTGTATTGGAAGATATGAAGAGGTGCGAAGTGATAAAAATAACCACTTGTGGTTAAACAGGTGGTCCAATAACGACGCCCACCTTTTTAGAACCCCAAATTTAAAAGCAACTTCATGTTCAGTTTTTTTTATTGAGTAAACTAGAAGACCCAACAATACATTTTCCACAGTTAACCAATTCCATCATTACTGTTGACATATTTTTTGCTATCAACTTTTTTATACTTCTTTCGTGCAAATTTCTGACATTACCACAAGCTTAGTGGTTACCATTGACAAAAGAAGCAGTTGGTAAAAAATTCTATCATAATTGATTGTACTGCATCTCTTAGCACAAGTGCTTTTTGTTTAATTCTCAAGATAAACTCTTACAAATGTCAACAAACAACTACAACTTGTAAAAGTGCTGAAATATTGTGATGTGTTGAATTTTGAAATACGAAAATGTTTGTTCTTTAAATTAAAATTCTACATTTGTTTCTTTTTGCAATTAAAATAGACTTTCTATAGCACCCTAATTTTCATTAATTCTCAGTTATTTCGGTATTGTATCGGAAATGAGCTTTCCACCCTTCACAATTGAAAGGGCTTCTTTTATTGCGAAAGTTTGTCAAAAACGAACTAAAACAATTACTTTGCTCACCCGCGACCTTACAATAGTTACGTTTATGCAAGAAATGTGCGTTCATGCAGTTCCTCCACCTCCACACTGTACGAACACACACAAATCACATAAACCCAACCATCACCACCACCAAGCTACACTGACGCGTTTCGAACTCAACCAGAGCTCATCTTCAGAGTTACCACAACCGTATGCTATGCTACCAAATGTTAAACTGAAGATGAGCTCTGGTTGAGTTCGAAACGCGTCAGTGTAGCTTGGTGGTGGTGATGGTTGGGTTTATGTGATTTGTGTGTGTTCGTACAGTGTGGAGGTGGAGGAACTGCATGAACGCACATTTCTTGCATAAACGTAACTATTGTAAGGTCGCGGGTGAGCAAAGTAATTGTTTTAGTTCATTAATATGGACCTCCGCAAAGTAACGCCTGATTCAATAAATTATTTGTCAAAAACTTTCGTTTACGCTTTGTTTTGGTTGAAAATATACGCAACATTTTGCAGCACTTACTCAACCAAGTATTTTTTATATTTCTAATCCTAACCGACGTCTCATGAAGGCCCTCTGTACCACTGGGGTACCATAGACAACAACAACAATCCAATAGCGACTGACAATCTTTATTTTTGCATTATTACCTATATTCATGTCATTCACAAGTTTCGTGACAAATGCTACGCTTTTGGAGTGAAATACGAGTCAAACTGAAATCTTGGTCAAAGAGTTGTTAGAGGACTAGTACGGAACTATAAAAAAAACCGGTTTTTGAAATAAACGGTAATAATACATAGTGAAAATTGGAGGTGGGACAAGGCCAAAATGGGGATTCCAGCAACTTTAGAATTTTTTTCTCCCGTTAGAAATAACTTATAAGTTTTTTAAGCAGAACAAAGTATAAAAACTATATGAGTATTTTAATTATAAGATTATCTGTTAAAATTAAGTTTTTACAACTACTTGAAGTTGAAAACACGAAAAATCGTGCGACCAGAGAATGACCCATTAATATTTTTATTTTATTGCAATGGGGAACATACAGCATAAATAACACATAATATTCAGCTCGTGATACATAAGCCATAACAGTTTCCACCTATAAACCTTTAGGCAATTGGCACTTGAACAAACAAATTTAATGTGTAACCACACATTAAATTTGTTTGTTCAAGTGCCAATTGCCAATATTTTACGTCTGAATTAGAATAAGTGTAAAAGAAATTAAGAAACAAAAAATTTTAATTTAGATGATGCTGTTTACTACAGAATTGGGTTCCTAATTAAATAAAACTACACACACATATAAACGTACCTACATATGATAGCGACTTAACACAAACTCGCTGTAGGCGAACTACTGACTAATTGTGTTCGTTCCTTACATTTTAATTCATTGATCATTGATGACGTCACGACAACATTGTCTGTTTGTTTACTACAACCAAATGTTATATGATTCAGCGGCACGTGTCGACTCTTGCGCAGCTTTCGCTCAAGGTCGGCACGTGTCATTGTCAACTGGGATTTTTATTGGAACGTCATTATACATACAGTCGTCCTTATAGACATCAGAGTGGTTTAGTTTCTCAAAACTAGAGCGTGTTGTCAATAGCGTAAGAGCGTATTTAAAAAATTGCGATCGCGGATTCCAGCGCGTTAGATAACACGGCCTCTGCTCTCAAAAAAAAAGGAAAATTTACTCTGCAAAGGGCTCTTTTACATGTCACTTTTTTTATACTACCAGCGCTTTCGGAAGGACCATCATTGCCAAGAAGAATGCGCCGCAAGGAACTTGGCAGAAAGTCAACTTTTCAAGAGAAAATAAAATAAATAATTACAAACAAACCAAAAAAGATAAATTTCAATATAAAATCTAAGAGAAATTATTGCTTTGAAAGCAAAGAGTACATACCGAGGGCATAATATCGCTTGCGTCACCATAAGCCCTATGAAATCGTCTTTAAGAAATCTTGGAAATTTGGACGTTGCGAGTTTGTATCTTAAATAAAATTTCCTAAACTTGTATTGACCACCTTGCTTCTATAGTTTTGGTCAATAAGACTAGACCGTCCAATATTGCACTTTAACTTCCTCGTCGTCAAGACTACATGAAGTTTTTATGATAACTATCATTAACATGATAGTAGTAAGTAGTTTATTCAACTATATATTATATTGTGTGTGACTCAAGACAGATCGAGATAGAGTTGACCTAGGAAGCTAGAGTTTATCGAACAGTGCGACGAAATAAAAAAAAACTTCCAAGTCTTACTTATTATCACTCTACATATTTCGCATGCAATTTGTTCAATATTAAAACTAATTTCAAGTATACCTCATAATGAAATATACCTCATTAATATAATTACTTCCTTTATCAATCTTCTCGGAGATAAACAGCTCTTTAAATCGCTGTCGGGGGTTAAAGTTCATTAGCAGATAAGTATTTAGCTGCTAAAGTTTAGATTATTACGCGTAATTAGTGGCTCTACATATTTATAAACTGTAGACCTCACAAGTTTTTCTAAATAGTTAAAACATGATATTTTTTACGTTATCAACCTCTAATAGCTGGGTTCGAATCCCGGTAAGCCGATAAGGGCATTTATTTGTTCCTGAGTTATGGATGTTTTCTATGTATTTAAGTATTTATTTATCTATATAAGTATGTTTATCGTCGTCTAGTACCCATAGTACAAGCTTTGCTTAGTTTGGGACTAGGTCGATTTGTGTAAGATTGTCCCCTAATATTTATTATTTATTAATAGCTCCGCTATTTTGAAAAACTTCCACAAATTAAATCGACAATAATCACGAATTTCATGAGTGTTGTACTTATGTACAAATTTCACGAGTGTTGTATGTACAAATTTCACGAGTGTTGTATATACAAATTTCACGAGTATTGTATGTACAAATTTCACAAGTGTTGTATGTAAAAAAGATACAGCACTTTTCCATGGCAGTCGTTAACCCTTAATAAATTTAGCAACCACATGCATTGACTTGGAAATTCAACCCTATGATTTTAGTAATAAGTCACAATATCCATTGGAATTATTGAAAATACGACTAGCTTTAAAATTATTCTTTGTCAGATGTAAATTCGATGGCTGCTTTTGATTCTGTGGTAGTAAGCTCCAATAAATGGGGCCTTATTAAGGGTTCACCGTTCTCGAGCATTAATCCTAGTTGCAGTTAAAATGCAGTCCATTTGTGATGGCCACAGATCGGAATTTTCACGGCAAAATGTAACTGTCGCAATCAAGCTAGTGTTAGAAGTTCTAACTTTTTTAAAATTCTGTATTAAATATGTTTTTTTTTTTATTTAGTCGACCATTTTTTCTTCTATTGCACAACTATCGATATCGATAAAAAATTGGTTCTTACATTAGCTTGATTGCGACAGTCTTATATTTTGCCGTGAAAATTCCGATCTCTGGTAAAGGCCCTAAGAAATAGATTGCATTTCAACTCCAACGAGGCTACGCAAATCTTCGATTACTGACCATGTTGGTCTCTAAGCGATAATAAAAATGCTTTACGAATTCATAGAGGTTTGTGCACACAGGTACGAGTATGGGTCATACGTGTGACCCACGCATGTGATGTGAGCCACTTGTGGGCTACGCTTGTGGGCTAGACGTAGCTGTGCGAGTCTCTATTAGCAAACTGCATTACTACATGCTTTTTAGCTGTGACACAACAAACGCCTAATACATATAATACAACGACCGCTTTAGCCTAGTTGGTAGTGACCCTGCCTACGAAGCAAGAGGTCCTGGGTTCAAATCCCGGTAAGGGCATTTATTTGTGTGATGAGCACGAATATTTGTTCCTGAGTTATGGATGTTTTCTATGTATTTAAGTATTTATTTATCTATATAAGTATGTTTATCCGTTGCTTAGTATCCATAACACAAGCTTTGCTAAGCTTACTTTGGGACTAGGTCAATTGGTGTGAATTGTCCCATGATATTTATTTATTTTATTTTATTTATAATATAATGTGTCTGTCTTTCAAGTGTATATTGTTTACTATGTTCTCTACTCGTCTGTCTACTCGTGTAAGAAGGTTATCGCTATTATACAACACAATATAATAATATATAACATGTAATATTATCATACGTATATATTATGTGTGTATTATGTATTTATAATAGTGTGCGTTTGTGGCGTGTACTCCAAGAAGAAGGGCTGAGGATTACCCCGAGACATGTAGTGTTAAACGTGTTTTAAGACGTGAGTATTTTTTAAGTTTTTTTTTCAAGCTAATTGCTAGTTATTTATAACTGGTTTTAATAAATGTAATTTTATGTTTGAGAACATGAAAAAAATAATGAGAAAGTGTTTTGTTATGTCGGCTCAAATTCATATTATTTTCCTAAAAAAAAGAAGCGATGACAAATATAAAACTTAGTTTTATTATCTTTTTTTTATTATCATTCAAAAACTCATGACTTGCCCTGCAATATTTAGGTACGCCGTACTTACTAAGAAAAGAAAAAATACAATACAATACAATACAAATATTCTTTATTGATCACCAAAAACAGTACAGTGACATTACAAAAATAAAAATTCAGGTAGACAATAGGCGGTCTTATCGCTAAAAAGCGATCTCTTCCAGACAGCCAATTACTCAGAAATTAATAAATATCAACAGACGAATGTAGGTGGCAGAAATAACAGACAAGAGAAACGCAGTATTACTTAATAGACAACAAACAATAAAAACAATACAAATATAATATAAATTATATAAATAAACAAATACATTCAATATAATACTTATACACTACATATACTTAATATAAAATATCAATGGAAAAAAATGTCAAAAGGCCGCATGTGAGAAAAGGATTTAAAAAGGAAATTAAAGAAACAATATAAACAAAAAAGAAAAAGAATAAAGAAGGGTCAAAGAGCGAGGATTGCGTTAGTGACAAGTAGTGAGCCTTTAGAAGGTTTTAAAAAATGGGAAGGGATTTTGCTTGCCTTAACGACAAAGGAAGAGAATTCCAAAGACGAATGGCGGTCATAGTAAAGGAGTTATGATAGAATTTGGAGGAAGAAGGAGGAACAGTAAGAAGAAAATTTTGTGCAGAGCGAATAGAGGACATAAACATAAAACGCTCTTGAAGATATTGAGGAGTTGCAGGATTGAAGAGTATGCTGTACAGAAGAGAAAGAATGTGAGTATTACGGCGAAATAAAAAGTTGAGAAATGAATCAGGCAGGTTTTTAGGCCTTTTTAGACCTATCTTTAGACGCGTTTTTAGCTCGTGTGATATTTCTTTTTACTATGTATGAGTTATGTGGATGATATCATCTGTCATGAAGTCTGGGGTAGCTACATTCATTTATTTCACGTTATTTCGTAATACCATGACTCGGAGGTTTCTAATGATTCACAGTTAATTATATAAGACATAAAAATATAAAAAGGTAATTACGGTCTACTTCCCGTGTCAATGTCTAGCGTGACTTGGAATAAATCGTATAGTGGCAAAGATTTTTTAAATGACATCACTTGAAAATATCTTTCGAAGTCGGTACAAATCTGCATATTTGTATAAAACTATAGCTTTTCGACTTATTTATAAGCGAAGAATTCCCAGGGGTATAAAAAATAGCCTACGACCTATTCTCAGATTTACCGAATATAGACAAAAGATTTTAATATATTATCATCATCCCAGCCTATATACTTATCACTGCAGGGCACAGACCTCCACTCAGAATGCGAGGGCTTGGGCCATAGTTCCCACGCGAGCCCAGTGCGGATTGAGAACTTCACACACACCATTGAATTTCTTCGCAGGTGCATGCAGGTTTCCTCACGATATTTTCCTTCACCGTAAAGCTCATGGTAAATTTCAAATGTAATTTACATTTCATAATAATTGTAATAGTAATCATTTAATTTTATTGTGTGTGGTATTCAGGTAACAAATACCTACAGAATAATATAATGTACAAATTATTGTTTCACCAAGCTCTACCTTTTCAGGTGTAGGTTTCACCTAAGTACCTAACAGAATTTACTAAATTAAAAATAAAACATAGTCAAACATAAGGACACAATTAAAAAGTAACAATTATTAAAATATTTTATCGTAAGGAAACCGTAACATTTCGAAGTTTACTGGTCCGGTTTTATAACTTTCGAATAATATTTTTGGGCAACGTGATTTTAGAATTCAAGTATTTTCCGTGATGCGACATTATGTCGGCCACAAATTAATCGACGATATGAGTCGTGAGTTCAAATGATGAAATGAACGAAAATCATATCAACCAGTTGTGCAATATTCAAAGAATAGAAGCTTGTTGAACAAGTGACGACTCTGCCGCATCGTGCTAATGAATGGACTGTTTTTAAATCAGTTTTTTTTTCGGTCGGTCTACTGTTTGAAAGGCCAAAGGTCAAACCACCACACTACCACGGCTTTGGCTTAAAAATTAGTATAAATTGGGCCCCAGCATGATGTTACCGAAAGCCGCAACGCTGTTTTTCAGTAACTTCTCAGAGCGGCGAGTGTTTACGCTGAGCAAAGTTTTCTGTTTTTTGCAGACGTCATCTAGGTCACAATAGGTAGCTAGCAGCTACAGACAGACTGCTTAGAGCAGTCAGTGTTGGCAGCTTCATAATGTGGTCACTGTTGGGTGATCTGCAGTTTCAATACAAAATTCGGAGCACTCGGGTTGAAGTCTCCAACCGCAACACGACTGCTCTCGTTCCGTTGGTCTCGACTGCTCCATAAGGTGCAATGGACTTTGGACTTTAGCTCCTGTCTCCTTGGCCCTTAGCAACGGTAATGTCTACTTATTCTTATAATAAAAGTAGCTCAAGGGTCATTGAGTACTTTTATCCGATATGACAGATTTATTCCTCGCTGCACCGGTCGATTTGACCCTGCGATATATTTATGGGTAAAAACAATGTAGAGGGTTATCAACACAACAAAAAAAACAAAGAATCTTTCTCTTGTATAGTATAAATCTTCCCAGGTGATTTTTTCGCTTCGAGCCATTACATTAAATTTGAACCTTAATACTATGATGATACCGTTTGTTTTGAAAGATGAAGCGAAAAATTCACCGAAATTGTTACTCAGATTTGGTAGGTTTCTAGCAAAGTTTTATAGTATGCGCCTCCCCTGTTTGTTTTCCGAAATCACAACGACAACTATAAGAAGCTACGTATCCAGGTCAAATGGAAAAAAAAACATTTCATTAATAATAAGTAAATATTGAGTACAACAGCCTTTTTAAAAGGTCCTAGAGTTCCAAATTAGTGTCAAATAAATAAGACAGTGTTTTAACTTTGTCGTCATAAATTAACTTTTCACTATTTTATGTATATGTATGTATACCTACGTATCATTCTTTGTCACGCCCTGCAGCCTAAACGGCTCAATAGATTTTGAAGTGTGAGGTGTCATTAAATTCGTCTCAGTTCCGGGAGTGACATAAGGTATGTATTTTCCCGGAATTACTATGGGAACAAGAATTATACAAGCGGGTTTTTCATCTACACTGACATCTCATTTCTTCTTTCTCATTTTATTCGGAGAAGCTATCACAGCGGGTTTTGTAGTTATCGTCATTTTTGTAACCGACCCTTTATTTTTGCTCGTCAGTGTAGTTGTTTGAATTTTTATTAGGAAGAATACATTGAAGTTTATTTGGATCAAGCACAAAGGCTAGCGAATCGAAGCACAATTAAATAGTATCAGTTTTGAAACTTCATAATCTTACCTTCGCAATTGAATTACAGCAAATCAAATGATAGGATCAGTATGATATGAGGCATTAGACTTTATGACACATAATAATGATATTCGAAGTTATTTTTGATATCTTGAAACAAGATTGTGCCCTGCAAATGTTGCATGGGCTCTGCGAAAGATTACTTGGAATCAATTAAGTATATAAATATAGGTACTTGCAAGGAAATCTTTAGTCACCATCCAAATTTTTATTTTTTTTTAAAGTTTAGTCTCGTTTATTATAAAACTACTAGCAATCACAAATACTAGTATCATCTAATCGTAAGCACCTAAAACTACTTAACAGATTGAAATATTTACAATAGAATTAACATTTATTTAACTTACAGAACGTTTACACGTGTCAACTATTAAAGACAAAAAAAAAAAAAAAAAAAAATATTTTTATAGGTTGTCCAAAACTCAATGATAAATACGGAAAAGTACCACGTTAATTATGGCCGGGATAAAGAAAATAATTGTTGTTTGCCATCCGTTTCACTCTTATGCTTGGTACTACTAACGTGAACGAAACAGCATGATTCGAAGTTCAAAAATAATTGTTGTTTGCCATCCGTTTCACTCTTATGCTTAGTACTACTAACGTGAACGAAACAGCATGATTCGAAGTTCAAAAATAATTGTTGTTTGCCATCCGTTTCACTCTTATGCTTGGTACTACTAACGTGAACGAAACAGCATGACTCGAAGTTCAAAAATCGCATTTTTGTAGTAAGTATACTGTATAATAAGCCCTGAAACGGAGACGGTTCGCTCGCATAAAACCTTACAATAACTATAAAATAAAAATCCCAACGCAATTTGGTCGCACATATGTTTGAAAATGAAGTAAGTAAATGCCCACTATGCGTCTAAGATCCATTCTGCAGATAACAAAACGGCTGAACCGATCTTGATGAGACATGTCTAAGAACCATCGCTCAAAAACCTGCTTTCAGATAAATAAACCGCATCCAAATCGGTTCACCCGTTTAAGAGCTATGATGCCACAGACAGACACACACACACACACACACACACATTCACACACACACATAATGGTCAAACTTATAACACCACTCTTTTTAACCCCCGACATAAAAAGAGGGGTGTGTGTGTGTGTGTCTGTCTGTGGCATCATAGCTCTTAAACGGGTGCACCGATTTGGATGCGGTTTTTTTTAATAGTAAGCAGGTTTCATGGCGATGGTTCTTAGATGTGTTTCATCAAAATCAGTTGAGCCATTTCAAAGTTATCAGCTCTTTTGTTAGCTGCGGAAGAGATCTTAGACGCATAACGGGCATTGAGTTAATGTTCAAACATACGAGTGACATAATTGCGTTGGGGGTTTTTTAAATTTTTAATTTATTGCGCAGGGGGTTAATAAAAGAAAGCGAAGCCAACTAGAATGCAAGAGGAGCATACTGTCTTGAAATAAGACGCGCCGGAGCGGACGCGGTAATTTTCTACTTGAGCCGGGATCAGCGGCCGGTGCACGCGCACTCAGCGCCGCCATTACGACGTGGGAAGCCAATACCCTCGGGTCTTAGAGACACTTTGCTGCTCCACGAGCACACGTGCAAGATAGCCACGTCTGTGCGCCACAAATTCAAATTCAAATTCAAAAATTCAAAAGTCAAATTAACTTTATTTGTGAGAATACAGTAAAAAAATACAATGGTCATACATAATTATAAGTTTAGTCCCTGTATTCAGCTTGCAAGCAAGCGTACAAATATTTCACTAAAGAAGCTAAAGGTAACTTTATAATTTAATTAAAATAAATAATAATAATAATAATAAATGTCCAAAAAGTAATGTCAACAATATTGTCTATAATTTAAGTAGTCCTTGACACTATAAAAACACTTTGTCAGTAAACATTTCGTCAAATTGCGTTTGAACATTTCTCCCGACAACACCTTTAATTCATCTGGTAAATTATTAATAGTACATTACTGCAGCGGCCGCGAAATAGGGGATTGCCGGCCGAGTAGTTATAGATGGCCGAGTGTTAACGAGGCCATCTAGAGATACGAGGCCGGCAATCCCTGTTCGTGGCCAAGGCTTGTATAGTGCTTTTCTCAAATAAATCCAAGGAAATGATACGAATGTTCAACTTATATATTCATATTTAATTCAAATTGTTTTTTTTTTTATTCCCGCCAAAATATTTATTTTCCAGCAATTTATTTGTAAGCTGTTCCAGTTAATGTTTTTGACGCAAAATCTTGAGATGATTTATATTTATTCAAAAATTACGACCTTATTAATAATAAATTGTTAACAATAAACGCCAATCCTTATTTATTTTATTGAATACCTGATTAAATCTAGCCAAGTAAGATATTAAAAAGTAAATTCACAAACTAAATTTTTCTTAATTGGCAATATGTCATTGATAGTCAATAAAAGAAAATACGACCCACTAAAACAAAAGACAATCTCTTTGCTGGCCTTGGCCAGCAATGTTTGTATGAAATTCCATTATTGTCGTCTAATTTGAAATTGGAACGAATCTTCCTCAACTGCTATACAATGACATACTTCGTGTTCTATTGTCACGACTATAAGGACCACATTTCCTTGGATGTTTGAGAAAAAACTATTATGCACATGTTGAAGGCGTTTCTTTTACAAATCTCTTTACTACAGCGTGTCACAAAACACATGTCGCAAAACTCAAATAACCCTGGTACCGGGCGAGAGGTCAAGTTATAGTATAGTATAAATCTACCCAGGTGAATTTTTCGCTTCGCCAGGTGAATCTTTCAAAACAAACGGTATCGTCATAGTATTAAGGTTCAAATTTAAAGTAATGGCTCGAAGCGAAAAATTCACCTGGGAAGATTTATACTATAATCATCATCATCATTCCAGCCTGTGTACGTCACGCTGCAGGGCACAGGCCTCTCAGGATTAGAGGGTCGTAGTTCCCACGCGGGCCCAGTGCGGATTGGGAACTTCACACACGCCATCGAATTTCTTCGCAGGTGTATCGAGGTTTGCACACGATGTTTTCCTTCACCGTAAAGCTCATGGTAAACTCAGGGGTGCGAGCCGAGATTTGAACCCACGACCCTCTGCTTCAGAGGCCATGGGTCAAACCGCTAGGCCGCCACGGTTTCGTTATTTATGTATATTTGTTATATAGTAGTGTTGGAGGAACTAAAAAAAACTCCTCGTCTCTTTAATCGTCGAAATATAATTTCGCACATGAATTCCAAAAACTCATAGGTGCGAGCCCGGACTTGATCCTACGGCCCTGTGCTTGAAGGCCACAGGTAAAACCACTAGGCTGTCACGACTTCATAAAAATATAATAATACCAATAAAAATAATAATAATATTTGACGACCAGATGGTCCAGATGGTCTAGTACCTACGAAGCTTAATGTACCGGGTTCGATTCCCGCGTCGGGGCAGATATTTGTATGAGTAATACGAATATTTGTTCTCGCGTCTTGGGTGTTTAATATGTAGGTATTTAAGTATGTATCTATCTATATATGTATGTTTATCCGTTGCCTTGTACCCATAACACAAGCTATGATTAGCTTACTTTGGGACTCGGTCAATTGGTGTGAATTGTCCCGTGATATTTTTTTTTTATTTAACTACTAGCTGTTGCCCGCGACTCTGCCTGCGATGAATGGGGGTATAAAAATAGCCTACGACCTATTCTCAGACCTACCGAATGTAGAGAAAAAAGTTTCAAAAGAATCAGTAAAGCCGTTTCGTAGGAGTTCGATAACAAACACCGTGACACGAGATTTTTATATATAAGAAAAAGATTATATGCTACTTTTGGAATATAGCCGGATCCCTGGAAATAATTATATCGCACTATAATTAAAATAATAAGGCCACTAACTCGAATACGCAAACGAAGTCGACAAAAGCTATATAAGTTTTTGTTAAAAATTTCATTTTCAAAGCAAGTTTTTTCGCTGACTGTACTATTTGTTGACTGTACTTGCATTGTCATCCATCCTACATAAGTACACCGAATTTCAAGTGAATCCGACCAATGGAACTGGTCAAATTCAACTTCCAATATTTGACCCGTACGTAAGTACATATTGCAAGCTAGTAAAAAG
This sequence comes from Archips crataeganus, assembly GCA_947859365.1. Lineage (NCBI taxonomy): Eukaryota > Metazoa > Arthropoda > Insecta > Lepidoptera > Tortricidae > Archips > Archips crataeganus. The sequence goes on along the minus strand of OX402053.1, from coordinate 1,964,016 downwards.
CTTTTTAAAAAGCTAACAAATAAATCTCGTATCATATTATTATCTTAATTGAAGTAATTTTTCAATAAGACAGCTTCTCATGTTATTAATCTTTTATTATACTGTTTAGCAGAATTGAAACTTCCGTTAGACGTTCGTGAGCTATGGACAACTTGTAAGACATACCGACAGGCTAAATACGTGGGCTAAATGGCGTTTGTATGACGGATAGCCAATTTAGATAGGTTAATTTTAATAAGGATTCAAAGATTCATCATCATTATCATCATCCTAGCCTATAGCGATACCGGAAATCTCAAATGGCGTAAAGGACGAAAATGCGATAGGGAAAAAAAAGCTGTATACGATGGCATTTAAGACTCATTCTCGCATTTTCGCATTTTGTCCTTTACGCCATTTGAGATTTCCGGTATCGATATACGTCCCACTGCAGGGCACTGGCATCCACTCAGGAAAACTCACACCTGGGAACTTTACACACACACCATTGAATTTCTTCGCAGGTGTATAAAGGTTTCCTCGCGATGTTTTCCTTCGCCGTAAAGCTCGTGGTAAAGTACAAATGTAATTTCGCACATAAATTCCAAATAAATCAGAGGTGCGAGTCAGGATTTGAACCCACGGCGCTCTGCTTGAAATGCCATAGGTCAAACCACTAGGCCACTACGCCAATTTTCAATTAATTAGATGAAATTTTTACAGAGATAGTTTGAGTCCCGAGAAAGGACATAGATTTTTTTTTATTCCGGAGGAAAATAGTTCCCTTGGAATGGCGATGGACAAATTCTTCGCAGACAGCGTTGTGGAGAATAGCTAGTACATGTTATAAGAAAACTCGTAACGCCAAAACTCGTAAAGTAAATACCCCAGTGTTCGACACCCTGCTTGTCGCCTTTATTGTTACGAATAAAGATTGAAAATGTCGGCTATTGGGCCACCGTCGAGCACTAGGGTATTTAAAGTTTACCTCTCACGAACATCAAAGAATTTAAAGTTTCAGTCGATTTAAAAATAGTAAAACAACCACTAAAATTAATGGTAAGGATGTACCTAGATATAAAGACAACATATAAAACTCCGTCTGCGAAATATTAGTGTATCGCTAGCCTGCGGGAACTATGCAATTTTCCGGAATAAAAACTCTTGTCCTATGTCCTAGGATTTCAAACTATCTCCATTCCAAATCGGTTCAACGGTGAGAGCGCGAAACGATAAAGAAAGAGTTATGTTCGAATTTATAATATTATGAGCTAGGTATTGTAGGCACGGCTCGATACCGCTAGCCAGTGGTAAAATGTTGTCCAACTGGCAGGTGAGTTTAATGTTATTATGTATAAAATTTGTAAATAATTAAAAAAATAAATTAGAAGCGTCAGCGGTATGCGAGTCAGGGGGGATTGCTCCGAACAGCCAAAGGTGCTGGACATAATATTGTAGTAGTTACACTAATCTCAAAGAATAAATCCACATATAAAAATATATATTGTTATTTCTTATTGAAGTTTAGCATCACGCGCGTATCCCCGTACTAGTTCTACCTAGACTCTAGTTAAGTCCCACAAGTTGGTGGAGGTTAGGCGCGGTCGATGTCTTTTATGTTTTAGCTAGCCATCCAGAGGGCGGCGAAGAAAAACCGTGAGCGGTAAATGAAGGATGACCAATTCCCCGTTGAAAGTCGCGCTTTGACTCATAAACGGAGCGCGTGAAGTGTATGGAAACTTTGGGTAAAAGTATCAATTTAAGAAGCAAAACCGTGAGTCAGCTTGCAATATTTTGTGTTAGTTAGAAATTGTGCTCCGATAAAGATTATTTGGAAAGAAGATGGCGGAAAAGTTCGCAGGATACTCAGATGTAGAAGATTTGTGGGACTTAACTAGAGTCTAGGTAGAACTAGTACGGGGATACGCGCGTGATGCTAAACTTCAATAAGAAATAACAATATATATTTTTATATGTGGATTTATTCTTTGAGATTAGTGTAACTACTACAATATTATGTCCAGCACCTTTGGCTGTTCGGAGCAATCCCCCCTGACTCGCATACCGCTGACGCTTCTAATTTATTTTTTTAATTATTTACAAATTTTATACATAATAACATTAAACTCACCTGCCAGTTGGACAACATTTTACCACTGGCTAGCGGTATCGAGCCGTGCCTACAGTATCCTATCTTTCAAGTTGGATCAATCAAACTCTGCACACGGTGTGAAATTTTTATTAGAATCGGTTAAGTGAGTAGTTTAGGAGTCCATCGCGGACAAACAACGTGACGCGTAATTTATATACCTATATTAAGATTTAAAGTCAGCACGTTAGACGTTTCGTTAAAAAAAGGACTTGTTTCAGATATATTTTAGAACAAAAAAAGTTATCGAAGTATTATGTATTATGTCTCGCGAGTCATCGTAAGCGACGTTTATCACGCGTTATCAAACTTATCAATGAAATGCTAAATAAATAAGATTATCGTGACTCCATGCGAACACAGGGAAGAGCTAAACACAACACACTGTTTCAATACAGTGTTTAATCATCATCATCATCATCATCCCGCCTATATACGTCCCACTGCAGAATGAGAGGGTTTGGGTCGTAGTTCCCACGCGGGCCCAGTGCGGATTGGGAACTTCACACAAACCATTGAATTTCTTCTCAGGTGTATGCAGGTCTCCTCACGATGTTTCCCTTCGCCGTAAAGCTCATGGTAAATTTCAAATGTAATTTCGCACATAAATTCCGAAAAACTCAGAGGTGCGAGCCGGGATTTGAACCCACGATCCTCTGTTCGAGAGGCCATAGGTCAAACCATTAGGCCACCGCGGCTTCAACAGTGTTTAATGTTTCTGTTAAATTTTCTTTTTTTACAGCAGCCGCTTAGGCAGCCCTCGCACCATAACCTGCAAATTCGTCATCCTATATACGTCCTGCAGCGCACAGGCCTCCACTCAGAAAGAGGGCTTAGGCCATATAAGTATTGGGCCTTCCAACGCGGGCCCAGTGCCCATTATGAACAAGAGACACCATTGAACTTCTTCATAAGTGTGTTTCGGTTTCCTGACAACGTTTTCCTTCACCGTAAAGCTCATAATTTTCAAATGTAATTTCGCACATAAGTTCCGAAAAACTCAGAGGTGGGAGTCCGGACTCGAACCCATGGCCATCTGCTTGAGAGGCCGTAGGTCAAACCACTAAGCAACCACAGCTTGTTAATTATACAGTAAAATTACATAAAGTTTACAACTGACAGACGGTTTGCCTTCATTTCATATTCAACTTTAACGACTTACAAATAAAGCCAATTTTAGAATACTGTTACCCACGTATGCAGATTTTGTAATAACTTCTTTATTTTTATGGTGTTAAAGTTGGAAATGAAATGAAGGCAAGCAATCTGTCAGTGGTAAACTAAAAGTAAACGTATTGTACCTACTTATGTAAATATTAACTTGCTTTAAATATTCTCAAATAGCTTCCTTGAAGTGACATACGTTATCAGCGACCGGTATAATAGTACCTCTGTCCAAAAGTCGATTTCATACTAATGGGGTGTTAACGTTTATTGGCCATTGATGCTATCGACAACGACTGCTTATCTATCAGCTTATTAACGCTCCGTTTATTTGCAAGCGCCATATATTAATATTCCATGTCTCATTTTATGAAAACTGCAAGGAATCATATATTAACAAAGACAATATTGTGTCTAAATTTTTAATGAGCCTTTGGGAAACCGCTATTTGAAATCGCATTACTTGAAACATTCGAAAGTGATAAGAATGTCTTGATACCAAACTGTTGCTATATACTGTAATATAATAAGTTAAAAATAGATCAGATTGTACAAGTTATGAAGTATCTTTTTTTTTTTTTTTTTTTTAGGTAGAGGGCATTAACATAGATGCGCTTTTTCACTGCCTAATGTGTACGATGTATGGGAAAGATTCGTCGCTAACTTCTAGACCAGTGATGGTGTAGGGGTAAGCACGCAGCACGGAACGCTGAGGACCTGGGTTCGATTCCCAGCATTGGTCTTTTTTCTGGGGTTTTTTCTGTGCATCTATATTTCAGTTTGTATTTAGTTTGAAATATATAGATCAGATTGTTTTTAACATATTTCCTAAGGCAGAACGAACAATAGTTAATAAATAATTACAATATCATCTACAATTTCGTCATACTTATGTGAAATCATCCATTCATGTATTACTTTACGTTTATTTTTACTTCTTCCATATTTATTAAAAATTTAACTTAAATATTACCTATATCATTCACGGTTATTTATACCTATTAGCTGTTGCCCGCGACTCCGTCTGCGAAGAATTCGTTTATCGCTATCCTGCGGGAACTATGCATTTTTTCCGGGATAAAACTACCTTATGTTATTTCTAAGGTCTCAAACTATCTCCATACCAAATTTCATGTAAATCCGTTGAGCCGTTATTGCGCGATTGAGTAACAAACATCCAAACATCTTCACAAACTTTCACATTCATAATTTTAGTGGGATTCAAGTATTAATTCGGAACTTCATACATTATTAAATTACTTCGCAGGACCACAGCAGTAGAAAGCAGCTTCGCAGGTTTCCTCACGATGTTTTCCTTCACCACAAAGTTCATTGAAAATTTCAAATGTAATTTTGCCCATTAATTTCAAAAAAACTCAGAGGTGCGAGCCGAGGCTCGAACCCACGACCCTCTGCTTGAGAGGCCATAGGTCAAACCACTAGGCTGCCGCGTCTTTAAAATTACAGTCATTAGTTTAATAGTACCTGGGCGACCGAGCTCCGCTCGGGCTGAAACTCAATAAATTCAATTTCAATTTTTCATCCCCGAGAACCCCCACATACCAAATTTCATCGAAATCGTTGGAGCCGTTTCTGAGGTTCTGATTATATATGTAAGTATATACAAGAATTGCTCGTTTAAAGGTATTAGATAGATAGATTATGAGAGATAAGAGATAAATAATATAAAAATAATAAGTTATATAAATAATAAATTAGATAGATAAATATTGTCATCTAAGAAATTTGGTACTCTAACTAATCATCGATAGTCCTGACAGAGCTTTAAAAATTTATTAGGTTTCGTAACGCAGAGGCAACCATTTTAAACAAATACAAACTGTTATCAACCAAAATATTGACAAAGCCTTAAGCTTGGACTAAGAGTGATTGTAATATATATTTAAGTTTACAACATGCACAAAAATATCCGGCGAATCTTGGTCGTTTAATATAAGTATATTTACTTCTGTATCTATCTACATAATATCTAAGTATGTTTATCCGTTGCTTTGTATTCGAAACACGAGCTTCGCTTACTTTGAGACTAACAATAACTCAACTAGTGTCAATTGCTCCGTAATATTTATTTTATTAACCTGTCAATAAATTAGAACTCTACCTTGCAGAATTAAAATGGTACATGTATTTTTTTTAAATTAGATACACTTTGCCGATTTTTCTTAACAATTACATTGCTAATAAATGAAGAAAGGTAGCACGCCACAGGGCACTAATACTTGAGATTTTCGCTATCCACTCTTTATTTGATAAACCGAAACATAAAAGTTGTTCAAATTCCTCAGTTAATACACCTTACAATTTTTTTTTCATAATTTCGCGATTTATGAGTTTATGAGTTCTAAAGATAACTTCGAATTTGTATATGGATATGGTCAAAGTTACAAAAATACGTATGTGCGCAAATTTATTGACTTAACGTTAAGGTTTATTTCATGATTTAATTCCTCCATCTCCATTTCACCATCGGACATCCAGGCGGGGGGAGCGTCTTCATCCTTGTGTGGTTAGTATTCCAGTGGCCCGTACGAAGCGCTTCGCGTCATCCTTCCTAATGCGAACTGCTAAAGAATGGAATTCGCTCCCGTCGTCTGTATTTCCTGATAAATACAACCTAGGTCTCTTCAAGGCTAGAGTGAATAGGCTGTTACTGAACCAGTAAGGTACACCTTTGGCCTCATCTACACTTTTCATCAGGTGAGATAGTGGTCAATCACGGGTCAGTTTTATGTAAAAAAAAAAAAAAAAAAAGGTCGTGAATACATATTTTTGTAACTTTGGCTGCTGCATCGATCGTTCTTGTAGTCGACTGTACCTACATGTATCACTACGGTTGTCAATAGTGTATTTTTTTCTTTAATTTTGTACCTACAATAAAAGGTTCAATATACATCAGATCAGTGACTCTCTTTCTATTTCAGTTGTTGATATTTATGGCCGGCAGTAATTATTTTTCCTCCCTCTCATGATAAAAAAATCTCGTTTGCCTCCCTCTCATAATAAAAAAATATGTACATCAGTATCCTCTACAGGGTTATTTTTAATTCACTGGCATCCTCTTAACCCTGAATTCCTATCACTCAAACAAATGTTTTTTGTTTTACGACTTTTTAAAATGAAGCACTTTTTTTCCCATACAAATACACAGAGTATCGTAAAAATAAGAGGTAATCTCAAATTTTCAAAACGTTATTACACCAAAAATATTAAGTTATGACAAAAGCCGTAAAACAAAAAACATTTGTTTAAGTGGTAGGAGTTTAGGGTTAAAAGGATGCTAGTGAATTACAAATAACCCTGTATAAAAAATGTAGAGACACAAAAAAAATTAACCTAATAAACGCGAACCGATAAAAACAATAACACCAATCAAATACTTTGACCAAATCGTATTCTAATTAACTTACCAAGTTATCCGTTTCGCGCCAAAATTCCGCACGTTTAACTCAGCATGTATTTCTCACTAACACTTAAACACTTTCATGGTAATAAAATGTTTTTAACACGTAAAGTTTTTTTTATAGACCAGACACACGTCTTTGCTCGGCGGAGTTTAAGACAGAACTGGAGTTATCGGGAGGTCTTTACGCATGTGATTCGACGTCCGATTGTCAGAGACATTGTGTTTGAATGTTGTGATGCGCATACGTTTGATAAGACGAGTGTAGTCTAAAATGGTGAGTTAGTGGTCAGCGGCAGTAGATAATTATAATCTCATCTTATCTTCGGTATATACACCGTGGCTATCTCAATAGACTCAAAAACAAAATATATGTTTCTCAGGTTATTTCAAGCCAAAAATCCTCACTCGGAGTCACCAATGTGGGGATAAAAATAATAATAAATCTTTAACTTGTTTGATATGAAGTATCTTTTTGTATTTTTTATTTTTCAACTTCATTTTTTATTACTTTTACGGTCATCCCGTGAAAACTATATATTTCATACTAAATACAAAAACAATGCATCGAAAAAAAAAAACAGAAAAAAGACCAGCGCTGGGAATCGAACCCAGGTGCCGTGACGTGCCGTGTGCCATTCCCCTACACCACCACTGGTCAAATGGTCATTGGATAAAAAAATAAAAAAATAAGCTGCCCAAATTAGTAATTCCACGCGGACGGAGTCGCGGGAAAAGGCTACTTATTTCTATACATCCTAAAATGGGATTTTAATAAAGTTCCATTTTGCATTAAATATATTTTTTGAGCTTAATTTTTTGCAAAAGTCATATACTTACTGCGCAGTTGCGAAATAACCGCAAGCGCTCTGCCAGACTCGACATTCTAGATTTGCACATTGATAAAGTGATATGACATTCTAATTTTAATGTAGTTTTTTCACTTAACTACTAATTTGTTTTTGTACGCCAATTGGCAAAACATAGTGAAACTAAATAATATTTTTCGATCACTGTACTCAGTTTTACCTATGTTTTACAAAATAAAATACTTTGACTTTGACTTTAAAATATTTTTTTTTTAATTAGTTCAACGTGCCTATAATACCTTCCCTAAATAATTCGTCATCAGCTCTCTGGCTACTAAGTATATGCTTTTATTTTAGGACAACTGTTTTTTATAAACTAGCAATCAATAAAAATGAATGGGGTAAATGAAATTAAATAAATCAAGTGATTATTGTCTGTTTTTTTTTATTAAACTTTGCAAAATCTTATCACGAAATCGGCTATAACAGTAGATATCATACTGTCTAACACGCTCGGAATCACAATCGCATTCACCAACTTTCTCTCTTCTGTACATTATGAGGGTAGAAAGAGATAGCTAATGGAATTGCGAGCACACGCGCGTTAGACAGCATGGTGTGATGTCTAAACTCTAAAACATTATCGCAATAGTTTCTAGAAAATAAATAAAATAAATTGGCACTAAATGAAGAAGAATAAAGCTACATTACAATGTGATTTATTTGGAGCTAGCTTAAAAACTAATGGAAGAAAGTCAGATTAAATGAACAAATCCAGGCGATCGAAATTTCACTGAAAACTGCGAACTGAATCGAGCACATTTATCTAGTTAATTACATAAGTACATAAAATTTTAATGAAAAAACGGACAATATACATAATTTTCGTTTGATTTAATGAAATTTTCTTAGTAATTATCAACTTTACAGGATGAACATAATTTGCTCGCGAATTCTTCGGCGAAATTGACTCACGAATATGGACCGCACCTAATGCATTCCTTTAACGGTCTAAAACAATCTTCGCATTATTACCTTTCAAATGAACTCAATTTGGGGCACATCGAATGGACGGTTTCAAATAAACCTAACCTAACTTGAATTATACAGGGTGTTTCAGGGTGAGCAGGAGTGAAAGGGGTGAAAAAGAAAGCCCCGAAAATATTAATTAATTGTTTTACTGAACATTATTATTAACATAAGGTCGGGGTACTGATCCAATGGAGGGTAGCTTCGGTCCACATGAAAACCACATATAGAATGGTTTTCACAAAAAAAACAAACATACGGCAATGTGCTATAATTTTGATGTAATAATAAAATCTGGATAGAGTTAATCGCAATGGCCAAAGTAACCAGAGTTTATTATGTATTTTGAACATTATTCTTGGTAAACATTATGTATGTATTTTGACGCGTTCCCCCTGAAAAAATTCACACATAACTGAAAATGCATGTCACCTACATCCACGATCGCCTGGTTTAACTACAATAATCAATCAAATTGCAAAATATATCGGTAAAAAATTTATTAAACACAGTACAAGCTACCTATATATTTTAATATCACTATCGTCTAACCCTCATTCAAAAAAGCTCACTAACCAATATGTTTTGTCTTTATCTGACATTTTTGCTTTTGCCTTAGAGAGAAAAGAACAAAACATATCTTAACCGTTTTAAATTATTTATGATTGCATTACACATAATTTTCTACAGGAAGACTGATTATTTTAAAATATATAAATTATAAATAAAATAAAAATTGTTTATTTCATATATCGTAGATCCTTATTATAAGATTATTTAAAAGCGAAAAAGTTTTTCGGGTGCGCCGGTGGGATTCGAACCCACGTCTCCTGGGTATGCGCCCCAACGGGTGTTCTACCAATTGAACCACGTCTACGCCAACAGTGGCGTGTGGTAACATCCATCGCAACTATTAGAAGCTACGACTCGTACGTTCCAAATTACATTGGAAATGCGTAAGAAATGATGTACCACATCTATTTATTCAAATATTATTTATTCCTCCTTATTATGTTAGAGACAGAGAAGTCCCGTATCCGAAATCCCGTAGAAAATATACGTAAATAATAATAATAAACATATTTTAGCTAATTTGTAATACTAACAGTTTGAATAAGGGAAAGATTAATAAGTCAAATGTCGAGACTTTAAATCGAGTCAGTCCGAAGTCATAACGTAAATCAACTGAAATGGGTACATGTCACGGAATAGAAAAAACAAGAGCTCATTCCTCTGTTTAAGTGTTTCTATGGCAGGCTAGTTGGGCTAGTATCGGGACAACTTTGACACTTTTATTGTATCACATTTGGCATCAGTTTGTAACTAAATGAGCCAATCGTAAGCAAGACTATAACATCAAACGGACCTCACGATACTAACGCCATCTAGCGATATTCCGCCTGGCAGAAAACCTTCAATGGTTCAATTGTGTCTCTCTACAGTGTTTACCTGTGGCTGGTATGGAAAGTTGATTCATCCTTATAACTAAATGAGCCAATTGGGGATGTCTAAAAAAAAATACCCATGGTTTTTATATTTTTTTTGTATAGAAAAGTCAATTATAAGAAACTAATTTCAATATTTTGTCATTTAGTTCTCTACTTTTTTCAAAATTTATTATTGAAACTATTTTAGTTGATGACGTCAGATTATAATTGAGGGCTCCCACAATGCCAAATTTCTAAATCTATCTAAATGCGTACGATAACGCAGCCCCTTTAATTATTTTTTGCGTAGTGGTACACTATACACTGTGTCACTTTACTGGCACTGACAAAGTGCTAGATGACAGACAGCGGGTCCAAATCAAACTCTGTAGTATAATCCACGCGTAAATTGTGAAGAATTCTAACCACACAGAATAAAGTACGACTTGAACCGGTCACGCAATTTACAACAATGTCAAATGAAGGTCATTGCTTATTTGTTATATTATAAATTCATTATATAATATTAAAATTAAATAACTACATACGAGGGGCGTTCAATATAAAGTGAGAATGAGATGCAAACTCTTTCAATATTAGGAAATTAAATACTGGCCGGTAAAGCTAATCTATCTAGCTGATTGCTATGAAAAAAAAACTAACTGTCTTTTGTTTAAAAAAAATACGGTAATTTCTTAGCAATGCTATTGAGTACGTTAGCGAAAATGGAGAAAATTTAACTGCGCGCCGTTATCAAATACTTGTGTTTGAAAAATTTTTCTACGGACCAAGTAAATTTAGATTTGCGGGACACTTTAGGGTCTAATGCTCCTCCGTATTCGACAGTCGCACGTTGGTGCGCCGAATTTAGACGTGGAAGAACATCGACAATGGACGACCCCCGCTCCGGACGCCCTACTACAGCAGTAACTGCAGAAATTGTGAAAAAAGTTGAAAACTCAGTTTTGGCGGATCGTCGTGTCACGGTTCGTTTTATTGCTGAAAATGTAAAGATTTCAACGGGGAACGTGCATAATATTTTACATGAACGCTTGGGTATGAAAAAGGTATCTGCGCGTTGGGTACCAAGAATGCTTACTGACACGCAAAAACAAACTAGACTAGAGATTTGTCAAGAAGCTTTGAACCTGATGCAGCAAGACCGGGAACTTTTTTTGGCGCGATTTATAACAATGGACGAAACATGGCTCCATCATTACGACCCTGAAACGAAACTGCAGTCTATGACATGGAAAAGGCCATCATCTCCAACTCCGAAGAAATTCAAGGTGGGCCCATCTGCCGGTAAGGTCATGGGCTCTGTTTTTTGGGATGGTAAAGGGGTATTAATGATTGAGTATCTCAAACATGGAGCCACTATTACGGGCACTTTATACGCCAAACAAATAGCAACATTGCGCAATGAGATCCGCGAAAAACGGCGAGGTAAACTCTCGAAAGTTGTGCTGTTCCACCAGGAAAATGCCCCGGCACACAAGTCCATCGTTGCAATGGCTGCAATTCGTGATGCTGGGTTCAATATCCTTAAGCATCCTCTGTATTCACCAGATCTCGCTCCCAGTGATTTCTACCTATTTCCGAGATTGAAACAATACCCGAGAGGCCAGAAATTTGAAGACGACGACGCGGTAGTCGCTGCAGTACAAGATTTTTTAAGTACTCAAGATGAGACCTTTTTTAAAAATGAAATTTTAAGTTTAGAAAAAAGATATAATAAGTGTATTATGCTAAAAGGTGACTATGTCGAAATATAAAATGACATTTAGTAAAGGTTGTTTATAACATACTCATTCTCACTTTTTATTGAACACCCCTAGTAAAACGAGTTAAAAAGCATTTATCTCGAAATGGTTTTCGATTTACTATACATTGCAAAAAAATAGACATCCCCAATTGTAAGCAAGACTGTAACGTCAAACTAACCTCGCGATAGTGAAAATAAACGGATCACTCACGTCTTAAAACGAGTTTAACTAGACATGTTTCGGGCTAATCCGTAGCCCTTCCTCTTGTTTTAAGACGTGAGTGATCCGTTTATTTTCACTATGAGTGAGTCTCACGGTAGTTTCATGTTTAAAGTAACCTCGCGATACTTAAACTATCTAGCGATTTTCCACCTGGCCGAAAATCTTCATTGACATATCAACGAGACACGGTGATATGATAACCTAGAGTCGGTAAAACGCCCATCATTTTAGTTTTGAGTGCGTAACGACTACAATTTATGACCCATTAATGAGTCTGAATAGTTCGTTTATTTATAATCTACGTATGTCATTAGAGCGTATTGTAATATAGTAAAGAAGTCTATACTGTATAAAGCAGGGTTAGGTTTTTAAAATGACTGTCGTTTTCCAGACCCTTGCTGGTCACAAATAAGTTGAACTAAAGATCAAACAACAACATCAAATTGGATGTCTAATTTTTATTTGATAATTTGAATAGCATCCGGTACTTCTGTAGGGTCCGTGGAGAATAGTTACAAATATAAGATAGATATTAAAAAAACAATGCTACTATATTACCACAAAGGAATTAATTCTGATCAATAAACTTTTTGAACAGCATAAAAATCCGTGAAATTTGAAATTTTTAACTAAGTTCCTTCTAGTATTTGCTGTCATTATTTTGGGCACCTTTCTTCAAGGGCAGAGCCCGCTTGATTTTTCCATCGTGCATGTATACTTATTTCCAAAACTATACTTCTTCCAGTTGATCTCAGCTATATAAGTACATATCTAAGTCCCATAACTATGAAAATCCGCAAGAAGGCATCTTATAAAAATAAAACCGTTTAAAAATGACGTTTCTGCAAATTATTAAAATTAAATTGTAACAGTTCAAATGCGAAAGCGTCATAAGATAGCTTTAGACAAAATTTTCACAAAGCATAAAATTAGCTTGTAGGTTGGTTAGGCTGTTACGAAGATCACATCTAAAGGTCATAGATACAATCCACATGGATTGTTAAAACAAAATAGAAATAAAAAACATATTACACAAACAAAATATTACTACAAAAAAACAAGTCTTTTTCCATACAAACTTATAACATTACATTTTTGCTCGTCAAAATAAAACTGTAAATTAATAATAAATACATTTTTCCTAAATGTTAAATATACTTTGGTTGTTTATTATTTTTGGTCACTATTACTAATGATTACGTTTAATCTTCCTGCTTTTTTTAAAGTGTTATTGCAAAACTGAGGCAGTAGTCGATATCTCAAATATTAATATCACATTTTCAAAACTGCCAGCGACAAAAAATAACGTTTACAAAGCCAGTTTATTAGAATCATGCAATTACATGATACGAACTGGTCTTTATGACTAAGGCACCGCTGTGTATCCGACTCGCACTTGGCCACTTTTCGAAAACGGGCATTTAAATTCAGTGTGATTTTTTTTAAATGAGGTCTTATTTAAAATCACGCGTACTGTTTCATTTTCATAACGAAAAAAAGCGTTCTTATGTTTGAGACAGTTTTGTGACTTTTTTTCATAGAATTTATATGGCTCATCGCAAAACTGACACAAAAAAATTGTATTGAATATTGGGACATTTTTTTTGAATCATCAAAATCAATAGCGCTCTAGATTACGAATAAGAAAACCACCCAATTCTGAAAAAAGAAGGTACATTTTCAATTTAAAATGCCCGTGTCGATGGAGTTTCAACGTTTAAGTGTGTAAAAGTACAAGCAAACAACGTAATGGAAGAAAATTGGAATTGATAAGCTTTCTATTAGCCTAATTATATAAACGACTACTAAAACTATTGTAAAAACAGTAATCAACAAGTAACCACTATAGTCAGGAACAATGCAAACGGGTTTGATTTCTTTAAAACTTACATAGTCCCCGATTCATTGGTCATGTCAAGAGTGTATATAATATATTGAATATTTATTTACAGTGTTTTACATTATAAAAGGCACGTATTTAAAAATATACAAGTGACAATTGACCTAAATATATTTCTTGCGCCATCATTAGCGTGGAGAGAAAATTTTCGTTAGTTTTTCCTTCGAAATCTTTGTTTTGATAATACTATTTTAATCAAGTCAGTAACGATGCTCTAAACGGAGCGGAGATATTAAGAATCGACCAATCATATTATTTATATTTCACACCCCTTTTCATTGCGAAAATCAATTGCCAGAAATTCATCAACTAATTCATTTTTTAAATTCAATTATTGAATGTATTTTGCCTAATGGTGTCAATTTTTAATGTGGTTTTTACACAATTGCTTATTTTATTGATAAATTGAAAAAATTATTAACATGTGTATACCAAGGATCAGCATGATTTTCATTTTTAATCTGTGGAGAAGTGGTAAAATTTCATTCTCAATGTCTATGCCAAACGCTTGTGAATGTATAATTGAAAGTGGCTTACCGGTCCAAATAGAGCTCAGACGTACAACCCGCACGTAAATAGTGAAGTACAATTCGGACCGTAGCCGCGTGCTACGTCACAGTTATGAAAGTCAAATATATTGCATATTTTCGTTAAATAAATAAATAAAATAAATACAAAACAATTTAAAAAGAATCTACAAAAAGTTTTCGATTTACATTAAAAAAAAAACTTCAAATCGATAATGTGATTGGACAGTCCTCCAACTCTCCGCTCCATTCTGCGCCAATGGCAACACTCCAAGAGCATGTTTTACATCTCTGATAAGAGCAGCCTATGATGTCGTCTTTGTTTATTCTAACAAAATAAACAGAGGCGGCATTACTGACTGTCACATAAAATATCATCAGATTAGAAACTGACCCTAAATATAACTACTTAATTGAATAGTTTTGTCTTATAAAAAAACTGTTTTCGTCAAAGTCACACGACAGTTTACCAGTACACTTTTAATACCAGTAAGTGCCGTCAGAACCTGCCTAGTCATTGTTCTTCTTGCGAGGTGGACTCTGAAGACAGTATCGGAGTTGTGTCTGGCGATTTGAGTAGCTTCTTCATTAATATCCATATGCCTATTGTTAAGAGTAACACGCCAATGCCCTGTAACAAAAAATAAAAAATTAATACTTTTTATTATTTTCGAAATTTATGTAGTGAATTTGACTTCAAATTTCCCATGAGCTTTACGGTAAAGAAAACCCGCACTCAGTTTCCAATCCGTACCGGGTCCAAACACTTTCATTTTGAGAGGAGGCCTGTTCCCTGCAGTTTGAAGTAAGGCTGGGATGGGTGAAATACTTTCAAATCGAAAGCAAGTGGGTTAGTGGGTTCCAATCTGGGTTTTTGTTTTTCTTGAGTTTTCGGAATGTAAGTGCGGAATTATATTTGAAATTTACCATGTGTTTTATGATGAAGAAAAACATCGTGAGGATGTTGTAGGTTACCTACACATCTGCCAAGAATTTCAATGATGTGTGTGAAGTTCCCATTTCGTACTGGGCCCGCGTGAGAAATATGGCCCAAGCTCTTTCATCCTGAGAAGGCTGTGCCCTACAGTGGGACGTATACACCGTGAAATTTTAGTGGTTGTTTTCCCGAAACGAGGTGATTTAGTTTCGATTGTACAATCGATTTATAATTACTATTTTGACTAGAGTCAAAAATCCAATTGTGAAAAAAGAAAGTCGAAAATGACCGCAAACCAATAGTAACGCTTCGTTGGTACAAGTAGCGTACGATCGTACGATAGGTTAGGTACCAACGAAGCGTTACTATTGGTTTGCGGTCATTTTCGACTTTCGTTTCGGTGTACATAGGGCAAGTGGCTTCAAATTCAGACCCAGAAATTAGTTCCAATAAATTCCACGAGGCTTTATATGAGGACAGCGAACGTGTTATTATTCGCCCGCAATTAGAAAGGGATTGGAGACGACAGTAACTCTATATGCTTACGTCAAAGTATGTATGAAATGACAGTTCTCACGTTCTGACAGTCCAATTCTGAGATTATTTAAAAGCGAAAAAGTTTTTCGGGTGCGCCGGTGGCATTCGAACCCACGTCTCCTGGGTATGCGCCCCAACCTGGGTGTTCTACCAATTGAACCACGTCGCTCCCAACCGACTTCCCCGAAATTCTTAATCGCTTACATACGCCAGCAGTGGCGTGTGGTAACATCCATCACAACTATTAGAAGCTATGACCCCTATGTTCCAAATTTCATTGGAAATGCGTAAGAATATGCGTTTTTTCGCTTTTAAATAATCTTAGATGCGGTGAGTAGCCGTATTGCTAATAAAAATATTATAATAATTGCGGTTTGATAATAATTGGGTCGATCAACTTTTTTTGTCACTCGTTGCTATAGTGACGGTCTCCTAAGTCACTCTTTAAACCGTAAGTTTATCTGATTAAAATTTGCCAAATTGGTCATCTAGTTAATGTGACAAAACATTTCTTCTAATTAAACTGTACTACTATTGTCCCCTCGCTGACGGGATAGAATAACAACAAGAAATTGATCCACCCAATTGATAGATTTATCGAAAAATACTTACGGTGAGCGCGTAAAGGCCGTACGGCATGCCGTAGCGGAGGTTCAGCGCGAACCTGGCCATCCGGGCGTACTCCGGCGTGATCCGGACCTCTTGACGGAACCAGAACATAGGCACCAGGACGTCGTCATCTGGCAGCTGATTGTTTATACTGCAACAAAAGTTTAGATATGAGAAGCACCGATTTCGATTTTTTAACCCTTTATTTGGCAAAATTTCAAACCTCGTCTTAAATTATGTCTACTGAACATTCTATATGGGGGTTTTCAGAAAAAAATGGATCCGTTTTGCCTTAATTATCCTTAATTTTCCATACAAAATTTATTAGTCAGTTTCGTGACGGTCCTTACAACATGTATGGTTAACTGCGTCACAAAACTGACAATTAAAAGAGGGACACTTTTTTATTGCTTAAATCGATAGTGCTTGTGATCCTGAGTAGAAATAACCCAAACTTTGTTAGGTTTTTAAAAAAAAGTACAGGGTACACTTTTTTCTGAAAATGCCCATATTCAAAAAAATACAAAAAGATGGTATTAGGTAATGTGTATTGTGGTACACATTGCCAAATAAAGGGTTAAAAAGGTTCCGTACGCAAAGTGTAACAACGGGACCCTATTACTGAGACTCCGCTGTCCGTCTGCCATCAGGCTGTATCTCATGAACCGTGATAGTTAGACAGTTGAAATTGTCACAGATGATGTATTTCGGTTGCCGCTATAACAACAAATACTAAAAAACAGAATAAAATAAATATTTAAGGGGGCTCTCATGCAACAAACGTGATTTTTTGCTGTTTTTATGATACGGAACCCTTCATGCGCGAGTCCGAATTGCACTTGGCCGGTTTTTAATGACTATTTTCGAGCACCGTAAGTTAGGATAGTAAAGATCCGAGTCATTCGTGATGGATGACACGTGCAGTGGTTCTTATTGCAATGCCATTAATGTCTAATTTTGACAAATTCAGGTGATTTCTTGAATGGCACTATACTTACTTCGTTCTTTTAGCATTAGAAAGAAGGTAAGCGATCTTGACGTGTCTTTTTATTGGGTCTGTAATGATAGATATAACAACATTTTATATAACTGTAACATTTGGTATAATGCTACATTTGACATAATTCGATTTACTCGAGAAGTAAACATTCTACGATTCTTTTATAAAATAAACTAACCTAACCTAACCTAACCTGTTACAGTTATATCAAATGTTGTTATATCTATCGAGGCGCACCCCTTTTTATTGAAATACACTTTTGAAAAATAAGCCACAGCTAATATGTAACAATTTAAAAGGAAATATGAACATTTACACTCTTTTGGTTTCACAAGTAATAGTTACTATTTCTTAAAAGATAAAAAAGTCTCTTCAAGATTGTTTACCTTATTTCTATTGCTAAATACAAACATTTCACAAACATCACTATAGGTAGTTAAATAAAAGCTTGTCAAAATAAATATAATACCGTGACTCACCTAATACCAGATATGTGTCGCACAAGCAGGTTGATTTGTAGCTGCGCGGCCACACTGAGCGGCATACCCGTGAACATTTCCAGCGCCAGCCGGAAGTTGTAGTCTCTGAAAAAAAAAGTCAGCAACTTCGAAGTTCATTACATTATCATTACGTCTCTCTTAGTCTCCTATTAAATACTAATAACGTGAGCAGGATGGCACAATACGAAGTTCGAATTTCGAAGTATAAGGCCTGACATAAATAAATAAATAAATAAATAAATATTAGGGGACAATCTTACACAAATCGACCTATTCCCAAACTAAGCAAAGCTTGTACTATGGGTACTAGACGACGATAAACATACTTATATAGATAAATAAATACTTAAATACATAGAATACGTCCATAACTCACGAACAAATATTCGTGCTCATCACACAAATAAATGCCCTTACCGGGATTCGAACCCAGGACCTCTTGCTTCGTAGGCAGGGTCACTACCAACTAGGCTAAAGCGGTCGTTAAAACCAACTACTACTAACGTGAGCAGTATGGCACGATACGAAGTTCGAATTTCGAAGTATAATGCCTTGATCACACGTACCGAGTAAACGGGCGAGACAGTGCTCTCGGCCGAGTACTCGGTGCGTATAAACAAGGCGCCTTGTTAACGACCGCCTTAGCCTAGTTGGTAGTGACCCTGCCTACGAAGCAAGAGGTCCTGGGTTCGAATCCCGGTAAGGGCATTTATTTGTGTGATGAGCACGAATATTTGTTCCTGAGTTATGGATGTTTTCTATGTATTTAAGTATTTATTTATCTATATAAGTATGTTTATCGTCGTCTAGTACCCATAGTACAAGCTTTGCTTAGTTTGGGACTAGGTCGATTTGTGTAAGATTGTCCCCTAATATTTATTTATTTATTTATTTATTTATACGCACCGAGTACTCGGCCGAGAGCACTGTCTCGCCCGTTTACTCGGTACCTGTGATCAAGGCATAAGGCCTGACATGGCTCGTATTCTTGCTGATTTCCTTTGTCACTTGCAAGGTGGTTTTTGCCTTACTCGGTCCCATTTGATGTGGTTGTTTTGTTTGATATAAAATTAAGTTATTCCATTATAGAAGGGCAAAGAGAATGGTCCACGCAACTATACCCACAGCAGTTGTGTTTTTTTTGTTTACCTATAACTTTTCCCTGTCTTATTTTTTTCTTACAACATCACTTCGCGCGTTAATTTTTTTTTTACATTTGGATATAAATACAAGTGAATTTTTGATAGTAAAAAATCAAATGCTACCTCCAGCCACTACTACTGTTTCGTGCTCAAATTCGAGGTATCATCAGAAAATTAGACTCACTCTGTAGGATACAGCCCCTCGACTTTGTCAGGGTAGTAAGGGTTGGAATGCAGGAAGTGGGGCAGCGACACGAAGGCCGGGGCTCCGAAGCGGCACGCGGACACGTTCAGGGCTCCGGGGGGCAAGCAGTCGCGGTCGCGGACCTCGTCGCAATAGCATGCCTGGAAGATTGAGATAATATTGCTTTGTTAAAAAAAACCGGTTGTCTGTAAAGTCGGTTTACGGACGATAGTTTAACGTGACAACGTCATAACAAAACATTCAAAAAACAAAAATGAAACCAGGCAGTCACCCATCCAAGTAGTGACCGCGCCCGACGTTGCTTAACCTCGGTGATCGGAAGAGAACCGGTGTTTTGTCAAATATCTTGAAAACGGTGCGTCCTACGGCAAAATCAATCAAATTTTCATCTCCCCTTCCCCCGCATGCGCACCCCCCCCCCACCCCCCTCCCATTAATAATTACCCGAGCGCTAGTACTAAGATTGTACTGTACACGCTGGCGTTCGCTGCTCTCTTGTACATACTGTCGTTCGCCGCTCTCTTGTACATACTGTCGTTCGCCGCTCAATGTAATGTTACATTGAGTCATCCTTTTTTGTGTATGCAGCCGGCGTTCATCGATTTATTAGACGTTGTCACGTCAAAAAAAATAATGCGTGGTGTTCAAAAAGTTGGACACCTTAAGAGGGTTTATACCTGCTGAGCTGGCAACGTTGCATTTTTGTTAGTTTTTCTCGATTATTCCATAAAAAATGAATGAAAATTAAAAATCTTTTGTATACAAATTG
This sequence comes from Archips crataeganus, assembly GCA_947859365.1. Lineage (NCBI taxonomy): Eukaryota > Metazoa > Arthropoda > Insecta > Lepidoptera > Tortricidae > Archips > Archips crataeganus. The sequence continues at coordinate 1,943,924 of OX402053.1, read as the reverse complement.
TTCTAATATACACCGTGAAATTTTAGTGGTTGTTTTCCCGAAACGAGGTGATTTAGTATCGATTGTACAATCGATTTATAATTACAATTTTGACTAGAGTCAAAAATCCAATTATAAAAAACGAAAGTCGAAAATGACCGCAAACCAATAGTAACGCTTCGTTGGTACAAGTAGCGTACGATCGTACGATAGGTTAGGTACCAACGAAGCGTTACTATTGGTTTGCGGTCATTTTCGACTTTCGTTTTTCACAACTGGATTTTTGACTCTAGTCAAAATAGTAATTATAAATCGATTGTACAATCGAAACTAAATCACCTCGTTTCGGAAAAACATCCACTAAAATTTCACGGTGTATAAGTTAATGTGGCTACTGCAATAATAATTCGTGATAGACTTTTATTTTCTTTAAAAACGAACAAATTATTACCTAACGGTTTTCAAGAAAATAAAAGTCTTATCACGAATTATTATTGCAGTAGACACATTAACTTATACAAGTTAAGTATGAAGCATCTTTTTCTATTTAAAAAAAAAATAGAAAAAGATACTTCATACTTAACTTGTAAAAGTTGGCCTAGTAGCGCCATCTCTTGGTCCAGGTGAGCGGGTAGCTCCGAAGGAGTGTTGAAGTCTCTCGGTAGAGGGCATAACATAGATGCGCTTTATCACTGCCTAAATGTGATTATAACAGACTGAAGTGTACGATGTATGGGAAAGATTCGTCGCTAACTTCTAGACCAGTGATGGTGTAGGGGTAAGCATGCAGCACGGAACGCTGAGGACCTGGGTTCGATTCCCAGCATTGGTCTTTTTTCTGGGGTTTTTTCTGTGCATCTATATTTCAGTTTGTATTTAGTTTGAAATACATTAACTTATATATTAGGACAATTTGTATACAAAACATTTTTAATTTTCATTCAATTTTTATGGAATAATCGAGAAAAACTAACAAAAATGCAACGTTGCCAGCTCAGCAGGTATAAACCCTCTTAACGACGGTATTTAAAATATTTATAAGTTTTCTGTTGATACGTAAATTTACCATACGAATGGGTAATTTTCGTGTCACAATGGAACTTTTTGGAGGCAGCCATTTTGTATGGCTAAATACGATTGAACGTGGTCCCACTTTTTGGTCTCCATCTTGATATCTAGGTTAGATTGTGTCTTTCGGCTATATTTATTTACAGCGCATTTCTTGAGACACAAGGGCGAGTTAAACATTAAGAGGGTTTATACCTGCTGAGCTGGCAACGTTGCATTTTTGTTAGTTTTTCTCGATTATCCCATAAAAATTGAATGAAAATTAAAAATGTTTTGTTTACAAATTGTTCTAATATATAAGTTAATGTGTCTACTTCTACTGCAATAATAATACGTGATAGACTTTTATTTCCTTTAAAAACGAACAAATTATTACCTAACGGTTTTTACAGAAAATAAGTCTTATCACGAATTATTATTGCAGTAGACAGACACTAACTGATATATTAGAACAATTTGTATACAAAACATTTTTAATTTTCATTCATTTTTTATGGAATAATCGAGAAAAACTAACAAAAATGCAACGTTGCCAACTCAGCAGGTATAAACCCTCTTAATCGGGAATATTTCAGCAGGGGGTTGGGTTAGTTTGACTAAGCGAACACTCCTGTGCTTTTCAGGATTTTTTTATTGTGACTTTCAAAATTTTTTGTATACTTTGATTGATGTTTGTGGACCGCGTCAACGTGTGACTGCATTTCGAAAAACTCAACAGGGGTGTTAAGTCAAGATAACCTTTACCCGCGACTTCGCTCGCCAAAACTATGAAATCTTGCTTTAGCAATTCCAGACAGATATTTAACATGGTATCCAAAATGTTGACTCTGGTAGCTTCATTTAAAAAAGCGGTTTATCTAATGTAAAAGACAAGTATATATGAACCGGCTTTATTCCTCCAGTGTTTTATAAAAAAAATTGGGAGCGAGATCAGATCATGGAAGTACGTACAACGGGAATGAGCTGTTGTAGCAAAATTGAAGCCGAACGAGAGCTCAGTAACTGTACCTCTTATCCCTCTCTGGCGATGGTTGATTGGTTGGATGGTTCATGTGGGGTTGTCAGGTCAGGTGTCCGTATTTTATACAAATAATAGAAAACCTATACGCCAATCGCAACATTTTTGCGTTTACAAGGCTTTACACGTAGCAACAAATAATATTGCTTCAACATGTCGGTAATAAATTATTATTTATATTTAAAAAACATTTTAGAAGTAAATGTTTTTATTTCATTATATTACATCAATCGCATATTGTTCTACAAACAATGAAAGGATTGAAATCAACATAACTCTGGCAACTCTAAGTCACTGTTAGAACGGGACACAGCGTTCAGTGGTTGCCCTTTCACTCGGCTTCACTCAACAAGACTCTTACGACCTTAGCATAAGGTTTTATTTTCTTTATTTTAGCTGCAAGATGCACAGATAGAGCTCATTCCCGTTGTACGTAGTAGTTATTACTTCCATGGATCAGATATCTTACCATCCTGGTGTAGTTGTAACCGTTGTCGAACACAGACATATTGGCGGCATACTGCACACCGTCAACTCCATCTACGCGGACATCCCTGTCCACAGACAGAGTCAAGAATCTGAAAAAAAGAACAACTATAAATACTATACCCACGGAAATTTAGTTAAAATCAAGGAAGATTAAAAATTCCTTTAAAATTAAGCCTGCTGTAGTTAGTAGCTGTTTCGCTATAGAAAGGTCTCTGTACCGTTTTCGTGTGTGTGTGTGTGTGTGTGTGTGTGTGTGTGTGTGTGTGTCTAACTGTGGCATCGTAGCTCCAGACGCTCGTAACAGATGAACCGATTTTGATTTTTTTTTGTTTGAAAGGTGAATTAGTCGGGAGTGTTCTATGTTTGATGAAAATCGGTCCAAGATGGCCGCCGCCACAAAATAGCGAATTACATATTTTTTCACAAATCCCTCAATACGGATATTAAATGAAAGGGCTTGACTAGTATAATACTATACACTATGATAAATTTAAAATCCAAGATGGCCGCCACCACAAAATTATGTATGATATTACATACCTAGCCTAGTTGGTAGTGACCCTGCCTACGAAGCAAGAGGTCCTGGGTTCGAATCCCGGTAAGGGCATTTATTTGTGTGATGAGCACGAATATTTTCCTGAGTTATGGATGTTTTCTATGTATTTAAGTATTTATTTATCTATATAAGTATGTTTATCGTCGTCTAGTACCCATAGTACAAGCTTTGCTTAGTTTGGGGCTAGGTCGATTTGTGTAAGATTGTCCCCTAATATTTATTTATTTTATTTATTTACATATTTTCAAACATATTGTGTTGGGGGTTTTTAAAATTTTTAACTTTTTTGTTAAGTATATAATTTTTCTTTCATTTTATATTGTAATTTTTATATAAGTATTTTTTTTTATAATTATTATTTTATTTTGTTGTTTGCCACGACGTGTGGCTCCTGGAAGGAATACGGATTAGTCCGAAACAGTCGAGCTACTCCATTATAGATGTGAGTTATACGTATTTTTTCACTGTCTATCTAATGGACTAGTTATAATAATATTTTTATTTTTACCTACTCATGACACAACAATTATTTGGATGCGGAGAGCGCAAGACCAATCATCGTAGAAGTCTCTGGGGAAGGCTTTTGTCCATCAGTGGACGTCTTATAACTATATGATTGATGACCCATGAGACTTCCCAATTCAGGCCTCAAATGTAGAATTCTATAATCTACTAGTAAATAAATAATAAACATGTTTATTGCAACGAAGACTCTAAATCAAGCGTCATGCTCCATTGACACATGATTAATGAATGATTTACGAAATCGATCGTCGATAAGCACGGTGGTGATGTAATATTAATCTACAATACATCCTCAGGTACTTATTGCAGATTAAACATACATTGTATTGTATATTGGAAGTAGGTACAATATGTTTACTTTTAGTTTACCACTGACAGATGGCTTGCCTGCATTTCATTTCCAACTTTAACACCATACAAATAAAGTAGCTATTACAATATCAGCAAACGTGGGTAACAGTATTCTAAAATTGGCTTTATTTGTAGGTCGTTAAAGTTGAATATGAAATAAATAAATAAATAAATAAATATTAGGGGACAATCTTACACAAATCGACCTAGTCCCAAACTAAGCAAAGCTTGTACTATGGGTACTAGACGACGATAAACATACTTATATAGACAAATAAATACTTAAATACATAGAAAACATCCATAACTCAGGAACAAATATTCGTGCTCATCACACAAATAAATGCCCTTACCGGGATTTGAACCCAGGACCTCATGCTTCGTAGGCAGGGTCACTACCAACTAGGCTAAGGCGGTCGTTAAAATGAAGGCAAACCATCTGTCAGAGGTAAACTTTATGTAATTTTTCTCAAACATGCTATGAAATATTGACGTTATGTTCCTTAAAATACGCCACGAACTGTCACGTTGCAGGTGCGGCTAGACGAGAGGTCAATAATGGAATTTCATACAAAATTGCTGGCCAAGGCCAGCAAAGTGATCGTCTATTGTTTTATGTGACACAGTACCATGACTTCAAACTAAATACAAACTGAAATATAGATGCACAGAAAAAACCCCAGAAAAAAGACCAATGCTGGGAATCGAACCCAGGTCCTCAGCGTTCCGTGCTGCGTGCTTACCCCTACACCATCACTGGTCTAGAAGTTAGCGACGAATCTTTCCCATACATCGTACACTTCAGTCTGTTATAATCACATTTAGGCAGTGATAAAGCGCATCTATGTTATGCCCTCTACCGAGAGACTTCAACACTCCTTCGGAGCTACCCGCTCACCTGGACCAAGAGATGGCGCTACTAGGCCAACTTTTACAAGTTAAGTATGAAGTATCTTTTTCTATTTATTTTTTTATTTTCTTCAACTTCATTTTTCTATTACTTTTACGGTCATCCCGTGAAACCATATATTTCAAACTAAATACAAACTGAAATATAGATGCACAGAAAAAACCCCAGAAAAAAGACCAATGCTGGGAATCCAACCCAGGTCCTCAGCGTTCCGTGCTGCTTGCTTACCCCTACACCATCACTGGTCTAGAAGTTAGCGACGAATCTTTCCCATAAATCGTACACTTCAGTCTGTTATAATCACATTTAGGCAGTGATAAAGCGCATCTATGTTATGCCCTCTACCGAGAGACCATAACATAGAGTTGGCCTAGTAGCGCCATCTCTTGGTCCAGGTGAGCGGGTAGCTCCGAAGGAGTGTTGAAGTCTCTCGGTAGAGGGCATAACATAGATGCGCTTTATCACTGCCTAAATGTGATTATAACAGACTGAAGTGTACGATGTATGGGAAAGATTCGTCGCTAACTTCTAGACCAGTGATGGTGTAGGGGTAAGCACGCAGCACGGAACGCTGAGGACCTGGGTTCGATTCCCAGCATTGGTCTTTTTTCTGGGGTTTTTTCTGTGCATCTATATCTATATCTATATTTCAGTTTGTATTTAGTTTGAAATATACGGTTTCACGGGATGACCGTAAAAGTAATAAAAAAATGAAGTTGAAGAAAATAAAAAAATAAATAGAAAAAGATACTTCATACTTAACCAGTACCATGACGTTTAATAGGTCGACGTGGTCGACGTGGATGGATGGATGGATGGACGGACGGATGGACGGACGGACGGACGGACGGACGGAGGGATGGATGGATGTTGATGGATGGATGGATGGATGGATGGATGGATGGATGTTGATGGATGTTGATGGATGTTGATGGATGTTGGTTGATGGATGTTGATGTATGTTGATGGATGTTGATGGATGTTGTTGGATGTTGATGGATGTTGATGGATGTTGATGGTTGTTGATGGATGTTGATGGATGGATGGATGGATGGATGTTGATGGATGTTCTTGTTCATGGATGTTGACGGATGTTGATGGATGTTGATGGATGTTGATTATGTTGTTGGTGATGGTGATGGTGATGGTGATGGTGATGGTGATGGTGATGGTGATGGTGATGATGATGGCGGTGATGATGGTGGTGATGATGATGATGCATGTTTGAGAAAAACTCTATACAAGCCTTGGCCACGAACAGGGATTGCCGGCCGCGTATCTCTAGATGGCCTCGTTAACACTCGGCCATCTATAACTACTCGGCCGGCAATCCCCTACTTCGCGGCCGCTGCAGTAATGTACTATTACTGTAGGTACTTAGGTCTCTACTATTGGGTGGGACACGACTTGAAAATGAATTTGTAAGAGTAGCCTATTTTTTGGACTCGACCAGTACAATGTCCTACCTACGTTAAGATAAAAAAAAGTGCAAGTATGACATTTCGACGCCGGAAAACAATAAGGGCGTAACCCTAAAAACCCAACTTTACAACAGAGCCAAAAAACCGAAAAAAAACGGGAAAAAAATCATAACTTTGTAACGGCTTGTCGTATGAACGTAATTTTTGGACCATAACTATAAAATATAAATCTGCATTATATTGTTTACAAACTGTTAACTTGGTATTGCCAGGAACACGAGAAATCGAGTTACGTCCTATGTCTACAGAAATTACAGACCTCAAAAATGGCGTAACTTGACATGATGTTTGTACTGAATCAGAAAATGATAGCAAATTAGCTGACTACAAAAAGGTAGTAACTGCTTTTTTTTTTAATTTCGCGTAAGGATCGGGGTGTAAGCACGTTCGTAATGCATGACAATGGCTAGAAAAAATGTCGTAACTTTAACCTTTTCAAATTCAATGATATTAATGAAACGTCACAAGCTTTTGTTAACACAAATTTATTAAAATTAAAAAAAAAAACTAGCCATAAACCGAATATAGATATGTCCGGCTTTGGGACCCAAAAGTCCGGCTTTTTTGACGGGAAAGTTCGGCTTTTTGATTTTTAGAGATGGCAACCCTGTACCACGCGGGCGTGGACACATTTAAATAATTGAAAATTAATCTAGTTTTTAAGGGCTAAAATAAATTGTTTTTACTTCTTATGCCCGTAAAGGTCGTATTTATGGTGAATGTGAGCTGCATAAAATTACTTTTTAATGCTTTAGCGCATTAACACGTTCGCCGGCGGTACCCAAGCTATGGAATATACTGGAATTTCAGTATTTTTTTCCATACAAAATGAGACTACGGTTATAGCAGTACTGATTCTTTACATTGCTGCTTTGTCTCTGCCCAGGGGCAGTAACGGTTAGAGCCGTGCTACGGGAAGTCCCGTACTGTCATATAGAATGTTTTTTTTACCATAATCTATATAACTACGGTTATCACAGTAATTAGAATTTGTACGGTTTGACCCGTACTGTCACACTATATAATTTATTACAGCCTGCCAAAATCAGTACGGGTATAACAGTAGCACGGTATTGACCGTCCCGTCTCAAAACAATAATGCAACTTCATTTACACGGAACAGGTACGGTCAATGCCGACTCGTACTTTATACTCAATAATAATTAGTATTGTCTATAAATAGTGGATTTTCTTTGGTTTTGTGAGGAATAGAGTAAATCAAACTACTGTTAAGAATTAAATTTAATGATTATTGTAAAAAGCTACCTACTAGGAACTGTTTCATAGGAATTGTTTACAGTTTTATCAAATAGTTATCAAACTAATTAACTTTTATAACAAAATTAGGCTCTTTTTTTCTGTAATTTATATACCTTTATTTAACATTAACAATAATAATAGTAATCAGTCTTCATTTATGCCATGAAGTAAACTTAGAGTTTATTTCTTGAACGACTAACTTATACTTATAAAACAAAAACTTAAACTCTCTTCTGTTTGTCAAAGTTGCAACATTGAGTCTTATCAATAATCAACTAATCAGTCTTTTGATTATTTAGGTATCAGTCTCCATCTCAGTCATCAGCATGACGAACATGCCATTCTTCAAAGCACCCTGGGCAAAGGGCAGGTTTTTTGCACAACCCTTGCACCGAAATCGAGTCTCTTTGCGTCGATGGTTTTTTGTACATAGACTGCAGTTTAGGTACTTCACGTTCCTCTTAGCATTTCCGGTGACAGGTATCATCTCGGGCCAGTGACATTGCTGGTGAACCCCTTGTGGCTGTTGAACTTGATTGCCCTGCGGCTGCTGCTGCTGCGGCACCTGCTGCTGTCTAGCATTGTCAAACCGTCTGCTAGAAAACATGCTCCCAGTTAGAACAGTATCTCTGCCTTTCAAATCTGGGCTGACATTTGTCATTTGTCTTATAAGTTCGTCTCGGTATTGAATGAACTCGTACTTGGAACTACGTTGGAAGTGCTTTCTGTATATATAAAAAGCATTCCATACAGACACATCCAGCATATGGAAGAGGACCTTTTTATACCAACGAATGGTTTTCATGGGCGAGGAGTAGTAGGACACCATTTGGTCCATTCGATCGATACCTCCCATGAAGGAGTTGTATTCGGCCACTTCCTCTGGTTTTTGTGAAATCTTTCCAAATCTATTACGAACATCTTTCATTTTCGGATGATTTCTTGTTGTCACAATGTAAACGGGTCGTTTATCCTTCCACACCGATACATACACGTGTTTTTTACGCAGCCAAAAATGTTCGCCCTTTTTTAGAGTCTTGGTTATCAGTAATTTTGGGTTACTTTTTCGTGTCTTGCGCAAGGTACCATTTGTGTGTGTTCTCAACTCTAGCAGTCTTTGACTGAGCTCGACGTCGTTGTAAAAATTATCCATGAAGAGATCATGACCCTTCATAACATAGGGGCCTATAAGTTTCATGACGACTTGTTCAGTTTTTTTAGTAACTTTGTCTTCAGATTCGCTGTCGTCTTTACCCGCATACATGATTATATTCAGGACGTAACCATTTGCTGTAGTAAGTTCATAGAACTTGATTCCGTAGCGGGCTTTCTTTGATGCTATGTACTGGCGGAAATGTAATCTGCCTCTAAATAGTATTAGAGACTCGTCAATCGAAAGTTCTCGTTCTGGGCCATATAACTTTCGAAAATTTTCGCAAAGGGCTTCGATAAAGTATTTCACTTTATTTTTGCCTTTGGCATTTATCTCGGCGCAGCAAAAACAACGCACTATTTGCTCAAACCGTCTGGACGACATTACATACGTGAAAAAAGGATGGTAATACAGCGGGTTTGAATATGAGAACATGCTTTGTCTCTGAGGGGATTTTATTTGACCCTGTAGTAAGCACAGCCCAAGGAAAGCTAGCATTTCGTCTTCAGTGACAGGTCTAAAATGTTGCTTTCTGGTGTGTCTGGTATGGGGTCTGTTTATTTCACACATATTTTTGCCATAGTCGTTAGTTTTTGATATCAAATGTTCGAGCAAATCATTCGAGAAGACCGCTTTGAAGACATCTAATACGGTGGGATTTTCTCCCAAATTTACTCTAAGTCCCGTTGTTGACTCGTCAAATCCGAAATCAGGGATCGCTGCTGTTGTACCTGTCCACTCATCGTTACCTGAATTTGATTCAGTTGTAGGTGCGGAGCCACTCTGGACATGCAGCTCCTGATCTTCTATATGACTGGTTCCTGGTTCTGGACTGGTTTGTGGAGTCGGCAGACGAGATGTTTGATGGTGATCTGTACTAAATCGTTCGGGATTCTCCGTGCTATTATCGACAGACAGAGACTGTGGCTGGGACACTAATTCGAGTTCAATGCGAATTTCTTCGAAAACATTTACTAATGACGCTGGTTCTCCCTGTTGTAGCTCATTCCCACTTGACAGTTGGTCGTTGAGACTCGCAAGCACCGCTGATTCGAGCTTTCCTTGTTGTGAGCCCTCACTATCATCAGAAAACGTATTGTCCAAGGTCGTGTTAGCAGCCAATGATGTTCCAACAGACTGGCCTGTATTATCGTCGGAACTGGATATTTCGTCGTAATCGGGTATGTAGTCTCCGTCTGAACCGAACTCACCATCGTCGCTAAAGGGTTCGTGTGCTGGAGAAGATTCAGGGGTAGACACTTCTTCTAACAACCGCCGGAGTCGCTCGTCGTCTTTTTCTCTGTTCATCTAAAAATAACACGAAATTTCAGTTGTAGCTTATAAAAAACGAATATTCAACAATAAATTGAGTCTAAAAACAATATAACTGTAGTTTGCATTCAATAAAATATACAGTACTCGTAAGTAAAAATCCGAATACTAACTTACCTTGTATAGCAGCGCGCAGAATTACGTGCGTCCGTCGTGTACCCCGCGGAACGAAGCACTGACGCGGGCGCCGTACAAATTCTCATACGACGGCGGCGTGCGCCGTACTGCGTATGTGTGTATGCGTTTGCATCTGTGTGAGTCAAGGTCAAACTTGAGCTTCTTATTACACGTTGTTTCGGCAGTAGTGCAATAGTTGTTGTACCTTCACATGACAGTAAAAAATTGCTTAGTAACAATGCTACGGGTTTTGCTCGGGAAGCACCGTAGTGTCTTATAGGCAATCTCGAATAAATACTGCGTTAGCCGTACTGTCATATAACGTAGTTCGCATTTTACGGTAATACCCGTTACCGCCGGCGAACGTGTTAAGTAAAATCTTCGTCTAAGGCCAAGGCAACAGCCACAAACAATGGAAAGTTATGAAAGCTTTTTTTGGAACCGGTGTTTTATATTACGAAATTAATAAAACTAGGCTAATCTAGTTCTTTATCAATTATTATGGAAATAACAATGCATGAAAAATAAAAGCATGTCAGTAAAAAAATATTTCCAATGTTGCTGTTAATTTCCTTGCTATCGAAGTGAAAATCAGAGTGTAAAACTCTAGCATTAAGCCCTTTTTCTCCTCGACGTGTCATCCACCCTCGCCTTACTGCTCGGGTGACTATATGAACGTCTCGTGTAAAATGGCTCGTTTTATACTATTATAGTAACATCTACTGTTTTAACTAGAGTCGAGTCTAGAAATTGTTGTTTTATGATGTCATCTACAGTATTATTCAGGCTTTCGTATTGCCTTATAGTTTACATTTCGCAGTCTCCCCTCGTATGGACAATATCGACTTTAAACTCTCAATTTCATTAAGATTTGGCAAACGGATAGCCTAGTGGTTAGAGAACCAGACTACGAAGCTTGAGTTCCCGGGTTAGATCCCGGATCGAGTCTTGGACGTTTAATATGTATTTAATTTTATCGATACATGTACCTAAGTGTATCTGTTACCCAAACCCAAATTACAAGTTTTGCTTACTCTCGGCCCAGGTCAATTGGTTTCAACTGTTTCATTACTTATAATTTATTAATGTCATTCCGTTTTACGATATTTAATATAATCTAGATCTAGATATTGAAAGTATTTATTACCTAAAGGTCGTTCGAATGATAACTACAAAAATAATCAGACAAATCTCTAAGTAGCTACGTCCAATGAGCTGACATTTATGATTGGTTTACTATCTGCGGCATTAACATAACACAGTTATCATTAGTGCATGAGCTTTACGCTTGGCGGCGCTACTATGCCATTTTACGGAACCCCTATAGTTTCGCCCTGTCCGCATGTCCTTATTGAGTCCACATTTTTGTATTTTCACTAAAGCAGCTTGTCACAGAAGACAGATTTCATCAAAATATCATTATCATCATCCCAACCTATATACGTCACACCGCAGGGAACAGCTATGGTGATTCTTAATTTGTTAGTGAAAATAGAACAAAATAAGGATCATATCTCCGTGTCATTTATTACGGACAGATTGGAATAAGTAAATCTAGTTTTGTTTTTTCCTGTGAGATCATACATCTAGGCCAGGGTTTTTCAACCGGTGTGCCGCGGCACACCAGTGTGCCGCGTACATTTTCAGGTGTGCCGCGATGCTTAATTGCAGTCCAACCTAAAGGGTATCAATACAACCCCTACGTCCGTTACATATAAATCAAAGCCTCTAATATACCGAATTCTTTACTGGTGTGCCGTGAAAGTTTACTGAAACTAAAAGTGTGCCGTTGACAACAAAAGGTTGAAAAACCCTGATCTAGGCAGCTCTACATACATTGAAGCATTTTTTGTTAAAAAAGTGTTTTTACAGTGTTGACGAGTACATAGCTTAGGTAAATTTGTATTGGACATTGATGTGGTTTTTTATAAAATCTTTTTCTATTTCTATTTGTTAATATTTTTTTGTAGATAATTAATATACATTATTTTTTTTATAACCGATATTAATAAGAAAATTTATTCAATTTATTTTTAAGTTATTAATCTGTTTGTTTTTATTTGTATTTGTGATTTTAACTATTATTGTCTTTTTAGGGTTCCGTAGTCAACTAGGAACCCTTATAGTTTCGCCATGTCTGTCCGTCTGTCTGTCTGTCTGTCTGTCTGTCCGCGGCTAAGCTCAGAGATCGTTAGTACTAGAAAGCTGTAATTTGGCATGAATATACATATCAGTCACGCCAACAAAGTGGTAAAATAAAAAATAAAAAAATATTTTTTTTTAGGGTACCTCCCATAGACGTAAAGGGGGGGGGTGATTTTTTTTTCTCGATTAATCCTATAGTGTGGGGTATCGTTGGATAGGTCTTTTAAAACCATTGCGGGGTTGCTAACATGATTTTTCTATTCAGTGACCTGTTTGCGAAATATTCAACTTTAAAGTGAAAATTTTCATTAAAATCGAGCGTCCCCCCCTCTAAAATCTAAACTGTTGGGTGGAAAAATTTGAAAAAATTCAAAATGGTAGTAAATATATCAAATTTACTAGGAAAATTATAGCGGCTAAGATTGCTTGGAAATTATTTGTACTTTAAGAGTAAATAGTAGCCTAAGGTATAAAACATACCTAAACTTGGATGATTCCGTACACATACAAAATCCTTAGAAAAATATTACTTGATTTGTATGTAATGGCTACGGAACCCTACCTTGTGCGTGTCCGACACGCTCTTGGCCGGTTTTTTTTGTACTATTGACATAATAATTATTATTATATACTGTAATTAATTTCATACACAATGTAAATTGTTTTTGATTAAATAAACTGAAACTGAACTGAACTCTACTAGCGTTCCATCCGCTTTATAAATTTAAATCGGTAGTTTGCTTGTGATACCAATTTAATTTTGATAAAATTTAATTCTAACCAACTTATTTCTTGAATATACGCGACAAGATACTGATAATTTAATTTAACCCTAAAGTAAACAAACATTCCATTAATATACTTATGTATCTATTCATGATTTGACTGATAAGATATCGTTTATTAAGTTTATCATTAATCATTTACTTTTGGAAGGTTGTGGAAAAAATCCTAATGAATCGGCTTACCATTAAATCTATTGTGCAATTAAATCTTTTAAAATAGTATCCGATAGCGCAAAGTACCTACTCTTACTTTTACCGCTACCATTCTTGTATAGTCGATTTACTATTTTTATGGCTGTTCCTACCCTACACCAGAATAAAAACAAACAATAAGGCTGACTGTCACACTGAATTGTTAGTGAAAATAACCTTTGATAAGCCATAGAACTGACATTTGAACTTTAGGGTTGTAAAAGAAACGCTTTATTGTAGCCCTGAAAACCAGATTAATTTTCGACTAACGGCAAAATTAGATTTTTTGTTGCTTTAAAACAAATAAATAGTTAGTTGATTGAGTTGGCGAACAAGTGACGTGTTAAGTTGCTATCGCCATTCAAATTCCATGGGAGAATTGTGTTTGACAGCTCATAAAAAGTACGTCAGTTGATTGATGGTGTCAACATCCCTATTACTTGGGACTGGGCAGATCATTTCCCCAAAATCGTAATTTCCTTGCAGCAAAAATTCCGTTCGCGGATTTTCCTAAATGCTTTTTTTCCCGCCATAGTTTTTTACTGTAGCATATTTTCACAGTAGCGTTTTTTCCCAATTTGAATTGACACAGAAAGCGTCGACGGAGCTCCGCTGCGAGCGGGGCTCCTTCTTCTGTGTGCTTTTGGCCCTTCGGGCCGATGAACACTTAACATAACCCAAACCTACCTATGTTTCTCTGTCGATTAAAGTTGGGAAATGACGCTACTGTGAAAATAAGCTTCAGTAGAAAACTATGGTGAGAAGAAAGCATTTAGGAAAATCTGCGAACGGAAATTTTGCTACAAAGAAGTTACGATTTTGGTAAATTGCTCTAACCAGTCTTACTTGGTATATTATCACCTACAACAGGCATGTCAAACTCAAAGTCACCTGGTGGACCAAAATCATAAAAACAGTAGTCAAGTGAGCCACAAAGCCCAATCTAAAAGAAGAGACAAACGACGGATATATGGGATGTATGGGTCCCCTCAATTTAGTACCTTCATCATCCCAGCCTATATACCTCCCACTGCAGAGCACAGGCCTCCTCTCAGAATGAGAGGGCTTGGGCCATAGTTCCCACGCGGCCCCAGTGCGGATCGGGAACTTCACACACACCATTGAATTTCTTCGCAGGTGTATGCAAGTTTGCTCACGAATTTCGTACCTTATTCAAAACAAATCAAAACATTTATTCTACAAGCAGGCCGCAAAGGGAAGGATCTTTTACATGTCACTTTTTTACGGTTCCGTACCTCGAAAGGAAAAAACGGAACCCTTATAGAGCCAGCGGCACCTTTACAGCGCGAGTCCGACTTGTTTTTTCTCGTTTCACGCGTTCCCTAGCTAGACAAAGGGTCTTGTCATACAGGCGGACGGACGGACAACAAAGTGATCCTACAAGGGTTCCATTTTTTTCTTTTGACGTACGGAACCCTAAAAACATATAAAAAAGCTACTTACGTGCATATATCAGACGCGAATATCTCCACCTCGGGCTGCCCCAGCTCTGGGGCCCACAGCTCCCCGGTCGAGCCCCTCACCTCCCCGCACTCGTCCCGGTACAGCGTCCGGTTGGAGTTCCGCCACTTCACGATGTTCCCCAGCTGCGAGAAGTCATCAGCTCCCGTGTCCATGAGGAAGACGCCGTCGTATTCCAGGGAACCGTTGCGCTGGAACAAAGAACTTTGAGGATGAGCTCGTAGATGGTTCGAAACGCGGGTGCGGGGGTAACTATTCCACGCGGACGAAGTCGCTGGCGGAAGCTAGTCGTTTATAAAATAAGTAGTTTTGCAACCTGACCTACTTTACTGGTAGCACTTCGTTTCAGTGAGGGGTTGCAGTTCTAACCTAACCTACTTTACTAGTAGCAGTTCGTTCCTATTTGGGGTCGCAATTCCAACATAACCTAACCTACGAGGGGCGTTCAATATAAAGTGAGAATGAGATGCAAACTCTTTTAATATTACGAAATTAAATACTGGCCGGTAAAGCTAATCTATCTAGCTGATTGCTATGAAAAAAAAACTAACTGTCTTTTGTTTAAAAAAAAAACGGTAATTTCTTTGCAATGCTATTGAGTACGTTAGCGAAGATGGAGAAAATTTAACTGCGTGCCGTTATCAAATACTTGTGTTTGCAAAATTTTTCTACGGACCAAGTCAATTTGGATTTGCGGGACACTTTAGGGTCTAATGCTCCTCCGTATTCGACAGTCGCACGTTGGTGCGCCGAATTTAGACGTGGAAGAACATCGACAATGGACGACCCCCGCTCCGGACGCCCTACTACAGCAGTAACTGAAGAAATTGTGAAAAAAGTCGAAAACTCAGTTTTGGCGGATCGTCGTGTCACGGTTCGTTTTATTGCTGAAAATGTAAAGATTTCAACGGGGAGCGTGCATAATATTTTACATGAACGCTTGGGTATGAAAAAGGTATCTGCACGTTGGGTACCAAGAATGCTTACTGACACGCAAAAACAAACTAGACTAGAGATTTGTCAAGAAGCTTTGAACCTGATGCAGCAAGACCGGGAACTTTTTTTGGTGCGATTTATAACAATGGACGAAACATGGCTCCATCATTACGACCCAGAAACGAAACTGCTGTCTATGACATGGAAAAGGCCATCATCTCCAACTCCGAAGAAATTCAAGGTGAGCCCATCTGCCGGTAAGGTCATGGGCTCTGTTTTTTGGGATGGTAAAGGGGTATTAATGATTGAGTATCTCGAGCATGGAGCCACTATTACGGGCACATTATACGCCAAACAAATAGCAACATTGCGCAATGAGATCCGCGAAAAACGGCGAGGTAAACTCTCGAAAGTTGTGCTGTTCCACCAGGACAATGCCCCGGCACACAAGTCCGCCGTTGCAATGGCTGCAATTCGTGATGCTGGGTTCGATATCCTTAAGCATCCTCCGTATTCACCAGATCTCGCTCCCAGTGATTTCTACCTATTTCCGAGATTGAAACAATACCTGAGAGGCCAGAAATTTGAAGACGACGACGCGGTAGTCGCTGCAGTACAAGATTTTTTAAGTACTCAAGATGAGACCTTTTTTAAAAATGGAATTTTAAGTTTAGAAAAAAGATATATTAAGTGTATTATGCTAAAAGGTGACTATGTCGAAAAATAAAATGACATTTAGTAAAAGTTGTTTATAACATACTCATTCTCACTTTTTATTGAACGCCCCTAGTACTTTACTGGCAGTCGTTCGTTTCTGTGTGGGGTTGCAGTTCTAACCTAACCTACTTTACTAGTAGCAGTTCGTTCCTATTTGGGGTCGCAATTCCAACTTAACCTAACCTACTTTACTGGCAGTAGTTCGTTTCTGTGTGGGGTTGCAGTTCTAACCTAACCTACTTTACTAGTAGCAATTCGTTCCTATTTGGGGTCGCAATTCCAACTTAACCTAACGTAGGTACTTTACTGGTACCAGTTCGTTTGTGTGGGGTCGCAGATCTAAAATATCCTAACATAGTTTACCGGTAGCACTTTTATTAAACGTTCTTTTAGCATTTACCATAATACGTTACTTTACCAATGGTGTGCGTGAAGTTCCCAATCCGCACTGGGCCCGCGTGGGAACTACGGCCCAAGTCCTCTCATTCTGAGAGGATGCCTGTGTCCTGCAGTGGGACGTGTGTAGAATGTGAATTAGTGTTGGCGGATATGTGGCTCCAAGAAAAAGGGCTACGGATTTGCCCGAAACAAGTCGAGCTAAACTCGATCATAAAAGTGAGTTATCTGTATTTTTTCGCTATGAGTCTCACGATAGTTTTATGTTCAAACTTCGTTACAACATTTAAAACAATAAAGAGCTTTAGTTTGTCCGAGCGGAGCTCGGTCGCCCAGCCACAACCTTCTACACGTGCAACAGCCACAAATTGATGATTGTGTAATATAATTCAACCTTAATCTGGTAATAATAATACTATGAATACTGAATAATAAGATAATCTGTTTCTTATCGGACGCGTGTTAAAGAGTCTTTCACCTTGGTAGTTTCGAAAGAATTTCCAATAGTTTTCCAATTGAGTTTGGTATTGGAATTATTGACGTGACAACGTCTAATAAAAAAGGATGACGCTATGTAACGTACATGTACGTACATGTCCCGTACAGAGCAGTGAAGGCCAGGATGTACAATCTTAGTACCTACTAGCTCGGGTAACTTTTAATGGGGGGGAGGGTTGAGGGGGGTGCGGGGACTTTAAAAGGGAGATGAAAATTTCATTGATTTTGCTGTAGGTTGCACCGTTTTCAAGATATTTGACAAAACACCGGTTCTCGTCCGATCACCGAAGTTAATCAACGTCGGGCGCGGTCACTACTTGGATGGGTGACCGCTTGGTTTCATTTTTGTTTTTTTTTAATGTTTTTCACGTCTTGTCACGTTAAACTATCGTACGTAAACTGATTTTTTTTAACTAACTCTTGCCCGCGTCTTCGTCCGCACGGAAATAAAAATTATGTACAACTCCCGTTCTATCCCGCGGGAAATACCAATTTAATCCAACTAACATGAAATCTAATGAAACTAGGTTCAGCATCGGTGCCTACTGTCTTAAGTTTTCATAAAAAGTTAACCCTAAGCATCATCCTTTTTAGGGTTCCGTACCTAAAGGGTGCCAACGGGACCCTATTACCGGGACTCCGCTGTCTGACATCTCGATCTTTGCGAACAATTGTGTCAACGATAATGAATAGGAAAGGAGTTTGCTTATAACTTACAAGTTGAATTGTCACTGTCCGTCTATCAAAACTTCTTTTTCTTCTCATGCCATAGATCGAAAACGTTTATAAAACTAAAGCTCACTATTTGTCACTAACCTGATCCTCAATCGTCGGTCCATCCCTGTTCATTTGTTTACATTATATATGTCTTTAAATCCGAGTTACTTTTCTCACGTGCGGCCTTTTGACATTTTCTCATTGATATTCTGTATGTGTAGTGTATAAGTATTATATTTAATGTATGCGTTTATTTATGTATATAAATATTGCATATTTGTATTGTTTTTAAAATTTTGATTAAATATCTCTTCATTTCTCCTGTCTGTTGTTTCCGCCACCTACATAAACCTGTTCATATTTGTACATGTATCCAGTATTGGTTGCCTGGAAGAGATCGCTTTTGAGCGATAAGACCGCCTATTGTCTGCCTGTTTTTTTTTTATTGTTATGAATATTTTTTTCTGTATTTTTTTGGTGATCAATAAAAAATATTTGTATTGTATTGTATTGTATTGTAAAAACTCTACGTTTATTGCATGTTGTTATCGGAAAGTTGATAATCCTGTGACCCGCACTGACATTGTAATTATCTAGTAGTATGCAACAAGGTTGTACAGTGGCCTAGAAATCAAAAAATTGCATGCCATTGAATATTTCTTAGGTTAAGTAAGTTGTAATGCCTGCTACTATCCTGCTGGACGTCTTGGCTTGTGCTGTAAGTCCACAGGATCATTATTACATAAATAAATAAATAAATAGATAATAGCTACAAATTTGTACGGAACCCTGAGGTGCGTGAATGCGACTCGCACTCGGCCGATTTTTTTAAATAATATTTGCTGAGAAGATGGTAATGAAAAAAAAAGTCTAAAAACGCTGAATATACTTATACCCTCTACAGCCAATTAGTAGAAAATATAACCACGAAGTGAGGCGGTAGAAACGGTCGAGTAAGGACTGTTAAACGGATACATTCCGCACCGAGACCTATATAACCGTCTTACTTTCGCACGTATTAGGTGTTGCGCGAAACTCATTTGATAACCCATTACGTGATAAATTACGTTTGCGTTTCACATTGCGCATTCCTTGATGAACACTTTCACCTATTAAATAATGAGGCGTGAGGAAAACAACGCCTATTTCCCACTGCAGGGTACTGGGGCTAAATTCAGGAACGGCCCAACACGGTTTGCGAGCGGTAATTCAATCGTTTGCGAGAGGATAGGGATGGGTTGAGCTTGAGATGAGCCTTATTTTCCTGTTAATTCGCATGGTAAATAAATAAATGAGTCAATATCAAAATAATTGTACATAGTTAAGGGCTTAATGAAAACAAAATCACGATCGCTTCCTTTGTATAACGAAAGTTAGTCATACATGTCATCCTTGGTCATGCAAATTATATGGGTAACTTGCGTTACACAAAGGAATCAATTAAGTTTTGTTTTAATTAAATCCCTTAATTGTGTACAATTTTTTTGATATTGACTCAAATGAATAAATAAATAAATAAGGCTCATCCCAAACTCAGCCCAAACCTCTCGCAAACCAGTGATTGTTGGCGTTCCTGAATAGCAGTTCATCCCTATCCTCTCGCAAACGATTGAAATACCGCTCGCAAACCGTGTTGGGCCGTTCCTGAATTTAGCCCTAGGTCTCTAAGAAAAAATGTCTCTCTAAAATGAGAAGGCAACTTTAACTTCACACAAACAACTAACAAAATCAAAAAAAAAACATTTAATGGTATCGCATAACATAAGTACAGAATGATGATAGTGGATAGTGGTTGGCACCTCTTTTTAAGTATGAATTACCTGTATTAAGAGGCACCTTTCTTCCATGAGAGGTTATTACAGTTTGTATTTATTAATTAATTAATAACATTGTACGAGTTAGCGTACACACATTGACTTAACATTATATGTATATATCTAATTAAATATCTAACTCAAAAGTGTTGATGCGTGACCTAGATTACCTATTGACTTGTGACAACGCATTAGGTACATTAAAGCTACTCATTAACGCCGTACATGTACGTACGTTACGTTTTGACATTATTCCTGCATCATCTTCATCTGACATACATACAAACTGACATTTTTGACAGTACAGGCTAACAAACGTAGAAACATTACTATAGCTATGTACTTGAAATAGGATGCTCAAATAGAAAATAAAAATAAAAAATAAATAAAGGGGTCAATCAACTTTTTTTTGTCAACGATTTTCTGCTACTTTATATGAAAACCGAAATAATTAAAAAACTGATTATGTTTCCTTATTTAAAGTATACTTTTCAAAACCCTAGATTTTTGTAGTCAATAATGGTGTAATTGCCATATTTATTTTATTTTGTTTAGCTTCTATTTCGTGGGTGACCCAGGGGACAACAATGTCCCCAAATTTGTATGAAAATAGTGGTATGTCCGCTGGGTGACCGGATTTTTTCCAATAAATGCTTTTTTTTTTTGTTTTCACATACGCACTATGATAAACAGTTAATCTAATTACTACAAAATCATGATTTCACTAACCAGAGATTACAGAGTTACTTGTAAAGGAGTAAATAGAAATTTACAAAAAAAAGTTGATTGACCCAAAGACAAAATACAAACAAATTAAAGGAGGTTGGGTAAATTGGCCTATATAAGGTGCTAATAAATTAGGTACCAATATTTCCAGGGCGTAACTTACTCATCAAGACAAGACACTTTCACTCAGACAAGTTTTCCTTTTTGCTTCCTTTCTATCTTTTTCTTTTTTTTTTCTTTTTGTACAATAAGAGTATAAACAAACAAACAAACAACTTTTCAAAATTTAAAAAAAAACGTTAACTTTTCAGACAGTATATCCAAACGGATTACTGCTTTAGTAATGGAAAATCGAGTAAGTATTTTTTTTTTTCAAATTTTATTAAAAGTTGTCTTTTACTGTGGCAGGTAGTTCCAAATCCTGCGGCGTAAAATGCGCAAAACGCAAAATGTACACTACGCACAAAAAGTATACATTTCTTCTTGGAAGTACTCTATAGCTTTTGATCCCTACAGTTTTTGTATGAAAAATCACTTTCAATAAGATCTAGGTAAATCGCCAATAACTGGCCACCCTTCAATAACTGGCCCCCTCATACTGAAAATGAATTCTGTTCCCGTACAAACAGAATTCAAATTATACCTTGACAAGCTCGTGCGCGGCGCTCGGCGGAACCCTGTCGCAGGGAGCCTCTGCTGTCCTTAACGAGATTGTTTTTAATAAGTGCGGCAAATGCTGACTGCGACAGGGTTCCGCGGAGAGCCGCGCACGAGCTTGTCGGACTATAGTATAACGTGGCCAGTTATTGAAGGGTGGCCAGCGGCGAGTTGGTATCTTACTGTTAGCCTACAAATGTATCTTTTTTCCAAATAAATAAATAAATAAACAAATTAACACCTTAGGCCCGGCCTTACACAGTCTGAATTCCAATAAATGAACTAAAACAATTACTTTGCTCACCCGCGACCTTACAATAGTTACGTTTATGCAAGAAATGTGCGTTCATGCAGTTTGAGTTTGTTTGAGTTTAACATTTGGTAGCATAGCATACGGTTGTGGTAACTCTGAAGATGAGCTCTGGTTGAGTTCGAAACGCGTCAGTGTAGCTTGGTGGTGGTGATGGTTGGGTTTATGTGATTTGTGTGTGTTCGTACAGTGTGGAGGTGGAGGAACTGCATGAACGCACATTTCTTGCATAAACGTAACTATTGTAAGGTCGCGGGTGAGCAAAGTAATTGTTTTAGTTCATTAATATGGACCTCCGCAAAGTAACGCCTGATTCAATAAATTATTTTAATTCCAATAATATATATAAAAATATAACTGAACTGAAATATTTTCAGTTCGGTATTGCATACAATTTAACTGTTCCCCACACACATTCTGATTTTTCAGATTATAAATTTCTCAGATTGATCTCTTGACGTGCGTTCTGAATTCAGAGCAGAGTAAGTATGAAAATTCAGATTATGAATTCCGGACGCACCTGTTTCTATACAATTAGCACGGACGAGCACACACATACTGGATTCAGATTATGAATCTCAGTTGCTAGCGCAGAGTTCTTGCCGTAAGGTGGTACTGACTGAGTCCGACTATTCTGTTCAAATTAACAGGATGAATCCAGTATTATCGCTTCCTTTTTTTTATATAGCGACAAGAGCAGTGCTATAAGTAGGTATTAATTGTCAACATGTTAATTGGCTACTTTCCTAACTAGTCAGTCTTTTAGATTATCAAAAAATATTGGACACGTATTTTTTATTTTGTCAATTAAACAAAAAATTACGAAGATATGGCGCGTTGAAGTTTCGCGTGACGTCACTTGTTCCTACACTTTGTATGAGCGTTTTAGGAACAAGTGACGTCACGCCTCGTCACGCGGAACTTCAAAGCGCCATATCTTCGTCATTTTTTGTTTAATTGTCAAAAGAAAAATTACGTGTCTAATATTTTTTGATAATGTAAAATACGGACTAATAAGAGTTATTATTTTTTTACCTAGGAAACATCCCTATTGTCAACTAGGTATGCTATACGTACGTGCCTACATATCTATGTGACGTTCGCTAGATAACTGAACAATCTGAATTTTCAAGACACGTGTAAGGCAAGGCACTGGACTCAGACTATGAAATCAGATTATGAATTCAGATTGGGATTCAGACTGTGTAAGGCCTGCCTACTAAAAATTAATTCTATTAAGGGTGAACAGAGTTCGTTTTTAGTATGAGGTGGCCAGTTATTGGCGATTTACCCTATCTTTAAATCGCTTTAATATAGAAACTTAATTTTTTCACAGCTCCAAGGAATTACAGACCTTACTATTTCCAAGGATGATTAAATCAAGATCACTGTACTACAATAGAACTTAATTATTTCATAGAAATACCAGGAAATACAAGCGTATTTATATTTATTTGTGTGTTATATTTTGTTGTTTGTTTGTGCGTTGTTACACTTGCCTTCTCATTCTGTGCCGAAGTCTGTTCCCCGCAATGAGACGTATATAAGCTGGGATAATGATAATGATGATTTAAATTTATACGGAATCCTCAGGCTTTTTTTTTAAAAACAAACAGCCAAAAAACGGAAGGAGGTACAGTAAAATTACATAAACTTTACCACTGAAAGATGGTTTGCCTTCATTTCATATTCAACTTTAACGACCTACAAGTAAAGCCAATTTTAGAATACCTACTGTTACCCACGTTTGCCGATTTTGTAATAACTACTTTATTTGTATGGTGTTAAAGTTGGAAATGAAATGAAGGCAAGCAATCTGTCAGTGATAAACTAAAAGTAAACGTTTTGTAACAGCTGTCACAAAAAAGAAGAGTCGTTTTCAAAAAATTTGTACACAATTAAGGGATTAATTAAAAACAAAATTTAATTAATTATTTTTGTGTAACGGAGTATTTTATTAGCGGAGTTTTTTGTATGACTAGCTTTCGTTACACAAAAATAGCGATCGTGATTTTTGTTTTGATTAAGCCGTTAACTATGTACAATTTTTTTGAAAACGATCCAAAAATCTCGCGAGGTAAGACAGCAGGCAACGAGGTTGTTCAAAACGACGACCTAGCCGATCTTTTGTTCTCGTGACGGAATGTCGCGGCCGATTCGGCAAACGAATGATTTCACGGAATTGTTACACGCCAGCTTGACTTTCGATTGTTTTTCTTTCGTCATTCGGTAAGAGGAAAACTAAGATTATTTAAAAGCGAAAAACTTTTTCGCTTTTAACTAATCTTAGATTCGGTGAGCAGCCGTACTGCTAATAGAATAAATAATATTTGAATAAATAGATGTGGTACATCATTTCTTACGCATTTCCAATGTAATTTGGAACGTAGGAGTCGTAGCTTCTAATAGTTGCGATAGATGTTACCACGCGCCACTGTTGGCGTATGTAAGCGATTAAGAATTTCGGGGGAGTCGGTTGGATGCGACGTGGTTCAATTGGTAGAACACCCGTTGGGGCGCATACCCGGGAGACGTGGGTTCGAATCCCGCCGGCGCACCCGAAAAACTTTTTCGCTTTTAAATAATCTTAGATTCGGTGAGCAGCCGTACTGCTAATAAAATAAATAATATTTAAATAAATAGATGTGGTACATCATTTCTTACGCATTTCCAATGTAATTTGGAACGTAGGAGTCGTAGCTTCTAATAGTTGCGATGGATGTTACCACGCGCCACTGTTGGCGTATGTAAGCGATTAAGAATTTCGGGGGAGTCGGTTGGATGCGACGTGGTTCAATTGGTAGAACACCCGTTGGGGCGCATACCCGGGAGACGTGGGTTCGAATCCCGCCGGCGCACCCGAAAAACTTTTTCGCTTTTAAATAATCTTAGATTCGGTGAGCAGCCGTACTGCTAATAAAATAAATAATATTTAAATAAATAGATGTGGTACATCATTTCTTACGCATTTCCAATGTAATTTGGAACGTAGGAGTCGTAGCTTCTAATAGTTGCGATGGATGTTACCACGCGCCACTGTTGGCGTATGTAAGCGATTAAGAATTTCGGGGGCGTCGGTTGGATGCGACGTGGTTCAATTGGTAGAACACCCGTTGGGGCGCATACCCGGGAGACGTGGGTTCGAATCCCGCCGGCGCACCCGAAAAACTTTTTCGCTTTTAAATAATCTTAGATTCGGTGAGCAGCCGTACTGCTAATAAAATAAATAATAAGAGGAAAACTATTCAAGTCACCGGTTAGACCTTTACCGCCCCAAAGTTTAATACATACATACATAAAATGACGCTTGTATTCCCAAAAAAGGGTATCCGAGCACACGAAACATTCATCATCATCATCATCATTTCAGCCGGAGGCCGTCCACTGCTGAACATAGGCCTACCCGTGCCATCCGCATCCAACGCGATCCCGCTACCTTAACCAGGTCGTCGCTCCATCTTGTTGGAGGCCTACCTACACTGCGTCTTCCGGTTCGTGGACGCCACTCGAGAAACTTTTTGCCCCATCGGCCATCAGTTCTACGAGCGATGTGCCCTGCCCACTGCCACTTGAGTCTGGCGATTCTTCGAGCTATGTCGGTAACTTTAGCTCTTGCGCGAAACTCAGAAACATTAAAGAAGGTTTAATGTTAGCAAAAAAACATTAAAGGCTATTGTTCATTATAAGTCAATGTGACAATCAGCCTTATGTATTTTACTGACGCACAGTCCAGGAAACTGAATCGCGTAACCAGGGCAGGGTGGAACCTTTTCACAGCCAATTTCGCGATGATTTCTTTGGCAGATGTATGGAATGCCATCGTGATATTTGCTATGAAAAGGGTTACCCTAGTACCTAATTCTGTTTCTTCGGCTGTACGAAGAAACAGAATTACGTACTAAACTAGGGTACACTTTTCATAGCAAATGTCATGTTCCACGGGCTGGCTATAGACCGCGATTTCTTTCGTTCAATTTATTGATTTTGCTAAAACATACACAGTTGGCAGTGTTGTCACATCTACCAACTTTTTGGTAGATCTACCTATTTCGCCTCCGTTCTACCTATCTACCACCCGCGGCCTCAAATCTACCTCTTTTTCAAAACATTTCCGTTGCAAACAATTTCTTTGATTCTATCCACTTCCTCTTAGAAGTGCGGATGTTGAGAGGCTGTTTTCGTCCATAAACAATATGAAAACTTGCCAAACTTTAGAGGGTCGGCTGGCACACACAAAGATTTGTTTTTAAAAGTTGTGTTCCTAACTCCGACCATTTGAAATTGTTTTACAAAAACATGTTAAAGCAGCGTCAATAAATCCTTATCAACATTTTAACGCATTTTTATTCAATAAAAGGCACTGATTTGACTAAAACGGTAGATCTACCTATTTTCATTTTCAGTTCTACCTATTTCTACTAAATTTTCAATTAATTCTACCAATTTTTCAAAATTGTATGTGACAACACTGACAGTTGGTACAAATTGTTATGTCGGTGACGCTAATGAACGCATATTAGATTTGTAATGGATTGCAATTTCGATGCACCTGCACCAAAACTGCATCCTAACTGCAATGTTAGGAATGTTGTGTGCGTAACGATAAATATGGTCTGCTTAAGCTTATTATCCAGGGGAAGATACAAGGCCGCAGACCACCTGGCAGAAGACGTATCTCCTGGTGAAGAAACCTTAGAGACTGGTTCGGGATGAGTACCAGATCCCTCTTTCGGGCGGCAGTCTCTAAAATAAAGATAGCTCTAATGATCGCCGACCTCCGGTAGGAGAGGGCACTACAAGAAGAAGAACTGCAATATTGTAGCTGATTTTTAGTTCAAATTCTATCAAACCGTGCTAATATACAGGGTGTAACATTTAGATCGGCCAGTATGGGAAAGTCTGAAACTATAAGACATACGAAGATCTGTTCTCAGGAACCATGTCATCGATTTTAATAACAAGAAAAAGTGCATTTATACATTTATAAAAAACGTGTACGCAGCTCGGGCATCGAACCCGGACGTTTTGAAAAATAAAACTAACACTATTTCTATTTAGAAACATGACGTCTAAAATTAATAAAATGCATTGTTTTCACATCCTTTCATTTATTTTAGTAGGTGTTCGAAATTACTACCATTTTTTTTCAATACAACACTCTTGTAGTTTCAGACTTTCCCATACTGGCCGATCTAAATGTTACACCCTGTATATTTGAGGAATGGCACTTCAGAATACCTTGGTCTCGATTTAAGTGGGTACCATGAAAACCGCGCTTGATAAAGAATATAGGTATCATCACGGTTTTTGTAATCTACATACGATAAAATTAACTATAGTCCGACAACCTCGTGCGCGGCGCTCGGCGGAACCCTGTCGCAGGGAACCTCTGCTGTCCTTAACAAGATTGTTTTTAATATGTGCGGCAAATGCTGACTGCGACAAGGTTCCGCGGAGAGCCGCGCACGAGCTTGTCGGACTATTAAAGTGACATGATACCAGTTATCTGTCGTAGGTAGGTACATCGCTAACTAAATTTTAGGTATAGTAGATAAATGCAAAGTGGCAGATAATGTTCATGGATTATGAACGTGGTATGGCTCAGATCATTTTTAGGGTTCCGTACTCTCAGCTTTCGCATTTATAATGTGTCATCACATCACATCAGCGAATAAAGAAAGATACGAATTAGTAATAAATAAGTTAAAGTCCGAGTTACATATAACATATTATCGCTTATTTACAAACATTATGTGTTTGCATGAGTCACAATGGCCGTAGTTACCTATATAACTGTAAACATCTCTTCAGTTTGACATTACAATGGGCATTAGACGATATTTACATAACTCACGTTCATTGTTCAATATTTGGTTTCGTCTAAAAACGTTTCGCATAATGTATCGTTTGGTATAAATATTTTTTCACCTAATGGTCTCTTCACTGAAACTGTAAACTTTACAAGAAATTTATAACAGTATGTTAATTCAAATTAATTAATTTTAATTTAAATTCAATAGTCCAATTTTTTCAATTTTTATATGCGCCTTGTTGCTCGAAATAAATGTTTTATTTTTTATTTTTATTTATTTGCATTGTCATACAACTAACATTATGTACGAGAATCCCAAATTTCAAGTTAATCCACTGGAACTGGCTTAAATTCGGCATCCTTAATTTGACCCACACTAAACAGGGCAAATCAAAATTTTTTTAAAAGTAACACTTACGTCGTAAAACCATCCGAACTTGTCAAACGGGATCTCGATCTCAGGGAACCGCGAAGCTATGTCCAAGACTGGGTCGTCGATTCCGTCGAAGAGCCAGCTCGAAACGTTGGCAGTCAGGAAGAGGTTCCGGTGGAAGAGGCGCATGAACAGATCCACGCCCACTTTGAGCACTGTCCGTTCATTCCTTACCATGTGGGCTACAGTCTGCGGAGTAACATAGCTAGTTGAAAGTTATGAAACGTAGCGGGCATTAAGTATATCATTTTTCATAAAGAAAAATAGTGTCCTTATTTTTTTGGTTGTTTTTGTAGCTTTTTTTTCATACAATTTATATGGGTCGTCTAAAAAACTGACACGAAAAAAATTTAATCATCAATATCAATAAAAAAAAAACAAAATTTCCTCATCTTAAAAAAGTGAAGGATAAGTACACTTTTTTATTGAAAACGGCCTTATTTATTTTTGCCCTGAGAGCGGTTTCGCACTTCCGATCCGAATCCGATCCGAATCCGTGAAAATAAGTTTTGGAACAATTTATGGCAAAATCGGATGAGGCAATCGGATTCAGTGCGTAACGTAACGTAAACCTCCATACAAATTGTTCCGGAACTTATTTTCACGGATTCGGATCGGACGTAGTGCGAAACCGCTCTGAAGGATTAACTCAATCCAGAACTTGTGATCGAATGCGTCATCTCTCTTTGTCACCAACTTTTGGTGTTTGAAAGAAAGAGATAGGGAATGCAAGTGCCAACGTGTTAGACACAGCGCAGCGCAGCGTTTATTGTCGAGTCTGTACGACAATAAACGTGCTGACGCTTGCTTTCGCATTCACTATATATTTCTTTCTGTCAAACGGCATAAGATGGTGACAGACAGAGATGTCGAAACCCGGGCGTTAGACGATACACCTTCTGGTCGCGTACCTCTGATTTAATCAAAATTTATGTGCAAAATTACATTTGAAATTTACCATAAGCTTTACGGTGAGGGAAAACATCGTGAGCAAATTTTCATACACTTGCGAAGAAATTCAATGGTGTTTGTGAAGTTCCCAATTCGTACTGAACCCGCATGGGAACTACGTCCCAAGCACAATGATTCTAAGGCCTGTGTCATGCAGAGGAACGTATATATGCTGAAATGATAACCGCTTCTACCACCTCATTTTGGTGGGTTGTGGGAGGACACTGTAAAGTATGTAAAAAAAGTAATGGGCTAGCCAGTAGTAAATGAATGTGTGACGTACCGCAATGATGGGGTTAATGCTGGTGACGTCATCGGAGAGGCTCCCGTTGGACATGTCCGGCTGGAACTGCCAGTACCGCTGGTTGTAGAAAGTTATTGTGCTGTTGTCGTTCCAAGTTATGTTTTGCTGTTGACAATGTTTAAAATTAACATTCGGAATCGGAATCTTTTTGTTGCTGTTGGATACGGATACAACTGGATAGCCTAATTAGAGGATATGACTACAAAGGTGGAGGTCTCGGGTTCGATACGCGGTCGGGGCAGATATTATGTATAAAAAATGCGAATTTTTGCTCTCGAGTTTTGTGTGTTTAATATGTATTTGTGTATGTATTTTATCTATTTAAGTACTTTGCTTACTTTCCTAAGTCAATCAGTGACAAGTGTCCCATGATATTTATCTACATTTATTTATATGATGCCCTTCTATAGAAACGAAACGGAGTATGTAGCCCAGTGCAGAAGAAAAGAATTCGATTAATCGACATATTAAAAAAATCCTGACTAATTGACAGACTGACTCACTCACTGACTCATTGATTGACTGACTCATCAACGCTCAGCCTTAGAAGGTTGAAATTTTGCACAGAGGTCGCCTTTATAATGCAGGCAAGGAATAAGAATGGATTTTTTTGGAAATCCCACGGGATATGGAATACACATTCGCTCTGTTAACGCCATCTATTGATTGCAGACGAAAACGACACGTCATCTTGAAAGGTGAGATATTTTGACGTATTTAGATAGCGCCCTTTTTCCTTTAATCCCACATTAAAGCATTAAAAAGTCATGGTGGCCTAGTGGTTTGACATATAGTCTCTCAAGCAGAGGGTCGTGGGTTCAAATGCCGGCTCGCACCTCTGAGTTTTTCGGAATTTATGTGAGATATTTTGAAATTTTCCATGAGCTTTACGGTGAAGGAAAACATCGAAAGGAAACCTGCATACAACTGCGAAGAAATTCAATGGTGTGTGTGAAGTTCCCAATCCGCGCTGGGCCCGCGTGGGAACTATGGCCTAAGCCCTCTCATTCTGAGAGGAGGCCTGTGCCCTGCAGTGGGACGTATATAGGCTGGGATGATGAAAACATTACCGGGGCATTAGATACAGGTAAGTATCCTATTAATTTATTGAATCAGGCGTTACTTTGCGGAGGTCCATATTAATGAACTAAAACAATTACTTTGCTCACCCGCGACCTTACAATAGTTACGTTTATGCAAGAAATGTGCGTTCATGCAGTTCCTCCACCTCCACACTATACGAACATACACAAATCACATAAACCCAAGCATCACCACCACCAAGCTACACTGACGTGTTTCGAACTCAACCAGAGCTCATCTTCAGAGTTACCACAACCGTATGCTATGCTACCAAATGTTAAACTAACAAACCAAAACAAATGTTTTAACTTGTCACTGTAACTTCTCAAGTACCCACTTTATTTTTCTTATTCTCAAACTACCCCACAAAAATTAACATTTATTGACATATTAAAAAAAACTACCTTGAATTTTTGTTTATTTATTTATAAGGCATATTTAATTAATACTAACTGTTCAAATTCGACCCAAGCCGCAGTAAAGGAGAAGATACTAAATTTACCTGTTCATTAATAATAGACCCCATAGTCAGTCTCAGTCTACTAACAAATATAGATCTAGCATCTCTTACGTTGGGGGTTTGTCTGATAAGATTTATGGCATTTTAAAATCAAACAATATTAATGTTGCCTTTAAGACTAACAACTCTTTGTACTCTAGGCTATGTAACCACAAAGAAGAGGTAGATAAGGGAACTAGATCGGGGGTATACAAGCTTACTTGTAATGACTGCAATGGGATATATGTAGGACAGACAGGCCGAAGTTTTAATACTAGATTTAAAGAGCTTGTTTCGGCATATAGGAATGAGCATCCAGATAGATCGAATTTTGCAAAACATTTGTTGGAATCAAATCATTCATTGTTAGATTCAGATTCTTATGAAGTGTTACATTATTGCGGCAAGGGGTTGCGTCTGGATGCTCTGGAATGCATGGAAATAATTAGGTACAACACTATGGGGTCTATTATTAATGAACAGGTAAATTTAGTATCTTCTCCTTTACTGCGGCTTGGGTCGAATTTGAACAGTTAGTATTAATTAAACATGCCTTATAAATAAATAAACAAAAATTCAAGGTAGTTTTTTTTAAATATGTCAATAAATGTTAATTTTTGTGGGGTAGTTTGAGAATAAGAAAAATAAAGTGGGTACTTGAGAAGTTACAGTGACAAGTTAAAACATTTGTTTTGGTTTGTTAGTTTAACATTTGGTAGCATAGCATACGGTTGTGGTAACTCTGAAGATGAGCTCTGGTTGAGTTCGAAACGCGTCAGTGTAGCTTGGTGGTGGTGATGGTTGGGTTTATGTGATTTGTGTGTGTTCGTATAGTGTGGAGGTGGAGGAACTGCATGAACGCACATTTCTTGCATAAACGTAACTATTGTAAGGTCGCGGGTGAGCAAAGTAATTGTTTTAGTTCATTAAGTATCCTATGTATAATTCAGATGTTTGTATATCTGTACGCCTATTTTCATCCAAGATAAGATAATTTATTCAAATAATTTCAGTACAAAATTCTGAATCTGTTCAGGCGTTCTTGCGTGATTGAGTAACAAACATCCAACTATCTAAATATCTGCACAAACCTTTTCATAATAAATGCTCATAAGCAATAACATATCAACCCACACGAAAGTCATTTTGAGAAAATTAGCGCTAAAAATTTTTAATAGTGTTTTTTTTTTTCAGTTTGTTCGAGATTTTGTGGGTTGACACATTATTGCTTAGGACTTCATTTTTACTCAAAGCCTAAAGAAATAATAGACGCCATTTCAGTATAGTGAGTCAACTCAACGAGTACAAATTCCAATTCGATTGTACTATCGCCGCCGTCTGTCACGGATGTTGTTTTAAATATATTTTGTGTCATAAATATACTCATAATGTGACACAGTGATGTATCAGTACATTGTTTCAAAGGGCTTTACCTCTATCTAAACCACACCACAACACACTCGCAAGAAAACGGCACAGCGGAAGGATTGGTTTGAACAATCGAAAGTGTAGGTAATGTGGTCACAATTTAACCACAGTTTTGTCGGTGCATACTTTAGTAGACGAATCACAATACCTACTTAAATTATCAACTGCAAAAAGCATAACAGGCACCAGAAAATAATAATTTACTTATTTATTTATTTATTTGTAATAAGGATAACAACAGCCGTAGATATACAACATAGTACATAATCTGTTAGGCTTGATTTCGTCCTACGCTGACGTCGGTCGCTGACGTCGGTCGAGCGTACTGTCGGTCGCGTATGACAAATGCGCGGCCATCAGCGTCGCTGTGCGGTGGCCCATAGAGTATTGTGTTTATTCGTACGCTAGACCGACGTCAGCGACCGATATCAGCGTAGGAGGAAATCAAGCCTAACATTATCAAGGCCAATAACAGCTATCCATTGCTTACTTAAACTATGCTATCATATCATAGAGGGAATACTTAAAAACTAAGTTACAGCAAAGTTTTATTTTATTTAATTTTGACTTGAGCATAGTAATAATGATAATGCTACAAACGGGTCCATTCATCAAAGGCAGAAGAGCAGAAACATGAAATTTTGCACGGGTGTTTGTGATACATCGTAAATGAAGACTAGTATGTAACTCTTGGGGTTTCCAATTGGAATTTAGTATAATCCCGGAATCTCCATCGACTGCCAGGCATGATGATTTAGGCGAGTGAATCCACGGGCAAAGGCTAGCGCGTTGCCGAACGAACGACGGATGAACCTCTATGAATTTGTATTGCGCTAGTCGCTTAGAGACCAAAACTGAGTTATAGTAATTGTAATTATATTTAAGAAATTTTGATATAGTTTATATGACATTAGCTTTTATGATCTACAAATTATCTATTTACGCATGTAGTTTTTTGCTGTTAGTGTGAAGTTTATCTATCTATGTGGCGATCCGGGTATCACCGGCGGTGCTGGCTAAAAATCAGCGCTGGGGCGCTATAAACGCCTCAGCATAATGCTGAGCCAGTGTCCAATTTACAATCGTAATGACACATTATCTTTAGCCTTCGGATTGTCCTCTTTGTAAAAATATTTATGTGTCTTGTGCTGTTGTAAATAAACGTATTCTCTTTCTTTTTTTCAAAATTGTCGGGAATCCATGATTTGCATAGTCTTGTGTACAAAGGGCTTAACGCACTCGGTACCGCAATCGCTTTCACCACTTCCTTCTGTCAAACGGTATAGTATGAAGGTAGAAAGAGACGCCGAATGCAATCGCGAGCGCCGAAAGGCCGCCGCAGACCAGATGCGTGTGCATGTGACGCACCAGTTGTAATGAATGAAACTGTAAGAAAGATGGCAGACCATGTGCACGCATCTAGGGTGCCATCCGTCCCACAGCTCCACTCAATACAACGTGCTTGTGCATGTGCGTACAGAAAACAGCCTCTTGATTACCTAGTACCTAACTGGGGTACACGGTACACCATAGAATTTTTTTTTTTGTGATTTGAAGGCGAAGGGTAGAAAGCGGTCGGTCTACCTACACCATTCATTCCCAAAGTGGTCCAGGTGGACCCCCCGGGGTCCACAGGAGACTTGAGGGGGGTCTACGTTGGCGGGACAAAAATGGGTGATTTGGGAATATGGTAGAAATCAAGCAGGCAGCAGGGCTGCAGGGGGTCCACCGGAACCAGCTAAATTTTGAAAGTGGTCTAAGTGAAAAAAAAGTTTGGGAACCTCTGGTCTACACATGAACTCGATCCGTAATTTCTTCAGTCTACTCGCCGTCGAAACATCGGAAGCTTCATTAAAGTTAATCGCGTGCTACATCCCGAACCAATGCGTAATTTGCTTTTTCTCAAACATGCTATGAAATATTGACGTTATGTTCCTTATAATACGCCACGAAGTGTCACGTTGAAGGTGCGGGCTAGACGAGAGGTCAATAATGGAATTTCATACAACATTGCTGGCCTTGGCCAGCAAAGTGATCGTCTATTGTTTCATACTATGACGTTTATAGGTCTATGGCATCATAGCATTTAGCCATTAAAAAAAAACTATAAGCAATATTTTGCGTTTTGGTTCATTAAGACATTCTGCCACTACGTTTATTTAAGGTAAGGTAAGATGATGATGATGTTGGTGATGATGATGGTGATGTTGATGGTGTCGATGATGGCGGTGATGATGATGGTGATGGTGGTGATGATGGTGATGATGGGTGATGATGGTGATGATGATGGTGATAACGAGATGATGATGATGGTGAAGATGAGATGATGATGTTGATGATGATGATGATGATGATGATGATGGTGATGATGGGTGATGATGATGATGATGATGATGGTGATGATGAGATGATGGTGATGATGGGTGATGGTGATGATGATGATGATGGTGATGATGATGATGGTGATGATGATGATGGTGATGATGATGGTGATGATAAGATGATGATGGTGGTGATGGTGATGGTGATGATGATGGCGACGACGACGACGACGATGACGATGATGATGATGATGATGATGCATGTTTGAGAAAAACTCTATACAAGCCTTGGCCACGAACAGGGATTGCCGGCCTCGTATCTCTAGATGGCCTCGTTAGCACTCGGCCATCTATAACTACTCGGCCGGCAATCCCCTATTTCGCGGCCGCTGCAGTAATGTACTATTTACCTTTGAAAAGTGTCCTAAATTAATGAGAACAAAACAATAACAGAGACGAATGTGTACCTACTTTAATGCAACGACAGATAAAAAAAATATGCTTCTCCATGTGACAATTGTTATTATTATACAAGAGTAGGCATGTCCGTGATCTATACTAATATATAAAGCTGAAAAGTTTGTTTGTTTGTTTGTTTGAACGCACTAATCTCAGGAACTACTGCTCCGATTTAAAAAATTCTTTCAGTGTTAGATAGCCCATTTATCGAGGAAGGTTGTAGGCTATATATCATCACGCTAACACTAATAGGAGCGGAGCGGAGCGGAAGAATGTTTCAAAATCGGGGGTTTTTGAAGTAAAACTTCTATAGGCGCTAATCTCAGGAACTACTGCTCCGATTTGAAAAATTCTTTCAGTGTTAACACCAGGGGGGGTGGGGGGGTGGGTTGAGGTGGGGTGAGGGTGCAGGGGAGGGGGGAGGGGGTTCCAGAGGGGGGAAGGGGGGTCTGCAAAGGGGGGATTAAAATTTCAATGATTTTGCCGTAGGATGCACCGTTTTCAAGATATTTGACAAAAACCCTGGGGGTGGGGGGGAGGGGGTTGAGGGGGGGTTTGCCGGGGAGGGTGCGGGGGTTTAAAGGGGGATGACAATTTCATTGATTTTGCCGTAGGATGCACCGTTTTCAAGATATTTGACAAAAAAAATCTTGAAGTAAAACTTCTATAGGCATAGGCACGCTTGACTTGGGACAAACGCGGGTGCGCGGGGGGGTGCTGTGTAGGAGGGCGTACGGGGGGTGCGGAGGGGTGCGGGAGGGTGGGGGGGTGCGGGGGGGGCGAGGGGTTGCTGTGCGGGGGTGCGGGGTGCGAGGGGGAGCGGGTTGGAGGGTGCGGGGGGTTGCGGGGGGGGTCATTTTTTTTATGTCGAGGAACTGAGGAGAGCCATAATTGATGAAAAAGCCAATTGGATAAAAAAAAAGCTGCCCAAATTACTAATTCCACGCGGACGGAGTCGCGGACAAAAGCTAGTTCACACATAAAATTAACATTTCAAGATTTTCCTTAAAATGACAAACAACCTATTCCATCGGCGCGG
Source organism: Archips crataeganus (assembly GCA_947859365.1). Classification (NCBI taxonomy): domain Eukaryota; kingdom Metazoa; phylum Arthropoda; class Insecta; order Lepidoptera; family Tortricidae; genus Archips; species Archips crataeganus. The sequence continues at coordinate 1,907,981 of OX402053.1, read as the reverse complement.
CAACGGAAAACGGCGCGTTTCTATAAATAGCCAACTAAAATGGCTTCAAATTGGGTCCATCAGCGTTTGCAAATTGAGACCATTAGAGCAATATTCCTGCAAAACTGTATATTACATATTTGATTGACGTAGTAGCCTTTATATTATACACTAGCCTTTTCTCGCGGCTTCACTCGCATAGACGATTAGTACTAGTACCTAGTCGCATTTAAATTCCCGGAATTTCACTAAATACCCATGGGAATTTCCAAAAATTAGATCGTGGTCTTAATTTTTTTTTAATTTATTGTAAGTATTATTATACACATTTATACTTATAAAATATTTCGCCAAATTGCAACACAATTTGTTGGCGAACTATACACTCAATTCAAATAGATTTATGCACAATAGATACAGTAAGTACATCTTACAAAACTACTGACTATACTAAATAACTACTTGACAATTTTTTGTATGGAAAGAGTTTATCAACCAAGTTTTCAACTTCTTTTTGAAACAATTTTTAGTTTTACATTCTTTCTCCGAGAATAGGCTGTTGAATATACGCGGTATTAAGTACCTCCTCGTCCTTTTTCCATAATAGTTACAGGCTCGAGGCTCCACATATTTATTACGTAATGCTAGTCTAAAACAACGATCGTATTTTTTAAGTTGCTTAAATTCCAGGCTCTCATACTAATCCATTGCTAACAAATAATAATTTAAGTTGTAAGACCAACCCCGTGCAAAGTTTAATGTTTCTAGACTTAGCGGTTAAGATTTTTGGATTTTATCCCGTGAGAATATCGGGATAAAAAGTGGCCTTAGTGGTATTCAGACGTCCGGCTCTCTTTAAGATTTTAGGATTTTATCCCGTGAGAATATCGGGATAAAAAGTGGCCTATGTGTTATTTCAGATATCCGGCTTTCTACGTACCAAATTTCATCCAAACACGTCCAACCGTTTTAACGTGAAAGATTAACAAACACACAAGCACGAAGGCAAACTCTCAAACTTCCGCATTGATAACACGTTTATTCGAGCGTTTCAACCGCGTCCATTTATTTAAGAAATGGCAGCAAAATCTGATACATTTTCCAGTTATACAGGGTTATTTGTAATTCACTAGCATCCTTTTAACCCTAATACCCTAATACGTGTAATAACGTTTTGAAAATTTGAGATCACCTCTTATTTTTACGATACTCTGTGTATTTGTATGGGGAAAAAGTGCTTCATTTTAAAACGTCGTAAAACAAAAAACATTTGTTTGAATGATAGGAATTCAGGGTTAAGAGGATGTCAGTGAATTACAAATAACCCTGTATAGTAGACGTACAGGACCTTTAATGTAACCGAAAGCCCCATCAATACCTACAGCCAATTCATAAAACAATGTGACCAGATAAATGACGACTGAAATGCTCGAATATTTGCCCGACAGGATTTATATTGCTCTTGTAGGGCACACTAACCTTGGAATGGAACTCCCTGTAGACATATGGCCCCATCTGCGCCATCTTGAGGGGGACCCGCTGTCCCGCCAGGATCTCGTCCACATTGGTGATGTTCCACATGAAACACTCCAGGTACATCGGTATAGGGGTCTCCTTCCAAATTTCGAACGACATCGACGTAGGGGACAGCGTCATCATCTAGAACAAAATACGTAGAGGAATTTCCAAAAGGTAATGCGTATATCCCACATGAACTACGGCCCAAGCCCTCTCATTCTGAGAGGAGGCCTGTGCCCTGCAGTGGGACGTATACAGGCTGGGATGATGGCATCTATGGCCTCTCAAGCAGAGGGTCATGGGTTAGAACCCGGATTCGACATCTGAGTTTTTCGGAATTTACATTCGTAATTACATTTGAAATCTATCATGAGTATACCTAGAGATTTTTCTGGCACGAACAAGTTGTGGTTAGGGCTTCACATAAAAAAAAAAATATTCGTTTATTTGAAAAACATAATGTGTGACAATAATTACCAGGGGTAATACAATTTATTTATTAATTATAATAATAACATTGATTCGATTCGGTATTCTTGTTCTATATTTTCAAACGTGTCTCATTGATATAATGCCACTTATAAGACACTAGCCTTCCGTCCGCAGCTTCGCCCGCTATAAATTAATTTTCCCGTAGGAAAAGGTATTTTCCCGCGGTAAAAAGTAGCCTATGTCACTCAGTGATAATGTAGCTTTCTAACGGCAAAAGAATTTTTGAAATCGGTTCAGTAGTTTCGGAGCCTATTCAATGCAAACAAACAAACAAACAATCAAATCTTTCCTCTTTATAATATTAGTATAGAGTACTTATACATAAATTGATCAACTAATTATTAGAAGGAAAAGTATTCGTTCGTACCATGAAAATCTCTAGGTATAATCATGAGTTTTACGGTGAAAGGAAACATCGTGAGTGAAACCGACAAAACTATGCGAAGAAATTCAATGGTGTGTGTGAAGTTCCTAATCCGCACTAGGCCGCGCCATACCTACTGCCCATGCTCTCACATTCTGAGAGGAGGCCTGTGCCCTGCAGTGGGACGTATATGGGTGAATTAACTTTTTCGTGTCGTTCACTCAGTCCCCAGTTGTCCAAGTGACATCTTCATACTGTTTCATAGAAAAATGCTTAGGTTGTCCAAGGGACAAAATTTGTGTAACCATAGCAACAGGTAGCAAGAAAAAGTTAATTTACCCATAAATAGCCTGGATGATGATGATGATGATGATGATGATGATCCTAATGACAATCGCTCGCCGGGCGAGGGTCGGTCAAGGAAGAAACCAACGGGTAAAAACAAAAGACCGACCTGAGCACCCCCCAGTGCCCAGCGGGAGAATGCATGCTCCTCTCCCGGCCTTCCAGCAAATGGCTGAGGCAGGACACTGTGGGTAGATTAAGTCCCCTCCCTACCCCTCCCCTCCTCAAAATTTAAAGCACGCGTTTTTTGTATTGACAATCAATAGAGAAGGGGACTTGTGACCGGGTTTTTTAGTCCGTGCAAGTCGGACACTGTCTGGGCCCTCCATTCCCAGTTCGTCCGAAGGGATTTTTCCCGAGCACAAGTCACCCTTCCTACCCTAAAGTAAAAAACAGCAAAGACTTCGCGTCTTTGGCCCCTCTGGCGACTCATCAAAAAAAAAAATGACAATCGCTGCGGGGACGCATGACAGATCCTCTAACTGGGAAACTTCAACCGCTGTTCAGACGGCGACCACAATAGCATTAAAACATTTGCTCCAGCAGACATATCTGATGCGATGCAGTTAAGCTAATAACAGCGTGTTAAAAACTAACCCGCTGCAGCTGGGACAGGAACAACCCCGGCCAGTAGACGACTGTGATGGCGCCCATCACCACCGCCGCGGCGCCGAACCCCATGAGCAGACCGCTCTTGACCCCCGACGACACCATCGTGGCAGAGGGACTGCAAGTAAACAACAAACATTGGTAAAATGTCGGAATGTCATGGGTAGTGTTGGTATAATGTCATTTTAAGGGTGCTTTTCCACCCATGTTCTATGCAACTATGCTGCGAGGATATGAAAGCTACGCTACGAAACCATGTGACCGTTTCCACTAATGCTAAGCTATGCAGCCGGTAGAGGAAGATCCATAGAACGCACCTAGAGCATGCATCCTTCCATATAAAAAACCTTGTTTAGTTGAAAAATCTAAAAACTTATTTTAATCTTGTTTTTATCATCATAGTTTTTAAAAATACATAAATATTATCATTACAATGCTTATCAGCTGTTTGAAGTCATTCAGCTAACTAATTGGGTGAAGGACAGGGACGATTTGATTTGGTTAAATAAATACCGATCTTGTCTTGACGTAAACATAACAGTCGTTATCGGAGGTTTAAGGCGCAACGCAAGCCACACAGAAGAGACGTGGGACGGGGCGCGGCGCAGTCGCGCGCGGCGCCCCTTGAATCAGTTTTCATACTAAATGTATAGAAGCATCGCGATCCAAAGCAAACAGGAGAAACGGGGCGGAGACGCGGCCTGCGAACAAACGACGCGGACTGCGACGCGCCCCCGTCCCACGTCTTGCGAACCCTAACTGCGGCTTAGTTAGTGCGGGTTGCGGCTTGCCTTAGTCATTGCGAAGCTTTGGGTGACAGATCTTTGCCCAGATGCTGTTAATGTACGCCTGAACAACACAGATGATGACACCACCAATAAAATAAGAGACTTCCATTGTTGGACAAGGACTCCCCCAAAGAGGTCCACAACAATCATTTCTGAGATGCCCGAAAATAACAAAGAAAAGTACTTTAGAGACCCGATTTTGTTTTTAAACTATTCGTTTGTACATTTATGCAAGCACTAGCTTTTGCCCGCGACTCCGTCCGCGTGGAATTAGTAATTTGGGCAGCTTATTTTTTTATCCAATTTGCTTTTTCATCAATTATGGCTCCCCTTAGATCCTTCCGGAAGAAGTGAAACTTCATAATAAACCAACCCGCTCCCAATCCGCCCCCAACCCGCACCCAACCCACCCCCAACTCGCTCTCAACCCGCCCCAACCCGCTCCCAACCCGCCCCCAATCCGCTCCCAATTCGCCCCCAACCCGCCCCCAACCCGCTCTCAACCCGCCCCCAACCCGATCCCAACCCGCCCCCAAGCCGCTCCTAACCTAACCCAACCCGCTCCCAACCCGCCCCCAACCCGCTCCTAACCCGCCCCCAACCCACTTCCAACCTGCCCCCAACTCACTCTCAACCCACCCCCAACCCGCTCCCAACCCGCCCCCAACTCGCTCTCAACCCGCCCCCAACCCGCTCCTAACCCGCCCCCAACCCGCCCCCAACTCGCTCTCAACCCGCCCCCAACCCGCCCCCAACTCGCTCTCAACCCGCCCCCAACCCGCCCCCAACCCACTCTCAACCCGCCCCCAACCCGCTCCTAACCCGCCCCCAATCCGCTCCCAACCCGCCCCCAACTCGCTCTCAACCCGCCTCCAACCCGCTCCTAACCCGCCCCCAACCAGCCCCCAACCCGATCCCAACCCGCGCTTAACCCGCCCCCAATCCGCTCCCAACCCGCCCCCAACTCGCTCTCAACCCGCCCCCCACCCGCTCCCAACCCGCCCCAACCCGCTCTCAACCCGCCCCCCCACCCGCTCCCAACCCGCCCCTAACTGGGATGTCTAACACTGAAAGAATTTTCCAAATCGGAGCAGTAGTTCCCGAGATATAGAAGTTTTACTTCAAAAACCCCCGATTTGGAAACATTCTTCCGCTCCGCTCCGCTCCTATTGGTGTTAGCGTGATAATATATAGCCTATAGCCTTCCTAGATAAATGGGCTATCTAACACTGAAAGAATTTTTCAAATCGGAGCAGTAGTTCCTGAGATTAGCGCGTTCAAACAAACAAACAAACAAACAAACAAACTCTTCAGCTTTATATATTAGTATAGATTGTAATCAACTGTGAAGGAATAAATGCTAATGTTATGGAATGGTATTAGGTCATTCATTGCTCTAACAGCTTATGCGTAGGTAGCTAGCGGAACAATAATATTTGTAAATGAGTTCCTATGTTATCGTATCACAACATAACTTAGTAACTGGGGGACGAGCTTTACTGTGACTAAAACTCGAAAACACAGGGATAAGACTTAGCTATATCGATTTTTTCCAACTGTTCCCTGATTTTTATAAATAAACTAGCTGATGCTTGTGGCTTCACCCCCGCTGAAGTAGATTAAAACGAGTTTTCCCGTGAGAATGGCATATTTTCCCGTGGTAAAAAGTAGCCTATGTCACTCTCCAGACCTTTAACTATGTCCATACAAAAAAATCATGGCAACTTTCTGTAAAACTATAGTGTTAAAAACTACCCACATTATTCATCAACTTATTTAATCTTTTCAATGCCAAGCCTAATTAATTGTAAAGCTACTTTGAACCTTATGTCACTATGTGAAGATCACTTTCATATTGTACTTTTTGTTGAAAAGGTTAAAAAGTATCAAGACTCGTTTACGTAGACAGACAGGGTCGGACTGGGGCGGAAGGGCCCGGGTGGCTGATCACAAGCTCAGGGCCTGAGCCTAGATGATGGTAGATGGGATACTATCGGAAAATACTGCCCCCCCGCAAGCCAGGCCCGTGAGTGGCGCACGCAGGCTGGGGCCCGGCTGGCAAATGCCACCTCGACTATATGGCCAGTCCGACGCTGGGGACAGACAGACATTTCTTTTCTCATATCTAATTCTATAAAGTTTGGGTACTTTGGCTCAATGGGGAGTAACTGTGGCCCATAGGAAAACCACATAGAAGGGTCTAAACATTTAATTTTCAATGCAAGCTTTTTGCTGTCTGTACTTCTTGTTGACTGTACTTGTATTGTCATCCAACCTACATAAGTATTCCAAATTTCAAGTCAATCTGATCGCTGGAAGTGGGTCGAATTCGATTTTCATGATTTAACCCACTGATACAATACATAATTTGCAAGTTCAATAGAAGCTCGTAAAAACATAAAAAAGTGGGTTGTTAGCTAAAACCAACCATGGTGCACATCCAATGGGAATAATGGAATAAAAAGTAGCCTTTGCTTTTTTTTCTAAAATCCAGCTATCTACATGTGGAATTTCTTGCAAATTCATCCCGTCATTTTAGCATGAAACAATAACAAAGAAACACAAACTTTCGTATTTATAATATTATTATTAGGATCAAAAAGGGACACCGTTCCTCCTCCTACCCCCTTTTGCTGTGGTGAATGACCTAACACAAACATTTTTAATGCGCTCTTGTTTAACAAAAAATGAGTGTACCTAAAATGTTTTTACATTATCACATCATCGTATTAAATAAACATAGATACCTAAGTTTAATTAGTATACATACATAACATACCTACCTCTTTGTAAAGAGGAAATGTACTCGATTTATCTCTCATGCATTCGTAAAACGTAATAAAAAACTTACTTAATAAATTATTGTTTATCTTGACAATATTTACAGTTAGCGCCGCACTGTTGTAACACATAACATCATTTCACTGTTCATATAAAACTGCTTCGAAATGTTTCCGTCCACTATTTACACAACATAAATTATCGCCAAAATAATACGAAGCACTTAGGATTCGACTAATTTAATAAAACGTATTAAAAACAGTAAAATGTTATCAAACGATATGTACGTACGCCCACCTCCGGATTAACATGAGGACAAGACGGACAATGAAATTAAATTAAGAATGACACTGACACAACAGCTGATACTAGTGACAGTGCACTACTGTGCTGTCAAAATGACAGTTTGTGGGTTGCCCATGTTAAAATAAAATTTCTACTACTGCATTTTTTTAGCCGACCCTGAGCTGTTCTTAAAGTAAAAAACTGAACCAGTGAGTTACGCCTGTAGTCAATCACTGGTTAGTTTATTGTAACAATCGACTGCTAAAATCATTACACATCCTTTTGGATTAGCCGTAGTCGTGTAAAAAAAACGTATTAATATGGATTATTTCACACATTGCATACAGAACTCGCCGTCAACCAAACTATGGATTTTTTTCTATCGTCAAATATCGTACACATGAATTTCAGGACTAAGCTTTGCTAGTAATGAATGATACAGCACGAGATTAAAGGAATGCAATAAATGCGCCAAAAGCTCGGTAGGGCCTTAACAATGTTAAGAGGGTTTATACCTGCTGAGCTGGCAACATGGCATTTTTGTTAGTTTTTCTCGATTATTCCATAAAAATTGAATGAAAATTATGAATGTTTTGTATACAAATTGTTCTAATATATAAGTTAATGTGTCTACTACAATAATAATTCGTGATAGACTTTTATTTTCTTTAAAAACGAACAAATTATTATCTAACGGTTTTTAAAGAAAATAAAAGTCTTATCACGAATTATTATCGCAGTAAACACATTAACTTATATATTAGAACAATTTGTATACAAAACATTTTTAATTTTCATTCAAATTTTATGGAATAATCGAGAAAACTAACAAAAATGCAACGTTGCCAGCTCAGCAGGTATAAACCCTCAACAATCTGGTATTGCAACTTCGAGTTGGTGACTGGTTGACGGCTAGAAATCACTGCCGTCGATCATACTCTTCCGCGGATGTAAAACAGTTTGTGCAGAGCTGTTGTTGGTGGACAGCCGCGTAACGCTTGTGAAACGTCCCAGCCCCCCAATAGGTTAAGGATGGGCCCTGCTTGTGAAGAGGCGAATCGAGACCGATTAATGCGATTCTACATAGAATTATTGAACGGCTCGAGACCTTCTTCCCATAAGGTGACACGCCCGATTGTATTCCCATCACATCATTTAAAAAAACCGGCCAAGTGCGAGTCGAACTCGCGCACGAAGGGTTCCGTACGATTATCTATAAAAATCACGTTTGTTGTATGGGAGCCCCCCCTTAAATATTTTTTTATTTTAATTTAATGATTTATTTTTAAAGTCAATATATAATTAAATATTCTGTGAATATTTCAAGCGTCTACCTCTTGCCGTTATCAATATCGAGCAAAAAAATCACGTTTGTTGTATGGGAGCCCCCCAGGGGGGGCACACTTACATATATCACTTTTCATGCGACTACAGCGATCTCTGGTGTTTTTTAAAGAACTAAATTAGCAGCCATCTTGGTTGACTTGTCAAACTTGTCAGTTGTCATTCATCGGCCATGGCCATGGCGTACCAAATTGTACGGTCAAGGACTTTAATTGATAGGCCACTTGCCAATGTTCGTATTTTAGCCGTATAGTGCAAATCGGGTTTAGCCGCTTATGCTTCGTATATGCTGATTTGAATTAGACGGCTAAAATACGAATAGTGGCAATTAGCCTATCAATTAAAAATACGCGTAATTATAGCTATACATCACTACCAAACCAACATATACATATAGATAGGTATACATCTATAGATACGTCACATTAGTTCTTGACCAGGGCGTAGGGCGGCAGCACCTTCCATACATGCATATTTGACCATAGAGTTGCCACTCTTGTTCACATAATATTACAATACTCTTTGGAGCCCCCTTAAATATTTATTTTATTCCATTTTTTAGTATTTGTGTTTTGTTGTTATAGCGGCAACCGAAATACATCATCTGTGAAAATTTCAACTCTCTAGCTATCACGGCTCCCGAGATACAGCCTGGTGACAGATGGACGGACAGCGGAGCCTCTGTAATAGGGTCCCGTTTTTACCCTTGGGGTACGGAACCCTAAAAATAGGCGGCACTGATCCAGTGTCAGCTTAATCTAGCTATAGCCAGCTTAAAATTACAGAAGGTTAAAAATAGCCTGAATGGCCGTGCCCCCAGATGTATGCTATACTTACACATCTGAATTAAATACAGTAGGTATTTTGTACTGGTGAGATAAAAATAAAACAGAAACTTATTGCCTACATATTTATTTATTGAATAAATTACAAAAACTGTGTAATCATTTCCCTTGAATTATTTTTATTAAGGCAGTACATCTGCATAAAACATATCTTCATAACATACGCTAAAATAAAACAGAATTGTAAAAAAAACCAGCGCCGGATGTGTTATTATAATACTCTATTACTGGAAAAGCGTACTTTGGAATGGTTCTAATATTAAGAAGCAACTTTGTGAAATAAAATCACAGATCAATAAGCCGAGGCACATTTCAACTTCGCTTCCGGTAGGCGAGGAAGATATATATTTTAAAACACTTCATTCATATTTTCCTTAAGTAGGTACACGAGCGGCGGTTAAGAACACGAACATAAAACCATGTTGGGACGAGTTGTAAACATGTTTCAGGCACTGTACTCGGTGTTGCCAGGAGCGCGAAAAATCTACCATTTGGTAGAGTCCCAACACGATTGCATTGAACATAATCCTACGGTCTAAATTTAAGCTAGTGTATGGCGATGAGGCCAGATTCGAGGAGCTTCTGTATTTTGGCGGCGATCTCTGGGTTTTTGAGATGGTCTTGTAAGGCCTGCGGGTCTTGCTGCATCTGTTCTAGAATGCAGCGCATGGCCGGGTCGCGTAGAATGGCTTGTACGTCGGGATCACCCATGGCGCGTTTACGAACCTGTAAAATAAACATAAGTCATCTGTAACCGTGTAAAACTTAGGTGAAAATCGGGATTATTTTAGACAATATTTTGTAAGGACCTCTAGCGCCATTTAGTCATCATTTAGAGGAATTGCTACGTTCTACATCGCCCAACCGAAGTTTCCTTCAGACTTCAGTCCCCAGGCGTAACATCTGCCTGGAGAGAGATCTCTCTATTGGAGCTTATTCCCACATCATTTCCAGGTACACAGGTCTGATGGTAGATTTGCACACAAACGTAGTTTATCGAGATACAGCCGTTATGGGCAGACTGGTGGACAGTGTAGCAACATTAACGCAATCGCTGCCGGCTGTCACACTCGAGACTTCAGGTGCCACATACGCACATGTGGGTTCAAATGACTGCCAAACCACGAGACCGGCACTAGGCAAAAGTCACGTGTAGTATATTGGAAAAAGCGGGTGCCCACACATTATGTCAGTCTGGTTACTGCAGTTACATACGAACGCGTGTGCACCCGATATTCCTCGCGATTTCCGCTACATAATAGTGGCGACGTGAATAAAACGTTAGTACAGGAAAATTACATAAAGTTTACCACTGTACTGGTCGAGTGCAAAAAATAGGCTACTCTTACAAATTAATTTTCAAGTCGTGTCCCACCCAATAGTAGAGACCTAAGTACAGTCGAAAGCATAAATATGTATACAGGCATCGCGTCAAAATATGTAACCATCAACCTTATGGTTAATGACATAGAGTTGTATAGATAATTTTGACACCTTGTTAACGTATATATATTTTTGCACGTGACCGTACCTACAGTAAAATTACATAAAGTTTACCACTGACAGATGGTTCGCCTTCATTTCATATTCAACTTTAACAACCAACAAATAAAGCCAATTTTAGAATACCGTTACCCACGTTTGCAGATTTTGTAACAACTACTTTATTTGTATGGTGTTAAAGTTGGAAATTAAATGAAGGCAAGCAATCTGTCAGTGGTAAACTACAATTAAACGTATTGTAAAGCATATATGCGTTCCCCGCAGAGAACGCGTTAACAGGGTTTCAATGAGGGTTTTCTATGAGAGGTTCATTTGACAACTTTGGCATTTGTTGTATAGGAGTAACGTCAAATAGACTTTACGATACTAACGCCATCTAGCGATATTCCACCTGTCAGAAAACCCTCATTGTCAGCCCTCGGGTATGGAAGCCCAGGAATTTCTTCAAATCGGTTACCTCTTCGGGGTTGGAGTTGAGCTGCGTGGAGCATGCACGGTAACCCTCCAGAGCCTCCGCGTTGCTGGGATCCAGTTCCAGCGCCTTCTGGTACGCGGTCAAGGCTTTCGACGGCTGCTGCATGCCCTGTAACCCAATTAAAACCAGCATGACACTTTGTTACAGCATGAAATGTCAAATAAACAATGAAAATGATTGGCGGTGTTAGATATTAAACGGATCCATATAGGTAACGCCATCACAGTTGAGGTCACTCACACAAGAACGTCATGTAATGACAGCGGGATTTTGACATTTATTTGTACCAATAGCAAGTTCAACAGACTCAACATAGAATTACAAGATTGATTAAAAATTTCCTCAACCTATTTCTTTAATAATAATATTAATAATTTAGGAAAATACATCTAGTTCAAACAAAACAGAAAATAAAATATCTTGATCTATTTTATATAAATCAGATAAGCATATTTTTCGCTATTTATAAAATACCGATTTTATTCTTGCGAATATTTCTTATCAGTTTCAAATTGTTTTATTTTAAAAATAGATTATATGAAAAAAGAAAATTTATAATTATGTATTATTATGCATAGTATTGCGTAAGTATTTCATCATAAGATCATATAACTCACGTTTTCATTCACTCAGTCATTTCACTCATTCACTATCTTTTTTGCAATCAGTACTTTATGTAGCTGTGTGTGTAATCATTCGCCTCAACTCTCGTGGCGTTACCTATAGCAACATAGCATAGCACATGTCTGGTGAAAAAACACCCCAGGTGTTCCACATTTTCTTTGAGAGGCACGGAACTCTAAAATTTAACAAGACATCACCTTAGATGACCAGATGGCTTAGTGGTTAGAGAACCTGACTACGAAGCTTGAGGTCCCGGGTTCGTTTCCCGTGTCGGGGCAGATATTTGTATGAAAAATAAGAATGTTTGTTCTCGGGTCTTGGGTGTTTAATATGTATTTAAGTATGTATCTATCTATACAGGGTTATTTGTAATTCACTGACATCCTCTTAACCCTGAATTCCTATCACTCAAACAAATGTTTTTTGTTTTACGACTTTTCAAACTGAAGCACTTTTTTCCCCATACAAATACACAGAGTATCGTAAAAATAAGAGGTAATCTCAAATTTTCAAAACGTTATTACACCAAAAATATTAAGTTATGACAAAAGCCGTAAAACAAAAAACATTTGTTTAAGTGGTAGGAGTTTAGGGTTAAAAGGATGCTAGTGAATTACAAATAACCCTGTATAAGTATGTTTATCCGTTGCTTAGTACCCATAACACAAGCTTTGCTTAGCTTACTTTGGGACTAGGTCAATTGGTGTGAATTGTCCCTTGATATTTATTTATTCTTTTATTTATTTCATCACCTGCAGAATCTTGCCCTTCCTGATCCAGCCCTTGATGAACTTGGGGTCGAGTTTGCAGCACATGTCGCAGTCGCGGAGCCCCAGGTCGAAGGCCGCGAGCTTGGTGTAACAGGCCGCGCGGTTCGAGTACAGCTTGGGATCGTCCGGGTTACGCTTGACGGCTTCCGTGTAGTGCTTCACTGCGTTACTGTAGTCGCCTGTTGGGGTAACAAGACAATATTAAAATAAACAAAAAAAAAACATTTGCGTGGAGTCCCTCCGCGCAGAAGAAGAAGTGAAACTTCATAATAAACCAACCCGCTCTCAACCCGCCCCCAACCAGCTCTCAACCCGCCCCCACCCGCCCCCAACCAGCTCTCAACCCGTCCCCAACTCGCCCCCACCCGCTCTCAACCCGGCCCCAACCAGCTCTCAACCCGCCCCCACCCGCTCTCAACCCGCCCCCAACCAGCTCTCAACCCGCCCCCAACCAGCTCTCAACCCGCCCCCAACTCGCCCCCACCCGCTCTCAACCCGGCCCCAACCAGCTCTCAACCCGCCCCCAACTCGCCCCCACCCGCTCTCAACCCGCCCCCAACCAGCTCTCAACCCGCTCCCAACCCGCCCCATACCCGCTCCCAACCCGCTCTCAAGTGCCTATAGATAGAAGTTTTACTTCAAAAACAAACGTCTCGTAAACGTCAACTTGCGTTGCGTTGCGTTGCGTATTTAAACCCCTTCTACACGGTCGGGACCAACCGCCGACCGTCGTGTCGCTCGCGTAGGCCGACAGCGTTCCTCATACCTGGTTTACACTCGCGTACGAGTGGCGAGACGAACTGCGGGACGTGCCACGAGACGACAGTGTGAACAGGCGCGCCTCGCGCCTCGTCTCGTGATTTGCCTTGATTTTGAGGCTCGCGTCCGGAGCGAGACGACGAGGCGAGGCGCGAGGCGAGGTGACGAGGCGAGAGTGTAAATCAGGTAATACGGTTGGGGCCGACCACGGACAATGCGCTCGCGACCAAAGCCGTTGACATCAACCAAATATCGGTTGGGTCAACCGATTTCTACACTGTCCATTTTTAAATCAACCCGACCAAGGACACGATGGTTGGCGATTGATCGCGACCGTGTAGAAGGCCTTTTAATGCAGGGTTGATTTCAGAGCGTTTTGACCGCCGCGTTTTTTTTCATTACCGTCGACGTAAATATTGCAAAGGGGGATGATGATCAGAGTTAACTTTTTATATAAATGTGTGGCGGTACCGAGGCTTAGTCTGATTTTATCTAAAGTTGTCGCGATTTATCATTATTTTACAGCAATAATCGAGTGCACTAATGACATTTAAAAAACGCTGACGAAACGCTCTGAAATCGACCCTGCAACGCATTTAACGCAACGCTTGTTGGAAGTCGCATTAGAAGTTTCACTTCAAAAAGATCCAATGTTAAACGAATCTGGAAGCTCGGGATCACTTTAGCCACATTCCCATCTCGTCTACCCAATAGGGATGTTGACACCACCAATCAACTGACGTACTTTTTATGAGCTGTCAAAACACGATTCTCCCATAGAGTTTGAATGGCAATAGCAACTTATGATGTCACTTGTTCGCCAACTCAATCAACTAGCTATTTATTTGTTTTAAAGCAGCAAAAAATCTAATTTTGCAGTTAATCGAATATTAATAAGAATGTGGACGAAATCGGAACGTGGACAAAGTGAACCGAAAGGCCTAGAACCCTACAAACATTATCAATGCAAAAGTTTTTGAGTAAGTGTATGCCATGCGTCATTTATGCTCGTTAACGCTAAAACGGTTGGACGGATTAGGATCTATGTTTTAAACTGGATATTCCCACGGGATTCATAAAAAAATCCGAATTGTTAAACACTAATTTTGGCACTACCTAAATGAGGATCACAATGTAATTTTTGGGAATTCCCATGGGAAATTTATTAAAAAAAAGGAGCAGGGTACAATCCCATGAAAACAAATTATACTTCCACCCATTTTAAGTCTGCCGGTGGCGGCAACCTTTTTTTTTCGTGCAGTGGCGCATGGCAAGGGACCAGCGCCAATCAGCCACCGACAGCCAAAAAGGATAAGATTAAAATAAAAAATGTTTCTTATTCAAAATATTTGCACTAGCCCAACATTTTTCAAACCAATTCGTGGTTATGCTATCGATAGTATTGCTTTTCAATAGTATTGATACTATCGATAGTATCGATGCTAAGTACTACTAAGTAAGTAACTCATAGTTAGGTACTGGTTGAGGATGATGATGATGATTTATGGTTGAGGATACTAAGTATCGATAGTATCGATACTATTGAAAAACAATACTATCGATAGTATCAATAGTATTGATATCTATCAATAGTATTCATCTGAAATTACTATCAATACTATCGATATTGTGACTATTTTTCGAGGTCCCAATAGTATTGCCGATACTATTGATAGTGTGATCTATTGTTGGCAACGCTATTGGGCATACCTTGATGACTAATATTTGAGAAACTCAGACACTTTTAGACCTCTTTTGCACTCACCCTTCTTAAAGTAGTCATTGCCGAGTTCCTTCTCTTGCTCTGCCTTCACAGGATCGATGTAGGCCTTCCGTTCCTCCTCCACTATTCGCCTCTCCACCTCGCTGAGCAAGGTCTTGATCTCCGGAGTGCGGTGTTCAGACATTGACTTCTCAAAGTAAGTTTTGGCTAGCTTCCACTGTTCCATTTTCTTATATGCATTACCTAGAATAGGAATTTTAATTCAGTCCATTGCAATGTCTCAAAAAAAAATTATCATTATAAATATTATACATATTAAAAATTTTTTAATGTATTTGAGTCAATCAACTTTTTCTAGTACCTCTTTGCCATATGGTTATTTTTTATTTATTTATTTATATGTGCTTTTAGTTATTGTGTGCCAATGAAAAACTTTGAAACCAATTTGAATTAACCCTAAGGCTGTCAAACCTTTGCCAGATGCTTGTTTCACAATTTGGCGTAACGTACTTTAAATACAGGGTTATTTGTAATTCACTGACATCCTCTTAACCCTGAATTCCTATCACTCAAACAAATGTTTTTGTTTTACGACTTTTTAAAATAAAGCACTTTTTTCCCATACAAATACACAGAGTATCGTAAAAATAAGAGGTAATCTCAAATTTTCAAAACGTTATTACACCAAAAATATTAAGTTATGACAAAAGCCGTAAAACAAAAAACATTTGTTTAAGTGGTAGGAGTTTAGGGTTAAAAGGATGCTAGTGAATTACAAATAACCCTGTATATTGTTATGTATGTGCTAATATTAAAAAATAAATCAAAAAAAAAGATGAAAAGATTAAAAAATTAAAAAGTAAATTCTCACCAATTCTGGTAAAAGCTTTAGCTATTAACTTAAAATCAGCCCTGTTTTCTCTTCCGATCTCAATAGCCTTCTCACATTCTTTGATACACTTCTCATACTCTTTCTGTTCGAAGTACACGGCTGCCATATTTGTGTAGAACGTAATATCTGAAGCGTCGTGTTCGATAGCCTTCCTATAATGTGAGATGGCATTATCAAACTCTTTCTTCTTATAGCAGTCATTGCCAAGGTCTTTCTCTTGCAAGGCAAGTCTACGGTTTTCTGGTAGATCATCGTATTTGGGTTTAGGTGGTTCTTGTTCTGGGGGTGGGGATGGTTTCTTCTCTGGCGCTGGAGGGTCCACGTCCATGGGTAAGGGCCATTCGGAGCCTTTTAGGTTGATGCCGAGGCAGTGGCCGAGGGTTTTGGCGAAGCGCCTGTCTTTGTTGTTTTTGGTCAGGTTGGTTGTGTCGAACGGATTCAATGCGATGGACTGGAAAATTAAAAAAAGTTTTTTTTTACTTGTGGTAGTTTAGTTTGATTATGGCCCCTGAGGCAGAGGGTCGTGAGTTCGAGTTCACCTTAGAATTTTTCGGAATATAGGTACATAATGTGCGAAATTACATTTGAAATTTACCATGAGCTTTACGGTGAAGGAAAAATGCGCGAGGAAACCTGCATCAGGTGCGTGTCACGGACAGTTTGCAAGCTTATGAGACATATAAAATTATATAAAAAGAATAGTGGTTTTCTCCATATTTTTTTATGATTTATTACGAAACACATGTTAAATCGTGGTTTAATTCTGCATCACTGCCTAAACTCTCTCATTCGAGAAAAGATCTTAACTCTCCATACAAAAAGATGACGACACTTATCACGTTAGCTGGATAAATGATGACATAAGATGATTCATTGGATCATGGTATATTTTGTTTGATACAAACTTTTTTTGAGATTGTCAATGCCCAACACACTTTTTATGGGCTGTCAAAACACGTTTTTCCCGTAGATTTTGTATGGCAATAGACAGAGGGTGTAACATAGATGCGCGCTTATCACTGCATAAGATGATAATTTAACAGACTGAAATGTACGATGTATGGGAAAGATTCGTGTCTAATCTCTAGACCAGTGGTGGTGTAGGGGTATGGCACACGGCACGGAATGCTGAGGACCTGGGTTCGATGCCCAGCATTGGTCTTTTTTCTGGGGGTTTTTTCTGTGCATCTATGTTTCAGTTTGTATTTAGTATGAAATATATGGTTTCACGGGATGACCGTAAAAATAATAAAAAATTAAGTTGAAAAAATAAATACAAAAAGATACTTCATAGCTAACTTGTTAAAAGCAGCTGTAAACCTAATTTTGAAGGTTTTCATTGGCCTAACATAAGCGTTTTTACTAGAGTAGTGTCTTGAAATTATTGTTTTATGGTGACATCATCCTTGGACGGAATCGGATGAAATTTTTTTTTTTTTTTTTTTTTTTTTTTATGTTATAAAGGCCAGACAAACGAACTAGTGGGTCACCTGATGTTAAATGATCACCACTGTCCATAGACACCCGCAGCGCTTTACGCGATGCCAGTGCGTTGTCGGCCCTAAAGGAAAGGGAACAGGGGAAGGGGGTGAGGGAGGGGAAGAGGGAAGGGGTGAGGTATTGGGCCCCCGGCACTCTCACTGACCGTACGAAACGCAAGCAGGATTACTGCTGCTTCACGCCGGTGTTCTGTGAGAGGGTGGTACTACCCCGGACGAGCCGGCCCATTCGTGATGCAGCGGCTAGCTACAACATGGCTCTACCACTACTATTTTATACCACTATATTTGGTACATAGAAAGCTGAACATCTGGAACAATAGGTTCATACTTAGGCTACTTTTTATCCCGAAATTCTCACGGGATCTCCCAAAACCTTAGCCGTGGTGTGGCTATACTTCGTTATTTTCCTGCATTAAAAATAGCGTAAACAATCTTAATGAAGCTTTTTATTGAAAAACGCTTTTTAAAAAATGGTACTTAACTATTACTTATGAAGTCAAAAGAATGTAAATGACCATACATAATATGTCCTTGCTAACTTTCCGATACAAGCATTTATTTGCTCAATGGAAGGTCCCATCCCAACCTTGTTTTACTAGGAACCTCAATCTTGTAAAACCAAATAAACTTTTTTGATTTTGTTTTTTTTTAATTGTGATTTATTTTCAGAAGTGTTTTTCAATAGTAAAACACGTCAAGATAGCTTACCTTCTTTCTGATGATAAAAAAGTAAAGTATAGGGGTGGGCTAGGCAGCCCACGGTCTCGCGGTCAAAGGGGCCACCAGCGTCTCGAAAGGTTCGCGTTTTTACTCGATTAGAAAACCATCATTCAACCTGTGGTACTGGTACCCCATAATAGGAGCTCGCAAAATCTTGCCCAAAAAAAATTTAGAGCCTGCGCCGCCCGTGCTTAACAGCCAAGTCTAGAGACGTGAAACTTTGGACAAGTGTTCATCATACAATGTACCGGTAAACTGGGGTTAGGTTTAGAAAATTTTGGGGCTACTTTGATAGATTTAAAATGGTTATAAAAACGCAAATATTCATAGCTCGATTGAGCAAATGACGTAAAAAGTTAGGTAATTTATCAAGGTAGTTATAGCTCGATTGAGCAAATGACGTAAAAAGTTAGGTGATTTATCAAGGTAATTATTTATTTCACAGCCACAGATGGTCTAAAAAAATAAGGACACGGCATAAAAAACTGTTTTCTAAAGTAGCCCCCGCATTTCAAAGTAACCCCACCCCAGTTTACGGTAAATGAAGACTACAATGTATTGGGAATTCCCATGGAAATTTAGTAAAGTCCCATATTCAATTATTTAAAGCCGCGGGTAAAGGCTATTTATAGAGTTTTGCACCATCGATCGATAACATTATCGATTGATGTTAGAATGGATTGGTCGACGTCGACCGACAGTTTCTACTACACCAATCGATTGATCGTCGTTCGATATTATCGATCTATGGTAGAATGGATTGACCGACGCCGATCGACACTTTCTACCACACATCGAACAGTAGCATCGATTGGCTGTCGATCAATCGTTTATCGAGCGGTATCCGTCAATCAACCAAACCTAAACACCATAAATAATATTATTAATCACTTGTTTTTTTTATGTTTTTCTTTCTTTCTTCTTTCTTTGTAGCTAAGCTACTACATCAACACAGACAAGTAATAAAATCCCACATGGAATAAGGTGCTAATAATAAACTCAGGTTATCTTGACAGGTTAAATATTCACAAACACATTATAAAAGCGCATTGAACTTTGTAAACTTAGTAATCAAGGCCAGTTCATGAAATTAAAAGCAATTAACATTAACTTAGAATCGTAAACTTACGGCCTTGGGGAAAATCTTGGGGACACTAAAATCATTTTTAAATTAGTAAGAAGAATTCCTTCTAAACTGGATGTCATTAGTTCATTACCTACGAAAAAAAAATACTGCCCACAATTTATGCAATTATCTAGCAAATACATATTATACCAATTTAAAATCCTCATTAAATGTGCCAATTTTTCAAGTTATACAATGATGATACATTTTTTTTTCAGTACAGTCAGTTATAATTGATGGAAATATTAATTTTCAATACTTGGTTGGACCAAAAAGTGACATTTTCTTCAAATATGAAGCAGTTGGCTCTAAATTTTAAACAACGATTCACAGAAGCATTACTTATTCAAAATTACATATCAAAAATAAATGAACAAAAAAATTAAGATTTGTAGCAACAGGAGCGAAAAGGAGGCGTCGTGGACTGACTTATTCAACTATAACAATAGTAACATATAAGATCATTGCTATAACATCTTTCCACAATATTTTTTAAATACATCACCTGGATTTTTTATATTTTTCTAATGACCAGTATAAGTTGGTCTATCATTTGGTCACAATGAGAAGGCTTGAGCTATAAGTATGCACAAGGACTCAGTGCAGATTACGAACTTTACACACACTATTAGATTTCTTTCCACATGTGTGCAGGTTTCCTCACAATGTTTTGCCTTCATGAAACAACAAAATATATGCTAGTTCTCTATCCCTAATTCATTTCTATGTTTCTCTGGTAATATGTATGCCAAATTTCAAGTCCCTAGCTCAAGTATAGTATAGTTTAGGCTGCTGTGTATTGTCTTGTCACTCTTGTCAGTCAGTGTGTATTTAACCTTTCGTATGCCGAATGGAGCGGATCCGTGCCGTTTTTTTAGGCTATCTTTTTGTATTTTTATTTTTATTTGGGAAATTGGTACTACATGAGAAAAACAAGACTAGAATGCAGGTTGTTTTTTACTTTCGGCATACAAGAGGTTAATAGATATGCTGTTTTTGTGTTCTGCTTGAAGATAGTATGGATTTTTTTTTCTAATTTTTGTTGAGGCTTTGTACACTCCAGGCGATCATGTCAGCCTCATGGGAGCTTACTCAATTCCCTATTCAAGGGACAGATCAATAAAATGGTATATGCTAATTGCTTTGTATGACATAGCTATCTTGATATGGGGGGGGTCCTGTGGTGGGGGGTTTTTTATATCGAGGAGCTAAGGAGAGCCATTATTGATGAAAAAGCAAATTGGATAAAAGAAATAAGCTGACCAAATTACAAATTCCACGCGGTCGGAGTCGCGGGGAAAATGTAGTTATGTATATAGGAAGTCAATAAATGAGAACTCCCTATGTCAGCTGCGAGAATTCTGGCCCATAATAATTAGATAGGGACACTGGAGGATTCAAATATGTTTGAAGATTCAGGGTGGTTGATTGATATTAGATACAAGGTTTTTTTTACAGTAGTAACTTACAGAGTAGCAGAGTTAAAATCACATTATTTCAGTGTTTGGGGCTTTTTAGGATCATAATGTTGTTGTAAATTTATTAACCTTTTGAATCCCACACACCATTTTTGTTACAAACAAAATGGATTCTTATGTGCATGTGGGATAGGTTGTGTATTACCATATTGTTGTCTATAGACAATGCTGGCATTCAAAAGGGGACTAAAAAACTGGTAACCAAGATCTATCCAGCCATAATAATATTTGAAATACAAAAGTGACTCTGTTGGTCTGTCCGTCTGCAACCTCTTCAACCTCTAAACCAATTGGGGATGTGTATTTTTTTGCAATGTATATTGAAAACCATTTTGAGATAAAAGCTTTTTAACTTGTTTTCTGTGGTTATTTAATTTTAATATAATGTAATTAATTTATTATATAACAAATAAGCAATGACCTTCATTTGACAATGGTGTCAATTGCGTGACCGGTCCAAGTCATACTTTATTCTGTGTGGGTAGAATTCTTCACAATTTATGCATGGATTGAACTACGGAGTTTGATTTGGACCCGCTGTCTGTCATCTAGCACTCTGACAGGGCCAGTAAAGTGACACTAATTACAATGTACTGCTACACAAAAAATAATTAACCTTTCGTATGCCAAAAGTAAAAAAAAAAGTCATGCATTCTAGCCTCAACAGTTTCATATAAATCCAATGATACAGATTTAAAAAAAAAATACAAAATGAAAGCCTTAAATTGGGTACGGAACCGGTACAAGGCATCCGAAGGGTTAAAGGGGTCGCCTTATCGTAAGAATTTAGAAATTTGGCTGTGTTGAGCCCTCAATTATAATCTGACATCATCAACCAAAATAGTTTCAATAATTAATTTTGAAAAAAGTAGTGTACTAAATGAAAAAAATATTGAAATTAGTTTCATAGAATTGGGAATGTCTAAAAAAAATTACCAGTGGTTTTTATATTTTTTTGTATAGAAAAGTCAATTATAAGAAACTAATTTCAATATTTTGTCACTTAGTCCACTACTTTTTTCAAAATTAATTATTGAAACTATTTTGGTTGATGACGTCAGATTGTAATTGAGGGCTCCCACACTGTCAAATTTCTAAATCTATCTAAATGCGTACGATAAAGCAACCCCTTTAATTATTTTTTGCGTGGTGGTACACTGTAACTAGTGTCACTTTACTGGCGCTGTCAAAGTGCTAGATGTCAGGCAGTGGGTCCAAATCAAACTCCGTAGTTATAATCCACGCGTAAATTTGTGAAGAATTCTAACCACACAGAATAAAGTACGACTTGGACCGGTCACGCAATTTACACCAAAGTCAAATGAAGGTCATTGCTTATTTGTTATGTAATAAATTCATTATATAATATTAAAATTAAATAACTACAGAAAACGAGTTAAAAAGCATTTATCTCGAAATGGTTTTCGATTTACTATACATTGCAAAAAAATAGACATCCCCAATTGACTTTACTACAAAAAAAATTAAAAAAACCCATTGGTATTTTTTTAGACATTCCCAATTTAGATCAAATTCGGTATAGAGATAGTAAAAGACTATATAGGATAGTTTCTATGATCTTTGTTTTTTTTTCGAGGCTTTAGTGCACCTGTGTGACTATGCCAGCCTCATTGGGAGACTCAATGGCCAAATTCATCAAACACTGCTCCTGCCACGTCCAGATTCTCTGGCTGCAAAAGAATGTTTGATGAACTTGTATATTTGTACTGCATCTTGCGACACCGGACAACTCAAAATAACATTCACTGCCCCATTGAAAAGGTCTACATCATTTAAATAAGTCTCACGGGTTTCTATCTTCAAAACTAGTAAAATAAATTGGCCATTCACAAACCATTCATTATGGGCCACCATTGGGCTATGGGGCACTACCGGTCAGAATAAGTTACATGCATATGGTGCCATCCAGGGCTCTCTATGGTCAAATTGAGAAAAAAAATACACAAATCTAAAGCACATGATGACCCCAGTCCATTTAACATCCTTAGTCATAAGTGTGTTTTAATTTATTCTAAGTATGTTTGTAAAACAATCAAAGATGATGCTGGATGGCATAAACCACAGAAGAACTAGGTATCTCCTAAATCTAGGTAAGAGTAGCTTAAGAACTATAACTGGCATAATTACTGGCCATAACTTGTTAAATAGGCACTTAAGCGTAATAGGTATAAAAAGTGACCCTTCCTGTCCACATTGTGGGAAGGAGGAAACGAGTGAGCACATCCTAACCGAGTGTGTCATGTACGCGGCAGCGCGGCGTGATGTATTCGGGAGTGACGAGCTGAGGGAGGAGGAGCTAAAGGATGTCTGTCTTAAAGATGTCTTTTTGTTCAGCAGGAGAACAAGAAGATTTGAGGAGAGTGGCTGTGTGGGAGCGCTGCTGGGACAGTAACCTGTTGGCTCCAACCACGGGGAACTGGGCTGAATGACTGTGCAAACGATCGACAGCCCGCCTGACTCAGCAAGGCGTCCCCATACATCATCATCATCATCAAGTATGTTTGTAAGCCTATTCACAAAGTGAGAATACATAAAATAACTTACCATGACAAGTTTCATGTATTCCGGATCCTTCAGCCATTCCTTTGTTTCCGGATCATTCTCTAGCCTTTGAAAGAAACTCTTGAACATGGCAGCCTGCCCCCGCACTTCCTCCAGCCCTGACACCAACTGCTGATTACCTGGCTCATGTTTCAGCCCCGTTTCATATGCTGCTACAGCCTCATCAAAACGACCTAGGAAGGCCAGTGCGGAGCCTTTCCGTGAGTAACCTTTGCCCCATTTAGGGTTGAGGGACACTGTTTTCTCAGCATCTTCTAGCGCTTCGTCATATTTCTTTGCCTTAGCATACGCCGCTGACCGGTTGCTATACAGAACGTGGTTATTCGGATCCAAAGCGATTGCGTCCGCGTAACACTTAATTGCTACTTCATAATTCGCGGCGGACAGCGCCTCGTTGCCTTTCTCCTTTAACTGATTAACCTAAAATTACGATTTCCAATCAATTACACAAATCCCATTCATAATTAATGTTTAGTTAAAAATCATTATAACCTCACTTACCTGTTCCATGTTTGCTAATGTTTGTCCTAATTCAGTTAGTGGAAGATTAAAAGATATTTGTACACACACTGACTAAATATCATAAATTAGTTTCTTTCTCTTTGTTAATACAATCCGACACAAGACAAGACGAACCGACCGAATACGAACGAATACCGAAATGACAATTCAAAATAATTCGAGAAAATTCTCGGCAAATGCGAAAAAAACGTTTCTTTACACGCTAGCAAAAGTTCAAAGAAGGAGGACTCTTTACAAAAGAAAACAATCGACTTTTGCGTTTAAAGGAACATTATAAAGATATTCGTCCACTAATTGGAATTTAATATGAATGTATATTATTAATCGTGTAATTAATTAATTTGATTGACGTAGTTACAATAAATTGTAAGAAAACCATTAGTCTAACATATATCGTTGTGTGTCTTGAAGCTGATTTCATATTTCATTTGGTGCTCGGCCTCGACGTTAGCGTCGGTGCACATCACTACAGAATGACATAAATTAAAAAAAAGTCGAATGGAGGCACTTGACTGACAAGCGTTTTATTTTCATTTTTCAACATTTATCGTAACCCAAGCGAAAAGCTTGAGCAGTTATCGCTGGGCAATTTAACGGTGCGGTGAATAAAGATAAGAATACATTGGAATAAAGTGAGTGAGCAGCCGTTTGCGATCAGTGTCGGGACGCTTGATGGTTTGTAATTAGTGCGACTTGTGGGGAATACCAAGTGTGTGAACCGATGGTCGTTTGAGCGTTTCCGCGGTGTTTCCACTAACTCCTGGCGCGGTGAGTCACCGAGGCTTCGCATCGGGCGGTCGCCATGGACACCGACGATGGGGAATCCTCGAGCAGCGGGCCTATGTCGAGTCTTAACAGCTTGTTTTCTTTCACGAGTCCCGCTGTGAAGAAACTACTTGGCTGGAAACAGGTTAGACGCTGTTCAAAACTTTTATTATCCCATACTGTTTATTTATCTATGCTAAAAAAAATTATGCCCAACAATCTAGTTCAATGTTTTTCATTTACTTAAGGTGACCACTACAATTCTGAGTCATGTATGAATTAAAGTCTTCTAAGTCTATAAATTGTAAGTAAACAAGTTAAGAGGAAGAAAAACATCAAAATGACCAAGTTGTCAAGTCAACCTGACATAACCTTTTATGGTAAGTAATACCGCAACAACATAGTTACTATGTAAATCACTATGATGCGGTAGAAATTAACCATTCTGATGAATTTACTTCTCAAAATATCATGCAACAGATAGACTGTTATAATGAGTAATAATGAGTAACATATTTGGCTTCATTTGCATTTTCCATCAAAATCAAAGTTGAAATTCCAGGATTTTACTAAATTGTCATGAGAATTCCCCTTGATCATTTACTTTGTATGACTAGACGGAGTTGTTAAAATTTTGGATCTTAAATCCAGATCCCATGAAAAATGGGGATAAAAAGTTACAAGGGGCCTATGCTTGCGTGCCATTTTAGATGTCCAGCTATATACATAACAAATTTCATCCAAATCTGTCCAGCCTTTTTAAGCAGTAACAAACTCATGCAAGCACATACTCACAAACTTTCACATTTATTATATTAGTAGGTTTATTAGCCTTATATTTTTTATTCAGAATTCTGATCTATTTTTGTGTCTTGTTCATCGTAGATCCAATTGTCCCTTCCCAAAGGTCTCGTCCAGCCTTTTCCATTCTCTTCTCTGTCGCATTTGATCCTGTACCACATCTTTCCTGCCACCTGGCATATAGGTATCATTGTTGTATTCTTCTGTGGTCTGCCTCTCCAACTCTGTCTTTCTCGCCACTCAATGAGTATTCTGCACCACTGTTGCTTTGCATACCACCATATGGAGGTATGCAACAGTGGTGCAGAAGATAATTTTACCTGACATGTATATTCATATTCATATTCATATTCATTTATTCGCTGCAACCATGGTATTACAAGGTGAAAAATAGATATTTCAGTTCTACATGGACCCTGCTAGGGCGAAGCAACAACTTATCCTTAACTTATTCTAGATTAATGCTATTATAGATTAATGCTATTATTATTATATGTAAATTGGATGATTTAAATATAATAAAATACCTATTTACGTTTTTTTATCATTAGAAATAAGATAAACAATCTTGATAGTCTTTTTATTTAAAAATGCTTTTAAAAAAATAATAACAATAACTATTAGTACTATTACTTATGAAACCAAAAGAATGTAAAGGACCATAATGTCCTTGTTAATTGTTACATATTTGCTGTGATTTATTTTTCAAGTGTTCTCAATAAAAAGACATGTGAGATCTTCTAATGCTAAAAAAACAATGGCCTCCATTGTTTTATCTTATAGGTCTCTGTTAAACAGGCAATTTATGTTTGTTCTTTCTTCTTTCTATAATGGACAACTAAGCATGTCCATGACACTATTTCATTACAGCATCTCAGCCATTTTTTCTCTTTATTTGAGGAAAACAAACAGCAACAATCATACATAAAGTTAATACATACATATCATCAGACATAGGAATCCGCAGGGCAAAATTGTTTGACAAGTAGAGAGTTCCTATATCAATAAACTCAACTATCGATGCTAGTTCTATATACCTACTAGTGATCACTCAAGGGTTTGCTTGTAAAAATATGTTTTTATTAAGAGTAAAAAAATAATAATTAAATAACTCAATACTCCTTCGTTTTTAAAAACAATTTTATAATTTTACTCTTCCCAATTTTTTCCTTTGTGAATGTCCCATTTACTATTGTTAAAGTAAACAACCAGAATTTGTTCCATATTTTTGGGCGTTAATTAATTAATTATCTAAAGAGGTTGAGATAATATTAACTATTTTGTAGTGCAATAGGTATTACGCCCTACCTTTATATAACCTAGCGATTATTTAAAATATGCTATTTTGAACAATAGAACAAAAAACACACAATGTTGGGGTGATCACTAGTATATAGAATGAGCACCGATAATTTAATTTGTCGATATAGGAAGTCCCTACCTGTCAACAAAATTTGCCCTGCGGATTCCTATGTCTGCATATCATAAACCAGCAAAGTTTTTACTCGTTGTTATCAATTTTTTTTCATTTTAAGGTATTTAATTAAAATAAACTTAATTGATTCCTCTGTGTAACGAAAGTTACCCATGTAGTTTGTGTGACTAACTTTTGTTACGCAAAGGACGCAATCGTGATTTTGTTTTAATTAAGGCTCTAATGTACATATGTACCTACACTCTTTTTGAAAACAACTCATATGAGTTGATTTCAAAAAAAGTGTACACAATTAAGGGATTTAATAAAAACAAAACTTAATTGATTCCTTTGTGTGACGAAAGTTACCCATATATTTTATACTAGCTTTTGCCCGCGACTCCGTCCGCGTGGAATTAGTAATTTGGGCAGCTTATTTTTTTTATCCAATTTGCTTTTTCATCGATCATGGCTCCCGAAACAGCACCCCCCCATCACCCCCCGCATCCCCCGCACCCTCTCCTTCCCCCGCACCGCCCCTGCCTCGATAAATGGGCTATAGATAGGAATGGGGTGTTAGAACACTGAAAGAATTTTTCAAATCGGAGCAGTATTTCCAGAGATTAGCATGTTCAAGCAAACAAACAAACAAACAAACAAACGAAAAATCTTATTATATATCCTATAGCCTTCCTCGATAAATGGGCTATCTAACACTGAAAAAACAAATCGGACCAGTAGTTTCTGAGATTAGCGCGTTCAAGCAAACAAACAAACAAACAAATATTATTATATAGCCTATAGCCTACCTCGATAAATGGGCTATCTAACACTGAAAGAATTTTTCAAATCGGACCAGTAGTTCCTGAGATTAGCGTGTACAAACAAACAAACAAACTCTTCAGCTTTATTATATTAGTATAGATGACTAACTTTCGTAGCACAAAGGAAACAATTGTGATTTGGTTTTGATTAAGCCCTTAACTATGTACAATTTCTTTGAAAACAATCCGTATATCTACACTTCTAAGGAAAATATCATACACAAAAAAAAAAAACAAGAATAGGAATATGTGTTTGCCTTTTTTTCATGATATTATAAAATACATACATACTTACATTTTAGTACAGGTAAACATGAAGTATTTTGTTTGTAAACAGCCATTCATTGGATCTTTTCCAAATACTAAATTATTCCCAGAACTGTTATTTGTGAATCATTTAATATATCAATAACAGGATCCTTGCTGTTATTTGTGAACAAACAGACACAAACACTTGACTAACATACTAGTAGGTATAAATTCTAATATCTTAAACAAGCAATTCTTGTTTATTTATTTATTTTGGGGATATTTCGTACTAAATACAAACTGAAATATAGATGCACAGAAAAAACCCCAGAAAAAATACCAATGCCATGACCCAGGTCCTCAGCATTCCGTGCCGTGTGCCATACCCCTACACCACCACTGGTCTAGAGATTAGACACGAATTTTCCCTATACATCATACATTTCAGTCTGCTAAATCATCACCTTATGCAGTGACAAGTGTGCAGTGACGTAAAAGTAATAAAAAAATGAAGTTGAAAAAATAAATACAAAAAGATACTTCATAGCTAACTTATTTTGGGGATCTTGGAAACTGCTAAATCTTTTACGAAAATTTTGAAATTGTCATTAATTCCGGTTTGATAAATACAGAACATGGTTTTAGGTGCATCTCTTAGTGTCAGCATTGCCAGGCATTCCAATTTTTGGGCTATTTTGTATCCCAGAATGAAACCAAATATTTAAAAATCGCTGATTTTTTTACATTTTTTTTTGTATGAAAATCCCCTTTTTTTACTCAAAAAGTTTAAAATCCCGCGTAAAAATCTGGCAACGTTGGTTAGTGAGGTCACGTAAAAAATGTAGGCAAGTCTACCTATCATGTGTAAACACAAATTATCCTCTTTATGACTTTTCTTTTACCTAAAAGTTTTTATAATTTTATAATTTTGACAAGGAAATACGGAGTACCGTGGGAGCCTCCACAGTATTGAAATATTTACACACACCACGAAAGCATGTATTAAGTACTCCATGAATCACATTTCACAGAAATATTGTGACTATTGACACGTGATATGACTCATAGCACTTGAACTTAAAAAAATGTCTGAACATCACAAATGTAAGGAAGCTACTTTCCTGCAGGTTAGCAACACACTTGTATCGGGTCGGTTAATGTAAGACCGAGTATTTCTCGACCCTGAATATATGAGCTGATAATTCACGCCCTCGTATAATTTGCCAAATGGCTTTGAATTTAGATCGTGCATTATTTTCACTCATTCAGCGTCGACAAATAAGATGTCGTACAATAACTGCACTCCAATCGGCGACGTAGCGCGTCTGCTGATTATTTGTAACTTATTGACTTTTTTTAGAACTATCGATTTATTCTATCGTTTTAGTCTATCGAATCGTTTCTATGAACACAAATCTAATCTAATTGAATACAAGTGGCTGCCAAGCACCAGCAGATCCTGCGCTCCTGGTTCCTGCGCTCTGACTTCTGGCCGGAGGGTGTGGTGTTCCCAGGGGGGGCACACTTACATATATCACACTTTTCATGCGACTACTGCGATCTCTGGTTGTTTTGTAAAGAACTAAATTAGCGGCCATCTTGGTTGACTTGTCAAACCTGTCAGTTGTCATTCATCGGCCATGGCTATGGCGTACCAAATTGTACGGTCAAGGACTTTAATTGATAGGCCACTTGCCAATGTTCGTATTTTAGCCGTATAGTGCAAATCGGGTTTAGCCGCTTATACTTCGTATATGCTGATTTGAATTAGACGGCTAAAATACGAATAGTGGCAATTAGCCTATCAATTAAAATTACGCGTAATTATAGCAGTACATCACTACCAACATATACATATAGATAGGTATACATCTATAGATACGTCACATTAGTTCTTGACCAGGGCGTAGGGCGGCAGCACCTTCCATACATGCATATTTGACCATAGGGTTGCCACTCTTGTTCATATAATATTACAATACTCTTTGGGTGTTCCGTCGTTTTACCCCAGCGCCACACATAGCACAAATGTTTGAACATATTTATTTGATCACATGTGTAGCACCGGTATTTGCTTATTTGTTCAATAGAACAACCATACAATCAACCATAGATCAAATATGTGTTGAAACATTTGTAATATGTGTGGCGCCGGGGTTAGGGAAGCGAGACGATTTTGAAAAACTCGTAAGAGCCTGTCCGCACAGCGATATTTCACCGCGAGGTTTTTTTATTCGTAACTCTGTAACACATTGAATCTTACGGATGTAGCCGCACCGGCGTTAAAAGAATCGCTCGGAAAATCCCTTCCGGGTCATGGGTGTTCGTATGACTGAATGTCCAAATAGTTCGATTACCTGGCCCTATACTACGAAGCGCGATATTCGAACTTCGTTTCATGCCGTTCCGCTCACGCTAATGGTATTTATTACGAGAGTGAGAGGGACCGCATGATCCGAACTTCGAACTTCGAATTTCGGAGTAACCCCCTTGTGTTAAATAATACTAGTGTCAAAATGCACAACAGACATATAATACGATTGTTTGAATGAACGATTGTTATATACATTAAATAGTCGTAAAGATAATTTCAGAACAAGCCAGTATCTAATATACTAATTGTTTCAAAGTGCAAGTGTTAGAACGATCAAGTGTCAGAATGTATAAAATCATAATGACATCTTTGATATGCCGAATGAGAGTCAAAATGTACAGTTTGTATCAGTGTCATAATTCATAATGACTAATACTTAATGTGTGTGAACCTAGCATATCAATTTCTAGAATCTCAAAATGTAATCGCAGTTCTAGTAGCATCCCGAATAGTTCTACAGTTCTGCATAATTATTTTTTATAGTTCAGCTCAAATAAATAAAAAAATCGATTTTATAAAAATGAGATGCTAACTTCACATTGAACATGTCAGCATCTCAGCAGTTCTGGGTTTCTAGACCACTAATACGTAAGGAAATGCATAGTTCTACAGTTCTCGATAAATTTTATAGATAGTTCTGGCAAGTTTAAAAAAAAAAAAGCAAAACAAAAAATGAGATGCTAACTTCACATTGAACATGTCAGCATCTCAGCAGTTTTGGGTTTCTAGACCACTAATACGTAAGGAAATGCATAGTTCTACAGTTCTCGATGAATTATATACATAGTTCTGGTAAGTTTTCAAACAAAAATAAAAAAAATATTAACTTTGCGTCAAAAACGTCAGCGTCTCAAGAGTTCTCGATTGCTAGACCACTAATACGTAAGAATATGCATAGTTCTACGGTTCTAGATACATTTTATAGATAGTTCTGGTAAGTCTTCAAACAAAATAAAAATAAAAATGCTAA
This sequence comes from Archips crataeganus, assembly GCA_947859365.1. Taxonomy (NCBI): domain Eukaryota; kingdom Metazoa; phylum Arthropoda; class Insecta; order Lepidoptera; family Tortricidae; genus Archips; species Archips crataeganus. The sequence goes on along the minus strand of OX402053.1, from coordinate 1,876,557 downwards.
TTTTGGGTTAAAAACGTCAGCATCTCGAGAGTTCTCGATTGCTAGACCACTAATACGTAAGAATATGCATAGTTCTACAGTTCTAGATACATTTTATAGATAGTTCTGGTAAGTTTTCAATGAAAATTAAAAATAATGCTAACTTTGCGACAAAAACGTCAGCATCTCAAGAGTTCTCGATTGCTAGACCACTAATACGTAAGAATATGCATAGTTCTACAGATCTAGATACATTTTATAGATAGTTCTGGTAAGTTTTCAAACAAAAATAAAAAAAATGCTAACATTGCGACAAAAACGTCAGCATCTCAAGAGTTCTAGATTGGTAGACCACTCATACGTAAGAAAATGCATAGTTCTACAGTTCTCGATAAATTTCATAGATAGTTCTGATAAGTTTTCAAACAAAAATAAAAAAAATGCTAACTTTGCGTCAAAACGTCAGCATCTCAAGAGTTCTCGATTGCTAGACCACTAATACGTAAGAATATGCATAGTTCTACAGTTCTAGATACATTTTATAGATAGTTCTGGTAAGTTTTCAAACAAAAATAAAAAAAATGCTAACATTGCGACAAAAACGTCAGCATCTCAAGAGTTCTCGATTGCTAGACCACTAATACGTAAGGAAATGCATAGTTCTACAGTTCTAGATATATTTTATAGATAGTTCTGGTAGAATTTCAAACAAAAATAAAAAAAATGCTTACTTTGCGTCAAAAACGTCAGCATCTCAAGAGTTCTCGATTGCTAGACCACTAATACGTAAGGAAATGCATAGTTCTACAGTTCTAGATACATTTTATAGATAGTTCTGGTAGAATTTCAAACAAAAATAAAAAAAATGCTAACTTTGCGTCAAAAACGTCAGCATCTCAAGAGTTCTCGATTGCTAGACCATAAATACGTAATAATATGCATAGTTCTACAGTTCTAGATATATTTTATAGATAGTTCTGGTAAGTTTTCAAACAAAAATAAAAAAAATAATAACATTGCGACAAAAACGTCAGCATCTCAAGAGTTCTCGATTGGTAGACCACTCATACGTAAGAAAATGCATAGTTCTACAGTTCTCGATAAATTTCATAGATAGTTCTGATAATTTTTCAAACAAAAATAAAAAAAATGCTAACTTTGCGTCAAAACGTCAGCATCTCAAGAGTTCTCGATTGCTAGACCACTAATACGTAAGAATATGCATAGTTCCACAGTTCTAGATACATTTTATAGATAGTTCTGGTAAGTTTTCAAACAAAAATAAAAAAAATGCTAACATTGCGACAAAAACGTCAGCATCTCAAGAGTTCTCGATTGCTAGACCACTAATACGTATGAACATGCATAGTTCTACAGTTCTCGATACATTTTATAGATAGTTCTGGTAAGTTTTCAAACAAAAATAAAAAAAATGCTAACTTTGCGACAAAAACGTCAGCATCTCAACAGTTCTCGATTACTAGACCACTAATACGTATGAATATGCATATTTCTACAGTTCTCGATACATTTTATACATAGTTCTGGTAAGTTTTCAAACAAAAATAAAAAAATGCTAACATTGCGTCAAAAACGTCAGCATCTATATAGTTCTCGATTGCTAGACCACTAATACGTAAGGAAATGCATAGTTCTACAGTTCTCGATACATTTTATAGATAGTTCTGGTAAGTTTTCAAACAAAAATAAAAAAAATGCTAACATTGCGACAAAAACGTCAGCATCTCAAGAGTTCTCGATTGCTAGACCACTAATACGTATGAATATGCATAGTTCTACAGTTCTCGATGCATTTTATAGATAAATCTGGTAGAATTTCAAACAAAAATAAAAAAAATGCTAACTTTGCGTCAAAACGTCAGCATCTCAAGAGTTCTCGATTGCTAGATCATAAATACGTAAGAATATGCATAGTTCTACAGTTCTAGATACATTTTATAGATAGTTGTGGTAAGTTTTCAAACAAAAATAAAAAAATGCTAACATTGCGACAAAAACGTCAGCATCTCAAGAGTTCTCGATCGCTAGACCACTAATACGTATGAATATGCATAGTTCTTCAGTTCTCGATAAATTTCATAGATAGTTCTGATAAGTTTTAAACACAAATAAAAAAAATGCTAACTTTGCGTCAAAAACGTCAGCATCTCAAGAGTTCTCGACTGCTAGACCATAAATACGTAAGAATATGCATAGTTCTACAGTTCTAGATATATTTTATAGATAGTTCTGGTAAGTTTTCAAACAAAAATAAAAAAAAATGCTAACATTGCGACAAAAACGTCAGCATCTCAAGAGTTCTCGATTGCTAGACCACTAAAACGTAAGGAAATGCATAGTTCTACAGTTCTAGATACATTTTATAGATAGTTCTGGTAAGTTTACAAACAAACATAAAAAAAATGCTAACATTGCGACAAAAACGTCAGCATCTCAAGAGTTCTCGATTGCTAAACCACTAATACGTATAAATATGCATAGTTCTACAGTTCTCGATACATTTTATAGATAGTTCTGGTAGACTTTCAAACATCTACAGTTCTCGATACATTTTATAGATAGTTCTGGTAAGTTTTCAAACAAAAATAAAAAAAATGCTATTTTTGCGACAAAAACGTCAGCATCTCAAGAGTTCTCGATTGCTAGACCACTAATACGTAAGAACATGCATAGTTCTACAGTTCTAGATACATTTTATAGATAGTTCTGGTAAGTTTTCAAACAAAAATAAAAAAAAATGCTAACATTGCGACAAAAACGTCAGCATCTCAAGAGTTCTCGATTGCTAGACCACTAATACGTATGAATATGCATAGTTCTACAGTTCTCGATAAATTTCATAGATAGTTCTGATAAGTTTTCAAACAAAAATAAAAAAATGCTAACTTTGCGTCAAAAACGTCAGCATCTCAAGAGTTCTCGATTGCTGGACCACTAATTCGTAAGAATATGCATAGTTCTACAGTTCTAGATACATTTTATAGATAGTTCTGGTAGACTTTCAAACAAAATAAAAAAAATGCTAATTTTGCGTTAAAAACGTCAGCATCTCGAGAGTTATCGATTGCTAGACCACTAATACGTAAGAATATGCATAGTTCTACAGTTCTAGATACATTTTATAGATAGTTCTTGTAAGTCTTCAAACAAAATAAAAAAAAAAGCTTATTTTGCGTTAAAAACGTCAGAAAATACATCGTCTTAAATTGTTTGATACTCCATGTTGACAGTATCTACTTACAGTACATACAGTAATATTTTTAGACCCTGTATAGCATCTCAGATGTTATGGGAGGCAACACTACAAATATGTAGTTTTGGGATAAAAATAAAACATATAGCATATTTAGCGATATTATGTGACTCTATTTAGAGTTCTACATAACATCTCAGCTGTTTTGGATGGTTAGTAAGAGAATACAAACAAAAATGCAGGTTTGCGCTGTCCGGACGCGAATCGAAGAAGCATGAAATCAACATATATTAGTTATTAATATTACATTTGAATTGTTCGAATTTTTTTAAAAGTTCTAGCTATATGCCGCCTCGACTGTTTTCAATATCTAGACTACAAACTCATAATAAAATTTTCGATACACTATGTTTGCTTTACTGATAGTTTAAAAAATATTTAATTTTAATGATAGATGATGATGCTAAGACCTGTATAGATAATGTGTCAAACATGCACCCTGCAAGGGCATTGCAACATAATACCAAATCTAACTTAGCTATTCTTTACCTTCAGACAAATATATGTATTTTTTCGATACTATATGTAGCCCAGTTTTGTACAGCATCGCAACTGTTATGGGCCGCAACACTACCAACACGAATGAAAATGTAGCGTTTCACTGTATAGGTGCAAAACAGCAACAATTATGCCATAAAAATAAAAATTAAAAGCTGCATATAGATGCACGATAAGACATTGCTGAGTTTTATTCAGAATCTCAGCTGCTATATGCGGCAACACTACAAATACCAATGAAAATGTAGCGTTTCACTGCCTTAATAATAATAATAAAATATTATTTATTTCGATTAACTTAGATTCATAGTGTTAGTTAGTAGTAACAATAAACTTAGAAACTATGTTAGCAGGTGTTGGTAGTTTAATATTATTAATAAATAGTAGCCCTAAGCGTTCTACAGGTACTGTCATGGTTAATGAAATAATGAAAAACAGCAATAGTTTTGTCGTAATAAATATAACATACAAGATAGAGCGCAGTGGCGAAGGGTACCTACTAACAACCCGATTCCCACCGGGTTGTCTAAATTTACGAAGTTACCAAAAGCTTCTCTTCCGTTACTGCACTTTCAAGAAATTTTCACGCCCCGCCACCGATAGAGCGTTATGTAATGACTTTGTGTAGAGTTCTGCGTAGCGTCTCAGCAGTTCTCGAAAGTTCGACCACAAACGCATGAGAAATTTCAATGTCCTTGATTTTTTGATACAATGTGTTAATAGTACTGATAGCGTACATAAAGACAATAGCTGCGAACTATGGCTCCTTAAAATGGGCAATAGACGCTTTTGCAAACATTATTTTTTATATATTTAATTTTGTACTGCCCCTGTTGTTATGAATGTACGGTTTCGTTTACCATAACTGGAAATAGCTTTCCAGAGCAAGAACTTTTTGAGAAACACATCTTTTTTTAACTTGCAGTCTTCAGGTGCCTCTTTGCGAGTCTTAAAAGTGGAGAATTCCTGCCCCGATAACTGCTTTTATGTATGTTTCATCAATCATCTAACACGACGCATCCAAACTTAGTTAAGAAATGATTTTACAATACAATTTTCTTGGCCTACGCTTTGATAATAGTTTTTATTTTGCATCGCGACCCGGTGCAGCTTGAGCCTTATAATATTTTAGTCTAGCTCTTGACGTAACTTGGTGTTCATAATACTGCGACATTCGTACTTTTTTGAGACACCACGTAAAGAAAGCTTCGGATTTTTTGGTCTTTCACTCCTTGTTTTTCTCCACTCCCTGGTTTCCGTTCTAATGTCACAAGTTTCCGAAACTTTTTCAAAACAGAACAGACAGTGCGTGGATTGAGGGAATTTTAATTGAGGCGGCAACACTACAAATACGAATGAAAATGTAGCATCTGGATGCAAAACAGCAACAGTTTTGGCATAAAAATAAAACATATGGTATATTCGCTATATGATAGATATGAATATAACTTTTATGTAGAGTTGAACATAACATCTTAGCTGTTTTGGATGGCTAGTAAGAGAATACAAATAAAAATGCAGGTTTGCGCTGCCCGGACGCGAATCGAAGAAGCATGAAATCAACATACAGGGTTATTTTTAATTCACTGACATCCTCTTAACCCTGAATTCCTATCACTCAAACAAATGTTTTTTGTTTTACGACTTTTTTAAATCAAGCACTTTTTTTCCCAACACAGAGTATCGTAAAAATAAGAGGTACTTAATCTCAAATTTACAAAACGTTATTACACCAAAGATATTAAGTTATGACAAAAGCCGTAAAACAAAAAAACATTTGTTTAAGTGGTAGGAGTTTAGGGTTAAAAGGATGCTAGTGAATTACAAATAACCCTGTAATACAACAGTAGAAACAGTTTTTTTGTTGCAAATTATCCTAATTGGATCGGCAATAGGTATTTCTCAAATTTTGAAGCTAGAGGAACGATAAAATAAAATAAAATAAATACTCGTGACTATGAGTGAAAATCACGAAAGTTTAAAACAGTATAAAATAAATACAATAAGATACGACGCCTGTTATTATTGATTAACAGTAGCGATGCAAATATAACAATTTGTGCTCCTATTAAAGAATTATCTTGTGTAATCTATACATATAAAATCCTTTGTCCTGACTGACTGACGGATCAACGCACAGCCTAAACCGCTGATCGTAGAGACCTGAAACTTGGAGGGTGTGTTCTTTGTATGACGTAGGCATCCGATAAGAAAGGATTTTTCGTAGTTCTACTCCTAAGGGGGTAAAAAAGGGGGGCAAAGTTTGTATGGGACAACGTGATTCCTTGGTCCAATCTACTTAAAATTTTGCATAAACATTCTATAACAGAATTGATGGAAGACGTGTTTCGTATTTTATTGAAATTCATCCCTTGGGGTGATTTGCTTCGAAGTTGATATCAATACTCCTTAGTGCTTTTGATTTAAATTACTTTTTATTTTGACACAATGTAAACGAAACGAAACTTCAAATTTTGCAAACCATTTGTCTACGTTTGTCAACCACTCACTTCCTGATCTGATCTCTGATAAGAACAAATAATTATATGTATAAGTATTTGCATTTCACCAAGCTTTTGCTTTTACAAGCGCAGCGTGGGACGTCCACCAACGAGATGGACGGACGTTTTGGTGAAGGCCGCAGGTTCAGGGTGGATGCAAGTCGCTTCCAACCGTAATGATTGGGCGTCAATGAGGGAGGCCTATGTCCAGCAGTGGAGGTCTTACGGCTGAAATGATGATGATGAAGCTTTTATGAGAGTTCAACCTTTTTTGAATAAAATCGAATTGAGTATTCAATTCAAACATCATTGTTGAACTCGCATAAAAGCTGGTGCAATGCAAATACATATAAAATGCTTTGGCCTGAAGTCCTAAATGACTGACTGGCGGATTAACGCACAGCCTAAACCGCTGTATGTAGAGACCTGAAACTTGGAGGATGTGTTCTTTTTATGACGTAGGCATCCGATAAGAAAGAATTTTCCGGAATTCCCACGGGATAAGGAATATACGGGATGTATATATTTCATCAATCAAGAGTGATCCTATCCCCATAACGAAGATTACTAAACTGTTCAAATTGGGCATGCAAGTAGACTACTTATTAGAAGAGGTATAAAGCTAATTTCAATAATTTTGAAAATTCCCACAGGATAAGGATAAATCAGGATTTATATACTCAAATCAACTGGATCCTATCTCCGTGACTACAATTACTACACTTTTCAAATTCAGTAAATGGTCATACATAACAGCAAAAAAAAAGTTATTGCAGGATTTTTGGAAATTTCTGTGGGATAGATAATCTCTGAAACTTCCGAGCCGATTAAAAAAAATCTTTTACCAGTAAAAAGTTACACTATCCTTTATTGACATAGGCTACTTTTTCCGGGAAAATGCAAAATTCCCAAGGGATAGAAAAAAAAATCTACTTCGGAGCTCATTTTAAAATGTCATTCACCAATAGAAAAGATACATTGTCCTTGAATAACATAGGATGCTATTTTCCAGATAAATGCAAAATTCCTTCGGTATAGAAAATAGTAAATTTAACTTCGGGGCTGAGTTTAAAAAAAAATACCAATAGAAAGCTACACTATCCTTTATTGGTATAGGCTAGGCTATCTATTATTTATTCGGTAAAATGCAAAATTCCCGTGGGATAGAAAGAAGCGAATATCACTTGCGGGCTGATTTGAAAATTTCTTTCACCAATAAGAAGCTACACCAACCATTATTTACATAGACTACTTTTTTCCGTGAAAAAACAAAATTCCCACGGGAATAAAATAAGTGAATTCAACTACGGGGCTGATTTAAAAACTTCTTTTACCGGTTGAAAGCTACAACTTTAAGGACATAGGCTACTTTTTCTCGGGGAAAATGCAAAATTTCCGCGGGATAAAAATAAGCGAAAATTTGCATAGAATAAGGACAAATTTGTTGAAATTCCCACGGGATAGAGAATAAACGGGATTTATAATATTCACTAACTGATACTGATGATGATGATTTTTGTTTTATACAATAAAAGAGATGAAGAAGCTTTACCACAAATTGGAATTCTACGCGGACGAAGTCGCGGGCAAAAGCTAGTCTAATATATAAAGCCAGCCAAGTGCGAGTCGGACTCGCGCATGAAGGGTTCCGTACCATTACCTAAAAAAACGGCAAAAAAATCACATTTGTTGTAAGGGAGCCCCCCTTTAATATTTGTTTTATTTTAATTTAATTATTTATTTTTAAAGTGAATATGTGCCTCCTTTTAGACGTGACATGTGATTGATTATGATTATTCTAAGTTAAATTATTATAGAGAACTACTAACATTACCTAATAAGTGACTATGTATTACTAACAATAATGGATTGAAAAGTCTGAATAAATATTCATATTATTATTATTAATATATAACTAAATATTCTTTGAATATTTCAAGCGTCTACATGATGCCGTTATCTATGTCGAGCAAAAACGAGCAAAAAAATCACGTTTGTTGTATGGGAGCCCCCTTAAATATTTATTTTTATCTGTTTTTTCGTGTTTGTTGTTATAGCGGCAACCGAAATACATCATCTGTGAAAATTTGAACTGTCTAGCTTTCACGGTTCATGAGATAAAGCCTGGTGACAGACGGACGGACAGCGAAGTCTCAGTAATAGGTTCTCGTTTTTACCCTTAGGGTACGGAACCCTAAAAAACCACGTGTCACGGTGTTTGTTATCGAACTCCTCCGAAACGGCTTGACCGATTTTTAACCCCCGACACAAAAAGAGGGGTGTTAAAAGTTTGACCGCTATGTGTGTGTGTGTGTGTGTGTGTGTGTGTGTGTGTGTGTGTGTGTGTGTGTGTGTCTGTCTGTCTGTCTGTCTGTGGCATCATAACTCTAAGGCTGCGTATCCACCGGAGCTGTGTGAGGATGCGTTGCGAGGGATGTGTTTGTCATGACATGAACCAATAGAAACACTTCATTTAACAGGTCCTAAGTGAATGAAGTGTTTCTATTGGTTCGTGACAACACATCCCTCGCAACGCATCCTCGCACATCTCTGGTGGAAACGCAGCCTTAAACGGGTGAAACGATTTGGATGCGGTTTTTTTATTTGAATGCAGGTTTAGATATTTTTCATCAAAATTTGTCCAGCCGTTTCAAAGTTATCAGCTCTTTGGCATGCTGCGGAAGGGATCTTAGACTTAATTGCGTTGGGGGTTTTTAAAATTTTTAATTTAAAGTTTTATTAAATTTTTTGTTCATATTCGGTAAGTCGTAGGCTATTTTTTATCTACCTCTAAATATATATAAAAAGAAACTGACTGACTGACTGACTGACATATCAACGCACAGCCCAAACCACTGGGCCTAGAGATTCCAAATTTGGCATGTAGTCCTTATACGGTCTAGGGGTGCACTAAGAAAGGATTTTTCAAAATTCAATCCCTAAGGGGGTGAAACGGGCGTTCAAAGTTTGTATGGGGAAACAAGATTAGTTTGACAATTTTATTCGAAACTTCACAGAAGTACTCCTAATGATAAATGAGTAAACACGTAAAATATTAGGGGACAATCTTACACAAATCGACCTAGTCCGAAACTAAGCAAAGCTTGTACTATGGGTACTAGACGACGATAAACATACTTGTATAGATAAATAAATACTTAAATACATAGAAAACATCCACAACTCAGGAACAAATATTCGTGCTCATCACACAAATAAATGCCCTTACCGGGATTCGAACCCAGGACTTCTTGCTTCGTAGGCAGGGTCACTACCAATTAGGCTAAAGCGGTCGTTAAAACGTGTTTCAGGTTTTTTGAGAATTCAACCCCTAAAAGGGGGGAAAGGGGGTAACAAATTCTGATAATCAACATGGGTGTTGTTTCTATGGTTTATCGGGTCGCTGGTTATGAAAACAACAACGGTTTTAAAATCCGACGTGGCATACGTAAAATACCATCTCCCTGGATGGGGTGCGATGGGGTTGAAATGTCTAAATATCAATATGGGTGTCGTTTTTAAGGTTTTTTTGGACGTTAATTACGAAAATGACATCACAAGAGAGTACCTAACGACAAAATGAGTAAACTCGTGTTTCAGATTTTGTTTTTGGGATCTTAACCCCTAAAAGGGGGATATGTGGTGATAAAGTCTTAAATCAACATGGGTATTGTTTCTATGGTTTATCGGGTCGCTGATTACGAAAACATGAACGATTTTAAAATCCAACGTGTCGGACGTGAAATACCTGTTGAGGTGCGATCGGGTTGAAATGTCTAAATATCAATATGGGAGTCATTTTTATGGTTTTTTAGGACGTTAATTACCTATGAAAATGGCATCGATTTTAAAATTTAATATTGTGGACATGAAAATTCTTTAAAGTATGTGTGCCAAATTGCAATTCAATCGGTTCAGTAGTGTCGGAGCAAATGGGTTATAACAGACAGACTTACAGACAGCCAAACGTGATCCTATAAGGGTTCTATTTTTGCTTTTGAGGTATTGAACAAGACCAGCGTTATCCTAATAGATTTTTAGGGTTCCGTACCTCAAAAGGAAAAACCGAACCCTTATAGGATCACTTTGTTGTCCGTCCGTTCGTCTGTCAAGACCCTTTTTCTCAGGAACGCGAGGAGGTATCAAGCTGAAATTTATATCATATATACAAGTCTACTGTCCCTTTAACCTGTGAAAAAATCGAACTTCTAAGCCAACGCAATCAAAAGATATAGCCGTTTATGCCGCAAATTTCCGCAAATTTTCGAAACTCGCAAGGGAAAGCACGATAGCCTAAGAAAAATTGCCACCAGCGTTTTTGGGTCGAAACTATAATCAAACGATGCTTTTTGAGGAGGTAATGCCCTGCACAAAGTTTCATCACTCTGTTACCCCCTGGGGGTGAAAAACACCCGAATAACCCTAAAATAATTAATCTATCTACTTATCTATATGATGGATGCCGTCTCTTTTCATTCGGATAAAACAAACAAAGACGGCATCACAGATGGTTCATCCTGGTTTGGCATAAGTACTTCTGTAACTACCTAATAATTCTTTGTGGCATAATCTATGCAGCCATAATCAGGGTTCGAATGGATAATTATCATGATGATTATTATGGTAATAACTATAACTATAACTTTACAATAACAAAAATTTCGCTTGTGATGTAAACAGTATCTATTCGAACGTGTATTTCCGGACTTCCTTTTAGGACAACAAATAAGTTCTGTTACATCTACAGCAGCAACAAAGCCAATGGAAGTAGAATCATCATCGGTTGACGATAGTCCTTTGGCTTCTTTGGTCAATTCAATTTCATTTAATTATAATATCTAATCTTTAACCTTTAACCTTAATAACTAAGTTCTTAAACTAATGTATCAGATCTCATGTAGAGCACGTGTAGAGCCAAACTTCTATTTATACACGCCCTAACTCTACAAGCCCTAACCTCACAAACTATAGATACGTACACCTTAGTCAAAATATGTGGCTTGGCCGTTTTATTACTACAAGAACTATTACTTATACGGGTGCGTCCACAATGTTTATATGATGGACACCGCCTGATGTTGCAGCCAGAGTCGACTCCTCTTAAAGGAACTAACTCCTCAATAGTTGATAGCGCAGATACGAAACTTTACATGTACGTTCTAACTTGATGAGAGACTAAAGTATATAGCTAAAAAGTTTTAAGCAAAATAAATTAATGAAACATTTAAAAATAAAGCTTGCACTCCATCCATCCCCGGCCACCACAAACATGCATTTTCGTTTATATTCTTACCCTAGCCGTCGAAAACAGCTGAGATCCTATGCATAACTCTTCACAGAGACATAACATGTCACTCTAGACACTATTCTCACCAAGCAAGAGGAAGCGTTTAGCTATCGACTATTTTCTCGATCAAGAAACGAACAAAAGATAAGTTCCCGTGTCGGTAAAAAAGAGAGATATGTTTATCGATCGATGTGTGTTGATCGCTGACTGTACACACACACTGCCGGCGAGGACTCTCTTCACTAGTTGATGATAAAATGTATCGAGAACTGTAGAACTATATATATTCCTACGCGTTAGTGGTCTAAACAATCGAGAACTCTTGAGATGCTGACGTTTTGACGCTAAGTTAGCATTTATTTTTATTTTTGTTTGAAAACTTACCAGAACTATCTATGAAATTTATCGAGAACTGTAGAACTATGCATTTTCTTACGTATGAGTGGTCTACCAATCGAGAACTCTTGAGATGCTGACGTTTTTGTCGCAATGTTAGCATTTTTTTTATTTTTGTTTGAAAACTTACCAGAACTATCTATAAAATGTATCGAGAACTGTAGAACTATGCATATTCATACGTATTAGTGGTCTAGCAATCGAGAACTCTTGAGATGCTGACGTTTTTGTCGCAATGTAAGCATTTTTTTATTTTTGTTTGAAAACTTACCAGAACTATCTATAAAATGTATCTAGAACTGTAGAAATATGCATATTCTTACGTATTTATGGTCTAGCAATCGAGAACTCTTGAGATGCTGACGTTTTGACGCAAAGTTAGCATTTTTTTTTATTTTTGTTTGAAAACTTACCAGAACTATCTATAAAATGTAGCGAGAACTGTAGAACTATGCATATTCATACGTATTAGTGGTCTAGCAATCGAGAACTCTTGAGATGCTGACGTTTTTGTCGCAATGTTAGCATTTTTTTATTTTTGTTTGAAAACTTACCAGAACTATCTATAAAATGTACCTAGAACTGTAGAACTATGCATATTCTTACGTATTTATGATCTAGCAATCGAGAACTCTTGAGATGCTGACGTTTTGACGCAAAGTTAGCATTTTTTTTATTTTTGTTTGAAAACTTACCAGAACTATCTATAAAATGTATCTAGAACTGTAGAACTATGCATATTCTTACGTATTAGTGGTCTAGCAATCGAGAACTCTTGAGATGCTGACGTTTTGACGCAAAGTTAGCATTTTTTTTATTTTTGTTTGAAGACTTACCAGAACTATCTATAAAATGCATCGAGAACTGTAGAACTATGCATATTCATACGTATTAGTGGTCTAGCAATCGAGAACTCTTGAGATGCTGACGTTTTTGTCGCAATGTTAGCATTTTTTTATTTTTGTTTGAAAACTTAACAGAACTATCTATAAAATGTATCTAGAACTGTAGAACTATGCATATTCTTACGTATTTACGGTCTAGCAATCGAGAACTCTTGAGATGCTGACGTTTTGACGCAAAGTTAGCATTTTTTTTATTTTTGTTTGAAAACTTATCAGAACTATCTATAAAATGTATCTAGAACTGTAGAACTATGCATTTCCTTACGTTTTAGTGGTCTAGCAATCGAGAACTCTTGAGATGCTGACGTTTTTGTCGCAATGTTAGCATTTTTTTTTATTTTTGTTTGAAAACTTACCAGAACTATCTATAAAATGTATCTAGAACTGTAGAACTATGCATATTCTTACGTATTAGTGGTCTAGCAATCGAGAACTCTTGAGATGCTGATGTTTTTGTCGCAATGTTAGCATTTTTTTTTATTTTTGTTTGAAAACTTATCAGAACTATCTATGAAATTTATCGAGAACTGTAGAACTATGCATATCCTTACGTATTAGTGGTCTAGCAATCGAGAACTCTTGAGATGCTGACGTTTTTGTCGCAATGTTAGCATTTTTTTTATTTTTGTTTGAAAACTTACCAGAACTATCTATAAAATGTACCTAGAACTGTAGAACTATGCATATTCTTACGTATTTATGATCTAGCAATCGAGAACTCTTGAGATGCTGACGTTTTGACGCAAAGTTAGCATTTTTTTATTTTTGTTTGAAAACTTACCAGAACTATCTATAAAATGTATCTAGAACTGTAGAACTATGCATATTCTTACGTATTAGTGGTCTAGCAATCGAGAACTCTTGAGATGCTGACGTTTTGACGCAAAGTTAGCATTTTTTTTATTTTTGTTTGAAAACTTACCAGAACTATCTATAAAATGTATCTAGAACTGTAGAACTATGCATATTCTTACGTATTAGTGGTCTAGCAATCGAGAACTCTCGAGATGCTGACGTTTTTAACCCAAAATTAGCATTTTTATTTTTATTTTGTTTGAAGACTTACCAGAACTATCTATAAAATGCATCGAGAACTGTAGAACTATGCATATTCATACGTATTAGTGGTCTAGCAATCGAGAACTCTTGAGATGCTGACGTTTTTGTCGCAATGTTAGCATTTTTTTATTTTTGTTTGAAAACTTAACAGAACTATCTATAAAATGTATCTAGAACTGTAGAACTATGCATATTCTTACGTATTTACGGTCTAGCAATCGAGAACTCTTGAGATGCTGACGTTTTGACGCAAAGTTAGCATTTTTTTTATTTTTGTTTGAAAACTTATCAGAACTATCTATAAAATGTATCTAGAACTGTAGAACTATGCATTTCCTTACGTTTTAGTGGTCTAGCAATCGAGAACTCTTGAGATGCTGACGTTTTTGTCGCAATGTTAGCATTTTTTTTTATTTTTGTTTGAAAACTTACCAGAACTATCTATAAAATGTATCTAGAACTGTAGAACTATGCATATTCTTACGTATTAGTGGTCTAGCAATCGAGAACTCTTGAGATGCTGATGTTTTTGTCGCAATGTTAGCATTTTTTTTTATTTTTGTTTGAAAACTTATCAGAACTATCTATGAAATTTATCTAGAACTGTAGAACTATGCATTTCCTTACGTATTAGTGGTCTAGCAATCGAGAACTCTTGAGATGCTGACGTTTTTGTCGCAATGTTCGCATTTTTTTTATTTTTGTTTGAAAACTTACCAGAACTATCTATAAAATGTATCTAGAACTGTAGAACTATGCATATTCTTACGTATTTATGGTCTAGCAGTCGAGAACTCTTGAGATGCTGACGTTTTTGACGCAAAGTTAGCATTTTTTTTATTTGTGTTTAAAACTTATCAGAACTATCTATGAAATTTATCGAGAACTGAAGAACTATGCATATTCATACGTATTAGTGGTCTAGCAATCAAGAACTCTTGAGATGCTGACGTTTTTGTCGCAATGTTAGCATTTTTTTTATTTTTGTTTGAAAACTTACCAGAACTATCTATAAAATATATCTAGAACTGTAGAACTATGCATATTCATACGTATTAGTGGTCTAGCAATCGAGAACTCTTGAGACGCTGACGTTTTTGACGCAAAGTTAGTATTTTTTTTTTATTTTTGTTTGAAAAGTTACCAGAACTATGTATATAATTTATCGAGAACTGTAGAACTATGCATTTCCTTACGTATTAGTGGTCTAGAAACCCAGAACTGCTGAGATGCTGACATGTTCAATGTGAAGTTAGCATCTCATTTTTTGTTTTGCTTTTTTTTTTGAAAACTTGCCAGAACTATCTATAAAATGTATCTAGAACTGTAGAACTATGCATTTCCTTACGTATTAGTGGTCTAGAAACCCAGAACTGCTGAGATGCTGACATGTTCAATGTGAAGTTAGCATCTCATTTTTATAAAATCGTTTTTTTTATTTTTTTGAGCTGAACTATAAAAAATAATTATGCAGAACTGTAGAACTATTCGGGATGCTACTAGAACTGCGATTACATTTTGAGATTCTAGAAATTGATATGCTAGGTTCACACACATTAATACTTATGATGTATTGTTTGTTATCATGGAGTTAGTTATCCGTAAATAGTCATAGTATAGATTGGGACAATATTACACCTGGGAAAAGTTATTAATATTTAATTTATCGACTTTCATCTGTCCTTGCTGTTTCACAGTACATCTCTAGTCAGTACCTAGTCATCGGGTACATCACTACAAAATGCTTCCTAAGCTAAGGAGAAAAAAAATTAAACGTATCTCATTGGCAATCGGATGATTGTTTTCTTAAATTGGCCTATATTTTACGATTTTAACAAAATAATGGGGTCATTATTATTTATAGTATATCCCAATTATTCATAGGTAGGTACATATATTTTTGTCATTATAAGAATCAGTTATTTAGTCAATTACATGATTAGTCATTAAAATGTTGTAACATTTATATATTTTATCTCTGACATAATTTGACGTAAACACATTGTAAAATTTTAACATTCTGACACAAGCATGATGTGACATAAATGGGTCAATCAACTTTTTTCTGTAAATTTCTATTTACTCCTTTACAAGTAACTCTGTAATCTCTGGTTAGTGAAACCATGATTTTGCAGTAATTAGATAAACTGTTTATCATAGTGCGTATGTGAAAACCAAAAAAAAAAAGTATTTCTATGAAAAAAACCGGTCACCCAGGGGAAATACCACTATTTTCATACAAATTTCGGGGACAACATTGTCCCCTGGGTCACCCACGAAATAGAAGCTAAACAAAATAAAATAAATATGGCAATTACACCATTATTGACTACAAAAATCTAGGATTTTGAAAAGTATACTTTAAATAAGGAAAAATAATCAGTTTTTTAATTATTTCGGTTTTCATAGAAAGTAGCAGAAAATCGTTTACAAAAAAAAGTTGATTGACCCAAATACAATGTGAACTTTTGTCATTTTGTCACCGCAACATTTTAACCAATAAACTTTGTATATTTTGATACCTACACATTCGAACCATTTGGACATTCAGTCATACGAACAGCCATGACCCGGAAGGGAAAAATCTGTGATTTTATGCAGATTATCGCGGAATATAATATGCGAGAATAAAAACCTCGCGGTGAAATATCCCTATGCGGACAGGCCCTAAATACATAGTTATTAAATTTTCCTTATTTTTTGTTTTTGTATTTATTTTTGAATTTTACAGCGCATTGGTCTGTTACCGTAATGCTGTATTTTTTTATTGATGAATAGAACAAATAAATAAGTAAATAAATTTATACGAAAATATCTTGTATATTTATTTATTTCGGGGATCTCGGAAACGGTTCAATGGATATCGATGAAATGCCGTGGACGTGTTCGGGAGCTATCTAGTTATAAGGCCTGTGTCCTGGCGCAATGTCTTGCCAGTCCTTTGCATACCCGTCCAAGTCGTCCCGCCATTTTATTCAGTCAGTGATGGACATTTTTGGACTATTTTTTTATATAAGCAAAATTCACGATTTTTTTATTCGGGAATAATTTATTCGCAAGTAATTTATCCGTGAATAAATCTATCGACCGCGAATTTATAACAATTCGTTATTTTATTCGGATTCGAGAAAAGTTAAAGCTCACAATACCTACTCAATGTAAATATCGAGTATCCCTGCAGCCTTTTAACTCAGAAAAATTTTATTTCCCAGGGTGATGAAGAAGAGAAATGGGCGGAGAAGGCCGTCGATAGTCTGGTGAAGAAGCTCAAGAAGCGGAAAGGGGCCATCGAGGAGTTAGAGCGGGCGCTTTCCTGCCCCGGGACACCTTCCAAGTGCGTCACCATTCCCAGGTCCCTCGATGGGAGGTTACAGGTATACCATGTAGTTGTTTCTATTCGTTATTTGCTAGCTTAATTCGAGTACTTGAATCAGGGCTTGAAATACCGCTATTTTCCGGAACCGGTAGAGGGGGAAAATGACATTTGGATCGTTTCCAAAAAAATTGTACATGATTAAGGGCTTAATCAAAACAAAATCACGATCGCACGAACGAAAGTTGGTCATACAAAATGTATGGGTAACTTTCGTTACACAGAGGAATCAATTAAGTTGTGTTTTTATTAAATCCCTTAATTATTTACAAATTTTTTGAAAACGACTTATACCGTTTGACAAAAAGAAAGTAAGTAAGTAAGTAATTTATTAATTGTAAACTGTGTACAAAGATGGTAAATGAATCACAAGAGTTATCAACAATGAGCTATCATTAGCAAGTTTGAAAGCGTTTGCTTAATGAGCATGCTAATCTCTGATTTCATTTCTGAAATATGTGGTGAGAAATGCAAAGAAATATGAATGTTGTACCTATTAATAAAAATAATTAATTTTACATTCGTTTCAGCATATTGCTTATTAAAATAAACATACTTTGATTATTATTAAATGTCGCAATTTAGCTATCCTTACTAATATTACGAATGCGAAAGAAATTCCGTCTGTCTGTCTGTTGCCACTTCACGCTTTAGTCGCTGAACCGATTGAGATGAAGTTTGGTGTGGAGATAGTTTGATACCCTGGAAAGGACATACAATAGTTTTCATCCTGGAAAATTTCATAGTTCCTTCCTGTGAGATAGCGATGTACGAATTCTTCAATGTTATGAATTCTCCATGTCATGGGCAACTGCTAGTTAGTAAATAAATAATCTTTTCTATTTCTAGGATTTTTAATTTAACTTAATATCAATTTGACGATTAGAGTATCATATACAGTCAAGGAAATTGAATCACGTATCAGGGTGAACCTTTTTCATTGCAAATTTCATGTCGACATTCCATACAGCTGCCAAAGAAATCATGAAATTTATTGTGAAAAGGTTCCATCCTGGTAAACGATTCAGTTTCCTTGACTACCTACAGGGTCTCCCTAAATTCAACAGTAACCTGGTACCCGGCGTGAGGCCAAGTTATAAAATCCATGTCACTTAGTTTAGCGGAGCCACAGAATAAGCAATATGTAACCAGAAATCCAACTTCATACTAGAGCGCCCGAATCGACGCACGCACACAGCCAAGCGTCTTACACGGCCGCTAACCAATCTTCGCCAGACAAAACAATGCAGTTCCCACGCCGCGCGCGTGTAAGACGCTTGGCTGTGTGCGTGCGTCGATTCGGGCGCTCTAGGATGAAGTTGGATTACTGGTTACATATTACTTATTCTGTGGCGGAGCGGAGCAAGGAGGTAACGCAGAGCGGAGTTGCGAACTGTGCCTGTCCATAGACGCGGAGCTAGCTAAGATAGCAAAGCGGTGTTGCGGACTGTGTTTTCCATACGCGGAGCAACCTCGCGCTCATTTTCCGCCCCGCTTCCCCGCTCTTCCTCCACTCCGCTTTAGAGGACAGGCAGCCTAACAGTACCTTTAATCTTCAATCGAGTCTCACCAGCAACATTCCCCAATTTCAGGTATCCCACCGCAAAGGCCTGCCACACGTGATATACTGCCGCGTGTGGCGCTGGCCCGACTTACAAAGCCACCACGAGCTGAAACCTCTAGAGATCTGCCAGTACCCCTTCAGCGCCAAACAGAAAGAAGTCTGTATAAACCCTTACCACTACAAAAGGGTCGAGAGCCCGGTCCTTCCGCCCGTTCTAGTCCCAAGGCATTCAGAGTTCCCGCCAGGACATAGCCTAATGCCGTTCCAAAGGACAGCAGAACCAGCCATGCCCCACAATGTCTCCTACTCCGGATCTGGTTTTCCACCTTCCGCTAGCTCTGAGCTTCCCGACACACCGCCTCCAGCCTACTCCCCACCTTCCGATGATTCCGAACCACCAGGAGAAGTCGCCCCGGTGTCCTACCAAGAACCAGTCTACTGGGCTTCGGTAGCGTACTACGAGCTGAACTGCAGAGTTGGTGAGGTGTTCCATTGCAATTCTCATTCGGTAGTCGTCGACGGTTTTACAGATCCTTCGAATAACAGCGACAGATTCTGTCTAGGACAACTGAGCAATGTTAACAGAAACTCAACTATAGAGAACACGAGACGCCATATAGGGAAAGGCGTGCATTTATATTACGTAGGCGGAGAAGTATATGCGGAATGTCTGTCTGATGCGGCGATTTTTGTCCAGAGCCGCAATTGTAACCACCACCACGGCTTTCATCCGTCAAC
This sequence comes from Archips crataeganus, assembly GCA_947859365.1. Taxonomy (NCBI): domain Eukaryota; kingdom Metazoa; phylum Arthropoda; class Insecta; order Lepidoptera; family Tortricidae; genus Archips; species Archips crataeganus. The sequence goes on along the minus strand of OX402053.1, from coordinate 1,856,983 downwards.
AGTGTGCAAGATACCGCCTGGTTGTTCTCTGAAGATCTTCAATAACCGCGAATTTGCTACGTTGCTTTCTCAGAGCGTCAACCATGGTTTCGAAGCGGTTTACGAACTGACCAAGATGTGTACCATTCGCATGTCGTTTGTTAAAGGATGGGGGGCGGAGTACCATCGTCAGGATGTGACCTCCACGCCCTGTTGGATTGAAATTCACCTCCATGGTCCGTTACAGTGGCTCGACAAGGTTCTCACCCAAATGGGATCTCCCCATAACGCTATATCGTCTGTATCTTAGCCGCCTACCGTACTTTTGTCCCCCACCGCTGAATGTTTCGGAGTTCCGTATTGTATACCGTTTACCGTAATAAATGATCGTCATCCTCAGTGCAGTTTATAACGTCTCGCGAATGTACATTTTTGAGATTTCTATGATTATCCTTTAAAAATTTGCGTTACACAAAAGACTTCTTCCTGTGTGTAACGGGATATTATTTGCTGTTAACTACAAGTAGATGTTCGCGCTAAAAATAAAATGGCACTTGCTTTTATTTTATAGAAATAAAATCGTGAATTTTACGAACAAAGCTTGATATTTTTGGAATTCAGCTCAAATTAAGTGTCCAAGCCGCTCGTAAGTCATTTATAAGTGTAATTATTATTATAAATAGAAAGACATAAAGTAAGAAATAATTTACTCGTGAATGTTTATGACAAGATGGATATTATCGTGTACATAATGCTCTTAGATGGTATTTTTTAAATCAAGTCCAAAATTAAGGAATAAAAATTGCATGTTTTTTTTATTGTTTCAAGGTAAATCGGTGATATTATTATATATATACGGATTGTATGTTATATTAAGACATAATTTCGTAAGAATTTCTATGTTTATTAGCTTAGTCGGAAATGCAATTTTATATTAGCTGTGTATCTTGAATGTTTGTGATTTGACTATATCTTTACTATTGGAAATGGAATGATTCATCTAACGATTTAAGTCTCCTATAATAAGAAAATTAAGTTTTTAATAGCTTTGTATTACAGTCATCCGATATCACTTTACGTACGTTACGTGATAGCTACAACATTTAGGGGCTGTTTCGCCACCCATTGATTAATTTTAACTGACGGATAAATGTGATGCCGTCTATTCGAACAAAACAAACAGAGACGGCATCAAATTTTATCCGTCAAATAAATTTGATCAATGGATGGTGAAACAGGGGGATAATGTCATATTCTAGTAAAGAATACAGTTTGTAGATTAACATTTTAAACATAGCAATAGTTCTGAACTTTTTTAAAGACTATGCATGGACATGAAAACAATGAAAAAATTAATTGGAATAAAATTATAGTAAAAATATAGTTGAGGCTACAAATAATAGTTTATATGGGTTATGTGTTCTGTATAGTGTAGTTATTATTAAGTGTAACTGCTAAAATACGCTTTTGAGGATGCTATCAAATAAATTTTATTTTCACTCGAGTGCATAAAGTGCCACTTTTTTATAACTTTAAACCTAAAATTGCTAAAAGTAGCCCCGAAATGTTGATATAGCGTTTCGTGTGCTCTGCCCACCCCTTGGATATACAGGCTTGATGTGTACTGTTGTATGCATAAAGTAAAATCTTCGATTAAGATCATAGCAATCAAACGCCAGCGCCCACGAACAATAATTTCTTTATAATCTGTGTTTTATATGAATAAATTAATATTATTTTAGAAATAGTGCATGAAAAATAAAGTTTAGTAAATGAACATTTATTTTCTCTGTTGCTATTTAATTTCTTCACAATCGAAGTGAAGAGCAGAGTATATAACAAGTTCACAAAACCCATTTTACTCTCACCTTAACTACCCACCCAAGCCGCAGGCGAGAGTGGGTAAACGTCTCGGGGAATAAAATGATTTGCTGCATTTACTGTACAATCTGCTACATTTTCTCATGTGACACAATATTTTTTAAATAATCCGAAACTGTGCAAGATGATGATAATCAATATTTTTTTTAAAATAGTTTTCGTGGTTCGATTTTAAATGGATAAATTCTCAATAGCGTATTTTAGTTTTATTTCGCACATAAACAGAGCGTTTGTAGGCGCATCTCTATTATTTTGGCATTTTCGTTTTTTTTATGTAAGTTAATTTTGTGCCATCGCGTATGTGTTTATTATATTAAGTAAACCTTTTAGGTTAGATTTTAACTGTTCTGGACTTAATGTCATAACTTTTGAAATAGCAAATCAACGACTTTTAAGTCGTACAAAATATGTCATAGTCATGATTAATTTATTTAATCATCATTAATGACTAGGCCAGAGGTTTCCAATCTTTTTAGCGTCCCTTACTTCATAAGGAAAGAAGGAATTCATAGAGGATTATTCCCTTGTCCGTTTATCTGCGACGCCACAGCACGGTTTGGGAACCCCTGGCTATAATTATAGCGCTACACAAAAAAGTTGAACAGGTGTAATTGATGAAACAACGTTTCGCACATGTATAGATACTAAGGTGCCTATTAATTTGTGCCTCAAAATTTTAATGTTACTGTTGAATAAAATGAAAATATATTGTCATTAGACCAATGCCTTAAATCTAAATACGGAATAAAATAAAAACCGTTCACAAGCAAGTATTTCAGGTACGCATAAGAGTCGTTTTCAAAACATTTGTACACATTTAAGGGATTTAATGAAAATAAAACTTAAATGATTCCTTTGTGTAACGAAATTGACTCATATAGTTTGTATGACTGCCTTTCGTTACACAAAGGACGCGATCGATGTGGGTACATTTTTTTAAACGACATTTATTTGTCGAAATTATTCTTTTTGGTATAGTTTGTGGGCGGTTAATGTGACATAAAAAACAGATTTCACACGTTCTATATACCACTGAGCTCTAATATTATGCCTAAATTACTATTTTCAACGAGCTAGCTTGAGTTGTTCAGTTACTATTTCACCATCCGTTTAGTCCATGATATAATATATGTATATGTACAAAATATACAAACAAATTTCGGAACATTTTGTCCAGTGGTTGAACAAGTTCAAATCATCTCATCACCATTGCAAAGATCATTGGAAATTTTGTAAGTACATTCGCCATCATAAACATCGGAGCGTTCGAGGTGGTCAAAAATATATGAACACGACCGTATTGTCATCGTTTACGGACGTGTTTAGATATTTCTGTACACCTTGACTGCTTCGATGTTTGATGGCGACTGTACCGTAAGGTCAGGTTACTTTGGCCATTGGTATTAACTCCGTCCAGAGGCCTTATTGTCTAACGCACTCAGAATTACAATAGTTTTCTTCACTTCCTCTCGCAAGGTGTAGAATGAGGGTAGAAAGAGGTGATGAAGGCGATCGCAGCGCACGTGCGTTAGAAAATACGGCCTCTGGTTTTATTATTGAATTTAAATTATGGCGCATTGCTATGGTTATAGCTGACTGCCCAAGTTTTTATGGTTTTTATTAGACCACTATATGAGTCGTTTTGAAAAAAAATGTACACAAGGGCTTGATAAAAAAAATACGATTGTGTCCTTTGTGTAACGAAAGTTAGTCATACAAACTATATGGGTAACTTTAATTACACAAGGGAAGCGATTAAGTTTTGTTTTAATTAAATCTCTTAACACGTTCGCAGTCCAGTGACCCATACGTGGGGCACGATAGCTCTTATTCCATTGTAATAAGATTCTACTTTAACCCTTTCAACGCCAACAACACTTACAGGTGTCACAAAGTACAGTGTCAAAGTGATCTTGACGCAATGACATAAGATTCAAAGCAGTTTTACGTTTTGTCGAGGCGTGGCGTTGAAAGGGTTAAGGCACAGACAGGGAGGGGGGAACGTGTTAATTATGTTATGTACAATTCTTTTGAAAACGACTTCTATGCAGATTTTATGTTGAGCCAAAGTTACCAATCTTTGGGTCAAAATACCCGACTTTACGGTACATCAGTTAAGCGTACCTGGGTCGTGTTCAATAAAAAATGTACATAATTAAGGGCTTTAATAAAGACTAAACTGATTAATTCCTTTGTGTAACGAAAGTTACCCTTATAGTTTGTATGACTAACGTTCGTTGCACAAAGAACGCAATCGTGATTTTTTTTTCATTAAGCCTTTAGTGTATGTGCATTTTTTTCTAAAACGACTAGCATACTGAATTCTCAATCTAAATAAAAAATGAAACTGTCTGAAATATTCCGATTTAATTTTGTGATAGCTTGTGTAAATTTAAACGCGTTTAATGACTATCATCGACGTAAAACAACCTTTTTACCCCAGGAAAATTCGGTATAGATTCTAGTACATATTTTAGATCTAAAAACGGATTGAAAATATGTATATTTGTGTATAGTCTTCTGGTTCAGTGTATACACCAAATCGGGACGGCGTTCGCGAAAGAGTAAAGATAATATTGATCTCAAAGTTAAATTAAGAGGTATAGTTCCTTGGAGTTACGCGTCCCAATCGCCTTGATAGTGCAATTGTAATGAATATATTTTGTAGAGCGTGTTGCTGTACCGATTTAATTAATGTATTAATCATGTTCATTGAAGATTAAGTTCAATTATTGTTATTGTCACTGTAGTAAGGAGAAAAAAAAATAAGTCGTCTAAACACATAACGTGATTCGTCATTTTTCTTACTTGCTATTGTAATCTCATTTGTCAGCATACCTTTGTTCGTATTAGAAACTATCGGGATTATTTCCCCAGCGCAGGCTATTTGACAACTGTGACATGTGTGTCACGTTTGAGATTGATTTATAATGAGTAAGCCAATCGCAAGTAAGACTAACGTCAAACAGACGACACTAACGCCATATAACAATATTCCACCCTCATTATGCCGTGTTATGCATTTGATTTCTCATTCGTTCAATGCCAGCCACATTTTCGGAATTAGCTCAGAGCCGCTGTAGCAATTTTGTTGGCATTTCAACGCACATGTGCGTTGGAGACACCAGATAAAATACTAAATACATTCAAAATTCCCGTCCAAAAATTGCGAGTGTCTTTGAAATAAAAGTAAGCAGAGGATTTTATAAATAGCACAAAAAGTGGAGTGACCTAAAAGTAACATTTTTATATAAATTGACTAGCGTTATTGCTTTGTTCATACAAAAATATTCCTAGAATTTGTTGAAGTAAAGTGACAGTGTAACCTACGAAGCCTTTTTAAGGGCAGATTTAAAAAAAAACAATTAAACATCTGTTTGGTGTCCGTTACACAAAGGAAAGTAAAGTAATACATTTTTAATTTTTGATTGGATCAGGCGTTATTTGCAGAGGTCCAACCAAATGAAGTTAAAAAAATTGGACATTTAACACCTATAATTAAAAATAGCATTATAATATCCCTTGAGCGAGCATACACTAGTATGGGTAACTTTCGTGTTAAAATCGGAACTTTTTCCGTCGTCGTTTTGTATGGGTAACTTCAATATCCGTATCCCGTGTATTACGAAAATAAACTAATACATTAGTCAACTTAAAATCCCAATGACCACCACCACGCGTATATGCTCGCAATATTGCAATTGGCTAAGTAAAGTTTTTTGAAGAGATGCTAATTATATTTTTTTTCGACAGTGGTCGACTTCAACACCAAGAAACTGCAGCTGTTTTATTTTTATCTCCTTTTATTTATTAGAAATATTTTTTTAAGTGTTTGAGATGACATTTGTGAGATTTTATGGCTGACAAGCGGTTCGTGCTCAGTACTAAGAAGAAATAGAAAAAAAAACGAATTCAACTGTCCCTTCTGTCAATGTCAAATGAAATCTAACCGTTTGCGTTTCGTTTGCTTTGCGTTGTTCAGCAAGAAGCAGTTCCAAAATAGTGATCGAAAGTATTCAATCGTGATCCAATTATCGTGCATAGGTCGTGGAGAAATGCAGTAAAATTGAAAGTCCGGATTTTATGCGAAGGTCGATAAAAATAGTCAAAAAAATCACACTGAGCACACCAAAACGCAAAGCAAACGAAACGCAAACGATTTGACATTGACAGCAGTAACAGTTCACTTGTTCACTTCGGTTTTTATTTTCTGTTTCTACTAAGTTCTGAGCACGAACGGCTTGTCAACCATATAATCTCACAAATGTCATCTCGAACACTCAAAAAAATATTTCCAGTAAACAATAGGAGATAAAAATAAAACAGCTGCAGTTTCTCGATCTCCAGAACGCCGACTGTCGAAAAAAAATATAATTAGCACCTCTTCAAAAAACTTTACTTAGCCAATTGATTTTAGTTCATGATTATTATCCATAGATTTTCGTAATACACGGGATACGGCGGCTGAAAGGCTTCAGAGCCCCACCTAACTTCCCTTCAACACGGTCCATTTTTTTGAACTCCACCTATGCGTGAACTAAAACCAACTGGCTTGCCACATGTAAGTTTCGTTACACAATGGAACGAATTGGATTCTGAAATCTACCCTCTTACCGAATTTATTGTTAAAATGACATGCGAATGACCAAACCTAAATAGAGTAATTAAAACAAGTAATGATGAATTATTTTTATTGTTAATTGAAAAATCGCGTTATTGTAACTTTGACTGTTAAGAAATAGTTATTTTTTACGAGTGCCTTAGGACATTGCGTGTCTTATTTTTTTTTTCAAGGAAGATTTAAGCAAGAGACTGGCACGTCCATATACTCAATATCATTTGAAATAATAATCCTGCTCTAAATAGTTTCGCCATAGATATATTACTACCTCTACTAACCAGTGATCGGACTAGGTAGTGCGATTTCGGGTGAATGACCCTAAACATTATACTTAACATGGATAAGACCCGGGATTCCGGGACTCGTATTATTTTGCAGAATGGTTTTTGACGTGATATTAACTGAAGTTAAATGGCAAAATGCGAAAAATAAAAGTTTTGTCATTGTTAATATCGTTTATTTATTAACATGACATTATTTCGTTACAAAGTGGTTACCACTTAATAAAACGTAGTATAATATGATGTCTCTACAATCAAACAATCATAAAATAAAACTTAAAAATAAATGGAAATCCTGGGGTTCTAAGCTATATCCATACTAAGCTTGCGCACTGAAGTTTCGCGAAATTACTCAACCTATTCCGATCACTGGTACTAACACAATAGCACCATACCTATTTAGATTCTTCATTGAGTTAATAGATGTCGCTATTGTGATAAGCAGAGGTCAAAATGTCCTACGAAACGAATGGTACAGAGACCTCTCTATAGTGAAACTAGCTACAGTAGGTTTATTATTAAAGGAACGCGACGTTGTACAGACAGACACTGACAGTCCACTTGATTTGATAATTCTTGTTATTACCAAGATCTTAAATTTTTGGTTCAATCGACCGTTAAATATAGTGCCTACAAAATAAAAATAGTTGACGAGTGTATGCCTTACTTTTAATACGTATATATAAACATATATATTTTCTGCATTTCGACATGTTCGATAATTTGATATACAATGTGTGCAGAGCAGATGTAATTGCTATTTCATATGTTAGCTTTTAATAGATTTTAGCTGAATAAAATGGAAAATTTAATCTGTAAGTAATTGAAATTCGATGATGTTTTTGTTTTTCTTTTAGTGAAAGTTATAAAGTTGTACATAACGTTTGTGTAAAATGATTATTGTACTTGTACGAGACATGGTTGTTGTTTTTGTTTTAAGATTGTTTTGGTTGCGCGTTCGGACTTGGCGTTTTTACTGCCCGGCCCTGATCGTGATCAGGTGGCATATTGGAACCCTTAAACTGAACCCTGAGAGTTTTATACCTTACTTCACAAGTTATTTTTACCCCCTTTTGTTCAGGGAGACTAGACAAGACAAGAAAGACCGAGGCAAAACAATTAAGCGCTCCTTTCAAAATTCTTATAGAGTTATCTAAAAGTTATAAAAACTTGTTGAAAATAGCACCAAGTCCGAGCTTAAATGTTTTAGAGTCGTAAAAGTAATTGTGCGCAAGAGTGTTGATGTGTAGGATTTCAAAAATAGCATAAATGAGAGTGATTCCATCGACTTGACACCTTTTGTTTTTCATTGTGCTAAGCTAGCGAAAGTCTGAGTAATACCTACTGGCAGCCTACACCGAGTATAAAAAAAAAACAATAAAATACGTGAACGACATAAGTTTATCTGTTCAACATAAAGGTTGTATTCTAGTTTATGGAATCGCTTTATGTTATGTTGTACAAAACTGAATGACTTTTTGAATGTTTTTGCCAGAATTATCTGGCAAAAACTTTACTTTAACGTTAGTTAAGTTAGCGTAAGAGCAAAGATGCCATCGTGTAATTTTTATTCATCTCCGTTTAGGGAATAAAGTTTCTTTTATTGAGATTCGCGCGTTTTTTCTTACCTTTGTGCCCGAACTGTCTACAATGCCGTGTTACTTTAACCCTCGATACCGGCAGAAGGGTTATACAGGGTGAAATCTAAATGGTGATACATAATCAGTATTTCTCAGTTAATGTTGGGTAACATAATGCATTAATTAACTCTACTGTTAAAATTAGTCTGTTAAAATTTGGGATGTTCATTCTTTGTTGCCATGAAATCACCAATTCAATGTGTGGACGCCTCAAATTAAATAAGACTAATTAAAACAAATGAGTTATTGATATTGTCCAGCATTAACTGAGTTACAAACTTTATATCACCATTTTGATGTCATTCTGTACTTACTTGCCTTCAAACAAAGCCTATTCCAATTAGCCACATTTACGGCCCATAGTCGAATGTCTTGACAGGGCTGTCAAATGGTTTAAGGGTTAGAATGTGAACTTGAGACCATATTGTCTAACGCTTTGACGCTTACCTTCGCTTTCACATCACTTTCTGTCATCATTTTATGAGTCGTTTTCAAAAAAATTGTACAAAGTTAAGGGCTTAATCAAAACAAAATCACGATCGGTTCCTTTGTGTAACGAAAGTTAGTCCTACAAAATATATGGGTAACTTTCGTTACACAAAGGAATCAATTAAGTTTTGTTCTTATTAAATCCCTTAATTGTGTACACTTTTTTTGAAAACGACTCGTACCGTTTGACGGAAAGAAATAGTGATTGCGAAGGCAAGTGTCAGAAACGTAAGACAATACTTAAGCCTGCTGCCTGTAGGTAGTTAGTTTTATTGCAGAGAGGTCTCTGTACCATTAATTTTGTATGTTACTTAGAATCATGTTTAACACAATAACGCCATCTTTATTGCGACATTCATACGACAGTGTTCCGCAAACTTTTTGTGTCCAAACGAAATTTTTTGTAGGTACGCCATAAATGAAAAATCATGTGAATCAGCGTGGTTTACATCTGTTTAAGTATTTTTCTTCCGCCCGTCTATTTAGGTTTATGAGGTATTATTTTTCCGAGGCACACCAACTAGTGACCACGGTAGACCAGTGTGCCGCGGCACACCTTTTGCGGAACACTGCCATACGAAATTAATGGTAATAGAAACGCAACATTTTATAGGCATTCCTCTTGATAATCGCCCTTGCCAGTACCAAGTTACCTCAACTATATCTCCTTTTCCTTTTTCGCTTCACTTCTTAGACAATTTAATTTAAAGCCTTTATAAATATGGGTAGTAGGTACCTAATTTATACATAAAAGGAAATGCTTGTAGTAATTAATTCTGAATTCAAAATTTTCGCTGATACTTTTTTATTCCCATTTAATAATTAAACTCATTATATGACGAGATTGGGCTGAGTTTATCACGTTGGTCGGAGTCCTTACTCGGTATGGGTTCTGGCAGAATACCAGCGCTGCGGCTTGCTGCAGCATTATGCTGAGCCAGCGCCTATTCTTCAGTGCATCACATGGCTTCTCATCTATATGTGTCTGATCTGTTTAATTGTTATTTTATGTATTCTCTTTGCTATTGTTAGTTTTATTATTCTTTAGTTACTAAGCCATGTCTTTGTTTTGGAGAATAAAGATTATATCTATCTATCTAAGTTTGCTAGAGTAGTGGTGCCATAACCGGTCTGAGGAGACGATCGGTCGGACAATCAGAACTTCACTAAGTATCAGATTATTGTATTGTCTCAGGACTTACATAAGTATCTATGCCATGCCAAAGAGCTCAATCGGATACCAACAAGTGGTGGAACAATGGTACATTTTAACATTTTTTCGCTCGCGTCGTTCTTGTGGACATGGAAAAAGTTATGGGTAAGCCAATACGAGTATATTTTAACCCTTTGAACACCAAGAACGCCTAAAGAGGTCGTGTACTGCCGTGCCTGCCACGCCACCGACGCTTATAGTGGTCATGACGTATATTGTCAAAGAATCTTTGACACGCGACATTACGATTGAAATTTGCGTTAGTTTTCGTCTAGACACTCGGCGTGTTGGTGACACATTTGTAATCGAAATGGGGCGTTCAAAGGGTAATCAAATCTACATGGGCGTGTGGGACGCCTGGACAGTTTTCGATCCATTTAAATAAATCTTAGTTAGCCAACTCGGAGTCGCTAATTTTATGTCCACAGGAGGGACACTTTTGTTTCTTACGGTGTGTATGACCCATATACATACGAACAGTGCAAGTTAAATCACCATTATCATCATCCCAGCCTATATACGTCCCACTGCAGAGCACAGGCCTCCTCAGAATGAGAGGGCTTTGCCCGTAGTTCCCACGCGGGCCCAGTGCGGATTGGGAACTTCACACACACCATTGAATTTCTTCGCAGGCGTATGCAGATTTCCTCACGATGTTTAGCTCATGGTAAATTACAAATGTAATTTCGCACATAAATTCCGAAAAACTCAGAGGTGCGAGCCGGGATTTGAACCCACGACCCTCTGCTTGAGAGGCCATAGGTCAAACCACTAGGCCACCATGGCTTATAAAAAAGGAAAAAAAAATTTTTTCATGCATCATAGCCCATACATAGTACATAATTTTTAATAGGTACATTTGCTTAGCCTATAAGTATTAGTAAAGTATCAAGTATATAATAAAAACATGTCATATTATTTATTACCTAATTCATCAATGCACTCTCATAAATAAATATCACAGATCTATGTCGACTAACAATTAAGTAATTACCTAAATAAAATTTAGGATATATTTTAATATTAATAAAAGTTAAATAAAAGCTTGGAATTAGTTCTACCATCATAAAATATTGGTTGTTTTTAAATAAGTAACCTATATATCTGTGGTCTATGTCGTTTTAAGATCCGCTACTTGGAACATTCCATAGCATTTTCCACCCGTCTCGATACTCCGTAGAATACAAATGGTGCAATGGCCTCCAAAACGTAGCACATTGCGTGCAATGCGAGGAAATCGGCGCGTGCGCTGCTCCAAGACGGAACTTATTCCGCTAGAGTATCTATAGGGTCGCTTTCAAAAAAATTGTACATAGGGCTTAACGAAAACAAACTCACGATCGCTTCCTTTGTGTAACGAAAGTTAGTCCTACAAACTATGTGGGTAACTTTCGTTACACAAAGGAATCAATTAAGTTTTGTTTTAAATAAATCCCTTAATTCTGTATTTTTTTTAAATCGACTATATTTTGGGGCCCTCCAAGCTTCTATCAATAGCCCGTCTGCCCTAAAAAAATGCCTATAATAAAATTTGGAGCAAGTTAATCTCGATGATTAAAGTTACCCGACTACACGTATTATACGGTAGTCATTGGCCTAATTTGACTTTTTTTTTGAAGAATGGCCTCTCATCTGTGGGTCTTTCAACATAATGTCTGCCTAAGGGCATTTGCACTTGAAATGGCGCAAAAAACTTCTTTTTAATGAGGAAATTTTGTTTTTCTTACTCAGAATCACGAGCACTACTTTATTCATTTTTATAAAGAAAATAATCTTGTAAAAATTTAATATTTTAAAAACCCCAACGCAATTAGGACGCAAATGCTTGAAAATAAAGTAAATGGCCATTATGCGTCTAAGTTCCCTTCCGCAGCTAACAAAAGAGCTGATAGCTTTGAAACGACTGAACCAATTTTGATGAAACAAGTAAGAACCATCGCCAAGATAAAAAAAAAACCGCATCCAAACCGGTTCACCCGTCTTTGAGCTAGGATGCCACACACACACACACACACACACACAGCGATTAAACTTAAAACACCCTTCTTTGTATCGGGGACTAAAAAGTGTCCTTATTTTTGAGTAAGTTTTGTGACTGTTTTCGTATAGTTTGACGGCTCGCTACGAAACGGACAAAAACATTTGTATGGGAAATTAGGGACACTTTTTTATCATCAAAATCAATAGGTAACGCTCTTGATTCTAAGTAAGAAAACAAAATTTCCCCTAATTTTCCCCTAAGTATATCAAGGCCAGAAGAAAGGAATTATTTTTTTTCCACCACGTGACGTTTCCCTATGCATTTCGAACCCGTAAGTCCCATGAGTCAGTGTATTACTCACAATAATTGGTATTGAACGCGGAACTACTCTCGTCGGCCTTGCGTAAGGAACGCACAAACCACCGAGCTAGTTTTAAAGCCCTCAAGCAAGGAAATCTAGTTTGGAGTCTTTAACGGCATGAGATTAAGGTTTTACATACATTTATTTGGGTGACGTACAGGATTCACTGTAAGAACAAATAAAAACATGTTGATGAACAAGGCGTCGTGGGTTCGCACTTATGAGTCGTTTTCAAAAAAATTGTACATAGTTAAGGGCTTCATCAAAACAAAATCACGATCGCTTCCTTTGTGCAACGAAAGTTAGTCATACACAAAATACAGGGTTATTTGTAATCCACTGACATCCTCTTAACCCTGAATTCCTATCACTCATACAAATGTTTTTTGTTTTACGACTTTTTAAAGTGAAGCACTTTTTTCCCATACAAATACACAGAGTATCATAAAAATAAGAGGTAATCTCAAATTTTCAAAACGTTATTACCTACACCAAAAATATTAAGTTATGACAAAAGCCGTAAAACAAAAAAAAATTGTTTAAGTGGTAGGAGTTTAGGGTTAAAAGGATGGTAGCGAATTACAAATAACCCTGTATAGGTTACTTTCGTAACACAAAGGAATCAAGTTTTGTTTTTATTAAATCCCTTAGGCTGGATTTCACCAAACTTTTATTCCGAGAATAATACGCTTACTCTCAGATAGTAATGTCAAACCGCCATAGTAATTTGACATTACTGAGAGTAGGTAAGCTTTATTCTCGGAATAAAAGTTTGGTGAAATCCAGCCTTAATTGTGTAACTACACTTTTTTTAAAACGACTCGCATAGGTACATTTATTTGGGTACAGGGGGGTTACTACGAAATTCGAAGTTCGAAGTTCGGATCGTGCGGTCCCTCTCACTCTCTTAATAAATACAATTAGTGTGAGCGGAACGGCATGAAACGAAGTTCGAATTTCGCGCTTCGTAGTATAGGGCCAGGATTTACTGTAAGAACGATTAAAAACATGTCGATGAAACAAGGCAACGTGGGTTGCAAGGCAAAGTTCTACTAATATTATAATATAAGTGTGAAAGTTTGTGACGATGTTTAAATGTTTGTTACTCAATCACGCAATAACGGCTGAATGAATTTACATGAAATTTGATATGGAGATAGTTTGAGACCTTAGGAATAACATAGAATAGTTTTTATCCTGGTAAATTGCATAGATCCGAATTCCTCGCGGACGGAGTCGCGGGCAACAGCTATAAGTTTCTAATGCTGAAAAAATCAGAGAGCGTGTGTTCTATTCTACGTAGTTAACTACCTACTTAACACCTCTTACCAACTAAGAAATGGACGTTCCTGATCTAGATATCAGAGATCCATTTACGGGTTCAGTTCGCTCTTGTTATAACATGTTTCATGTGTTTTTTGCACAACAACGTCTAGATGATAATGTCAGACCAACGTTAATACTAATATTAAAAAAAATATATATATATTAGGGGGACAATCTTACACAAATCGACCTAGTCCCAAACTAAGCAAAGCTTGTACTATGGGTACTAGACGACGATAAACATACTTATATAGATAAATAAATACTTAAATTAAATACATAGAAACATCCATAACTCAGGAACAAATATTCGTGCTCATCACACGATTAAATGCCCTTACCGGGATTCGAACCCAGTACCTCTTGCTTCGTAGGCAGGGTCACTACCAACTAGGCTAAAGAGGTCGTTAAAAATAAATGTCTTCAAAGTATTTTTTTGAGGACCACACGAAAAGTATTACACCCTACCAAATAAAAATAAATCCAAAATTACAACCGAATTGAGAGAATTATTCTCGTTTTATGAATGTTGAAAAAATCAAGTGACGCAAGCTGTAAATAGTGGGTCTTCTGGATAATTTACGGGAACCCTTTTTAGGACTTTACACTTAAATAAAAAGTAACTGAAATATGAAATAGGAACCGTCCCCAGTAAATGCTAAGGACCTGTTTTTTTAACGATTATGCACTTCCGCCCCCGCTTTAAAAAGAAAACAAAGTCTCTCCCCGCCCACCGACGTTTGAGACATCGCTGTAACGCATCAGCACAGCATATGATGTTATCAGGCTTTATGATCACGGGCCATAGCCCAGGAGATAGGCGTCAGAAAAAAAGGACTAGGTAAAATAATAACAAAAACTAGTGAATTGTTGAGTAATTCATATTGATGAACATTTAACACTACATAAATGGCCGTCGTAGGATCGATAGCCACGGATGCTTCGGAGAGAGGCGTAACTCGTGCCTGGATTTTTAATTATGCTGGTGGTGGTACTCGTGGTTGTGGGTTTAATTGCGTTTGCTTTGATTTTTTTTTATTTTTTATGCGGACGGAAGGTGGGAAAATTGCATTAAAAAGTAGGTACCTGTACTTTTGGTGACGTTTAACATCACTACTTCACGGAGGAGAAAAATAAGTGTTTTATCTCTTTTTCTGCTAGTTTTATAATATTTCTACTTAGTGTGAAAAATACGGATATCTCACGTCTATGAACGAATTAAGTTCGACATGTTTCGGGCTAATTCGTAGCCCTTCCTCCTGGAGAACACGCCACGGCGGCGGCTATTTAGTGTTTTAAATTAAAATTGCCTAGATGTCGCTAAGGGTTGTACCGTAAAATATAAGAATAAAAAAAAATATTTGTCAATATTTAGCACAACAAGAAAAATACATTAAAGGGTGATCAGTCCAGGTGATCCGTTGATATTCATGACTTATGACGTCACTTGTTCGCCAACTCAATAAACTATGTATTTGTTTTAAATCAACAAAAATCTAATTTTGCAGTTAATCGAAAATTAATTTGGTTTCAGGGCTAAAATAAAGCGTTGTTTTATTGGAGTCATATCTTCGAATTATTTTTGACGTGACAACGTCTTATAAATCGATGAGCGCCGGCTGCACGCACGAAAATGATGACGCAATGTTCAAGAGAGAGCAGTGAGAGTAGTGCGCGCCAGGATGTACAATCTTAGTACTAGCGCTCGGGTAATTTTTAATGGGGGGGGGGTGCGGGGGAGGGGGTTGTGGGGGCGTATTAAAGGGGGGATGAAAATGTCATTGATTTTGCCGTAGGATGCACCGTTTTCAAGATATATTTGACATAACACCGGTTCTCGTCCGATCACCGAGAGCAACGTCGGGCGCGGTCAGTACTTGGATGGGTGTCCACCTGTAGCCTTATTGTGTAATGCACTTTGTATCACGATCGTTTTCACCGCCTCTTTTTGTCATACGGTATTGGACGAGGGAAGAAAGAGATGCTGAATGCGATAGCGAGCGCCAAAGCGTTAGACAATACGGCCACTGGTTTCATTTTTGTTTTTTGAATGTTTTGCTATGACATTGTCACGTTAAACTATCGTCCGTAAACCGACTTTACAGACAACCCGTTTTTAATGGCGTCAGCATCCCTATTAAAAAAAAAAAATTTTAAGCTGTTTATTTCAAGCAAAGAACATTTCATAAAACATGCAAAACGAGTCCTTAATCCTAATTTTAAGGATTTTGCGTGGCCTCGGTTAGCGAAAGACTGAAATAAATACCTCAGCTCTTGGACTATCCTGTAAACTGGTTGCGCGGCCTTGCACCGAGATAGCTCAGTGGGTGTCGTCGATACATAGTAATACAGTACAAGTAATACATACATAACAAGTGCGCACGCGCATTCCTTCAATTAATCTGCCACAACATACTAGTATTGTTTGGAAAGGAATTTATTTAAATGGGATAAAGTGTATCGATTTATGTGGTTGAAACCAGTTCGGATCTTTCTGCGTAGTTTTATTCACGGGTTGGGTCTCTGGCTCTTCGTCTATAAATGTTTTAAAAATATTGTGGAACATTTTGAGCACATAATCTTCTTATCTTTCTGATGTAATATATAAAAATCTCGTGTCAGTGTCTCGGTGTTTGTTATCGAACTCCTCCGAAACGGTTTGACCGATTTTTATGAAACTTTTATATTTATATATATATATATATATATTTTTATTTTTTGTCTATATACGATAGGTCTGAGAATAGGCCTCATAGGTTATTCTTTATTCTTCGCGGACGGAGTCGCGGGCAACAGCTAGTCTTATCAAATATATAAAAATCTTGTGTCACGGTGTTTGTTATCGGACTCCTCCGAAACGGCTCTACCGATCTTTATGAAACTTTTTTCTCTGTACTCGGTAGGTCTGAGAATAGGTCGTAGGCTACTTTTAATACCCCTATTCTTCGCGGACGGATTTGCGGGCAACAGCTAGTCTAATTAATATATAAAAATCTCGTGTCACGGTGTTTGTTATCGAACTCCCCCTAAACGGCTTGACCGATTTTTATCAAATTTTATCTATACTTATTTGGTAAGTCTGAGAATACCTGATCGTATCAAGTATTGAATCCGGGACCAGAAGATTCGTAGTCGCGCTCTCTAACAACTAGGCTATTCGATCGTTAATTACTTCATTAGGTATATTAGTCATATGAAAACCACAGTATAAATTAATAGTTAACTTGACCGAAATCGCGGGCAAAAGCTAGTATAGAATAAAACACAAAAATGTTAAGTAAGTTAGTTTGTACTATACTTGCTGATTTTAATTATTGTGTATAATTTTTGTAAACAAATAATAGTACATTACTGAAGCGGCCGCGAAATAGGGGATTGCCGGCCGAGTAGTTATAGATGGCCGAGTGTCAACGAGGCCATCTAGAGATACGAGGCCGGCAATCCCTGTTCGTGGCCAAGGCTTGTATAGAGTTTTTCTCAAACATCAAGAAGTTTCAGAATGGGGTCGACTTAATTTAGTCCGTTTTAACCCCACTAAGACACAGGTTTGCGCGTTAACCGCAAAAAAGTCTGCGTTTGTCGCGTCACCTCTTTTCGAAGGCACTCCCCTTGCTACCACAGCCAGTATCGGAATCCTTGGTATTGACATCTCGAGTGAAGTCCAGTTCCGCGACCACTTGGAGAGTAAGGCTAAATTAGCCTCGAAGAAGCTCGGCGTGCTCAACAGATCGAGACGGTATTTCACTCCAGCCCACCGCCTTCAGCTTTATAAGGCGCAGGTTCGCCCACATATGGAATACTGCTCTCATCTGTGGGCGGGGGCTCCCCGGTACCAGCTTCTCCCTCTGGATCGCATACAACGGAGAGCGACTCGAATAGTCGGCTGCCAACGAACTTCTGATGGGCTTGATTCCTTGGCGCTGCGTAGAGATGTAGCTTCACTGTGCATCTTCTATCGCATGTACAACGGAGAGTGCTCCGAGGAGTTATTCGGGTTGATCCCTGCCGCATCCTTCCGCCACCGCCCTACGCGACAACACTTCCATCCTCACCATCTGGATGGTTGGTTGTCTTCTACTGTGCGTTTTTCCAGAAATTTCCTGCCTCGCACAGCAAAGCTCTGGAATGAGGTTCCTGCTGCGGTATTCCCGGACCGATATGACCTTCAAGCTTTCAAAAAAAGAGCGTACTCCTACCTAAAAGGCCGGCAACGCACTTGTGACTCTTTTGGTGTCGCAGGTGTCCATGGGCGACGGTAATCGTTTACCATCAGGCGATCCGTCTGCTCGTTTGCCCCCTATATCATAAAAAAAAAAAAAAAAAAACATGCATCATCATCATCACCACCATCATCACCGCCATCATCATCACCATCACCATCACCAACAACATCATCAACATCCATCAACATCCATCAACATCCGTCAACATCCATGAACAAGAACATCCATCAACATCCATCCATCCATCCATCCATCAACATCCATCAACAACCATCAACATCCATCAACATCCATCAACATCCAACAACATCCATCAACATCCATCAACATCCATTAACCAACATCCATCAACCAACATCCATCAATCAACATCCATCAACATCCATCAACCAACATCCATCAACATCCATCAACATCCATCAACATCCATCCATCCATCCATCCATCAACATCCATCCATCCCTCCGTCCGCCCATCCGTCCGTCCGTCCGTCCGTCTGTCCGTCCGTCCGTCCATCCGTCCGTCCATCCATCCATCCACGTCGACCACGTCGACTATTAAACGTCATGGTGCTGTGTCACATAAAACAATAGACGATCACTTTGCTGGCCTTGGCCAGCAATGTTGTATGAAATTCCATTATTGACCTCTCGTCTAGCCGCACCTGCAACGTGACAGTTCGTGGCGTATTTTAAGGAACATAACGTCAATATTTCATAGCATGTTTGAGAAAAGAATTTTTCACACCACCTGCTCGACAATGCCTCATTATATATCATGCAAACCTTACTCAAAGTAAATCATTGTAGCCCTTGTCTTTTGCCGGGGTGTAATGTTGTATTGAATTTCATTATAACCCGCCGGGCAGTAATGTGATTCTCACTTCTCTTAGTTCTTATTGTTATGCATTTAAAGTCTAATTTCGTCAAAATCGCGCGGCGCGCGGCTGCTGCAGCTGCTGGTGGCCGACGGCGAGGAGGTGGACGGCGGCGCGCGCCGCGCCTCATTTATTTGAAAATCGAACTTATTCGAAAATCGAGCTGGCCACGCTACGGCAAGCCGAACGAAAAAAAAACAATACTTAAAACAAAAGCCGCGAGTATTTCAATACGCTGCAATTTTAAGTATCAAAACTGCAAAAGAAGATAAAACATTAGGAAAATATCGAGTGACGAAAGTGATTTGACTCCTGATTCCATTAAATTAGACGCCTTAGGACCACTTGCACAGTTCAGGGTAAAAAAATTAAATCGGTAACCCTGGGTTAAGAATGACAGTTCCATACATTTTGACACTTGCTAACCCTGGTTTAGCAGTTAACTCGCTCGGAGTTAAGTAGCTAACCCAGGTCTGCGCAAGCCGGCCTTAGAAATTGTTAATAATGTACTCCCAGAGAAGTCGAAGGAAAAATCTTTGGCTTTATTGTGTAATAATTTATGTAACACATATTTGAGAAATATTAAAAAAATCGATTTTCAAATAAATTCGACATTGCGTCGCTGTTTGCAACGCAAGGCGAGAGCAATTCATGGCCGGTTTTTTTTTCACGCGAGCATCTGAGTGGATAATACCTAATCTAATATTTAATTTAATTTAATTTTTCCTTTAATTTAATTGTACTACATAAATACTTAATAAATTGCTGTGCCCTTGCAGGGTTCATGTTCCTGGAATTGTAAAATGATGTAAGACCTTATGTACAACATGAAATGCAATAAATGATTGAATTGAATTGAATTGAATTACTTGCAAAATTTTTCATGCCCCGCCACTGCAGCCGAAAGACGTCCACTGCTGAACATAGGCCTCCCCCAAGGCTCGCCAAACAGATCGGTCCCGCGCCATCCGCATCCAACGAGATCCCTCAACCTTAATCAGGTCGTCGCTCCATCTTGTTGGAGGCCTACCTACACTACACAAGTGTACCAAATTGCAAGTCAATCCAATCACTGGAAGTTCAATCACGTTCGCTGCGGCAATTAGTTTAACATACATGTACCGGGTCACATCAACCCGATACCGCAGCGAACGTGTTAAATTCGACTCGCAAAATTTCATCCACACATAACGGCAAGTACTTAAGTAAAGTAAAAGTATATTTCATACCAAATACAAACTGAAATATGGATGCACAGGAAAAAAAAACGGAAAAAAGACCAGCGCTGGGAATCAAACCCAGGTCCTCAGCATTCCGTGCCGTGTGCCATTCCCCTACACCACCACTGACTAATTTTTTCTGTGCATCCATATTTCAGTTTGTTGGTATTTAGTATGATATATATTATGTTGGTCATAGGTTGGTTGGTTAACGTTTCTAGTAGTAGTTTGGTGGGTTATTGTATTGAAATAATTATTAAAAAATGCACAAAAAGCAAAACAATGCTTACGTACCTACGAAAATTTGGGGCACTTTTTCGAGTCGATTTCAAACACTACAAACCACTTATAACACTTGAACTTATAAAAACAAACACTACAATCCTTCCAAATAACAACCGTATGCGTATCATTGTATTTAATAAACACGGTATAATTTATTTCATCACAAATCTAAACATCTTTACTTGTCTCATCGGAATATTTTTTTTCTTACGAATTTTGCTCCATAGACCTTCGGTTTTATTTTTTTTAATGTTGCCAGTTTATCGCTCTGTATGAATGATACTTTTAAGGTCTCAATACACGTTGACCAACATAAGGAGAACACAAAAAATGTGAGACCGTTGTCTGGCAACCACAGTTGCCAGAAGCATTTTGCTAAAATATATTTGGCAACCGTAGTTGCTCAAAGCACGTGAGTGGTTATATAAGACTAAAATTATCAAATTCAACATTAACAATAGCATAAAAA
Organism: Archips crataeganus; assembly: GCA_947859365.1. Lineage (NCBI taxonomy): Eukaryota > Metazoa > Arthropoda > Insecta > Lepidoptera > Tortricidae > Archips > Archips crataeganus. The sequence continues at coordinate 1,836,137 of OX402053.1, read as the reverse complement.
AATACAAGTTAGGCATGCAACAATTCAAAACATAATCGGAAAGAGTGGTAATATTATATTCATATTCATATTCATATTCATTTATTAATAAAATTACAAATTTTACAAGTCAAATTATATTATGCATTATTATTATTATTATTTTGCTTTTATACAATATAGGCTTACGTTTGACCACAATCACGCCTGATGGAAAGCGAAGATGAGGCCTACGATGGAGCACACCTGGCTAGATAAGTAGTAGTTAAGTTTCAGATAAGAAATCTTGTGTGGTGTAGTAACATTTTCGAACCAGGAGGGCCCTCAGATCTTGCTTAAATTTTTAGTAAAGCCGGAGCAAAGAACATACTTACTCATTTATCCTCTTCTTGAAAAACAGTGCAGTAATGGAAGAGAAGCGTTTGGTTACTTTGACAGATTATAGTCAATCCGGGGGGAATAGGGTTGTCAGTGCACTTCGCCACTGTTAGGCTTAAATGATGATGATGAGAGATCGGAATTTTCACGGCAAAATATAAGACAGTCGCAATCAAGCTAGTGTTAGAACCAATTTTTTATCGATATCGATAGTTAATACACCGTGAAATTTTAGTGGTTGTTTTCCCGAAACGAGGTGATTTAGTTTCGACTGTACAATCGATTTATAATTACTATTTTGACTAGAGTCAAAAATCCAATTGTGAAAAACGAAAGTCGAAAATGACCGCAAACCAATAGTAACGCTTCGTTGGTACAAGTAGCGTACGATCGTACGATAGGTTAGGTACCAACGAAGCGTTACTATTGGTTTGCGGTCATTTTCGACTTTCGTTTTTCACAATTGGATTTTTGACTCTAGTCAAAATAGTAATTATAAATCAATTGTACATTCGATACTAAATCACCTCGTTTCGGGAAAACAACCACGAAAATTTCACGGCGTAGAAGAAAAAACAGTCCACTAAATAAAAAAACATATTTTGGCAGGAGACCTGTGCCCAGTAGTGGGAAGTTTATGGGCTGAGATGATGAGAGGGTGAGCGGTGAAAGTGATTGAAAAATTACCTGACGACGACGCACCAAACAATACCGCTGAAAAACGCCGCAGACAAAAATATGTAATGTAGTCTATGACCTAAAACTTTTTCATAAGCATAACAAGAGCACGACAATGCCGTGTGCCAAAACAAATTCGTATCACCCAACGTTCAGTTACAAAACCACTAGGGCCTACGTCGAATAATAATATTGTGGCTGTTGAAACTCCAACTGGTCGATGACGTTATAAATACAAGTGGCTAAATGCGCGCCGCACAAGTCTTTTGCGTTCGGCCGCCATCACACGTGAAGGCGGGAAAAGTTTGACGTTTGGAAAAAGACGCCATGTTTGTTTTGAAGGTTAGTGTTGTAATAAGTTTTTAATTAAGATGTTTTCGGTTATGAAATTGTGAAAATCTTACTTATGTTATAAAATGAGAAAGTTTGTGAAAATGTTTATTAATAAATCATGCAATAACGTCTAAATTACAAAAAAAAGAGACAGGACAATTTTGTCTTCGCAAATGGCATAGTAGTTCCCGTGGGATAAGCGATATTCAAATTCTTTGCCAACGACGTCGCGCGCGGCCAACAGGAAAATTATAGCCTTACCACAAAGAACATAAACACATGTTCAATGGTTGTTTAAGTTATTATGGTAGCACTGCCAATTTTTTTAAATTATTTATATTTGAATTTAATTTCAATTCATTCAGAAATACAGTGTTTTAAATAATTGTTTATCGTTTATCCAAGCTGAGAAGTATTCTGTTTCCCTTTTCATAAACCCTTCGATCTCGTGCCGAGCTACTGGACCGGATGTGTTGACAATTACAACATTTACAACATAATGTTATTAGTGGTACCTACTTACAATAACTATTCTAATTATTTGTTGTTACTACTTAGTGTTTATAAGTGATTGGTATTACACAGTACTTAAATTAATTAATGAGCATTAAAGAATCAATGGACATACTTTTTATAAGTTGTCAAAACGCGTTTTCTCCATGGATTTTGAATGACAAATAGTAATCTGTGACATTTTCACTGTTATTCAACTCCATTGACCAACTATTTATCTATTACTATAGTAGCTCTATAAGCGCGCTAACGCGGTCAACAGTAAGTAAATATCAAACTATACATTTAATTGAAAATTATTCCCGTTTACCGGGTTAAATAATCGGAATGTTTTTTTTTATTATCATTACAGGTTGTTTCCTGGAATTATTACCAACTAACGTATTAAGATTTTTATTGTGTCAACATTTTGTAATTTTTTGTTTCTAATTGAAAAACTCAATAACTTCTGAACGGATTTAAAAAACTCTTTCACGTATAGAAAGTTCATCAGCGGGTAAAATAGGCATAATATCTTATCCTAGGAACAAGTAAAACTCACACTCGATGCAGTTAATCTGTCATACTTACAGTACGCTCAGTATAAGTTTTACTTCACCAAAATACTTCTCGATCGCGTTTACGTAAAAAAATCAATTACTAGGGAAACATGGAGAGCGTCTCCGCGCGCGCGCTTACATGTTTCCATAGAATTGAAATTTTTACGTAAACGCGATCGAGAAGTATTGAAGTGAAGGAAAACTTATACTGAGCGTACTGAATAAGTCAATTAGCAATTTGACCTTTGTCTTACTACTGGGTCTCGCTCCACTGGGCGCCCTTCGCTTATAGACAGCATAAGTTAAACGATATCCTTAAGTAGATATTTAAAACTTAAGTAAGGTAAATACCCCAGTGCCCGACGGTGACCCAATAGCCGACACTTTCAATCTTAATTCGTAACAATGAAAGAGACAAGCACTGTCGTTTCATCAGCATTTCAGCCGAAAGACGTCCACTGCTGAACATATTCCTCCCCCAAGGCTCGCCAAACAGATCGGTCCCGCGCCATCCGCTTCCAACGCGATCCCGCAACCATAACTAGGCCATCGCTCTATCTTGTTGGAGGCCTACCTACACTGCTTCTTCCAGTCCGTGGATGCCACTCGAGAAACTTTTTGCCCTATCGGTCATCAGTTTTGCGAGCGATGTGCCCTGCCCACTGCCACTTGAGTCTGGCGATTCTTCGAGACTCAAGTGGATGTCGATTATTGGAATTAAATTGTCGAACATTGGGGTAATTTACCTTATACTAAGTTAATACACCGTGAAATTTTAGTGGTTGTTTTCCCGAAACGAGGTGATTTAGTATCGATTGTACAATCGATTTATAATTACTATTTTGACTAGAGTCAAAAATCCAATTGTGAAAAACGAAAGTCGAAAATGACCGCAAACCAATAGTAACGCTTCGTTGGTACCTAACCTATCGTACGATCGTACGCTACTTGTACCAACGAAGCGTTACTATTGGTTTGCGGTCATTTACGACTTTCGTTTTTCACAATTGGATTTTTGCCTCTGGTCAAAATAGTAATTATAAATCGATTGTACAATCGAAACTAAATCACCTCGTTTCGGGAAAACAAACCACTAAAATTTCACGGTGTATAACACAATTTAATTTTAATGAGGGTCTGCAGCGTGAAAACCGCCGTTTCCCGCGTGTTACTCGAATCGACTTTACGTTCGTCAACTAGAAAGAAAAAAAAAAGAACAACAACACAAAACACATCAATATTATTGCAAACAAATAACACGAAGGATAAAGATAGAGCGTGTCATTGCGGTTGCAAATCGGATACTGGTTCAGCTGACTGGTGACTTTCAGCAAAATTTTCACATTCAAATAAAATGTATTATGTGTATCCTATCGTTCACAAATAAAGATATTTTGAATTTTGAATTTTGAATAAATCTATACATATAATAAATCTGTAACAAGTCGGTGTCTGTACATTGAAGATATTTGAGAAAAACTGACACTAGGGCTATTTATTAGCGCAATAGAACCCAAAACAATGATTTTTAGAATTATTGTCTGTTTGTCTGTTTGTCTGTGCGTTTGTGCGCGCTAATCTCAGAAACGGCTTAACCTAGAAGGATGCGGTTTTCACTGATATGTTGGTATTTTCTTGGATTGTTTGTTTGTTTCATTTCAATCGGTTCACAAATAAGAAAGATACGTTCATTTTAAGAATTAATCGAACTGTTTTTATAAGAGTTGTTATTATGAACGCGCTAATTTCAGGAACTACTGCTCCGATTTGAAAAATTCTTTCAGTGTTAGATAGCCCATTTATCGAGGAAGGCTATAGGCTATATATCATCACGCTAACACCAATAGGAGCGGAGCGGAGCGGAAGAATGTTTCCAAATTGGGGGTTTTTGAAGTGAAACTTATATATCTCGGGAACTACTGATACGATTTGAAAAATTCTTTCAGTGTCAGATAGCCCAGTTTGATAGGGCGGGTTGGGAGCGGTTGGGGGCGAGTTGGGAGCGGGTTGGGGGCGGTTTGAGAGCGGGTTGGGGGCGGGTTGGGAGCGGGTGGGGGAGTGAGTTGGGAGCGGGTTGGGGGCGGGTTGGGGGCGGGTTGGGAGCGGGATGGGGCGGGTTGGGAGTGAGTTGGTGGCAGTTTAGGAGCGGGTTGGGGGCGGGTTAAGAGCGAGTTGGGGGCGGGTTGGGAGTGGGTTGGGGGCGGGTTGGAGGCGGGGTGAGAGCGAGTTGGGGGCGGGTTGGGGGCGGGTTGGGAGCGGGTTGGGGCGGGTTGGGGGCTGTTTGGGGTCGGATTGGGAGCGGGTTGGTTTATTATGAAGTTTCACTTCTTCCGGAAGGATCTAAGGAGAGCCATAATTGATGAAAAAGCAAATTGGATAAAAAATAAGCTGCCCAATTTACTAATTCCACGCGGACGGAGTCGCGGGCAAAAGCTAGTAAATAAATAAAATAAATAAATATTAGGGGACAATCTGACACAAATCGACCTAGTCCCAAACTAAGCAAAGCTTGTACTATGGGTACTAGATGACGATAAACATACTTATATAGATAAATAAATACTTAAATACATAGAAAACATCCATGACTCAGGAATAAATATTCGTGCTCGTCACACCAATAAATGCCCTTACCGGGATTCGAACCCAGGACCTCTTGCTTAGTAGGCAGGGTCACTACCAACTAGGCTAAGGCGGTCGTTAAAAAAATTAAATAACCTATTAATACAATATGTACAATTAATAAGAACAAGAAAAATAGAAACAAAACCCAAAACAAAACTAATACTTTGTACTTTACACTAATACTTTAGAGGTACTTATGTGATCTAATAACAATGTAAGTAGATCTGTTTGAAAAAAATATATCTAAGTAATCTTGTTGAGTTTCTTCTCAACAGGGTTTTTCTGAATCAATGGTAGATTCTTCGACATTCATAAAGTGCTTGTTATAATTAAAAATAACAAGAGTAAATAAAAAAGTAAACAGTACATCCTCCGCGATTCGAACCTGGGCCACACGCACAACACTTACCGCATTACACCAATAATCTTTGTAATGGATTCCCTTGGGTCAATATTTTAAACGAGAATAGAGGGCGCTATCCAAGAACTTTGAAGTAGGTTCGGTTTTCAAGGCTGAAAACTTCATTTGCAATCAATAGATGGCGTTGTCAGAGCGAACGTTGTGCTTTAAAAATGTCAACTTTTTTTTCTTTATTTATTTATACATTGTCAATATCATGTACATTATAATGAAGATATTATTAGTAGAATAAGTCAGTCCATGACGCCCTGAAAGGGCACACAATAATTAACTAAGTCTAAAAACAACTAAACATAATGTAAAAATGGCAATAAAATAATAAAAAAAAGATGACAATAGAATAAAAGTTCATTTAAGTTAAAAATAAAGGCAATAATAATACAATAATCGTAAGGAGTACAAAATAATCGATTAAAAATGAAATGTCTACAATTTATCATTTAAATGATCAATTATGAGAAAAAAAAACAAACAAATAAATGTAAAATTAAATAAACAATCAGTTAGGTGTAATGCGAGAGTGTGAGTAGGTATGTGTGAGCGTGAGTATGTGTGTTAGTGAGTGTTTTATTCAAGGCAACCTCTTCAGTCAGACAACCCCTTCAATGGAATAGTAAGTTTTTTTTAATCAAAAGCGACTTAAGCCTGCTACGAAATACATGAATTTTTACCCGACTGCGAAGAAGGAAGGGTTATGTGTTTGACCCGTATGTATGTATGTATGTATGTATGTATGTATGTCCATTCCTATGTCCTCTCGTAACTACACAACGGTTGAACCGATTTTGATAAATGATACGTCATTGGATTTGTCTTGATAACGCGAGTAACACTGGATACATGAAATTCTTGAAAAATCAAAATGGCGAATTTTTGGCGCCGAATTGTGTGTGAGCCTTAAAAAAAATTTTTTTATTCAAACCTATCGAGTAAGGTATCAAAATAAAGGGATTTTTAAAGAGATTACAAAAATATATACAAGTCATGTGTTTAAATTTAATTTGGAAATAGAAACGGATTCCTAATTCAAATACTCAATAATTTATCTGGGTCTCCGGAGGTTACACTAAAAAGCAAGTAATAAAAAAGTAATTAAAAAAAAACTAAAAACCCGCCTGCGGTGTAAATAAAATAATAAATTAAAAAATCAAAAACCCGCCTGCAGAAATACTGAAAAGGTGGAAACAAGATAAAATGTTCAATAACAATAAAACTAATTTAAAACACGTCGATGGCAGTCTTTCAAAATTTAATGCAACGATAAAATGCAGTCGGAGGCATGGGAGTCAGTGGCTGCATGGGATTTAATGTCACTTCATGCATGCCTCCGACTGCATTTTATCGTTGCGTTAAATTTTGAAAGACTGCCATCGACGTGTTTTAAATTCATCTTATTGTTATTGGACATTTTATCTTGTTTCCACCTTTTCAGTATCAGTTCTGTAGGTGGGTTTTTGACTTTTTTATTTATTATTTTATTTACACCGCAGGCGGGTTTTTAGTTTTTTTTTAATTATTTCTTCCTTTTTAATAATTTCCGTTTTATCCAAACTCTAAGGTTTACATGTTTCCCGTGAAGGTTTTTCGAATTCGGTAAAGCCACGGATAAGCTAGCTAAACTGACTCATCAATGCCCAGGCTACTTGGAACTGGAAAGCTCACATTTTGCATAAGTAGGCCCCCTTTACATGTAAACATGTACCTAGACGATTTTTTCGAAATCCCCATGAAACTCAGCGACAGGAACTAAGTCGGTACAAACTAGTGTGTAGGTACATCATATACTTAAGGTGTCACCACCAAATACTGTGTAAAGGTATCATTACACTGCGTTTTGTGAAATGTCAAACACTTATGTCAGTGCAATGTGTAAGTAGACTGTGACAGTATAATTCCCGTGGTTACTGGTTGCAAGGCTGCAAGTGAAATATGGATAAGTGTTGGCATCAGATGTGTTGAGAATGAACTCGTATAGAATTCGAAAACTGTTAATATCTTATGTTATGTTTGTAATAGATAGGTAGTTTGCAAGACATAATGGTTATGTGGAGGACGGCTGATTTAAAAAGCCAGCCAAGTGCGAGTCGGATTTGCGCACCGAGGGTTCCGTACACATTTTTAGGTATGTCTAAAAATAAGTGATCACTTTTGTACCTTGTCGCTTTCAGTCGTTACGTAATTTCGTATGGCTTTTCAAACATGACGTTAAAGTGACAAGGTACAAAAGTGATCACTTATTTATGACGTTGACCCTACCTAGTATGCTCTAATAAATAGGCTTTATTAAGGGTTAATATACTTAAATGCCCGATTTACTTAGTGATTTTTTTTTAAAGTTTTTCTGGAACTGGTATAATTTGACCTCAGGCCCGGTACCAGGTCACCGTTGACTTCTTGGACAGTGTATAGTTACGACACTAGACATATTAAGTGCAAATCTGATTATTCTATTCAGGTATTTGTGGCTAGCGTATGGAATGCAAAATGTATAGGCTCTAGACAGGTAGCGGGCGTGGCCTTACGCAACACTGTTCTAGATCTAGATTGGACTAGGAAGAAATAATAATTTTACCTAACCTTACCTGACTAACTTTAGATGTAGGAAGTTAAAACTCGTAAGGGTATGCCTTTACTACAGGGTGAAATCAAAATGGTGATAAAAAGTCGGTTTACGGACGATAGTTTAACGTGACAACGTCATAACAAAAACATTCAAAAGACAAAGATGAAACCAGGCGGTCACCCATCCAAGTACAGACCGCGCCCGACGTTGCTTAACCTCGGTGATCGGACGAGAACCGGTGTTTTGTCAAATATCTTGAAAACGGTGCATCCTACGGCAAAATCAATGAAATTTTCATCCCCCCTTTAATGCCCCAGCACCCCTAGCTCTCCCGCACTCCCTCCCGCACCCCCCTCAACCCCCTCACCCCGCCCCCCGCATTGAGAATTACCCGAGCGCTAGTACTAAGATTGTACGTACATGCTGGCGTTCGCTGCTCTCTTGTAGGTACATCCTGGCCTTCACTTCTTTGTAGGTACATTTACGGGACATTATACTTCTTTTAAAGGCCGGCAACAGATTAGTGAGTCTTCTTAAGTTGTTGATAGTCATGGACGGCGGTGATCATTTCCCATCAGATGACCAGCTTGCTCATTTGCCTCCATCTCATAATAATAGTACATTTTTCAATTGCTTAACCATATTATAATTAATACTTAACTAGGAATTTTCTTTTACTACACAACATAGTTTATTTATCTAAAAAGTCACGCAAACCCGTACAGCTGTTTGTTTACGCGAGTACCCCCTGTTTCACCATCCATTGTTCAAATTTATTTGTCAGATAAAGGTGATGCCGTCTCTGTTTGTTTAGTTCAAATAGATGGAGAAGGCATCACATTTATCCGTCAGTTAAAATTAATCAATGGGTGGTGAAACAGCCCCAATCACAGATGCACAAAACATCTATTACCAATAGGGATGTTGACACCACCAATCAACTGACGTACTTTTTATGAGCTGTCAAAACACATTTCTCCCATAGAGTTTGAATGGCAATAGCAACATATGACGTCACTTGTTCGTATACTCAATTAACTAACTATTTATTTGTTTTAAAGCAACAAAAAATCTAATTTTGCAGTTAATCGAAAATTAATCTGGGTTTCAGGGCTAAAATTAAGTGTTTATTTACTGGAGTCGTGCCTTCGAATTATTTTTTAATGGTGTCAACATCCCTATTGTGAATGTCTAAAAAAATTAACTCAACCATCACTAAATTTAACTCTTCGCAATTGATAACATATTGCCTAATATAATGTAAAAATAAGATAAATGCCTAATTTATTACAAAATATACGTTAAACACCTCAAAGTATCACTATTTATTACTTGCCAATTAAGTATCTAAGTGTAAAAAAAACTGGTTAAGTTACTAGTCGACCTTAGAAGTCGTTTAATGCCATTGCAAAATAGGCCTTCGGTGTATAAAACTAGAGCACATTAAGTAGTCAAAGCTCTGGAATGCGATGTCAATTAGAGGAACAAAAAAAGTGATTTCGAATGATCTAGTTATAATTTAAATGCCAAAGCAACTTGGTTGCATAGTATGGACACATAAATTTATACTCATGCGTAATATATATATGTACATAAAAAATATGCCTGCGCATTTTTTTAACCCCCGACACAAAAAGAGGGGTGTTATTAGTTTGACCGCTATGTGTGTGTGTGTGTCTGTCTGTCTGTGTCTCTGTCTGTGGCATCATAGCTCTTAAACGGGTAAACCGATTTAGATGCGGTTTTTTTTTATTAGAAAGCAGGTTTCTTGGCGATGGTTCTTAGATATAAATCGGTTCAGCCGTTTCAAAGTTATCAGCTCTTTTGTTATCTGCGGAAGGGATCTTAGACGCATAATGGGCATTTACTTAATGTTCAAACATACGTGTGACATAATTGCGTTGGGGTTTTTTAAATTTTTAATTATTACACGTTAGCAGGAAAACGTGCAAATTAACTTTCGTCAGGAAGAAATATCAACAAAAATCAAAATCATAAAAAAAATTTAAATAAAAAATAAAACCTCCTTCAAAAAACCCCCAAAAAAACATAAAATAATAATTGATTGAACCGACCACAATAAGCATGAAAATATCTTTCTACTAATCTGTTTGAAGTTGGTGCCTCAGCACGAGCCAGCAGGAGTGTAGAAGCCCTATAATAGGTATGTAGGTAAGTTAGATTACTAGGTCCACTCCTGCTGGCTCGTGCTGAGGCACCAACTTCAAACAGATTAGTAGAAAGATATTTTCATGCTTATTGTGGTCGGTTCAATCAATTATTATTTTATGTTTTTTTGGGGGTTTTTTGAAGGAGGTTTTATTTTTTATTTAAATTTTTTTTATTTCCAAGTTTTTTTTGGGTGTTTTTTGAAGGCGGTTTTATTTTTTATTTAAAATTTTTTATTTTTTTCTTTTTAGTTGTTGCTAATGGCCTGGACTGGCACTCTTTACTGACTGTACTTTTTGCCTCTGGTTACCAAAGTACTTATCAAGACGAATCAAACGAGACCAAACTTGATGGGGTTATGTCGTTTTACTACGGAGTTCTTATGGTCACCATCCAACTTCATTGTCAGACCCTGGTTACCATCTAGGACCAAAGTACTCGTTGAGACGAGTCAAATGAGTCCGTACTCGATGGGGTAAGTGCCGTTACTTTATGGAGTAACTTTGGCCGCCTTCCAGCTCCATCATCAGACCCTGGTTACCATCTGGGATCAAAGTGCTCGTCAAGACGTTTCAAATGAACCCAAACTCGACGGGGTTGTGTTGTTTTATTACAGAGTTTCTATGGCCACCTTCCAACTCCATCATCAGATTAGCTCCATGTCACAATAATATTGCATTGTCACCTGATTTACACATGCATGTAAAATATGAAATCAATCAGAAACCGGGAAGTGAGTCAAATTCAACTTGCAAGATTTGACCCGTTGAGGAGTTCCGTTGGCCATCTGCGGTCTTCTTCATCAGATCTAGTTTACCAAATGACACTTTATGAATGCAAATGCTCGATTTGTCACTGAAAATACTAAAATCGCTTTACATTTCCCTTGAACTTTTGAAGAGTTCCTTCAATTCCTCATGGATCCCATCATCAGAACTGGATTCCGGTAACAACGGGACCAACCTTGAAGCATATGCTTTCAAACAACGAAAGAATTTTCCAAATCGGTTCATAAATGACGGAGTTCTGAGATAACACACGTTAAAAAAAAAAAAAAAAAAAGAACATACAACCGAATTGAGAACCTCCTCCTTTTTTTGAAGTCGGTTAAAAACTTTTATTCTGTAAGTAGTTCGCAACGGGCTTTTTTACATTTCTATTAGGTACTTAAATCAGCGCTTCTGAAAATACAATCATTGCTAAGAATGCGCTGCAACAAAAGTTAGTGTCTAGTGGTAGGGAGAGGCCTTGGTTCAGAACTGAACTTTCTTACATAAAACTGACCATTGATTGACCCCTATCTCACCTGATATTATACCATGACTAAGTATCTCATGGACGGGGATGTTTGGAAATAATTCCGATCCACATTGCCGATCCCTAGTCTCAAATAGCGTATCTACCTACTGTGTTAAAAAATGTAATTGTATTAGTTAAATACTTTAGATATATGTAATTTAATAACAATGTAGATCTTTTTGAAAAAATATACCTAGTTGAGTTTCTTGCCGGTTTCTTCTCAACAGGGTTTTTCCGAACCGGTGGTAGATTCTTCGACGTTCATAGGAGCATCAATTGATGCTTAAATTGAATAAAGAATTTTGACTTTGACTTTGACTTTGATGAAAATTACAAATGAGGCCAAGGGTGTATCTCACCAGTTCAGCAACAGCCTATTCACTCTAGCCATGAAGAGTCCTATGGTGTAGGTAGGTGATCGTGTTTCGGTCCTGTCTGATGATGATCAGGATGATGATTGGAATTGTTGGTTAATTGTGTCAACTTGTATTGCAGCCAATATATTAATTACTATGCTACCCCTGCTTTGCTGGCATTAGCATGCTTCGAGCTGCCACTGCGGCCTACTGCGCTTGCGTAATGGTTTGAGGCGCGAATCACAATGTTTAGTAAATTATCTAACTAATCGTGTTACATAGGCCTTTTGTAAAATAATCGTATTTCTAGTTATTTGTACTGAAATAATTTGAATAAATTATCTTATCTTATCTTATCTAATCTAAATGAATCATTCCTTCCTATCTGATATGGTAGGCTAGGGATCCGTAAAAATTCTGGTGTTTCAATATTTAGCATACAATTGCAACATTCTTGCAAAAAAATTGCTAAAATGTTGCCCTGTTTGGGCGTAACAATAAAGTTAATTACATCAACTAGGTATTTATTACGTAATATATTAAGTCTATGTTATTTATTAGAACTAAGTTTATATATTGAGTTGCATTGCTAGCTTTCCTGTCATCTATCCACAGCACGATAGATAAAATTCTAAAAGATTGTTCTTCAAACTACGAGACGATGTGTTAGGACCAAACTAGGACATTCAGCCAGTTAGTACGTTCGCGTGCTTTAATTTGGGATCCATTTCGACAAAATATCCTATATATTGAATTCCTATACAATATGACAGGACTGTTAACCTTAAATGGGTCCCAAATTAAAGCTCGTGACTGTACCATGCTACGAGGGTCTTTTTAGATTTATTTTAGTTTTAAGTTTTTAAGCATTTAGTTTTTTATTTACTTAAGTTTTAGTTAAGATTTAAATGAAATTAATAAATAAGATTTTAATGAATGGAGTCTAGTAGTTGAACTGATATTACAGGATTCTTCTTGACAATGGATTTAAAGATTTTAAGATATAATAAAAATCAGAAATTAAATTCAATACCAGATGAAAAAACCCGCCTGTATAATTCCCGTTCCCATGGGAATCCGGGAAAATATATGTCCTATGTCACTCGCGGAACTGAGACGAATCTAATGACACCTCACACTTCAAAATCCATTGAGCCGTTTAGGCTCCAGGGCGTGCCAAAGAATGATACATACATAAATACAACCGCTCGAAAAACATAACCCTCCTTCGACAGTCGGGTGAAAAGGAGCAAAATGTTTATGTGCCTCTTAGCGGCTCAGATTTTGGAATTTTACATGCATGCATCGTCAAAGGTACATCTAAAATCCAGCTCCCTACATTTTGCATGAAAGAGCAATAAAATACAATAGGTACACGCGGAAAAAACATTCGCATTTATAATATTAGTAGAGCTACATAGATATTATTTCCTACGGTATAATGCTAGCGATCATTCCTTCATATAAACGACTAGGGTCGTTTAGTTATTTACCTAATATGTTTGTTTTAACCAAAAAAAAGGTTAGGTAGTTTTTCAATTTATTTTTTACATATACAGGCTGTTCCAAAACTCAATTCTAGAAAAAAAAGGAAAAAAAATCATGTCACTTAGTTGCTTATGTGCTTGCAATTAAAGTGTCACTATATCAAAGATAGTTATTAAACATACAAAAGCGCATGAACTTACATATCTTTCACACAAGTCACACATGAATACACAAATAAGGACAGTAAATCACAAGTTACGTCGGCGGACGAGTTCATGTTGACTAGGTAGACTTGAAACACAAAGCTTGAAACTTAGCGGCCGTTAATCATTCAAATATATTTATGCTTAATCAGAGACGTAAAGTAGTTTATTGAATCAGGCGTTACTTTGCGGAGGTCCATATTAATGAACTAAAACAATTACTTTGCTCACCCGCGACCTTACAATAGTTACGTTTATGCAAGAAATGTGCGTTCATGCAGTTCCTCCACCTCCACACTGTACGAACACACACAAATCACATAAACCCAACCATCACCACCACCAAGCTACACTGACGCGTTTCGAACTCAACCAGAGCTCATCTTCAGAGTTACCACAACCGTATGCTATGCTACCAAACGTTAAACTAACAAACCAAAACAAATGTTTTAACTTGTCACTGTAACTTCTCAAGTACCCACTTTATTTTTCTTATTCTCAAACTACCCCACAAAAATTAACTTTTATTGACATATTTAAAACTACCTTGAATTTTTTTGTTTATTTATTTATAAGGCATATTTAATTAATACTAACTGTTCAAATTCGACCCAAGCCGCAGTAAAGGAGAAGATACTAAATTTACCTGTTCATTAATAATAGACCCCATAGTGTTGTACCTAATTATTTCCATGCATTCCAGAGCATCCAGACGCAACCCCTTGCCGCAATAATGTAACACTTCATAAGAATCTGAATCTAACAATGAATGATTTGATTCCAACAAATGTTTTGCAAAATTCGATCTATCTGGATGCTCATTCCTATATGCCGAAACATGCTCTTTAAATCTAGTATTAAAACTTCGGCCTGTCTGTCCTACGTATATCCCATTGCAGTCATTACAAGTAAGCTTGTATACCCCCGATCTAGTTCCCTTATCTACCTGTTCTTTGTGGTTACATAGCCTAGAGTACAAAGAGTTGTTAGTCTTAAAGGCAACATTAATATTGTTTGATTTTAAAATGCCATAAATCTTATCAGACAAACCCCCGACGTAAGAGTTAATAAATAGCATGCTTTACGCTGCGTTACCTTCTCAGTCTACTAACAAATATAGATCTAGCATCTCTTACGTCGGGGGGGTTTGTCTGATAAGATTTATGGCATTTTAAAATCAAACAATATTAATGTTGCCTTTAAGACTAACAACTCTTTGTACTCTAGGCTATGTAACCACAAAGAACAGGTAGATAAGGGAACTAGATCGGGGGTATACAAGCTTACTTGTAATGACTGCAATGGGATATACGTAGGACAGACAGGCCGAAGTTTTAATACTAGATTTAAAGAGCATGTTTCGGCATATAGGAATGAGCATCCAGATAGATCGAATTTTGCAAAACATTTGTTGGAATCAAATCATTCATTGTTAGATTCAGATTCTTATGAAGTGTTACATTATTGCGGCAAGGGGTTGCGTCTGGATGCTCTGGAATGCATGGAAATAATTAGGTACAACACTATGGGGTCTATTATTAATGAACAGGTAAATTTAGTATCTTCTCCTTTACTGCGGCTTGGGTCGAATTTGAACAGTTAGTATTAATTAAATATGCCTTATAAATAAATAAACAAAAAAATTCAAGGTAGTTTTAAATATGTCAATAAAAGTTAATTTTTGTGGGGTAGTTTGAGAATAAGAAAAATAAAGTGGGTACTTGAGAAGTTACAGTGACAAGTTAAAACATTTGTTTTGGTTTGTTAGTTTAACGTTTGGTAGCATAGCATACGGTTGTGGTAACTCTGAAGATGAGCTCTGGTTGAGTTCGAAACGCGTCAGTGTAGCTTGGTGGTGGTGATGGTTGGGTTTATGTGATTTGTGTGTGTTCGTACAGTGTGGAGGTGGAGGAACTGCATGAACGCACATTTCTTGCATAAACGTAACTATTGTAAGGTCGCGGGTGAGCAAAGTAATTGTTTTAGTTCACGTAAAGTAGTGTTTAAAGGTAAAATACCCAGGGCTAGATTCACCATTAGGAAGTCGAGGGCCTACCTAACGAGGGACTGACTAGGGTCCCGCATCGGTTAAGAGCGGCGTATGTATAAGTAACGAGACTGACACACCGACAACGCACAGGCTTAACCACTGGATCTTGAAACTTGCGATTTGGCAGACATATTCCTTGAGTTTTAATTAATGATTGAAATTAATTTGAACCTAGAATAATGTTCATTTTTATTCTCCAGGTAATAATATCCTAACTAAAACGTAAATAAAAACTACTGAATAACTTAAAACTAAATTAAATCTAAATCAAACCCCGCTACTAATTTGGTTTTCTTTAAAGTTAACTTTGACACAGACTTTTGTAAAATTTATTTATGTATGACAGCCACAGAGATGCATAAGGCAAACTTATATCTTTACGAAATCTCTACCAGTTAAATTTTCAGTGGATGAGAGTGGAAGCAGGTAAAAACATGTACATATCAGCAACCTTTAGCAGTAATTGCATTCAACGAATCCCCGCTCTTACACTTTCCCATGCAACCCGTGCAATACTCAATGCATTTAAGTGCGGCAATTAAATTATCTGTGAGATAAGGCCCATTGTGCTAGGACAATGGACGGTGACAAAATTGGTGTTTGTTTCTTTGTTTGTCTGTTCCGGTAAAAAACGACCGAAGCATGATTTTCAAAATAGAAAAAAAAAATGAAAAATGTTTATTTCGTTATAAAATCGTTATAAAATTCAAATTCATATTCAAATTCAAATCATTTATTGCAAGGAAGTGAGTAGGCACAAAGATCTTAAAATACAAAATTTCTGATCATCACAACCGCCAGATCCTGGCATGCAATATAAATATGGTACTTAAGCCTAAAAACAACATAATCATAATACAATAAAATAAAATAAATTAAACATAATTATGGAAAATATCCGAATTAATACTATTATTATAATTTATACAATTAAATCATGTCACAATTCATCTATTATAAAGTCTTTTACCGCATAGTAAGCTTTTTCAATTAACATGTCCTCAAATTATCATTAATTGTCATTAAATTAGCGATAAAAGTTTTTTCTTCATCCCAGTGTAACATCCTACTGCAGGGAAGAGGCCTCCTCGGAATGAGAGGCCTTAGGCCATAGTTCCCACGCGGGTCCAGTGCGGATGAGTAGCTTCACGCTCACCACAGAATTTCTTTGCAGGTGCGTTTCAATCTCTAGTAAGAGCTCATTATCAAAGCTTTAGTCAGTGAGGAAACCTGTATCCGCCTGCGAAGCAGTTCGCAGCGTGTGAAGTTTTCCATCCGCACTAGGCTCACGAGGGAACTACAGCCCTGGCTGTGAGACGTGTATACGCCGAAGATATAACGACCGCTTTAGCCTAGTTGGTAGTGACCCTGCCTACGAAGCAAGAGGTCCTGGTATCGAATCCCGGTCAGGGCATTTATTTGTGTGATGAGCACGAATATATTTGTTCCTGAGTTATATGGATGTTTTCTATGTATTTAAGTATTTATTTATCTATATAAGTATGTTTATCGTCGTCTAGTACCCATAGTACAAGCTTTGCTTAGTTTGGGACTAGGTCGATTTGTGTAAGATTGTCCCCTAATATTTATTTATTTATTTATTTTATATACAGGGTGTAATCAAAATGGTGATACAAAAATTAGTGTCTCTTGTTCAGTTACCTAATGCTGGACAATATTATGCACTAACTTATACACCGTGAAATTTTAGTGGTTGTTTTCCCGAAACGAGGTGATTTAGTATCGATTGTACAATCGATTTATAATTACTATTTTGACTAGAGTCAAAAATCCAATTGTGAAAAACGAAAGTCGAAAATGACCGCAAACCAATAGTAACGCTTCGTTGGTACACGTAGCGTACAATCGTACGATAGGTTAGGTACCAACGAAGCGTTACTATTGGTTTGCGGTCATTTTCGACTTTCGTTTTTCACAATTGGATTTTTGACTCTAGTCAAAATAGTAATTATAAATCGATTGTACAATCGAAACTAAATCACCCCTTTTCGGGAAAACAACCACTAAAATTTCACGGTGTATTTATTGTTTTCATCATCATCATCATCATTTCAGCTGAAAGACGTCCAGTGCTCAACATAGGCCTCCCCTAAGGCTTGCCAAACAGATTGGTCCCGTGCCATCCGCATTCAATGCGTTCCCGCAACCTTAACCAGGTCGTCGCTCCATCTCGTTGGAGGCTACCCACACTGCATCTTCCGGTCCGTGGACGCCACTCGAGAACCGTTTTGAGGTGTCCATATTAGGTACCTACATTGAGTTCGTGATTTCATTTCAACAAAGTACATCCTATATGAAACCGTGGAGGCCTAGTGGTTTGTCCTAATGGCCTCTCAAGCAGAGGGTCGTAGGTTCAAATCCCGGCTCGCACCTCTGAGTTTTTCGGAATTCATGTGCGAGATAACATTTGAAATTTACCATGAGCTTTACGGTGAAGGAAAACATCGTGAGGAAACTTGTATACACCTGCGAAGAAATTCAATGGTGTGTGTGAAGTTCCCAATCCGCACTGGGCCCGCGTGGGAACTACGGGCCAAGCTCTCTCATTCTGAGAAGAGGCCTGTGCCCTGCAGTGGGACGTATATAGGCTGGGATGATGGATGGATGACATCCTATATTTTCAACCGACGAAAACAAAAGGAGGAGGCTCTCAATTCGACGTGTATATATTTTTTTTGTTTTTTTTTTTTTTATGTATGATCACGCGTAACTTTTTACAGAGTAGTCCGATTTTGATGATTCTGTTTTTATTGGAAAGCGTATACCCCGAGGGTGGTCCCATTTAAATTTGGAAACAATATTCCTACCCTAAGGGTAGAAAAACAGGGGATGATTGATTGTTCAGTTACTGATTGTACTATATGACCACGCATAACTTATTACAGAGTAGTCGGATTTTGATGATTCTTTTTTTATTGGAAAGCGTATACCCCGAGGGTGGTCCCATTTAAATTTGGAAACAATATTCCTACCCTAAGGGTAGAAAAACAGGGGATGATTGATTGTTCAGTTACTGATTGTACTATATGACCACGCATAACTTATTACAGAGTAGTCTGATTTTCATAATTCTTTTTTATTAGATAGATAGGGTATACCTTGAAGTTGGTATTATAAATTTGGAAAAAAATTACCCCGAGGATGGAAAAAAAGTATAAAATAAAAACTTTTTAACAAAAAATTAAACCGCCGAAAAAACTGAAAAGCAAAAAATAATACCTTTTTTGTTTGACCTTAATCTAGGTACCAGTTTGAAGTCGGTGCCTCAGCACGAGCCAGGAGGAGTGATAGAAGCCAATCAGGTAGACGATTAAACGATTATAGGTCCACTCCTCCTGGCTAAGTGCTGAGGCACCGACTTCAAACTGGTACCTAGATTAAGGTCAAACAAAAAAGGTATTATTTTTTGCTTTTCTGTTTTTTCGGCAGTTTAATTTTTTGTTAAAAAGTTTTTATATCAGACTAATTTTACCAGCTCAGTTAATGCATTATAATAATAAGAAACACTAATTTTTGACGTGACAACGTCTAATAAATCGATGAACGCCGGCTGCATACACGAAAAAGGATGACGCAATGTAACGTACAATTGTCTGTTATCACTGCTGCCGGAAGTTGATTCCATAATTCCAGGACCTATTAGAGAGAGAGAGAGAGAGAGAGAAAGAGAGAGAGAGAGATATTTATTTACCTATACACATATTCGACACACAGGAAAAATGCATTTGGAAGGAACAAATACAAAGAAAAAACCATCGAATAGTATAAATAAAATTGGGCCCACTCAGCATAATGATGCGGCAAACCACAATGCTGTTCTTTAGTGACACCCATATTTCTTTAAAAATTGTCCTAAAGATTGTAAAGAGAATCCAGGATATAAACTATTTATCGTCTTAACGTAAAAGAGTAACAAATAAACGCTCAGAAACTTTCGTATCTATATATAATAGTAGGTTGCAGGTACTGTACAGTGCGTCTACCTTTACCGAATTGACATGTACAAGTAAATAGCCTTTGCAACACTTATAGGCAGCACCCACTGAGTTGTGGCTATATTATATTTATAAAACATCGTCCAAGGCTGTAGACATTCACCGGACAGTCTTTGTTATTTACTTTTTATGACAAATACCTACGTTATAGTATAGTTTACTGATTGGTGAGATAATGATAATTAAAATCTGTGATTATATTGGTTAGTCAGAAATGCACTATCCTTCCTACTAATCCTACTATCCTACTTCAGTATTATTAAAGATAATGTTTGTGAAGTTTCTTAATGTTTGGATGTTTGAATATTGATGAATGAAATTGGATAAAACTTGGCGACCAGATCGACAAAAATCTGGATTGAGACATTGCCGTCAAACGGAAAAAACCTCAAACCATTCAAATGCGCCCTTTCAATGATTCAAAATATGCATGCATGTATCTCAATTTCGAAACAAATATCAGATGCGTCTTTTTCCGTATCACGACAGCATAGATAGAGTTCTCAATATCACGGCAATGAGTTCTCGTGTCTAAATCCCGTACAAAATGAGTATGTCTAACGTAATTAACCCAAAAACGTTTAATAAATAAAATAATAAATATCACGGAACAACTAACACCGATTGACCTAGTAAGTACCAAAGTAGCAAAGCTTGTGTTAGGCATGCAACGGATACTTAAATAGGTAGACAGTGTCGGCGCAGGACCTTAATTTTGTATGTGTGGCAAAGATATATTTTGCGAGGCCTTTTGATGGCGCACCACACATTAAATAACGGATTTTTAATTGAGCAAAAACGAGAACCTTTCGAGGCGCGAGGACCCTCAGACCGCGAGGCCATGGGCGCACACCTATAGCTACGCTGCTGTAGATAGAAACATACCTACTTAAATATATATTAACAGATAAGGCTCGAGAACAAACATTCATATTTTTCATTCATAATAATTAATAACTGTCCCTGTTCTGTCCAATGCTATTGCCTTGTATTATTTTATATCAACAGCTAGCTTTATATCGCGGTTTGGCTTCCGCAGAAGAATAAAAGATTGACGTGCTTTATTCTGTTGGAAATTTAAAAAATACCCTTCGCAGTATAGGTAGGCCTCCAAAGATAGAGCGACGACCTGGTGAATGTGGTGGGAACGCATTGGATGCGGATGGCGCAGGGCCGATCTGTTTGGCGAGCCTTGGGGGAGGCCTATGTTCAGCAGTGGACGGCTTTCCGCTGAAATGATGATGATGATGATGACCCTTCTTAGTGTGCCTTTATGATAATCCTCACCATATTAGCCAAAAGATGTCGACTGCAGTGCTAGACAGAGGCCTCCCCCAAAGGTTTCTACAACCATCTTGGTAGGGACCTTCCTACACCCTGTCTCCCCCTATCCCTCCCTTCCCCTTCCTCTCTCTCACCCCCTTTCCCTCTACCCCTCTCTCTCAAAATATCTACCAGCGCTCGTAATAAAAACATCGACTTACTCGTAAACCACAACTAGAATCTCATTGTTAGTAACATGCCATTCAATCGCATGCCAACATAATTGGGTCTTTCATCATCAAAAATATCAATAGACGCGTTATGCTACGCGCAGCGCAAGATCAAGGTCGCGTTGCGTTGCGTAACGCCTTGTTACAGTTCGTGCGGCCGCGTTTTTGAAGTTGCCAGTCAGCCTCTGTGTGAAATTACAAATGGCACTAAAACGATTGTAGATATTACAATGATTGTATAAATGGATAAGTTTAGCAATGAATAAAGTTATACAAACCACTTAAAATATAGTTATTTATGTGCGACCATAACAGTAGGTACGTAAACTCTAATTATAAGTATTAAAATCTGGTCATACAGTGTTTGTGGTCACACTCCTCCGAAACGGTTCGACCGTTTTTTTTGATATTTGGCAGGTATGAGAATCCTAGGTCGTAAAGTATTTTCAGCCTCGTACCACCTCCCGTTTTTAGTCGCAGTTTTTATTATTCGGGAACTGTGCAATTTTTCCGGGATAAAAAATCCTATATGTTAATCCAGATCAGATCTATCAATGTGTCAAATGTCATCAGAATTACTCAAACTATTTTAGCAGGAAAAAGTAACAAACTCCATACAAACTTTCACATTTATAATGTTAGTAAGATGGTACCAAATGCCTTTTCATGTTGGCTTCGGCCCTATGAATGCTTTTATAACCAGGTCCCCATGGGCTGACCGTGATCGGAAATCCGTACCAACAACAACAATAATAAAATAATAATCTATTATAATAAAAGCTTTTTACTAGGTACCTACTCAAAAACAATAAATGATCAGAACCAAGAAATTTCGGAGCTCATTTCTTGGTGATCAATATTTTTTTTAAGGGAACTTGGCGTTCTGCAATATTTTTGATGGTAATTTTAATTAATAATAATTAGTAATTTATTTAATTTTTTAACGTCGTCAGTATTCCTAAATCCGCAAAAAGCGTTTTTGCTCTTCCTTTATCAACCAATACCTCACCCCTTCCCTCTTCCCCTCCCTCACCTCTTTCCCCTGTTCCCTTTCCTTTAGGGCCGACAACGCACTGGCATCGCGTAAAGCGCTGCGGGTGTCTATGGACAGTGGTGATCATTTAACATCAGGTGACCCACTAGTTCGTTTGTCTGGCCTTTCTAACATAAAAAAAAACATAAACATAAAAAATCAACCGCACAGCTAAGGAGTGGAATTCCCTGCCTGCGACTGTGTTCCCTGAACACTACAATTTGGCCGCTTTCAAGTGTAGGGTGAATGAGCATTTACTAGGCAAGCGTGCTCCATCGTAGGCCTCATCTTCGCATTCCTTCAGGCATGATTGTGGTCAAACGCAAGCCTATATTGTATTAAAAAAAATAACTAGTATTTTATTTACAGGCAACCCTCTTCCTAGCGGCGCTAGCGCTGGCCACAGCCCAAGGGCCCACCACAACCCCTGTGCCAATATTAAAACAAATTAACAAACAGAACGACGATGGCTCCTACAGCTTCGGCTATGAAGCAGCTGACGGCTCCTTCAAGATAGAGACGAAGTATCCTAATGGAGACGTCGCGGGGAAATATGGATATGTGGACGAAAACGGGAAGCTGAGGGAGATCTCTTACGGTGCGAGCAGCAAGCGAGGGTTCGAGCCGCAAGGTGAGTGTTTTTAGGGTTCCGTAGTCAACTAGGAACCCTTATAGTTTCGCCATGTCTGTCCGTCTGTCTGTCTGTCCGCGGCTAAGCTCAGAGATCGTTAGTACTAGAAAGCTGTAATTTGGCATGAATATACACATCAGTCACGCCAACAAAGTGGTAAAATAAAAAATAAAAAAATATTTTTTTTTAGGGTACCTCCCATAGACGTAAAGGGGGGGTGATTTTTTTTTCACGACTAATCCTATAGTGTGGGGTATCGTTGGATAGGTCTTTTAAAACCGTTGCGGGGTTGCTAACATGATTTTTCTATTCAGTGATCTGTTTGCGAAATATTCAACTTTAAAGTGAAAATTTTCATTAAAATCGAGCGTCCCCCCCCCTCTAAAATCTAAACTGTTAGGTGGAAAAATTTGAAAAATTCAGAATGGTAGTACATATATCAAATTTACTAGGAAAATTATAGCGGCTAAGATTGATCGGAAATTATTCGTAGTTTAAGAGTAAATAGTAGCCTAAGGTATAAAACATACCTAAACTTGGATGATTCCGTACACATACGAAATCCTTAGAAAAATATTACTTGATTTTTTTTGTAATGGCTACGGAACCCTACCTTGTGTGTGTCCGACACGCTCTTGGCCGGTTTTTTATTACAAGCTTTTTATAAACTTGCAATGTATGTTTCTTCGGGTGGAATCTTTATCTTCAACCGATTGAGCTGAAATTTTGCATGCATGTATAAAATGCAATATTATTATGACGTGGAGCTGATCTGATGATTTTTTTTTTGAAGGAGTCGCCAGTGGGGCCAAAGACGCGAAGTCTTTGCTATTTTTTACTTTAGGGTAGGAAGAGTGACTTGTGCTCGGGAAAAATCCCTTCGGACGAACTGGGAATGGAGGGCCCAGACAGTGTCCGACTTGCACGGGTGCTCGGGAAAAATCCCTTCGGACGAACTGGGAATGGAGGGCCCAGACAGTGTCCGACTTGCACGGACTAAAAAACCCGGTCACAAGTCCCCTTCTCTATTGATTATTAATACAAAAAACGTGTGCTTTATATTTTGAGGAGGGGAGGGGTAGGGAGGGGACTGATCTGATGATGAAGCTGTTTGGCGGCCAATGGCCAATGGTTTTGCCAGCTCGTCCGGGGCAGTACCACCCTCTCACAGAACACCGGCGTGAAGCAGCAGTAATCCTGCTTGCGTTTCGTACGGTCAGTGAGAGTGCCGGGGGCCCAATACCTCACCCCTTCCCTCCCCCCCTCCCTCACCCCCTTCCCCTATTCCCTTTCCTTTAGGGCCGACAACGCACTGGCATCGCGTAAAGCGCTGCGGGTGTCTATGGACAGTGGTGATCATTTAACATCAGGTGACCCACTAGTTCGTTTGTCTGGCCTTTCTAACATAAAAAAAATAAAAAAAAATAAAAAAAAATGGCCATAGAAACTCAGTAATAAAAAACGACACGACCGCACCGCGTTTGGGCTCGTTTGATTCGTCTTGATGAGTACTTTGGTCACCATGGGCAAAAAGTACAGTCAGCATGAAAAGCTTGTATTAAATATAGATTTTTTAACAAAAACTTATTATTGATCGTATAATCATTGAACATGATCTCAGAATCCTTACTAATGTTATAAATGCGAAAGCTATTCGGTCTGTTACCTACCACTTCCCTCTTAAACCGCTGCATTGATTTAGATGTCGTATGGAGATAGTTTAAGACCCCGAAAAGGGCAAACAATGTATCTTTTTTCCAAATAAAAATAATAGAGTAGATTTTATCCCAGAAAATTGGATAGGTTTTCGCGGGATAGCGATAAACAAATTCTTTGCAGACGGAGTCGCGGGCAACAGCTTGTATAAAATATGTATAGGTAATAGACAAAAAAAACATGGGCTTCGAAACATATTTCATTAACATTATATCCAGTTTTTGCAATTTTAATCGAGGAAATCAGATTAATAATTTTCAATTGATTATAGTTTTTTTTAGTAGCTTTAAAATTAAACAGTCAATCGGGTTGGCTAAATTATTTTCAATTTTATTGATTGTGACCGAAAATTATGAGAAAAGTGGTCGAATTTAAGTAACATGATATTTCTTTCTGTTTCAAGATAAGTATTTTTTCATATTTTATTTATTTTTAGTCTATCGTATGACCATCTACCTGGCTACGGATGTTTTGTATGTTATAACCGATTTATTTCAATAGACATGTTACTAAAACCCATTCAATACAACATACTACAAAACTTAAATTTCACACCCCAACAGTTACCAAAAAATACAAAAGAGCTGTTTAATATTAATAAGTTACATGTTTATTTTTGAACAATGTAATTGACCGTTAAGTTACGAACTTAACTACTTACTTATTACATAAGGATGCGTATATGATAACTCATTAACCTCCTTTTTTTAAATGAGGAAAAGTAGGTAAAGCGTGACAAACAACTATATGCAGCGAGACATATGAATAACATCATTATTATTGTACACATGAAATAAGTTTTTCTATTTTCCCAAGGGAAATTATATAATTTCTGTTGTAAAAAGTATTATCATAAAGTTTTTTTGAAAACTAGCTCTTGTCGGCAACTTCGTTTGGGTCCCATGAGATATTGCACTATTCCGAAATAAAAAGTAGCTTCTTTTAATGAGGAATATAGTATGTTCCAGTTAAAATGACGAAAATGCACTTAACATGGGATTTTACAACTTCTTGCTGAATATGAAAGGAAAAGATAACAAAGAGACGTAATAAAACTGACCGAAGTATGGCCTACCGACCGATACACCTGCATAATTGTTTTACAACCCCACTAGAAGATAACAATTAAACAATAGATGTTGGTTGTAAGTACTTTTCGTCATTTTAACTGGAACCTACTATACCTAGTGGAATTTTTAGAATCGGTTCAGAAGTTCTAAATATTATCCCGCACAAAGAACCAAACACTTTAAAAAATTCTACCTCTTTGTTAATAGGTACTACAGATTTACTATTTTTGAAATCTCATCTTAAGTATAGAATAAGGTAGGTTCGGTTAGGTTAGTTTAATAACAATTCTGAAGAAAATACTGTTTCAGAAATAAATTAGTTTATGTCAAATGAAAGTTATGATAAACGATCCATTATGACTTATGAATTTCGGGCAAACGATAGAGAACCATCAGCATCCAAATACACTGTTATGAAATGATATTAGAAGAATTTATATGTGAATTACGTTAAATCTAAGTCAAAATTAACTGTTTTCTTAGCTAGGTCAACGAGAATCATACACCAGTTTTTAAATTATTCTTATGAAAAAAAGTAACATCTTACAAGTTATTAGACTGGACGGCACTGACCGTGCAGTTACGATTATGGTTGTTACCAAACATGTAAACAAACATTGTCGTTTTATCTAGGGCATAGTTACGACATTTTATACTTGCTAGCATGTAGCTTGGGTAATCGATAGGTATAGTATCGATCTCATTGGTATGCTGGTACACAGTGGCTGACGTGTGACGTTTCTAGTCGTTACAAACTTACGACTTATAAATAATGGTAACTTGTGCAACTACAATAGCGCAAACCGTTAAGAGCCGCAAAAACGCTGTTGCTTATAGAAGCCATTCTGGAGGAAGGGTCTGAGCAGTGTTGCACTGCTTGTAGTAGGGGAGCCCAAAAGGGATTTAGGGAGACACTCGAGCGCGGCAGATTAATGTTATGAGGCGATACCTAATACCCTCTAGAGTACCTACAGCGAATATGAGCAGTTCATGTTTTTGCGGGGGCACCCCGTCAGAATACTTAGAAACAAAAAATAGATTCTTTGAAATACTCGAGCGCGTTAAATTTTGTTAATTTGATACTCCAGCGTGACACTGATAATAAAGATATGATAATCTGCCGCTTTGCATGATGCGGCTGGCCTGGTATGGTTGCCGCCGTGTAGAGGGGTACCTTTTCTCTGCAGCTGACTGTACCTTGTATATTAACCTTTCGTATGCCGGAAAGCGGATCCCCGCCAGATTTAAGGCTAACTTTTTGTATTTTTATTGTAATCTAGAATATTGGTACTATTTGAAACAAACTAGACTATAGCTAAACCATTTATTGAATCAGGCGTTACTTTGCTCACCCGCGACCTTACAATAGTTACGTTTATGCAAGAAATGTGCGTTCATGCAGTTCCTCCACCTCCACACTGTACGAACACACACAAATCACATAAACCCAACCATCACCACCACCAAGCTACACTGACGCGTTTCGAACTCAACCAGAGCTCATCTTCAGAGTTACCACAACCGTATGCTATGCTACCAAATGTTAAACTAACAAACCAAAACAAATGTTTTAACTTGTCACTGTAACTTCTCAAGTACCCACTTGAGAACTGCAGTGCGGTGGAGGAACTGCATGAACGCACATTTCTTGCATAAACGTAACTATTGTAAGGTCGCGGGTGAGCAAAGTAATTGTTTTAGTTCATTTATAGCTAAACCGTTTAAATGAGCCCTCGCCCGCGCGGGTACGGGGGCTGGGGGGTATGGCGACAAAGGGGGCCGGGAGAGGTGCGGGCAGCGGGCGCGCCTCGTGTGCCTATACTTACCTACCTACCCCTGTACAATGCAAGTTTTTTTTTATTTTCGGCATAATTACGAGAGGTAAGTGCGGGTTGTTAAAAAAAGGAAAAATAAAAAACTCTCTGAGCTGAAGTAAAAACAGTAAATTTCAAGGCTTCGTTAATTAGCATCACCTTCACGCCCTGAAAAATTTTACAACTGAGCATAAATTGTGAAATTACTAAACTGAATGAATTTTATCACGAACGTTGCACCAGCTAATTGGGATCAACACCTTTTAGGAGTAGCGTAAATGATTGACTTAGCTGTTATCAAAGCTAAAAGCGTGAATTTTACAATTAAATACGACTGATAGATAGATAAAGACGTTTATTTGGTACTGCAAGCACACAAAATCAAGATTAACAAAAAAAAAAAATAATAAAAAAAAATGATAATACTTAACAGATTCCCTGTCCCGTAGCAATGTGCGGCGTTCTTTCGACACACCCCATAGTAATAATGACATTAAACGCTCATAGAGTCATGAGGCACATGTGCCTCATGGACGTAACAGTACCGGAAAATTGCATAATTTCCGCGGGATAGCGATAACCGAATTCTTTGCAGACGGAATCGCGAGAAACATCTAGTGAAAACAATATTTTAAGTAGGTATCCAATTTTGTGTAGATACATAAAATAGGATACCTTTTATAGATGTCAAGCAGAGCGGATAAACATGCAAAATCCGGCCAATCACAACGTGTGTCGACTTTAATTAATTAATGTACTTGATTGATTCTGCACGTCTTTGCTCAGCTCTGCTTTGGACGCTCACCCTAAATGATGCTTTTAATTAAAAACATACAAGAACGTAGAAGCATGTTAAGATAGGGTTGCGTTATTGAGTAATTTCAAACCTTTCTATAATCATTATTCCCCCTCTCTTCCAGGAGCGGGCATCGTGGTCCCCCCACCAAGCGTGAGCGACCCTACCTCCCACAACGCCCTCACCGAGGGCCAGGAAGACGACGGACAGTACCGAGAAGACCCGAAGATCTACGAAGACCCCAAGTACAACGGCCGAGCGCAGTCCCGCCCTAGCGCCATCCGCCAGTTCCTTAAGCCTTCCCAACCGGAGCCTCAGTACCAAGAATACCAGCAACCCCAACAGAACTACCAGCAACCCCAACAGAATTACCAGCAACCTCAGTACGAGCAACCTCAGTATCAGCAAGCTCGCCAACAACCTTCTTCCTTCCGTTCTAACCCAGTCTACTCTCAGCAGACCAACCTCTTCAGCCAATCCCCTCAGCAGTTCCCTCAAGAGCGTCCTCAGAGTCAAATCTATCATCAGCAACCTCAGTTCTCGTACCAATCGTTCACTCCTCAGTACAACCAGTATCAGCAGCAACCTCAAAGCTACCAGCAGAATTACAATCCCTTCTCAGGTCACCCAGCGCAGAATTTTGATCCTAACACAGGGTCGTACACTATCGACTTTACTGGTTAAGTTTTTCCCTATAGACTTAATTTATGTCAGTTTTAGTATGCTAGCATTTTTAGTGGATATGCCATCTGTCCTTTTTCTGCAGATTGTTATAAAATGATTCCAGGATATTTGCAGCAAGTGGCAATGAACACCCATGCCTAGGTTTTTCATTGGATTTTTATAAGATTTTATTTAACTTGGAATATTCGTATGTAACTGTGTGAACATTTATCGGTTTAGGTGATACCCCACGTACCTACAGTCAAGAAAAAGCATTCAGCGAAAAATTCTGTAACAAAGATATTTTTTTAAACTTATTTCTATCCAAGAAGTGTCACGCCTTTGGCGCGGTTACACTCACTTCAAAACTTCTAAAAAAGTTTTCAACGGTATTCAGTAAAACTTGGCCAACTGAAACATTCTTGATTAATATTATAACAGTGTAAAAGGTATAAATACGATGCATAACTTTTACTAAAAGCGCCTAGTGTACTAATGTGTATTTTATTTCATTGCTGGCATCAAGGATAATTACTTTATGAGGACTGCCACGTTCTTTTATAATAACAAATTTACTATAGAGGTCTCTGTACAGGGTTTCTTTGGTTTCGCATAATTTAACAAGTCATAATGTATCATTCATCATAATCAACGTTAGTCATAAAGTGATTTCGGAAACATTTTTTTTTTCGGAATTAATAATAAATATCACGGGACAATTTACACCAATTGACCTAGTCCCAAAGTAAGCTAAGCAAAGCGTGTGTTATGGGTACTAGGTAAAGGATAAACATACTTTATAGATAGATACATACTTAATACATATTAAACACCCAGGACCCGAGAGCAAACATTCGTGTTTTTCATACAAATATCTGCCCCGACATGGGAATCGAACCCGGGACCTCAAGCTTCGTAGTAATTTTAAAAAGTCCTGAAAATTAAAATGTTTCAGAAATAAATCACTGTATGACTAACGTTGATTATGAAGAATGAGCATGCGAAACCAGGGGATCCCCTCTGTACCATTCATTTCGTATGGCATTATGATCTCTGCTTAACACAATAGCGACATCTATGAACTCGATGAAGAGACTAAATAGAGATGGCTCTATTGTGTTAACCAGAGGTCTAAGTAACATACAAAATAAATGGCACAGAGACCTCTCTGTAGCGAAACTAGTTACAGCAGACTTCTTATTGTTTTACAAGAACGCGACGTTGTATGTAAGGACATTGGGAGTCCTCTCTATTTAATCGTTCTTGTTGGCATAAACCACAAGTGGTTGAGGTCAGTAAGTCACCATAAAATACAGGCTGAGACACCACTGTACGGTGTGTTTTTTTTTAGTTTAAATGATTTCATTGCTAATTATACAGGGTGATTCAGGAGGCATGAGCAGGAATGAAAGGGGTGATGAGGAGGGCCACATTGACCAACTTCCACTGTGGGACCAGCCACGAATTTGCAAAAAAATCTGCTATTCCATACATTTCGGATAGTTAGCGATCAATTAACTCTTAACTAGATGTTTTTGTTTCGCGATTTCGGGGTTGGTCCCATTGAAAAAGTTGCTCAGCGTGAATCTCCCCATTACCCCACTCACTCCTGCTCATGACTCCTGTATCACCCTATATAATTAGAAATGCAATCATTTCAACTAAAAAAACACACCATATAACTGCCTTAGTGGTGTTTATTTTCTATTGAAATTGGACCCTACGTGACCTTTCCAAATCAAAAAAATAATTGTAGGGAACATTAAATTTAATTATGTTCAAAATTCACAATAAACGACTTATTGACGATACCATTTTTGATTCATGCAAGAGTATTCGCAGGAATTGTGAATAATTTTAGGCAGCGGTTGCTCTGAATGTTATTTTCTATTTTTATTTTATTATATAGTGTATCCAAAGCGAAACGAACGATTTTTGTAACTTTTGTAATTAGTACTAGTCAGTATGATTGAATACATTTGGAAACCGGAATAAACCAGAAACAGTGTACGTATCTATTCTTAAAACCATAAATATTAGATAACTCTTAAAGAGAGTAAGAAACATGTTAGTCCTTCATAAAATTAAAAATATGACGTATAACTATATCCATTATAAAGTTCTTTACTGTTCAACTAACGATAAAATTTGGGCACTTTAAAAATATGTAGGTACTCTTTCTTTTTTTTTCTATGACAAAATATTAAGGTTTTTATACTCAGAATCAAGAACGCTATTAGAGTAAAAAAACCCCCAAAATTTCCTCATTAAGAAAAAAAGTAAATTGCACACATTTCATTGCAAACGCCCAATTGAGAAAACTATAATACTAAATTACCTAAACGTTTGTAAGTAGCTTTGATTCTAGACACTTGTCAAAATACACGGAGATTGTATCACGACTTCTGGTTTATTCTATGTTCTACAATTTAATAGGTATGAAGGTGTAAGTTGGCTTTAATTAAATATTGTGACTAATTTACCTAAAAATACCGTTTCTATTATTAAGTATATGTACACTTTGCCACACTGTGGGCTGTGGCGATGACTACCTAAATGCAATAAAACAAATCAGCATGACTTGTATTGATTGTAAAAACACATATTGTCATAGTCTCATAGTCTCATGCAGTCGGGTCCGGTTCCAATAACTATTGCCCCGGAATAATAGACCTCATATACGTCCTAGTAATTTGTGCCCTTCATTTAATTTGTATATACCTATCACGCGAAATATCAGGGCGGTGTTACGGGCCGTACTTTTTGAGACCTACAAATCGCATCCCTCCACGCAACGCCCGCAGTTTGACAGACTTGAATATCTATTGTACACAAATATCAAAGGTAATAAATAATATGGGGTCTCTATGGTTTTGCATAATTTAACAAGTCATAATGTATCATTCTTCATAATCAACGTTAGTCAAAAAAGTGATTTATTTCTGAAAGTTTTTTCCTTTGGAATTTTTATAAAACAAACGTAACGTAACCTACTGCATTCTATTTATAAGATGGCATTTAAAGTCCTTAAAAAATACTATTTCAGAAATAAATCACTGTATGACTAACGTTGATTATGAAGATTGATGCATTATGATTATGACTTATTAAATTATGCGAAACCAAGGGATCCCATAATGTCAAAATTGTGACACTTAAAACTAGGCCTGTGATCAAACAAATTTATACTCTCTAGTGAGCCTGCAACAAGTTAATATGCGCAAGCAATCGCCGCACTACGTGAACGAAACCCCATCTCGCTCTTACGCATAAGGATGTGCTAAGTGCTTTTGCCGAAGCGGAGCGTGCAGAATCGTCAGTCGTATCATTTGAAATACAAGCGGAGTTTTCTACGGGTACCTTGTCCGAAGTCCGTTCAGATCGCTATCACCTTACTCGGAATTCCCACTGCCAAACAGCAGCGCTTGATCTGCTGTGTTCCTGTATTTAGTATACCTAAGACAGCTGGTGAAATTGGGCTAGCAATCCATCGACAATCATCCGGTGTTGCCTTCAAATATTTATAAAAAGAAAATATAGTGGAAGCAAGAGATGTGAATTTCAAATAATACGAATCAGAGTCTGCGCGTCTTGGCTCCGCTTGCTTCAATGAATGTAAATCGCCGTTAGCTCGCGCGCGCTTTACAACCTTCTCTCAGTAAGCCATCATTGTATTGTTGTGTTGTATCAAGATAATGATTGGGGCATTCACTATGAAAAGGTTGTAGGCACTGCGGTTTCAATGTAAGGCTGTTCAACTGTTAGGAGTGTAGCGAATTTGTTTGTACGCGTGTTGACTAGGGGATGGTTAAGGAACCACTATTATATTGCTACATAATTTAACAAGAGCTAATGAATTAACTAAATTATTGCACACATTTGATTACTTAATTATGGATCCTAGCTATCTAATTTCAATGTAATTCAAATAAACTGTCAACATTATAATAATCTGGTTATCTTTTATATCGTTATAAAGCCAATTATTTGTGACTTGGGCATATTTTCAGCGGAAAAAATATGCATACCTTTAGGGTAAACTGCCCTATTATTGACACCTTTCAATAGTTAGTCATAGTAGTTATTGTAAGGGTGCAAGCCCATACAAGCAAAGCGGAGCGTAGGCTATATAATCGATTAATCTCATATCAAATAGACATCTCACTCCACACCCTTTGTAATATACACATGTGGCTTTGATTTTTAACTAATGTGATCAGTCGATTCTCCAGTCTCCGCTTCCCTTTGCTTTGATACATATATTTCTATTATTCATATTCATATTTAGCACATTTTCCACACAGTTCTCGTGATTGGACTGACCTGAAATTTGGTACAGTCAAGTAATTTAATTTCCAACCCGCCTAAGTTTGAATATCGTACAGCAAACTGTCACCATAAGAGCTAGCTACGATGTTGCTTTGACGTGTTGCATTTGACATTTCGACCTTAATGCATTGCGAATGCTTAGCAACATTTTTACGAAATGGGTAGGGAATTAAATTCCTTGGCTGTACGTATATGTAGTTTGGGTACTCGTATGTAAAGTCAACAAAAATGACAGTCAGCAATATAAAGCTCGTATAGAAAGATAGGGTTATTTGGACCCAGAATGGTGATTTTGGTAATTGGGATTATCTTGGTCCAGGTTTTATGATTGCATTTAAACTATGACACCAATGTGGCAATCCATGTGTTTTGATTTAACTGGTACCTACCCAAGTTTTTATGATTTTTATTAAATAAATAAAATTTTATTTTTAAATTTAAAACTGTTTATTTCAGAAAAAAAATACACTTTATTCAGCATTAAGTTCAATCCTTAATTTGTAGGATTGTTGCAGTTAATAATAATAATATTAAAATTATATTAGACCCTTTTAATAGTAGTGTTCACATGGGCCAAACTTACCTTCCATTTGGTCAAAATACCCCAACCTTACGGTATTAAACACGATATTTTGAATAGCAAAAATATTTATTTTGAGGTGTCAATAGGGCGATTTACCCTTGAGTAATCATAAGTTTTAAACATTCCACGTTGTAAATAATTATAACAATAAAACTGTATCACATCTAACATTAGGTATATGTAACCGAATTATGTAATAAATAACCAATATTGATTATGCAGCCCTTGCGCGGGAACAAAATGGCTGGCGACGTGCAGCGATTGTAAATATCGATTAAATAAATGTTACGTGTAAATTGTATTTATCTTTTCCTTTGGGACGGTGAAAGTTGTTTTGTAATGTAATTGTTTATTGTATTAAAATGTGCTGCAATGGGTGGCAATTGGTTTGTTACGATATAAAACAAGATGCGTCTGACATATGAGGCGACTCTGCACTCCTATTGCTTTGGCGCCTGTGGGCGACATGCACTTTGCACATATGGCGGCTGGATAGTGCCAAGAAGATATATCTATTGTAATTAAAATCATTAACCGTGTAGACTGTGATTCCTACCTTTGATGAGCTCACGTTATATGGACTCACCTTGCATCGTCATGATTGATTACGAGTACAGAACCTCTACCATGAGTTTACACTAGTTTACGTGACCGTACTCGCTAGCGACGGCGTAAATTATTTGTATGGAGAATTGTACAGCGCCTCTAGCGGTCACTTACGGAAGTACAATTCTCCATACAAATCATTTACGCCGTCGCTAGCGAGTACGGTCACTGTAAACTAGTGTAAAGTCATGGTAGAGGTACAGTTAGAATAAATAGCAGTACCTCAACATAAACCAT
Organism: Archips crataeganus; assembly: GCA_947859365.1. Taxonomy (NCBI): domain Eukaryota; kingdom Metazoa; phylum Arthropoda; class Insecta; order Lepidoptera; family Tortricidae; genus Archips; species Archips crataeganus. Next base: position 1,801,556 of record OX402053.1, on the reverse strand, counting down.
TGTATAGTATATATATATATAGTCCTCCTCATCGGTTTCGATGACGGCGACCCCACTATTCTATAAATTAAGACGCCTATCATGGGCTCTGATATGGCTGGCTAGGCCGAATTTACTTTTAAATACTCTCCTACACGCGTGACAGTACACTTGCCCAGCTGAGTTGTATGTATACGTGTAGGAGAACTTAGGTCTCTCTTTACGTAATTGGCGTTTTACGTCTAATGCCGTGAGACGCTCTTCCTCAAATAATTTTATGCCTTTTGAGATGGTAGATCGCCAAGATGACCGCTTTGCAGCAAGTTCCTCCCAACACTCAGGATCGATAGCACAGGCATTCAGATGTCGTTTGAGCACATCCTTAAAGCGCAGGTGCTGTCCGCCATGCTTCCGTTTGCCTTCCGCCAACTCAGAGTAGAAGACCTAAGCTAGCTAGATCCTTGGAAAATGTGTAATGTAATTGGACGACCAAGCTTTGCTCGGGCTAAATGCAAAAACACGCGTTTTCCCATAGATAAGACCAAGCTGCGTCAATTTTCGCCCTGAAATCCTTACTTTGGGACCAGACGCCGTACCTATTGTCTAACGCCCAGGTGCTTGCCATTGCTTTCACCATCTCTTTCTGTCACCATCTTATACCGTTGATAGAAAGGAAATAGTGAATTCAACAGCAACCGTTCGCGCGTTAGACAATAAGTATGGCTTTCTATTCAATTGGATGTCAAGCGTCCCATGATAATTATTTATTTACTGAATGAGAGATACCTACAAGAAAATAGTATTGGCATGTAAAGTAACAGAAAATTGGGCTCGAGCAACCAAACCATCATGGCATGCTGATAGGATATCCATATTTCCGCATAATATGGTGGACTACACCAAGAGACTACACTAATAGGGATGTTGACACCATTAAAAAATAATTCGAAGACACGACTCCAGTAAAAAAAAGCTTTATTTTAGCCCTAAAACCCAGATTAATTTTCGATTAACTGCAAAATTAGATTTTTTGTTGCTTTAAAACAAATAAATAGTTAGTTAATTGAGTATGCGAACGAGTGACGTCATATGTTGCTATTGCCATTCAAACTCTATGGGAGAAATGTGTTTTGACAGCTCATAAAAAGTACGTCAGTTGATTGGTGGTGTCAACATCCCTATTGTCAACGTCACAATGACATAATGATTCACATACTTCTGCATTTAATTCCATTTATGAATAGTAGGACTAGGATTTAAATTTTCTTAAGATTAGAAACTTTTAGGAAAGTATAGGCAATATTATTTACTTGATAGTTGGCAAACATGAAAACGTCAGGCACTTTTTTGAAGGACTTCATTTAGCTTTTTGAGATTATCCGATAAGCGATAATAATATTAGTTATTCTAATAAATTATACTAAAGTACGACAAAGTTATAAAAGGTATTATATAATAGGTATTTATCTGAAACGCCTGACAGAATTTTAAAATCGCTGAGTCTAATTGTTGTGTTGTTTGGTTTTTTTTTTGTGTTTAGTTTTTAAATGGGTCCCACTGAAAAACAGCGTTGTGGTTTGCCGCAACATTATGCTGAGTGGGGCCCAATTTATACTATTCGATGATTTTGTTTTGTATCTTTTCCTGTCAACTGTATTTCCTGTGTATCGAATATGTGTAAATAAACATCTCTCTCTCTCTCTCTCTCTCTCTCTCTCTCTCTCTCTCTCTCTCTTTCTCTCATTTATACACGAATTTAAAACGAAATACCGTAAAGCCGGGTGGGTAACTTTGACCCTGGAGGGTAACTTTTGCCATGACTCATTGCCATATTTGCCATAAACTATGGCTAGTTTACCAACCAACCAGCCAACGAGATGGACGGACGATTTGGTACTTGGGTCAATCAACTTTTTTTTGTAAATTTCTATTTACTCCTTTACAAGTAACTCTGTAATCTCTGGTTAGTGAAACCATGATTTTGCAGTAATTAGATAAACTGTTTATCATAGTGCATATGTGAAAACCAAAAAAAATAAGTATTTCTATGAAAAAAACCGGTCACCCAGGGGAAATACCACTATTTTCATACAAATTTCGGGGACAACATTGTCCCCTGGGTCACCCACGAAATAGAAGCTAAACAAAATAAAATAAATATGGCAATTACACCATTATTGACTACAAAAATCTAGGGTTTTGAAAAGTATACATTAAATAAGGAATAATAATCAGTTTTTTAATTATTTCGGTTTTTATAGAAAGTAGCAGAAAATCGTTTACAAAAAAAAGTTGATTGGCCCACTTAAAGGCCGCAGTTTCATGTGGATGGAAGCCGCTTCCAATCGTAATGATTGGGTATCAATGAGGAAGTTTAATGGCCAGCAGTCCGTGCAGTGGATGATGGTTAGTTTTAGCTGATCGCGCACGGTTTTTTTAGACCTCTCTATATGTGGTTTTGATATCCATGGGTCGATGTTACACTCTATTGGATAAAAATAACCCGACTTTCGAATGGAATATACGGACCAGAAGATGCGATGGAGGTGATGGAGATGGAGCGACGACCTTGCTATGTTAGCGGGAACGCGTTGGACGCGGATGGAGCATTACGGGTCTGTTTGGCGAACCTTGGGCCCTATGTTCAGCGGTGGACGTCTGCTGAAATGATGATGATGATGATTGATGAGCTTGCTTTCGGAATATTTCACCTTAATTTTAAAACATCTTGTATACATCGAACTGCTGAGCACAGGCCTCTTCTCAGAAAGAGAGAGTTAGACGGATCCAGTACAAATTGTAAACTTTACACAAATCATTGAATTGTTTTTTATAGTTTTCGATACATAAGTGTCAATTATAGTAATCTTCTACGTGACATATTTGGGTAAAAGGAAGTGTTTAAAGGGCACCACGCATTGTGCGACGGAAACGCCGCGGGTGCGTCCGGTTGTGAGTGGGCGGCCTTAGCGCCGGGGTCATACGGAAAGGAACCAAGACAATTATATAAATATAAAAACCGGTTGTCTGTAAAGTCGGTTTACGGACGATAGTTTAACGTGACAACGTCATAACAAAACATTCAAAAAACAAAAATGAAACCAGGCGGTCACCTATCCAAGTACTGACCGCGCCCGACGTTGCTTAACCTCGGTGATCGGACGAGAACCGGTGTATTGTCAAATATCTTGAAAACGGTGCATCCTACGGCAAAATCAATGAAATTTTCATCGCCCGCACCCCCTCCCCTCCTAAATTTTAATAAATAGTTCTTTTTTCAATTCCGCAATAAAGTATAGCGACCACAAAAGAAAGATCAAACACTGAAGTACGACAAAGGATATTTCTTGGAAAATTGCCGCAGCATAGCAATAAAGAAATTCTGCGCCAACAAAGTCACAGGCAACAACTACTGACCTAAGTATAGAAAAAAAAAAATATCAGGGGACAATCTTACACAAATCGACCTAGTCCCAAACTAAGCAAAGCTTGTACTATGGGTACTAGACGACGATAAACAAACTTATATAGATAAATAAATACTTAAATACATAGAAAACATCCATAACTCAGGAACAAATATTCGTGCTCATCACACAAATAAATGCCCTTACCGGGATTCGAACCCAGGACCTCTTGCTTCGTAGGCAGGGTCACTACCAACTAGGCTAAAGCGGTCGTATAAATTAATACTTTGCCTCCTTTTTGCATGCAGCCGTCCATTGAAATGTCAAGTGTGAGCCGCGCAAGGTCGGAATTCGAGCGACAACTCAAAGTGCCACCATTATTTCTGAACTGGTTTCAATTTTAATTTCCATTTAAAAGTTCAACTGAAGCATTTTGATGTCAAATGCCTCATTTAAATATTGAATTATTATTTTGCTGTATCACACACCTCCTGTAATGATTACTGATAATGATGAGAGATGTAGGACGGGAGATACTAAATGCATAGAAGCGTCGCGGTCCAAAGCAGACAGAAGAGACGGGGTGGAGACGCGGCCTGCGACGCGCCCCCATCCCACGGTCTCTTGTATGTGGCATGCGCCTTAAGAGTGTTTATACCTGCTGAGCTGGCAACGTTGCATTTTTGTTAGTTTTTCTCGATTATTCCATAAAAATTGAATGAAAATTAAAAATGTTTTGTATACAAATTGTTCTAATATATAAGTTAATGTGTCTACTGCAATAATAATTCGTGATAAGACTTTTATTTTCTTTAAAAACCGTTAGGTAATAATTTGTTCGTTTTTAAAGAAAATAAAAGTCTATCATGAATTATTATTGCAGTAGACACATTAACTTATATATTAGAACAATTTGTATACAAAACATTTTTAATTTTCATTCAATGTTTATGGAATAATCGAGAAAACTAACAAAAATGCAACGTTGCCAGCTCAGCAGGTATAAACCCTCTTAAGAGCCTATGAATTGGCAAAGGAATCAGTATAATAACTGACGAATGTTTTCGTACTCCGACTGTACTTGGGCACTTTTAACTAAATTATAATTATACTCATGAACCAGTAAGTGCTTGTTGTTTGATCAGTAGTTAAAGATACTAATAGTCAAATTGCCTTTGAAATGCGTTAACTATTGTTATGTTTGCCATAAAATTAACAACGGGCTCTAAATCTTGTATTAAAACTACCGTGAGACAAACATTTGTCAAGATAAAGGACACGTTTCAAAGTTGTACTAAGTTCATTAACTCGTTTCCAATAAGAACAACGTCATATGACGTTGTTCTTATTGCCAGAGGCCGTATTATCTAGCGCTTCTGACGCTTGCCATCAGAACCACTATTTCCTTCTGTCAAACGGTATATGATGGATGATGACAGAAAGAGATGGTTAAAGCGAAGGCAAGTGTCAGAAGCATTAGAGAATACGGCCTCAGGTTTGTATTTTGTTATGATCAAACATTACAAGCCCAATTAAATTGCCTAAATCTACACAAGCCCCAATTAAATTAGCACACTCAGAATGGCGCTGGCTAGGTCACGCCAAGGTCTACTTTCGATCCTGCCGCGACGCGACGGACAGACAGACACACCTCATTTCATTTTTGCCGGTACAGAGTACTGTAGGTACGTATGTACAATAATTACGTAATAATATTTTTTGTACTCGTTGATTTTAATCTGTCAATTATGTGTTTATAGACAAAATTGCAATCACATACTTTTTAATCTTGGATAGTCTATGGCACTTCGGACTCAACTATAATGATTATTATACAGCGCTCTAGACGACTATAATAATTTCAAAATTAGAACTTAGTATTTCGATTGAGCGTCGTGAGCGCTTAGTGGAACGCACCCAATGTAAAGTTGGAAATATCTGGCAAATTTGCTTCCATTTGAACACACTACCTAACTTTTTTCTTCTGTTACGTGATTGGTTAGTAATTGAAGTAATTGGCCAATCAGAAACAGGCTTATAACGACGTCTCATTAGTTATTTTTTGAACTACGAAAATTTAAAAGTTTTGTTTATTATTTGACGTGAAATCGATGGTGTTAAATAAATAATCCCTAATTCGAATTAAACATGAGTGACAGTGACGAGACTAGTTTCGCCGCTACTCCAGAGGAGATAACTACTATTAATAGCAGAGGAAGCAACGCTTTCCTTGTTGCCAGAAAAATCTAAAAAGCTATACAACAGGAATTATGCTAACTTCATGGAATGACGGACGAAAAAGGTTATGTATGTACCTCGATAGACGATGATGATGATGACTCGTAGAAAAAGTATTGTATACAATAGTTACATAATTAGCTCTTAAAATCTCGTACCTTACTTAGGCCACTCGGCAAACCTCGTGGCCTAAACACGGTACTCGACTTTAAGAGCCTTCATTATGCAACGATTGTATAAAATCCTATTTTACTTCTGTACTTTTATTTTTTGTTTTTTACATGGTCACGAACAATTTAATAAGACCATAGATAATATGGCCTCTAGCACTTTCTTTCTTTCTTAGCTTTTCGCGCGCGTTTGGCGGCCGCCGTGACGTGACGTGCGACTCCGAGAGGAAGGGCTACGAATTAGCCCGAAACAGTTGAGTTAAACTCGTTTTAAGACGTGAGTGATCTGTTTATTTTCCCTAAAAAAAAAACTTAACCAAAAACCACGCAACGCAAAAATGTAGACATTTAATACTCTCTATATCCAATGGTACTCTATGTCATAGATCACTTAACAAAATCGTATGCAAAGTCCATAACATACCAACTATCAATGAAAACATGTTTTAATGGTCCCACTAATTGTTTTATCTACGTAAAACTATTAAAGTTCTCGCTTAATAAATGTTATTTCCTGCTATAAAAACGATGCTAGATATATTTTCCTGAACAAGTATTACGATCCTAATAATATCATAAAGCGAAAGCTATGTATGTGAGGAAGTGTGAATGCGTGCATACATGTATTGTGTGTATGTGTTTCTTACTTTTTCACGCTAAAACGGCTGGACGCTTTTGGATGAAATTTGATATAGGTACAGATAAAAGGAGTTTTTTTTATTCGACTGTGTGTTTTTTTGTATGTTTGTTACGCGACTACTCCCCCAATTGTGAATCTAGTCTTAGTTCATTGAATCAGGCATTACTTTGCGGAGGTTTATAGTTGTGGTCGCGGACTAATTAATTGTGTAGGTATATTTCTTGCAAATTGTCTTATTTCATACTTTTCAGAGCGCGTTTTTCCCGTAGTCGGGTTTCAGTTTTTTAATACTAAGTATTATATTTTACTCGTTTCTATTGGTGTCAAATATTGAATCAAAGGGTCTAGCAGGCTAAACTAACAAGAGTGGCACTCTGGCTTGCTTGGTTTAGCTAAAATAAACAGTTTCAAAATTACCTTGATTTTTTGACATTTTCGTGAATAAATCTGAAACAAAAGAAGATTTAAGGCTGATATTACGCATACAGTGTTCTTAGGGCCTGCCACTACTGCACCTCAAATTACAACCAAATCCCTTGTGGGGGCCACTCTTGTTAGCTTAGCCTGCTAGACCCTTTAGTTTTAAGTTGTAGGATTTAAATATGTCGCTTGTTTAATATGCAGTTGCGTCTGCGATATCAGCTGGTGCTGAAAGGCCCTGATCCGGCAGACTGCAATAAATCCTGCATGCCATTGATCTGAGTCGCTCACTGCACTTGCACCGCGGTCGCGGAAGCGGCGCGTGCGCGTCGCGGCCTCGCCGCCGAATAATTTGACACACCTGCGTCTGAGACACGTTTTGGAGTTGGACAAGCTGCTTGAAAACAAATTGTTTTACTGTACCTCTACCATGAGTTTACACTAGTTTACGTGACCGTACTCGCTAGCGACGGCGTAAATTTTTTTGTATGCAGAATTGTACAGCGCCTCTAGCGGTCACTTACGGAAGTACAATTCTCCATACAAGTCATTTACGCCGTCGCTAGCGAGTACGGTCACTGTGAACTAGTGTAAACTCATGGTAGAGGTACTGATTCTTTCATTTTCAACCGACTATCGAAGGAGGGTTATGTTTTAAACATGAAACTAGCGTGAGACTCACATTCCCGGTCGGGGCAGATATTTGTGTAAAAAATACGAATGTTTGTGCTCGAATCTTGGATGTTTAATATGTAGGTATTTAAGTATGTATTTATCTTATCCATATAAGTATGTTTATCCGTTGTCTAGTATCCATAGTACAAGCTTTGCTTAGTTTGGGACTAGGTCAATTGGTGTGAATTGTGCCATGATATTTATTTTATGTTTATAGTGAAAATATACGGATCACTCACATCTTAAAAAGAGTTTAACTCGACATGTTTCGGGCTAATCCGTAGCCCTTCTTCCCGGAGCCACACCTCGCGGCGGCTACCAAACGCGCCCGCCGTGACGTGTGGCTCCGGGAAGAAGGGATGACACCTCACAATTTAAATCCATTGATCCGTTTAGGCTGTAGGGCTCCATTCTGCCCGCGCAGCCGAGCCGATCGGCATCTTTTTAACCCCCGACACAAAAAGAGGGGTGTTATAAGTTTGACCGCTATATCAGTGTGTGTGTGTGTTTGTCTGTCAGTGTGTCTATTTGTGGCATCATAGCTCTTAAACGGGTGAACCGATTTGGATGCGGTTTATTTTAATAGAAAGCAGGTTTCTTGGCGATGGTTCTTAGATATGTTTCATCAAAACGGTTCAGCCGTTTCAAAGTTATCAGCTTTTTTGTTAGCTGCGGAAGGGATCTTAGACGCATAATGGGACATACGAGTGACATAATTGCGTTGGGGGTTTTTAAAATTTTTAATTCGCCCTTATTGCGTTGACATAAAGATTTATCCGATCGGCTGAAGACAATTGGGGATGTCTAATTTTTTGCAATGTATAGTAAATCGAAAAACATTTCGAGATAAATGCTTTTTAACTCGTTTTCTGTAGTTATTTAATTTTAATGTTATGTAATGAATTTATAATATAACAAATAAGCAATGACCTTCATTTGACATTGGTGTAAATTGCGTGACCGGTTCAAGTCGTACTTTATTCGGTGTGGTTAGAATTCTTCACAATTTACGCGTGGATTATACTACGGAGTTTGATTTGGACCCGCTGTCTGACATCTAGCACTTTGACAGCGCCAGTAAAGTGACAGAGTGTATAGTGTACCACTACGCAAAAAATAATTGAAGGGGTTGCCTTATCGTACGCATTTAGATAGATTTAGAAATTTGGCATTGTGGGAGCCCTCAATTATAATCTGACGTCATCAACTAAAATAGTTTCAATAATTAATTTTGAAAAAAGTAGAGAACTAAATAACAAAATATTGAAATTAGTTTCTTGTAATTGACTTTTCTATACAAAAAAAATATAAAAACCATGGGTATTTTTTTTTAGACATCCCCAATTCCGCGTCAATAGATTTGGGGAGATCCTAAGGTTCAATGTTGGTTGTACAGTTTAAAACATCAAAGGCTATTTTCATTTACAAGTTACTATGACAATTAGATCTAGGAACGGAGACATAAAGAAAAAAAAAATATCGCGGGACAATTCACACCAATTGACCTAGTCCCAAAGTAAGCTAAGCATAGCTTGTGTTATGGGTACAAGGCAACGGATAAACATACTTATATAGATAGATACATACTTAAATACATATTAAACACCCAAGACCCGAGAACAAATATTCGTATTATTCATACAAATATCTGCCCCGACGCGGGAATCGAACCCGTGACCTCAATCTTCGTAGTCGGGTTCTCTACCTACTAGGCCATCTGGTCGTCTAAAAAATAAGGGTGTATTAAGGGTCTATTGATTAATTATTTTATACATTCCGCGTGTTTCTCAATATGGGTTGCGTATTGTAGATTTTGTAGATTGGTAGCATTTTGCGTGTAGTCTACATTTTGCGTTTTGTGAATTTTGCTCCCAAGCGTTCCCGATGGCCAAACTTATGCATCAAGGCCAAAGTAACACGACTTCACGATAGTAGTGTTCATTAAAAAAAAACCAATTATCATATTATATCTCCACATTACGAATTATACTCGTATCTTTCCATCTTAACAGTTGCTTAAGCAAGCACATCATACTCCAAGAATGACCTTTTACAACGTTTTCTTCCCATTTGTGCCTACTATGGCACAAAAACTCATTAAAATGGTGCGAGAAGCATTAAGTGCACGCTACATTGCGGGGGCGCATCGCGTTGGTTTTTTAAGTAACCGATCATCGACAGCATTGTACTACAATTAGCGCGATTTTCTCGCGTTTAAATTAGGCTTCACTTGTTTCCACATCGCACGGTTAACGCACATCGGAGCCCTGCGCGGCCGCAGGGCTGTGAACTGTGACTCACATCTAGATCACGAGAAATTACCAACCAAGGCTAGGCCAGTCAAATAGTACACCAGAAATCACTAAAGTCGCAAACTAACTAGCCATTCTGATTTTTGATTTTTTTTATGTGTTGCTAGGACTACTACCAGTATAAGTATTAGTATATTTAAGTTTTAGAACCTCGATAGATCTGCACTAATCTCGTAGCACTAGAAAAACTACATGTTTTTTGTTTTGTTTTGTTTTTAGTAGTGGTAGAGCCATGTTGTAGCTAGCCGCTGCATCACGAATGGGCCGGCTCGCCCGGGGCAGTACCACCCTCTCACAGAACACCGGCGTGAAGCAGCAGTACTCCTGCTGCGTTTCGTACGGTCAGTGAGAGCGCCGGGGGCCCAATACCTCTCCCCCTCCTCAATTCCCTTTCCTTTTTCCTCTCCCTTTTAGGGCCGACAACGCACTGGCATCGCGTAAAGCGCTGCGGGTGTCTATGGACAGTGGTGATCATTTAACATCAGGTGACCCACTAGTTCGTTTGTCTGGCCACTAACATAAAAAAAAAAATGTTTTCACTCTTTATTTCAGGTTTTTACACTATGGTGTTCATAAGGGCTAAAGTCATCTCCAATTTTACAAGTTGTCTTTGTCGGTCCCTTGTTAAATGCTCTTCTCATCAAAATGAACCATTAATATGGACCTCCGCAAAGGAACGCCTGATTCAATAAATTATCTTCTCATCCACTCAAAGATTGACTGTTAAAAAAAATAAAAAAAAAATAAAAAAAAAATTAAAATTTAAACTGTTTATTATTTTCATAAGAAATACAAAATTAATTATTAATATTTTAGTACAATCTTTTAAATTTTAAGATTATATACTAACAACTTACTTTCATTAACACTACATTAACTTATTATAATTAGTTCTTTTTTTTTTTTTAATTTATTTATAAATTTTATTACAACAATTTATTTAGTTAATATTTGTTAATAGATACTTTTTTACAATACTCTTAGTCTGCTGTGTTGGCTTATTAAGTATACAATTTATGGTATTATTTGTTAGGGATCCTTTAAAGGGATAACTTTGCCTTTGTACTTGAATCTCGCTGGTTATCTCGGGATTAGTTCTGTAACGGGGGCGACCCGCGGTCGCAAGCTAGTTTACCTATAATCCGCGATAACTTCTACAGGTTAATAATATTACCTGCAATGGCACCCAGACTAACAAACAAGTATTATATTATATATCTAGTGCTGGAATGCCGTATTGTAGGCGACCTTAAAAATGGTCGGGCTATCGAAACGGTGCACAAATTGTGTTAAGATTCAATAAAGTAAGTACTAATCATTCTGATATTACAAGTGCGAAAATTTGTGTGCGTGTGAGTGTTTGTTGGTTACTCTTTCACGCATAAACAAAACGTGCGTAGAGAAAGCGGGGTTTTCCGTGGGAATGATATGTTTTCCCGTGGTAATAAGTTTTGTTAAAAATTTCATTTTTAAAGCAGGCTTTTTAGCTGACTGTACTTTTTGTTGACTGTACTTGCATTGTCATCCAACCTACATAAGTATACCAAATTTCAGGTGAATCCAACCACTGGGCGTTGGTCAAATTCGACTTCTAACATTTGACCCAAGAATAAAACAAACAGGGTGAGCTAAATAAAAGCTTGTAAAAAGTAGCCTGTGCCACTCGCCAGGCCTTCAACTAAATCACGGCAATCCGTCGTTAAGTTTCGACGTGAAAGAAGGATTCTAAAGAAAATAATTTATTCACTTTTACAAGACACACAAATACAAGAAAGTACACACAATTTCATAAAAAAAAACAAAGACTACAAACAATTGACAAAGGACGAATTGTTATTTTATTATTAGGTATTTATTTATTTAAGTTAAGGTGTATTCCGATCAGATCCTGAAGAACCTACCACCGAATTCAAATTCTGTTGAAAGAAATCGCAAGAAGCTCTTAATGACCTTGAGACGTAAGTGACAAATGGGTCAATCAACTTTTTTTTGTAAATTTCTATTTACTCCTTTACAAGTAACTCTGTAATCTCTGGTTAGTGAAACCATGATTTTGCAGTAATTGGATAAACTGTTTATCATAGTGCATATGTGAAAACCAAAAAAAATAAGTATTTCTATGAAAAAAACCGGTCACCCAGGGGAAATACCACTATTTTCATACAAATTTCGGGGACAACATTGTCCCCTGGGTCACCCACGAAATAGAAGCTAAACAAAATAAAATAAATATGGCAATTACACCATTATTGACTACAAAAATCTAGGGTTTTGAAAAGTATACTTTAAATAAGGAATAATAATCAGTTTTTTAATTATTTCGGTTTTCATAGAAAGTAGCAGAAAATCGTTTACAAAAAAAAGTTGATTGGCCCAAATGTAGGTAGGCCAGGTGTAGAAATGACCTAAGTAATGCATTCTGCTCACGCCGCCAAATGCAACTGATGTTGCATTCGCACACGCGCTTTGGAAAGTAAATAACTTTATCCACTAAAATAAGAATTCGTGTGGCATTTTAGCAAACGTTTTTTTAACAGTATGGTCAAGCTGAGATAATGCAAACCCTTAGTACTTTCTTTCGCTCAGAAAGTCTGAAGTACTGCTTAGGTACATCATTTATAAGGAGAAAATAGGGAAATAAAATACCAAAAAAAAAACTAATTGATTAAAAAATGAAATGTCGGTTCAGAGAGAATGATAACTTGCATGAAAAAGTTTTTTATTTACAAACAACACCTTTAGATTAGATCTTCTGAACATCGACATTGGCGGAATCATCGATAGTTCGATGGAGCTATATAAAATAGTACATTACTGCAGCGGCCGCGTAATAGGGGATTGCCGGCCGAGTAGTTATAGATGGCCGAGTGTTAACGAGGAAAATATTCCGAATGGGCCGAGAACGTTGGCTTGCAAAGTGCCTCTAAAAATTTGGAGGGGGACCTAACACGTTAACATTACTGACAGATCAAATAGTTTACGCCGGACTACGATCGTTCGGCTAATAAGCAAAGTTAAACCGCCTGAGCGGCCTCACGCGGAAGTACGTTGGGGTCTTCTGCACCGGCACGGCATCCCGTTGGTCGCCTCCGAACTCCGCGCGTCAAGCAAGCACTTCGGGCATCCTGGTGAGCTGGCTCCGTGCGGCTGAGGTCTAGCTCCGGTACCCGGAAGCTGGAACAATTCAACCCGAAATAAGCAACGCCACCCCAAAAGCCGGGACTTGTCCAAAGGCGAAACCACAAAGCGATGCTAATAAAACTCACCCTGGCGTGATAAACGACAGGCTTAGAAACCGACGGCAAAAGCGGGACCCCTCGGTCACCGCCCAAGAGACAGGACTGCCCATTTCTTCTTCGATGAACTGCTCAATTTGGTCCCACGGACCGACGGCGCACTATGCCCACTACTCGGGCGCACTTCACAAATGATAACAGCTTCGGACAAGAACAAAACTATGTCCCACAGCAAAAAAAAACTCAAGCTTTCGTAACGACGTGAATCGTCCGCCTTCCAGTGAAATAATGCCAGACCTACATTCAATTTTTTCAGTCTAGAACCAGACGACAAAATTTCAAAATTTGACAAAACAAGCGGCCTGTTACCAGTGGCCACTTCCACCAAAAAGTTCAAAAAAATCTTATAGTATTTACCAACCTACATGGAGCGTTTTTCGCTGCAATATATATATATTCATGCCAAATTACAGCTTTCTAGTACTAACAGTCTCTGAGCTTAGCCGCGGACGGACAGACAGACAGACAGACGGACAGAAATGGCGAAACTATAAGGGTTCCTAGTTGACTACGGAACCCTAAAAACAGTCAGTCAAATAAACCGCGGGATCGTACCAGGCGCAAAGGTGCCCAACACATTAGCCACTGAATGAAAGAATGTCAATTACTAGGGGCGTTCAATAAAAAGTGAGAATGAGTATGTTATAAACAACTTTTACTAAATGTCATTTTATTTTTCGACATAGTCACCTTTTAGCATAATACACTTAGTATATCTTTTTTCTAAACTTAAAATTCCATTTTTAAAAAAGGTCTCATCTTGAGGACTTAAAAAATCATGTACTGCAGCGACTACCGCGTCGTCGTCTTCAAATTTCTGGCCTCTCAGGTATTGTTTCAATCTCGGAAATAGGTAGAAATCACTGGGAGCGAGATCTGGTGAATACAGAGGATGCTTAAGGATATCGAACCCAGCATCACGAATTGCAGCCATTGCAACGGCGGACTTGTTTGCCGGGGCATTGTCCTGGTGGAACAGCACAACTTTCGAGAGTTTACCTCGCCGTTTTTCGCGGATCTCATTGCGCAATGTTGCTATTTGTTTGGCGTATAAAGTGCCCGTAATAGTGGCTCCATGCTCGAGATACTCAATCATTAATACCCCTTTACCATCCCAAAAAACAGAGCCCATGACCTTACCAGCAGATGGGCTCACCTTGAATTTCTTCGGAGTTGGAGATGATGGCCTTTTCCATGTCATAGACTGCAGTTTCGTTTCCCATGGGAGGGATGGAGCCATGTTTCGTCCATTGTTATAAATCGCGCCAAAAAAAGTTCCCGGTCTTGCTGCATCAGGTTCAAAGCTTCTTGACAAATCTCTAGTCTAGTTTGTTTTTGCGTGTCAGTAAGCATTCTTGGTACCCAACGCGCAGATACCTTTTTCATACCCAACCGTTCATGTAAAATATTATGCACGCTCCCCGTTGAAATCTTTACATTTTCAGCAATAAAACGAACCGTGACACGACGATCCGCCAAAACTGAGTTTTCGACTTTTTTCACAATTTCTTCAGTTACTGCTGTAGTAGGGCGTCCGGAGCGGGGGTCGTCCATTGTCGATGTTCTTCCACGTCTAAATTCGGCGCACCAACGTGCGACTGTCGAATACGGAGGAGCATTAGACCCTAAAGTGTCCCGCAAATCCAAATTGAATTGGTCCGTAGAAAAATTTTTCAAACACAAGTATTTGATAACGGCGCGCAGTTCAATTTTCTCAATTTTCGCTAACGTACTCAATAGCATTGCAAAGAAATTACCGTATATTTTTTTAAACAAAAGACAGTTAGTTTGTTTTTTCATAGCAATCAGCTAGATAGATTAGCTTTATCGGCCAGTATTTAATTTCGTAATATTAAAAGAGTTTGCATCTCATTCTCACTTTATATTGAACGCCCCTCGTATTTTATGATTTACAAATTAGAACTAATTTCTTAACCCTCTACGTTGCTACGCGCCGTAGCAACCGTAGCAGTCGTAGAGCTCCAATGATGCGCAAGCGACGATCGCGTTGCTATATCTTCGATCGGCTCTTCATTCATTGTCAGTGTAACCGCTGTACTAAGAAACTTTTTTTTAAAGTATATCATCATATCATCAATCGAAATTGTGTATTATGGTATCAATTTTCAAATCGAAGATCACCAGAAGTGAGTTTGGAAAAATGGCAAGTTAAATTAAGTGCTTGTTGTGGTTGAGCCATATTATACATATGCAGCTCCTGTAGACATAGCAAAAGTTAAGGGTCTATCCATACTTAATATTGTAAATGAGAAAGTGTGTCTGTCTGTCTGTCACCTCTTCACGCTTAAACCGCTGAACCGATTTATTCGGTTTGGAGATAGTTTTTTTTCCGGAAAATTGCATAGTTCCCGCGGGATAGATAAATAGAGATAGATAAAGACGTTTATTTGGTACTGCAAGCACACGCAATCAAGATTAACAAAAAAAACAGAATTCAGTACAAACTTAAAAGTAAAACATTTTATATTGTCTGTGTGCGCTGCAGTAGTGCAAAAGGGCCGTGGCTCAGTGGTCAACATTGCTCATAGGAGCAAAACACTGGTATTCTGCCTCAACCCAGAGGATCGAGAACAAAATATTGCTTACTAATTAAAAATAATTATACAACAAAAGGAACACAAAGCACACAGTGCCAAACATCGTTAATACCTACAATAATTAGCAGATTGTACAACAAGAGCACAAAATAAGCCATCCTACCCGAGACGTTCCTATAGCTACCCAAGCCGGTACAGCGAGGACTGATACGGATTCGGATAGCGATAAACGAACTTTTTGCAGACGGAGTAGCGGGCAACAGCTAGTAGCTAATATTTTTTAGTCAAGTCTACACCGGCTGTAGTACGCCTCGACAACTTGCCGCCCATTTAAAATAAATCTTAAGTTTGCTGACTCGGTGTCGCTAATTTTATGTCCACAGGGGAGACTGGTTTCTTACGCTTTGTGTAGCCGTGGTGGCCTAGCCTCTCAGACCTCTCAAGCAGATGGCCGTGGGTTCAAATCCCGGTTCGCACCTCTTTATTTTTCGGAATTTATGTGCGAAATTGCATTTGAAATTTTCCATGAGCTTTACGGTGAAGGAAAACATCCTGCATACACCTGCAAAGAAATTCAATGATGTGTGTGAAGTTCCCAATCGGCGTTGGGCCCGCGTGGGAACTATTTATTTATTTCATTTCATTGCACATCAGCATCACACTTATCAATAGTAGTGTTACAATTCGGTTTAGTCATGTGTGACGCCCTGCAAGTACAACTATGGCCCAAGTCCTCTCATTTTGAGAGAAGGCCTGTGCCCTGCAGTGGGACGTTTATAGGTTGGGATGGATGGACGCTGTGTCTTATATTAAATCATTTTTGTGTTGTTTACTCTGTCCCCGGTTGTCAAAGTGACACTTTATAATGTTTCATAGAAAAATGCTTAGGTTGTCCAAGTGACCAAATTTGTGTAACCATAGCAACGGGTAGCACTAAAATGTTGATTCACCCAAATGCACCCTTCAAAAGAAAAAAAATGGTATTGCGGTGAAAGGCCTGCCCTGCGCACGCGCGTATATAAGCGGTCGGCGCGCGATCTGACAGTATTTGCAAGATGGCGGCTCTAGTGCGACTGGTACGTTTCTTTTATTTTAAATAAAAAAAAAGGGGTGACGGTTGAAATCGATCGATTTGGAGACATCGATTGATTTAGTTTGCATTGTGATTGACGACATAGAATTCTGATTTTTGTGATAAGTTTGATTGATTATACCGTAAGTACCTTTGTTTATTTAATCAAGTATAAAAATTAACGGAAAAAATAAAATTGGAACATTATTGTGAATTTCGACTTGGTTTTAGCTTCAATGTGAGCTTTTTTTACGTAACTTTACCAAATGAGTGCATCGATATTTTAGTTAGGTTCTTGGAATTCGGTTTTATTATAACTAATCCGGTTAACTATATTTGCGGTTACATTCAATGCAATAACTTGGGTTTAACTTTAAATGCGCGCCCACGTCATGAAGCATTCATGACAGGAGTACCGCACGGTCGAGTTGCTTTCGGCCGTATTAGTATAACACATTTTATAGAACGGTTCAATGAAAAAAACATAAAAACGTGAATGGTTCGCTAAAACCAGCCATATGCTTGAGTTCTGAATGTTTGAGTTTCTGTGAGTGATTTATATTTTTTTTTTTAACTTTTTAACTTGAGTTTCTCGGTGTATTGGTTTAAGACTAATGCCGTGTGATATGTTTACAATAAATATAATATGACATTTCATAAATGTTTGGAAACAGTACGGTTGCGCATGTAAGTAAATGTACCAATAAATGGTACAGTGTCCTTGTGGTACAGTTTCATTTTATTAAAACTTCTTACTAACTGTAGGTCATTTCTTTAATGTATATGACAGCTAGCGATTGAAATGCTAGTATAACTACCCATATATGGACTGCCACTGAATCAATTCGAAGTTATGTCGTTTTGATAGTAAACCTAATTTTGTTTTGGTTTTTTATGTGAATATTTTTCTCCAGTTTCATTAAGTACATGCCATTTTTCATATTCATTTAATCATTCCGATTCCTGTTCCTTACATTATTAGATGGTAGTTTTTTTACAAGATGGCACATGCCACCCTGTTAGTACAATTTTCAACCGAAATAAAAAAAGAATCAAGAATAAGAAGAAGAAGAAGAGAAGAGTTCTCAATTCATCTGTATTTTTGGGTATGTATTACAATACCGAAGTACGAAAGACCGAATGTATTAAAACATCGAATGGGTCAAAAGACCGACACGATTTTTTTCTGAAACCGTTAACTTTTTAAGATTGTTATAAAACAAACCTAACCTAACCTAATGGGTTCTGTATGATGCCGTTTTAATAAATTGTGAAAAGTTTACGGTTTCAGAAAAAAAATCGTGTCGGTCTTTTGACCCATTCGATGTTTTAATACATTCGGTCTTTCGTACTTCGGTATTGTAATACATACCCGTATTTTTTTGTATGTTGGTTATTTAAAATTGTTTCTACTTATATTTTTTAAATTTTTGGTGGAGGGGAAATAACGCGTTGTCATCTCTTGTTGTAAGAGCTCGAAGGACCGCTGGCTATTGGCTTAAAATAGCCACCTGTTCTAATTTTAATGCAAACTGTACAAGTATTACCAATACCAAAGTGGTTTTAAGAGCAATTCCTAGCTTTGGTTTGCAAGACTTTGTTGCGGTGTGATTTGATATGTTTATGTGGTGATAACATTGATATCTCAAAGGTAATATATAAAATAAATATAAAAATCGTTATTTTCCAAAAAAAAAGGTAATTAAATAAATAAATAAATAAATATCATGGGACAATTCACACCAATTGACCTAGTCCCAAACTAAGCAAAGCTTGTACTATGGGTACTAGACAACGATAAACATACACCCAAGACCCGAGAACAAACATTCGTATTTTTCATACAATTATCTGCCCCGACACGGGAATCGAACCCGGGACCTCAAGCTTCTTAGTCAGGTTCTCTAACCACTTGGCCATCTGGTCGTCAATTATAGTTAATCAACCAAACTTGGACTCTTGCAATTAATTAAAGTTTAAAAAAAAACCGGCAAAGTGCAAGTCGGACTCGCGCGAAGGGTTCCGTACAATTATTTATAAAAACGGCAAAAAATCACGTTTTTTGTATGGGAGCCCACCTTAAATATTTGTTTTATTTTATTTTATTATTTATTTTTAAAGTGAATATATAACTAAATATTCTGTGAATATTTCAAGCGTTCCTGTTGCCGTTATCAATATCGAGAAACAACGAGCAAAAAAATCACGTTTGTAGTTGTATGGGTGCCCACTTAAATATTTATTTTATTACGTTTTTTAGTAAGTATTTGTTGTTATAGCGGTAACCGAAATACATCATCTGTGAAAATTTAAACTGTCAGCTTAGCTATTACGGTTAATGATATACAGCCTAGTGACAGACGGACGGACGGACGGACAGCGAAGTTTCAGTGATAGGGTCCCGTTTTTACACTTTGGGTACGGAACCCTAAAAATGGCTCTGTCCATTGGAGCTCATTTTGCCAGTGCCAGGTAGAGGGCAATAACTGGGAAAATAGAGTCACAAAGTTTCGCATTTATAATATTTGTGTAAATATTAGCAGTGAAATACCGCCGTGGAAGCCCAGGCGTGGTGGCCTAGTAGTTTGACCTATGGCCTCTCAAGCAGAGGGTCGTGGATTCAATCCCGGCTCGCACCTCTGAGATTTTCGGAATTTATGTGCGAAATTACATTTGTATTTTACCATGAGCTTTACGGTGTAGAAACGAAACCTGCATACACCTGCGAAGAAATTCAATGGTGTGTATGAAGTTCCCAATCCGCGCTGGGCCCGCGTGGGAACTACGGCCCAAGCCCTCTTATACCAAGAGGAGGCTGTCCCCAGTAGTGGGACGTTTATAGGCTGTGATGAATTAATATTATCAGTAGCAAAATTCCACGGCCGTTAAAAATGAAAGTACTCTGATAAGCGTCATGGTGAACCAGTTGCTTTGTTAACCGACTGTTAATTAGTTTGTTGCAAGCGTGCCAGTTCTCGTGCCAGGAAGTTATTGTTTTTATGGGTGTTTGATCCGTGTGTGACATGTTCAAGACAGTACTCTAGAAGACATGAGAGGTAATGAACTGATTGTCTACACTATCTACATCTACACTAATATTATAAAGAGGAAAGATTTGTATTTTTGTATGAAACGAATAAACTTAAAAACTACTACACCGATTTCAAAAAATATTTTGCCATTAGAAAGCTACATTATCACCAAACACCGGATTGACGGGTGCAAATCTGTACTGACGTTTAATAGTGCGAGGACACATTAAACTAATTTTATTAGTTGTTATCGATAAAATTGACGTACAACCGCTGTCTAATCTTAAGAATTTGAATTAAGAAGAAAATGTCTTACACAAAAATAAACGTTTTGAGGAATTAACTTCTTTAATATTTTATATATGTTTGGGGTTTTAAGTGGACTGTAGACGAGAAACGATAATTAATAAATATAATACACGCGGCAACTGATTTGGGATAAAGGCTGAGACTTTTTGGTT
Organism: Archips crataeganus; assembly: GCA_947859365.1. Lineage (NCBI taxonomy): Eukaryota > Metazoa > Arthropoda > Insecta > Lepidoptera > Tortricidae > Archips > Archips crataeganus. Next base: position 1,781,296 of record OX402053.1, on the reverse strand, counting down.
GGAAGCACTCACCTCGACGTCTGCAGATGGTGGTGCAGATCCTAGCCGCAGTGGCTGGCGCAGGTTTCCTCGATCTTCGGCTCGTCCGAACTTACCTCCGACAAGGTTACCGTTAACCAGCACAACTACTAGGATACAGCTAGGACAGTGCTTCCTCCAGTGGATCAGCCTTCCTCGCACTTTTATACGTAGTTGACGCAAAAATAGATATAATATAACCGAGAAACGATACGACAATTTACTTGCGATATAATTTGCGCGGTAACACGCCGACAAACGACACGACAGTTATTCAAACTTCGAAAAGAGAGAATGACAAGCGATTTACTTTTTTTTTTCAAATTCGATACAAAATGTTGCCAGGCGAAATTATTAAGAAAAACAAGGGTACAATCCTAAACATTTCCGCCCACCAAAATACAAAGTATTTTCTTTCAAAAATTCTATAGTTTCTATCACTCGAAGACAAGATAGAACTCACTATGGCTAGGGGTAGTTTAATTACCGACTAATTCTAATATATATAATCTACGATAGTTCTAATTTATAAGACGACAAGTATAAGTTAATAAGTTTTTAGTTTTGCAAAGGTAGAGGACACAGCTTAACTACCGGTCTTCTAAGTTCGCCAGATGCTGTACGAATGGTAACAACACGACAAATTCCATCACTCCCTGGATGGAGTTGTACCACACGACCAATTTTCCACTTCAGGGGGCTACATTGCTCATTGACAATGAGCACGAGAGTCCCTACGACAATATTTTTCTGGTGGTCGAACCATTTATGGCGTTGTTGCAAAGTGTGCAAGTATTCCAAGTGCCACTTGCGCCAAAAATCTTGATGGATCTTTTGCAACAACTTCCATCTCTGAAGAGGGCCTAACGTTGCATCGACCATATTACCTTCTGGTAGTATGGTGAGCGGTTCCAGAGTGAGAAAGTGGCCGGGGGTTAAAACCGACAAATCATTTGGATCCGTACTGACAGGAGACAGAGGCCTTGAGTTTAACATCGCCTCTATTTGTGTTAGGACAGTATAAAACTCCTCAAAGGTAAGACGCTGTGAACCAATTACACGCGACAGATGGGTCTTAATAGACTTCACGCCGGCCTCAGCTAGCCCAGAAAAGTGCGGGCTACCAGGAGGGTTGAAAACGAAATCGATTTGCTCCGCACGAGAGGCCTTAGTCATTAAGTCATGCAACATGTTAGATGCACCGATAAAGTTCCGACCTTGGTCTGAAATCAACCTGGAGCAACGACCTCGACGCGAGATGAAGCGGCGTAGAGCTGCCAGATAAGCCTCCGACGTCAGCTCAGACACAAGCTCAAAGTGCACTGCCTTAGTGGCAGTACACACGAAAACGCAAATATAAGACTTACAAGTGCGTAAGCCACGGCCACGAGCCAAACTAATATCGAAAGGACCCGCGAAGTCTACCGCGGAAGACGAGAACGGTTTAACTTGATTTATTCGAAACGATGGCAAATTGCCCATAATAGGAGGTGAAGCCACCTTGGGGCGAGCACGAAAACATTTCATGCAAGACGAAATGACTGAATTTATAGCCCTTTTCGATGACAAAATCCAAAATTCTTGGGCTAACAAATTTTGCAACGTTTGCACTCCAGGATGCATGAACCGGTTGTGATAATCCTCAATGATCAGCGTCGTTAACCTATGATCACGAGGCAATAACAATGGATGTTTAACGTCGAACGATAAATTTCCTTTGGAAAGGCGACCGCCCACCCTTATCCTTCCGAGCTCATCCAGAAACGGGGACAATTTTCGCATGGGTTTTGGTAGCGAGTGGGGTGACTTTTCCTTCGACAAATAACGAAGCTCTGAAGCGAAGACTCGCTCTTGAACATGTTTTACGAGAAAGTGAAGAACCTTATTGATTTCTTCAGACGACAAATTTGGGTTCATATTTTTCGAAGAGGGGTTTTGTAAATTATGCAGGTAACGAAAACAATAAGCGAGAATACGCAATATACGTTGCAGAGACGAGAACCTATTTAAAATATTATCGACAAAGGACGAATTCGAAGCTGTAAAAAGGCTATAAACTTTTTGTTCATTTGAAGCAGCTTGGTCCAAAAAGGTCTCAGATCGCGGCCAAGATTCTTGAGGATTAGACAGCCAGGTAGGCCCCGCCCACCATAGCGTATTCTGGATTAAGTCAGCGGGTAACAAACCGCGGGAACCGCAATCCGCTGGATTATCCGAACCAGAAACGTGGTGCCAACTTTCCGGGGGAATATTTTCCTGTATGTGTGCAACCCTGTTAGCCACGAAGGTCTTCCACTTCGATGGACACGAACGAATCCAAGTCAGAGCGACACTGGAGTCTGACCAGGCGTGGATCTCATCGAAAGTGTGGAAATCTTTTAACGCTTCCTTAACCGAGACGACCAAGTCTGACAGCAAAACAGCAGCCAACAATTCCAACCTCGGAACGGAACACTTACGAAGTGGGGCCACCTTTGATTTAGCGCAACACAAACGCACGACAATGGAACCGTCACCTTGAACGACACGACAATAAGTGACAGCACAAAAACCCTTCTCCGAAGCGTCACAGTATCCGTGAAGCTGTAACGACACGAAGAACACAATCATTCTACGGGGAATGGACAAAGAACTCAGCTCCGACAGTTGCATTTTGAATCTGTGCCATTCTTGTGCGATGGTGATGTGGACTTCCTCATCCCAGTCGACACCAGATACCCATAGAAGTTGTATTAAATATTTAGCGAAAAATACGACAGGAGATAATAGACCGAGAGGATCGAAAATACGAGCGATGTCCGAGAGGATTGATCGCTTCGTGCAACGACAATCATTCAAAGACGTCTTGAACGTGAAATTATCTTCCTTTGGAAGCCACGACAAGCCGAGAATTTTTAACGACAAATCATGAACGTCTTCGAAGTTACGAAGTTTCTCCGAATAGAGCTCCGAGCCAGGCAAGCTTTCTAAGAATTCGGGGCTATTAGAAGTCCATTTGCGCAAGTGAAGCTGAGCAGACGACAAAATTTCTACCAACTGCTGACGCAAAACTAACGCATCCTCGACCGAATCTGCACCTGAGACCACGTCATCGACATAAGTATCTCTGGCCAGCACAGCAGCACCTTGAGAAGCACAAGACGAGAATTCCTTTGCCAATTTGGATACGCACCAGAGCGCCTGATAGGGAGCGCAGGAAACACCATAAGTCACTGTGAGCAAACGATAATCTTTCACCGGGTCATCAGGTGATGGACGCCACAAAATGCGCTGATAATCGCAGTCCTGCGGGTCGACAAGGAACTGACGGTACATTTGTTTAATGTCTCCAGCGAACACTACTGCATGCCATCGAAAACGAACCAATAGATCAAATATATTTTTTTGCAATTTAGGGCAAGGCAGCAGTGTATCATTCAGAGACTTCCCTGCAAGATCCTGGGCACTTGCGTCAAAAACAGTGCGCAAAGGAGTGGTGACAGAGTCAGGGCGCAGAATTCCGTGGTGAGGAATATAATAAAAGTGACCTTCGGACGACAAAGGACGATCAACTTCTATCATATGACCAGATTTTAGATAGTCATCCATGAAATTGACATAAGCTGTCCGAAACTGAGGATTCAATTTGAATTTCCTTTCTAAATTTAAGAGACGCTTGAGAGCAATCTCGCGAGAATTTGAAAACCTGGGTTTTTCCTGAGGGTCAACGAAAGTCAATGGTACTACCATCCTACCCTCGGGATTACGACAATATGAAGTTTCCATTTGGTTTTCACACGACAATTCTAATTTCGACAAAACAACCTCTTTAGGTGGATCTACACTTTCCAACTCCCAGAAGCGCTTAATATGGTTTTCTAATGAAACACTCGACACAAGAAGGCACTTCTCGGTTTCAGCACTGGAACCGTTACGACAACGAGAACGAGAGCAGGCAACATCTACAGAGCACTCCCCCATCACTACCCAGCCGAATACAGTGCGGATAGCAATAGGCTGACCTGCATTGCCCTTGACAACGCCAGGCTGAAGTGCTGAAGCGAGAAGGTTGACGTTAACCAGCATATCAATAGGTCCAGGTTTGAAAAATGTTGGATCAGCAAGATCTAAATCCTTAATATGTCTCCACGATGAGACATCGATAGGTTCTGACGGCATATCAGAGCAAATCTTTGGAAGCACAAACGCTTCAAACGAAAATTTACATGAGGAGTCACCATTCGAAGGGACTATCTCACAAGCGACAACTCCCAGAGTACCTGTCGATGTATGGCCAATACCATTCACCGACTGTGAACTCCGTTTGATTGGTAGTCCAAGCTTTTGTGCACATTTCAAGGTCACAAAATTACAAGCAGAAGCACTATCTATCAGCATTCGAATAGGTACCAATTTATTAAATTTATTTTTAATTAACACAACAGCAGTCGAGAACAAAACTTGTGTATTTAAATTTGGAACAGTCAAAGTCACCTGAGGTGGTTCAACGGGAGGCTCCGTCACATTCTGTTTATCAAAATGCAGTAATGTATGGTGTCTGTGGTTACACTTGTTACAATTCACTGTTGATTTACAATTTTTAACAGTATGAGATGGACGACAGCAAAGTATACAAAGTTTTTTCTCTTTTACCCGAGTAAACCTCTCAAAAGGAGACATTTCCAAAAATTTGGAGCAATTTTCCAATTTATGGCCTGAAGCTGCACATACGACACAATTGCTTACAGGTGGTACGATAAAAGACGGTTTAGACTTAGATACAGGCTTACTGTTTACGATATTTAACCAAACCATTGAGTTTTCTAGCGCTTGACCTCGCTTCTCAATAAACAAAATTAAATTTTCATAACTAGGGATTTCAGCATTGAACTCAAGTTGCAATTCAAAAGCTTCTTTTGTAGCTACATCTAACTTGGACCACAGCAAATAAAATAACATGAAGTTCTTATCAGGTAACTGATATTTCGACAAAATTTCTAAATTTTCTTTAAATGTTCGACAAACTTTATTCAAATCCGAAGCATTTTTTGATTTCACAGATTCACAGTTCAAAAGTTTCTCATAAAAGATAGTAGCGATAACTCTTTTCTTGTCGTAGTGGGCTTTTAACGTGTTATAAGCAGTTAAGTAATTTTCATCACACAACGGATAATTTTTAATTAAGTCAAAAGCATGTCCACTAACACTCGATAAAAGATAATGAAGCTTTTCCACTGCCGGGATATTTTTGCTATGAATCAGTGAGTCAAATATTTGAATGAACGATACCCAATGTTCAATTTTTGAATCAAAGGGAACAATATTTATTTTAGGTAACTTAACACTCGTACTAGACGAACTACTAGCACTAGGCAACACAGACTTTTGCTCTTCATGTTGTTTTGTTAAACGTAATTTAATAGATTTAACTATTGCCTCAAATTGCGACGAAACATTTAATTCACTTGACCTTTCCGCACTCGATAGCGAAGAGAGCAATTCAATCTGGAAAGCATGAAACTCATTCTCGATTTTGTTTACATCTTGCAGACAATAACCCTGTAGGTCGGAGTTCTGTATATATTCGATTCTAGCAAACGCATAATCCCGACCAACACGGTTCTTGTCGCCTCCTTCGTAAGCATTATCATTGCCTCCCATGTTTATTCAATAAAATTTAAACTCAATAACAATAAACGCTTCGACCAAATGTAAGGTTATAATTCAATCTGACATTGACAATTTGACAACTATAAATCACATTCACAGAGCATGTTATCACTCCACTACGTATAAATAACCGCAGAGTAAAAATACTGCTGTGACAAATTACGTTCCGAAACCAACTCCTTCGACACAAATCTTAGTCTATGAAACTAAACGTTGGTTTAACAAATTGAAAAACGCCCGAGCCAAGTGTGCTCGATTCTTACCCTCAAATGATTTTAATGATTTTATAACGAAATAATTATCACGAAAATTGCAATTTAAATGCGAAAATATCCACGATCACTTTACAAATGATGCGGGTCGATGGACCAAAATGTTTGGGGTTTTAAGTGGACTGTAGACGAGAAACGATAATTAATAAATATAATACACGCGGCAACTGATTTGGGATAAAGGCTGAGACTTTTTGGTTGGAAGCACTCACCTCGACGTCTGCAGATGGTGGTGCAGATCCTAGCCGCAGTGGCTGGCGCAGGTTTCCTCGATCTTCGGCTCGTCCGAACTTACCTCCGACAAGGTTACCGTTAACCAGCACAACTACTAGGATACAGCTAGGACAGTGCTTCCTCCAGTGGATCAGGCTTTCTCGCACTTTTATACGTAGTTGACGCAAAAATAGATATAATATAACCGAGAAACGATACGACAATTTACTTGCGATATAATTGGCGCGGTAACACGCCGACAAACGACACGACAGTTATTCAAACTTCGAAAAGAGAGAATGACAAGCGATTTACTTTTTTTTTTTCAAATTCGATACAAAATGTTGCCAGGCGAAATTATTAAGAAAAACAAGGGTACAATCCTAAACAATATAATTTTCATAATATATGATCAACATTTTTTCCACATTTTCAGACCTCAAAAATCGTCGCCTGGGCGACAATATCCATTTTAGCCAACTAAATGACCTTTCAAGGTCAACTGTAGTAACTGGAGCAAATTCAAACAATTTATAGTGTTGATGAATTTTATTTATGCATTTTAAACCGATTTGAAAAACAAAAAGGTAGGCTTAATTGGTCGGAATGCTAAATAATATTGTTGTACTGGATGAATTATTCAATTTAATTTCAATGGTTGTCAAAAGTGACTCGACACAGTTAATGTCCGATACCGGTTGTTTATAGTTGCGATAAGTATAAATGAAAGAGGTTTGCACATAATTAAAAGTATTAAAATTTAGCCATTAGTTATGATAATGATGGTTAAAAATTGTTTTTATCGATGTCGATAAACTTAGTCGATTTTGAATGAATCACTAGCACTGGTACATTTTTGCCCCCGTCAATCCGGTGTTTGATTATCACCGAGTGACATAGGCTACTTTTTACCGCGGGAAAATACCTTTATCTACGGGAAAATTAATTTATCGCGGGCGAAGCTGCGGACGGAAGGCTAGTTTGAAATAAATCAGTCAACCATTCGTCTGTGTGATAAAATTCTATCTAAACAATGCTTATACACTGTGTTTTTTTGATTTCTGTTAACTTCGACAAGTGATTTAGTCCATCAAAAGAAACTACCTGATAATATTTGATGTTCTTATCTAATCGAAAATAATAAATAATGGGCGACGGTGATCGCTCTCCATCAGGTGACCCGTCTGCTCGTTTGCCCCCTTTATATAAAAAAAAATTTAATAACAAAAAGTTAGTAGTAAAATATGACAGAGTTTTAACTTCGACAACTCAGATTAATTAATTATAGGTACATTATGTAACATGCATACTTAATAAAATTGACTCTTGATTGTCTTTTTAACAATAAGAGTTAGGACACTAGTGTCTTATTGTAAGAATTAACAAAATTTGACCTGTTAAAAAAATTAAAATTTTAAAAACTGTTTATTTCAGAAAAAAATACACTTTATACAACATTAACTTGAATCCTTATATTGTAGGATTGTTGCAGTTAATAACAATAATATTAGTTACCTACTTAATTTTTTACTGTTTGGCAAATCATCACTACCCATTAATATCATAACATAAACTTTTTTGTTAAGGAAGTTGGTCTAAGTGACGTACAAGGATACCCTTAGGGGCTGTTTCACCACCCATTGATTAATTTTAACTGACGGATAAATGTGATGGCGTCTCCGTTTATTCGAAAAAAACAAACAGAGACGGCATCACATTTATCCGTCAAATACATTTTTTGATCAATGGATGGTGAAACAGGGGGTAAATCTTGTTAGCTTTGTTATTAACAATTTCTTCAATAGTTTCTAGTGGAAATTTATTTAGTATGCAAATGTTGAAGTCAATGTTGTCAATGTTGAAGTTTCCCTTGAAGTTAACGGCACTAAAAAAACATGGTGTATTATCGGCTAGTTAATATATTATGTAGTCTATATTTTATCCCTGGATTGTGTAAACTTATCATGAGGCGCATTATATTATGGTCCAGTAGTTTCAGAGATTACCCTCTACAAACAAACAGTCAAACATACAAAGTTTACCTTTATATCATACTAGTCTTTACCCGAGGCTTTTCCCGCGAAAAAGGACCGGTCTCTTTGGTAAAGCTCGGGGGAGGCCTATCTTCAGCAGTGGACGTCTTTCAGCTGAACTGAATGATGATGATGATGATGATGATGATAGTATGTAGGTTCTAGTATTAGTCTATTCTAGTCCTTTGTTCATCATCATCATTTCAGCCGAAAGGCTCCAATGATGAACATAGGCCGCCCCCAAGTTTCACCAAACAGATCGAGCCTGCGCCATCCGCATCCAACGCATTCCCGCAATCTTAACCAGCTCGTCGCTCTATCTTGTTGGAGGCCTATCTTATCGTATTAATATTATAAATGCGAAACCTTGTTACTCTTTCACAGTAAAATCGCTTCATGCATTCTGATGGACTGAACCGCCAGCAACTTTATGACTGGTGATCAAAATTCCAATACATTTCCCTCATTGCTACGTCTATTTATAAATACGAGATTTACAAGCATATCCCTCTACAGACAAAGGGCACAGCTGTTCGAGGCCAAACGCCGGTCTACATTCACTGCCGGACTACCAAATGTCACTTATAAAAGTGCCATAACTCAAACATAATATGCACTCCAATGCTTACCTTATCAAGTTGTTATTGAGCTCAAAATAAAAACTTCAATTATTCACTTAAGTCTGTTGTCTTTAAATGTCGTTGCCAGGCGGTCCTGGCGGATAAAATAAAAAGGGATTAACTTGTAAGAATGTACCTAATTGAAATTGTGTCTTAATGGTATTTGCTGGGAGTTTAAAATTGAAGGAGTTTGGATATGATTTTGGACTTTTCTTTTGTGTGTAAAGAAATACAGACCGATTTCAGTGTGTGATTGATAGTCATTTATTTCATGGTTGAATGACCTGTTATTAGTGTTTCCTTTAGATTGCAGTTTTCACCTTCGGATGTTAGCAATATCATGTCAAAGTCATATATAGACATTTATGTTGGGCTTTCATATGTAGTATTTTTTTATTTTAAGGTGTCTAACTTTTTTTTGAAGTCATATATATATGCAGCAAAAACACGGCTAGCGGTGAAGATCATTGTTTTTTTTTATCAATTTTGAAGAAACTAGTACCTACCTACTCGATGCTAAAAACTAAATCAGTAATTAACTTTTTAGGAATTCAGGATTTATGAAAATCCTTGGCAAACCTCGAACGGAAGCACGCCAAATTAAATAAGTGAAACAAGGTTTTGCTAAACTGCCAGTTATTCTAATAAAGAAAAAAATATAGCCACCAACGCGTAAACTTTCGGCAAGTATTGATGTTTGGTCCAAGCGACGACAGTTAGCCCGTATATGGGATACATAAATAAATATGACGGGACTTAATCGCAACTAACTACAAGGCGAAATTTTAAACGAGATACAAAATTAGCGTTTCTGCGTCAATTAATGCTGGACAATATAGTGCATTGAGTTAGGGTCTCCTCGAATTTAACGACGCGGAATCAGCTTCAGCCGATTAGAAAACCTTTATGTCAATGCAATAAGAGCGAAATTGACGTCGATCGGCTCGACTACGCGGGCCGCATGGAGCCGACCTGATTGACGTCTTTTTCGCTCTTATCGCATTGACATAAAGGATTTTCCGATCAGCTGAAGCCCTTAAGCCCTAAATTAGCCTTATTTAATTTTAGGTGCCCATACATTGAGATTGTGATTTAATTGGGGATGTCTATTTTTTTGCAATGTATAGTAAATCGAAAACTATTTCGAGATAAATCATTTTTAACTCGTTTTCTGTAGTTATTTAATTTTAATATTATGTAATGAATTTATAATATAACAAATAAGCAATGACCTTCATTTGACATTGGCGTAAATTGCGTGACCGGTTCAAGTCGTACTGTATTCTGTGTGGTTCGAATTCTTCACAATTTACGAGTGGATTATACTACGGAGTTTGATTTGGACCCGCTGTCTGACATCTAGCACTTTGACAGTGCCAGTAAAGTGACACAGTGTATAGTGTACCACTACGCAAAAAATAATTAAAGGGGTTGCCTTATCGTACGCATTTAGATAGATTTAGAAATTTGGCATTGTGGGAGCCCTCAATTATAATCTGACGTCATCAACTAAAATAGTTTCAATAATTAATTTTGAAAAAAGTAGAGAACTAAATGACAAAATATTGAAATTAGTTTCTTATAATTGACTTTTATATACAAAAAAAAAATATAAAAACCATGGGTATTTTTTTTAGACATCCCCAATTTCAAAAGAGTGTGAAAATTCTAAATATCATTGTACCTATTAATTTAAACAATTGAGACTAATTTTGTATCACGTTTAATATTTCACTTTGTTTATTGCTAAATTAACTTAACGTTTTGCTGTAATGTGTTCGAAATGTCAAAGTAATTTTGGCAACATAGATAATCATGATTAAATCCCACCCAGATAGTGATATTGTGTGCCTATGTTATCCAATCAGGATTACCTTTTCAAAGATAGACTGACAGACGGATAAGCGATTATGGTCCCTTTGGCACCATTTGGGCGTGAACCCCTAAATCCGCATACCGGAACAACTAACATTTAATTAAAACGGGTTCTTGACACAGCTCAGTCAGGTTGACACACACCCGGTAGTGGCATATAGTGCCCTGATAACCAGTTGGCCAGTGCCTTTAATGAGATACGTTTTTAAGTGTCTCGACTGGAGACATTAAGTAGATTACATTTTTTTATTGCACTTGAGAGACAAAAAATCAATCAATTGTTATAATGTAGCATTTTTTACGTGCTTGAACAGATAAAGCATTTTTGTCTCCTATCTTAATCTTAGTTGTATCTTAAATTTGAAATTGCTGGACTCTGAAATAAATGTGCACCAATAATTTAAATTACGAATGCTTGTTTGTCGCGTTTTTAGGGTTCCGTAGTCAACTAGGAACCCTTATAGTTTCGCCATGTCTGTCCGTCTGTCTGTCTGTCCGCGGCTAAGCTCAGAGACTGTTAGTACTAGAAAGCTGTAATTTGGCATGAATATATATATCAGTGACGCCGACAAAGTGATTGAATAAAAAAAGGTAAAAAAAAATTTTTTAGGGTACCTCCCATAGACGTAAAGTGGGGGTGATTTTTTTTTCTCGGCTAACCCAATAGTGTGGGGTATCGTTGGATAGGTCTTTTAAAACCATTGCGGGATTACTAACATGATTTTTCTATTCAGTGATCTGTTTGCGAAATATTCAACTTTAAAGCGAAAATTTTCATTAAAATCGACCGTCCCCCCCTCTAAAATCTAAACTGTTGAGTGGAAAAATTTGAAAAAATTCAGAATGGTAGTAAATATATCAAATTTACTAGGAAAATTATAGCGGCTAAGATTGCTTGGAAATTATTTGTAGTTTAAGAGTAAATAGTAGCCTAAGGTATAAAACATACCTAAACTTGGATGATTCCGCACATATACGAAATCCTTAGAAAAATATTACTTGATTTTTTCGTAATGGCTACGGAACCCTACCTTGGGCGTGTCCGACACGCTCTTGGCCGGTTTTTTACATGTAAATACGCAATTGTTGAAGTTCACGTAAGATTCGATACATTTCTCGCAATTGTCGTTTGCTTTTATCCATAAAAGGTGATAAACTTGCTATAAATAGTACATTACTGCAGCGGCCGCGAAATAGGGGATTGCCGGCCGAGTAGTTATAGATGGCCGAGTGTGAACGAGGCCATCTAGAGATACGAGGCCGGCAATCCCTGTTCGTGGCCAAGGCTTGTATAGAGTTTTTCTCAAACATGCATCATCATCATCATCACCACCATCATCACCGCCATCATCATCACCATCATCGTCACCAACAACATCAACAACATCCATCAACATCCATCCATCAACATCCATCCATCAACATCCATCCATCCACGTCGACCACGTCGACCTATTAAACGTCATGGTGCTGTGTCACATAAAACAATAGACGATCACTTTGCTGGCCTTGGCCAGCAATGTTGTATGAAATTCCATTATTGACCTCTCGTCTAGCCGCACCTGCAACGTGACACTTCGTGGCGTATTATAAGGAACGTAACGTCAATATTTCATAGCATGTTTGAGAAAAATATTATATTCTGTTTTTTGTGACTGGCATAGCCAATGTCAGTGATTGAGCTATGAGCTATTAGATACTAACATGCTTTAATCCCCGTGTTGCCCAATTTAGACTCGCTATTAAATATATTTTTACTTACCCCGGCGCCACACATAGCACAAATGTTTCAACACATATTTAATCTATGGTGGATTGTATGGTTGTTCTATTGAACAAATAAGCAAATACCGGTGCTTCACATGTGATCAAATATGTGTTCAAATATGTGTTGAAACATTTGTGCTATGTGTGGCGCCGGGGTAAAAAGCATAAATGTATTTAAAAATTAAATATTTCACACTCAAATGAAGCAAGTCGTGTAGTCTATAATAATAACTAAGATTCTAACTAAGACCAACAAAATGTTTTTCGTAGCTAAAATAAAATGATTTATGAAATCAAAGTCTAAATATTTATTTTAGACTTCAATTCAAGCACTTATGAATGCCAAAGAATCTACCACCCGTATATTGCATTTAGACAGTTCTATTAAAATTATAATTATTTTAGTCTTAAATATGTAGTAGGAACATAATTGTTACAACTAAGTATTACTTAATGAAATCAATCAATTATAAGCTTCCATGATGTTAAACATTAACTCTGCAAGTCTATAACTTGAACCATAACTTTTTACTTACATTAGAATAGGTTTTTGCCGCAAGCGAACAGTGCCACAGTGTCAAGGCCCCCAATTGCCCAATGCTGGGCCAGATATTGATATTGCAATACTGTATTGTTTCGTTATTAAACCAATTTTAGTGTTACCATTGCTTTTAAGGAAGGTAAAGCGTGTTATGCTGTCGTTTGAGGTCAGTTTTGGGTTACGTTAATTAGTTATTTGCCAGTAGTGTACCGCCGTAACAACTCTGTTACCACCGGGTTGCCTAAACTTAATGACGTCAGCGACCAATATGGGGAAGCTTGTGTACGCTAACTACCTGAGATAATGTATTGAGTGGGTCACGAGGGGGCATTGTGAAAATTATCGGGCCATTGTAGAACAATGTTTCCACATTGGCCTGGCAAAAATGTTTACTCTACGCCACTTGTTTATCGTTCTGCGTCCCAACTATTCACGAAGGGGCATACCGGGCTATGGCAGGGCAGCGTTTGGAAAACACTGGAACTCTATACATCGTGGTCTGCATTGGCGTAATTATGTATAGTAGGTACGAATTTTTTGAGGTGTCCCGCTCTCGTTAACAGCCAGCCCACATTTCGAACAAAGCCATTGTATTCTATTATGTCCTCAAGTGCATAATCCTCAGTTGAAAATTAACTGAAATATTAAGATAAAATAGGTCATTGAAATAACGACTTTATTATTTATAGAAGAGTTCATTGTAAATGATACTTTGTTGGCAAATAATATTTTTCAAAATTGAATGCGTCGTAGACATGCAACCAAAACAAACAAAATAAACAAACAAACCATTCAATTTCTTCGCAGGTGGATGCAGGTTTCCTCACGATTTTTTTTTTCACCGTTAAGTTCATTACCATGAGCTCATTTACCAATAACAAATGTAATTTCGCACATAAATTCCGAAAAACTCAGAGGTGTGAGCCGGGATTTGAACCCACGACCCTCTGCTTGAGAGACCATAGGTCAAACCACTAGTAGTCCGGGAGCCGACTGCAAGAAACCCTACCTTATAAAAAAATAGAAAATACCTGCTCTGTGGGGGTAGCTGACTTTTAGTAGTTTCAACTGCTCTTGGTCGGCCGCGGCTTAACTTGGCAAATTTTGCGCAAATGAAAAAAAAGTGGTGCAAAAAAAAACCTCATAGAAAAATAGAATGAAACTTGTAGTGATAGGATAGATACCTTTTGAGGACAGTAAAAAAAGTGGTCGGCCAAATCCTGTGTTGGCAGGTTCTTGTGTCCGACTGTACCCACAAATTCAGTCGGACACAAGAACCCGCCAACACAGGATTTGGCCGACCACTTTTTTTACGGTCCTCAAAAGATCTCTATCCTATCAATACAAGTTTCATTCTATTTTTCTATGAGGTTTTTTTTTGTACCATTTTTTTTTCATTTTCGCAAAATTTTCCAAGTTAAGCTGCGGCCAACCAAGAGCAGTTGAAGCTACTAAAAGTCAGCTACCCCTACAGAGTAGGTTTTTTCTATTTTTTTATAAGGTAGGGTTTCTTGCAGTCGGCTCCCGGACTATAGGCCAGCACGGCTGTTTTATGTTATTTTTAATTATTATTATTTATGGTTATTTATAACAAGCGGGTAATTTTAATTTATGTTATTTATTAATTATTATTGTGTGTCCTTACAGGGCATCATGGATTGACTTTTATTAATGGAACATCAGTATTATAATGAACATGATTTAACAATTAAATAAATAACCTAACCCTGCATTGCAGTCGGTTCTGGCGCTATGCTGCGCGTACGCAGCCGCGCAGTACGCGGACGAGCGCGCGCCGCGCTACATCCCGTCCGAGCCTAAGGTCGCGCCGACCCCTGTACCCATTCTTAAGCAGATCAACAGGTACGTGAAACAACATCATTCATCATTTTTAGGGTTCCGTAGCCAAATGGCAAAAAACGGAACACTTATGGATTCGTCGTGTCTGGCTGTCTGTCTGTCACAGCCACTTTTTTCCGAAACTATAAGAACTATGCTGTTGAAACTTGGTAAGTAGATGTATTCTGTGAACCGCATTAAGATTTCCACACAAAAATAGAAAAAAAAACAATAAATTTCGTGGGTTCCCCATACTTAGAACTGAAACTCAAAAAATTTTTTTT
This sequence comes from Archips crataeganus, assembly GCA_947859365.1. Lineage (NCBI taxonomy): Eukaryota > Metazoa > Arthropoda > Insecta > Lepidoptera > Tortricidae > Archips > Archips crataeganus. The sequence goes on along the minus strand of OX402053.1, from coordinate 1,766,185 downwards.
CATCAAACCCATACGTGTGGGGTATTTATGGATAGGTCTTCAAAAATGATATTGAAGTTTCTAATATAATTTTTTTCTTAACTGAATAGTTTGCGCGAGAGACACTTCCAAAGTTGTAAAATGTGTGTCCCCCTATAACTTCTAAATTAAGAGAATGATAAAACTAAATGTAACACTAACACCGAAAATTGGTTTGAACGAGATCTAGTAAGTAGTTTGTTTTAATACGTTATAAATCGTAAACCGCAATTTTTTATAGATAATAGTACAAACCCTTCGTGCGCGAGTCCGACTCGCACTTGGCCGGTTTTTTTTATATGAGAGGGAGGAAAATGAGCGAGCGGGTCATCTGATGGAAAAAGATCACCACCGCCCATAAATATCAACAACTCAAACAGAGTCACCAATCTGTTGCCGGCCTTTAGAGTAAGTATGTATGTATGTATGTATGAAATATATTTATTCATAAAAAGTTACACTTTCATTTAAACCATGCCCCGCAAAACTACTTACGCAGTTTGACTGCAGGTAGCTCGCTTTATATAAACATAGCTTATAAATTATTAAATTAGATTATACTTATAATATAATTAAATTACGTAAATGTTTACAACGTATTTAACAAGTGTTTTTTTAATAAACTCTTAAATTTAGCAAGAGAAGGCTCACGTCTTATGTCCTCGGGTAAACTATTGAGTAAATACGGAACTCGTTTCTTTAACGTTCTATCTCCATAGTAATTTTGTACCCTGGGTATTTCAAATTTACCTTTGGACATTAACCTTGTGCCAGTTTTATGTTGCACCAAATTAGTGAAACGATCCTGTTTACTATGATTGTTTACAAGTAGAAGATATTTATGTTTCAGGCTAGCCGGTAGAATTTTACATATTTTATATAGTTTATAGTAATCTCCTTTACATTGATTCTTTGTCTTTTTATTTACGAGTAATTTTAAAAATCTTGTTTGCAATGATTCTATTTTATCTATGTACGTTTTAAATGTTAATCCATAGCAATCAAACCCTTTTCTTGAAAGCCCCGATGTCATAGTTGTCTGGAAACACTGCTGCCAGAAGCTGGTTCCACAGTTACGTGGTGGTGGTTGGTACGTGGCAGGAAGTGCCGAAAAAACGTTTAGTACTGCCATTCATCGGATATGGTGACGATGGAACTTAGGCTTCATTTCCGCCGTAAAACGTCTACTGCTGAACATAGGCCTCCCCCAAGGCTCGCCAAACAGATCGGTCCCGCGTCATCCACATCCAACGCGATCCCGCAACCTTAACCAGGTCGTTGCTCCATCTTGTTGGAGGCCTACAGCTCGCGCGATAAGAGTTTGGCTTTGACCTTCGGGTGGAGGGGATTACTGCGCATACCCCGCACCCCCGTTGATACCCAATGCGCAATAACGGTCAAAGCCAAACTCTTATCGCGCGAGCTGTACCTACCCTGCGTCTTCCGGTCCGTGGACGTCACTCGAGAATTTCGCCCCATTGGCCGTCAGTTCTACGAGCAATGTGCCCCGCCCACTGCCACTTGAGTCTGGATGGCGATTCTTCAAGCTATGTCGGTGACTTTCGTTCTTGCGCGGATTTCATCATTTCTAACGCGATCCCGCAGAGAAACTCCAAGCATAGCCCTCTCCATGAAAACCAGATTAATTTTCGATTAACTGCAAAATTAGATTTTTTGTTGCTTTAAAACAAATAAATAGTCAGTTGATTGAGTTGGCGAACAAGTGACACGTCATAAGTTGCTATTGCCATTCAAACTCTATGGGAAAATTGTGGTTTGACAGCTCATAAACAACATTTTAGACGACCAGATGGCCTAGTGGTTAGAGAACCTGACTATGAAGCTTGAGGTCCCGGGTTCGATTCCCGTGTCGGGGCAGATATTTGTATGAAAAATACGAATGTTTGTGTTCGGGTCTTGGGTATTTAATATGTATTTAAGTATGTATCTGTCTATATAAGTATGTTTATCCGTTGCCTGGTACCCATAACACAAGCTTGCCTAGCTTACCTACTTTGGGACTAGGTCAATTGGTGTGATTTGTCCCGTGATATTTATTTATTTATTTATTTATTTATTTATTTATAAAAAGTACGTCAATTGATTGGTGGTGTCAACATCCCTATTATTATTTATTTGAACTACTTGGTAAACTCAAACATCCAACTCTAAAAGCCCCGTATAATTAATTCCAGGCACAACGAGGACGGCTCTTACACGTACGGGTATGAAGCGGCTGACGGCTCCTTCAAGATCGAGACCAAAGCTCAGAACGGGGAAGTGAAGGGCAAGTACGGATACAAGGACGATACTGGCAAGGTACGCTGCAGTCGGAAACGCAAACTATTTTTTATTTGGTTCTCTATCGTTTACCCGAATTTCAACTGCCTAGAGGAAAAAATTGGTATTTATTTATTTATTTATTTATTTATTTAAGGAACAGTTACAACTTACAAACAGATAATTATTCTAATTGACATTACCTAGAACACAAAAATTCATGTTTGCAACTTAACTACAACTGTCCACAACAATCATAATGTGGCTAAAGGAGCATGCAAGATGGAATAAGTTTACCTATTACATTATATTTACTAAAATAAATTAACTAAGTTCTTAAAGCTATTGTCACAGTGGACTTAAATGTTTTTATTGACATTGAAAATATATCACATTCTGAACATATCTCATTAAATGTACGACAAAGACGGGTGATTGGACAATTAGCAGAATTAGAGAAATTATGACAAATTAAATCAAGGGAAACGGAGTGAACCCATTCAACAGCTGATTGCAAGTGAACTATAGATTCTGCAACACTAGAGGATTGTAAAATTAGTCCTTAAATAAATGAATGGTCATTTAATGGTAGAACCAAAATTAAAATTGTAACCCCAAACCAAGGAGCTTGATGTTGTATGGAAAGTGTTTCTTTATTTTTTTCTTGTCAGTGTAGATGTGGCTCCATAGTCTATGTTACTAATGATTCTGTCCTGCTCATTCCAGGTGCGAGTGGTCGAGTACGGCGCCAACAAGTTCGGCTTCCAGCCTTCCGGGGAAGGCATCACGGTGGCACCCCCCACTCTTGTAGATGAATCCACCCGCGATCGTCCGGCTAAGGCTCAGGTAATAAGTCCGCCATGCCACAGTACCATATTATTTCATATTTCATTTATTTCATTTATAAGTCATGTTCATTACAAAAAGGTGACATATTTATGAAGTAGTAGGTACACAACACCCTGTTAGGGTACAAAAATGAGAATTCACAGACTGTGTTAATTCTAATTACATATTAACTCCTATTATATCCTAGTAATATTATATACTAGCTATTGCCCGCGACTCCATCTGCAAAGAATTCGTTTATCCCTATCCCGCGGCAATTTTTCGGGATAAAAAAGATCTCTTTTCCCGGGATTTATTTGTGAAAAAGTAACAGACGGACAGACTGACGGAGAGATAAACTTTCGCATTTATAATATTAGTACGGATGAGAAAATTTGTGAAGATATCAATAAGTGGTGGTGCTGTTTGGTGGTGGTACTTTTGAAACCTTAAATAAAATATTTTTCTTTCTTTCTTTCTTTCTTACGTCCTAATTCTCAAATGATTGCATCAGGGTGGCCGCAACGCGCAATCAGTAGACTACGACTACGAAGAGCCCGCCCCGCGTCCCGCGCCCCGCCCGCAGCAACAATACCGCGCGCCGCAGCCGCAGCCGCAGTACAGAGCGCCACAGCCGCAACAGGAGTACAGGGCGCCACAGCCGCAGCCACAGCAGTACAGGGCGCCACAGCCGCAGCCGCAGCAGCAGTACAGGGCGCCACAACCGCAGTACCGACCGCAGCAGTCTGCTGCTCCTACGCCTCCTAAAGTGAGTTGTACTTTTTAATGTAGATACAGTAGTGCAGCTGCAGTACAGAGTGCCACAGCCGCAACAGCCGCAACAGGAGTACAGGGCGCCGCAGCCGCAGTACCAACCGCAGCAGTCTGCTGCTCCTACGCCTCCTAAAGTGAGTTGTACTTTTTAATGTAGATACAGCAGTACAGCTGCAGTACAGGGCGCCACAGCCACAGTACCGGCCGCAGCAGTCCGCTGCTCCTACGCTACCTAAAGTGAGTTGTACTTTTTATTAAAGACATAGCCGCAGTACAGAGCGCCACAGCCGCAACAGGAGTACAGGGCGCCACAGCCGCAACCAAAGCTACAGCGCCGCAGCTACAGTACTGGCCACTCTCTGCAGTCCGCTACCCCTACGCCTCCTAGTTGTAATTTTTATTAAAGCCTCAGCCGCAGTACCTACAGAGCACCACATCCGCAACAGGAGTACAGTTAATTATTATCCCATCAACCGTGCTCTATATGTACTGAACATGTTCAATAGTGAAGAGTTTGAGTGTGATGTGTTTGCTGATGTATAGACGGTAATAGAAAGGAAGAGTACGCGTATATGTGAAACGTTTTGTATATAAGTCAGCTATAAGTACCAGCATATTAAAATTTTTGTTATATGTTACTTTTGTTACAATTGTTACCTTCTTTGTTACTTTTATTAATTATAGTCTATCTTTATAGTCTGTACTTTATATATTTTTTGTATTATTATCATTATATGTGTAAATACTTGTTTCGCCAACCTGTTACTCATTAGGACTAAGACCTGCAATGTAACTTGTTGTCTTTTTGATCTCTAATAAATAAATAAATAATATTTAGCATTAGCATCACCGTCTACCGGTCTATTGCAAGGCAAAAGTACCTCACTTAAGACAGTGACATGAATAAATTAGACGAAACTTTTTTGTTTTAAAAAATTATAAATGCGCTCGTTTCATATTCAAAATCCTCCCTTGCAGCCCCAGTTCTTCTCCGGCGCGGCCCCCACCCCGGTAGAGCGGGAGAGCTTCTTCAACCCTGCGCCGCCGCAGCCGAGACCGCAGGCGCGGCAGCAGCAGCCTGACTTCCGACCCTCGCCCCAGTTCCAGGCCTTCACGCCCAAGCCCCAGGTGGAATACTCCCAGGACTTCGCGCCAGCGCCCGCTGAACCCAGGTAATTATAGTCACAGCGAGTATGTTCCCAAGCCGCACTAAGACTACGGTCTAAGTTGTCTCATTTTGAAAGGAGGCCTGTGATGACATCTCGATCTTTGTGATAAAGTGTCAACGATAATGAATTAGTGTTGTTGCGATAGCGATAGTCTATCGATAATATCGTGATACTATCGTGGCCTTGAAAATCAGTCATACCTACTATCGATAGTCCTACCGAAACTATTGACCCTTGACGATACTATCGATATTATCAATAGTATCAATAGTATCGATAGTGAAAATTAGGCGATACCTACTATTGAACTTGGTCGATAGTATTGATACTATCTGATATATATTCTTTTTATATTTCATATTATATACTAGTTATGCTAATGTCCCTTGGTTACGTTTTGATGTTTATGTCATCTGCCAGAAAATACATTACATTTCAATACGAGTTATGAATTTAACACTATCGATAGCCGATACAATACAGTACAGTAGGTACAATACAATACAAATATTCTTTATTGATCACCAAAAGCAGTACAGTGACATTACAAAAATAAAAATTCAGATATAAAATAAGCGGTCTTATCGCTAAAAAGCGATCTCTTCCAGACAACCAAAATATCGACAGTATCGTCTTTTTTGACGCGATACTATCGATAGTATTGCAGCACGTCGATATTATCGATAGTACTATCGCAATATCGACTATTCTATTTCTCAAGGTCAACTATCGCAACAACACTGTAATGAATAGGAAATGAGTTTGCTTGTGTATTATTACCTTAAATTGTCACTGTCCGTCTATCAAAACTTCTTGTTCTTCTCGTGTCATGGAGCGAAAACATTTAAGTATGTTACCCGCACTGACGTTGTAATTGTCTTGTAGTTAATGAGACAAAGTTCTATAGTGGTCTAGAAATCAAATTGGTTGACTGTACAAGCTTTGCTTAGTTTAGGACTAGGTCAATTGGTGTCAATTTTGTCCCACGATATTATTATTATTTTCCTTTCAGATATAACCAGAACAACTTCCAACAGCCCAGGCCCAAGAGTCAGAGCGCGCCGTTCTCGATGCTCGACCAGCTCCTCAAAGAGTACTCCCTCCCCGCGGGAGGCGCGGCACCCCTCCACGACATCACCTTCGGATCCTACTAGGTTATAACAATTTTGTAAATATAGGCTATTGTAAAATATTTTTTTGTAAAACAATTAAACAATTGTAAAATTCGAATGTGTTGCTTTCATGTTTTTAAACGACCTTCTAGGAACAAAAATCCGTAGTAGCTGAGTCATCATTATCATTCCACTATACTATTAGACAATAATCTCTATATTCATATTCATATTCATATTCATATTCATATTCATATTCATATTCATTTATTAATAAAATTACAAATTTTACAAGTCAAATTATATTATGCATTATTATTATTATGTTGGTACGGATTTCCGATCACGGGCCCATGGGGACCCGGTCATTTGAAAGGCATTCATGGGGCCAAAGCCAACATGAAGAGGCCTTTGGTACCATATAATATAAATGGGATGGGCGCAACTATGGAGGTCTATCCCCTAATACACCATGAGGATGTGCTAGCGGACAGTCCTCCACAGTTGCCAATCTATTGCCAGGTAGGAATCGACATGGAATTGGCTATGGGGTTGGGATGTTGTGGACAGGATTACCGGGCTATGGAGTGAGATAACGGACACCTACCATTTCAATATCTCATAAACTGAACTTTTGGTAGGCGGTGACTCGCCATTCACTAAATGGGCCCCTCAAACTATTGCCCGCTCGGGGCAACGAGGCGGCAACATTGGTGTAAACGGCTAAGGATGGAGAGGTGTTCCTGGACTTTAAACTTCAAAATGCCAACTCGCCACTTACGGAAACACATCCATCCTTCGAGCATTTAGCTCTTGCGCTCCACTCTAGGCGGCCAACAAAGGCAAACTAGAGGCGGGGTGGGTGTGTAACTGTGTGTGAGTGTGTGTGTAGGCGCATGTGTGTGTGTACCCCTGGAGGTCTCGGGTTCGTGGTGTCGCTACGCACCAACAGCTCGCCACAAGCCGCCCTGCGATGACTGACTGCACTGGTGACACGACAACATATATATTATTATTATTATTATTATATTCTACAAGTCAAATTATATTATGCATTATTATTATTATATTCTGACATGTCATAAAAAGCGTTTTTTGTTAGCCATTTCTTTAGTCGGTTGGAGAATGTCAGGTCATTTTGAATATTTTTGATGCTGTCGGGTAGTCTATTGTAGATTCCTGGCCCCGCAATATCCACAGTTTTCCTGGATTTCGCAAGTCGACAACATGCTGAGTCCAACATATTTTTGTTTATTTGCATAATACGTGCACTTTTAAATGTTTTTGTTGGAAATAGTTGTATATGACTTCTAATGTACTTAATTATGTAAAATAAGTATTGTGATGTGAGTGTCATTATATTGGGTATACTTATTTATTTTCTATTTTTAAAAAGGAACAACACTTACTACCTACATCCGAGTGAGGCAAGCGAGATTTCTAGAATTCGCTTGCCTCACCCGGAAATAGATGCCAAAGCCCATAGATAGATCCAGTCCAGTGCCCATAGATTTTTTCCACACTGTATAGACGGGACGATAGATCTTGTAGGTTCTTCGTAAAGACTCTTAACGTAAAAGATTTTAACGTAATTTAAATTTTCGGGTAGTTTACAATACAATACAATACTAATATTCTTTATTGGACACCAAAAACAGTACAGAAAAATTAATAAAAAAGTTGACTTAATTTATGTTGCCCATGAAAATATACATGGTGTTTCGAAACGAAGCCTGAATGTTTCAGAAGATATTTGGTACTTAGTTCGACTGAACACCCTTGTAAAGGTTTTTTATCAGAATTTTACGTTCAAAATAATGTCAACTCAAGTCAACTGTATGGAAACGTTTTGTCAAGTACAGCCTGTTCCCTCACTTAAGTATCCAGGCTGATTCGGGGGCTGTTTCACCACCCATTGATTAATTTTAACTGACGGACAAATGTGATGCCCTGTCTATTCGAACAAAACAAATAAATAATAATAATAAATTTGATCAATGGATGGTGAAACAGGGGGTAGGAGTTTTAAACGAATATCTCCTAATATATAAAAATCTTGTGTCACGGTGTTTCTTATCGAACTCCACCGAAACGGCGCGACTGATTTTTATGAAAACTTTTTCTCTGTATTCGGTAGGTCTGAGAATAGGTCATAGGCTATTTTTTATATCTACCCCTATTCTTCGCGGACGGAGTAGCAGGCAACAGCTAGTTATAAATATAAATCTGGGTAAATGTTTGTATGGTATGCGATCAATGAATGCAGTCAATCAAGACTATCGTATCTAATACAAATAATATGGTTATTTTTACTTTCATTATTAAGTATATCTATTGTCTTCCAATATACATGATCATGTAGGTAAGTATGCATGACGCAACTTGGTTTCCCATAATTTAATAAGCCATAATGTAACATTCTTCATAATCAACGTTACTCATAAAGTGATTTATTACCCGACTTTTAGAAGGAAGGGTTATTTTCTGAAGCCGAGTGAAACCATAGAGGTAGGTAGACTTACCAAATTTCAAGTCAATCCGACTGCCCTCAGTGGCTCAAATTCGACTAACACGATTTTACTATTTATAACAAAACAACATGTAAATATGCATTGCATATTAATTAAAAGTTTGTAAAAAAATTAACACAAACATAAACGTTCGCATTTATAATATGAGAAGGATTACGATACCATTGTTTTTATTACCTGCAAGTTAGCTAAGTCTCATAAATATTAAACACGATAATATCTCTTACTTAATTGAAAGCGACGCAAGTTTCAATTTTAAATTAGTATTTTCTATAATGACTACATCCCATCCTAATTATATTAATATAGGGAAAGTTTGTGAAATGTATTTGGATGAAACTTTGCGCCTATATGGATAAAAATTTGGACTGAGACAACATCGTCATATTCGCTGAAAGACGTCCACTGCTGAACATAGGCCTCCCCCAAGGTTTGACAAACAGACTGGTCTTGCACCATCCGCATCGAACGAGTTCACGCAACCTGCCAGGTCGTCTCCATCTTGTCGGAGGCCTGCTTACACTGCGTCTTCCGGGTCGTGGACGCCATTCGAGAACGTTTCATGGCCCCATTGATTGTCAGTTCTACGAGCGATGTACCCTGTCCATGTCACTCGAGTCAAGTGGTTCTATAGGCTATGTCAGTGGGTGTGGGGTTTTTTATGTGCATCTATATTTCAGTTTGTATTTAGTTTGAAATATATGGTTTCACGGGATGACCGTAAAAGTAATAAAAAATGAAGTTGAAAAATAAATAAAAAAAGATACTTCATACCTAACTTGTTAAAGTTGGCACAGTAGCGCCATCTCTTGGTCCAGGCGAGCGGTTAGTTCCGAAGGAGTGTTAAGTCTCTCGATAGAGGGCATAACATAGATGCGCGCTTTATCACTGCATAAGGTGATTATAACAGACTGAAATGTACAATGTATGGGAAAGATTCGTCGCTAACCTCTAGACCAGTGATGGTGTAGGGGTAAGCACGCAGCACGGAATGCTGAGGACCTGGGTTGGATTCCCAGCATTGGTCTTTTTTCTGGGGTTTTTTCTGTGCATCTATATTTCAGTTTGTATTTAGTTTGAAATATATGTCAGTGACTTTAGTTCTTGCGCAGATTTAATCATTTCTAATGTGATCCCGCGCAGAAACTGCGAGCTTAGCCCTCTCTATTGCTCTCTGGGTGACTTTGTACTTTCTTTTCTTATAAGGCCCATCATTTTCATTTAAAAAATCGGCCAAGTGCGAGTCGGACTCGCGCTCCGAGGGTTCCGTACAAATTTATATGTATCTATAAACATCCAGTCTTAGCAGACCCCTGCTCCTAAGCAAAATGTGCGCAGTGTGGGATCATTGTAGATTGGGTACTGATATAGACAGACAGACAAAAAAATTTATGCTCTTCGCAATTTTTCCTTTATCTGAGCTATAATACGTTGCTTCGTACCAAATTTCAAGATTCTGAGTTCACGGGAAGTACCCTGTAGGTATTGATTCCCTTGCGAGTTTCGAAAATTTGCGGAAATTTGCGGCATAAACGGCTGTATCTTTTGATTGCGTTGGCTCAGAAGTTTCATTTTTTTACAGCTCCAAGGGACCGTAGACCTGAGTATTTGATATGAATTTCAGCTTGATACCTCCACGCGTTCCTGAGAAAAAGGGTCTTGACAAACAGACGGACGGACAACAAAGTGACCCTATAAGGGTTCCGTTTTTTCCTTTTGAGGTACGGAACCCTAACAAGAAATAGAGGTTACGGAGATAGGGTCACTCTAAATCGAACATATAAATGCCGTTTATTCCCTATGATGTGGAAATTTTAAGAAATCCGTCTTCATTCCTTGCCTGCATTAATGGTAACCTCTATGCAAAGCTTCAGCCATCTTGGGCCCAATGTTTGGGCTGAGCGTTGATGAGTCCGTCAAACAATCAGTCAGGACATTTCTTTTATGTGTATATAAGTTCTCAGCCATTAGTACCAAGGGTTCGAGTTGAGCGTAGGTGAGTCAATCAGTCAATTAGTCAGGACTTTTATTTTTATACAACGTACTGTCTCTACCCTCTGGACATAGACGATGTTGATTAGGGTATCTCTAAGCTATTTACAAATCGCACCAAACGCCACAGTACTTATTAAATTCTGCAAATAAATTACTTACTTACTTAACGGAGAAATAACTGATTTACGATTTAATATTTTGGAACAACCTGTATGTATGTAGATACATGGTAATTAAAGAGTATTTCAACTTGATCACCGGAAGACCAGCGCTGGCTCTAGAGCCAGCATTATGCTGAGGTGGGTCCGTTTCGTGATAGTCGTAGTTGTCTTACATAATTGTTATCTCGTATGCCTGTTGTTAACTGTCACGAATAAATGTTTTTTCTTTCTTTCTTTCTTCTTATCAACCTCTGAATCGCAAAACTTATTGGGAACAACTGATACAGTATGCTCCTACTTATTTTTGATTTGTTTGTGGGTATGAATTGTTTTTTTTATCTAATCTAATAATTATACAAAATGGAACAATGATACTGTTTTAAAATTTCGTGATTTTTACTCATAATTACTATACTAAACGGGACTTATCACGCAATCAATATTTACCTCGACGTTTCGGCCACATTGCAGCAGCCGTGGTCACTCGAGTTAACTAAGTGACAAGTCCCGTTTAGTGTAGTAATTAAAAATGGAATATTCCTGAGAAGGAACTCTACTCGGGAATTGGGAGTTTACTCTAGAATCAATTCTCTAGTAGAGACAGGCTGTATGTATATTAAATTTAGAAGACTTCAACCATCTTGGGCCAATGGTTTGAGAGATGGGCGTCAATGAGTCAGTCAGTTAGGTAGTCTGTCGGGATTTTTATTTTTATATATATGTATAGACTATGACGCACCTCACCCCGGAACTTTATCATCACACCACATTAGCACAGCATATTTCACAATATACCTCCTTAATAATGCACGTCTATTGTTGCTATTTTTTTGTGGTAAGGCCGTGGGATTCTCCACAATGCACATATATGTTCTCAGGGGTATTGTGTAAGTATTATGTATGACTATGTTTGTGGGTTAGGGGTATAGAAGGTTCTGGGGATTTATGCGAGGCATAGAATGTAGAGATAAGTACTGGGGGTCAAATTAGAAATCAATCTGTGAAAATATCATTCGAAATGGAAAGCTGTTTTGGATTTAAAATGCGAGTTGAATAATTTAAATTGGATATCGCGATATCCGCCAGTTACGTTTTTGGTCAGATGCAGTTTGAGTCGTCAGTTTAGCTAATCGTCAGATCATTTATTTAACAGATACTTCCAATTGCTTATTCATTTTGTGGCTTCTAAACAAATCTGGCAATAAACTGGGCGATCGTATAATCGTATGATAAGCGAAAGTATCCAAAATCGTATCTGACCAATAACGTACTTTTTCATATTAATTTTCGTTATTTTTAGGGTTCCGTAGCCAAATGGCAAAAAACGGAACCCGGATTCGTCATGTCTGTCTGTCAGTCTGTCCGTATGTCGCAGCCACTTTTTTCCGAAACTAAATATAAGAACTATGCTGTTGAAACTTGGTAAGTAGATGTATTCTGTGAACCGCATTAAGATTTTCACACAATAATAGAAAAAAATACAATAAATTTTGGGGGTTCCCCATACTTAGAACTGAAACTCAACATTTTTTTTTCATCAATCAAACCCATAGATCTTTAAAATGATATTGAGGTTTCTAATATCATTTTTTTTAAAACTGAATAGTTTGCGCGAGAGACACTTCCAAGTGGTAAAATGTGTGACCCCCCCCTGTAACTTCTAAAATAAAAGAATGATAAAACTAAAACTAACTTCCATCGAAAATTACAAAAAACTTGGCTTGAACGAGATCTAGTAAGTAGTTTTTTTAATACATCATAAATCGTAAACCGCGATTTTTTATAGATAATGGTACGGACCCCTTCGTATGCGAGTCCGACTCGCACTTGGCCGGTTTTTTTATAGAATCACACTCGTTTGTTTAAAAAGTTTATGAATCCACATGAACAAGATACAAACCGAAATAACTTGTAATATCATGGAGCAAGTGAAGTGAACTGGGGGGCTACTCTGAAATTCGAAAATCGATTTTTGCTTCGTACCGTCTCGCTCGCTCTCGTATTAAATACTATTAGCATGAGAGGAATAGCACGATACGAAGTTCAAATTTCGCACTTCGGAGTATAAGGCCTGCCCTAGACGGCAGATGGATGGGTTGCGACTCTGTTCATTGCGTGTGCTTTCTGGTATCCATTGTGCGGCGAGCGTTACGGCCGCGTAATGAACAGAAAACATAGGTATTTACTCACCGCGGAGGCTCTAACCTGCTGTTTTGAACCCATGTATATACATTATCTGTGTAGGTATAGTTTAAGTGCCAATTTGTTCATTTAATTCGCCGCTTTTTAAGGAATCTGGGCCGTGAAGGCTGCCCATTGTGATCCACATTGCGACCTTGCGGGACACCATTACACGCTCGTAAACTTCAGTTGCTTCACTTTCGTTTAACTGGGCATCTAGACTGTTCAAAAGGCTATTAAATTCCGTGACGACGCCTAGTCTAGTAGTTAGGGAACCTGACTACATTCGGGGCAGATATTATTGATATTAGTATTAAAAACCGGCCAAGAGCGTGTCGGACACGCCCAGAATAGGGTACGGGAGCCGTTAAGAAAAAATCCTTGTATATTTTATTAATTATTCTATCCGTATTATTAAGTAATATTTTTCTAAGGATTTATAGTATTTTGTACGGAATTTCCCAACTAGTTATATTTTATACATAGGTCAGGGTGCTATTTACTCTTAAACTACTAATAATTCTCAAGCAAAGTTAGTCCCAACAGTTTTACGTGGTTCCTCATTCCTCTGCTTAAGAGAAATTATTACTTTAATTTTAGTCGATAATAATAAGTGAAAAATGAACCGAATGCATTTGGTAGCATTCATTTAAGAGGATAATGACACTAAAGACCCGTTCAAATGTAACGGTCGGCCGTAATGACGGTGTAAGCCATAATTAACCGAAGACGAGAAATACCGCAATACCTCTTTAAATTACGTATGTGACGTCAATATCGTAATGCTTAAAGTGCCAATACTGTTGTAAACCGTCCGACAAGTTTATCAAATGAATAAGACGTTACGATGAAAGATTAAGAATGCTTTTTGAATGTAAAGCTACCAAAATATAATTGTGTAACGATCAATTTTAACAAAATACGTGGTAGAATTTTTCTAGATGTATCTGTCCAAGTTATTATGTCGAGTTGAGTAATCTAATGCATTCTATGTCCTCACTTAGTTGGTGTGTGGGACAGTCTGCTGCCAGAAACAATAGCTCTATTTAAATTTGAAATTGGACTATTCTTATCATCTGTCTTTGTCATAACTGGTTGTTTTTCTACGCCTACAGACATTTGTGCTTACATTTATATCGAGACTTTTGATGTAAATATCTTAATGTAATAACGTGGGTTTGGAATGGAATTTACAGTAAATTTTAATTATAGTTACCAATGAGTTTTGTTTAGACGTTAATTAAGGCATATCAATTTAGTACGCACTTTATCTAAATGTTTAGACTTAAAGTTAAATACTTAAGCAGTAAGTATAACTCAAATCTATGAGCTACTAGCTTACGGTCGGGGCTTTGTCTCCTTTACAAAGCTAATCCCGTGGAAATTTCACAATATCCCTTCCGTTTTTACAATGTATTAATAGGCACATCACTAAGCTTTATCCCGCGAAAGAATAAAATCAAACAGCATCATAATTAAAATAATATTTAGTACAAAATTTAAAAAGTATTTACATTAACTGAGTATTACTTATCACTCGATAAATTAGACTACAAAATAAACTACATCATCGGTATCGGCGTTTAGGTATCCCAGGCTGTCGGCCACTCCGTTGCCACTACAATGCCAGTATTATACTTGCCACTTGCCTCAGTGCCTCATGGGTCTTTTCATATTATCCACCGACCCTTCTTCTCCGATAATCTGGACGTTTCTCACTTGCTTCCTCGTCGGTGCTGCTGTGGTCATCTCAGTAGCCGGCGCAGGCGTCGGCATGTAGTCAGGACTGATGGCTAGCATCAGCATCTTCAGCAGCAAAGCCTCCCTTATATCTGGTGGAAGATATTCCGGTGCCTCTTCCACTCTGTTGGAAGAACTACTATCAGCGTCATAAGGTCTTGTATATAGACGACGTCGTGGTACATAGCGTTGGCTTTCGTACTGAGGGTTCTCATAATTAGTCACTTGGTTTGAAAAGACTTCTTGTCTGTATTTTTGCTGGTCATATCTGTAGTCGTACCGCTCGTCGTCTTGGTATTGGCGGTTTTGGTATCTATAGTCATATTGGGGCTGTTCTTGCCTGAATAGGGGCTGATACGGTGGACCTGGCGCGACGATTTGGTCCATCAACGACTGCAATCGGTTCTGCCGGTATATCAGAACCTGAAGCAATCGTTTGAGATCTCTCGTACTTACTGGTGCTGAGATAGAGTTCATCTCGTCTAAGATCGGCTCGTATCGTTGCTGGTAAACAGGTGGCGGCTGCGTTGGCCGGTAAGGGTTTACGAATCTTGGTTGGTACTGCTGTATAGGAACACCTCTTTCATCCACTGGTATCGGAATTATCCTGGTCACTTGACGGGCGTCGTAAGGCGATGCTGTGGCCACTTCAGGCGCTGTCTCCTTCGTTTGCGCATGTGTACTCTTCACGAACTGCGGCTCCAATACTTTGCTCTGGTATTCGTATTGGAGAAAGGGCCGCTGGTTTCCAATAGGGACCGCTGATCCTGGATTGTCTCTTAAGTATTCTCTAGTACGAAACTGCACAGTAGCTTCAGGTCTTCTGTAAATGGGCTGGTAGATCCTGTCGTCTTCTCTTTGAGGTATGTGGACCACTGGCACTGGGTTGGAAGTCACTACGTTTTGGTGATCGAACACGCGTCCTGTACTAGCTTCTATGGTCGTCTCTTGTTCTGGCAAGTCTTGGTATTGCTCTTGTATTTTCTGTCTCGCTGCTACAAGTGAATGGATAGGTATGAGTCGAGGTCGAGGCGTGGTCGTGGTGAATAAAGGCCGAGCCGTTCCCAAAGACAAGTGGCCACCATAGACATCAGTGGAGTCGTCGCCTGCTGACTGCTGCAGGTTTATCATGTGTGGATTAGGGCTCGTTCCCGTCAATTCTCTTCTAATAGTATTCGCTTTGAAGGGATCAGCTGATTCTTTTTCATCCGTGTTTTCATAAACAGGCTTCACAGTCGAGGGTAATTTAGTCGTCGTCTGTTTAGGCACTAGATCATCCTTTGCGTTTGAATTTGGCCTCAACATCTGCGTTCTAGTTTTACTCTCACTTTCCTCTTTAGGCTTGTAAAGATTCAAAATGCTGCTTGTAGTTTCTTCCGTCTTTTGTTTATCTGTGGTCGCATCCGTATTTGACCTTGTGGATGTGACTGGCAGCCTTCTTTTCGGTATAGGCTGTATCACTGTTCCTCTAGTAGTAAAGCTGCTCCTGGTCGGGTACACAACAGTAGCTAACGGTCTTCTTGTAGTTGACACAGTTTTATTCACTCTAACTACCATTGTAGGTGTACTAGGGGTAGTACTAGTGGACACAGGCACCGGCGTACTATCACTCGAAGAAGAATACGTCACACGTTTAATTTCACCATCCTGATCTATATACCCGAACGTACCTTTGACGTTACCGCGAACGTCCCGGCTTTCAATTTTAAAAGTGCCATCGTCGGCTTCATACCCAATAGTGTACGATCCATCGTCGTTTAACCGTCGTATTTGTTTGACGATCTCGACTTTAGACGGGTCGGCTGTTTCGCTAGCTTTCAATATTTCTTTGGTTGTTGTTGTTTCTGTTATTTCTGTGGTCGTGTTGGTTGCGGTCGCGGTGGTGATACACGCGATTATCACGAGAAGGATCATCGTTAGAACACTTGCAGCGGCATGTCGTTGCTACGGCTGCGCGGGCGCCGCCGAGTCCCCTATATAAAATACCGCCCCACTCGCGTCCTCAGCCGTGCGACCGTTTGCGCAAAGCGTCTATTGTTGTCATTTCATTATCTCAAACGGAAAATCTTTTTTCTTCACATCTACCTTATGCTGTAAGATCCCGATTGTTTAATTGTCCAAGCCTCTGCAGGTGCGTGCGGGCATTCCTCATAGGCATCGTTTAGGTTAACGGCACGTAGTTTACTTTGGGAGTTGGCCAATATAAAGATTACAATTAAACGGCGGTGTGGCCTTATCTTTGCATTGACTGAATGCATGAAAGTTTATAATTATTTTATGCGTAAACAAACATGGTAATTTGCGACCTTCAAATCAATCTTCTAATATATAAAAATCTCGTGTCAGGTGTTTGTTATCGATCTCCTCCGAAACGGCTTGACCGATTTTTATGAAACTTTTTTTTCTGTATTTGGTAGGTCTGAGAATGGGGTTAGGCTATTTTTATACCCTATTCTTCGCAGACGCAGTCGCGGGCAACAGCTACTAATAATAAATAAATAATGGGACGATTGATCCTATTGACTTAGTCTCGTACTAAGCAAAGCTTATACTGGTTTTTTTACACAGTAATTATTTTAAAACACACAGTAGATGTAATCGCCAATGTGGATCTGAATTATTTTCTTTTATACTACATCTAAGGTATTAATTTTTTCATTGAAAACTACGTATGTATGCCATAGAAGTAGGTATTTCTATGGTACATAATGTATATATTATGTATGATATTAATAAAATAATAAGTTTTATTTATGAACTAAAACAATTACTTTGCTCACCCGCGACCTTCATTAATATGGTTTTAGTTCATTAATATGGACCTCCGCAAAGTAACGCCTGATTCAATAAAGTTTTATTTATTCAGAAAACAAGGATCCGTATATTAAGTATTAGTGTTTTACTTCTTACCATGTTAGTATATACATATTGGACAAGTGACATTGTATTTTTAATAAAATTTTGCATCAAAGAGCACTCATCTGTCACAGCTATCGTCGTCAGGGGCTAAATTCAGGAACGGGCCTTCACGGGTTTGATAGCGGTAATTCAATCGTTTGGGTTGGGTTTGGTTTGAACTGCTATTCAAGAACGCCAAAAATCACTGATTTGCGAGAGGTTTGGGCTGAAATTGGGATGAGCCTTATTTAATTTGTTTATTTATTTATTTACAAAGCGAATTAACAGGAAAATGAGGCTCATCCCAAGCTCAACCCGTTCCTATACTCTCCCAAACGTTTGAATTACCGCTCGCAAACCGTGTTGGGCCGTTCCTGAATTTAGCCCCAGGAGTCTGTTACGTATGTATGTATGTATGTATGAAATATATTTATTCATAAAAAGTTACACTTTCATTTAAACCATGCCCCGCAAAACTGCTTACGCAGTTTGACTGCAGGTAGCTCGCTTTATATAAACATAGCTTATAAATTATTAAATTAGATTATACTTATAATACAATTAAATTACGTAAATGGTTACAACGTATTTAACAAGTGTTTTTTTAATAAACTCTTAAATTTAGCAAGAGAAGGCTCACGTCTTGCTGCTCGTTATGCTGCTACGTATTCTTATCAGAAGCAATGCCATTTTTTCCGTAGTACAGCGTTAAACCTGTCTACTCGCGCTTCGTGGACGCACTGCAGAACCGTGGCAGCCCCAACAGCGCCCTGAAGGCAGGTTGTTGTGGTTGTTGTTTAGCTGTTTATCTATTACGCTTCTTGAGATACAGCCCGATATGAACGGACGGATAGATAGCGTACCGACGTTAACAGGATTAGAAGGGCCTTTGGGAGAATCGTGTAGGATATCCTATATCATTTATTCCAAAAAAAAAAACAATATAACATCAAATCATTTTAAAGCCACCTATGTTTAATGTTTAACATGTCATCATCCATATTGCGAGCTGCTTGCTTCCGTATGTCTTCAGAACTTCATCTTTCTCGTACTCTCTAGGTTGCCTGACAAGATGCTCACTCAAAACGGCACAGCTTTGTACTATCAGCTCCCAAAATACCACAGCTGCAACCATCGTCTGCTTCACTTAATTGCCCTTTTGTTTCCAAAATATTTGTTAATTATTACAGGTACATTCCCACGATGCCAATGTCAAGCGAGTCATTGTTTGAGGCGGGCTTTGAACAGAATGTGCGTACTTCGCTTCAGTTTCGTAAAATAGTTTCTTAATGAAGTAGTAAACTTGTTTGATATGATACCTATACACTTTTTTGTTTGAGATTTAAAAGGAAAAACCGGCCAAGAGCGTGTCGAACACGCCCAGGATTAGGTTCCGCAGCCGTTACGAAAAAATCCTTCCATATATTAGTATTATCTGGGGGCACGGTAGTGCCCCCGCCAAGTCGAGCAATGCCATCCTTTTCCCATTCAGGCTATTTTCAACCTCCTGTAATTTTATGCTGGTTAATTATACTGTCCGTATCAAACAAGCAATGTTTTAATAGGTCAGGCTTCTATTTACTCTTAAATTACTAATAATTTTCAAGCTTAGGGGGGGAGGGGGCGCTCGATTTTAACAAAAAAATCACTTTAAAGTTGAATATTTCGCAAATGGATCACTAAAATCGGAAAATCGTCTTCACAACCTTAGAATGATTTTAAAAGACCTATCCAACGATACTCCACGCTATAAGGTCAGACGAGAAATAAAAATCACCCCTACTTTACTACTACTTGCCCGTCCTTTTCCTTTTGACGCACGAAAATCTACAAACTTGCGGTGCCCTAGATGCGTCAGCAGTGTTGCCCGACCTAATCAGTCCTTAAATGACACTATCCTTTCGTAAGTTTCATTAAAATTAAATTCCCATAATAGTAAGCGATTAGTGGTAAGCTAATATCGCTCGGATATGGCCATGTACATTATAATATAAAGTTACTCGTGGGAAGCTAGGAGTCAAGTCATAGTATTGTCTCAATGTAAGGATGCTCTGTAAAAAAGCCGTGGTGGCCAAGTGGTTCGACCTATGGCCTCTCAAGCAGAGGGTCGTGGGTTCAAATCTCGGCTCGCACCTCTGAGTTTTGCGAAATTTATGTGCGAAATTACATTTGAAATTTACCATGAGCATTTTACGGTGACGGTGATTTCATTCTGAGAGGAGGCCTGTGCCCTGCAGAGGGACGTATATAGGGTGGGATGATGATGGATGATGATGATGATGAAGCTGCTCTGTAAGAGAACTTCTTTTTAGGGTTCCGCACATGAAGGACAGACGGAACCCTCTACTAGCGACGCCATAGGTCTTAAACGAGCAAGCGGGTCATGATGGAAAATGATTACCACCGCCCATAAATATCAACAACTCAAAGAAAGTCACTGACCTGTTGCCGGCGGACCTTTAAGGGGCCTTTAAGGGGGGGGCGGTGTTTAACATTGCCATGAAATAAGCTTGCATTTTTCAAGGTTGTCTGAAACGTCATCTTATACAGGGTTATTTGTAATTCACTAGCATCCTTTTAACCCTAAACTCCTACCACTTAAACAATTTTTTTTTTACGGCTTTTGTCATAACTTAATATTTTTGGTGTAATAACGTTTTGAAAATTTGAGATTACCTCTTATTTTTACGATAGGTACCTACTCTGTGTATTTGTATGGGAAAAAGTGCTTCATTTTAAAAAGTCGTAAAACAAAAAACATTTGTTTGGGTGATAGGAATTCAGGGTTAAGAGGATGTCAGTGAATTACAAATAACCCTGTAGAATATAATAGGTTAAGTTAGATTTGTTTTCTAACAATTCTGAAGAAAATACTGTTTCAGAAATAAATTAAATTACGTGAAATGAAAATTATGGGAAACGATACATTATGTATTTTTTATACAAAAAAAAAACTAAAACTTAGCCAAATTGACCTAAATTTTTAGTACCTACATTTTTGGCTTGAAACAACCTGAAGAATCTGTTTCCAATCTGTCCGGTAACTTCTTGGCCACTGTGTATAATATTCTTGGCTACACTTACATTTTCCCAGACTAAGACCACTCAACTCACAATTGAACAAAGCTGGTATTGTTCTGGTCATTTGTTTGTTTGAAATACCTACGCAAATGTATTTATAATACCAGTTTTTTGCTTAATTAATATTTCATTGTTAGTTCATCCAATTTTGATACCAGCATGTTTTGTACCACAACCGTACGCTATGCTACCAAATACCAAATGTTAGAGTCTATTTGTGTGTGTTCGTACAGCGTGGAGGTGGAGGAACTACATGAACACGCATTTCTAACATACGTAACTATCGTAAGGTCCCGGGTGAGCAAAGCAATTATTTCAGTTCATTAATTATATTATTACTTTACTACAAATTTTAATTCAGCTCGTACAAAGTCGCAAGCAAAAGCTAGTCATAGTATAAAGCCAGGTAACCAGTCCAGACCGCACATCAAATTTGATCCAAATCCGTTGAGCTGTTGTAGCTTAAAAGAATAAAACAAACGCAGTCTGGTAAAAATACTACGATTTCCAGAACACTATTGTGTCACCGCGCAATTTTTCTCGCGATTGCTCTAATTATTGTTTTCTGGCATTGCGCAATCGATCGAAGATTAAAACGATAATATGCACGCACATATTATGGTACAATTATGTCATACTCGCTTAAATCTGCGGCTTCGTCGCATGCGTTCACTAGGTAACGCCACGAGAGTTGAGGTGAATGATTACACACGCAGTGTGTAGGTAAGCGATTAAGAATTTCGGGGAAGTCGGTTGGAAGCGACGTGGTTCAATTGGTAGAACACCCAGGTTGGGGCGCAAACCCAGGAGACGTGGGTTCGAATCCCGCCGGCGCACCCGGAAAACTTTATCGCTTTTAAATAATCTTCGTACACGAACCGTTCTCCAATCAACGATCGCTAGATACCGTTTAATGAGGTACGTTTAATTAAAAATTAAGTACGGCCCAAGCCCTCTCATTCCGAGAGGGCTGGGATAATATTCATGATGATCTATCTATTAGGTATAGCTATCACACAATAGTCTTAAAAATGACTCATTAGTTGTGAACATAAAAGTACGTTACATTGCAAAGTTAATCCAAATACTTATCTACGCTATCTTAAACAGTGCCATCTGTAGTAAAAACCTTGAACTAAACGTAAAAGTTCCATCTCTTGTCTTAAGCGTTTGGGTCAGTTGCGCATGAGTGTGACGTTCGTGACGTTTCTAATGCAGTTACGTATGATCTAAGTTAGTTACAGTTCTATTTTATAGATGGCGTTATTATCCTGTTATAACAACATAATATTGTGGTGGCCATTTTTTTAATTTCAGTCGTTCTATAGGGAACGTGCACATAGACGGTGCTGCCAGCTGGTGCCATTAATTTGAATGTTTTACCCTGATATGATATGATTCTTTTACTGTCCGCATAGTGTCTCTTCTGTCGCATTAGTGCTGCCGCCTATAGTTTCTGCACGTTCCCTATGAAAAACCGGCCAAGTGCGAGTCTACCTAGTCGGCCTATGCTATCAAATGTTAGACATAACTAACAAATTAATCAAAAATTGTTTGTTAGTCTAACATTTAACCTACTCTGAAGATGAGCTCTGGTTGAGTTCGAAACGCGTCAGTGTATTTTGGCGGTGGTGATACCTAGTTGGGTTTGTGTGATTTGTGTGTGTTCGTACAGTGTGGAGGTGGAGGAGCTGCATGAACACGCATTTCTTACATAAACGTAACTATCGTAAGGTCGCGGGTGTTAATTGTATGAAACAGACGACAGACAGACAGACGAGTGAAAGGGACAGCATGATATGGACTTCAAATTTCGAATGTCTTAGTAGCACTTCTGAGTCATAAATTGATCTATATGGCTATTGTGCGCAGGCGTTGATATTGCAAGTATTGCAACCGACGAAACCAACCAGACTTCATTTTGAGTAATGATTTTGTGATGGCCTTGGCATTTTGAAGCTAATCAATACATAGTTGTTTACTAAGATACTTCATACTTAACTTGTAATAGTTGTTTAACTTTAGAATAACAGTAGAGACACACTTGCCAATTTTTAAGTGTCAGTATTATACAGGGTTATTTGTAATTCACTGACATCCTCTTAACCCTGAATTCCTATCACTCAAACAAATGTTTTTTGTTTTACGACTTTTTAAAATGAAGCACTTTTTTTCCCATACAAATACACAGAGTATCGTAAAAATAAGAGGTAATCTTAAATTTTCAAAACGTTATTACACCAAAAATATTAAGTTATGTTACGACAAAAACCCTTAATACAAAAAACATTTGTTTAAGTGGTAGAAGTTTAGGGTTAAAAGGATGCTAGTGAATTACAAATAACCCTGTATACCCACTAAGTTCTCGAGTGTTATAATGTTATTTGGTTGTTTTAGTTTGTACAGTAAATATTTTTATTACAAAGTAAACGTACCAATGCTCGACACCTCAACGCCCAGTAGATCACCCATCCCATCTGTCACCTCTCTTACTATGACATAAGATTAAAGGTATCAGTATTGGATCAGTGTCGAGCACAGGGGCGTTTACCTTATTATTATTATTCTCTTTTTTTTTTTAATTATTATTATTTAAGTTTAGCTTGATCAAATCTACAAACATACAGTATTGAAAGAAAATATGGAGAAAAATTCAATGGCTCGTTTTAATTTTGTTATAACTTAAATCGAGTAAGCCGTGGTGGCCTAGTGGTCAAACCTATCAGAGTCAAGGTCAGAGGTCAAGCAGAGGGTCGCGGGTTCGATTCCGGGATCGCACCTCTAACTTTTTCGGAATTCATGTGCGAAATTATTTGAAATTTACGGTGAAGGAATACATCGTGAGGAAACCTGTATACACCTGAGAAGAAATTCAATACTAACTCACAATCTATCAATAAATATTTGTATTTGTATTTGTATTTGTATTTGTATTTGAAGTTCCCAATCCGCACTGGGCCCGCGTGGGACGTAGCCCAAGCCCTCTCAGTCTTAGAGGAGGCCTGTGCCCCGCAGTGGGACGTATACAGGCTGGGATGATGATGATGACGATAATCAATCGTGTAACTCAAGCTCCTGGCTGGACGCCACCAATGCGGATGCAATTTTAATACATAATCGTATTCAAGTAACTTTCCGTAACCAGCAATATGTAAATCTTAATTGTTAATTAGACGTACGCCGCTAATTAAAGATTAAGTAACGTAAAAACAGATTTAACTGTCGAGATTGTCTTAATTGGGAATGTCTAAAAAAAATTACCAGTGGTTTTATATTTTTTTTTTGTATAGAAAAGTCAATTATAAGAAACTAATTTCAATATTTTGACATTTAGTTCTCTACTTTTTTCAACATTAATTATTGAAACTATTTTAGTTGATGACGTCAGATTATAATTGAGGGCTCCCACAATGCCAAATTTCTAAATCTATCTAAATGCGTACGATAAGGCAACCCCTTTAATTATTTTTTGCGTAGTGGTACACTATACACTGTGTCACTTTACTGGCACTGACAACTGACAAAGTGCTAGATGTCAGACAGCGGGTCCAAATCAAACTCCGTAGTATAATCCACGCGTAAATTGTGAAGAATTCTAACCACACAGAATAAAGTACGACTTGAACCGGTCACGCAATTTACACCAATGTCAAATGAAGGTCATTGCTTCTTTGATATGTAATAAATGCATTATATAATATTAAAATTAAATAACTACAGAAAACGATTTAAAAAGCATTTATCTCGAAATGGTTTTCGATTTTCTATACATTATAAAAAAATAGACATCCCAATTATTCAAGTTTTCATTTGCAAATGAGTTGCTTCTTTTGTTGTATCTTTTTGTCTCTAAACTTTTATTGTCTTACTAGCTGTTGCCCGCTTCTTCTTCTAATATATAAAAATCTCGCGACACGATGTTTGTTATCGAACTCCTCCGAAACGGCTTGACCAATTTTTATGGAACTTTTTTGTCTATATTTGGTAGGTCTGAAAATAGGTCGTAGGCTATTTTTAATAACCCTATTCTTTGCAGACGGAGTCGCGAGAAATAGCTAGTAAAGTCTTTATTATTACTACTCGTAATATCCCAGAGCCGCTGGACATCTTACATACTGAAGGCCAAAACCTGGGTAGAACTTCGCATTGTTAAACTGTAACATTTAGTTCTGATGTATTGCGATAGATGGCACTGTCTCGCCTTACGAAAATTGTAAAAGGCGCTATCAAGAGTTTTCCGACAGCTTATAAAAGGGCTGTCAACTTTAATAAAATTGTCATTCTCTAAGCAACCGTGGTTTTAATCACATCGGTGCGTTCGACACTCGGAACACGCATCGTACCTAGTTATAATATAAATTATCTATTTGGGACGTCCAACATCGAGGAAGAGGTCGGTCGACGAATCATACTCGACTGGGCAGCGTTCGGGATGCTCTGCAATATCTTGACAGCTAATGTATCGCTGTATTTTGAATATGTCTTCGCGCCGAAAACTGCACATGGCCACTCTTATGTTTGGTATTGTTAACCAGCAACAGCCTTCGTACCTGTACAGTAGGCTGACCTGGTCGCGTAACGCCAGGTCTGCGGAAGTCCGTCCTGAGAGGTACCTTCAGCTTATTTTCCCTCCGCACCACTCAGCTGCATTTCGTGGTAGCTTTCGATACGCGGCCACGAAGTGTTGGAATGATCTGCCTCCACCGATCCGTGCTTTAAAGTCAAAGCATAATTTTAAAACAAAATGTTAAATTCACTTTCTCGCGCTGAATGGATAACCTAAACAGAACACTATACTTACCTTGCTCCAACTCCAACAAGACATTTGGCTGGCTTGGGTAACGCTCTCAGGGCAACACGTACATTGAGCGCATTTGACACAGACTTTTTAATTGTTTTTAATTATTCGTTGGGATGTATTTATATATTTTTTGTTACCTATTTGTTATTTGCTAAGTTATTTGCTAAGTATTTATTTTTTTCACACGAAATGGCGGTAGCTTAAATTTATTGTGAACGACTTTGCAAAGGGCCGGGCTGCGTTCCCGCCTAACCTTAAGTCTTTAGAATGTTTTGTTGTTTTTAAGTTTGTTTTATCGAAGGTTGAGTGAATGCGTCACAATATCAAAATTTGTGAAATTGCTGATAATTCACTACAGTAGCCAGAATAATCTTTGGCGTAATTTGTTGCGGTTTAATGGTTCTGATACGATTAAACTGATCAAGTGTTGCCATACATACTTCCGGTTTGTATACCTATCTAGGTTTTTGTTGCGAACTACATTTTCCGCTGGCGTTCGTGTCTTCACAATGTGTTGTTTTTTTTTGTGTTTAGTTTTTAAATGGATCCCACTGAAAAACAGCGTTGCGGCTTGCCGCAACATTATGCTGAGTGGGGCCCAATTTATACTATTCGATGATTTTTATTTGTATCTTTTCCTGTCAAATGTATTTCCTGTGTATCGAATATGTGTAAATAAACATCTCTCTCTCTCTCTCTCTCTCTCTCTCTCTCTGTATCTCAAGTCAAAAGTCTTTGACCAGTGTGTGTTGCCAGTGATGACTTCTGGTAGGTACTGAGACGTAGCCGCTGACGATGGGTCTCATAAAAAAGCTCAAGGTCACTCAGAGGGCTATGTTTCGGGTACACATTAGAAATAATGAAATTCGCGCAAGACTCCTAGCGCCATCTACAAGTCATATACTAGTACCTAGAGAAACTTCTCAACTCGGGTGCATAAATACAACATCCAACTGTCTTCCTTCGGACTTCGGTCCCCAGCATCTGCCTGGAGAGAGAGAGATCTCTCTATTGTGGCCTATTCTCACAGGCTGAAATATAATTATCAACCTTTAAAATAGAAATCTAAAACCTTTCTACTAATCTGGTACTAAATGTACGGAAGTGTTTAATGTCAAAATTTTTGATATTTTTCGTTTTATTTATAACAAGTTATTGAAATCATTTTACTTAGGTAACGTACTTTGGATACCAGTTAAAAGTTTTCTGATATCTGTTATATTTGCGGAATAATTGCCTGGTTACACTTAACGTTTACACCCTGAATATCTTATATTATGGCAGGGTAAGTATGCATTTTTATAGGTACATATGTATTACCGGAAATGCATGTATGAACCTAATTTTCCGACCTTTTAGAAAATTAATAAAAATTATAGAAGGTAGGTACGGTCAGCATCAAAAGTAGCTGGTCACTTTTGTACTTTGTCGTAATAACTTTGACGTTTTGCACCTAACTGTAGAGCAACAAGGTGCAAAAGTGACCAGCTACTTTTGATGCTGACTGTACATAGTACATAATAAAACAGCAGGTTAATTATAAAAATATAATTTATTATTAAAACAAAAATTACAAAAATTACTATAATGTTTTTACATTGTTGCCGCGCGACGTCGACTAGCCGCGCGTCTTAACTACACTTACGACTATTTACGATAAGGTAGTGATTAGACACGTACTTCACCTATTTACAGTGCTACCACGCCCTTCCAAAAGGGCGTAAGTGATTACGCCGTTTTAGACCAGCGAGGCAGCTGCGTTACCGCGATCCAACTACACCCTATCCAAGTTAACGAGTTACTAGGTACTAAGAGAATACAGCCGCACGTGATTGGTTAAAATTACCAATCAGCAGCTTTAGCGGTGTATCTCGAACCAATCACAGCTGTGTGCCCTTAGTAATTACTAGCTTGTTAACTTGAATAGAGTTATAGATATCAACACTCCCACGATTAAATCGACCAAGTAGTTACTCGAACAACTGATATGGCCATGTGAACAGGTTCTTGGGGTAAAAGTATGAAAGAGTATCAGTCAACAGGTAAAAACCATCCAAAATAACGTTTCGAAGTTCTGAACGTATGACCACGCATGATGTTCATAATAGAAAATTTGAGATTGGCGTTTTAGCGTTCTTCTTGGACGGTCCTTTTAAATCTATGCCGAAATTGGTCGATAGTTTTATTTATCTAGCTCAAAGGTAAATTCTACTAAAATAGAAACTAGAACTGAATGCCGTGCCCTCTGAGGAAAGCGTCGATCTGTCCTGAGGAGGGGGCCTCTCCGCGCGGGGCGACATAGTAGTACTGAGGGCCTGCCGCGGCCCTTTGAGGCTGCTGTTGATGCTGACCCTGAGATACCGCCAATCTTTGCGCCTGCGCCCTCGCCGCAGCCCTATCCCTCTGCAATTGAGTCTGCTGCAACTGTTGCTGCTGAGCGAAGAGCTGCTGAGAATTCTGGAATTGGTTCTCATTCTGCTGCCTCTGATACACTTGTTGAGGATTAGCGTGCTGAATCTGATGCCTGAACAACGGCGTTGAAGTGGGAGACGAGGGATTCGACTGCAATTGAGGAGAAGGAATGAAACGCTGAGGTTGTTGTTGTTGAGCCACGTAGGGTTGTAGACGGCCGTTTAGGTTTAATTCTCCCTTTGTTGATGGCAAGGATTGGAACAGCTGGGTGTTGTAACCACCGCTTGACGGATCGTATACCAGCTCAGTGGAATACAGAGGGTTGCCACTTGGAGATGCTTCTTTGATAGGCGCGTTAGTAGCTCCAGTTGGTGCGGGAGACTGCTGTTGCTCACGATGGAACTTAGCGAACTCAGCAGCGAAGTCGATCTGTCCAGCGCCAGGTCTGGAGGTCGTGAGGATAGCAGGAGATGGCGTGGGCGCGTAGCTGGGGGCAGGGGAGGCGGAGTAGTTGGGGATCGGAGATGGAGAGTAGGCTACGGGCTCAGGGCTGTACTGAGGCTTAGCGGTCACTTGGACAAGTTGAGGGCGGAAGGTAGTTGCTGGTGGTAAGGTGCGCGGGGTCGTCACAGCTACAGGTCGAGGAGTAATAGCGATCTGTTGGGACTGATACGCTGGACGCCTGGGAGTCGGGCGTTGGACGACACGCTGCCGGATGTGTTGGAGAGGTTCCTCCTCAACTTCATCTTCGTCGGCGTCCCTGAAGTCGTTTTGGTAGAACGTCGTGGTGGGTCGAGTGGTCGTTGGCCGGACGGCCGGCCTGGTCGGGTAGTTGGGGATGCCGTCGTCTCTCTCCGCGGAGTCGGGGGCGGGGGCTTCGGGCTCTTCTTCGTCGTTGGGCTTGTTGGGGTCGCAGGGGTTTCCGGAGACGTAGGTGAACTCCCGCTTGTTGCCGTCGGGGTCGACGTAGCCGTACTTGCCGCGGACGACGCAGTCGGTGCCTCGGGTCTCCTCCTTGAAGGAGCCGTCGGCAGCCTCGTAGCCGAATGTGAAGCTGCCGTCATCATTAACCTTGAAGTAAAGAAAAAAAGCATTCAGTTTAATGCCGTGTTTTTATATTCTAGCTTAGAAGGAGGCTACATCTAATATATAAAAATCTCGTGTCACGGTGTTTGTTACCGAACTCCTCCGAAACGGCTTGGCCGATTTTTATGAAACTTTTTTCTCTACACTCGGTAGGTCTGAGAATAGGTTGTAGGCTACTTTTTATCCCCCTCCCCCCATTCTTCGCGGACGGAGTCGCGGGCAACAGCTAGTAATATATAATGTTGTCTGGGTTTCGGCACTTCAAAACGGGATCACCAATATTTTTTTAGGAATAAATTTCCCAAATATGACTTTTTGGTTTAAGCCAGCCTGTAAGATGGGGCTTTAAGCTTCCTTGTAATAATAATAATTATAATAATAATATGTAATTTATTTTGCTTAAAATGTAAAAACACTTTTCCTCAAAACGTTGATAAGCCAAAGGTTATTAGAATAGTAACCTTTGGCGTATCAAGGATAGTGGGAAAATGTTATATCTAACGAGCCGCACCCTAGGATCCTATCACCACCAAGTATTTGTGGCACGGCAAAATACTTTAATCATTACCTTATTGTAGTTCCTGATGGTCTGGACAGGCGGCTGTTTGGGACCCTCTTGCACGGGTGCCTTGGTCCGCGCGGGCGCTCGCGGCGCCCCGCGAGGCTCGTACGCGTCGCGGCGGTCGTCCGCCCGGTAGAGGGCGTCGTACTCGTCAGCTGATACTAGCACCACCTGCTGGGGGGACGAGGAAAATCAGTATTACTAATGTAAAACCCGCTGCTTAAATTTAAATACAAAAGCGACAATAATAAAAAAAACCGGCCAAGAGCGTGTCGGACACGCCCAAGATAGGGTTCCGTAGCAGGTACGAAAAAATCTTTGCATACTTTATTTAATGTGGTTGTTTTGGTCCCAACGTCGGCGGTACAGCGCCATCTATCGGCGAATTGGGTAACTAATCTAACTAGTATGTACTATGTATGTTGATTGTTTTTCAGATGTAATATATTTTTTTTATTTGAAAGAAGATACTGTTAGCGTGATCTTATAGGTACTTGAAGAAAAAAAATGCTTGCAATGGCGGTTAAATTACAATCTTAGTTTAGAAATACTTTTTTACAAAAACTTAAAAACTGCTCAACTGATCAAGTTGAAAATAATTTTCCTAAAAAGTTTTTATTAAGTTTAACATACGTGATTTTTTTCATATTTTTTAGACGTGCGGTTCAAAAGTTAGAGGGGGGGGGGACACATTATTTTGAACTTTCGGAGTGAATATCGCCGAAAATATTATTTTTATTAAAAAATGGTTATCGAAAACCACTATTTATTTTCAAATACCTATCCAATGATACCCCACACTATAGGGTTAGTCGAGATAAAAAAAATCACCCCCACTTTACGTCTATGGGAGGTACCCTAAAAATATTTTTTTTAGTTCTTTTTATTTGACCACTTTGTCGGCGTGACTGATATATATATTCATGCCAAATTACAGCTTTCTAGTACTAACAGTCTCTGAGCTTAGCCGCGGACAGACAGACAGACGGACAGACATGGCGAAACTATAAGGGTTCCTAGTTGACTACGGAACCCTAAAAATGCTAAAATTTCGTTAAAAACGTCGTTGTTTGTGTTTGAGTCGCTTTTGTATTTAAGCAGCGACTTTTTAGCTTGACAAGATCTCTTTTCGGAATAAGTTCGCCCTTGTACTATTTTTCTTTTGTTGTGTTTTTTTGTATTATTTTTGTTTTTGTTACTTGTACTGGGCCCGCGTGGGAATTGCGGCCCAACCCCTCTCATTCTGTGAAGACGCCAGTGCCCTGCAGTGGGACGTATATAGATTGGGATGATGATGATGATACTTGTACAGTCGACAATAAAGAGATCGATGCGGATAAACTTACAAAATTAAGTAATCACTTTATTTACTTAACAAAGGTTTATAAGTACATTATTTTGTAACGTTGACTATTTCAATCTTTAGGCCCGCTTACACGGTCCGTGGTTAAAATAATAAATTGTTAACCCTTAGTTACGGGTGACAGTTCTTAACTCTGGGTTAGCCCTTAAATCGGAGTCGAATAGTTAAGCCCAGTTTAGACTAGCAAGAAAAATCGCGCAAGTTGCTTTACATTGCAGCGTTCGATTGCCCACTTCAAACTAGTTTGCTTTGCGGCCGCGCAATGTAATACAACTTGCATGATTTTTCTTGCAGGTCTAAACTTGGCTTTAGGTCTGATCCACGCAAGTCCACCTTATAGGTGGAGGCCATAAGTTGGACCTTTTTCAAAATCCTTTATTTTACCAAGAAAGACTTGGCGTTACCTGATCTCCGGAGTTTCGTTCTTGAGCTTGAGGCTCATACTCGTACTCGTCTTGGGGCTCGTACCGGGGCCGCTGGCGCGC
The DNA here is from genome assembly GCA_947859365.1 of Archips crataeganus. NCBI lineage: Eukaryota > Metazoa > Arthropoda > Insecta > Lepidoptera > Tortricidae > Archips > Archips crataeganus. Next base: position 1,734,708 of record OX402053.1, on the reverse strand, counting down.
TCCTGCCGCCAGACCCGTCGCCAAGAGTAGGCACACCACCTGGAAACGAGAAAATATGGTTGAGTTCCTCGTCATCATTTAACGACTGAATAGTCTAGTGGTTAGAGACGCTGACTGAAAAGATTGAAGTTCCGGTTCCAATAACGGGGGCAGATATTTGTATATAAATATTTGCTGGACGGTAACAGGTCATTTTAGTACAAATGTCTAAATATACAATGGTTAAAAATGTCTCATTATCAAAATGTACCCCGGTAAAAAAGTATGTACCTAAATGTAAACATGTTATAATGAACAAAAGACAAAATAATTAGATGCCACAAAAACCTAAGAGCTTAATTAATTATATAATAGAAAAAACGAACAGAAGATAAATGGTCAAGATCCGAAAATGCTCAATGCGTTCGAAAATCCCTTTGTCAAAATGTACAAAAGTCGAAAAGGTATATTAATAATGTATTGACATTCCTCATTGGAGCCCATTCAGTCAATCGCATTTTGTACATTTTGACCCCAGAGTATTCTGTTGTAAAAACTTCCAGACACAAGAACATTTAGGGGGTGTTTCACCACCTTATTGTCAAACTACTGGTCACGTAACCAATGAATAAACTAAGTACTGGACAAATCTGTCGGCTAGTTTTTTTTCAGTTTCACCACTCCGGTCCTGTGCAAACTAAGTACCACTTAACTAATCGTCGGTTTAACATAGAGGGGGAATGGCAACGTCACATTTCACGATCACGCGTTCCTGTTCGCACACTTTCGTTTAAAGAGTCGTTCATTGTTAAAGCAAAAGAAATCGTAAACTATGTATTTTTTAGATAATTCTATTTTTTTGCATAAACAAATGTGTAACATTATAATTAATCCAAAAACGGTATTTATTTACGATACTTTGTTAACAATAACAAAGAAAAATAAAATCACGTAAAACGAATCGAAAAGTGGCGCCAAACCATTTGACAGATTAACTTTTTTTTAATGGCGATGTACAAGTTCACGTAGAACAAACGATTGTGCCACTGAAAAAAAGTCTGTAATTAAAAAATATTACGAAATTTTGGATTTATTTTTACATACTAAAAGCGTACCTATATTTTTTTATTCAAATCTTGATATTTGAATCCTCGTTTGCAATTTAGCATGACTTCTTTCTTTAAAAAATAAAAAATACTTTGATTTATTTTTCTGAAACCGGCTGAAGGGCTCTCCAACCATGACCACAAAAAAATTAACTAACTAATTAAAAAGTTATGTGACGGATAAAAATGCTAAATGCCACCAGATCTGATGGTCAAATTAAAAAACAGTTTGTCCGTCACTTAGTGCTAATCAAGACTGGTGAAACAGAAATTTTAAGTTCATCTGTCATATAAGGTTATGATTAAGCTAATTCGAACTTAAAAAAAAGTGGTGAAACAGCCCCTTAGACTACAATGAATGCTGGAGTTAAAGTACATGTTGGCCAAAGCATGTTATGCCCCTAAAACATTCAGACAAATTGACTTGGTGGCACAAACATTTTGCACTTTTTGACAATGTTACATCTAAATGGTGATATTTTTGCTGACTAGACACATACACCTTTCATTCCAAGTCATTCACTGGAAATTTAAGTTGCGAAAAAGCCATTGGATGTTATAGGAACGGCACTTTATCTTGATTTCAACAATGCAAATTCCAAATAAAGAAGCAAGTACCGCAACGCCGAATAAAACTAAAAAATTAAACCACCCATTTGCCCTTATATGAAGTTATCCAATCAGAATGTAACCGTGCAACCACGAGCACCACAAGCTTCGTCTTTGGGCGTGTAATTATGTGCCTAATTACATAGTGATTGCAGTGACGGCGGTTCTTGACCAAAGTTCATTAACTTATCATTCATGTTAACTTCACTTCACTTCACTTTGTTAGTCACTTTTGCATGGACACACATGCAGATCTGTGTATTTATTACTTCGTTGTTTTGTGAACCTTGTTTATTTGTATGAATTTGTGTGTACTTTCTTGTATTTGTGTGTCTTGTAAAAGTGAATAAATGTCTTCTTTCTTTCTTTCTTTCTTTCATGTTAAGACAATGTTATGATGGTTATAGCTATTGATTGATTGTGTGAAATAAAACAAGCATTTTTGTTTTTAATTGATGATTTCGAGAGGGATTATATAATTTTGAAGACCGGATGGCCTAGTAAGTAGTTGTTAAAAAACCTGACTACGAAATTTGAGGTTCGGGGTTCGATTGCCGCGTCGGGGCAGATATTTGAGCGAATGTTCGTGCTTGAGTCTTGGGTGTTTAAAATGTATTTAAGTACTCAAGTCTAACTAAAACTCAGTCTACTTACTAAATTTTTAACGCAATAAACTTGCCAACGCGTTTGTGTTTAAAGCTTCACTTGCTACGGAAAAATTTACAGCGCCCCTAGCGGCGTGTGTTGGCAACCGACCACCCAAACCCACTATTTAAAGACAAACGTAAGTATTCGAGACGTATGGCAAAACATTTCCACTAAAGGCGCTAAAAATAAAATCGATTTAGTCGTAAGCTCGATTTAGTTCTGTCAAAATGTACGGAACTGTCTAGATTTCTTTGTGCCTAGCAAGCGGTCAACAAGACATATGAATCGTTGTAAACATTATATTAATATTAGATACATACCTACCTACAAAATTTGTTATCATAAATTTAACTCTCTTTAGGGTTGAAATTTAGCTTTCGTGTTGTCTTTTGTTTTGTAAAAATAATGATGTTGATGTGTCTCGTGATGTTGTAAATAATGATGTTGATGTGTCTCGTGATGTTGTAAATAATGATGTTGATGTGTCTCGTGATGTTGTAAATAAATGTATTTTCTTTCTTTCAATCCCAGGGTAACTTGTAGGTACGTTTAGTTTATCTCAAAAAACGTAACAGTCGCCATAGGTATGTAGTTGTCTGACACTGTGTCATAAAAACTTGCCTTACGTGTGCCTAAGTGCTATAAATAATTATGTCGCGCGTAATAATTACGCAAAGTTTCCTAATAAAAACCGCAGCAAATGGAATAGGCGCCGTAATGTGGATATTTAGATTGTCTATCAAATGGTGTTGTTCAAAATGGTCCGACCTTGTCATCGTCATCATCACAGCCTATATACGTCCCACTGTAGGGCACAGGCCTCCTCTCAGAATGAGAAGGCTTGGGCCGTAGTTCCCACGCGAGCCCAATGCGGATTGGGAACTTCACACACACCATCGTTCTTCCGAGGGTTCCCTCGCGATGTTGTCCTTCACCGTAAAGCTCATGGTAAATATCAAATGTAATTTCGCACATAAATTCCGAAAAACTCAGAGGTGCGAGCCGGGATTTGAACCCACGACCTTCAGTTTGAGAGGCCATAGGTCAAACCGCAAGCCCACCACGGCTAAACATACCTCATTAAAAAAAAGTAAAAGTCTATAGACACTTTCTTCCAAGTTGCATAATTAGAAATATAGAACTTGTTCCAAGTTGTAAAGACCATGATTATTTAAGGATGTCTCTTAGTCATTTTGCATATAAATAACGCATTAGACCGAGAGTCAAGGCCAGAGGTCATTAAACTTCTTATGTAATGATTATTCGCTTTCAGTCATTAAGTGTTTTCATAGTTTTCATTTCATAGTTCTTTAAATATGACTGCTCTCGCTAAGAACATTTTATTAAAAGTTTTTTTAAACTAAAGAGTTTTCTGTGTGTGCCGGACGTAATTTGAATCTTGCTTGATGCCAATTGCACTACGCTGCCCCAAACAACTCACGAAAACATTGATCGCTTGCACACGTCATCATGCTTTGAAAAAACAACACAACAAAGTGAAACCGACTTAATACAAATATCTGCTCTGACCGGGAATCGAACCCGGGACCTCAAGCTCCCTCCGGTCGACTTCGGCCACTTCTTAACTTCACTATCTACTTCCAAAGTTGTCCTCTTCCTAATAAGTAATTTGGGTTTATTCTAACTTGACTATTTCGAAAGTCGTCACTTCCTAACTTGTCTACTTCCCGATTCGTCCTCTTTTTAACCCCCGACGCAAAAACGGCGGGGTGTTATAAGTTTAACGTGTCTGTGTGTGTGTCTGTCTGTGGCATCGTAGCTGCCGAACGGATGAACCGATTTTGTTTTTTTTTTATTGAAAGGTTTTTTTATTATTATGAGAGGGAGGCAAATGAATAAGCGGGTCATCTGATGGAAAACGATCACCACCGCTGAACCAATTTTGATGAAACATGTGTAAGAACCATCGCCAAGTAACCTGCTTTCAAATAAGAAACCGCATCCGAAATCGGTTCACCCGTTTAAGAGCTATGATGCCACAGACAAACACAAACATGTGTATATAGCGGTCAAACTTATCGTCATTATCATCATCCCTGCCTATATACGTCCCACTGCAGGGCACAGGCCTCCTCTCAGAATGAGAGGGCTTGGGTCGTAGTTACCACACGGGCCCAGTGCGGATTGGGAACTTCACATACACCATTGAATTTCTTCTCAGTTGTATACAGGTTTCCTCACGATGTTTTCCTTCACCGTAAAGCTCATGGTAAATTACAAATGTCAAACTTATAACACCCCTCTTTTTGTGTCGGGGGTTAAAAGTCAAAGAAACCATAACCCTGTTGGCGTCTCATTAAAACTAACCATAATCTTACGACACCTCATTAACCACAGTCCACGTGACACGCAAAATGATTTCATTAACTGGGTGGGAATCGTTACGTGTGTGCACGTCAGTCTGTACGCCCGTAGCTCCGTAACCTCAGTCCAATTGCAATCGGCCGCATTCCTGTGTATTGCGAACGCGTGATATAACTAGAATTAAGTACACTGTCGAGATCATTTTAGCAATGAACTGTCGTGATAATCCTGGGTGTAATAATTAAATATGCGAATGTGTGTCTGTCTGTCTGTTACCTCTTCACGCTTAAACCGCTGAACCAATTTAAATAAAATTTGGTATACAGATAGTTGGAGTCCCGGGAGAGGATAAAAATATCCCGGATTTTTTTTTTATAATTATATGTCATTTGCATGTGTAATGTGTTAAGTTCTTTGTGTTTTGAATTTTTGCATGCTACTGTGTAGTGGAATAGTTGTGTCATTATTTCCGGTTCACTATCTTATTGTACACTATTTTCTGCAAATAAATTACTTACTTACTTAATCACCCTTTAAGGGGGTGAAAAAGGAGATGAATGTTTATATATGAGAAATCAATAACCGATGAACCGATTTAGATGAAATTTGGTATGGATGTAGCTTGAGTTCCGGGAAAGGACATAGGGTGATTATTATCCAGGGAAATTACACAATTCTTGTAGGAACCACGATAAACAAATTCCACCCGGACGGAGTCGCGGGCAAACGCTAGTAATTAAATAAAGTACAGCTAGACCGTTTAAATGAGTCCAGAGAGTACAGGGGGGGTATGACGACAAAGGGGGCCAGGAGAGGTGCGGGCGGCGAGCGCGCCTCGTGTGCCTGCCGCCCCCACCTCTCCCGGCCCCCTTTGACGTCCTACCCCCCAGCCTCCGTACCGCGCAGGCGAGGACTAATTTCGGTTTAACTATAATGGGGATGCTGACACCACCAAACAACTGACGTTCTTTTTATGAGCTGTCAAAACACAATCTCCCATAGAGTTTGAATGACAATAGCGACATATGACGTCATTGTTCGCATACTCAATCAACTAACTATTTATTTGTTTTAAAGCAACAAAAAATCTAATTTTGCATTTAATCGAAAATTAATCTGGCTTTCAGGGCTGAAATAAAGCGTTTTTTTACTGGAGTCGCGTCTTCAAATTATTTTTTAATGGTGTCAACATCCCTATTAATATCATATGTACTTATAAGAAAACCGCTCCCCCTATTAAAAACACAAATCCGCCATCTAGTGGAGAAATTTCAAAACGCACCAATAAACAGTGAAAGTGACATAAAATGGCGTCATCTCTTAGACTATAATTAGCATCTGGTAAACGTACGAACTTGTTAAGGTCAAAGCAAAATGTAACGTATTGCACAGGTATTACAGCACAAGGAAGGCTTAAGTATATCAGACTTTTTGAACTACAAATAAGATTTGTGAAAGCTTGTTGAGTTTATGACACTATTGTTCTGGTAATTTTACTTGATAAGTAGATACTTAGTTTCATCAGAAGAACGGAAAAACTATTCTTGTGACAATAAGAACAATGGATACCTACGCCTTACAATTTAGGGTGTGTAGTTCGGTTTTTTTTAATACATAAATAATTATGGGACGATTGACAACCATAGGAGTGACAACACCATTAAAAAAAACCAAGAACGATTCAAGTAAAAAAAAACACTTTATTTAAGACCTGAAAACTAGATTAATTTTCAAATTACATTTAACCCCTCGCATGCGGGAAGTGAAAAAAATCGTGCATTCTAGTTTCAACTGTTCCACATAAATCTAATGATATAAAAAGAATACCTTAAACTGGGCACGGATCCGTGTCTTAAGCATACGAGGGGTTAAAGCGGTTTTAAAACAAATAAATAATCTATACTAATCTATACTAATAATATATAAAGCTGAAGAGTTTGTTTGTTTGTTTGTTTGTTTGTTTGAACGCGCTAATCTCAGGAACTAGGTACTGCTCCGATTTGAAAAATTCTTTCAGTGTTAGATAGCCCATTTATCGAGGAAGGCTATAAGCTATATATCATCACGCTAACTCCAATAGGAGCGGTGCGGAGCGGAATAATGTTTCAAAATCGGGGGTTTTTCAAGTAAAACTTCTATAGGCGCTAATCTCAGGAACTACTGCTCCGATTTGAAAAATTCTTTCAGTGTTAGATAGCCCATTTATCGAGGAAGGCTATAGGCTATATATCATCATTCATCACGCTAACACCAATAGGAGCGGAGAGGAGCGGATGAATGTTACAAAATCGGGGGTTTTGAAGTAAAACTTCTATATAGGCGCTAATCTCAGGAACTACTGCTCCGATTTCAAAAATTCTTTCAGTGTTGACACCAGGGGGGTGAGGGGTGGGTGCGGGGGAGAGGGTGTGAGGGTATTAAAGGGGGGATGAAAATTTCATTGATTTCAACGTAGGATGCATCGTTTTCAAGATATTTGACAAAAAAACTTGAAGTAAAACTTGAAGTAAAACTTCTATAGGGCACGCTTGACTTGGGACGAACGCGGGTGTGTGGGGGTGCTGTGTGGGAGGGCGTGCAGGGGGTGCGGAGGGGTGCGGGGAGGTTGTGGGGGGGGGGTAATTTTTTAAAAATCGAGGAACTAAGGAGAGCCATAATTGATGAAAAAGCGATAAAAAAAATAAGCTGCCCAAATTACTAATTCCACGCGGACGGAGTCGCGGGCAAAAGCTAGTCTATATCTATACATATAATAAATCTGTAACAAGTCGGTGTCTGTACATTGAAGATATTTGAGAAAAACTGTCACTAGGGCTATTTATTAGCGCAATAGAACCCGAAACAATGATTTTTAGAATTATTGTCTGTTTGTCTGTTTGTCTGTGCGTTTGTGCGCGCTAATCTCAGAAACGGCTTAACCTAGAAGGATGCGGTTTTCACTGATATGTTGGTATTTTCTTGGATTGTTTGTTTGTTTCATTTCAATCGGTTCACAAATAAGAAAGATACGTCTATTTTAAGAATTTATCGAACAGTTTTTAAAAGAATTAATAAGCTGAAGAGTTTGTTTGTTGTTTGAACTACTGCTCCGATTTGAAAAGTTCTTTCAGTGTTAGATAGCCCATTTATCGAGGAAGGCTATAGGCTATATATCATCACACTAACACCAATAGGAGCGGAGCGGAGCGGAAGAATGTTTCAAAATCAGGGGTTTTTGAAGGAAAACTTCTATAGGCACGCTTGACTTGGGAGTACGGTGGTGAATGTCAACGCGGGTGTGCGGGGAAGTTCGGTGGGGTGGTGGGGTTAGGGGGGGTTCGCGGGGGGGGGGGGGTATTTTTTATATATCGAGGAACTAAGGAGAGCCATAATTGATGAAAAAGCAAATTTGATAAAAAAAATAAGCTGCCCAAATTACTAATTCCACGCGGACGGAGTCGCGGGCAAAAGCTAGTAATAAATAAATATCAAGGGACAATTCACACCAACTGACCTAGTCCCACACTAAGCAAAGCTTGTACTAGGTAACAGATAAACATAGTTATATAGATAAATAGATACTTAAATACATATATTATAAAACATCCAAGACTCGAACACAAACATTCGTATTTTTCACACAAATATCTGCCCCGACCGGGAATCGAACCCAGGACCTTTAGCTTCGTAGTCAGGTTCTCTAACAACTGGGCTATCCCAATTACTGGGCTATAGTTGATTGAGTTAGCAAGAAGTGACGTCATAATTAGTAGCACTATCTTGCAAATTCTTTCCTTTCTCAATATTTTGTAAAGTCAACAGCATATTAATGGAAACATTAATAAAAATTAAGGTCAAATTTTCACATTAAAAATGTCTTTCTGTTTAAATTACCTATAAATTTAATTTACAATCAACTATTTTGCAATATTTCTGTGATTGCACGCATATTTCTAAATACAAATCCACATTTCAATGGTCACTTGAACTATTTTGAAATCGTAAAAATATTTGCATACATGCTCTGCTACTACAATATGGACTTACAAACTTAGATTTGCCGGCGATCGTTGCGCTACTATCTAAAGACAGACGACTTTTAAATAGATGTACGATTAGTTCCAGTTTTAGCCGCTGCCTTCGATAAGTGTGTTGCAACACTTGCAACTATGTATTGATAGTTTTTGAGGTTATCTAGTATTTTTAGTTTTAATGGTTTTAATTAATTCTTTAAACCAAGAATACGCTTATTAACTCGCGTTAATTTACGATTGGTAATTAATTAAATAGGATTGCGTTAATTAATATATCAAGTACGTGTGAAATGAAGATTTTATTTTTTATAATTTTAATTAAGGTCATATTATTTGGCAAACGTTTAGGTTTAAGCCTCATTAATCATCATCCAGCCTTTATACGTCTCATTGCAGGGCACATGCCTCCTCTAAGAACGAGAGGGTTTGCGCGTTCCACGCGGGCCCATTAAGTATTTCGCTAAATGATTCATTTGGCAAATGTTTAATTTGGCAACTGTTTATTTTTTCTGAAACTGTAAACTTTTCAGGATTGTTATAAAACAAACCTAACCTAACTTATGACTAGTTTACAGTTTCAGAAAAAATAAACAGTTGCCAAATGAAACATTTGCCAAATGAATCATTTTGCGAAATAATTTTCGCGGTAGCGGCAGTACCCGATATTTTTAAAATGGAATTTAATTTTTAAGTTAAATAAATGATAATGACGTAAAAAAAATGGTTTGATATCACGAATAAATGTTTTCTTTCTTTCTTTCTTTCTAAATGTACAGAAGAGTCGCGATCCAAAGCAGACCGAAGAGACGCGGACTGCGACGCGTCTAGGGTTACCATATGACAGGCGTTTGCCGCATTTGACATGCATTTTAAGGTTTAGACAGGCGTGCGGCCGGCATTGGTCTGAGACAGGCATTTTTAAAAATCACATCCTTCGTCATTATTATCTGTTGGCTTTTACTTATTACTCACAGCGTTTTGCTTTAGACAGGCATTTTTCTGAAAAAATCAGGCATTTTAGGTACCATAGACAGGCATCCCTCTATTTACATATGGTAACCCTACCCCCGTCCCACGTCTCTTCTGTGTGGCTTGCGCCTTGCTTATCACCGATGTAGTAAAAACAAAAGACTCCAAGAGCATTACATATAAGTTGTACGTCTGTCACAACCGCCCCTAACATCTCAACCTTGCGACAATTCCATTGAACTCACAATACGGGCAATGTGGTAACACCTGTTTCTCGTTACCGATGTTACCACATTAAAAAACACTAAAACATTTAAAAATGTATTGAATTTGTGCACTTCGCTCATTTCGGTACCAAACAAGTGGAGACTGTCACTAATTCAATTTTGAACCCTTTGTCTCGTTGATAGAGTTAAATTTAGAGTGCTGTGAGTATGGTTGAGAGTTTGATCTTTTTGGCTTCGGTGCACGTGCGCATAGCCGTCGGCTTTAGGTTCGGGTCACGATTGCGTTCGTGTTTTTATGTTGTGGGTGGTCAGTTGCCTGAAGGTATGTACCGTTTGGTCATTTGATCAAATTTATACTGTTACGACACTAACAACGCTTCGACTACATTTGAGAGGTCCAGAGCACCAATGAAAATGACATATAATTGACAAAAAATTCGCAGACCATTGCGGCGATTGCTGCATTCCGATAGCCCAAGATTAAGCGAGTCACTAGAGTTGTACAAACAGAGATCGATGACGGTCGATGGATCCGATATCGATAAACAATGTTCAGTCACAGTACCACAGTCAAGCTTATCTTATACCAAGGTGATGCCGGCGGCATCGCCCCCGCTTAAGTAGATTAAAAAGTTTTTCCCGTGGGAATGAGATATTTTCCCGTGGAAAAAAGTAGCCTATGTCACTCTCCAGCCCTTCAACTATGTCTGTACAAAATATCACAGCAATCCGTCGTACAGTTTCGACGTGAAAGAAGGACAAACGAACAAACAAACACGCTTTCACATTTATAATATTACTAGGTGTTGCCCGCGACTCCGTCTGCAAAGAATTCGTTTATCACTATCCCGCGGGAACTAAGCAATTTTCCGGGATAAAACTATCCTATTTCTTTTCCCGGAACTCAAACTATCACTACATATACCAAATCTATCCAAACGATACAGCGGTTTAACTGCGAAGAGGTAACAAATAGACAGACACACACTTTCATATTTATATTATTAGTATGGATGGATAGTAGTAACAGACAGACATCCTGTTACCTCTTCACGCTAACGATTAAGTGAAATTTGGTATAAAGACAGTTTAAGAGCCGGCGCCCACTGATGGCATGGCACGGCGTGGCATTTTATTACTATCATGTTATTTTTAATCTTATTTCAATGAGTTTAGAATTCATGTTACTTTATTGGTTATGCGTGGCATCGGGCCTCAGGACGTCGCGGCATCATGGTATCGAAATAAAGTAACATGAATTCTAAACTCATTGAAATAAGATTCAAAATAAGTACCTAGATAGTTTTTATCCCGAAGAATTGTAAATATCCCGCGGGAAAGCGATAAGCGGATTCTTCGCAGACGTTGTCGCAGGCAACAGCTAGTAATTCATAAACCGCGTGACACAAATTTTGAAGTTGTCAAATGGTTTCACGATACTAGCGCCATCTAGCTTGCTACAGAAACCCAGTTTTATTTTTCCCGCCAAATAAATTGTATGGTCACTTTTCCTACGGCTTTCTTTCACAGTATACTAATAATTAACAGTAGCTAATCGCGCTCGCTAATGTCCGCGACCTCGCATACCGATTACGATATGCCACTGATTACTGTTTTTGCAATACAGTAAAAAATAACACGGTCCAACTGCTTAAAGGGCTAATTATGATGTTCATAATAAGATATTGCTTTATTTTTTTGTAACTTTACGTGTATTAGTGTTAAAGAATAATATTTTTTTTATATTATATATCGTTACTGGCTGTTGTCCGCGACTCCGTCCACGAAGAATAGGGGCATAAAAATAGCCTACGACCTATTCTCAGACCTACTTACCGAGTATAGGTAAACAAAAATCATAAAAATCGGTCAAGCCGTCTCGGAGGAGTTCGATAACCAAACACCGTGACACGAGATTTTTATACATATATTAGTAAATTATTTCGTTCGTTTATAATTATGACATTTCAATTTCGTTGTTTTCATTTGAATTGGTAATTTATTCGACTTATAAACGTAAAATAATCGATACTGGCCACTTGTTGCGAAAAAAAAGTATAAATCTAGTGCTATGCCCAATTTTATTGACTAGTGTTAAAATGTTTAGAACTGTCAAACTCAAACCCGCTAAGCGCCCAGACCTAATTTTTTCCTGTGAGTTTTTTACCATTTTATGTATGAATAGAACTCAAAATGAGTTAAGAAAGCAAATCTAATCTCAGTTTTCTCAATTAAATATGCACACAAAACATTAACCTCCTTATATTCTTGCAAACTTGTAAAACACCTGTTTTCATTCGGTTTCATCACCGGACTAACCTTGGGATGTTTCAGCAACTCCATTTCATATACACACGAGATACGTGAATGAAAGTAGCATATAAATGTTTGTATTTTAGCAGAAATGTGCACTTAACATCATAGAAATAAAGGCGGTTATTGTTCGAAAAGAAATGTCTTTTACATTATTTTAGATCTGAGTATAGAATCGAAAGTGCAACGGAAACACAAATCGTCATTTGATTATAGCTATTTATTTCCCATTTTGCCTTTTCTTTACTATAGATATTACAAATATACTACATACCTGTGGCAAACTCTGGAACTGAGTTATGCCTATAGAAAGTTCGAACCAAATACAGTGACAGTGTCGCTCCGTTTACCAGCAAAGATAACTTGGTGAAGTTTCGTCATATTCATATGACATTCATGACGGATTGTTTTGTAACTTGACAAATACATATTGGCATAAAACATATAACACGTGAATTTCGACATTTTAAGATTATTCATTTTGACACAGGTCTGAAAAAAAAGAAACTGATAGCGGTTGAAACGCAATCAGGCCTAATATCTCCATTAATATTTTGAAATCAGCCGCGTGGTGGCCTAGTGGTTTGACCTATGGCCTCTCAAGCAGAGGGTCGTGGGTTCGAGCCCGGGCTTGCACCTACGAGTTTTTCGGAATTTGAAATTGACCAATAAAAATCCAGATTTAATAATACTAAAGTTGATAATGTGACTTTATTGTCATTTTTTTCTTATTTATTCCAGAGCTGTTGTAACTTTTGCCTTTTTTTAACTTTTGACGGCCGGGCAGCTTAGTTCTTAGAGAACCTGACACGAAGCTTGAGGTCCCGGGTTCGATTCCCGGTGGGGGTAGATATTTGTGTGAAAAACACGAATGTTTTTGCTTGATTCTTGGATGTTTAATATGAATTTAAGTATGTATTTATCTATAAGTATGGTTATCCGTTGTCTAGTACCAGTTAGTACAAGCTTTGCTTAGTTTGGGACTAGGTCAATTGGTGTCAATTGTCCTATGATTTATTTATATTGTAACTACTGCACTTTACTGCCCCTTTAATCCTTGATGAAGGTAAAGCCGCGAGTATACACCAGTCTACCAATAAACACTGTTTAACATCGTGAACTCTATCTAATCTATAAATCACCGAGTCGTGGCATCGACTCCTTGCTCGTGAGGCATTTGCGGTAATGCCCAAACTTTACGATCCACTGTAGTCGCGTTCCAATTACTTTAAGTTGAGCTACTGTTTTTTACTGTTCCCTTTTACCAGTATGGGCCAGTGTTGCCAGATATCCTGTTTTTACAGGGATCTACAGTTTTTTGGCTGACGTCTACTGTCCTATTGGTATTTAACAAAAATCTATTATTTTCGCCCAACTGCATTGAAAGTAGGATTATGGGTTGTATTATGGCCTCTCAAGCACAGGGTCGTGGGTTTGAGCCTGGGCGCCTCTCTGGATTTTTGTGCTAAATTACATTTGAGAGAGAGAGAGAGAGAGATTTTTTTTTACACATATTCGATACACAGGAAATACAATTGTCAGGAAAAGATACAAATAAAAATTTGAAGATGATTTTTACCATGAGCTTTACGGTGAAGGAAAACATCGAGAGGAAAGCACATACCTGCGGAGAAATTCAATGGTGTGTGAAGTTCCCAATCCATACTGGGGCTGCGTGTGATCTACGGCCCAAGACTTTAAAAACTTTGAAATAAATCTCTGGGTCCGCTTTCATTGCCCAGAGTCTATTCATAAACTTTCGTATTTAGGTCACTTTAACATGTTATCGAAGCAATGTAACGCCTTCAATACATGATCAAGACCACACTTATCTGATACTGTAGCCAGCGGCGACAGAAATCTAAATTAAAATCTATAATCTCAATAGATATTACAACATCTTTAAAAGGCAGATAAATATTTCCTCCATTTCGTACTAAATACAAACTGAAATATAGATGCACAGAAAAAACCCCAGAAAAAAGACCAATGCTGGGAATCGAACCCAGGTCCTCAGCATTCCGTGCCGCGTGCCATACCCCTACACCACCACTGGTCTAGAGATTAGACACGAATCTTTCCTATACATCATACATTTCAATCTGCTAAATCATCACCTTATGCAGTGACAAATAGTAGTAGTAGTAGTTAGTGCAGTGAGTAATAAAAAAAAAAAAAAAAAAAAAAATGAAGTTGAAAAAATAAGTACAAAAAAAGATACTTCATAGCTAACTTGTTTAAATATTTCCTCTGTTGAGAGGAGGGTTTTACACTGTAGACGAAATATTTAATAAGGATTGGTAATTTAGACCTGTATGTAGTTTTCATTTTTTGTATTTGTTTTTATTTCTGTCCTTTTTTATTGGTTGTAAGTGGGTTTGTTTTATCATTATGTTTAACCTGCTGTAACTGTATTTTCAAACACGATACATGTATTGTTCTTGAATAAATACTTCTTGACTTCTTGAATCTTCTCCTCATTCCTGATTGGAACCCGTAGAGAAACCCCGAGCATAGCCCTCTCCATAGCTCGTTAAGCCGTTGAGAGATTCATTAGGCCTCGGATCCTAGCTGAATAAAAGCTCGTAATAAAGCCCAAATTCTTCTTCTTCTTCTTTTTCAGGCCTTTTTTATCCACTGCTGGATGTAACCCTCTCCTAATCTCCTCCACTTCGTCCTATTCTCCGTCTTCCTGAGTCAGTACGGTCCGGCGTAACTTTTTATGTCATCAGACCATCTCATCTGGGGCCTGCCTACACTTCTTCTTGTGGTCCGCGGTCTCCACACCAGCACTCTATGGGCCCAGCGATTATCCACTCCGCGAGCCACATGCCCTGCCCAGTCCAAATTATTCATAGCAAAAATAATTACCAGCACCAACCATGTCACCACAGCCTGGCTCCGTCGCCATGTCGTAATCGTAACGATATCGGATCACGATCGCGATAATCATCGACCCGTTCTTTACATACAATGTATATTTAGTACCCTATGCATAGATAAGTTACGAAGAATGTTGCGAAACTGTTTCACGATTTTTATGTGGCATTGTTATACTTCCAGTGAAAGTAGATAAGATCAGTACCGTGATCGGGGGTGGCTTTGATCAAATTGGGGCGACTTTGATAGTTTTTAAATCGCTATAAAGTCGATATTATGAGGTAATGGTTGAGACGACCAGATGGCCTAGTGGTTAGAGAACCTGACTATGAAGCTTGAGGTCCCGGGTTCGATTCCCGTGTCGGGGCAGATATTTGTATGAAAAATACGAATGTTTGTTCTCGGGTCTTGGGTGTTTAATATGTATTTAAGTATGTATCTATCTATATAAGTATGTTTATCCGTTGCCTAGTACCCATAACACAAGCTTTCCTAGCTTACTTTGGGACTTGGTAGGTCAATTGGTGTGAATTGTCCCGTGATATTTATTATTATTATTTATTTTATTATTAATGTTTCACATGTAGACAGATAGAAGTTCGATGCAGAAATTGCAAATGCTAACAAAATGCGTGAGTTAGTCGGCGAACTACTTTTTAAAGTCGTCCCGCAGTTTCAAAGTTACCCCGGTTTACGGTAGTTAAGATGTTTAGGTTTAGTTGTTTAACTAAGGGACCCCATACATCCCTGTAATTTTAATTTATACGTTTTTTGTAATTATTATTTTATTTTGTTGTTTGAAATGTGTATGTAGGTAGTTATTTGACCTGGAGACATCTCTCGGTCAGTGAAATTGTGCCAGTGGAGTAGTGTTCTTGCTTTGCTGTGCTATTTAAGTACACACACTTGTTAGTAAAATGCTGTCTTATAATTATTTAGTGACTTTTCTTTGTATAATGCATGAAATGTAAATGTATAATGTTGATATTATAATCTGTTTTTAGAAAAAAATTACTTAGTGTCAAGTTTCTTGCGGCGCATTCTTCTTGGCAATCATGGTATGTCCGAAAGCGCTTCAAGACTCAAAAGAAGACAAGTAAAAATGCCCTTAACGGCTTACCTACCAAAATAAATTTTTGATTTTTATTAAATAAGGATAGTCGACGGGATGGCCTATTGGTTTTATACACCGTGAAATTTTAGTGGATATTTTCCCGAAACAAGGTGATTTAGTTTCGATTGTACAATCGATTTATAATTACTATTTTGACTAGAGTCAAAAATTCAATTGTGAAAAATGAAAGTCGAAAATGACCGCAAACCAATAGTAACGCTTCGTTGGTACAAGTAGCGTACGATCGTACGATAGGTTAGGTACCAACGAAGTGTTACTATTGGTTTGCGGTCATTTTCGACTTTCGTTTTTCACAATTGGATTTTTGACTCTAGTCAAAATAGTAATTATAAATCGATTGTACAATCGATACTAAATCACCTCGTTTCGGGAAAACAACCACTAAAATTTCACGGTGTAGAGCTACAAAGCTTGAAGTTCCGGGTTCGAACTCCAGTTACTCCAGTACAGTATCTGCTCTCGAGTCTTGAACCTTTAATACGTATTTAAGTATGTTTATACGTTATCTGATACACATAACACAAGCGTTGTTTAGTTTACTTTCGGACTAGGACTGACTAGGTCAATTGGTGTGAGTTGTCTCGTGATAACCGAATATTTGACAGCTGGTTTGACACTGATTATCGTTATAGTAAGTGACTTGGTGTAACTCACACTTAGATCATTGCAGAGTTGTATCTAAAGAAACAAAAAAAGTGACACAACTGGGACGAATGCAGATAATCTAAGTCACAATTTGTACTTACTTAAAAAAAAAAGATTTCGTAACTACGAAATAAATCGCACGTCGCCGATTGTCCGATATCGTTTGCAATAGATATTCGGCCATTACTGGACACTTGCGAAACGATCTATCATTAATAATCATTTCTCTTATTGTTAGTTTTAGTTTTGTAACGTTCGTTTATAACGTTTGTTTAAAATTAACTGATGCATCGTGCTGTTAGTTAAAATTGGCTGATGATTTTTCTAAACAATCTTTTTTTACTAACAAGTGGCGTAGTACCTTAAACTGAGGTGAGTTTTTTATCTACACTTCTACACTAATATTATAAAGAGGAAAGATTTGTATTTTTGTATGTAACGAATAAACTTAAAAACTTTCGGACCGATTTCAAAAAATCTTTTGCCGTTAGTAAGCTACATTATCACCGAGTGACATAGACTACTTTTTACCGCGGGATAATACCTTTTCCTACGGGAAAATTAATTTATAGCGGGCGAAGCTGCGGACGGAAGGCTAGTAAATATGAAAGGGGGAAAACGAGCATGCGGGTCACCTGATGGGAACCAATCACCGCCGCCCATGGACACCCGCAACACTAAGGGTGTCATAGGTGCATTGCTAGCCTTTTGAGAGATAGATACAGCTGATGGTGGTTGGTTGCTGGCTGGTTGGTTGGCTGACTGGTAGTTATGGGAGTTTCATCAAATTGGGGATACTTAGCGTAATTGGAGTAGTACTTATTTACTTACTTATTATTGGACATTCTATAAATTAGGTGGAATAAGGCTGAAGGGCTGAATTTGAAATTGACTAAATTTCAAATTGCCATGGGCTCATAATGCCTAAATATCAAAATTGTCTCATTCCTAAAATTAACAAATGTCATAATAACTTTGACCTAAAGCCTCTCATTACATACATTTCGTACATTTCCTTAAAATACCGAATCACAGATACAACTACATTTCAGAATAACTTAAACTGAAAACTGCACAAAGGCAAAGAAAAAAGTTAGGCTTTCTGGAATTTAGGTATTTTGACACTAAGTCCTTTTGAAATCTAGCAGTATTGATTAAAGGGTAAAATGAAATTGAGACGTAATACCTAAGCCCTACTCCGTGATTTGCTCTAAGTTACTGTAGCGATAACATATGCCATACCAGTACCTCTAGTCCTCTACCATGGTTTACACTAGTTTACGTGACCGTACTCGCTAGCGACGGCGTAAATTATTTGTAAGGAGAATTGTACAGCGCCTCTAGCGGTCACTAACGGAAGTACAATTCTCCATACAAATCATTTACGCCGTCGCTAGCGAGTACGGTCACTGTAAACTAGTGTAAACTCATGGTAGAGGTACAGCCGTCAAATCTCCAGAAGTTAATTATCTGCATGCTGGAATTTACTACTTACCTACGTTTTACCAAGTCAACTTTGAGTAAGTATTTTCTCCAAGCCGAAATTTAGGGAGCCCCTTTTCTCCCATAATCTTTCTTATCCGAATTTTGAAAGTCAGAAATCGATGTCCATAATATTCTTGCTCATAAATATCGATGGACATAATTTTTTTAAAGCATATCGCTTAATAGTTCTAACTGCAATGATCCATAATCCTATTGATCATAACTTTAAAAAGTCATAATATTGATATCAACAACATTTAACGGAATATCGTTGATTATTCAGAAACATTGTAAGGCATATATCTTAAAGTAATAATTGTTTTCAGTCATAATTTTGCCTTACCTAAAATGCACTAAGCATATACATCGAAATCTATAACATCTAAAGGAATATCGATAATTATTCAGAAACATTGTAAGGCATATCGCTGGCAGCGAGCGAGCGAAGCGAGCGAGCAAGACCTTTCAGGGCAGAAGCGACTCGGACAAGTTAGGATCAGAAGGCTAAGGCGGGAGCGAAGCGTAGCGTAGCTCCCGCCTTAGCCTTCGATGTTAGGTATTTTTTTTATGACAGCACAGAAAAGGATTATTACCTTTAATATTATGAAATGTCATACAACCATGACTCTGAATGTTATTACAAAGTAATATTATGCCTAAAAATAATTATGACCTGCGAAAAAAGAACATGCAATAATTATTATGAGTGACTTTATTACCTTTAACATTACGAAGAGTGATGCATTCATGACACTGAATGATATGACTTTACTTATTGTTCCTTACAATAATTATGACTTAAGAAAATCGTAACTCCAATTTATGTTGTTTCATATTATGACTTTCGATAATATGACGAATAAAATTATGACAGAAAACGTTATGGGCTTGAAAATTCGGAACAAAAATTTTATGGGAGTCATTATAGATCCAAGTCACCTACTTAGACGGTGATTTGACACTGGTTATTGAAATAAACTATCCTAAAAATAGCCTGTCTATATGTACAAGTCTTGTCCCTGCGGGAGATCCCCAAAGGCACAAGCCACCCAGAAGAGACGTGGGGCGGGGGCGCGTCGCAGTCGCACAGCCCCTTGAGTCAGTTTTCATACTAACTGTATAGAAGCGCCGCGATCCAAAGCAGACAGAAGAGACGGGGCGGAGACGCGGCCTGCGGACAAACGACGCGGACTGCGACGCGCCCCCGTCCCACGTCTCTTCTGTATAGCTTGCGCCTCAGGCTTGCAGCATTCCGCGCTGGATTGTAAACTGTCATGCCTATCGTTGGGCGAGAACTGTACCTACTTGTCTAAGAAAAATACTAACTAAACTAACTAACTACCAGGGCGCAGTGACCCAAAGAAAAATACTGTAACTACCTAAAAATTATTTTTAAATTTACATCACACCAATAAATAATAAATAAGTATGCAACTAAATACTAGTTTTGTAACGTTTAATGTGCGGTATATTTTGTGTTATGTATTCAAAAAATGTTTTAAATCATAAAAGTAAAGAAAAAATATTTTAATTGCAAATTAGTTAAATTATCACATCACGTAATAAATTAATTATACACATAACATTATGATGTGTAATAGTTACGTTCAAATGAGAATAAGGATCAGATTCATACCTAATTACTTTAATAAATTGTAACGAAGATTAATTACAATAAATTTTTCAGTATATAATATGATACTAGCTGTTGCCCGCGATTCCATCTGCGAATAATAGGGGCATAAAAACCTATTTTCAGACCAAATATAGAGAAAAATTTGATAAAATTGGTCAACCCGTTTCTGAGGAGTTCGATAACAACTAACATCGTGACACGAGATTTTTTGTATATTGGATTTAATACATTCGATATAATTAACTTTTGATACTCAAACACGTGCCCGTTTTAAAATTGTCTTCTACTTGGCTGACAAAATTTTCCTCGAACGAAGAGAGCAATTTTTTTTTTAACTAATCACGCCCATTAAAAGTTACTGTCATTCCTGCGTACGGTTAAAATGCTCCGACAAACATTAGATAATTCTATTTCTAAATAAAATCAGTATCACTTTCACTGTGATTACGCATGCTGCGCGCGCATAGAAAGCTCCTTGAGCGTCGCTTGCGCAGGCACTGACCGCGCATGCGTACGCGCACCGGTTTGCTCTTGGCCGTGGACACTTCCCGGGGAAAATGGACGGGACGTTGACTGAATGCCGGTAGCGAGGAGTTAGTATAAACCAAACTGGTACAGAATAGTCTACTTGGTTTTTCTTATGGCACTGAGACTTAGTCACTGAAAGCTGGGCCACAGATGACGCTTATAAGATGTGGTGCTGGAGAAAGATGCTACCCCCCCAGGCTGTCCAGACAGCATTTCGGACTAACGTCTCTTTATTCCATAACTCAAAATCTCGCATCTATCATCTAAGTGTCTGCGCAGGGTTCTGGAATACTTCGGTAACATTGCAAAGAAAGAAATAGGCAACCCTTTGGGAATCGAGTTTTTTTCAATCGCGGCGAACGGTATTCGACCCTGCACATCCTGGCCATACGCGCCAAGCCCATTTCGCTGCATTTTTTTATTTATAACGCAAAGAGGCTTCTGAAAAACTGGAAATATTAAAAATGAATACGTACAGACGAAAGAATTTTTTCGAAGTCGGTTATAAACGAGATAATCGTTACCTACGGAGCTTAGTTACACCACAGTATAAAGTGTATCGTCTCGTTTCAAACGAGAATCGATTAACCAAGAGAGCTTTTATCCGTAATCGATTTTTAATCGAGCTTTGTAACCACCAACGATAATTGGGAATGTCTAAAAAAAATTACCAGTGGTTTTTATATTTTTTTTGTATAGTAAAGTCAATTATAAGAAACTAATTTCAATATTTTGTCACTTAGTTCACTACTTTTTTCAAAATTAATTATTGAAACTATTTTGGTTGATGACGTCAGATTGTAATTGAGGGCTCCCACACTGCCAAATTTCTAAATATATCTAAATGCGTACGATAAGGCAACCCCTTTAATTATTTTTTGCATGGTGGTACACTGTAACTAGTGTCACTTTACTGGCGCTGTCAAAGTGCTAGATGTCAGGCAGTGGGTCCAAATCAAACTCCGTAGTTATAATCCACGCGTAAATTTGTGAAGAATTCTAACCACACAGAATAAAGTACGACTTGGACCGGTCACGCAATTTACACCAAAGTCAAATGAAGGTCATTGCTTATTTGTTATGTAATAAATTCATTATATAATATTAAAATGAACTAACTACAGAAAACGAGTTAAAAACCATTTATCTCGAAATGGTTTTCGATTTACTATACATTGCAAAAAAATAGACATCCCCAATTGTACATCCATGTTATGCAACAATCAAACCATTTTTTTTAATCCATTTAATATGTTCATTCTTTATACTTACAGAGTGAATGAAACCTAAGTCTTGAACAGAAATTTATACTTACTGTTTCTAAGTTTCTAACTCAGTTAATGCTGGGTAACATAATGCATTAACTCTATTATTAAAATTAGGATATTGTTAAGGATCTTTATACTTCGTTGAAATGAAATCAAAAACTCAATGTACCTCAAATTTAATAAGATATAATTAAATCAAATGATATGTTTCGTACTAAATACAAACTGAAACATGGATGCATAGTACATGGACCCCACACTACAGGGTTAGTCGACAAAAAAAAAACACCCCCACTTTACGTCTATGAGAGGTACCCTAAAAAAAATCTTTTAGTTTTTTTTATTTAATAACTTTTGTCGGCGTGACTGATATATATAGACATGCCAAATTACAGCTTTCTAATAGTACTAACAGTCTCTGAGCTTAGCCGCGGACGGACAGACAGACGGACAGACATGGCGAAACTATAAGGGTTCCTAGTTGACTACGGAACCCTAAAAAAAAAGTTGAAAAAATAAAAAATACATAAAGATATTTCATAGCAAACTTGTTAAAACAAAAATGAGTTAGTGCATTATATTATCCAACATCACCTGAGTTAGAGCCATGGCAAGAGCCGTGGTGGCCTAGTGGTCTGACCTATGCCCTCTCAAGCAGAGGGTCGTGGGTTCAAATCCCGGCTCGCAACTCAGAATTTTCGGAATTTATGTGTGAAATTACATTTGAAATTTATCATATGCTTTACGGCGCAAGAACTAAAGTCACCGACATAGCTCGAGGAATCACCAAACTCAAGTGGCACAGTGGCAGTGTGGGCTGGGCACATCGCTCGTAGAACTGATGGCCGATGGGGTACAAAGGTTCTCGAGTGGCGTCCATGGACCGGAAGACGCAGTGTAGGTAAGATAGGTAGGCTTCCAGCAATATGGAACGACGACCTGGTTAAGTTTGCGAGATCGCGTTGGATGTGGATGGCACGGGGCCGATCTGTTTGGCGAGCCTTGGGAGGGCCTATGTTCAGCAGTGGACGTCTTTCGGCTGAAATGATAATGATGATAAGCTTTACGGTGAAGGAAAACATCGGGAGGAACCCATCATACAAATAACTTCATCATCATTATCTCAACCTATACACCGTGAAATTTTAGTGGTTGTTTTCCCGAAACAAGGTGATTTAGTTTCGATTGTACAATCGATTTATAATTACTATTTTGACTAGAGTCAAAAATCCAATTGTGAAAAACGAAAGTCGAAAATGACCGCAAACCAATAGTAACGCTTCGTTGGTACAAGTTTAGTAGCGTACGATCGTACGATAGGTTAGGTACCAACGAAGCGTTACTATTGGTTTGCGGTCATTTTCGACTTTCGTTTTTCACAATTGGATTTTTGACTCTAGTCAAAATAGTAATTATAAATCGATTGTACAACCGATACTAAATCACCCATCAGATGCCCCGGTTCAGGCCACTGGGCCGGTTTTGGCCATTTTCAACTTTAAGTTGGGTTTACTAAGGTACAGACATTTGAATAGACAATCAGTCTTAAAGTGGCCAGAACTGGGGCATCTGCCCTACGTCCCACTGTAACGCACAGGCCTCCTCTCAGAACGAGAGCGCTTGGGCCTTAGTTCCCACGCGGGCTCAGTGCGTATTGGGATAGCAGCCTACTGGCGGCAAATGTGTTAATCCGCTTGTCCGCTACTACTTGAACCTACCAACCTTGCGCTAACCTCAACGGTGTTAAACCTCCTATAAACTTAATAATTGGCTAAGCAAAGTTTTTTGAAAAGGTGCTAATTATATTTTTTTTCGACAGTCGGCGTTCTGGAGATCGAGAAACTGCAGCTGTTTTATTTTTATCTCCTATTGTTTACTGGAAATATTTTTTTGAGTGTTTGAGATGACATTTATGAGATTTTATGGTTGACAAGCCGTTCGTGCTCAGAACTTAGTAGAAACAGAAAAAAAAACCGAAGTGAACTGACACTGCTCAATGTCAAATCGTTTGCGTTTCGTTTGCTTTGCGTTTTGGTGTGCTCAGTGTGATTTTTTGACTATTTTTATCGACCTCCGCATAAAATCCGGACTTTTAATTTTACCGCATTTCTCCACGTCCTATGCACAATAATAGGATCACGATTGAATACTTTCGATCACTATTTTGGAACTGCTTCTTGGACAACGCAAAGCAAACGAAACGCAAACGGTTAGATTTCATTTGACATTGACAGAAGCGACAGTTGAATTCGTTTTTTTTTCTAGTTCTTCTTAGTACTGAGCACGAACCGCTTGTCAGCCATAAAATCTCACAAATGTCATCTCGAACACTTAAAAAAATATTTCCAATAAATAAAAGGAGATAAAAATAAAACAGCTGCAGTTTCTTGGTGTTGAAGTCGACCACTGTCGAAAAAAAATATAATTAGCATCTCTTCAAAAAACTTTACTTAGCCAATTGCTCATTTGTCAAACCAGTTTCGCTTCAAGTGCTATACGAGCTACAGAAGTTTTCCTTCGCGGCTATTAGTTTCATGTGAATTTGACCAAAGCGCCGCTCTCACCGAGTTATCACTTGCGAAATGTAGATGGCGCAACGAGCAATGACATTTGCGTGAAGTATGCTTCAGAATGCTTCTGTATTGAACCGGGAGCTGTGGACTAAGGAGACTAGAGGCCGTATACCGTATACCGTGTCTCTTTCTGTCGCTATCTTTACCGTTTGACACATAATTATAAAATTAAAAAATTAAAAACCCCCGACGCAATTTGGTCACACATTATTTTGAAAATAAAGTACATGTACGAGCAAGCAACGTACATTTACTTAGGCAACTAAACTAAGCAGTTTTGAGTTGACCTCAATTAGTTAGTATCATTTTATTTGTAATTGCATCAATTTTAATTCCAATTCAGTTCGCAATAAGCCATCAAGAGCGCCGCGCGTACTCATAATCATTAACCATCATTTTAGATTTAACTAGATTATCTAAGTGTTTTAAATACAATAAATTCATTTAGTATTTCAGTTGAATCTTTAATTGTTTCGGCTAAACCCGAACAGTACCTAAATGCCCATTCTGTGTTTAAGATCCCTTCCGCAGCTAACAAAAGAGCTGATAACTTTGAAACGGCTGAACCAATTTCGATGAAACATGTCTAAGAGCCATCGCCAAGAAATCTGCTTTCAAATAAAAACATCCGAATTGGTTCACCCGTTTAAGAACTATGATGCCATAGACCGCCACACAGACAGACAACAGACACACACACACATAGCAGTCAAACTTATACAACCCCTCTTTTTGTGTCGTGGGTCAAAACTAGCTCACACCAAATTACCGAATATTCAAAACTTTCACCCTCCTAACCTATAGCGATCGATTCTACGAAAATGACAAGCGTAATCCTTTATTTTTATTTTTAAAACCAAATTCTATGTTTCACTTTTCTAATTTCAAAAACGATGAACCAACAAAAAAATCCATCCTAAAATTACACCGCCCTTTTCACCCACTTAGGGATGATTACCGGGACAAAACTATCCTAAGTCCTTCTCGAGGTTTTCAAATATCTTATTCCTACCAAATTGCATCTGTCCAAATCAGTTCAGCGGTTTAAGCGAGATGAATTAACAGACAGACAGACTAGACAGGGTCACTTTTGCATTTATATTAGTGTGGATATGGATGGATATCAATGATTCAACGTTCCTAACGACTTATTAACTAGTCGCCGTCTCGATCTCGAATCATCGCAGGAATCATCAATCATCGATACGAGGCTGAACTTTAGTTAAGGTGAACTCGAGGAAAGGTTAATGTGGACATTACTCCAATTGCTTATTATGATATACGCAGTAGCATATAATCACGCTAATTTGATACCTGTCTTGGCTAAAATTGGAATACGAATATACACCGTGAAATTTTAGTGGTTGTTTTCCCGAAACGAGGTGATTTAGTTTCGATTGTACAATCGATTTATAATTACTATTTTGATTAGAGTCAAAAATCCAATTGTGAAAAACGAAAGTCGAAAATGACCGCAAACCAATAGTAACGCTTCGTTGGTACAAGTAGCGTACGATCGTACGATAGGTTAGGTACCAACGAAGCGTTACTATTGGTTTGCGGTCATTTTCGACTTTCGTTTTTCACAATTGGATTTTTGACTCTAGTCAAAATAGTAATTATAAATCGATTGTACAATCGATACTAAATCACCACGTTTCGGGAAAACAACCACTAAAATTTCACGGTGTATATGTTCATCCTGTTTAAGTAATAATAATAAATCATGGAACGATCAAACAGATATAAATATCAAATTAATCGTCAAGAAGATATTAATTCATATCATCATCATCATTTCAGCCGTAGAACCTCCACTGCTGGACATAGGCCTTCTTCATTAACATCCAATCATTACGGTTGGAAGCGACTTGCATCCACCCTGAACCTGCGGCCTTCACCAAATCGTCCGTCTATCTCGTTATATATATCTATATCGTCCCATGCTGCGCTTGCCAGTCCGTGGTCTCCATTCGAGAACTTTTGGGGCCCAACGGCCATCTGTTCTGCGTGCTATATGGCTCGCCCATTGCCATTTCAACGAGTTAATCCGTTTGGCTACGGATCTCCTCGTTCCTGATTCCGAAAAAAATCTAAAATCCCGAAAATATCTAACAGTAAAAGTGATATGACCTCTATTATCGATTGACTAAGTAAATACCTCAGTGCCCGACGCTGTCCCAATAGCCGACACTTTCAATCATAATTCAAAGCAATAAAGGCGACAAGCAAGGTGTCGATTATTAAAATTGAGGTGTCGAACACTGGGGTATTTTTGTCTTAGTGACATGGATCATTTTCTTGTTTTTTCCAGAACTGAACTTGACGTAAATCATTAAAAACTGTTATTTAAAATCATTGCTCAGCTTCACTAATACCGCTCAAATCAATCTAATGTCACTGTAGAAAACAATTTAATACATAAAATTAATCTACTTCAACTAACGACATCTGAACAATCGCAACCTAACCTCAACCTTTTAATCAAAAGAAATAACGACTAATCATTCAATTTATCCGATCGATCTTTTAATCGAACGTATCAATCACAAACACAATCGATACTTACCTATTCTTAAATCACAATCGATTTTTTCCCGCGCTTTCGCTTAACCTTGACTCCGCCATCTTAAATTACATTAATTAGCCGCCGTTTTGTGCGTGACCGCCTGCCCTTGGTTCGGATTCCCATATGTTACGTGAACCTATCAGCTGTCAGAAAGACAGTTGTTTTGCGAGCGGCTTTTGTTTTGACAGGTCGGCGCGTGTTTCGGACTCGTGTCATGTCATGTTTTAACGTTTTTAAAGTAGATAATTATGGCTTATGACACCTCTGAATAGAGTGAAGTGTTACCGAATAATTATCTTTGTGTGATAGACACATGAAAAATAAGAGCTGTCTAAGATTCGGGACAAAGTAAATTAATACCTAGAGAGTTATAGAATTTGGGTTCTGTATATCAGAAGAACAACGGAAACCTTATAGGATCACTTCGTAGTTCGTATACATAATGTCTGTCTATCAAAACTCTTTTTAGGAACGCGCGGAAGTATATAAAGAGTATGCCAAAAAACCCAGCGTCGATTTAAACAACCTTATAAGTCAAGCATAAATATCAGGTCTCAAATAATGTACTTAGCTAGTTCCCATCAATAATCAATAGGTACCATTGCCAAGAAGCTATACCTGCGCTGAAATTTAGTTTTGTAGTCTATTGAATCAGCTTTTCAAAGTAAGTATGTAATATGTTGGTGTTAAACAAATCGGGATATCTCAGTCAAAGACTCACAAACAGTTGACCGAATGTGTGACAATAACGTACGCCCTGCTAAACCTGCTCTTGTATTTTGCCAGAGGACACGAATTATCAGGTCGTGGGTTATTGTCCCTCATTCCGGTTCGAATAATACTCGGTCGTGCATTAACGGCTCTTACAAAGTTTAATGGTATTTAGTTGAGTGTCTGTCCGCAAAGACCGACGCAGACCAGATGTGTGTGCGTGTCACGCATCAGCTGTAATGAATGAAACTGCAAGAAAGATGGCACGCATCTAGTGCGCCATCGTTCTTACAGTTTAATTTATTACAACTGGTGAGTGTGCGTGACGTGCACGCATCTGGTGTGCGCCGGCCTTTAAGCGGTAAGTAAACTACAAGTAATAAGTCAGTCTATATAACTTATTGCTTTACACATGTTGTATACAGACACGTCGACTTTCACTAATCTTGACCCCGCTAAACCAGTTCCAGCGTTACTAAGGCTTCCAGTTAGGGTTGCCAACCGTCCTGCTGTACGCGGGACGCAGTGGCGTAACTATACTATTGTTAAGTATTAAGAAAAATTAAAAAAATAATATTAGTATTAATCCTAGAATAAGTTAAGGATAAGTTGTTGCTTCGCCCTAGCAGAGTAATGTAGCGCTGTAATATTTATTTGTCATCTTGTAATACCATGGTTGCAACGAATAAATGAATATGAATAATAATATAAAGCGGCAGGGCTGGCAAACTGCCACGGGCCCCCGACCCGCGAGGGCCCCGGCCCAAGAGGCCGCGAGCTCCAAAATAACATTAATAATATAATAATTATCGTATATATTATCGTATTATTAGCACCACGTCACGTGTAGGGTGTCGAGGGTATACCTACGGACGCGAGCAAGTTCAACCCCCAAATCTGTCAACGAAATTCAACCCCCAAAATGTGTACCTACTAAGGTTGGTAACCCTACTTCCAACCTTTAGCTGACTCGCGGTACATTATAGCTCCAGCGGCTCTACAAACAAGAATGTGAGACCTTATTAGCTCAGTGGTAAGCTAGTTAGTTAGACAAAATACAAACAGACAAACATCATCGTCCCAGCCTATATACGTCCCACTACAGGTAGCAGGCCTCCTCTCAGATTAAGAGATCGCAGATTATAGCAGTTCTGATAGGGACAATATGTAGAACATGTATATGTATCTATAATAACAATAAATGAGTTTGAGTTTGAGAGGGCTTGGACCGTTGTTCGCACGCGGGCCCAGTGTGGATTGGGAACTTCACACCATTGGATTTCTTCTCAGGATTGTGCAGGTTTCTCGCAGTGTTTTTCTTCACCGTAAATTTAAGCTAATGCTAAATTTCAAATGTCATTTCGCTCACTTTCGAAAAATGCAGAGGTAGGTAGGTACGAGGCTGGGCTCGAACTTACAACCCTCTGCTCGAGAGACCATAGGTCAAACCACTGGACTACACCGACTTTAACATTTCTTTTAGCTCCTCTACACGATGGGCCATTAAATGGTCGGTGCGATGGCCCAGCGATGGCTGCAACGCATTTTTTTTTTTACGTTCCTCAAGGTGAATGTGAGCCGCCATTTTAACTGTTGGTTACTAGAAATTAATGCTGTCCTGTCCAACGTATCAAATCATATACAATTTTGGATATCTTACCCGGACCGGCCGCCACGTGGACGCTGTCCACGGCGTCGTCATACGTAATTGTACATGTCCTGCGCTTGCAGTCCTCAGTTCATTACGTGTGTTTTCTAGGGCGTAGTGTTACTACATTTTTAAAATATGTATTTATTTTAGTAATATGATGTAAATACCCAAAAACACGCGCAGTCCAACCAATCTATCTTGAGCCATCGTGCCTCCCCCACGCCCGAAATCGCCCACCCAAAATCGATTAGCGCGAAAAGCTTGGCCCTTAACATTTTACTCGCTTGATTTTCTGCGAAACTGTTTTCTACAAGTCAACAGGAGCCCCAAGGTTATTATCAAATCGCGGAAGTCCACAATAACGACGTAGTTATAGTTATTAAAACTAAATCGGTTGCGCAACGCCGTCTGCGCAGGAATTAGGCGAAAGTGAAAATGAGATGTAAATTTCTTTGTTTGTAGCTTTCATACTATTGTTATGTTGCATGGAAAGTTTAAATTACGTTATGCGCATGTGGATAAATTGCAGTCGTTAGATTAATGGGTGAGTTTTATAAGGATTTAAGTCTAGCGCTGGTTTCGAGTTTTTTGCGTGTTGAGTTTAGTTGAGCTTTACGGTAAACCTGTATACACCTGCGAAGAAATTAAATGGTATGTGTGAAGTTCCCGATCTGAACTGGGCCCGCGTGGGAACTACGGGCCAAGCCCTCTCATTCTGAGAGGAGGCCTGTGCCCTGCTGGACGTATAAAGGCTAGGATGATGAGAGTTTAGAAAAGCTACAAAAGTAAAGTTAGTTCTATTGAATAGAATTGATTCAATTGTATATTCTTTTAATCAAGTTAGTAAATTTTTTAGGGTACCGAACCCAAAGGATGCCAACTGTGCACTGAGACTCCGCTGTCTGTCTGTCTGTCCGTGCGTCCGTCTGTCAAAGGGTCTATCTTTTAAACCGTAATAGCTTGACATTTGAAATTTTCACCTACTCTGTTACTGTAGCCGCTATAACAACAAATAAGTAGAATAAAATAAAGTTGAAAATTAAAGGGGGTCATACATACAAGAAACGTGATTTTTCCGTGTTTTTAGGTTCCTAGGCGTTGGTAGGCGTTGCTAGGCGCGTCCACTAACAGCCTATTCACTCTATCCTGGAACAGCCCTAGGTTTTATCCATCTAGGAATACAGACATTTAAAATAGTTCTTCTAAAAATAATTTTCTTCTTCTAAATAGTAATTCTTAATTAGGTATATTTAGGTTTCTTAGTAATAATAATAATAACTGGGACAATTGACACCAATTGACCTAATCCCAAACTAAGCAAAGCTTGTGCTATGGGTACTAGACAACGGATAAACATACTTACACAGATATTAGATAAGTACATACTCAAATTCATATTAAACATCCAAGACTCGAGCACAAACGTTCGTATTTTTCACACAAATATTTGCCCCGACCGGGAATCGAACCTAGGACCTCAAGCTTCGTAGTCATGCAGGTTCTCTAACATCTAGGCTATCCGGTTCTGTATAGTGTAAAAGAAGTAAATTTAATTTACGGGTCGCCTTTTTTAGGGTTCCGTAGTCAACTATTTCGCCATGTCTGTCCGTCTGTCTGTCTGTCTGTCTGTCTGTCCGCGGCTAAGCTCAGAGACTGTTAGTACTAGAAAGCTGTAATTTGGCATGAATATATATATCAGTCACGCCGACAAAGTGATTTAATAAAAAAAAGTAAAAAAAATTTTTTTAGGGTACCTCCCATAGACGTAAGGTGCGGGTGATTTTTTTTTCTCGGCTAACCCTATAGTGTGGGGTATCGTTGGATAGGTCTTTTAAAATCATTGTGGGGTTGCTAACATGATTTTTCTATTCAGTGATCTGTTTGCGAAATATTCAACTTTAAAGTGAAAATTTTCATTAAAATCGGCCGTCCCCCCCCCTCTAAAATCTAACCTGTTGGGTGGAAAAATTTGAAAAAAATCAGAAGGGTAGTAAATATATCAAATTTACTAGGAAAATTATAGCGGCTAAGATTGCTTGGAAATTATTTGTAGTTTAAGAGTAAATAGTAGCCTTAGGTATAAAACATACCTAAGCTTGGATGATTCCGTACACATACGAAATCCTTAGAAAAATATTACTTGATTTTTTCCTAATGGCTACGGAACCCTACCTTGGGCGTGTCCGACACGCTCTTGGCCGGTTTTTATAAAATGACATCGCGCTTAACCGCACCTAAATCACCGCCGTTAATAAAGTCGTGGATCTAACTGCGCGTGCTCTAGTTATGTAACCGTCGCATGCGCAGCCACTAAATATTTAGTGTAAAAAATGGCTAAGAACGAGCTGTAGACGCCTACGCTAAGCTTAATTAATGTTTTTATTAACTTCTCTTATGTTCTGGCTCGGCAGCGTGTCCGTAGGCGGTGGTGATTGAATTCTACCAGGTGAACCGACTGCTGGGTTGCCCCATAACATACCATATTAAAAATATTTTTTATTTGTTTGTTTGCTTCGTCTTGCTAGTGTATTGTGTTGCTAGTTGTGACCCATTTCCAGTGGTCTGATTTACTAGAAATGTGATGCATGTAGGTATGTCATAAAAAGCTTGTGTTGAAAACCTTTTTTCGAGAAAACAAAATGTTTTAAAAATCGATTTAAATTCGAATTTATAACGAAATTACAGTCACGTACTTTTTGTTGGCTTTACTTGGCTTTAGGTTGTCATTTAAACTACATATTTATACTAAAATAATGTACATAACTATATATACTACATTCAATAAGATCAATCGATCAAAAAAAAGGGATAATTACAAAAAACGAAGCACAAACAAAGCGAGCTAAATAAAAATGAATCTAGTAAAAATTAAAAGAAATAAAAATCATTTTAATTATTAAAACTAAGTCCTAATACATAAAGATAGGTTGAATCCCTATCCTCTTGCAAACGATTGAATTACCGCTCGCAAACCGTCTTGGGCCGTTCCTGAATCTAGCCCCTGCTTTAATAAAATGATGTATAATTAACAGACGTCATTGAACATTGACAAATGAGACATATACAAAATACTATGCCCTAAAGTACGAAGGGCCTACAGAAATGCATGCTATGTAGTGTTGAATAATGAATGAAACATAGTGGATCGGAGTGCATAGGAATTGCATTAGAAAGGCATATGTGCAAGGTTGCAGCCGTACAGACGGACTGCAGGATATGGTATTAATTACATAGTTGAGAACAATTTCCTTAGTAGACTAACCGCGTGTTTTCACCTAGTTTTACTTTGGAAAAATTTCTACGCTCAATCGATTAATAAATAGTCGCTTCCTCGATAAATCGAACGTCAACCGAGGTAGGGCTTTGATCGTGTTCACAGGATAGCCACCGTCGCAGCGCCTGAGTCATAAGTTCACGGAGACCTTTAACCAATTTCCGGCGATATTTAAAACCTGTTCCAAAGGTTGATTACACGTCTGGCTGAGGCAAAAATAATACAGTCGCAAAATGTACACACGACCAGTGTTGATATCTACTTCAAATTTAATGTCGTGCATGTAAAATCATCTAAACAAGGTAGGTACAATCGGCATCGTAAACATCGGAGCTGCCTAGACGTCCACAAATACCTAAACACTGCTAACTTGTCAATGGCGTTAGAACGTGTTCAAAATATTTTTGAGCGCCTAGACAGTGCCTATACTAAAAATAAACATAAACATTATGACGGCGGTACGACGTACACAGACACCTTATTCAATTTTGCTTACTTACGTACGTAACTTAAAACATTAGTTTTTAATTTAGTTATTGTTTTTGCACTGTCTTGTCTGATGCTAGATTGCCTACTTAAAAGTTTCCGGCACCATAAATACTTATGTCTAGATGGACTCACTGATAATTTGCATGTTTCTTTTTAAATATTGAGATTTTGACCTTTGATTGGGCAACGTGGTTATCGATGTATACCTAATTGTTTTTATTTGTAATTGCCAATATTTATCTATAAATTTTAAATATTGTTAGACGTTTATTTACTTCCTTCGTTACTTTAAACCGGTAATCGGTTTATTGGGATAATGGCCGTTTTCCCGTTTCGTTCCGTTTCACGCATGTTTGATGTCGATGGTATGGTACTTACCTGGAAAAAAAGAACATATTATTAATACTTTTAATTTGATTCCTTGTTTCTGAAACTCATAATTACAATTACAAATTTAAATGTTTGTTCTTGTACAAAATTTTTGTGGACTTCAAAAAGAACTGACGTACGTCACCTAAATGAAAATTACAATATACTTTAAAATATATAAACAGGCTATAATTTTTATGTACAAGATAATATAGGTATATATCAAATATCAAGTTAATAGGTTCAATCAGTCAGTCAGATAGGTAATAGAGTGCTTTTAGTTTTTTTAAGCACGGAACCCCAATTGGACACCAGACCAGACGACCAGATGGCCTAGTGGTTAGAGAACCTGACTACGAAGCTTGAGGTGCCGGGTTCGATTCCCGTGTCGGGGCAGATATTTGTATGAAAAATACGAATATTTGTTCTCGGGTCTTGGGTGTTTAATATGTATTTAAGTATGTATCTATCTATATAAGTATGTTTATCCGTTGCTTAGTACCCATAACACAAGCTTTGCTAAGCTTACTTTGGGACTAGGTTAATTGGTGTGAATTGTCCCATGATGTTATTTATTTATTTATTTACTTACATGTATGACTTTGATTTTTCTGTGAAACACTGAGCACAAAGCTTTATTCACGTGCGTTTGACAATGGATGGAATGGATGGTCCAAAAGCGATAGTGTTCGGAATACTAAACATTTCACAACCACGACCTTCTCGAAGCTCAATGGAAATATTTGATTATATATGGAAAATAATTGTTTTGTCCATCGCTATTGTGAAGTAACTTCTGTTTACGCTTTGTTCGTAAAAACTTAAAAGAGCCTAAAGTATTCAATGAATATTAGACGCAATATTAGGCACTTGAAGAATTATTCTTTAGTATGTTGCTAGTTTCTACTTGTTGAAATTTAAATCGCTATATATTCATTGAAAAAAAATTACAACAATGAACTTGCGACATGGCTATTTGATAGTTGAATT
Source organism: Archips crataeganus (assembly GCA_947859365.1). Classification (NCBI taxonomy): domain Eukaryota; kingdom Metazoa; phylum Arthropoda; class Insecta; order Lepidoptera; family Tortricidae; genus Archips; species Archips crataeganus. Next base: position 1,700,316 of record OX402053.1, on the reverse strand, counting down.
AGTTAATCTTAGTTTAAGCCAGCAAATTATCAAAAGAAACATAAAGAACATTAACATGAAAACAATAACAACCAAAGCACTAACTAAATAAAAACTCCTCGAGCACATACAAAATGAAATACCTAAACTACATACGAGATAAAGGCTGTACACCTGTAATTGCATCCTTGTATACCATTACGAGTTTACCAGTAAGTCCGAATGTCACTTGTGAGTAAGTTGTGGAACAATTGTTGTATTAATAAAGATTTTTTCGTTATTAATTTTTTTTCAAACTAAATACAAACTGAAATATAGATGCACAGAAAAAACCCCAGAAAAAAGACCAATGCTGGGAATCGAACCCAGGTCCTCAGCGTTCCGTGCTGCGTGCTTACCCCTACACCATCACGGAACGCTGAGGACCTGGGTTCGATTCCCAGCATTGGTCTTTTTTCTGGGGTTTTTTCTGTGCATCTATATTTCAGTTTGTATTTAGTTTGAAATATATGGTTTCACGGGATGACCGTAAAAGAAAATAAAAAATAAATAGAAAAAGATACTTCAGACTTAACTTGTTTAATTTTTTCATTATCTACTTAAATCACAATTATTTATGTTACTTAAATCATTGCTTCGTAGCTTTGACTCTAGTTTCCCAGTTGCCACCAAAATAGGGCTCCCGAATCTTTTCTATTAACGTTTTAATTTAAGCTTTAAAACCCAGTGAGTTAACGCCATTGAAAATATTACGTTCCTTTCAGCATAATTAAATAAATAAATAAAATAAATAAATATCATGGGACAATTCACACCAATTGACCTAGTCCCAAAGTAAGCTTAGCAAAGCTTGTGTTATGGGTACTAAGCAACGGATAAACATACTTATATAGATAAATAAATACTTAAATACATAGAAAACATCCATAACTCAGAAACAAATATTCGTGCTCATCACACAAATAAATGCCCTTACCGGGATTTGAACCCAGGACCTCTTGCTTCGTAGGCAGGGTCACTACCAACTAGGCTAAAGCGGTCGTTAAAATTAATCGTCGCTTAATTATTTTTCTTACTATCGTATTGCTTTTTTACTAGACATATGTACTTATAAACAATCCGGCTTTAAGAGAGACAATTATGATTATTTTGATTGATGGCATAAACATGACCACTAGCTTTTAAACTTAACAATGCAACTTAAACCAACCGGTTATAAACAAGCGTCCCAAATGTATTTAAACCGTTCACATACAAAGGCAAATAACACTCTCCAATACAACAACTAAAGGTCAAACAAATCTGTCTGTACGTTATTATGATGCAACGGTAGATAAGCTAATAACGGTCCTTATTCATATTAGTAGTAAGGTCGGATGTAAAGTTCAGTGGCGATTTGAAGCGTGTTGGTTTGATCTTGAATTTGCTGGGAACAAATTGCCTATTTTAAATTAAAGTCAGGCGCGAAGTTGTTTTGGATATGAATTGTTAGATTCTAAGCATATAATGTATAGCCTTAATACCCCTTTTTAGGGTTCCGTATTAGGTATTACTTCACTATTAACATTAGTAGTTGAGTTGAGATTGCGGGATTTTATTCCAAAGATACATCTTCATTTATGTTTTAAGAAAAATAGTCTTGCAATATTTCTTGTATCAGGCGTGTAAAGAGAAAATGCAATACAATTCAACTGATCCGAATTCTCTGATATATTTCGAATCATGCCGCTCGCATTACGGTGGGCATCGTGACAATGTTAACTATACTAACCGCCAAACAGACCAACATACAATCACTTAAATGATTCCATCCCATATTTCCATGCTTAGAAACTGCTCCAACTTCTAATTAGTTCCTTTTTTTCTGTTATATTATAAAGATTATTAGGAGAAATTGATTTGAAGTTCTAAAGCAGCTCCTTAATTTTTGCTGTGTAGTTGTTTAGGCTGTTTATGTGGTATTAAAGTAATTTAGTATAAAAAATAAGATGGTTCAGCCGTTATTGGGTGATTGACTAACAAACATCCAAACATCCGAACATCTTCACAAACTTTCTAATTTATTATTTACCTATATTTTGAAATAGCAAAAATGTTAGTCGACGTCATAGGAGACCGAAGAGCTGGCAGCTACCTCGGACAAAGAATTAGTCTAGCTATTCAAAGGGGGAACGCTGCCAGTATCTTCGGAACCTTGCCTAAGCTAGAGTAATAATATATTTTAGTTATAATTATATTTCTTAAGGTTTTTAGTTTTAGGTTGATTGTTCTTGTGTATAAAATGCTTATTTATGTATATTAAGGTTTGTAGATTTGATATGAGATTAATTTAAGTGAATTATGTCGTAACTGTTCTGTTGTTCAAATATATTTTCCATTTATAATATTATTTGGATTTATAAATAAATTGATCAAGAGTCCAGTGGTTACTCCTGCGCCGTTTCGCAAGCACTTTCAACACCGTCACTTGTTAGCACTCATTGTCCCATTAGTTACCCAACAGCGCCATATAGAGAGGTGTATGTGTTAGCGGACGCCCCGTGAGGCGTATACAAAATAAACTGACTAAGTATCGGACCTAAGTTTTATTCCATAACGTTACGTCAAAATTGTCACGTTTTTTACATCAATTAACGGCACTAAAGAAATATTTTAAAACTTTCTTCATCCGTTTTATGTTGCACTTTTGAAGTCAGTTACAGCAATATGGAATTTTACTTTGTTTCATTCCTAACCACTAGAAAGACTCCCTTAATTCTAATTAATAATGCAAGCTATTCAATTTTACAGTCTGGTATGCGAGGAATGAGCAGCGACGACCACAGAATCAGGGTTGCCGACTATAAGTTCTGTCGATCAAAATTTAAAAATCTATAAGTATTTTGTAAATGGATCGTAAAACTTTACTACTTAATAATTTTCGTTTAATGAACTGAAACAATTACTTTGCTCACCCGCGCAGATAGTTATGTTTAAGCGAGAAATGTGTGTCCAACACACTCAAGTTCGAACCAGAGCTCATCTTCAGAGCAGGTGCCACAACCGTGCACTATGCTACTAAACCTTTGAGTCTTAGGATACCCTGTATAATCAATTTTTGGTCAGTGCAGTGGACATCCCTAGCACGCCGACCGCAGCAGCTTACGCAACGCGACCGGTTGAAGGCCGTAATGTGGAGCATGCTTGTACTGGCGCGTAACTTGCTCTGTAATCCCATTATGAACTAGGTACACCGGTTTCGGTACAGGCCCTCAGCTATTCACCAATGAATTACATAGAAGAGCTAAGTGACATGCCACTTCAGGGCAAAACAGAGGTTAAGCAAAAAAAAACATACAGACGAATTGAAAACCTCCTCTTTTGTTTGAAGTCGGTTAAAACTCAAACCCGAGTGTGCAGTGTTAGTTAACTATTATACTCTGTTGATGAATTTCTAAATATACACCGTGAAATTTTAGTGGTTGTTTTCCCGAAACGAGGTGATTTAGTTTCGATTGTACAATCGATTTATAATTACTTTTTTGACTAGAGTCAAAAATCCAATTGTGAAAAACGAAAGTCGAAAATGACCGCAAACCAATAGTAACGCTTCGTTGGTACAAGTAGCGTACGATCGTACGATGGGTTAGATACCAACGAAGCGTTACTATTGGTTTGCGGTCATTTTCTACTTTCGTTTTTCACATTTGGATTTTTAACTCTAGTCAAAATAGTAATTATAAATCGATTGTACAATCGATACTAAATCACCTCGTTTCGGGAAAACAACCACTAAAATTTCACGGTGTATGTCATTTCAATTAATTCGAATGATTTTGACATTTTAAATTTATCTTTTACTGGAATATAAAAGTACCTACTTATTTGCATAATAAGGTTTAGATTAAGTTAGTTTTTTTTTCGATTTTGTATGTTTTGTGTGTAAATAAATATCATGTTGATTATTGAAATTGTTGTTTTTGTGACATTATTGTATTTATTTTTTAATGTAACCTTATGCCAATATCAATAAACATTCCTCTAATTTGACTCGTGCACATGTAAATTATGATGGTCATTATAATATTGAAGAATGATTAATAATCTAAACTAACCTAATGGACTTTCAAGATTTTATTACGTACAATTGAAGCCGATAAAAAGGTGTTTTAAAAGCTGGTGAACCGAATTTCTCACCTTCAATAAAGAATAATAGATAATATTAATTCATCGATGAAAATACGCACGATATACCTTTCTATGAGAAACTAGAACTTTTACTTTTTTTAATAGATTGGAATCTTTAGCGAACGGTATTGTTATTTTTGCATTATGACTGCTATCAAGTGTGTGGTGCCGTGATTATCTCTAATTATAACCACTCATGTTTGACTTGATTCCCAAGCTTAAAGAATGACATTTTCATTCATTCTCCATCATGCTTTTGTCAGGGAACGATTTATGAAAGATCGCTCAAAAATACCAATCGAAAGTGTAGATATCACTTTCAATGATGTGTGTGAATGTTTTAGGGATATGAATAGGGATGTTGACACCATTAAAAAAGAATTTGAAGACACGACTCCAGTAAAAAACGCTTTATTTCAGCCCTGAAAACCAGATTAATTTTCGATTAAATGCAAAATTAGTTTTTTTGTTGCTTTAAAACAAATAAATAGTTAGTTAATTGAGTATGCGAACAATGACGTCATATGTCGCTATTGTCATTCAAACTCTATGGGAGATTGTGTTTTGACAGCTCATAAAAAGAACGTCAGTTGATTGGTGGTGTCAACATCCCTATTCGAATTATTCTAATTTTAAAAACTTAAATTAACTTATTCTAAACCTAAAAATCTATATTTACAAATGAGCATTGCCAATACGTTGACCGAGGAAAGAGCCAGCCTTATGGTCCTCAGTACTCTTAGTATAAGTTTTACTTCACCAAAATACTTCTCGATCGCGTTTACGTAAAAATTTCAATTCTATGGAAACATGGACGCGCGGCCGCGGAGGTGCTTGCTGTCCATGTTTCCCTAGTAATTGATTTTTTTACGTAAACGCGATCGAGAAGTATTTTGGAGAGGTAAAACTTATACTAAGCGTACTGTACCTCTACCATGAATTTACACTAGTTTACAGTGACCGTACTCGCTAGCGACGGCGTAAATGATTTGTATGGAGAATTGTACTTCCGTAAGTGACCGCTAGAGGCGCTGTACAATTCTCCATATAAATAATTTACGCCGTCGCTAGCGAGTACGGTCACGTAAACTAGTGTAAACTCATGGTAGAGGTACTGTGCATCGGAAAGTTTACTGTTTAAAAATGTTTTAGGGTGTGTAGCACTGAAAAAGTTTATGTAATTATCTTAGACAATTTGTCACTAAATATGTTTAAAAATCAAGGCAAGATGGCCTAGTAAACCGTGGTGGTCTAGTGGTTGGACCTATGGCCTCTTAAGCAGAACTGGAAATTTTTCAAAACTCGCACCTTTAAGTTTTTTAGTTTTCCGGAGCCAAAATGGCAAAAACGGAACCCTAAAAAACTGAAAGGTGTGAGTATTGAAAAATTATTTTTATAGATAATAGTACGGAACCCTTCGTGCGCGAGTCCGACTCGCATTTCGCCGGTTTTAAAATTTGGCTTTACGGAAAAAAATTACATAATTAGTTCTTGTCCATTACTGGCACCCTAATAGATTCAAGGAAGTTTGTCCAAAGTAGACCGGAGACCTACAGGCAACAAAATTTACGCAAAACTACAGCTATATAAATAAATAACACTTGTTATCAAACACATCTCCCGAGCGCGGGAAATCCAAACAATTTTGCAAATGATTTATGCAACTGACACTATCTGTTACGTCCAGTTGGGTCACACAGACAGACAATACGTTTTATAATATTTGTTTTCAAGGGCACGCTATTTATGATTAAGTTTATGTAATAAATTACTGTGTGCGAAAATCCGGGGTCGTTTTGGCAATAAAATTATCTAGCGTCTGATTATTGTGATCGTTCAGCGTCAGTTTATTTATCACATTCAATGCCGGGAACGCCACAGGGGAGTTCTCCGTACTCCCCTGTGGCGTTCCCGGCACTGAATGTGTTTATTACCCAGCTGTTGCCCGCGACTCCGTCTGCAAAGAACTCGTTTATCGCTATCCCGCGGGAACTATACAATTTCCCGGGATATGTTAATCCAGGTTATAAACTACCTGTGTGCCAAATTCCATCAGTATCCGTCAAACCGTTTTAGCGTGAAAGAGTAACAAACCTTCAGACATCCATCCATACATCATACAAACTTTCGCGTGTAAGATAAGATAAGATAAGATGTTACCACCTAACCTATTTATGTACTTGAATAAGTGAGAAATTATGTGAAGTTGTTTAAATATTTGCTAGTCAACTATGTGGCGATGCAATAAAATGAACCGATTTAGATTAAAAGTGGTATGGAGATAGTTTGAAACCCTGCGAAGAACATAGAATAAATATCATTTATTTCAGACAACACAATGCCTTAAAAACAACGGTCCATATTTTGTTATTAAGGATAAAGCCTAAACCATTTTAGTATTGGTTATTGCTATGAAATGATTACATTTAGATCATTATAAAAATTATTCTATTCTATTCTAATCTATTATATTATATTATTTGTCATAATACTTTTATTATGTTACTAGCTGTTCCCTGCGACTCCGTCCATGAAGAATAGGGTATACAAAATAGCCAACGACCTATTCTCAGAACACAGTCTCAGACCTACCAAATATAGAGAAAAAGAAATCATAAAAACCGGTCAACCCGTTTCGGAGGAGTTCGATAACAAACACCATGACACGAGATTTTTATATATTAAGGCTTATATACTTGGGCATATGATAGGATACCCAAACACGATGGAAGGGATTATCCAACCTGTCTCCTATCTCTTTTATGAGGCTGTTGAAAATAGCTTCCACGGGATAGCGGTAAACGAATTCCTTGCAGACGGAGTCGCGGGCAACAGCTAGTTCACCATAAAACATTCTGGTGAAGGTAAACCCGCGTGCAACAACACGTAAACCTTACTTTCTAATACGATTAATTTATCGGACCACCAACCGATTTACGATTAATCGTAACGATACCGGACAATCGAATGTGTAACGACTTAAACCGAAGCATTACGATAATGCAAAAGAATCGTGACGGTGTTGATTAAATTACCGTCATATTTTATAGACATCCGGCTGGTCTAGGTTTAGGGTTCCATTTACAATGGTTTTCAAGCGTGAAGAGATAACAGACAGACAGTCAAAGTTACATAGATCTAAATATGTTCCTTTTGACTCGTTTACTCTCCACTTTGAAATAAAGCAAAATTTTAAAATTACTCAAGAAAGCCGAGATCCTTGAGATGCTCGTATGAAAAATTACTTAGGCCCTTCGTATAGATAAATTACCCAGAGCGTGGAATTACATGTAGTGGTATTGTGTGTTTATAGGCATTGGAGAGAGAGATCACTATATTTTTGTATCTCTTTCACTAAAGTGGAATGCCTGTAAACACACAATACCACCAGGTATGCAATGTCACGCTCTCGGTAATTTTTCTATACACAATACTACGCAAATCTTTGATACCCGACGATTTTGGTTTCTAACCGCAATACCAATTGACAAGATGTAATATTTCCAAGGCTATAATTTGATTCGTTGTCCGTATTCTGTTTGGAAACATTAAGACGCTGATAGTTTTAAATTTTCACTAGGATTATTAATTATTTATAACAATTTTTTAAAGATGTGCTTATTCTAAAAGGGCATAACTCCAAAACTACCACACAATAGATCCATTACTTTAGTCTAGTTTCTATTTAAAAAAAGTGATGACGTAAATCTGACGTTGAGGTTGTTATCAAATTTAAAATTATTACAGTTCTTTTTTCTGGTGAAAAGGGCAAAGGGAACATATCTATTCTGTAGTAGTATTGGTAAATACAGATATATTTTTTAATTACTTGTTTTTTTTTAAATATAGAGAAATAAATTACAATAAATATTTTCCGTGTTTAGGAGGCAAAACTCTTTCGATTCCTGTAGTAATTTTCAGATACTAAAAAAATGTAATCTCATCAATTCAGAGTGGTTCGTACACAGGCAGGCGTCGCCGACACGCGTCACACGCATCATAGTGGGGGAGCCCAAGAGGGGATTTGTGAAGTTACTCGAGCGCGGCAGATTAATATACGGGGGGATACCCTATACCCTCTAAAGGACCCCCATTGAATATGAGCACTTCATGTGGGGGGGTTTGCCTAGGGCACCCCGTCAAAATACTTAGTAAAAAAATTAATAATAATAATAATAATAAATCTTTATTTATCATACTAAAAGTTACAAAACATAACAACTTATAGACTAAACATATTTAAAAAGGAAACATGTTACGTATACCTGAACTAGGAAAAAAATTTCCTGTGTTTCAGGTGTAAAATAAGGAATACATACAAAACAAGTCTTAAATATTTAACCACATTAAAAAAACAAAAGAAAAAAAAAAAAAAATCTTAACATTTATAACATAGAACTACAACTCTTACAAACTATATACCTATCTAAGCATATTTATTTTAAGACTGACAATAATTTTTCTGTATCCTCATAGGACATTTGTTGAAGTGCTGTTTGGAGAATTATCTTAACTTTATTATAATTAAGGGAGTAAATGTCTAATTGGGCGTTTAATCTATTGTAAAGAAGTGGTGCTAGGAATGCGTAAAATCTAGATGAGAAGGGATGTTTTTTGTTTATATTTCGAGGGCAAACAGTATCTTGCCGTCGTTTTTTTGTCATATTTATATTATAAGGAAGTGCGGCGTGCTGTTTTAGTACTGTGCTTATTATAAATAGTTGTCTGACAGTTAGAACTTTACAGGATTTATAAAGGAGGTCCGTTGGATATAGGAAAGTGCGATTAGTAGAGACTTTGAGAATAGCTCGCTGTGCTCTCTCAATGGTTAGCATTGCCGATTTATGTGTACCACCCCATGAAGTAATACAATAAGTTAGTAAAGATTGACACAGAGCGAAGTAAACTTGTCTAATAGTTGTAGCATCCACGCATAGGCGTAAATTGATTCTATTAAATATTCGATCGCGTCAGATTTTGATAATTTGATACTCCAGCGTGCCACTGATAATAAATGTATGATAATCTGCCACTTTGCATGGTGGGGGTGGCCATACGGAAGGGCGCGCGTCAGGTTCTCATAGGGGATGTTAATTCCAAAGACTGACGATTTGGAAGTAAAATTTGCATTGTTCTGCTAATAATTAACCCACCTTATCTTAATCTGACGCGCTCGAGTATTTTAAAGAATCAATTTTTTTTACTACCTAAGTATTTTGACGGGGTGCCCTAGGCAAACCCCCCCACATGAAGAGCTCATATTCAATGGGGGTACTCTAGAGGGTGTAAGGTACCCCCCCGTATATTAATCTGCCGCGCTCGAGTAACTTCACAAATCCCCTCTTGGGCTCCCCTACTATTAGCCACCGTCGCACGAGCGTTGCGTTTACGCTGCGTGGGCGCTCAAAAGGCGACAACACTGGAAACGCGCTAGTGTGAAGAGGCTCTAAGACAACGACGTTTTAATGTTTTTTTTATACAGAGCGACAATAGGCGCGGGCGGCGCAGCGAATGCCTCAAACAGGTCGAGGTCGGGGAGATGCTAATTTCTTTTGTTTCTCTGTGTTGGCGGCATTGTGCTGGCAACACTACGGTGACAGTATAAACCGGTATGTAATCTACATACGAGTTTGCACTTGTAATAAATTTTAGCAGTGTCAACAGTGAGGGGGAGAGCTGTTGAGGAAGGTCAGGTGAATAGAATGGACACGTTATTTTGTAGATTAAAATGAAAGCGGTGGTAGTCTAGTGGTTTGACCTATGGTCTCTCAAACAATGGATTCTTTGAGTTTTTCAGAATTCATGTGCGAAATTATATTACCACGAGCTTTACGGTGAAGGAAAACATCGTCTTGCACACCCGTGCGAAGAAATTCAATGGTGTGTGTGAAGTTCTTAATTCATACTGGGCCTGTGCGGGAACTACGGCCCAAAGTCCTCTCATAAGAGGAGGCCCTTGGCCAGCGGAGAGACGTATAAAGACAGAGATGATGATAATGATGACATAGAAACGCAGTACATGTACGAGAAAACTACAAAATTACAAAAACACAAGTTTTTTGTTAAAGATTTAATTTTTAGTGTAGTTTTTTATTTACTGACGTACATTATGTTGTTTTAAACTTATGCAGTTCTCAGTCATTATCGCTACTTAATCAAAACTACTTTATGTAGCTCAAAATTATCTCGACGTTTCGTCCACATTGCAGCCGTGGTTACGAGTGACCGAAGTATCTTACGGGCTCTTGCTGGCAAGTTCGTCTCGTTTTAACGCGCTCGTTGATGTCTTCACGCGCGCTCGTTAATGTCTTCACATGTACTAGGGGCGTTCAATAAAAAGTGAGAATGAGTATGTTATAAACAACTTTTACTAAATGTCATTTTATTTTTCGACATAGTCACCTTTTAGCATAATACACTTAGTATATCTTTTTTCTAAACTTAAAATTCCATTTTTAAAAAAGGTCTCATCTTGAGTACTTAAAAAATCTTGTACTGCAGCGACTACCGCGTCGTCGTCTTCAAATTTCTGGCCTCTCAGGTATTGTTTCAATCTCGGAAATAGGTAGAAATCACTGGGAGCGAGATCTGGTGAATACAGAGGTTGCTTAAGTATATCGAACCCAGCATCACGAATTTCAGCCATTGCAACGGCGGACTTGTGTGCCGGGGCATTGTCCTGGTGGAACAGCACAACTTTCGAGAGTTTACCTCGCCGTTTTTCGCGGATCTCATTGCGCAATGTTGCTATTTGTTTGGCGTATAAAGTGCCCGTAATAGTGGCTCCATGCTCGAGATACTCAATCATTAATACCCCTTTACCATCCCAAAAAACAGAGCCCATGACCTTACCGGCAGATGGGCTCACCTTGAATTTCTTCGGAGTTGGAGATGATGGCCTTTTCCATGTCATAGACTGCAGTTTCGTTTCAGGGTCGTAATGATGGAGCCATGTTTCGTCCATTGTTATAAATCGCAACAAAAAAAGTTCCCGGTCTTGCTGCATCAGGTTCAAAGCTTCTTGACAAATCTCTAGTCTAGTTTGTTTTTGCGTGTGAGTAAGCATTCTTGGTACCCAACGCGCAGATACCTTTTTCATACCCAAGCGTTCATGTAAAATATTATGCACGCTCCCCGTTGAAATCTTTACATTTTCAGCAATAAAACGAACTGTGACACGACGATCCGCCAAAACTGAGTTTTCGACTTTTTTCACAATTTCTTCAGTTACTGCTGTAGTAGGGCGTCCGGAGCGGGGGTCGTCCATTGTCGATGTTCTTCCACGTCTAAATTCGGCGCACCAACGTGCGACTGTCGAATACGGAGGAGCATTAGACCCTAAAGTGTCCCGCAAATCCAAATTGACGTGGTCCGTAGAAAAATTTTTCAAATACAAGTATTTGATAACGGCGCGCAGTTCAATTTTCTCCATTTTCGCTTACGTACTCAATAGCATTGCAAAGAAATTACCGTATATTTTTTTAAACAAAAGACAGTTAGTTTTATTTTTCATAGCAATCAGCTAGATAGATTAGCTTTACCGGCCAGTATTTAATTTCGTAATATTAAAAGAGTTTGCATCTCATTCTCACTTTATATTGAACGCCCCTCGTATAGTAGACCAAAGTTCTTTACCATTTTTAATGACAGTTCCTACATCATAATGAAAACGATAAGGCTGATTGTCATATTGATTTGTGAGTGAAAATAGCTTGATGATTTTAGCCGTACAACTGGATTTGATAAGTTAAATCCTCATAGAAATAACATGTGTTTTCCTTCAACTATATCATAGCTAACTATCTTTCTTTATCTCCAATATTTCACGTAATACTGTGTGTATGTCAATGAAAAAGAAACTAAATGTTTCTCACGGTGATTAGAAAGTGACAGACATCTTGTGATACGAATCTAGACCGCTAGAACATCCGACATAAATAAAGATTATGAATGTAATTAAGCGAAAAATTATAACACACGAGCATATATTTTTGAAAGTTTTTTTGTAATAATTAGCCAACCGGATTAGCTCGTTAGCAGGGCAGGCCATATAGCACGCAGAACAGATGGCCCAAAAGTTCTCAAGTGGATACCACGGACTGGCAAGCCCGCGTGGGATCCAAAGAGATGGACGGACGATTTGGTGAAGGCCACAGGTTCAGGGTGGATGCATGTCGCTTCCAACCATAATGATTGGGCGACAATGAGGGAGGCCTATGTCCAGCAGTGGACGTGTATCAGCACAGATCAGTGACATCTAACTAATTTCTATAAGTTTTTTATTACTTGAAATTAATTAATTTTAATGTTAACGACCGCTTTAGCCTAGTTGGTAGTGACCCTGCCTACGAAGCAAGAGGTCCTGGGTTCAAATTATTTGTGTGATGAGCACGAATATTTGTTCCTGAGTTATGGATGTTTTCTACGTATTTTAGTATTTATTTATCTATATAAGTATGTTTATCGTCGTCTAGTACCCATAGTACCAGCTTTGCTTAGTTTGGGACTAGGTCGATTTGTGTAAGATTGTCCCCTAATATTTATTTATAATATTTTTTTTTAATAAGCTTAGTCCCGCAAAACGGCCAAAAGGATTTTATAATCCTTTTAAAAAGTAAAACTACTTTGTAAAACAGTTTTTACGCCGTGTCCTTATTTTTTTAGACCATCTGTGGCTGTGAAATAACTACCTTGATAAATCATCTAACTTATTACGTCGTTTGCTCAATCGAGCTATGAATATTTGCGTTTTTATAACCATTTTAAATCTATCAAAGTAGCCCCAAAATTTCCTAAAGTAACCCCAGTTTACCAGTAACATAGAAGCTAAATAAGTTTAGGCGCAAGCCATACAGAAGAGACGTGGGACGGGGGCGCGTCGCAGTTCACGTCGTTTGTTCTCAGACGTCTCCGCCCCGTCTCTTCTATCTCTTTGGATCGCGACGTTTCTATACATTTATGAGAACTGATGCAAGGGGCGTCGCAGTAGCGACGCGCCCCCGTCCCACGTCTCTTCCAGTGTTGCCAGATGCCGGAATACAAAAAGCGGTAGCTGCGCTTTCAAAACGCGTATTTTTAAATGAAAAAGCGGATTTTTCCAGGCTAGAAAAAAAACGTCATCTTTATCCGCTTCCGCGACATTTCTGAGCCATTAAGAGGGTACGATGCGCACCATTTCTCCATACAAACGTAACCCCTGTTTCCTTCCCGGATAATGGCTTTAGAGCCAATTTTTTTTTACTGTGTAATCTGTATCTACCACAGCTATGCCCCTATGTTTCGTTTTTTTCCATATTTCAATTAACATAAGAAATATGACCTTTCAAAAACTGAAAAAATTGCCCAATTTCAACGTCATTTTCAGACACTCATCAGAAAAGAATCCCTCCTATAAACAAAAAAAGGAAAACATAGGGGCATAGCTAAATCTGTCCTCTAATTATTTATGAAATAAATAAATTTATTGGTCCAGTTTTCGAGAAGAGAACAGGGGATTACGAAATGCTGTTTTGATCAATTTTACGCGCCTATTAACGGTCTGAGGTGCAGTTGTCCCGCTCTCGCTGTACTGACACGGAGGGGTTCGGGCGAGACAGCGACATATCATTAAAATACCTATTTCTCAAAATTCTCTCAGCCATCGTACCCTCTTAATACTGTGTGATGGAAATGGCATATTTTAAAAAAGCGGATCCGCGTTACCTTAACGTGGATAGCGGGGCCAGTGGGCAAAACGCGGGGTAAAAAGCGGGAAAGCGGGGTGTCTGGCAGCACTGGTCTCTTCTGTGTGGCTGGCGTCATAGCCTTGTGATTGTCCTTTACAGCTAAAAAAACAAATACATAGAGGAAGGTGCATCACCGAATTGACACCAACCAACGGAAGCATCTTAAAACAATAGTCCTAATGCGTTTAACGCGTTACTAATTAAATTGCCGATTAAATCCAGCTACTAGTGCTCTTTGTTTCTAACAACCTTGCAAGATAAGGTTTCAGATTGGTTTTAAATAAATAAATAAATAAATATTAGGGGACAATCTTACACAAATCGACCTAGACCCAAACTAAGCAAAGCTTGTACTATGGGTACTAGACGACGATAAACATACTTATATAGATAAATAAATACTTAAATACATAGAAAACATCCATAACTCAGGAACAAATATTCGTGCTCATCACACAAATAAATGCCCTTACCGGGATTTGAACCCAGGACCTCTTGCTTCGTAGGCAGGGTCACTACCAACTAGGCTAAGGCGGTCGTTTTAATATGATAGTCTTTTTTCGAACATACAGGCTGTTCCAAAAAACTTCATAACCTGATACAAGTCAAGTTTTACTATAGTCCGACAAGCTCGAGCGCGGCTCTCCGCGGAACCCTGTCGCAGTCAGCGTTTGCCGCACTTATTAAAAACAATCTTGTTGAGGACAGCAGAGGCTCCCTGCGACAGGGTTCCGCCGAGCGCCGCGCACGAGCTTGTCAAGGTATAGTTCTGATCTGGATTAAATAATTTAAAAATCCCCAACGCGATGAGGTCACATAAATTAGATTAGATTCATTTATTTAAGATTGAAAATTAAAATTTTATTATGCTTTCAAAATGTCACAAATATAGAGAATTCACAAAAAGATCGTCAAAAGAATTTGAAAAACATAAATGTAAAATACATTAATATAAAATGTCACAAAGATAGTAATATTAAAAATAATAAAAATACTATGTTTGAAAAAAAGAAAACCTTTACGAGTACATATTATGAGTCTAAGATCCCTTCCGCAGCTAACGAAAGAACTTAACTTTGAAACGGCTGAACCAATTTTGATGAAGCATGTCCAAGAACCATTACCAAGAAACCCGCTTTCAAATAAAAAACCGCATCCAAATCGGTTCACCCGTTTAAGAGCTATGATTCCACAGACAGACACACGCACGCACGTAGGGACCGCTGTTGACAAAGAATAAGATTTATTAAAATTTATTTGGCGTATGTAAGCGATTAAGAATTTCGGGGAGGTCGGTTGGATGCGACGTGGTTCAGTTGGTAGAACACCCGTTGGGGCGCATACCCAGGAGACGTGGGTTCAAGTCCCACCGGCGCACCCGGAAACTTTTTCGCTTTTAATCTTAGGTTCGGTGAGCAGACGTAACTGCTAATAAAAATAAATAATATTTGAATAAGATTTACTGTCTGATTTGCTGTGAAACGCGTCAAACGAGTTACAAATTGAATAGTTTTCTTCACCGCATTTAGGTGAGCAGGGCAGTCGCATCAGGGGTCGCCAAACCAGGAAAGACCTTTACGCTCGTGACCTCTCTCACCGATTACGGCGAACAAGGCTCGTCTGTGCGGTTTGACTCTTCTACCTCAGTGCATTACACCAACCGGGGAGGCGGCAATGGTTTTTTCTCAAACATGCTATGAAATATTGACGTTATGTTCCTTAAAATACGCCACGAACTGTCACGTTGCAGGTGCGGCTAGACGAGAGGTCAATAATGGAATTTCATACAATATTGCTGGCCAAGGCCAGCAAAGTGATCGTCTATTGTTTTATGTGACACAGCACCATGACGTTTAATAGGTCGACGTGGTCGACGTGGATGGATGGATGGACGGACGGAGGGATGGATGGATGTTGATGGATGGATGGATGGATGGATGTTGATGGATGTTGATGGATGTTGATGGATGTTGATGGATCTTGATGGATGTTGATGGATGTTGATGGATGTTGGTTGATGGATGTTGATGGATGTTGGTTGATGGATGTTGAGGGATGTTGATGGATGTTGGTTGATGGATGTTGGTTAATGGATGTTGATGGATGTTGATGGATGTTGATGGATGTTGATGGATGTTGGTTGATGGTTGTTGATGGATGTTGATGGATGTTGATGGATGTTGGTTGATGGATGTTGATGTATGTTGATGGATGTTGATGGATGTTGATGGATGTTGATGGATGTTGATGATGTTGTTGGTGATGGTGATGGTGATGGTGATGGTGATGGTGATGGTGATGATGATGATGATAGCGGTGATGATGGTGGTGATGATGATGATGCATGTTTGAGAAAAACTATACAAGCCTTGGCCACGAACAGGGATTGCCGGCCTCGTATCTCTAGATGGCCTCGTTAACACTCGGCCATCTATAACTACTCGGCCGGCAATCCCCTATTTCGCGGCCGCTGCAGTAATGTACTATTATACAAAACTAGCTGAAGCTCGCGGCTTGGCCCCCGTTGTGTTTCCTAAAATTTGTTTCATAAGAACCTTCTCCTAATAATAACAAACGCAACAAAACAAAGCACTAATTTGGTGCGAACTGATTTAATCCTCTCGTAATTTTGGACCTTAATTCGACGACTTATGCGCTATAAGACGTTTATGAACAAGTTTTATGCACCTGATAAGTCCCTAATCAAGTTAGCTATGAAGTATCTTTTTGTATTTATTTTTTCAACTTCATTTTTTTATTTTTACGGTCATCCCGTGAAATAATAATATAAGTCCCTAATCACTTACACTAATGATAAATACTAAGCTCGGGTAAACCTAGCATTAGACAAAACGACCTCAGATCTTTGTCTGTCTGTACGCCAGTTTAATCAAAATCCTTATATTTCAAACTAAATACAAACTGAAACATAGATGCACAGAAAAAACCCCAGAAAAAAGACCAATGCTGGGAATCGAACCCAGGTCCTCAGCGTTCCGTGCTGCGTGCTTACCCCTACACCACCACTGGTCTAGAAGTTAGCGACGAATCTTTCCCATACATCGTACACTTCAGTCTGTTATAATCACATTTAGGCAGTGATAAAGCGCATCTATGTTATGCCCTCTACCGAGAGACTTCAACACTCCTTCGGAGCTACCCTCCGCCTCCGCTACGCTAACTTCTAGACCAGTGGTGGTGTAGGGGTAAGCACGCAGCACGGAACGTTGAGGACCTGGGTTCGATTCCCAGCATTGGTCTTTTTTCTGGGGTTTTTTCTGTGCATCTATGTTTCAGTTTGTATTTAGTTTGAAATATATGGTTTCACGGGATGACCGTAAAAGTAATAAAATAAAAAAATAAAAAATGAAGTTGAAGAAAATAAAAAAATAAATAGAAAAAGATACTTCATACTTAACTTGTCAAAATCCTTACTTTAATAACCAACGTACAAACATCTAAACATCCAAATATCTTCACAAACTTTCACATTTATAATACCTAGTAGGATTTATAAATTCGATTGGTTTCACTATGACTGCTAAGCAATACCAACATAACACGACGCTATTGAACAATTTCATACTTGGTTCGTTTTGTCACTGTAATTAAAATACTTTTTTACAACAAAAAATCCATTCTAACCCATTAAACGCATACGCTCCAATCGATTGTGCGGCAATTCGGGCACAATTATCGAGTTGTATAATATTAATCGGCACATCTGTTGTGCAAGTTTGGGAATTGCTACAGATATTGAAATGTCGGGCACATGAAAGTAAAAAGTATTATGTAAATTTGGACATTTGCGGTTGCGATAAGGTTTTGTTAATGTTTGTCTACATCTTTTTTAGGGTTCCGGAGCCGAACCCTTATAGTTTCGTCATGTCTGTCTGTCTGTATACGTCCGCGGCTTAGCTAGTGGCTATTAGTGCTAGAACGTTGTAATTTTGCATGGATATTATAGCAATTACCCTGACAAAGTGATTAAATAAAATGTAAAATAAACATTTTTTTTAGACCTACCTCCTACTTTTATTCAGGGTGGATTTCCACGAGGGTCCTTCCCGAAAACAGGTGATAGTGTTGCATAAACTGAACAACTTTCTCCAAGGAACATAGGTCGAAAAACGAAAAAAAAATTCAGACTCCCATACAAAATGTATTGGTCAGCTGACCGACTTACTATGGAAAGGCGAAAAAAAAAATCGTTTTTCGAGCTATGTTCCTTGGAGAAAGTTGTTCAGTTTCAGCAACACTATCACCTGTTTTCGGGAAGGTCCCTCGTGGAATAGACGTAAAGTTGGGGTGATTTTTAGGGTTCCGTACCAAAAGGTGAAAAACGGGACCCTATTACTGAGGCTCCGCTGTCCGTCCGTCCGTCTGTCTATCCGTCTGTCACCAGCTTGTATCTCATGAACCGTGATAGCTAGACAGTTAAAATTTTCACACATGATGTATTTCGGTTTCCGTTATAACAACGAACACTAAAAAGTAGAATAAAATAAATATTTATGGGGGCTCCCATACAACAAACGTGATTTTTTTGCTCGTTTTTGCTCGATATTGAAAACGGCAACAGGTAGACGCTTGAAATATTCACAGAATATTTAGAACCAAGTAGAGCCACCGTTAACCATGCGTTTGTCCATTTAACTAAACCGACCCACCTTCAAAATCGAATTAATATCGCTAATTATAACATAACCTTGAAATATCAAATCCACAACCGGAAATGAGCGAAATTAATCTAAATAAGTACCGTTACCAAGGATACCTAATTCTCACGACTCGTCGTATACACAAGACCTTTTTATACAGACCCAGTTATATTACCACAGATAAGAAGAAGGTTGCGTTGATATTTCGCAACCAATATTGTTCTTGTCTATAGTTGCACTAATGGGAAAGATAAAGGAGATGGCTGTGTGGTTTAGTGCCTTTGCCTTTTATTAGTCCGGATTTTTTTTGTGTCCATAAAAGTCCATAAAATAAACGCCGAATTTAAATAACTATTCGAAACATTAACATAATTTTAATAGCCGATTTAAAAGCTCTAACATTTTAAAATCGCTGCAATTATTGAGCCTGCTTTTTGGTTTAAATCAAATTTGTACACAATTAAGGGAATTAGTTAAAACAAAACCTAATTGATTCCCTTGTGTAACGAAAGTTACCTATATAGTTTGTGTAACTAACTTTCGTTACACAAAGACGCGGTTTGTGATTTGCTTTAATTATGTACCTATTTTTAGGGTTCCGTAGTCAACTAGGAACCCTTATAGTTTCGCCATGTCTGTCCGTCTGTCTGTCTGTCTGTCTGTCTGTCTGTCTGTCCGCGGCTAAACTCAGAGACTGTTAGTACTAGAAAGCTGTAATTTGGCATCAATATATATATCAGTCACGCCGACAAAGTGATTGAATAAAAAAAAGTAAAAAAAATTTTTTTAGGGTACCTCCCATATACGTAAAGTGGGGGTGATTTTTTTTTCTCGGCTAACCCTATAGTGTGGGGTATCGTTGGATAGGTCTTTCAAAATCATTGTGGGGTTGCTAACATGATTTTTCTATTCAGTGATCTGTTTGCGAAATATTCAACTTTAAAGTGAAAATTTTCATTAAAATCGGCCGTCCCCCGCCCTCAAAAATCTAAACTGTTGGGTGGAAAAATTTGAAAAAATTCAGAAGGGTAGTAAATATATCAAATTTACTAGGAAAATTATAGCGGCTAAGGTTGATTGGAAATTATTTGTATTATTTTTTTTACTTTTTTTTATTCAATCACTTTGTCGGCGTGACTGATATATATATTGATGCCAAATTACAGCTTTCTAGTACTAACAGTCTCTGAGCTTAGCCGCGGACAGACAGACAGACAGACAGACGGACAGACATGGCGAAACTATAAGGGTTCCTAGTTGACTACGGAACCCTAAAAACCAAGAAAAGGGAACACCTCAGGAAGATCGAAGAAGAGATGAGTGCAGCTCTGTCAACGACTACTCCAAATTTAGACCCTCTGTGCTCAATTTTCGCATTTATAGTTTAGGTTTGTTGATTAATACTTAATAAATGTTGATTAAACCAAATTTTAAAACAAAATTTAAAACGTTTATTCAGCAAGTAGGCCGCAAAGGGCTCAGACATGTCACTTTTATAAAACTACCCAGCGCTTTCGTAAGCACCATCATTGCCAAGCAGAATGCGCTGCAAGAAACTTGGCAGAAACTCATCATTTCAAACAAAAATAAAGTAAATAATTACAAACAAAATAAACTACAATATAAAATTAAAAAGAAATTACATATAAAAAACAAATTCAGGGAGTCCCTTCGTTCAAAAAAAAAACTAAAACTACTTAAACATTATATATTTAACTATATTTACGTTCAGTGGAAGTGTAGAATTGCTTCAGTCGTCACAAAAAAAAAGGAAAAAAAGTCTTCCAATGTCAAAATTATTAAAATTACTCTATTTTGGAATGATTTTATTCTATTCCAGGTCAAGTAACCATTAAGCTTTTGGATTCCGAAGGCAAGCTTACGCCTGCCGCCCCCAAAGTTATTTATGGTGTAAGTACCTCCAAACATTTTCGTTTTTCTAGGTGTACCTTGAACACAAAAAGTTTGCGGAAAACTGATCTAAAAGACATAAAAGTTTAGGCACCTCTGCACTACGCCACCACGGCTTCTTTTTCTTCGTCAGTGCATTGTGTTATGATTTTTTCGGCAATGGCAACTCCAGAATTGGCGGGAAACGTGTATAGGGTGGAAAATTAAAAAAAAAGTAGATTGGAGAGATTTTTTGAGGAGAGTTCTGACTCGCTGACTGTGAACGGTTAGAGTTTTGATGTTTAAGGAATACTGTGGGACCCAGTTTGGTTAATTACTGTTACTACATTTCGAATTAAACTACCGGTTGAGTACGGACTTGGAGTTTCTTTTCATTTGTGTGTAGGTAATGTGTTTTTTGAACGCGTGGGAATTAAAAGCAAGCGCAGCATTGTCCTCTCATTAGCATCAACTCGACACTTAGAAAATATTGTTTTTGTAGAAATCTCGCATCATTTTCAATTTCTAATGCTGTATCACGTCTCACAGTGTTTTGTTTATTGATTGTGAGTTTTAAACTTATGGCTTTTGCGACAGATACGAGCAAGCAATAAGTGTGTGGGTGATTCTTCGAGGTTGTGATTTTTGTTTTATTCCTCTGTCGTATTTTTTTTTTACTTATTTGACAGAAAAATTCATGCTGCCATGAAAATAGATTTGTTCAATAACATAAATATTGTTTTGGCACTCATTTGTATGAAACCATTTTGAAAATAATTAACATTTTAGTTTTTGTGTCCAGAGGAATAAAAATAGTAGTAAAAATATACGTTAAACATTAATAAAAAAATATAAATAGTAATTAGAGTATTATTATACGTAAATATTAACAATCTAGGTACATAATTATTCTTGAAAACATTTTCTGTGCTTATTATTTATACTTATATACTCAACGGCAAATCTAACCGCCCGCTTTAATAATGTCACATAAAACTACCTTGAAATTTTATTTTTTTACTGTTAAGGCATGTTTTATTTCAAAATAACTAAATAAACTGTACTTTTATTCAAAAACTACCATTAAGACTGTATTTTTTTTTATTCCAATGTCCATTTATCCATAGGAATAAAGGACATAGGAATAAAAAAAGTAAATAAAAATAGTGATGATTCATAATACGAACATTCTGGAAAGTTGCCGTTAATACTACAGAAAGTAGTACTAAAAGCAGTGGATCAAGCATAATTTAAAAAAAATAAGGGTTATACAAGCGTCAGAAAACCTGGCAGAGTAATAAAAATGTTACCTGAACCAAGGACAGAGAAATAAAACCTTCGTATCTCTGGAGCTAATTGCACCAGCTGAAATATCCACTACTAGACATGTTCGAACGCGAGTAAAAACAGCCCACGTGTGAATTTATCACCAGTTTCTTAATTTTTCTTTATGAAACAACTGATTGAAACGCGCTCCAGAGTAATAAAGAATTTCCGCCGGACACATCTTATTTCCTCAGCTATAAAGTTAATACTACAAGTAAAAATTATTTATCAGTTGTTTATTACGTAACAACTAATATTCTTTGAATGTGGTCACTCAACATATTGTTACAGTTGACTGATTTTGAGATATAATCGTATGTTTTCATGAAAATGGGGAACGGACACGACAGAGTAGTAAAAATCATGGTGTTAATTATTTTTTTGTAAATAATCAGAACCAGTTACACAAAAACTGACATATGCCCCAGTTAAATACAGATATATGCTACCTCTGAAAAAAAATCAAACTTCTAAACTGAAGGGTTCATTAAAATTATCCCCCGGACATCGAAAATCGGGGCCTCGAAGAATCACCCTATGTGAAGGTAAATAAAGAATTGATTGAAATCTCACTTGGATAATAATATCTAATAATCGATTTTGAAGTCTCACTTGCATAAAGAACTACATCACATCTTAGTTTTACATAATTGTATTGTTAGACCAGAATTGCTCGTTTATAGGTAGTGATAGCTAGTGGTGGACTGTATGAAGAAAACTATGAATATGGATGAAAACACGTGTTAAACGATATTAATTTAATAACTAAGGCACAATTTCAGTTCAGACAGACAGATCCTAGCAACTCGCTACAACAACTGACATTGTATTTAAAAAAGCATATTAAGAAAAAGGACGTGACAGATCAAACAATACAAAAGAGGTCACACCGCAGCCAGTCGCCAACAGGTAGTGTAGATAAACACCAAAGCCATGAAGGCCTAGTGGTTCGACCTATGGCCTCTCAAGCAGAGGGTCGTGGGTTCATTGAATGCCGGCTCGCACCTCTGAGTTCTTCGGAATTTATGTGCGAAATTACATGTGTAATTTACCATGAGTTTTCAAAACATCGTGTGAGGAAGTCTGCATGCACCTGCGAAGGAATTCAATGGTGTGTGTGAAGTTCCCAATCCGCACTGGGCCCGCGTGGGAACTACGGCCCAAGCCCTCTCATTCTGAGAGAGGCCTGTGCCCTGCAGTGGGACATGTATAGGCTGGGATGATGATGATGAGATAAAGACACTTGTATTGCTAAATACGTACTAAAATACATATTAACATCCAAGACTCGAGCACAAACATTCGTATTTTTTCATACAAATATCTGCCTCGACCGGGAATCGAACCCGGGACCTCAAGCTTTGTAAGTTCTCTAACCACTAAGCTATTCGGTCGTCACCAACATTTATGTGTCACATGAACGTAGCTATTTACCCTGCACAGTACCTCTACCATGAGTTACACTAGTTTACAGTGACCGTACTCGCTAGCGACGGCGTAAATGATTTGTATGGAGAATTGTACTTCCGTAAGTGACCGCTAGAGGCGCTGTACACAATTCTCCATACAAATCATTTACGCCGTCGCTAGCGAGTACGGTCACTGTAAACTAGTGTAACTCATGGTAGAGGTACTGGTTACAATGCAACAACGTAAAAGGTTGCGTATAGTTCATTGATATAAACTATCAAAGGTCGCTATTGCGTGGTACATAAAAACTGTCCGTCTGGGTCTTCTTCAGTCGTAACTCTTGAACTGAACCCATTTCCCCCGTTCATTAGGCACGATGGTCGTGCCCAGCGCTGGGTGGCGCAAGCGGCCCCGTTCCCACGCGGACGCATACGTCTAGAGAGGCTGGATGCGCGCAAACGCAGCTGTTACCTTAACAAAATATTGTATTGTCATCGGTCCTTGATAAGTATGCCAAATTTTGAGTTTTTCCGACGTTTTCAAGGGGGTCAAAATCATGTTCAAAGTTTCCGCTACATACTAAGTACTAACATACTATATAACATACGTATGAACCTAATAAAAGCGTGTTAAAAAAAAAACAAAACGGGACCTTCCTATGCAATACAAATGTCCTCTACTGTAAGTATACGACAAAAGTACAGTTTCAGTTCACAAAAGTACAGTTAGTTAAAAAAGGACAAAAGCAAGGTACAATAATAGGCAGTCTTATCGCTTAAAAGCGAACTCTTCCAGACGGTCAGACCATAATTTGATTTCAGTGATTTGAAATTTTAGAATCTTGTCTTAGACATCTATAGTTTACGATAAAGATCTGATTGTAAAGTATCTATTGTTTTGTAATTGTACTAGATAGAGCATATAAAAAGTTGGAGCCCCAATATAAAGTACATTTAATTTTGGAAGGAAAAGATACAAATAAAAAAATCAAAAAGTTTAAATTGGGCCCCACCCAGCATAATACCAGCCGTTTTTCAGTGGGACCCAAAATAGAACGTTTACAAGCGCCCTTACCGCCCATTATCCGCTATAATTTATCGAATTTAATCCAGTAATGGTTTACGATAGCTTGCGATGCCGACCAGTTAACCTACGCGGTTAAACTTGTGACTCATGCGTGGGACTCAGCCTTACCCTTACCTATTTTAGGTAGGTACCTTCCACAGAATTATTTTGCATAACTGCACTAGTTAATTAAATTGTGGTGGAGGTGTTTTTATATCAATACTAGCTTTTACCATCGGCTTCGCTTGCGTGAACCATAACCATTTAGAAGAAAGAAAGAAAACATTATTCGTGATATCAAACCATTTCATAAATAAGACAGGAATTTAAAAAAATGCGCATATCACGAAATGGTCTCAAGCCAGCAAAGTGCCGATCTTTCGAACGGCGCTGACCTTACTTTGGGGCCATTTCAAAGAAGGAAGCAATCATGCAAGCAAGCAAGCGAACCTACGAGCCCTCAAGCATTGCATGCAAACAACAGTACAAGCAAGCACACCAAGTAATAGTGCAAGTAAGCATGCAAGCAAACATGCATTGAAGCTACTAATCGTACTAAAATTATAAATGAGAGAGTTTGTAAAGATGTTTGGATGTTTGAATATTTTTGTAGTCAATAAAGCAATAACAGTTGAACAGATTTAGATGGAACTTGGCGTACAGGACAAAATTTGGATTGTGACATTAGATATTCAGTATCCCAGTAGAGCGCGCGCAGACAGAGAGCGGTCTGGAGTTCCGAGTTCCGCGTTCAGAGTTCTGTGTTTTGCCCGCTTGAGAGTTCCGACCGCCTGCTGTGTGCGTTATCGTAAGGAACTCAGTACATTCGAAGGATCGCAGAACTCTGAACTCGGAACGCGGAACTCCAGACCCCTCTCTGTCTGCGCGCGCTCGTAATGCGTTTCCGTGGGATAGTTTTTATTTCAAAAATACCGTACTATAAAATTGTTTATTATATCAGCGACAGAGATGTTTGGAAATAATTCCGATCCGCATTGGCGATCCCTAGACTCAAATATACATATTAAACACCTAAGACTCGAGAACAAACATGCGTAGGTAGGTATTTTTCATAAAAATATCTGCGCCGACGCGGGTATCGAACTCGGGACCTCAAGCTCTATAATATCTACTAGGCCATTGGGCCGTCATGTAATTAAATAAAATTGCGGATCTGTTTGAAAAAAATTTTGAATTTCTTGCAGGACAACAACAACAGGGTTTTTCCGAACAGGGCCCAATTGCATAACAAATTATAGTATTAGCTATTTTGTATTGAAATTCACTAATACTATTTAATTGTATTTTATTATGCAATTGGGCCCGGGTGGTAGATTCTTCGGATTTTATAAGTGCTTTTTTTAGCCTAAACTGAATGTTTTGACTTTGACTTTGAGGAAAAATATTCGTGCAGCAACTCTCAGTCAGGGACTAAGCAATACACTATAGTGTAGACTACATTTATCTATAAATAGTGTTATTAGTTGTTCAACATTTTTCATGTCAAACCTACATTTATTGCATGTATAATATTAATAATATAAATCAACCGTTAACTAAAAATTAACAAACTGCGTTACTACACGAATTACCGCAATTAAACGCGTTAAACCCGTGAGATCGTGCGAGACAATGTCCGCCAGAAGGTTAGCACAGAAACATAACGCATTATCTTAAGATAAATCTGCGTCTGGTAAAAACTCAAGGCAATCTTAATGTTCATAATAAGTACCCACGTTAATACTAGACAGGTCTAAACACCTAGAGTCCTAGACGTTGTACAGTGCATTAAAAAAAGTTAGACAAGGATTTATTATAACCTTTTTAGCGAATTTGTATTTTGTATGTGTGTATTTCCAGAGAGTAGCGTCAAAATACGATTAATAAACAGAATAATTACAGGTTTTCTTGAGTACAATTAAATAGAAGTCTTAACCTAAAAGTGATTTTATAGATTATCCTTTTTAACCTCCTATAATATGTCCCAGACACAGATTTATGTCAAATTTGGGTACGTATCAAAATGTGTACCTAAACTTTAAAAGTAATAATGGACGAAATACATAATGGTCATTTGATATTCAATTTTCTTGGAAATTCTCAACTCAAATAAACAAGACTTATGCAGTTTCTTTATATTTCTGGCATACGTGGGGTTTTGGATTGAATTATCGCTTCTCAATGGGATGCTGACGTTAGAGCACCAGTTTTAAAACTTTTCTAGTGACCGAACAGAGTGTAAGACATCCTGGCCGTTAAGCCCACTTAGAAACAAAATATCTATTATTTTTTATTAAACTGGATTTCATAGACTAACTCTCGATTTCAAGCTCCACGGGGTGACTGGCCGGTTATACATAATTATTTCTCGACTTCCTCCGTTTCACTCGTGTTTTCACTTTCGATGCGGAGAACCCATCTCGTTAGCACAACTCGGACAATTGGCTGTTTGAGATGACTTTTGTTTTTTTTATACAATGTTTTGAGTCCGGGTTGTAGGTACACATAACAAATTGAATTACCTATGTCGTTGAGTTCTGTTTTTTTTTTTCAAATAAAATTGCAGATTGAAAGCTGCTTGTTTTATAGTTTTTGTTTGTGTTTCTTTGTTCTTAATAATGTCAATTACTTAGTTAAAATGTTATTTCTGTTCCTCTTACATTCTAATTTATTTTGTTTTTCCCACGAACTACTATCGACATCAAACTTCCTGTTACATATAAATGTTGTTATAAGCTCGTATTTATTATACAGGATGTTAAATAATAAAATAGAAAACTCTTGAATGTATAAATTGTGTTCTTGACCTGATCAGTGCCATAAAGTAATCTTCTTAAGCGCGAGCGAAGCGTCTCCGCTTCAGTTTAGGAAAAACTTTCTACATACGTAGGTCCAACTGTCCTCTTCTACAGGTCGCATTTTCAACGGAGATCATTTGCAAGGTCAATAATTATATGGAAGTTTTTGTCGCCTAAGTTTTGGAAATTTCAAAGTTAAAAACGTAAAAAATATCATATTTCCGCTATTTCAGAAAATTCGCGAGGTATATAGCTCACAGAGCCACTAATTATTATGTCAAGTAGCTAAGGATTGGCATTCAATGCCTGCGCCTGCATACCCTGAACATAAATCTGACTGTCTTCAACTTAACAGTGAATAGGCCACTGGCCAAGCATACTCCATCTTAATCCATCATAAGCGAGCTTATGCCTATTATGCATTAAAAATTATAACGTTGATAATTATTTTGCTGTTTCTATTACCTTTTGTTTACTTGGAGCTAAATATCAATAACCAAACAAAAAATGCATTTGTATTTAGTTTGAAATAAACAAAAAATGGGTAGAGTTGCCAAAACTTAACGACTGATTGGTTGAAAGAATGACTTGAAAAAATTCCCTTGTCACACAAAAATTACCCCTACAATAATAATCGTATTGTCAATTTTCGTATCGCAACGGAAAATTTTCCTGTATAATTTAACTAACATACTACAAACTAACATCGTTAATTTTAATTTCAACCAAGCAGAAAATACGTAAATTCTTACAATTTTAGTAAATCTAATGAGCTATCTCTTACGTAGGTATCGAACCCCGCAATCTTTATTTCATTTAACTTCTTGGAAGTTTTTGTATCCTGTAATATATATATTTCATTGGCCTTGTACCTAATTTTAGAGTGACCATAAACTACGTAATATCTGTGGTCGTACATAACGTAGTCACTAATAAACCCCAACCTATATTCCAAAGGGCTGCGGGGTGAATGACCCGGAGCGACTATAGTCCTTTCTAAGCAACCTAGGTATTATTCGTGTTGCCTAACACTTGCCGTGGTCGATGTGTGCCAATTTATAAACCAATGATTCCATTTGATTGCTTTAAAAAGGCAAAAGCTTACATTTAAAAGAAAACAAACGCACGGTGAACACAAAAAAGACTTTTAAAAATATTTTAGTGCAGGTTTTCAAAAATATTTATGTTATATTCTACTTAAATTAAAAATTATCAGCAACAATTCGATGATAGACACTTTTTAAAAAGATATCATCGCGAACTTTTTGTTGAAAAAAGCTGCCAGTAGCCTCCAGAAAAAAAGTTACACTCAAAAGGTTCTGCATTCAAAATACTTGTTGAACTTTTCTGGCGGTTGCAAATCAAACAATGCGTCCCAGTAACCCATTGCACAAGTATCGCTAAATAATCTACTTTTTTCCTGTAACACAATGATCTACACATGCACAATCACACGGAACAATGACCATAGAATTGTGGCTTCGAACCACCACAAAACACTAAAAACACTTGTTTAAATCCGGGGTTGGTTCCAAACCACATTCCTATTTCAATTTTTTAAAACACTTTTGACACTTACGTAAATTTTCGCCGCCATGTTAGTTTAACTGTCACTTTGTTCACTCGCGAGGCGGGCGCATGCGCGGAGGTTACGCGCGGCGAATGGCGGTCCGCAGCCCGACTTTACTATATAAACGCCCCTCCAAACTATTATTATATTAATTACGTTTTCACCGATCGATCTGGATTAGCTTCCTTGTCCAGAATTGGAAGACTGAGGGATATCATTGCTTTGGTAACTTTTAACTGAGCTTTTTAAAAGCTTTAAAGTTTAAACCCATTGTTGATCTCATGGGTAAGCGACTGTTTGCAAAAGGAATTGGTGCCAAAATTAAACCTAGGTTTACAATACTTTGAATTTTTGCGATTAACGGTCATAATTGAATTACTTGATCACTCATAATTGAATTGCAGCGGCCATGGTCACGAGTAAATCAAAGTGTAGGGTGTAGTTTAAGTAGATCAGTAGGTAAGTAAAAGCAATGGCCTAATTATACACAGGGAAGTTCTATACCTGTCTTGGGCATGAAGTCAATCTATGGCTTCTAGGGAGAGTCAGAATGGGTTTAGTAATGTTTCGCAAATTATTTTTCCCAAACTGATTCATTTGGCAAATGTTTAATTTCCCAAATGTTTATTTATTCTTAAACTGTAAACTTTTCAGGATTGTTATAAAACAAACCTAACCTAACCTACAGAATAGTCCTGAAATATATCCTGAATAGTTTACAGTTACAGAAAAAATAAACATTTGGGAAATGAAACATTTGCCAAATGAATCAGTTTGGGAAAAATAATTTGCCAAACGGAAGTACACCTAGTTACATACATGTTACTGTCTAAAAAGCCGTGGTGGCCCAGTGGTTTGACTTATGGCCTCTCAAGCAGAGGGTCGTGGGTTCAAATCCCGGTTCGCACCTCGTGAGTTTTTCGGAATTTATGTGCGAAATTACATTTGAACATTACCATGAGCTTCACGGTGAAGGGAAACATCGTGAGGAAACCTGTATACACCTGCGAAGAAATTAAATGGTGTGTGTGAAGTTCCCAATCCGCACCGGGCCCGCGTGGGAACTACTGCCCAACCCCTCTCATTCTGAGAGGAAGCCTGCTCCCTGCAGTACGGCGGGATGATGATGATGACGCTGCTGCCAGTACTATTATAGTCGTTACACATAACTATCCTAATCCTATATTTTCCACCTAAATCCAAAATTTTGGGATATTTTTTTACTTTCGCCCGTTTTCACACTTTGTCATTGCCACACCATAACCGTCCGTTTTTTCTGAACTTGTATATTGGCATTATAAAGAGCCAGGGTGAAGGAACAATGAAACTAATAATTAAGTATTTATTTATGCATAGCTTTTGCCCGCGACTCCGTCCGCGTGGAATTAGTAATTTGGGCAGCTTATTTTTTTTTTATCCAATTTGCTTTTTCATCAATTATGGCTCTCCTTAGTTCCTCGATATAAAAAAAATTACCCGCCCCCGCACCCCCCCGAACCCCCCCGCACACCCGCGTTCACATTCAACACCGTACTCCCAAGTCAAGCGTGCCTATAGAAGTTTTACTTCAAAAACCCCCGATTTTGAAACATTCTTCCGCTCCGCTCCACCCCTATTGGTGTTAGCGTGATGATATATAGCCTATAGCCTTTCTCGATAAATGTGCTATCTAACAATGAAAGAATTTTTCAAATCGGAGCAGTAGTTCCTGAGATTAGCGCGTTCAAACAAAAAAACCTGTTCGATAAATTCTTAAAATAGACGTATCTTTCTTATTTGTGAACCGATTCAAATGAAACAAAACACTAAATGTTAATC
Source organism: Archips crataeganus (assembly GCA_947859365.1). NCBI lineage: Eukaryota > Metazoa > Arthropoda > Insecta > Lepidoptera > Tortricidae > Archips > Archips crataeganus. Next base: position 1,669,907 of record OX402053.1, on the reverse strand, counting down.
CAAGAAAATACCAACATATCAGTGAAAACCGCATCCTTCTAGGTTAAGCCGTTTCTGAGATTAGCACGCACAAACGCACAGACAAACAGACAAACAAACAATAATTCTAAAAATCATTGTTTTGGGTTCTATTGTGCTAATAAATAGCCCTAGTGACAGTTTTTCTCAAATATCTTCAATGTACAGACACCGACTTGTTACAGATTTATTATATGTATAGATTTATTAAGTCATGTACGGTCAAGTGCAAAAATAAGTATTGATTTAATCCTCCCATTGTTATATACCTATACCTTAATTCGACGTCATATTAAGAGCTATGGGACATATTTATTAGCAAGTTGTGTGCGCCCATATTTTTACACTTGACTGTACATATAAAATTAGGTGTTACAATAAATGTTTATGTCGGTCCATGACGCCCTGTAAGGGCACACAAAAATAACAACATAATTAATATAACTAAGTTTAAGATTAGCTTAAAATGTTACAAAATTATATTAAATTAAAATTATTATTATGATTATTAATTATTGATATAATATATTATTAATAACTTAAATGCCAATGATCATTAAAATAATAATTTTACCTAATTTACTTTAATAAATAATTAAGTTGCAGTTTCATCATTCAAGAACTCATCAACAGACTAATAACATTATTAATTAAGAATGTCTTGAAATTGTTTTTAAAAATATTGTATCGGATCTCTTGTCTAATTGATTCTGGAATTTTATTCATAATTTGTATACATTTACACTGAGGTCCATTTTTGAAAATTTTGGTAACATTAATCTATTTCTGTTTTGTGTCCTAGTTGTAATTTTATCTGTTTTTACTTTAAATAGGTCAGGATGTTTACGTACAAACAATGCCGTTTGTAAGTATATTGAGGGTAGGGGCAGCTCTCTGGTAAGCGTATATTGGCTAGTATCCGAATACTTACACTTTTTCTTTTTTTGTAAGACGAATAATTGCTGGGCTTCTATGGTCCCGCCCCACAGTACCATGCCGTATCGGAGCCATGCGAACGCATATTACGCGTAATAAGCAGATAGATAGGGTTTATACGTTTAGCCTATTAATTCATTTAATTTTAGCGGTATCATTAGCAATAATTAAGTTGTGTTAAAGGCCGGCGCAGACCAGATGCGTGCGTGTGTCACGCACCAGTTGTAATGAATGAATTGTAAGAAAGATGGCGCACTATGTGCACGCATCTAGTGCGCCACCTTTCTTATAGTTTCATTTATAACAGCTGGTGCGTGTGCGTGACGTGACACGCCAGGCATCTGGTCTGCGCCGGCCTTAATTGCCAACTGTGTTATTAATTTGGACATTAAGATTCACTCGATAGTGATTTAACATTAAACTTGCTATTTATTCATAAAACTAATTTTAAGATAATATATAAGACATAGTTGAATGATGACATAATCGTATTTATAATCAACAATAATTAAACAAGACATTAAACATTAATAAAGATTATGCTAAGATTTTATATTTAGAAAATTACATTATATTCATATTCATATCATATTGCATTAGTACGTAGTCGCGGGCAAAAGCTAGTTTAAAGATAATTGATAAATACTATAATACACCTGTGTTATACTTAGTTACATACTCGGGTTTGGAGGATGGGTTCACGTAGATTTACACACCGTATAAGATTACGAAATTAATAATTAGGTACTCTGAATAATTCCACGAATTCCTAAATAAATAGTACCTAATGAGATTGCGGAAACGAGTTATTCGCTCGCATTAACCATTACAATTTAGAATTTAAATTGAAATACCGCGCTTTTACAAACTTCCCGTGGGAATTTTCATAAATTACAACGTGGTGTTCGTTAACGTTGCAACATCCGCGCCAAATTCATGTCTCTACGCTTATCGGTTGATATTTGGGTTTTTAATCCAGAGCCCATGGGAATATGGGGATATTCTTTAGCTTTAGGTAATAGTAATTACGGATACTTTATTGTCTACGACGTAGCCACGTAGTCTCCGTAGCAAACACCGTAGCATCATACTCTAAGTAAGAATATCATCAGTGCTTGACCACAATCACGCCTGATGGAAAGCAATGATGAGGCCTACGATGGAGCACGCTTGCCTAGTAAATGCACCAGACTTGAATTTAGGGGAATAATCAGAAAAAAGGCAGTTGAGCGAGGTGTTGGAATTGATGAAAATGATGGTTACCTATTGTAGCTGACTGGGGCCTTAAGGGCTTAGAATGGACCTTAAGGGTCTACTGAGTCTATATGCTTAATAAATCAAACACGTTGTAACTGTTTAATAGCTGTAATGAGACTGACAGACTTGACAACAAAAAGAAAACAAAAAACATTCAAATTTGGTAAAAAAAGTATAAAAACATTTATAAATTCATATCAAAAAGGTTGTGCCTGCGGCACATTTCTCCCCTTTTTAGTTAGCTGGCAACCTAACTAACTTTCTAAGGGGCCGTCGAAGCACGCCAGTTGTTGCCACGTCCGCCACTTTAATAATCCCGTCCATACCAGAAAATAACGCCGTCACTCGTCATAAGCCAGCGTCACCAGAAGTGGTCAGTTTGGCCGTTTATTGCTCTTGCGCTGTGCCAGCTGCTTCTTTTCAGTAGGTCCCCATCCGTAGTCGTCGCAGGAATCGGTTGACCTGATGGTGCGCCAAGCAGGAAAAGGTCAGAGGTGACAGCCTCTTCGCTACCAAGTCCGGACGACACATGCGTGAGTGATCGCGTGTCTCGCAGTGTGCGCACCTCGTCTGACGGCGTGAACTTGGTGAAGAACAGTCTGTGTTGGCGTGGGCGGGGTGACGGTGGTGGTGCTCCACAAGGCGAACAGGTGAAAGTCGGGTACTCCTGAAGATGTAGTAATATGACTGGACTATCTCATGGTCACCCATCACAGGGGCTCTTTTGGCTAGACGGTTGGCGTGTGGCAAGGGTTGGTCAGGACTCTACAGGCGTGCTCCTTCGTCCGAAAACGAGTCCAGCTGAGACTGGCGGAGAACTTGCGGTTTTGCTAGGCGAATGTCGCTAGCAGTCAACTCGCCAGACTTTACCGGGGAAGGTGTTGACGACGAGACGTTCATGGGCTGAAACATAAAGGTACACAAACCTCCCTCAAGCCATACTAAGTGAGCTACATCTAAACCCCTCCGACTAAGACTACGGCTACGAAGTAACATTGAGTAACGATGTGCTACAGCGGTGGCACGCCCCAACCTAAGCCATGATTCAAAACATCGTAGCTTGGCTGAAATTGGTCTTGCTATAAAACCTTGAAGCTCTAAAACGCGGAATGGAAGCTGGCTTTAGAGGTGTTACGCGTACTTTACTGCAAATAAGTGCGAGTTTCACATAGCCGTTGGTGTAAATAAATCTCCAGTATGCAACTGCGGCATAGGCAGATTCACTAGAGTCTGCAAATATGTGAAGTTCGCACTTCTCTAGTTGAAGCTCGTTCAGTGAGTACCAGCGTGGGATCTGCAAATTGGAAATAGACAATTAATTCTCAAACCAGAGGCTCCACGCGGCACAATCGCTCTGAGAGAGTTTCTCGTCCCAGTCGAGACCCTTGCGCCATGAATTTTGGAACATAATGCGGCCTCTTACGACGATGGGCGCAAGGATGCCAAGTGGGTCGTAAATTCGCATGACGTGCGCTAGCACTTCACGCTTTGTGAGACTTTTGGGCAACACCTGTTCTTTGACACCGGTATTGAAGCCGATGGTGTCGGCAGCGGGTCTCCAAATGAGACCTAGTGTGCGAACAGGTGTCGCTAGGCTACCTAAGTCTACATCTAAACTATGGTTTGCTATCGTTGCTACTAGCAAACTCTCCTTCGGCAACAATGATAGTGCTTCGGGGTCGTTTGACACCCAACCGCGCATCTCAAACCCAGGTTCTTATGGACAGTGTAGATATCAGCAGCTAGGCGCGCTGCCTGCTCTATTGTATCTAGACTACCTATATAATCGTCCATATAATGATCCAGAACGATGGCTTTGGCTGCTTCGGGATAACTGTCCTGAAATTCGGTGGCATTTTTATTTTTAATATATAAAGCCGTAAAAGGACTAGATGGGGCACCGAAAATCATTGACGACATTCGATAGACTTTAATCGGTCCGGTAGGGTCGTCGCGCCACAAGAACCGCTGAGCATCGCGATCTTCATGCTTAATTTTTATTTGTGGAAACATTTCACGAATATCGGCGGTTAATACGACTCTACCTTCACGAAAAAGCAACAAAATTCCCAGAAGGGGTTGCAGTAGGTCTGGGCCCGTCAATAAAAACGAGTTTAGTGACGAGCCCTGCGACTTCGCCGCAGCGTCATGCACGACACGCAACTTACCTGGTTTATTCGGATTGACTACGCCGAAGTGAGGCAAGTACCAGACTATCGACTTGGCATCGCATACTTCTGTGCATAGTTCGGCGTAGTCCTTCCGAAGCATGTCGTGAATGTTCTGACGGTACCTTTGCGCGTAGACGGAGTCTTTCTTCGTTTTGCTCTCGAGATTTAAAAACCTAGACAAAGCAAGTTTATAACTGTCAGACACAAGTAATTTGTCTGACTTCCAGAGCAAACCTACTTCAAACCGACCATCGGGCAATCGACGAGCTGAGCGTTCAACTATATCAACGGCGCGGTCGTCGTCGGCACAGCGAGCGACGCGCTTAGAGATACCGATAGAGTCGAGCTTTTATATTATAACAATCCTGAAAAGTTAACAGTTTCAGAAAAATAAACAGTTGCCAAATGAATCATTTTACGAAAAGTCAGTTGGCAGTCTTGTACCGTGTGTTTTAAGCGAAACTTTTTTCCTCGCACGACGAAGATCTGGAATCAGCTTACTGCGGCAGCATTCCCGGAGCGTTACAACTTAGGGATCTTTCAAAACGAGCCTACCAATGCCTAAAAGGGTCGGCCGACCTGTGATTCCCCCCGTGTTGCGGTTGTCCATGGGCGACGGTGATCGCTCTCCATCAGGTGACCTGTCTGCTCGTTTGCCCCCTCTTATATATATAAAAAAAAAGTTTTTCGCCGAAACATTAGTAAACCGAGGTATCTATTATAGGTACATTGAGTTCGTGATTTCATTTCAACTAAGTATGAACATCCTAAATTTTATCAAACTAATTTTAAAAATTGAGTTCAATAATTATGCATTTATGCTGTCCAACATTAGCTGATTAAAAAACACTAAATTTGTATAACTATTTTTGTGTCACCTGTATTTTATAGCAAGTGAAATTATGGGAAACAAAAGGATCCGCCCGTGACCCCCTTTAAGCCGGTACTGTACGCTTAGTATAAGTTTTACTTCACCAAAATACTTCTCGATCGCGTTTACGTAAAAATTTCAATTCTATGGAAACATGGACGCGCGGCCACATGAATAAATACGGAGCAGAATAAAAAGTTCAAACAACGTCGCGCACGCATCACACTACTACACGCACAACATATGTGTGCGTGACCTGTCACAGACAGGACGGGAGAGGCGTGCACCGGCGCCCGCTCGGAGACAAACCGGTTTGAACTAGCTCAGTGAGTAGACAAAGTTCAGGTGTGTCGCTAGCGACGACGCGACCGTTTAGCGTTTAGCTACATAGTTCGGGTGTTCGGTTGTTTTTAAAGATGCCTACCTGTTGTAGTGTTTGTAGATATACAGATATTAGATATTTAGGTACTTGTTTGAATAAAATATTTTGATTTTTAATATATTTTTTACCGAGCGACAACCCTATGATAATAGGTAAGAATTTCGAGCACTGTTCGGAAGCTTTTCTTCTGCTCTGTATTTATTCATGTGGCGCGGCCGCGGAGGCGCTGTCCATGTTTCCCTAGTAATTGATTTTTTTACGTAAACGCGATCGAGAAGTATTTTGGTGAAGTAAAACTTATACTAAGCATCGTACCTCTACCATGTGTTTACACTAGTTCACAGTGACCGTACTAGCTAGCGACGGCGTAAATGATTTGTATGGAAAATTGTACTTCCGTAAGTGACCGCTAGAGGCGCTGTACAATTCCCCATACAAATAATTTACGCCGTCGCTAGCGAGTACGGTCACTTAAACTGGTGTAAACTCATGGTAGAGGTACAGCTCCCTATTTTTCCGATCGCGCGTACAAACGACAGAATCATTAGTAGCTCATTACTTAATGTAATTACAAAACAAACACAATATGCCGTCAGCACATAAATTATTTATCATGCCAGCACGCGAAGTACTTATGTTTGACAGGTTGCACCGTGTGGGCCACATAACGACCTGTTTTTTAGGAATCTGCTGTTACTGGTGAATAATTATAATTCTGAATGTTTTAAAAATGTAGCTCAGTCCATTGGGAGCCAATTTTGCCAGTTGCTGCTTTAGATCGATACAATACAATACAATACAAATAATTCTTTATTGAACACCAAGAATAATACAATGACATTGCAAAAATGAAAATTCAGGCAGACAATAGGACGTCTTACCGCTCAAAAGCGATCTCTTTGACAATCAATTACATACTGACACACAGTGCCGGCGTTACGACCACTGACACCCCGGGCAATAATATTGTGGCGCCCACTTAAGGAAATCTGCGGAAATCAAAATCGAGTGCCAGTGTGGCGGGGTAAGCATCCCACCCCCACCGATCGCCCCCTGAAATTTGGCGCCCTGGACCGTTGCCCCATCGCCGGCACTGCGGACACAATTCGAATTATTGTCACTTCAAAACTAAACCGGTTTTTATTTTTACATAAAGTTTATTTTTGAAATGACAATAATTCGAATCATGTCAGTATCGTTAAGGAGCGCAGTGTCAAGTAGAAGACAGTTTTAAAACACGTTCGCCGTTGTTCGGTAATAAACCTAAGTATATGTTCCCGTGTCGGGTTGTTAGCCATTGGGCAATGAATATCCATAATTAACTGGGACTATAGTGAAAAAGGGGTTAAGTCTGCAGAAATTAAACAGCAATTTTCTATTTTAGGTGTAAAGGGGGTTAAGTCGAAATCAGCTGTTCAACTTTTGCAGAATTAACCCCTTTTTCACTAGGACCACAATAGGGATGTTGACGCCATTTAAAAATAATTCGAAGACACGACTCCAGTAAAAAAACGCTGTATTTTATCCCTGAAAACTAGATTAATTTTCGATTAACTGCAAAATTAGATTTTTTGTTAAAACAAATAAATAGTAAGTTGATTGAGTTGGCGAACAGGTGACGTCATACGTTGCTATTGCCATTTAAACTCTATGGGAGAATTGTGTTTTGACAGCTCATAAAAAGTACGTCGTCAGTTGATTGGTGGTGCCAAGCCAACATCCCTATTGGGCAGAACGTCATTGATCGATGTCTAGGGTGCGGTCCAAGCAGTCTTCCCTGACGGATCCAGAAAAACCGCAGCTCTCATGGCTCGGCCACGACATCGCGCGTCCGCCGGCAGCGGCGAGCGTTTTCCCCGTTCATTGCGCGGCCGAGACGCTCGCCGCAGTGATTATCTGGCGGCACACGCAATGAACGGTGAAAACGCTCGCCGCTGCCCCCGGACGCGCGATATCGTGGCCGGGCCATTAGGCACTCGAAACTAAAGTATAAAGTGACTGACTATTGTCACATACTTTAAAATCTAATACGGATTGCTCCACGAGAAATTCAACACTTGTAATTACAACGTATTACTTAATGCTTGCTCAAGTAACGACATAGCAATATCTCTAATATATAAAAATATCGTGTCACAGTGTTTGATATGGAACTCCTCCGAAACTGCTTGACCGATTTTTATGAAATTTTTCCTCTATTTGGTAGGTCTCAGAATAGGTGGTAGGCTATTTTTTATACCCCTATTCTTCGGAGACGGAGTCGCGGGCAACAGCTAGTTAACATATGGAGCAATGATCTTCGTAAGGCGGCTGGCAGTATCCCCCGTGTTGCGGTTGTCCATGGGCGACGGTGATCGCTCTCCATCAGGTGACCTGTCTGCTCGTTTGCCCCCTCTTATATATATAAAAAAAAAGTTTTTCGCCGAAACATTAGTAAACCGAGGTATCTATTATAGGTACATTGAGTTCGTGATTTCATTTCAACTAAGTATGAACATCCTAAATTTTATCAAACTAATTTTAAAAATTGAGTTCAATAATTATGCATTTATGCTGTCCAACATTAGCTGATTAAAAAACACTAAATTTGTATAACTATTTTTGTGTCACCTGTATTTTATAGCAAGTGAAATTATGGGAAACAAAAGGATCCGCCCGTGACCCCCTTTAAGCCGGTACTGTACGCTTAGTATAAGTTTTACTTCACCAAAATACTTCTCGATCGCGTTTACGTAAAAATTTCAATTCTATGGAAACATGGACGCGCGGCCACATGAATAAATACGGAGCAGAATAAAAAGTTCAAACAACGTCGCGCACGCATCACACTACTACACGCACAACATATGTGTGCGTGACCTGTCACAGACAGGACGGGAGAGGCGTGCACCGGCGCCCGCTCGGAGACAAACCGGTTTGAACTAGCTCAGTGAGTAGACAAAGTTCAGGTGTGTCGCTAGCGACGACGCGACCGTTTAGCGTTTAGCTACATAGTTCGGGTGTTCGGTTGTTTTTAAAGATGCCTACCTGTTGTAGTGTTTGTAGATATACAGATATTAGATATTTAGGTACTTGTTTGAATAAAATATTTTGATTTTTAATATATTTTTTACCGAGCGACAACCCTATGATAATAGGTAAGAATTTCGAGCACTGTTCGGAAGCTTTTCTTCTGCTCTGTATTTATTCATGTGGCGCGGCCGCGGAGGCGCTGTCCATGTTTCCCTAGTAATTGATTTTTTTACGTAAACGCGATCGAGAAGTATTTTGGTGAAGTAAAACTTATACTAAGCATCGTACCTCTACCATGTGTTTACACTAGTTCACAGTGACCGTACTAGCTAGCGACGGCGTAAATGATTTGTATGGAAAATTGTACTTCCGTAAGTGACCGCTAGAGGCGCTGTACAATTCCCCATACAAATAATTTACGCCGTCGCTAGCGAGTACGGTCACTTAAACTGGTGTAAACTCATGGTAGAGGTACAGCTCCCTATTTTTCCGATCGCGCGTACAAACGACAGAATCATTAGTAGCTCATTACTTAATGTAATTACAAAACAAACACAATATGCCGTCAGCACATAAATTATTTATCATGCCAGCACGCGAAGTACTTATGTTTGACAGGTTGCACCGTGTGGGCCACATAACGACCTGTTTTTTAGGAATCTGCTGTTACTGGTGAATAATTATAATTCTGAATGTTTTAAAAATGTAGCTCAGTCCATTGGGAGCCAATTTTGCCAGTTGCTGCTTTAGATCGATACAATACAATACAATACAAATAATTCTTTATTGAACACCAAGAATAATACAATGACATTGCAAAAATGAAAATTCAGGCAGACAATAGGACGTCTTACCGCTCAAAAGCGATCTCTTTGACAATCAATTACATACTGACACACAGTGCCGGCGTTACGACCACTGACACCCCGGGCAATAATATTGTGGCGCCCACTTAAGGAAATCTGCGGAAATCAAAATCGAGTGCCAGTGTGGCGGGGTAAGCATCCCACCCCCACCGATCGCCCCCTGAAATTTGGCGCCCTGGACCGTTGCCCCATCGCCGGCACTGCGGACACAATTCGAATTATTGTCACTTCAAAACTAAACCGGTTTTTATTTTTACATAAAGTTTATTTTTGAAATGACAATAATTCGAATCATGTCAGTATCGTTAAGGAGCGCAGTGTCAAGTAGAAGACAGTTTTAAAACACGTTCGCCGTTGTTCGGTAATAAACCTAAGTATATGTTCCCGTGTCGGGTTGTTAGCCATTGGGCAATGAATATCCATAATTAACTGGGACTATAGTGAAAAAGGGGTTAAGTCTGCAGAAATTAAACAGCTATTTTCTATTTTAGGTGTAAAGGGGGTTAAGTCGAAATCAGCTGTTCAACTTTTGCAGAATTAACCCCTTTTTCACTAGGACCACAATAGGGATGTTGACGCCATTTAAAAATAATTCGAAGACACGACTCCAGTAAAAAAACGCTGTATTTTATCCCTGAAAACTAGATTAATTTTCGATTAACTGCAAAATTAGATTTTTTGTTAAAACAAATAAATAGTAAGTTGATTGAGTTGGCGAACAGGTGACGTCATACGTTGCTATTGCCATTTAAACTCTATGGGAGAATTGTGTTTTGACAGCTCATAAAAAGTACGTCGTCAGTTGATTGGTGGTGCCAAGCCAACATCCCTATTGGGCAGAACGTCATTGATCGATGTCTAGGGTGCGGTCCAAGCAGTCTTCCCTGACGGATCCAGAAAAACCGCAGCTCTCATGGCTCGGCCACGACATCGCGCGTCCGCCGGCAGCGGCGAGCGTTTTCCCCGTTCATTGCGCGGCCGAGACGCTCGCCGCAGTGATTATCTGGCGGCACACGCAATGAACGGTGAAAACGCTCGCCGCTGCCCCCGGACGCGCGATATCGTGGCCGGGCCATTAGGCACTCGAAACTAAAGTATAAAGTGACTGACTATTGTCACATACTTTAAAATCTAATACGGATTGCTCCACGAGAAATTCAACACTTGTAATTACAACGTATTACTTAATGCTTGCTCAAGTAACGACATAGCAATATCTCTAATATATAAAAATATCGTGTCACAGTGTTTGATATGGAACTCCTCCGAAACTGCTTGACCGATTTTTATGAAATTTTTCCTCTATTTGGTAGGTCTCAGAATAGGTGGTAGGCTATTTTTTATACCCCTATTCTTCGGAGACGGAGTCGCGGGCAACAGCTAGTTAACATATGGAGCAATGATCTTCGTAAGGCGGCTGGCAGTATCCCCCGTGTTGCGGTTGTCCATGGGCGACGGTGATCGCTCTCCATCAGGTGACCTGTCTGCTCGTTTGCCCCCTCTTATATATATAAAAAAAAAGTTTTTCGCCGAAACATTAGTAAACCGAGGTATCTATTATAGGTACATTGAGTTCGTGATTTCATTTCAACTAAGTATGAACATCCTAAATTTTATCAAACTAATTTTAAAAATTGAGTTCAATAATTATGCATTTATGCTGTCCAACATTAGCTGATTAAAAAACACTAAATTTGTATAACTATTTTTGTGTCACCTGTATTTTATAGCAAGTGAAATTATGGGAAACAAAAGGATCCGCCCGTGACCCCCTTTAAGCCGGTACTGTACGCTTAGTATAAGTTTTACTTCACCAAAATACTTCTCGATCGCGTTTACGTAAAAATTTCAATTCTATGGAAACATGGACGCGCGGCCACATGAATAAATACGGAGCAGAATAAAAAGTTCAAACAACGTCGCGCACGCATCACACTACTACACGCACAACATATGTGTGCGTGACCTGTCACAGACAGGACGGGAGAGGCGTGCACCGGCGCCCGCTCGGAGACAAACCGGTTTGAACTAGCTCAGTGAGTAGACAAAGTTCAGGTGTGTCGCTAGCGACGACGCGACCGTTTAGCGTTTAGCTACATAGTTCGGGTGTTCGGTTGTTTTTAAAGATGCCTACCTGTTGTAGTGTTTGTAGATATACAGATATTAGATATTTAGGTACTTGTTTGAATAAAATATTTTGATTTTTAATATATTTTTTACCGAGCGACAACCCTATGATAATAGGTAAGAATTTCGAGCACTGTTCGGAAGCTTTTCTTCTGCTCTGTATTTATTCATGTGGCGCGGCCGCGGAGGCGCTGTCCATGTTTCCCTAGTAATTGATTTTTTTACGTAAACGCGATCGAGAAGTATTTTGGTGAAGTAAAACTTATACTAAGCATCGTACCTCTACCATGTGTTTACACTAGTTCACAGTGACCGTACTAGCTAGCGACGGCGTAAATGATTTGTATGGAAAATTGTACTTCCGTAAGTGACCGCTAGAGGCGCTGTACAATTCCCCATACAAATAATTTACGCCGTCGCTAGCGAGTACGGTCACTTAAACTGGTGTAAACTCATGGTAGAGGTACAGCTCCCTATTTTTCCGATCGCGCGTACAAACGACAGAATCATTAGTAGCTCATTACTTAATGTAATTACAAAACAAACACAATATGCCGTCAGCACATAAATTATTTATCATGCCAGCACGCGAAGTACTTATGTTTGACAGGTTGCACCGTGTGGGCCACATAACGACCTGTTTTTTAGGAATCTGCTGTTACTGGTGAATAATTATAATTCTGAATGTTTTAAAAATGTAGCTCAGTCCATTGGGAGCCAATTTTGCCAGTTGCTGCTTTAGATCGATACAATACAATACAATACAAATAATTCTTTATTGAACACCACAATGACATTGCAAAAATGAAAATTCAGGCAGACAATAGGACGTCTTACCGCTCAAAAGCGATCTCTTTGACAATCAATTACATACTGACACACAGTGCCGGCGTTACGACCACTGACACCCCGGGCAATAATATTGTGGCGCCCACTTAAGGAAATCTGCGGAAATCAAAATCGAGTGCCAGTGTGGCGGGGTAAGCATCCCACCCCCACCGATCGCCCCCTGAAATTTGGCGCCCTGGACCGTTGCCCCATCGCCGGCACTGCGGACACAATTCGAATTATTGTCACTTCAAAACTAAACCGGTTTTTATTTTTACATAAAGTTTATTTTTGAAATGACAATAATTCGAATCATGTCAGTATCGTTAAGGAGCGCAGTGTCAAGTAGAAGACAGTTTTAAAACACGTTCGCCGTTGTTCGGTAATAAACCTAAGTATATGTTCCCGTGTCGGGTTGTTAGCCATTGGGCAATGAATATCCATAATTAACTGGGACTATAGTGAAAAAGGGGTTAAGTCTGCAGAAATTAAACAGCAATTTTCTATTTTAGGTGTAAAGGGGGTTAAGTCGAAATCAGCTGTTCAACTTTTGCAGAATTAACCCCTTTTTCACTAGGACCACAATAGGGATGTTGACGCCATTTAAAAATAATTCGAAGACACGACTCCAGTAAAAAAACGCTGTATTTTATCCCTGAAAACTAGATTAATTTTCGATTAACTGCAAAATTAGATTTTTTGTTAAAACAAATAAATAGTAAGTTGATTGAGTTGGCGAACAGGTGACGTCATACGTTGCTATTGCCATTTAAACTCTATGGGAGAATTGTGTTTTGACAGCTCATAAAAAGTACGTCGTCAGTTGATTGGTGGTGCCAAGCCAACATCCCTATTGGGCAGAACGTCATTGATCGATGTCTAGGGTGCGGTCCAAGCAGTCTTCCCTGACGGATCCAGAAAAACCGCAGCTCTCATGGCTCGGCCACGACATCGCGCGTCCGCCGGCAGCGGCGAGCGTTTTCCCCGTTCATTGCGCGGCCGAGACGCTCGCCGCAGTGATTATCTGGCGGCACACGCAATGAACGGTGAAAACGGTCGCCGCTGCCCCCGGACGCGCGATATCGTGGCCGGGCCATTAGGCACTCGAAACTAAAGTATAAAGTGACTGACTATTGTCACATACTTTAAAATCTAATACGGATTGCTCCACGAGAAATTCAACACTTGTAATTACAACGTATTACTTAATGCTTGCTCAAGTAACGACATAGCAATATCTCTAATATATAAAAATATCGTGTCACAGTGTTTGATATGGAACTCCTCCGAAACTGCTTGACCGATTTTTATGAAATTTTTCCTCTATTTGGTAGGTCTCAGAATAGGTGGTAGGCTATTTTTTATACCCCTATTCTTCGGAGACGGAGTCGCGGGCAACAGCTAGTTAACATATGGAGCAATGATCTTCGTAAGGCGGCTGGCAGTATAGGCTGATGATGATGATAATAACCATAGAGTACTTGTAATTCGATTTAATCTAATTAGTAACGCGTTTAACGGTAAACTCATTAAAACCTTTGTTTTAAGATGCTTCCGTTGGTTGGTGTCAATTCGCTGATGTCCCTTCTGCTACAGGTATACCTACGTGTTAAATTGTGCGTGAGAGTGAAATCGGGTATTGTTAACATACCTAAATAATAAAAAGGTACGTTCAACAAATCTATCGCACATTTTATCTTATACACGTTCTATCACGGTGTAAAGCCTTCATGACATGCTGTAGTGAGTTTAGTTAGTTTAGTTTGAACGAGAAACTTCTAATTCTAAATCTAAAATCTAATCTAATCTGTGCTTAGAAAAGCAAACAAAATTGCATTTATCAGAAGCTCGGATACCAAATAAGTTGAATAAACGAATCAAGTCGGACACAGGTTGGTTAGCACCTTTCTTTTGCATAAATCTACATGTTTCTATCTAGCGTTTTTGTGTATCTCTTATGTATTCATCAGTGAATCTAAAAGTGTTCTTTTTGATTTCATTTAATTTTAAGGGTAGGTACATTCAACAGGTCAAATGAAGTTAATTTATTTAAGACACTGGTCATAATTAATTCTTATTTTTATCACGTTCATGGACAAAGTCAAAGTGAAACTTCTTTATTCAATACTAGCCCGCCCCGGCTTCGCACGACTGCAATTATATATGTATTATACATATAAACCTTCATCTTGAATCACTCTATCTATTAAAAAAACCGCATCAAAATCTGTTGCGTAGTTTTAAAGATCTAAGCATACATAGGGACAGACAGACGGGAAGCGACTTTGTTTTGTACTAAGTATGTAGTGATAGGCATCAATTGATGCTCCTATGAACGTCGAAGGATCTACCACCGGTTTGGAAAAACCCTGTTGAGAAAATTCCGGCAAGAAATTCTAAAAGTTATATTTTTTTCAAACAGACATTGTTAATAAATTAAATACATCTAAAGTATTTTAATACAACTAAGTTTTTTAACACGGTAGATACGCTATTTGGGTGATTCTTCAAGGTCGTTGATTTTTGTTTTATTCCTCTGTCGTATTTTTTTTTACTTAGTACAGAAAAAATCATGCTCCCATGAAAATAGATTTGTTCAGTAACATAAATTTATGGTACTGAACAAATCTATATTCATGGGAGCATGATTTTTTCTGTACTAAGTAAAAAAAAATACGACAGAGGAATAAAACAAAAATCACGACCTTGAAGAATCACCCATTTGAGGCTACAGATCGCAAATGCAGGTCGGAATTATTTCCAAACATCCCTCTCCATGATATAGTTATTAATTTTATAGTACGCTTTAGATATTAATGTTTTCTTCAGAATGGATTTGAATTTTGTATCCGTTTAGCCAGTTATTGTTTTCGGAATTTTATTATAAAAATGTATGCAATTTCCCAGAAACGTCTTCTTGGTTTTAGCCAGTCTGTAAGATGGAACATTAGGCTTCCCTGTATTTCTAAAGCTACTAGCCTTTGGCTTAACGACGTTAGTGGGGAAATCACATGTATTTTCTTACATACTATAAAAATAATAAATAAAAATAAATATCACGGGACATTTCACACCAATTGACCTAGTCCCAAAGTAAGCTAAGCAAAGGTTGTGTTATGGGTACTAAGCAACGGATAAACATACTTATATAGATAGATACATACTTAAATACATATTAAATACCCAAGACCCGAGAACAAACATTCGTATTTTTCATACAAATATCTGCCCCGACACGGGAATCGAACCCGGGACCTCAAGCTTCGTAGTCAGGTTCTCTAACCACTAGGCCATCTGGTCGTCTAAACCATATATTCATAATATATGTAAGAAAAAACATGTGATTTGAAATATAAAACGACGCCAGGGTTAGAATACCTATTTCCTTAAAAAAAGATGTTAAAGAATCGGATACTAAATTAGGATGTCACACAATTAGACATCGTCAGGGACTAAATTCAGGAACGCGCCTTCACTGGTTTAGTTAGCGGTAATTCAATCGTTTGGGTGGGGTTTGGTTTGAACTGCTATTCAGGAACGCCAAAAATCACTGGTTTGCGAGAGGTTTGGGCTGAGTTTGGGATTAGCCTTATTTATTTGTTTATTTATTTACAACGCGAGTTAACAGGAAAATAAGGCTCATCTCAAGCTCAACCCATTCTAATCCTCTCCCAAACGATTGAATTACTCGCAAACCGTGTTGGGCCGTTCCTGAATTTAGCCCCAGCCACCCACCCATTGCTCAAGCTTTATCACACTCCATGAATATGTATCGGCGCATAGAATGTAGATCTTTTGTCAGTCAGTTTTCATTTCACTTTCACTGCGCCCGCGCTGTGTCAAGGTCGCGCGTCTCGACCAATCGGCGGCGAGAGCGGCCGCTCTGCTTTTTTTTTCAATCCTGGAATTCTAGACGCCTTTCGACGCAAGGACGTTCAACATATGTAAACTTATTACCTAAAGTATATATATACTTAGCTATATATATATAGCTCCCCCCCTGGCCGATTTCAGCTATCTACGGCTATCGGCGGGTGTTTCTATTGGTTCATTACCTAAAGTATACAATTTATGAACATGTGTGTGAGTGAATTTGTTTTTTGCTGGCTTAAATATGACCTCTATCTATAAGAACCAATTTCCGCAACCTTGACCAGGTCGTCGCTCCATCTTGTTGGAGGCCTACCTTCCTGCGTACTACTGCCCCACATACCCTCTGTTTCCCCTAACAGAGACAAATGCATAACCCCGGCGCCACACATATTACAAATGTTTGAACACAGTTATTTGATCACATGTGTAGCACCGGTATTTGCTTATTTGTTCAATAGAACAACCATACAATCAACCACAGATCAAATATGTGTTAAAATATGTGTTGAAACATTTGTAATATGTGTGGCGCCGGGGTAAGGTGCATTTTCCGCACCATAAAAAAAAGGAAAAAAATCTGTTTGTCCTAATGTTCACGATTTTTACACACCGATAATCTAACTTATCGAAAAACCTTTTTGCTCAAACTAATATAAAATAAATAGTATTCGCCATTAGGTTGAGCGAACTTAACAAAGGCTCGGCAAGGCCGTTCAAGTCCGGTTGTCCGTCTGTCCGTGCGTCAGGCACGATATCCGATAGCATAATTGTTTTAACTGCTATAGGATATAGGATATACTTAAATTGTTTGGATTAGTGAGACGGTAATCTACGCGAGACCGTTCCGCTTTATTGAATACATTATATTGGCTATTTTTAGGGTTCCGTACCCAAAGGGTAAATAACGGGACTGTCTGTTTGTCTGTCTGTCCGTCTGTCACCAGGCTGTATCTCATGAACCGTGATAGCTAGACAGTTGAAATTTTCACAGATGATACAATATTTTGGATACCGCTATAACAACAAATAATAAAAAACAGAATAAAATAAATATTTAAGGGGGCTCCCAGGTACAAATAACGTGATATTTTGCTGTTTTTATAGATAATGGTACGAAACCCTTCGTGCGCGAGTCTGACTCGCACTTGTTTTATAACATCTTATATTACGTTGTTGACGTATTGGTAAAGTACACATTTTTATCCGAATGCCGAAGGAGGGTTATTTGGCAAAACTCCTGGTAGCCTAAGGCTGCGTTTCCACCAGAGATGTGCGAGGATGCGTTGCGAGGGATGTGTGTGTCATGAACCAATAGAAACACTTAATTTAAAAGGTCCTAAGTGAATGAAGTGTTTCTATTGGTTCATCCTCGCACATCTCTGGTGGAAACGCAGCCTTATAGGCTGATCTGGGTTTGATCTATAGGTACCTACTATTGCCTCTCAAGCGGAGGGTATACTTTGTCTAATTTAGAATGACGCGCCCTACCACCGCATTTACGTACAGGGGCTAAATTGGTATCGGTAGCGGTAGGTAATTCAATCGTTGGGTTGAGTCTGGTTTGAACTGCTATTCAGGAATTTCAGGAACGCCAAAAATCATTGGATTCCGAGAGGTTTGGGCTGAGTTTGTGATGAGCCTTATTTATTTGTTTATTTATTTATTTATATACAGGGTTATTTTTAATTCACTAGCATCCTTTTAACCCTAAACTCCTACCACTTAAACAAATGTTTTTTGTTTTACCGCTTTTGTCATAGTGTCATCATCATCATCTCAGCCTATATTCGTCCCACGGCAGGGCACAGGCCTCCTCTCAGAATAAGAGGGCTTGGAACATAGTTTCCACGCGGGCTTAAGTTGGATTGTGAACGCCAATAAATTTCTTTGGAGGTGTGTGTAGGTTTCTTCACGATGTTTCCCTTTATCGTAAAGCTCATCGCGAATTTCAAATGTAACTTCAAACATAGTCAAACCCAGTATAGAGCCTATCTAAGCTAAAATGACGCGCGCCCCTTTACTGAAACAGTTGATTTTGATGTGTACGTACAAATATTAATTACGACTTTTCATCTGTTTGGGAGCGACGAATACTCCGTGAGCAGTGAGCAACATCACGATCGGCAAATCGCATGAAAAATACTGGGGCTGAATTCAGGAACGGCCCAACACGGTTTGCGAGCGGTAATTCAATCGTTTGGGAGAGGATAGGAATGGGTTGAGCTTGGGATGAGCCTTATTTTCCTGTTAATTCGCTGTGTACAGGGTTATTTTTAATTCACTGACATCCTCTTAACCCTGAATTCCTATCACTCAAACAAATGTTTTTTGTTTTACGACTTTTTAAAATGAAGTACTTTTTTTCCCATACGAATACACAGAGTAGCGTAAAAATAAGAGGTAAATCTCAAATTTTCAAAACGTTATTACACCAAAAATATTAAGTTTTAAATCTAAAATGCCCAGCACTTGGCTTTGCGGAGGGATGTGGCGTCTCTCTGTATATTATACCGTATCTATCATGGGGAGTGTTCTGACGAACTGTTCGAATTGCTGCCTGCGGCTAAATTCCACTACCGCACTTCGAGGAACCGTTTGTCTTTCCATCCTCACCATCTTGATGATTGGCATTCTAGTACCGTGCGTTTTAAGCGAAACTTCTTTCCTCGCACGACAAAGATCTGGAAACAGCTCTCTGCGGCAGCATTCCCGGAGCGTTACAACTTAGGGATCTTTAAAAAACGAGCCTACCAATTCCTAAAAGGGTCGGCAACGCACCTGTGATGCCCCCCGTGTTACGGGTGTCCATGGGCGACGGTGATCGCTTTCCATCAGGTGACCCGTCTGCTCGTTTGCCACCTCTTATATAAAAAAAAAAAAGCACACATCCGTTGGCAAACAAGACGTACGTTCAACGGAACGATTTGGGAACGATACATACGTCTATACACCGTGAAATTTTAGTAATTATAAATCGATTGTACAATCGAAACTAAATCACCTTGTTTCGGGAAAACAACCACTAAAATTTCACGGTGTATGTGTCGCATAGACGTTGCCGTCGTGACGGATGATAGAGCAGCAAGATAAAAATAATGTAATTCCATGATGACTGAACATATCTAACAGTTCTGTTACCGTCATGATTAATCGATTAATCATTTGATTAGTACAGTTCGCGTGGGAAGCGCATTGGACCGCAAATAAGATCGAGTCATTTCGACAGCTGATTGATTTCGGATAAAAAATCATAAGGCTTTGGTTTTACAATAAAATAAATCGATTATGAACCCGGAATACGAAATGACTATGTAAATACAATTAAATGCAATCAAGAATTTGAAATTAGCGTTCATGGATTTTCCTACAAAAAAAATGAAGATCACGATTGCTGATGATTTATTACCCTTTATTAAGCAAAATAAAAATAAAACTAATTTCTGGCCACTGTAAAATTGCCACTGCCTTGGGAAATTTTTAATTGTCACAAAAACAAAAAGAATACTTATCAATAAAAAATGTATTACGTAGGTATCATTAAAAACTGTTAGGTACCTCAGTATTCAGTATTCAGTCATTTATTGCTTTAAAGAATTCCATGCAATACAATATAGTTCAATTCAGCTTAGAGAACCTCACCTTCCATTAGGTACACATAAACGCGAAATTGAATCAAAACCAAAACGTTTATTTTGTGAGATTCTCGTTTTTTTACATATCTTTTATTTTATACTAACAGCGCTTTCGGAAAAATCACAGTTGCCAAGAAGAATGCGTTGCAAGAAACTCGGCAGAATTTTCCTAAGTCAAAAATATTCTAGGAATTAAGAAAATTTGTAATTTATAATCGATGAAACCAGATTACTGCTAAAGATATTATAGGAACTGAATATTTTATAAGTACTTACATCATTTTCGGTGAAATGAAATTCGATGAAAAATTTGTTTACGATTCAAGGGGATACCGTATAAGTTAGTTAAGTACCTCAAAACATAGAAAGGAATTTAGTATTATTTCTTATTTCTATTCTCTGAGTTATATACCTCAAAACAAAACTCAAAACATCTAATCAAAACATCTTACAGCTCATACTCTCTTACCGATCATGATAAAATTGAATAAACTTGTTAAGTAGGTTAGTAAAACTTCTTATCTACGAAACATTGATCTACTTTTAAAATAACCATTTAATTTAACCTTAAAATAAAGTTTCCTACTAATAAGCTTTTACGACCTAAAAGCCATATTCTCAAATCCATGAGACATGTGATATCATTAATGTAGATCGGATTAATATTACGTAAAGCGATAGTAACTGTTCAAGGCCGTACAAGTATGGATTGGCCGACGTTTTTTACATGACAGTAAAAAACCGAGCAAGCGTGAGTTATACTCGTGCACGACGGGTTCTATCTAACTTATATATTTAGAGGAAACAATGTGTTAGGAGAAAGCATTTAAAAGCACACGATGATTTTTTATTCATCCAAATTTCAATATGTCATTCAGTATCGTTATTAGAATTACCTGCAAGCAAAGTAATATATATATATATATATTATATTTAGTAGGTATGTAGTAACGACCACATAATAATACGTTCTTTAGATTAAGTTTGAAAATATTAACAATATGACATATTCTAAATATTGTGTTGTTCTAAAAAATTCGTCAAATCGTGTGGCATTACTAAGGACAAGTAAAAATACAAAATATTGATAATTCAATGAATAATGGTTAGGCAAACTTCTATTTTCGATACCGAAACATATAAATCATTACGAAGGTGGCTGAAAAAAAGTTGCTTAAAATGAGTGACAGTGAGAGTGAGTGCTTAGAATGAGAATAGCTCTTAATATTTTGAAATCATTTTCATAACTAAATTATTGCATGGACATATTTAATGTTACTGTTCGTTATTGTTATTAAGTATTAGGTATACATTTAAAAATCAATTCTAATTATGGCATTGAATTGTTATTCTTAGCTAGCCACTTCATTGTATTTTTATTTTTATCCTTCGAGACGATCTTTTGTGATCTTTTCTGATCTGTGTTTATAACGTATTTTTTTGTAAGATAATAAATATAATATACTAGCTGCTGCCCGCAACTCCGTCTGCGAAGAATAGGGATATAAAATATAGCCTACAACGTATTTTCAGATACCGAATACAGTGAAAAAAGTTTCATAAAAATC
Source organism: Archips crataeganus (assembly GCA_947859365.1). Taxonomy (NCBI): domain Eukaryota; kingdom Metazoa; phylum Arthropoda; class Insecta; order Lepidoptera; family Tortricidae; genus Archips; species Archips crataeganus. The sequence continues at coordinate 1,648,366 of OX402053.1, read as the reverse complement.
GGTCAAGCCGTTTCAGAGGAGATCGACACGAGATTTTTATATATTAGATTTGCCATTGGTTCCGTTGACCTCACAGATACGGAACCCTAAAAACTCTTTGCAGCCAAATCACCTTGTCGTTACATATTGGGTTATTTTACAGTTACGGAAGATAACTAAGCAACGTTTTGGTCCGTTACTCGAATATTGTGAACCTTTACAAATTCTTTTACTCGCTACCTTTTGTATAATGACAATACTCGGGGTATAGGCATTGTCGCAACAAAATTAAGCCTTTGGTGAACGCGATTGGAGCGTTATTTCTTGGGAAAAAATAAAATTGCCACCATAATATTTCCGAACTTCGCTCGCATTAACGAATTCACTGCCGGGATCGCATATATGCGTTTCGACTTTCGCCTAATGCCGCTGCCATGGTTTGGCAGCCATTTGAACGCACATGTGCGTTTGTGGCACCTGAAGAAGTCTCGAGTTTGTATGTCGCAATTTAGTTAGTTTAAGTTTAAATTTTAGTTTTTTTTTTAATCTTGTTGATGATTGTTCTACTTACCTCGAATTGTTGCCTTACGCGGATTTCCTTAAAAAACTCTAACACTAAGCATCTTTCTTTTTTTTTATGGTATAGGGGGCAAACGAGCAAACGGATCGCCTGATGGTAAACGATTACCGTCGCCCATGGACACCTGCGACACCAGAAGAGTCACAAGGGTGTTGCCGGCCTTTTAGGTAGGAATACGCTCTTTTTTTGAAAGCTTGAAGGCCATATCGGTCCGGGAATACCGCAGCAGGTAGGTAGGTACTTCATTCCAGAGCTTTTTCTAGAAGCTGTAGTAAGTATATCAAAGTCTTAATCCACAAAAGTAAGAACAGCTGGCATGAATGAATGGAACGAAAGTAATGAATGTCACTGTGAGAGTCGTTCATATAGGTACACGATGATTTTAAAACGGTGATCAGGAACCAATTTTTAGGGTTCCGGAGCCAAAATTGCAAAACGGAACCCTTATAGTTTCGTCATGTCTGCACATTGCACACACAGACATTATCATTCAAGTCGTGGTGGCCTAGTTGTTTGACCTATGGTCTCTCAAGCAGATAATCGTGGGTTCAAATCCCGGCTCGCACCTCTGAGTTTTTCGGAATTTATGTGCGAAATTGCATTTGTAATTTAACATGAGCTTTACGGTGGAGGAAAACATCGTGAGGAAACCTGCATGCACCTGCGAAGGAATTCAATGGTGTGAACATATGGCCCAAGCCCTCTCATTCTAAGAGGAGGCCTGTGCCCTGCAGTTGGACGTAGGCTGGGGTGATGATGATGATGATGACATTATCATTCACTCATTCAATCCATTCCTGTCACAAAAGTGAATCGACTATATTATACCTATACACACGTACAGTGCACACTCTGTGAAACCTGTTTATATCTTACCTTACCCCTCATCAAAATTCGTACGGTGAAATTCTCTATTCTAATCCGTTTTCCCGCCAAAGCTGCTGTCACTTTAGAATACTTTAAGAATGTAATCGAGGTAATGGTATTGATTATTCAGCCAGCACATTGTTACGCGTTCAAAAACAGAGACGCTTCTATCCGCGGGCTGCATCTCAATTTTAAATACGCCTAATACTTATCTGCCGCTAACAACACACATTGTCTACCTTAAAATGTACACAACAAAGGTGAATGTAGATGTATTTTTTAAAATTGTAATTGTATGTCAAAATCAGTGTTGCCACAATGTTTTGGTCGTTCCAGATGTGTCAAGGACCGTTTTGTAAAAAGACTCTCTTTCAATACAAATCCTTATATGAGAATGTAAATTGGCGTGTTATTTGAAATTACAGTGATTCGTCTTTGTTTGATAACAAGCGTTAACCCGCGGTTTCGCCCACGTTGGAAGTACATACACACTGTGAAACAATTTTACAATGTTAGAGTTTGCCTAGAAATTAAACTTCAATGACCCTAAATGTGTGACGTAGTTTATGGACCTGGTTAAGGTTGCGGGATCGCGTTGGATGCGGATGGCATGGGACTGATCTGTTTAGCGAGCCTTGGGGGAGGCCTATGTTCAGCAGTGGACGTTTTTCGGCTAAAATTGGGACGACCGGATAGCCCAGTGGTTAGAGAAACTGACTATGAAACTTGTGGTCCCGGGTTCGATTCCCGGTCGGGGCAGATATTTGTGTGAAAAATGCGAATAATTTATCTCGAGTCTTGGATGTTTAATATGTATTTAAGTATGTATTGATCTATACAGGGTAATTTTTAATCAGTGCACAAATTTTGATACGTGATTCAGTATCGTTGATATAGGTCACGATTATCTGTTCAAGATTATTTTTTTAAAATATTGAAATTTGAGTTGTTCATAGTAATTCATCTAATAATTGGTCGAGTTACTATGAAAAACAAAAAAAAATCAGTGATTAATACTATAACGAAAAATACTGAAATTTGTTATTTTAACGACACTGAATCAAATGAAATGAAATGAAATGAAAAAATTTATTTCGCACACACATAAATAAAAAATAAATAAATAAAAAAACAACTATTAAGACAATACAATTTTAAAATATAAAATAAAAAAAAAAATAATATATGAAAAAAGTGTACGAAAAAGGTCCCGCCTCAGCATAAATGCGGACTCCTGGGGTGGAGCCAGCGCTGGTCTTCCGGCGAAACCATTTTTATCGGTCACAGAAACCCTGCCGCGCAACACGGCCTTACGCGGTATGCTGAACGCAGCCGTTGCAATTGCATCGAGCAGCGCTCTCTGGCGGCAAACAGAACAAACGACCGATACATAACCTAAAAAAGACCGTGCGCACGACATGGTTCCTGTGATTGAGGAGAGATTGAATCACATAATAAAATTTGTGCACTCATTAAAAAATTACCCTGTATAAGTATGTTTATCCGTTGTGTAATACCCATAGTACCTACAAGCTTTGCTTATTTTGGGACTAGGTCAATTGGTGTCAAACCGTCCCATGATTATTTATAATTATTTGAAATGGTGATGATGATGATGAATTTATGTACGATCGGCCCAAGCACCAGCTTACCAGTTTCAAAACAAATTTGCTTGCAGCCGTTGAAGTTCATTGGTATGGATTGGTATGGTCAGATGTCTAGCCACTGCACGCAAACTGGGCCTTTACCCTTTCAACGCCACGCCTCGACAAAACGTAAACCTGCTTTAAATCTTATGTCATTGTGTCAAGATCACTTTGACACTGTACTCTGTGACACCTATATGTGTCGTTGGCGTTGAAAGGGTTAAGGTGTCAAGCCGGCGTCTGGGCCGATTGTACGGCCCCCAAGTCACCACCACCCATGAATGCTTAAATAATAAATAAAATAAATAAATAAATATTAGGGGACAATCTTACACAAATCGACCTAGTCCCAAACTAAGCAAAGCTTGTACTATGGGTACTAGACGACGATAAACATACTTATATAGATAAATAAATACTTAAATACATAGAAAACATCCATAACTCAGGAACAAATATTCGTGCTCATCACACAAATAAATGCCCTTACCGGGATTTGAACCTCTTGCTTCGTAGGCAGGGTCACTACCAACTAGGCTAAAGTGGTCGTTAAGTGGCTTGCAAAAAAACTACGAATAAAACACTAAACAATGGTGACAAACGTGGCATATAATGTCCGAGGAACCCCCGTCCCGGTTGTGCTTAAACTTGAGGTAGAGGCTCCGCAGAAGGAGCATCATGCCGAAGAGGAAGCCGGTCCAGATGGCCACCTGGCCCAGCTGCACGTTGTACGGGTCCCAGGTGTTGCGGCCGGTGGTCTTGAAGTATAGCTTCCTCTTTATCCTGTACAGCCTGCCTCTTGGACGGAAGACAAACATTTGGTCGTTCGCATATTTTCATCTGGAACAATACAATACAGTACCGCACCTCGAAACCAGACGATCAGATGGCCGAGTGGTTAGAGAACCGACTACGAAGCTTGAGGTTCCGGGTTCGATTTCCGTGTCGGGGCAGTTATTTGTATGAAAAATACGAATTTGGGACTAGGTCAATTGGTGTGAATTGTCCCATGATATTTATTTATTTATTATTTATTTAAAGGAAAAAGCGGAATCCTTATAGGATCACTTTGTTGTCCGTCCGTCCGTCCGTCCGTCTGTCAAGACCCTTTTCCTCAGGAACGCGTGGAGGTATCATGCTGAAATTTATAGGTATCAAATACTCAAGTCTACTGTCCCTTGGAGCTGTGAAAAAATCAAACTTCTAAGCCAACGCAATCAAAAGATACAGCCATTTATGCCGCAAATTTTCGACACTCGCAAGGGAATCAAAACCTACAGGGTACTTCCCGTAAACTCAGAACTCTGAAGTCAAGTTGACCCGACCTTTCTTCAAGACGATCCTAATCTAATCATGACAATAATAATACAGTACAATGACTCTTTATTGAACATGTAAAGTCAAACTCAACTTCAAAATATCTTTATTAAGTTTAGGCCATCACAGGCCTCTCAGAATGGGAACTTCTTAGGAACTTCACACATACCATTGAATTTCTTCTCAGGTGTGTACAAGCTGCCTCACCATGTTTTCCTTCATGATTTCGCGCATATTCCGAAAAACTCAGTGGTCTGGAGCCCAGGCCGTTCAAGTGGCTCTAACATAACGCGCGAATGGCGGCAGCGGCGAGCGTTTTCAGTTCATTGCGTATACCGGCAGATAATCACTCAGCGACTCGGCCGCGCAATGAACGGAGAAAACGCTCGCTGCTGCCGCCGGTCGCGCCATGTCGTGACCGGGCCATAAAGGTATAAAAATAATACTCGCAATGACCTTACTTCACCAGCACCAACACCGCTGTATGACAACGGCGTACAGCGTCCGGACGACGACGACGGTTATCACCAGGGCGCCCGTCCCCGCCGTGAACCTGCCCACCACCGCGTTACCCGTCCAGCTCTTTGCGCACAAACCTGTTCACATCAAAAACATCTATCATCATGATACTTGACTGTTGGCCGATGGGGCGAAAAGGTTCTCGAGTGGCGTCCACGGACTGAAAGACGTAGTTTAGGTAGGCCTGTAAGAAGTGGCGTAGTTAGGCCACAGAATAAGTACACAGAGTAAGTAAGTATAATAGTACTAACGTACAGAAGGATCACTCTCAAACAAAAGTCAACTTTAGGTATAAAAACTTGTCTATTCTTACTGCTTGCATGCGAAATTGAAACTTATCGTGTATTCCGTTGGGCACCGCTGATCCGAAACCAAGGGCACAGGGTTCCGACTCGCCGATGTTTGGTAGGTATAAAAATCAAGAAAGATAACAGTGTGTATTAATTCAGTAAACCACCTTTAGTAAGTAAGTAAGTTATTTATAAGATCGTTTAGAAATTACTGTTTGTTGCAAAAATCACAAAAAAAAAGATTCTTAATTACGCGCGACGCGGCTAGCGTGCGAACTGAAGGCCAAATTGACAACCTGCTGCCATACTCCGCCCGGGCGGAGCGCCGGCAGAACATACCTAAACTGCGGAGTGAACCCCCCCTGGTTAGGCGTGGGCCAAGGGGGCGGTCGCCCGCGACCTCGCAGTCTGAGGACCCGTAAGTACTTTAATGTGTGGTGCGCCAGAGTAGGCTTCACAACAATTATATTCTTTTTTTCTTTTTGTTGTATAATTAATTTAAATAGTAAGTAATATTTTGTTCTCGATCCTCTGGGCTGTGGCAGAATATCAGTGTTTTACTCCTATGAGCAATGTTTGACCACTGAGCCACGGCCCTTTTGCACTACTGCAGCGCATACAGACAATATAAAATGTTTTACTTTTAAGTTTATACTGATTTCTGTATTTTTGTTAATCTTGATTGTATGTGTTTGCAGTACCAAATAAACGTCTTTATCTATCTATCTATCTATATCTTGCCCACACAAGATTTAGGTCCTGCACCACCAGGAGTCGATCTCGGGAGAGAAAGTAAAGTGGTCTCGCTGATGCGCCTTCGTCCACGTCTATATTAGTCCACGCTACGCCACTACCTACAAGATGGAGCGGCGTCCTGGTTAAAGTTGCGGGAACGCTTTAGATGATGATTCTTTAGCCGAAAGACCACTGCTGAACATGCCTCCCCCAAGGTTCACCCAACAGACCGGTCCTGGGTCATGCGCATGAGCTCCAAAAAAAGGTTTAAGCGACGCCAATTTAATCTAAGGTCACAAGTCACCAACAGTAAATTCGATACGATTCGACGTTCGAAATTTATCTTTTATCCTAAACAAGTTATACACAAAAGTTTCAAGTTTCTTCTTAGAAGAACATAATTGTTCAATAAAAAGCAAACTACAGTCCAATTTATGACCCACTTCAACGTAGTATCCGTAGTTTATAAACTCAAAGCAGAGCAGCTAAGTGGTTCAATTTGTTTTACCTTTCAGTATATACTCGTCCACGAAATCCTTAGTTGCCAATAGTGTTCTTTGTACTGTGCTAAAAACTATAGTTATTGTTGTATGTAATGCTCCTTCTGCGCCATAATTCATGTTTTCATTTTGTTAGGTATTTTATTTTGGTTGCTGATTTGGTGCTATATTTTTGATGGAGTTGACATAAGTTGTTGATGGTTTTATTACTTTTAATGGCTCAGTCAGAGGGGCGTAGTCAGTGGACAGTGTTAAAGGAACCTTAGTAGAGTTATTTAAAAAAGTTTGGCGGGATCCGTGAGAAAGTAGGTGTGATATTGGTGTGATACGATTAGAGAATGAACTTTGAAGAATAGGGATGTTGACACCACCTGACACCACCAATCAACTGAGGTACTTTTTATGAGCTGTCAAAACACAATTTTCCCATAGAGTTTGAACGGCAATAGTAACTTATACATACATACATACATATAATCACGCTTCTTTCCCGTAGGGGTAGGCAGAGACCATTTCTTTCCACTTGCTACGATCCTTACATACTTGTTTCGCTTCGTCCACTTTCATTATTCCCTTCATACATGCTCTTCGGTTTAGGGTACTCTTGACCTGGCCTTTTTTCAAGACGTCCCTGATTTGGTCTCGAAACGTCCGCCTAGGTCTACCCCTTCCAACACTTTCATTCACACTCGCCTTATACACTTTTTTCGTCAATCGTTCTTCATTCATTCTCTCCCCTTGCCCCCTTGCCCTTGGCCCCTTGCTCATATCATTAACCTTTCGTTTGGTCAAGGCATTTTCCCTGATCAGCTGAAACTGTCATCAGTTAGGTCTCTGTTTAAAAAGGGTGATCGCAGTAATCCAGATAACTATAGGCCCATTACAATTGTCCCCGTCATATCTAAGGTCTTTGAGAAGGCCATGCACGCCAGATTCATAGATTTTTTGGATAGGAAAAAAATACTGCATAAGGACCAATATGGTTTTAGGAGAGGGCGATCAACTGAATTGGCATGTTTTAATTTTGTCGAATGCCTTACTAAGGCTATCAATAGCAAGTTGCCAGTAATGTCAATTTTTCTTGACCAGAGTAAGGCTTTTGATTGTGTTGATCACCGAATACTTCTTTCAAAGCGTGCTTCGTATGGAATACGAGGTCTTGCATTAGACTGGATCGAGAGTTATTTGGGAAACAGACGGCAGAGTACTGAAATCTCAAAGACTGCTGTCATTGGTAATAGTATCTTAAGAAATGTGTACAAATCGCAATTTCGCGAAAATAGATCGGGTGTACCTCAGGGTAGCAATTTAGGTCCGTTGTTGTTCCTGTTGTACATTAATGATCTTCCACTTGCTTTGACACATAAATGTATATTATTTGCTGATGACACAACAGTAATAGTTCAAGGTGATGATAAAAACACGTACGAAGCTATTATAAACAAGGCTTTTTTTGACATAAATAATTGGACAAAGAACAATAATCTCAATATAAATCTAACTAAAACTACATTTATGCAATTTCATTCATATCATACACAATCAATTCAATTTAATGTCAATTATGATAATACTTCTTTAGATGAAACCAGTATAATTAAATTCTTGGGTTTACATATAGATAAACATCTAAGCTGGAAAGGTCACATTGACTCGGTGTGTTCTAGACTGGATAGGTTCGTCTTTGCACTGAGGAGACTCAGGAACACAGTCTCAACTGAGGCTGCAATCACTGCTTATAATGGCTATGTGTCCTCAACACTCGACTATGGCCTGCTCTTGTGGGGCAATTCTGTTGATGTGGGAAGAGCATTTGTTCTGCAGAAGTGTATACGTGCCATAGCAAATGCTTGGATTACGGATAGCTGTAGGCCAATTTTCAAGCAATTACATATTTTACCTTTGGCCAGTATGTATATAAGGAAGGCTTGTTTGATAACTAAGACTCAACCACAACATTTTCAGTGGCGATCAGATGTTTCCGTGAGGCATCAGAGAGCACAGTATAGGGATCTTCTTCATCATCCACCATGTCATTCAGATGTTTACAAAAGGAATGCCTTTAACATGTCCATTGTGTTGTTTAATAATCTTCCGAGTGAACTGAGGTCGTTGCATGGTATGAATTTCAGGAGTAAATTGACGGTATGGCTCCAAGAGCATAGTTTTTATAGTGTCAAGGAATATTTGGATTTTTCTAAGCGATGTAATCGGTCATAATAAATTAATTTATAATGATAATTTGATTAGTAGTTGATTATATTTTGTCATCCCTGTAAATTCTATTTTTGTTATTATGATTATTATTGTTTAGTTTGTAGTTCGACATTTTAATATTTTTTCTTTTTTTTTTGATCATATGATAATTAATGAACTAAAACAATTACTTTGCTCACCCGCGACCTACTAGACTAGGTCGCGGGTGAGCAAAGTAATTGTTTTAGTTCATTAATATGGACCTCCGCAAAGTAACGCCTGATTCAATAAATCATATGATAATTTATAATATTATCATTTTATTGATGGATTGATATTTTTGTTTTTTATTTTCATTTTGTTTTTGTATAAAATAATTTGCATGCTGGTGTGCCGGCTGAATACTGTTACCTTTTTTACTTATATCACCTTTTGATACGTATTCTAAGCAAATAAACATTTCTTTCTTTCTTTCTTTCTTTCTTTCTTTCTCGACATGGCCAAACCATCTCAGCATACCTTTCTCAATTTTTGTCACTAAATCTTCTTTTCGACAACAACGTTTCCTTATCTCACTATTTCTTATCCTGTCACTCAGTTTAACTCCTATCATACTTCTTAACGCTCTCATCTCAACTGCATTTATTCTGCTTTCATGTTTCTTCTGCCATACCCAACTTTCACTTCCGTACATGAGTGTCGGAACCAACACCCCGCCATGCACAGCCAAACGAGCCTTGTTAGACACCTTCCGACTGTTCATAAAGGAGTGCAAAGCTCCATTCACCATGTTTCCTGCATTCACTCTTCTTTCAATATCACTCTCACACTTTCCATCTCTTGTAAACTTTGAACCCAGATACACAAACTCATTCACCTGTTCAATTTGTTCATCTCCAATCACGATATTGCAATAGTAACTTATGACATCACTTTTTCGCCAACTTTTCAACTAACTAAGTATTTATTTGTTTTAAAACAACAAAAAGTCTAATTTTTCAGTTAATCGAAAATTAATCTGGTTTTCACTGCTAAATAAAGCATTTTTTTACTGGAGTCGTGTCTTCGAATTATTTTTTAATGACATCTACATCCCTATTCGAACGTGTCAGTATTTTTGTGGTGTCTGTACGTGTTGATTGATGGCCAAGTAGAGGAGGATAGGTATTCTGCTTGCACACATATTAATATGACGCGTTTATACATAGGTACACGTGTAATGGTAATATAGAATTTCGCTATCAGAAAACCCGCATTAAGCTTAATAGCTGTTGTAATGTTGTTAAATAACTGCTCTTGTATCAGTATCAAACATTTATTACGTTTTAGATATTATAATCATAATCAACATGTCACAATGGTTAGACTTAGATGCGTAGTAGATCTGACGTTGACAGCGGTATCGGCGGGAGCGCCTACGCGAAATGTCAGTGCACGAGCGATCCGATTTACGCTATCGTGTCAGCTGTAAAAACGTGACAACAGTAAGGCCACTTTCGATTACCATATAAGATTGACCTTACATGCTTTCTTAGAACAGATATCTACAGGAACCAAAAACTAGCGCGGTGACTAACATGACTACTTGTCTAGCTTGCTATAGGTCAAGGGTACTCTATTATATTACATTATCTTTTGTCCGTTTGTCCGATCTATTCGTCGTGTTTTGACAACTGGGCAGCTTTTGTTTTCAAAAGGTTAACCTACAAATTATATCAGTGCTGCCAAGCCGTACCATTATTCTGGAGCAGTATCTATAGGTGAAAAACATACGTAAAGGACCTGTTGTATGTACTTAGTAGTGGACAGAATTGGTATGGAGCATAAGTCATTTTTCTAAATTGGAACGTTAATTTTTTTATACGGACACATTAATAGTACATACGACATGTCCGTTAAAAGGTACTTAAGTTTTTAATACGATAATCTAGAAAAAAAACAGTGATAGTCTTGTGGCACAGAATAAGTAATAGTACTAACGTACAGAAAGATCACTCTCGAACAAAAGTCAACTTTAGGTATAAAAACTTGTCTATTCTTGCTGCATGCATGCGAAATTGAAACTTATCGTGTGATCCGAGCGTTCATATTCCGTTGGGCACCGCTGATCCGAAACCAAGGGCACAGGGTTCCGACTCGCCGATGTTTGGTAGGTATAAAAATCAAGAAAGATAACAGTGTGTATTAATTCAATAAACCACCTTAAGTAAGTAAATAAGTTATTTATAAGATCGTTTAGAAGTCATTGTTTGTTGCAAAAATCACAAAAAAAAGATTCTTAATTACGCGCGACGCGGCTAGCGTGCGAACTGAAGGCCAATTGACAACCTACTGCCATACTCCGCCCGGGCGGAGCGCCGGCCGAACATACCTAAACTGCGGAGTGAACCCCCCCTGCTTGTGGTTTGACCTATGCCCTCTTAAGCAAAGGGTCGTGGGTTCAAACACAGGCTCGCACCTCTGAATTTTTCGAAATTTACTGACCTTTTTTCGTAGTAGCCTTTGGGATTTTTGCCCCGGCCCGCACTGCGAATAAAGGGGTGCCGACAACGAGAATTGGCCCCTCTGTATTCGAAGCAACAATGTGTCGGCCGCTTAAAACAATAGACAAAGCTACACAGACTCATTAGTTTCCACGCTTCATAACTTGTAATGATTCGTCTGAACTGGAGTCAACCTTTCAACTAATTGCCTGACCTTGGTTCAAGGTGCCGGTCCATTGTGACCCAATCTGATCAGCTAGAGGTCACGGGTCAACCCCCTGACATGTTATGACTAATTTTTTTGTTGTAGAGATATATAATTACCTAGATATATAGTTAGCTACAAGCAGGGCTGGGGAGTATTTGAATTACTTGAATTTGAATTATTTGTATTTCAATTACTCGCTGAAAATGTAATTTGTAATTCGTATTTCAAATACCGGACGTATTTTGTAGTTAGTATTTCAAATACTTATGACTTCAAAATACATTTAGATTTCATTTAGCCATCTTAAGTTGAACATGAAAACGCACCAGTGTAGACATGGCTTTATTCATTCCCCTTCGAGAGGCAGATAACATTTTTAAAAATCTGATGTTTAGGAAGGGAAACTCTGCTTTTAATCAGTAAAAGTAGAGTTTCCTATCATGAGAGTAATTTTTAGTAAAATAATACGGATTACCCAGTACCCACGTCTCAAAACGAGTTTAAGCCGACATAGGTATTTCAGGCTAATTCGTAGCGTACTTGAGTGCACGTTTGGCACAGTCGTAGCGTGTTCCTCCGAGAGGAAGGGTTACTGATTAGCCCGAAACTGTCGAGTTAAACTTGTTTTGAAACGTGAGTAATCTGTATTGTTTCACTATGAGTGAGTCTCACCACACGGTAGTTTCATATTTAAAGAGAGTATAATTTTCTTTTACTCTGCTTGCCCATGCCGAGTTGGATTCGTTTTAATTCTACTTGGTACAATTTTGGGTAATTTGAATTTTGTATTTTAAATAAAAATACCTCAAATACTGTATTTTGTATTTTATATTTCAAATAGTGTGGGGTATTGTTGGATAGGTTTTTAAAATCATTTTAAGTTTGTGAAGACGATTTTTCGATATAGTGATTCGTTTGCGAAATATTCAACTTTAAAGTGCAATTTTTTGTTAAGGCCCAAACCCTCTCATTCTAAGAGGAGACTTGTGCCCAGGAACGGGAAATATAATGGCTAAGAGAATGATGGCACCTTGCTTTTAACTTGAAGTACTCTTATTAACCCAGCTCGCATTTAAAGACAGCTCGTTACACTTAGAGGCGGAGTATTGCGCAAATAATTATATCACGACTATCTGACGTAAGAAAGAAAGCGATGTCCTTAACCGGGCTATGCTGCGCATGCTTTGACTTGATAAGGTCGGGCTAAGTAACTGGCTACCTACTTGCCTGCAAGCTACTAAGCACTTGCGTCAACCCCGCCTGTCCGGTTTGGGGAGCGGGTATTGCAGGGTAAATGATAACATAAAACAATAACAAAACGTCACTCTAGTAAAAAAACATTTTATTTTAGCTATAACAACTAATTTTCAATTAACGGCAAAATTTGGTTTTTAGCGGCTTTTAAACACATAAATAGTTAGTCGATCGAGTTTTTATACAATACACCGTGAAATTTTAGTGGTTGTTTTCCCAAAACGAGGTGATTTAGTTTCGATTGTACAATCGATTTATAATTACTATTTTGACTAGAGTCAAAAATCCAATTGTGAAAAACGAAAGTCGAAAATGACCGCAAACCAATAGTAACACTTCGTTGGTACCTAACCTATCGTACGATCGTACGCTACTTGTACCAACGAAGCGTTAGGTACTATTGGTTTGCGGTCATTTTCGACATTCGTTTTTCACAATTGGATTTTTGACTCTAGTCAAAATAGTAATTATAAATCGATTGTACAATCGAAACTAAATCAGCTCGTTTCGGGAAAACAACCACTAAAATTTCACGGTGTATAGGCTTGCGTTTGACCACAATTACGTCTGATGGAAAACGAAGATGAGGTCTACGATGTAGCACGCTTGCCTATAAATGCCTATTATAGTAAATGTTCATTCACCCTTGACTTGAAAACAGCCGAATCGTTGTGTTCAGGGAACACAGTCGCAAGCTGGGAATTCCACTCTTTAGCTGTAGGTACCTACGGTTGATGAAGGAAGAACAAAAACGCTTTGTGCGGATTCTGGGAATGCTGACAACGTAAAGGTGGAGACCCCTCCTACTTCTGGTAGATCTGTGAAAGAAAGGAGCAGGTGGAATAAGGCCGTGCAGTTCCGAAGCACATTCACTGAAATGTATCTAGCCAAAATCTATGGGAGAATCATGTCTTGATAGCTATGAATCTATTAATGACTGCCAGACCCCTAGACTCACTTAATTATCGGCACAAAAGGTAGTTAGAACTGCTCTCGCCACCGGAACTATTACGTGTAATGACTGTGTAAGCCGGAATGCTGTTGCGTGCCTAAATCAGGTCGCATTCTGTTCAAATTGTTTCGCGAGGTCCATTAGCGTAGCGTATGACTCATGTAGTCGTGTGGTATTGTTTTATATTGATTATTTATTAAGTACCTATGTATAAATCATAATAGACATCAAGTACCAACTGGACTAAAACTTTGTAATGCACATTATATGATATTCTGGAATAATACATCTACGTGAATTAGAAATCAAAAGCTTCTTAACTCTACTACTTGTGAATGTATTAAACTCTCTTTTATTTCAAATAACGCGCCATGCGCACATTTACTCTTTGGTCTAATCTATGGGTAGACGAACTGGTTTTTTTTAAGAATGGCAACATTATTAAATGTCATGTCCGTCAAATGCAACACTTTGAAGCACTTTCTGCTAATTTCATTGCTCTTCGTCTCTATTTGAGTCGTAGTGTTGATGAAATTATGCTGTAATATAAAGTGGGAAGGTTGAAATTAAGGTTTTAATTTTCGCCATCTAGTTCGAGTGTTCCTAAACAATCCTCAAACATCAAATATTCGTTGTAAAGTTGCAATCGCGTTCGTTGAATTATCGACAAATTTTAATTGAACTCTTGTTTATTTTGCCAGTGAAATTACTTTCTGATAATAATCAGTGACTTCACTGATTCTTTCAAACGTCACTATTAAACCCGGTAAGTTCCTCCATGTGCATTAAAACTAAAAGCATCATAAATATCATAATTGAAAATATTGAACTTTCTCAAAATTTTGCACGATAATCGTGTTTTTACTGTAAAATATGTGAAATTTCTGTGGCAATGTCAATTGTAGTCAAGAGAGTTATACATTGAACCAATGTCTGCGTAAAATACGTATGTAAATAAATGTGTTTTTGTTATTGCAAAACCGTTTGTTTGTTTCATGATATTATCAGCAACCGCCGCCTCATCAATGATGTCGATGCCTCATAGCAGTTCGAGCACGACGAGTTCAAGTACCAAAAGAAAAGAAATATACAAGTAAATGTCTACATAACCTAGTATATTTATTTTTGTTGACCTAGATAGATGCCTGTAATTTTTGTTCCTCGAAAATGTATTTGTTTGTAATTGACTTGAATTGAATTTGATGACAGCAAAAAGTAGCAAATATGCAAATTTGATGGATGCATAGATACATATTGTATTGTATATTGTTTTGACGACCAGATGGCCCAGTGGTTAGAGAACCTGACTACGAAGCTTGAGGTTCCGGGTTCGATTCCCGTGTCGGGGCAGATATTTGTATGAAAAATACGAATGTTTGTTCTCGGGTCTTGGGTGTTTAATATGTATTTAAGTATGTATCTATCTATATAAGTATGTTTATCCGTTGCTTAGTACCCATAACACAAGCTTTGCTAAGCTTACTTTCGGACTAGGTCAATTGGTGTGAATTGTCCCATGATATTTATTTTTATTTATTATTATTTATTTATATTTGCGGCTTTTGCTGTTGACTCTTATACCATGGAGGTCTGAATCTCAAAAACTTTAACCTTTTAAAGACCACACATTGTTTTTGTTACAAACAAAATTGATTCTTATGTGGATGTGAGTAGGTTAATTTTTGCATTACCATATTGTCTTCTATAGCTGACACTGGTGTTGAAAAGGTTAATTTTTAATCTTGTCCAATCCACAAGTGACCATAGGGCTGGCTCTTTCTCACTCAACATATTGGTATTCCCATACAATGAGGAAACGCAGCCAGTCTTATGAGCACCATGTCCAATATTGTAAATATAAGTTTCAGAATAAAAAAATAATCTTTTTTATTTTATCTATAGTATGTTTTTTTGTTTAGATATCAAGCGCCATGGCCGTTGTACTCCATGAACTGGTCAGTGAGACCCGACAAGCGGTTCCGGCTGGCGCTGGGAAGTTTTGTGGAGGAATATAATAATAAGGTATTACTTTTCAAGTTCATGTTCATTACATATAGTTGCAACAAACACTGGTCAAGGACTTGACTTGAGACATTTTGGTACAACCTGGTTAAGGTTGCGGGACCAATATGTTTGGCGAGCCTTGGGAGAGGCCTATGTTCAGCAGTGGACGTCTTTCGGCTGAAATAATAATTATGACGTAATAGTGGATGGTAGTTTTAGAAGATGATAGGTACATAACCTGTTAGGGTGTAGAACAGGGGTCACCAAATGGCGGACCGCGGTCCGCATGCGGACCGCGAGAACACACCAACTTGCACTAACCAAAAAATGTATCCCCCTTATTATCTTTGTTGACATCAATTCGAAAACGGCCGAGCGAAGTAACAAGCTCTAACAAGCGAGAAAGATTTGAAACTTACTTCAAATACCTTTGTCATTTCCGTAATTCCGTTTTCTTAAAGTTGTGTGCGGACCGCAATGGTCATTCCATTTCTTAAAACGGACCCCGAGCAAAATTAATTGGTGACCCCTGGTGTAGAATGTCTATCTATAGCAAGGAAGTGCTGTTTTGTGACAGTTCCAAATTAATCAGAATAAAAAAACCATAAGGCTGATTGTCACATTGACTTTTATGTGAAAATGGTCTTTGATGTGTTTGATCGTCACTTCGTCAGGCAATATTGAACTTTAGGTATCATAAAATACGGCATTTTATTTTTGTCGCATTTAACTGGGCCCGAGTCCCGACATTATTATGTGATACTATAAAAGTTATTTTGGCTGCTCCAGGTGCAAATAATATCTCTGGACGAGGAGACGAGTGAGTTCAGCGCCAAGTCCACCTTCGACCACCCGTACCCCACCACCAAGATCATGTGGATCCCCGACAGCAAGGGCCAGTACCCCGACCTGCTCGCCACCAGTGGTGAGACTCCGATCTTTTTTTTTCTAATTTTTGTTGAGGCTCTGAACACTTTTGTCCAATATTTTTCAAACTAAATACGAACTGAAACATAGGTGCACAAGGTTTATACACCGTGAAATTTTAGTGGTTGTTATCCCGAAACGAGGTGATTTAGTATCGATTGTACAATCGATTTATAATTACTATTTTGACTAGAGTCAAAAATCCAATTGTGAAAAACGAAAGTCGAAAATGACCGCAAACCAATAGTAACGCTTCGTTGGTACCTATCCTATCGTACGATCGTACGCTACTTGTACCAACGAAGCGTTACTATTGGTTTGCGGTCATTTTCGACTTTCGTTTTTCACAATTGGATTTTTGACTCTAGTCAAAATAGTAATTATAAATCGATTGTACAATCGATACTAAATCACCTCGTTTCGGGAAAACAACCACTAAAATTTCACGGTGTAGGTGCATAGCTGTAGAAAAAAGACCAATGCTGGGAATCGAAACCAGGTTATACGTGCGTGCGTGCGTTTCCGTGTAAAAGCAAAAAAAAATTGAAGTTGAATAAATAAAATAATACAAAAAGATACTTCAAACCAAACTTGTTAAAAGTATGGTCTTGTAGCGACATCTCTTGTCCGGGTCCGGGTGAGCGGTTAGTTCCGAAGGAGTGTTGATGTTTCTCGATGAGAACTGAACATAGATGGCGCTGTATCACTGCAAAAGATAATGCAAGTGATGATGGCAGGCTGGAATGTATGATGCATAGGAAAAATGTGGTGGGGGGGTAAGCACGCGGCCCGGAATGCCGAGGACCTGGGTTCGATTCGCAGCACTGGTCTTTTTTCTGGGGTTTTTTCTGTGCATCTATGTTTCAGTTTGTGTTTAGTTTGAAATATATGGATTTCACGGGATGACCATAAAAGTAAAAAAATTGAAGTTGAAAAAATAAAAAAAATACATAAAGATACTTCAAACCAAACTTGTTTTACTTTTTTCCAATTAAAAAAAATGTCAAAACATACTACAAAATAAAAAATGGCCCTTATAAGCTCGTATACAATATATATATGGTTACTTCATTAGAATCCATCTTGATGCTGACTCATCCATGTCTCATCAATACCGGTTCGAGCAAATACCCCGGAATAAGCCCATGTACGCTAGTCCGATTTTTTAAGCGCGAATGGCGCGCGCATAGCGACCGTACGCGCAAAAAAACGTTAATGTGAAACCACCCTCAAACTAACTCTTCCTACCCAGGCGACTACCTCAGAATATGGCGCGCGGGGGAACCGTACACACTGTTCGAATGTGTTCTGAACAACAACAAGAATTCAGACTTCTGCGCCCCGCTCACCTCCTTCGACTGGAACGAAGTGGACCCAAACCTGATCGGGACGAGCAGCATCGACACCACTTGCACCATCTGGGGCCTGGAGACCGGCCAGGTGCTGGGCAGGGTGAACGAGGTCTCGGGGCATGTGAAGACCCAGTTGATAGCTCACGACAAGGTAACATATTATTTTTCTAATGGCTTTCACCTAGTCTTCCTGTCCGTGGACGCCACACGAGAACCTTTTGATTTGACCACAGGAATAAATAAACGGAACGGAATAAACGCTTCAAACGGGGTGCGCCTCGATAGATATTAACAACATTTGATATAACTGTAACATTTGGTATAATGCTACATTTGATATAATGCGATTTACTCAAAAAGTAAACTTCGGAGGATTGATATTAATTCTATTTGATATGCATTAGGTTAGGTTAGGTTAGTTTATTTTATAAAAGAATCGTGGAATGTTTACTTCTCGAGTAAATCGAATTATGTCAAATGTAGCATTATACCAAATGTTACAGTTATACCAAATGTTGTTATATCTATCATTACACACCCCTTCAAACAACGCCGCGCACGCATAACACTACTACATGCACAGCATAATGTGTGCGTGACCTGTCAGCCTGTCACAGACAAGACGGGGGGGCGTGCACCGGCGCCCGCTCGGAGACAAACCGGTTTGAACTAGCTCAGTGAGTAGACAAAGTTCAGGTGTGTCGCTAGCGACGACGCGACCGTTTAGCGTTTAGCTACATAGTTCGGGTGTTCGATTGTTTTTAAAGATGCCTACCTGTTGTAGTGTTTGTAGATATACAGATATTAGATACTTAACCCGTGGAGCGTCCGGCTCTGAAAACTGTATGCGGCCGTAGCGCCCAAGGTTTTTTCGACTCATAATTTTTTGGGTACCTACTTCAGAAAAAATTATGTTACTCCTGCGTGGTATAATTATATATTATAAATTATATACCGTTACAAAGTGTACATTCGCAGCTATCGAACTATAAAGCAATAAAGAATACCCACTTGAATAATCCTTGAGAAATTAAATCGTTTTTCTTTTGTTTTGAGTTTTTTCTTCTTTGGCGTCAACACTTTTGTTAAATTACACCAAATTTTTGACACTTTTCACTTTTGTTTTTATACCATTTTAAACGTTAGTAGTTTACGCATCGATAACATTAATTAGTTTATCATAATACACATTATTCACTTCACAATGATTATTTATTTCCGAAACGACAAAACGTGCCACGCGCCGGCCATTGTTGACTGACGCGTGGACAGATAGCACAAAAGTCGTTTACTCGAACTAAATAATTCTTGACTTGGAAATTCAAAAGGGATGGAATTCTTATTAAGATTTATTTTCAATGGTGTAGTTATGTAATAAAACAATATTATTTACTTGTCTGTTGCTTTTTTTTTCATAAATAATTAATAATGTGAGTATTACTAAATATAAAATAAAGACTCATAATTAAGATGTTTTTTTTTTCACTAATCCTCAAAAATTTATCATTGTTTTGTTCCGCTATAATAATATCATACATATACTTTGTCGGCAGAAATTAGTTGGTTTGTCATTTTTAGTTTTGCGTAAACGAAATACTGATTATATGTGCCATTGTACTTATTATTTGCAAATTGTAGTAAACATGTTACGCCGACGCCATACAAATTGAATAAAGGCAAGAAGATGATAATGATTTCGAAATTAGAGCTAATTAGAAACTGAGCTATGAATGAATTGTGTTTCCGCGTAAAAACTAGATTTACGATAAATCGGATTAAAGCGTAACATAAACAAGACACGCGATTTTTTAGAACTATAAATAATAATTATTGTTACATAAAACATAGGATCAATATTCCGTTCCATCACGAAAGCATTAATTTTTTTTTCAGAATACACAAGAATGTTTGTAAATCTATTGGTTTAGGATCCGATAAATATATTTAGTTCTGTAACTCGTTGTTGTAATCTTGTGAAGGATCACGCGATATTTTACAGAAACTAAATGAAATCTTTTCAAAATCATGATAGATTTGTGATATATTTAGTTATCAATATCCAAAAATTGCGTGAGTCTAATGTGTTTTTATTATACCTAGAGATTTTTCTAGCACGAACCACTTGTGATTAGTGTTTGAGATAATAATATCATCGATTTGGTTTGGTATTATTCTTTTATATTTTCAAGCGTGTCTCATTGATATAATGCCACGTATAAGACATCGATAAACTAAGTATTAGAAGGAAAAATATTCGTGCGTGCTAGGAAAATTTCTAGGTATAGTTTTTATTATTACAAATATTTGACTGAGCACTACCAGCCAACCTTTGAGTGCTAGAGAGGAGTAGTT
Organism: Archips crataeganus; assembly: GCA_947859365.1. Taxonomy (NCBI): domain Eukaryota; kingdom Metazoa; phylum Arthropoda; class Insecta; order Lepidoptera; family Tortricidae; genus Archips; species Archips crataeganus. Next base: position 1,628,205 of record OX402053.1, on the reverse strand, counting down.
GATTGAATTGAGTTTTATTCTTGATAATAATATTTATTTGTAGGCTGGATTTTACCAAACTTTTATTCCGAGAATAACGCTTACACTCATATAGTAATATCAAACAGCCATAGTGATTTGACATTACTATCTGAGTGTAAGATTTATTTTCGGAATAAAAGTTTGGTGGTAAAATCCAGCCTTAACCAGTAATATGTAGGTATTTTTATTCGTATAATTAACTCAAAATGGTGAAACAGCTGTTTTGTAATAAACAATAATAACTGATAATAATAAAGATCTTGGATGAAAATTTACCTGCATATTACTACAGATTATAAAACCCATTGCAAAAAAAACGGGCACCTATGGTTTTTGTATTTTATGTGCATAAAAGCATAGTTTCTAAGCTTCAATGCCTAAAAATCTGAAAAACCATAGGTGCCTGTTTTTTTGCAAGAGCGTTTATTATTTTATTAAGGATCAAGGTCACATAAAAACAATTTTAATGAAAGTTTATTAAATGAAACAAATGTTGACACATAGTATAAAAATTTAATAAAAAATACAAAAAAAACATAAGTGGATGGGCGGGCAGAGGCGGGAGTGTTGCGGCGGCGCTGAAAAAATAAAATAATATTATTATTTGACATGAAATCGATACTTCTCATAGTTTATTTCAAAAATAATTGCCTTCGGGTAGTTGATTGTGGCCGGTGCCTGCGCTCTTCCGGCGGCCCTGGAGTAACCGACCGCGAACGCGATCGCGTGAATGTCATTCTTCTGAAAATAAAATAATAATTGTTTATTACAAATGCTCACATTTATTCTAAAATCATAAAGTACTTAGACAAAAAACGGTTGTAAAAATTACAAATCATGCAGTTAATCAGAAATAATAAAGAAATAATTCTAAAATAACAGAAGCAACTTTTGGGTCTTATATCTCCGATTTTTGTGGTTTAGAGGAAAGTTTTCAAGTAAAAGATGCTTCTTTTACCGTGTTTTACACAGTTAATAATTTTAAACTATTGTTACATTATAAATGTCAATAAAAAAATTGCACCTGTGATATTTATAAAATATCCAAAAAAAAATTTTGCAAGTACATGTAAAACATAATCGTAAATAAATAACACTTATTTAATTTCAAAGTAGTAATGCGTAATAAAATAGAAACAAAAATTAAAATTAAAATTAAAACGCGTGATCACAATTTTATGCTGACAGTACAGCACTTTGGTGCCATTTTGTTACTCAGTTTGACTAAAAACCGGATTACGCAATATTTACGTAATAACGGCATAATCTAATAAGAAAGTCAAATTCCTGAATAAATTTGTAACAAAGTTATCTATCTTTTATAGCATATTGAGTAAACTAACTATATTTTACAACTAAAAATATTGGCCGATGACGGCGCGAAATTAGGTTACGAGAAAGTTCAAGACTTTTTTTACTGATATATCTTACAATAAAGTTAAAACAAATATTTAAAACACATTACTTATTTATTTCCTTGTAATTTGATATATAATACAAATAACAAACACTTACCGTTTCATTTTTAATACGCACAACAAAACCACAGCCAAACTGACAGAACTCGACAATATGGCGCACTACAGATTATTTTTGCCTTGGGTGCTTTTTTCGTTAATTTCACGCCGTGGATACTAGCGATTGGCTAAAAAACGTCCCTAATGCTAATGTGATAGCGGCTGAAGCCGTACGTTATTTTTTTTCCAATAGTAACACTGCAAAATTTAAAATATTCGTCCACCAATCAGCGCCAAAGCGTTATGTGCACAGGTGTGCGCACAGGGCGCTGTGGTCCTAAAACCGTTGTGCGCACAGGTGTGCGCACAGGACGCTCGACGGGTTAAGTACATGTTTGAATAAAATATTTTGATTTTTATTTTTTTTTTACCGAGTGACAACCCTATGATAATAGGTAAGAATTTCGAGCTCTGTTCGGAAGTTTTTCTTCTGTTCCGTTTATTTATTCCTGTGCTTTTGACCCCATCGGCCATCAGTTCTACGAGCGACGTGCCCTGCCCACTGTGCGGCGTTCTTTCGACACGTCCCCATAGCAACAATGACATTAACGCTCATAGAGTCATGAGGCACATGTGCCTCGTGGACGTACCAGTAAATTCACACATGAGGCGCATGTGCCTCATCGGACAGGGAACCTGTTAATATGTATTTATTTATCTATTTAAGTATGTTTGTCTGCTGTCTAGTAGGTAACCATAGTACAAGCTTTACTTAGTTTGAGCCTAGGTCAATTAGTGCAAGATCCCGTGATTTTTTCCGATTTCGTAAGTGGCGCTGTCATAAATATGATTTATGCGATTATGGACTGTAAGGAAATATGGCGGTGTATAAAAACGTCCACTTGAATAATTTGGTCTCAGTATAATTTTGACAAAGCATAAAAATGACCACATGTATATTATACGGAACATAAAGATGTTGCAACCATGGACTATAAGAAAATATGGTGATGTATAAAAATGTCCACTTGAATAATTTTGTCCCAGTGCATTTTTGACAAAATATACACCGTGAAATTTTAGTGGTTGTTTTCCTGAAACGAGGTGATTTAGTTTCGATTGTGCAATCGATTTATAATTACTATTTTGACTAGATTCAAAAATCCAATTGTGAAAAACGAAAGTCGAAAATGACCGCAAACCAATAGTAACGCTTCGTTGGTACAAGTAGCGTACGATCGTACGATAGGTTAGGTACCAACGAAGCGTTACTATTGGTTTGCGGTCATTTTCGACTTTCGTTTTTCACAATTGGATTTTTGACGCTAGTCAAAATAGTAATTATAAATCGATTGTACAGTCGATACTAAATCACCTCGTTTCGGGAGAACAACCACTAATATTTCACGGTGTATATACTTTTTTTACTTAGGCACCTTTATAGTAGACATTTTTATTCTTCGTCATTTTTTTATTTTAGACTTTTACATACTATACCTAGACATTTTTATACTTTGATAATTATTGTCATTTTTATATTCCGGCTCGAATACACTCGAACGTTTTGAAGGATTGGCTGTCTAATATTCAGACTTTATTTATTAAGAGTAGACATTTTTATACATTGCCATATTTCCCTACAGTCCAAGGTCGCATAAATCATAAATATTGACAAGGCCCTTGGAAGAAAGTACCTTTCAACTGTTAGCAATAATACTCAACCTAGTATTGTATACATTATTTTCTAGTTATTTAATTAAAATATGTTAAGTTATTACAAAGGTTACATAGTACTAAATACTTATTATGATTAAAACAAGACTGGCGCATTTCCGGCGGTCAACCAATCACAGATCACAGCAGAGCTAAGCTGTGATTGGTTGATCACATGGCGGGTAGTTTTGATGGGAAAGACCTTGCAACTGGAGGGTATAAAACCACCAGTACTTTGCTTGAGCAGGAGTCTTGTCTTAATCGCGGATAGTGAACAATTGTGGAATACTTAAGTCTATGTGAGTATATCTGTGTAAGGAGAACCAATAAAACTGTAAATAACAAGCCCATGTTGTTCCTTATTTATACTTGTAACTATACTATGCTCAGCTAAAGTGAATAGAATAGCTCAAGAGCCTTCTTAGACTAAATTGTGATGCACATTTATGATGTCTAATGCTTACTTACACGTACTATGTACAAATAACCGCTTATTTCCTATTCACTTTACCCAGGGCAAGCAATAAATGTGAAATAGAATTACACCGCACTAGTTAGAACGCTATATAGTTTACACAACTGTATTTGTGTTGCAGGAAGTGTACGACATAGCGTTCAGCCGCGCGGGCGGCGGCCGCGATATGTTCGCGTCGGTCGGCGCCGACGGCTCCGTGCGAATGTTCGACCTGAGGCATCTGGAACACTCCACCATCATATACGAGGTCAGTGTCACAGCTCATTAATAATAAAAAATAGTAATAATAAATCTTTATTCAAAAATACTTTTACAATATACACCGTGAAATTTTAGTGGTTGTTTTCCCGAAACGAGGTGATTTAGTATCGATTGTACAATCGATTTATAATTACTATTTTGACTAGAGTCAAAGATCCAATTGTGAAAAACGAAAGTCGAAAATTACCGCAAACCGATAGTAACGCTTCGTTGGTACCTAACCTATCGTACGATCGTACGCTACTTGTACCAACGAAGCGTTACTATTGGTTTGCGATCATTTTCAACTTTCGTTTTTCACAATTGGATTTTTGACTCTAGTCAAAATAGTAATTATAAATCGATTGTACAATCGAAACTAAATCACCTCGTTTCGGGAAAACAAGCACTAAAATTTCACGGTGTATAAATATGTTTTATATTTTTTATTTTTAGTCTAAACATACAAAAGGTAAGAAACACTTATGCCTGAACTAGGATGTTCCTGTGTTTCAGGCGAAAAGGACTTATAAACTATCTCAAATTAACACTTGCAAAAAACACATGGGCCATTATCAAATCTAAACTCGTACAAAGTGCATAAGAATCTTTTATATTATATCTAGACAAAGAATGATGGGCAGATATGTATGGAACCCAGCCTCATAACCAATATAATTATAATGTATGTATGTACAATCGGCCCAGACGCCAGCTTGACACCTTAAAGGCCAGACATCTGTCCATACCAAATACCAAATAATACCAATCCATACCAATGAACTTCAACGGCTGCAAGCAAATTTGTTTTGAAACTGGCAAGCCGGCGCTTGGGCCGATCGTACCTAGACTGCTATTAAGACTAGATTGTGAAGGCTGGGATAATTTTGCATAGTTTTAAGACGCGACGCATTCAAAAAACAGTATCAGAAAAACAGACCTTTTTTCATAAAGTTTTTTGGGACAATTTAAATTTTAAGAAAAAGTATTGATAATTTAATTACTCTTATCGGCTTATGAAGAACATTAATCTATCTGTCAATGTAAGAATAGAATTGTGAATATTGTGATATTGACATACCGATAAGAGTATGTATCGATACTTTGCTACCGATACTGAATCCGATTCAGTGTATACAGTGTATCGAGTAAAACTATAGATACCTCATTGGGGGGGACAGCACCAGTAATGCACAAGAACCAATTAGGCATGGACATTTTTTTTCCGTAAACCCAAATTTTAAGAAACGGCCACACTACATTTTTGAACTATCAACACAAGCTCAAATAACTTATTAATTTATTGAATCAGGCGTTACTTTGTGGAGGTCCATATTAATGAACTAAAACAATTACTTTGCTCACCCGCGACCTTACAATAGTTACGTTTATGCAAGAAATGTGCGTTCATGCAGTTCCTCCACCTCCACATTGTACGAACACACACAAATCACATAAACCCAACCATCACCACCACCAAGCTACACTGACGCGTTTCGAACTCAACCAGAGCTCATCTTCAGAGTTACCACAACCGTATGCTATGCTACCAAATGTTAAACTAACAAACCAAAACAAATGTTTTAACTTGTCACTGTAACTTCTCAAGTACCCACTTTATTTTTCTTATTCTCAAACTACCCCACAAAAATTAACTTTTATTGACATATTTAAAACTACCTTGAATTTTTTGTTTATTTATTTATAAGGCATATTTAATTACTTTTAACTGTTCAAATTCGACCCAAGCCGCAGTAAAGGAGAAGATACTAAATTTACCTGTTCATTAATAATAGACCCCATAGTGTTGTACCTAATTATTTCCATGCATTCCAGAGCATCCAAATAACTGGTGGTTATAACAGGTTAAGTCCACGAATGGTGTTTGCTGTCCATTACTGGGGAGCTAATGTGAAAAAGGAAAAGAAAGAAAAATATTTATTCGTGACATAATCTTAAATTAACAGGTGAAAAAACGGTAACAGACACAACATTGGTCCCAACTCAGCACGATGTCGACTGTGCAGCTGACGCCAGTCTTCCGTTGGAACCATTTTACCCACAATTCGAACGTTGACTGATCAGTGAAACAGACAACTAAACTTTATCACTAATTTATTGAATCAGGCGTTACTTTGCGGAGGTCCATATTAATGAACTAAAACAATTACTTTGCTCACCCAATTACTTTGGTTGTGGTAACTCTGAAGATGAGCTCTGGTTGAGTTCGGAACGCGTCAGTGTAGCTTGGTGGTGGTGATGGTTGGGTTTATGTGATTTGTGTGTGTTCGTACAGTGTGGAGGTGGAGGAACTGCATGAACGCACATTTCTTGCATAAACGTAACTATTGTAAGGTCGCGGGTGAGCAAAGTAATTGTTTTAGTTCTTTATCACTAAGCAATCCGAAAAAGAAAATACATAAAGGCACAAAAGGCAACTGGGCCATTCTACTTTTCGTTGACCAGTCATTTTTTGTACTGTGCTCTTCAAATTTTTTTTTTACAAAAACGGTAAAGTGCTCTGTTTAAATCATTAAAGATTTAAATAGGCACATAATTAAGCTTACATTTAAAATTGTCACTACGTTTAAAAAGTAATCATTATTATCTATAAAGTAGGTAACGCAGTGGACATGCATGTCCCCGCCATTTGTATGGAAATTGATGTATTTTCCGCTGAGTTAACAATTTTTTCCACAAAATTTCTTTGAATTTAAAGTTTTATTGCTTTAAAACATTAAATTTAGGTGTTTCAGTTTGTATATAAGTCATTTACACTTGAAAAAAATCACCAGGTATGCCTTATATTTCACAAAAGATTAATGGTTACTTAAAAGTAGAATGGCCCAACTATAATAAGCATACAAGGAAACAATACGTAAAATAGTGTCTACATAGACCGAATGCCTTTATGTCGAATGTGCTTAACATGTCCATGATGGTTGCCTATCAAAATTTAGAATTATTTTTTTCCGAATATTTAAAATCCCGAATGCTTCATTTATCCGAATGCATTTTTTTCTGAAACTGTAAATATTTCAGGATTTTTATAAAACAACCCTAACCTAACCTAACCTAAAGGGTTCTACACGATGGTCCTGAAATAAATCCTGAAATATTTACAGTTTCAGAAAAAAATGCTTTCGGACAAATGATGTTTTCGGGATTCTAAACCTTCGGAAATTTAATTTTCTAAACATCGATAGGATCCCGTCCATGATTGGTGCCGTCACCCTACCTATTGTTTCGTCCCTATCTACAATCTACTATTATCTACTATTTTAGTTAGTTAATGACCGCTTTAGCCTAGTTGGTAGTGACCCTGCCTACGAAGCAAGAGGTCCTGGGTTCGAATCCCGGTAAGGGCATTTATTTGTGTGATGAGCACGAATATTTGTTCCTGAGTTATGTATTTAAGTATTTATCTAATATATAAAAATCTCGTGTCACGGTGTTTGTTACCGAACTCCTCCGAAACGGCTTGGCCGATTTTTATGAAACTTTTTCCTCTACACTCGGTAGGTCTGAGAATAGGTCGTAGGCTATTTTTACCCCCCCCCCCCCCCCCATTCTTCGCGGACGGAGTCGCGGGCAACAGCTAGTTTATCTATATAAGTATGTTTATCGTCGTCTAGCACCCATAGTACAAGCTTTGCTTAGTTCGGGACTAGGTCGATTTGTGTAAGATTGTCCCCTAATATTTATTTATTTATTTATTTATGCGTATGTTTCAGGACCCGCAGCACACGCCGCTGCTCCGGCTGGCGTGGAACAAGCAGGACCCCAACTACCTGGCCACGGTGGCCATGGACGCGTGCGAGGTCATCATCCTGGACGTGCGCGTGCCCTGCACGCCCGTCGCGCGTCTCAACAACCACCGCGCATGCGTCAACGGCATCGCCTGGGCGCCGCACAGGTACAGTCGACTACAAAAAGATCGATACCGCCAAAGTTACAAAGATATGTATACACACCTTTATTGACTTAACATTAAGGTCGTGTATACATATTTTTGTAACTTTGGCCGTATCGATTTTTTTGTAGTCGACTGTACCTGAACAACTCTTTTTGTGGGTTCCATCCTCAAACGGCGCCAACAGAACCCTATTACTGTTCATCTTTTTTGAATTTTTTATCGATTAAACACCGTGAAATTTTAGTGGTTGTTTTCCCGAAACGAGGTGATTTAGTATCGATTGTACGATCGATTTATAATTACTATTTTGACTAGGGTCAAAAATCCAATTGTGAAAAACGAATGTCGAAAATGACCGCAAACCAATAGTAACGCTTCGTTGGTACCTAACCTATCGTACGATCGTACGCTACTTGTACCAACGAAGCGTTACTATTGGTTCGCGGTCATTTTCGACTTTCGTTTTTCACAATTGGATTTTTGACTCTAGTCAAAATAGTAATTATAAATCGATTGTACAATCGAAACTAAATCACCTCGTTTCGGGAAAACAACCACTAAAATTTCACGGTGTATATTACTGTGTCTGCTATAACAAAAAAACCGGCCAAGTGCACGAAGGGTTCCGTGCTGTTATCTATAAAAACGGCAGAAAACAATCACGTTTGTTGTATAGGAGCCCCCTTAAATGTTTATTTTATTCTGTTTTTTTGTGTTTGTTGTTATATAATAATAAATAAATAATAAATATTAGGGGACAATCTTACACAAATCGACCTAGTCCCAAACTAAGCAAAGCTTGTACTATGGGTACTAGACGACGATAAACACACTTATATAGATGAATAAATACTTAAATACATAGAAAACATCCATAACTAAGGAACAAATATTCATGCTCATCACACAAATACAGGGTTATTTGTAATTCACTAGCATCCTTTTAACCCTAAACATAAACAAATGTGTTTTGTTTTACAGCTTTTGTCATAACTTAATATTTTTGGTGTAATAACGTTTTGAAAATTGGAGATTACCTCTTATTTTTACAATAATCTGTGTATTTGTATGGGAAAAAAAGTGCTTCATTTTAAAAAGTCGTAAAACAATAAACATTTTCGAACCCAGGACCTCTTGCTTTGAAGACAGGGTGACTATCAACTAGGCTAAAACGGTCGTAAATATGTATGATTATTATCACTGTGACCACTACAATAACAAGTAGCTAATAAAAATAATATACTGACGAGCAAAAATAAAGGGTTGGTTACAAAAATGACGATAACTGCAAAACCCGCTGTGATAGCTTCTTCGAGTAAAATGAGTTTATTAAAGAGTTTTATTCTCAAATAAACTTTTTCTTGTTGTGAATAATAGCTATTTATGCAACTGTATCGTAATAGGGGTCCTTGAAACACGAATGTGGTTTCATGAAACGAGGCGTAGCCGAGTTTCATAAAGGGTCACATGAGTGTTTTAAGGCCTAATTACGTACAGTTGCATACAATATTTTATCTTCTCTCACACATTTTTCCAAAAACGAAGTAGCCTTTTTGCATTTTGCATGCCATTTATGGCATCTTGATAGCATTTATCGTATAATTTTCTGAACTTTGCTCGTAGTAATAAATTATGAGTCATTTCCTTCGCCGCATCTAAAATATCGGGCGGAGTCAAATTTTCTTCGCATTCACTGATATCAGATATTTTTAAGCAAGAACAAAATTTTCCCACGAAAATTCGTACAACAAAACGACACGTATGAATGGAATGGCGCTAAAACCCAGTACATCACCGCGCATGTGCGCGCATGCGCTTAAGCGGGAGCTGCCACAGACAAGTGAAAATTGGAATCAAAACTTGGTGATATAAACTTTTTGGATTTGCCCTGTATCGTAATGGTTAAAAAAAATTGTATTATAACATAATTTCGTTAGAAGAAAAGTGTTATAATATGTTTTTTTTTAATATTTCGGTATTGTGTTTAAAAAGTATGTGAATATAAACTCTTTTTGAATTTTATAATTCGAATTTTACGATATGAGAGTAGATAAAACTCTTTACTAAACTCATTTTAGTCGATGAAGCTATCACAACGAGTTTTGTAGTTATCGTCATTTCTGTAACCAACCCTTTATTTTTGCTCGTCACTGTAGAATTAAATCAAACATTAAGGGGGTCCCGGCCAACCAATATAAAATGATCCCACACTACATACATACTTAGAAGCAGCTTAGGGCTCTGCTAACACTGGATTACGTCTATTTACGGCGTATATTTTCACAAACCTAAAAAATTGTACGGAACACTCGATGCGCGAGAACGATTCGCACTTGACCGATTTTACTTTGTTATATCATGCCAAATAAACGTTTTTTCTGTCTGTTTATCTACGTAATCACCTCCTCAGCTCGTGCCACATCTGCACGGCCGGCGATGACCACCAGGCGTTAATCTGGGACATCCAGCAGATGCCGCGCGCCATCGAAGACCCCATCCTCGCCTACACCGCTGCCGAGGGCGAGGTCAACCAGATACAGTGGGGCGCTACCCAGCCAGACTGGATCGCCATATGCTACAATCGCCACGCCGAGATACTGCGGGTTTAGGACCCCAGCCCGGCCGGCAGAGACTTCTCTTTGTACTCCCGTCTGTAACCCCCTCCACAAGATCCAATGGCGCCAACAGGTGTACTTCCGTTTGGCAAATTATTTTTCCCAAACTGATTAATTTGGCAAATGTTTCATTTCCCAAATGTTTATTTTTTCTGAAACTGTAAACTATTCAGGATATATTTCAGGACTATTCTGTAAGTTAGGTTAGGTTAGGTTAGGTTTGTTTTATAACAATCCCTAAAAGTTTACAGTTTCAGAAAAAATAAACAGTTGGGAAATGAAACATTTGCCAAATGAATCAGTTTAGGAAAATAATTTGCGAAACATTAGTAAACCGCGCCAATAGCACTGAATCGCCGAATGTTACAACCACCACGCCGAGATACTGCGGGTTTAGGCCCCTAACCCGGTAGAGACTTCTGTTTGTACTCCCGCTTGTAACCCCTTCTACAAGATCCAATGGCGCTAACAGCACTGAATCGCCAAATGTTACAACCGCCACGCCGAGATACTGCGGGTTTAAGCCCCTAGTTCGGTAGAGACTTCTGTTTGCACTGAATCGCCAAATGTTACAACCGCCACGTCGAGATACTGAGGGTTTAGGCCCCTAACCCGGTAGAGACTTCTGTTTGTACTCCCGCTTGTAACCCCGTCTGCAAGATCCAATGGCGCCAACAGCACTGAATCGCCACATGTTACAACCGCCACGCCGAGATACTGCGGGTTTAAGCCCCTAGCTCGGTAGAGACTTCTGTTGGTACTCCCGCTTGTAACCCCCTCCACAACCAGATCCCATCATCAGGAATCCCATATTCATTAGTGTCTAAGGGTCAGTTTTCTAAGACGTACCTCTTTCGCCAAGTGAAGGGGTAGACAGAATCGTTTTGAAATCATTGAATAGCAAATTTTAAATTTTACGGTCACTTACAAATACAAATACAAATAATTTATTTCCAAAAAATAACAATAACACACAGTTACATTTTTACTGAACCCCACACTAGGCATGGCCTGTCCCGTGGGGTAAATGTTACGGTTTACAAAAATAATACATTACATTAGCGGCTATTTGCAACCATATTTAAGGAACAGAAAGAATAAAATAATAAAATAAAACAAAACGGACATAAATCAATATAACTGAAATAAATTCTTAAAGCCTATTAAGGCGGTTACAACCTCCGCAAACTTCTCTTGTCGAGCCTGCGGTAGTGTGAGGCTCTCGCATTGGTTTGCATAGCCATAGAAGACGTTGTATCCCACACGGTACGCCATGAATCGTCTGTAATAGATATATATATTAAGGCGAAAACATAAAGAACTAAAAAAAAAATTATAATTATATTCTTAATTGACAGCACAATCTTTAACAGTGTTTTATGCAGCAAAAACGTGGCCCCCAACTTCGTCGGCGAAGAAAAATTCATTGCTATCCTTCGGGAAATGTGCAATTTTCCAGGATATAAGGCCTTCCATGGGACTTAGTAGTTGTAGTATTTGCTTACATAATTTGATTTTTTGAAGCATAATTGGCTAAGTAAAGTTTTTTGAAGAGGTGCTAATTATATTTTTTTTCGACAGTCGGCGTTCTGGAGATCAAGAAACTGCAGCTGTTTTATTTTTATCACCTATTGTTTACTGGAAATATTTTTTTGAGTGTTTGAGATGACATTTGTGAGATTTTATGGTTGACCGTTCGTGCTCAGAAATTAGTAGAAACAGAAAAAAAACCGAAGTGAACTGTCACTGCTGTCAATGTCAAATCGTTTGCGTTTTGGTGTGCTCAGTGTGATTTTTTGACTTTTTATCGACCTCCGCATAAAATCCGGTCTTTCAATTTTACCGCATTTTTCCACGACCTATGCACAATAATTGGATCACGATTGAATACTTTCGATCACTATTTTGGAACTGCTTCTTGGACAACGCAAAGCAAACGAAACGCAAACTGTTAGATTTCATTTGACATTGACAGAAGCGACAGTTGAATTCGTTTTTTTTTTCTATTTCTTCTTAGTACTGAGCACGAACCGCTTGTCAGCCATAAAATCTCACAAATGTCATCTCGAACACTTAAAAAAATATTTCCAATAAATAAAAGGAGATAAAAATAAAACAGCTGCAGTTTCTTAGTGTTAAAGTCGACCACTGTCGAAAACAAATATAATTAGCATCTCTTCAAAAAACTTTACTTAGCCAATTATTGTCATCGAAGATACAAATTTTCCAATTCAATTTTCTCCGAAACCTTTTTAATTTCTTGGTTGCGCTGCGGGGCCCCTAGGCAGTTATTACTAACTGACTTAGAAATATGTACGTACATATTTCGTATCACGTTTAAAATTTCGCCTTGTTTAATCTGCCTAATCGTTAATCCGGCCGTTTCTACACTATATTGCCGTACTCTAGTTAAAAAAAAAAAAAAAAATTTTGACATTGATTGTGATCTTATTTATTTATTAAGCTTGATATATTGACAAATGTCAACACATGAAAAACGTGACGATCTAGATTGAACATTTAAAGCCCAACCAAGCTTTTTAGGGCTCCGTCTCTCTAAAGAAATCTACGGCTGAAGGTATAAAGTATTTTTGTGCAAGTAGCTTGCATGCTGTTGACGTTTATGTCAGTTACTCGCATGCCAATTACTTTCACAGACGTTTTATTCGTGTAATTATTCGATCGTTTCAACTGTCTCATTTTCGTCGTCACTTTTTTCCGGAGTGCCTGTAGAATTTGATGGCATTTTCAATTATTCATTGGAGGTCCTTTAGGTCTACCAGACAACCGGAAACTGCATCAGAATCTTCTGGAAATCCTACAGATATGTGTCCACGAAGGTGAATCGGAATAAACGTTCAAATAATGACTAACTTTTGGCTTTTCTATGATTTCATTTGAGAAAAATTAATTTGGTAATATATGTCTCAAAATTATAAATGACATACGCATTTAAACGTAATCTTAATTTAGGCTCCTGAACCAAATGAATCCCAATTTTTAGGATTGTTGTATCGATGTGAGTGTACATACTATAAACAATGTATAGTGCATTATTATTATTTAGGATTTCACATTAAAATGTGTGTAAAGGGCCTTTTGTTCTCTCGTCCCAACCGTTCCGGCCGGGAGTCGTATGTTGGAAGAAGAAATGAATTTCGCCCATTCTCATTCATATGCGCAACAGTCTAATTATCATGGGGAAAGCGACACTGTAATTAGACGTGCCCAGATGAATGAGAATGGCCAATCATTTTTGTGCACTTGATCTAATAATTATCGCGTCGCTTTTGCAGGAGAAAAAGCGGCACGGTAATTAGATTGGTGCGCAGATGAATGAGAATGGCAGATTTCATCTGTATGAAAATGTATGAGCTGATAATGCCAAGCGCATCCAGTGGGTGCGGTTAATGTACGGCCCATTAAGTATTGCTCCTTAATGTACGACCTAATAATTCGTGTCCCCCATTTAAGTTGATAGCACACGAAATACCAGGACATGCATTATTAGGTCGTACATTCCCGGACGTACAATAACCGCATCACATCCAGTATGACGAGTCGCATGACCTATGATTTCTGCCAATTTTAAGTTAAGTTCACATTGAAAGAAACATTGCTATTAGAGTTTCATAGCGTTGAACTATCGATAGTATTGGCAATACTATCGTGACCTCGAAAAATCGGCACAGTATCGATAGGCCTATCGATACTATCCTATAATATCGATAGTAATTTCAGACCAATACCTACTATTGGTAGGCATCAATACTATCGATAGTATGCTTTTCAATAGTATCGATACTATTGATATTATATTATCAATACTATCGATACTATCGATATTGTGACTATTTTTCAAGGTCGACTATCGATAGTAAAAACTAGTTCGTGTGGTCGCGGAGCGGCAATGTGATTGGTTAAGATTTCAGATTCGTATCTTTGTGAATTTAGCTATAACGGTTGGGTATTAAGTAATTTGAAAGGGTTAAAAAAATGTGATTATTTTTCTTGTAAGTACCTGAAAATTATTAAAATGTTCACCTTCGAGTGAGCACGTTAATAATATTCACGTTTGTATTATTTATATTCAAATAGTTGGTAAGATTTCGTACGTGTTAAAATAAATTATTTGATAGTAAATAGTGTTTTTATTTCAAAATATATTTTTTTTAAATGATTTTACTTACATAACATAATGTACAGTACAACCAAAATATAAATAAAGGTAAATGTCCGCCCGCCGCTGCTTGAATAGTTTACACTTTCAATCTGGATTTACAGCAATAAAGGCGACAAGCGGGGTGTCAATTATTGGAATTAAGATAGCAAACATTAGGACGTTTACGTGCAAGCCACACAGAAGAGACGTGGGACGGGGGCTTGTCGCAGTCGCGGCGCCCTTGAATCAGTTTTCATGCTAAATGTATAGAAACGTCGCGATCCAAAGCAGACAGAAGAGACGAGGCGTAGACGCGACGACGCGACGCTTCTATGCATTTAGTATGAAAACTGATCCTAGGGGCTGTGCGACTGCGATGCGCCCCCGCCCCACGTCTCTTCTGTGTGGCTTGCGCCTTACTGTTTCTCTGTTCATAAACTTTACATTTAGCTCTTTCCCTCTGCAATCCCACCTAAATCATTTTAAAACTGAAACATTTCCTGTATTACCTATCTACTCTAGTATAACAAAGAGGTAAACTGTATGTTTGTAACTAAGGGATAATCTTTGGAACTATAAACCAATAAAAAAATCTTACACTTATCAGGAGCGACACGATTTCATGCAAAGTTCTCTTATAGTGAGTTTTATAAAGACAATAACCGAAGATCATCTACATAACCATCACCCAGACTTTTGCCCCAAAGCAAACTCTTCATACACTTTCAATAGGGAATCGGGAGTCCGCGGCCTGAAATCCTTTAAAACAGTCTCAAAATACTCCATGGTAACTGCTGGACAGTCCAAATCTTTCTCCAAAGCCTTCAAAGCTGCTTCATGGCACAAAGCCTGAAGCTCAGCCCCGGAAAATCCCTCCGTTCTAACAGCCAAACTATGAGTGTTAACTTCACTCGTACTCATCTTGGCAATCTTTAGCTCTATTATCTGCAGACGGGTCTCAAAGTCAGGCAATGGCACGTAAATGAGCCTGTCCAATCGCCCTGGACGCAGCAGAGCTCTATCCATTCTATCGGGTCGGTTTGTAGCTGCCAAGATAGTCACCGAATTCAAAGGAACAACCCCGTCCAACTCTGTGAGCAACTGTGCCAATACTCGCTCGTGTACCCCCTCCCCTGCTCCTCTCTCACCCCCTATAGCATCCATTTCATCAAAGAATATAACAGACGGAGAAACCTGCCGCGCTTTCGTAAATAAATCCCTCACGGCTCTCTCAGATTCTCCGACCCATTTAGAAAACAATTCTGGACCTTTTATTGATAAGAAATTCAGGCCACTTTCCGTTGCCAACGCTTTGGCGATCATTGTTTTGGAGCACCCCGGGGGGCCGTAGAGAAGCACCCCGCCCGGCGGCCGGATGCCGAGCCGGCGGAAGCTTTCCGCGTGCTTTAACGGCCATTCGACAGCTTGACGGAGCTTCAGCTTCAAATCGTCCTGGCCTCCTATATCGGACCATCTCACGTTTGGCACTTCTATTAACAACTCTCTCATCGCACTAGGTCTAACTATAGTAAGTGCTGCCACCATATCTACTTTCTCTATGGCTTCTCCAGACCTTTTTACGCACTTCATTGATGCCTGCGTGCAAAGATTAACCAAATCTGCTGCAACATAACCATGTGCTAAGTCTGAAATTGACTCAATGTCATTTGAAGACACTTTATTAGGAAGATTTACTAGCATGCTTCTTAACATGTCTTTCCTTCTGAGTCTATCTGGAACAGGAATTTCTATTTCTTTGTCTAACCGACCAAACCTTCGCAACATGGGATCAATTGACTCTGGTTTTCTAGTAGATGCTAATATAAAAACTCTTCTGCATTCCTCATGCAGACTATCTATAAGTGCTACAAAAGCTGACGTTATTCTTCTTTCCTGTTCAGTACTACTGGAAGTCCTCCTCGGGCATATAGTTTCAATCTCATCAACAAAAACTATACTTGGTTCGTTTTGTATTGCTTTATCGAAAAGAGACCTCATTGTACTCTCAGTTTCACCAAAATACTTGCTAAATATGGCTGGACCGTTTATTTCTGTATGAAAACAATTCATAGTTTGTATCAAATATTTACACATGGCCGTTTTTCCTATCCCTGAATGCCCATAGATTAGAAGACCTCTGGTTGGTTGGAAATTAGCTGCAAAACCATCAGTGTTAAAAGATATATTGATAAATGTTTGTATTTCCTCTAAAATATCATCAACACCTCCTAAAGCATTTGTTTTTCTTTTAACTTTCTGTACAATATCTTTCTCCATATTCCATATAGTAGTATCTTTTAAAACAAACCAATTTGTATTGCTATTCTCGTTACACTTAACACTTACAATTTCTACTTGTAATTTTTTACCAAAGTAATAGTAAACAAGGATGCTACCAACGCTGACATAATTATTGTAGAAGTGATGTTTTAAAATGTCACAAATGTCCGTGTCTGTTTTATGATTTTTTATCCTAACTGTGACTAAGGTGGCGTTAGGGATTTGTCCTTCAAGCACCGAGACGGTTATTTCTTTTAAACTATCTTTACACCAAGCTCCAGATAAATCTGAAAAAAAAATAGAGAAAATTCAATTCTTGTTACCGAGGCCACATTACACATTCAACTTTTCTTTTAGTAAATGTTCAAGGAACATATCGAGGGGTGCATGATCAAACCCGATGAGATGATCTAATGTCTTATAGGAAAGTTGAGTTGATCTTTTACATAGTTTAAAATAGTTTTCTTTTTTAAACAGTCTATTATTCCAATTTATTTAACTATGCACCTCACAATATTAATTACTATGGCCACCATAACAGTAAATGTTAAGAAAATTAAATAAGGTTAAAAATTAAAAGAAATACAGTTTTTTACTAGTAGGCACATATTGGTGAGCGTGCACAGTATCAGCACTTACCATCAGGTGAGATTTTTAATCAGTTT
Organism: Archips crataeganus; assembly: GCA_947859365.1. NCBI lineage: Eukaryota > Metazoa > Arthropoda > Insecta > Lepidoptera > Tortricidae > Archips > Archips crataeganus. Next base: position 1,610,661 of record OX402053.1, on the reverse strand, counting down.
GTAGTTTATTGTACAAAAGTTTTTAAAACTAATAAATTAGCAGTTTTGTTTTTCACTTACCAGCAGCAGGTAGTATGACAGCAGCCGGAGCAGATGCTTTGGACGGCCACATTCGCTTGACCAACTTCGGTGCTCCTTCTCTAATCAGTTCGAGCGGTCCACCAATCACAGCCCCAATTAGAGCCCCAGCCGAGGGATGCACTAGGACTGCATCCTTCGGGACTCCCTCAGGCGGCGTCCCAGCCCGCTCCAACCAGGTATACAGCTTCCCGTCCTCTACATACGGACATTTCACCTGATTTTTCTCGCATTTGGACTCCACGTGAGTAGTCTTGTCGTTGGAGGTTATACTCCGACCGCAATTCTCACATTCCACCCATAAAGATTTCTTGGCTTGTTTCGGTGGCATATCTTTTTCTGTATTGTGTTAAATTGGAGCATGTGGTACAGTAATATTTTAGAAAAAATATATATTTAGAGTAGAGTAGTATACAAAAATAGATCGCTAGTGTCAAAACAATGCGAATGCGTTTCGTTAATAGTTAAGTTAGGAACGACGATTGATCGAAGTTTGGAATGTCAATATTACTTTGGACTACGTTTTGTTAATGGCTAAGTAATCAAGAAAAACTACATAATGAGTCATTAATTCGTTCATTTTTACATTATGTTTTGTCTTCCATCTTAAATTTGGTTTGAAAAAGATTGGCTAGGATACTTAGTAACTTAGCTGCTTGCAGATACCACATTGTCCAAAGCTTCTTGTTGCGGCATGGGTCAATTACTTTTGCTTTTTTAAGACACTTTCTAAACTAAGAGACATGTCAGTTTATAAATGACAATCAATTGTCAACTTGACGCTTGGAGTTGGCTTCTTGCGGATTATTCGTGACTAATTATTCATCTACAATATCACACTGACAGTACATATAACTGTTTATGCCATTGTTAATAACTATATGAAAGGAAAGTCACTTAAGACCATAGTTATAAATGTAAACAGACTCGTTTTAGTAAAGTGAATCATGACTCTCGCAGAGTTCTTCAGCTGTTCCTTGCTTGCCTTCGGGCCCCCGCTGGTGATGTTCGCCATGACCATCGCCAACGACCCTGTGCGGATCATCATCATGATTGCTGCGGCGTTTGGATGGCTGCTATCGTTTCTGCTAGCTTCGTTAGTGTGGTTCGCTGTGGTGCCTTTGCGGACTTATTTAGTGTTTGGAATGGTGTTTGCGATAATTTTCCAGGTTAGTAAATGTTTCTTTTATGTATCTTGACTAAATATTTTAATTTTTTGTATCTTGATCTAAATCAAACTACATCAAGTAAATGAAAAAAGCATTACAATTATATTTTCAGGAGCTTTTCCGCTACGGCATGTACGTGCTGCTCCGGAAAACTGAAGCAGGGCTTAAAGAGATTTCCGAAAACCAAGACATCGGAAGCAACAAGCTGGAGATGGCTTATGTGTCGGGCCTTGGGTTTGGGGCCATGAGTGGAGCCTTTGCACTTGTCAACGTTCTTGCAGATTCGGTAAGCTTTGATAATAATAGGGTTAGATGACGGATTTCTATAATTTGCCCATATTTCATATGCCATAATGTGTTGTGTTCCATTTTGATTTATCATAAAGTTTTTTATTTATTGGAAACAGTATTTTCTTCAGAATTGTTATTGAACTCTATTCTATAAGATGACATTTCAAAAAGGCCTGAAAATGTTATGCTTCTATATATTTTATGGAAAATGATGATATGGCAAGTGAAACTATGGCAAATTAAACTATGGGAAACAATTGGGATCCGGTAGAAAAAAAAACACTTTACTTTGGACCTTAAAAACCAGATTTTCAATCATCTGCAAAATTACATTTTTAGATGCATTAAAACAAATAAATAGTTGATTCGGTTGGCAATTTTTTTTTTGTTCTGTGTTATCATGCGGTCAGTCTGATGACTATGAGCATATATGTTGCGTTATCCATGGCATGTAGAGTTGGCAAATGATGTCATAATTAGCTATTGCCATACAAAATCAACGGCGAATTAGCCACATAGCAAGAGTAGCAAATGCTACGGGCCCCATACACCAACGTTTTCTGACCTTTTTTTTTAGGCCCCTTGATAGAATTTGCTACAGGGCCGCGCTGGCTTAATCCGGCACTGTACAAAATCTATGTAGGAATTGTGTTTTGACGTCCCATAAAAAGTATGTCAGTTGATTGGTGGTGTAATCATCTCTATCACATACAGTTGACATTTTCAAGTCGCAAATTGGATAATGATTTCTAACATCTATCCAAAATAGATTAGAATCATTTATTGTATATTGCATTAGTGATAATTATTTTTGTCATTACTTACACTAACAACATTGATTGATATTATTAGAAACAGTGCGGATACAAATTTAATTCAAGTACAAACAGAAAATATCAACTGATTGCTAATCTATCAGCGCAGAGCAGCATTAGCTAAGACTTTACCTTTACAAAAGGGTCTTGTTGTTTTGTTTTATTTACTGCGCGGACAAAGTCGCGGGCACCAGCTATTTGAAATATACCATGAGCTTTACGGCGACGGAAAACATAGTGAGGAAACCTGTATACACCTGCGAAGAAATTCAATGGTGTGTGTGAAGTTCCCAATCCGCACTGGGCCCGCGTGGGAACTACGGCCCAAGCCCTCTCATTCTGAGAGACCTATCTGCAGTGAGACGTATATAGACTGGGATGATGATCTCATTTTTATAACATTCCAGGTGGGCCCGGGGTCTCTTGGTCTCAACGCCGGCACCGAATACTTCTTCGTCACGAGCGCCGCCATGACCCTCTGCATGATTCTCCTCAACACATTCTGGAGCGTCATATTCTTCAGCGGGCTAGATGAGAAGTACTACCCCAAGATAGTTTGGGTGGTAGCTTCTCATTTCTTCGTGTCCGGTCTAAGTTTGCTGAACAGGAACGAGTTGTATGCAGCTACTATCATTCCGTCTTACATTGTGCTTCTTGTTACTGCGTATCTAGCGTATCGATCGGCTGGAGGTACGGCTAGAAGCTTCATACAGAGTTTTACTGTTAGAGCGTAGGATTCTTAACATGAGGGTAAAACGTAGATATACAGGGCTATTTGTAATACACTGACATCCTCTTAACCCTGAATTCCTATCACTCATACAAATGTTTTTTGTTTTACGACTTTTCAAAATGAAGCACTTTTTTCCCATACAAATACACAGAGTATCGTAAAAATAAAAGGTAAAATCAAATTTTCAAAACGTTATTACACCAAAAATATTAAGTAACTAGCTTTTGCCCGCGGCTTCGCTCGCGTGTACTATGAGTATTACAAAGAACCAAGATATCAAGCAAGCAAGCATACAGGCAAGCAAGCAAGCAGGTCCACAATTGACCGAGAAATCGGTGAACATACCTACATAAAAAAATACATAAAGTGGAATGCATAACCTCCTCCTTTTTTAGAAGTCGGTTAAAGAGCCCTTTGCTGCCTACTTACAATATAAACTTATGAATTTTGAAATTTTAGCTTTGTACAACCAGTAAAACGCAAAATCCCGTTTTTTCCCGTTCCCGTAAGAATTTCGGGAAATGTTTTCTTAATGCTCCCCTACACTCCCCAAGGAACCCACTTGTCAAATTTCAGCTTTCTATGACCAGTAAAACGAAAAATCCCGTTTTTCCCGTTCCCATGGGAATTTTGGAAAGTCCTCTCTCAATGCTCCTCTACACTCCCCAAGCAACCTACATGCCGAATTTCAGCTTTCTACGACCAGTAAAACGAAATATCCTGTTTTTTCCCGTTCCCGTGGGAATTTTGGAAAGTCCTCTCTCAGTCCAGCTCTACACTCCCCAAGCAACCTACATGCCGAATTTCAGCTTTCTACGACCAGTAAAACGAAAAATCCCGTTTTTTCCTTATCCCGTGGGAATTTCCGAAAATCCTTAAAACTGTTTTTACTATTATAATTACCTAGTTCTATGCCAAATTTGAAGAGTCTAGTAATTATAGTTCATAGGATCCCGTTGAACTGAATATATAAATCCCGTTTTTTCCTTATCCCGTGGGAATTGTGAAAAATCCTGAAATGAATGTTTTAACTAATGTAATACCTACTTGTGTATCAAATTTGAAGTGTCTAGTTATTATAGTTACTGAAATAGGGTCACTCGGAATCGAATATATAAATCCCGTTTTTTCCCGTTCCCGAGGGAATTCCCAAAAATCCTTCCTTAGTGGATGCCTACATTGTATAAGGTATGTGTGCAAAATTTCAAGTCTCTAGGTCCAGTGGTTTGGGCTGTGCGTTGATATATCAACAGTCATTTAGTTTATTTAGACATTTCAACCCCATCGCACCCCATCCAGGGAGATGGTATTTTACGTCTGCCACGTCGGATTTTAAAACCGTTGCTGTTTTCATAACCAGCGACCCGATAAACCATAGAAACAACACCCATGTTGATTTTCAGACTTTGTTACCCCTTTCCCCCCTTTTAGGGGTTGAATTCTCAAAAACCCTGAAACACGTGTTTACTCATTTATCATTAGGAGTACTTCTGTGAAGTTTCGAATAAAATAGTCGAACTAATCTTGTTTCCCCATACAAACTTTGGACCCCCGTTTCACCCCCTTAGGGTGTGAATTTTGTAAAATCCTTTCTTAGTGCACCCCTAGACCTTATAAGGAACCTACATGCCAAATTTTGAATCTCTAGGCCCAGTGGTTTGGGTTGTGCGTTGATATGTCAGTCAGTCAGTCAGTCAGTTTCTTCTTTTATATATATAGATGACAAAAGCCGTAAAACAAAAAACATTTGTTTAAGTGGTAGGAGTTTAGGGTTAAAAGGATGCTAGTGAATTACAAATAACCCTGTATAAATAAATTGAACGCTTAGTCAATGTTGTTACGCATGACAATAGTTTGATGTGAGAACGTAAAGTGATTTTCTCAAACATGCTATGAAATATTGATTTTATGTTCCTTATAATAGGCCGCGAAGTATCACCACAGAATAACTAATAGTACTAACGTACAGAAGGATCACTCTCGAACAAAAGTCAACTTTAGGTATAAAAATTTGCCTACTCTTACGACCGTTAACTGCTTGCACGCGAAATTGAAACTTATCGTCTAATACGTGTGTTTATATTCCATTGGGTACCGCTGACCCGAAACCAAGAGCACAGGGTTCCCACTCGCCGATATTTAGGTAGGTACCGGTCGCGCGGTGGTTTAAGATCGCTCCGCAAAAGTGGAAGGGGCATGCGCGCAGTACAATTACGTCTATCTAATGTATGCGCAAATTACCCCCACCAGTTTCGCCGAGCGATCTTAAACTACCGCGCGACGTGTATATAAATCAAGAACGATAAGTGTGTATTAATTCAGTAAACTACCTTTAAACGCAACAGTATCTTTTATACGGATTATAAGATCGTTTAGAAGTCGTCGTTTGTTGTAAAAATCACAGAAAAAAAAAGATTACGCGCGACGCGGCTAGCCGAAAGCCGGGCGATAACCTACTGTCATACGCCTGCCCGGGAGGCGCGCCGGCCGAACATACCTAAACTGCGGAGTGAAACCCCCCCTGGTATCACGTTGCAGGTGCGGCTAGACGAGAGGTCAATAATGGAATCTCGTACAACATTGCCGGCCTAGGCAATATTTGCCTAGGCCGGCAAAGTGATCTTTTTTAATTTCCATTCCATACGGAGTGACACGGCATCATGGCGTTCAGCCATTAAAAAAATATATAAGCAATAGGTATTTGCTTTTTGGTTCATTATGACATTCTGCCACTACGCTTATTAAAAATAATAATATTTACAATGCATATGCTCGGAAAGTGCCTCTTGACGCGAGTCAACATATCTATAGAAAGTTAGTCATCCCAGCACACTTTCGCAAGTGTGAAAAAAAATTGTATGGATTTTACTTTCCACACGCGTGCGGAAAAGTAACTTTTTAAATTGCCAATTCTCAAAAAGTTGTGTTCAAACTAGTAACATGGCGTAACACGAACCAATCATGTTTACCCGTTCGCGCCTGTCAACCAATGAGTATTCAGTGCGCGCGCATGGCGTAACACGAACCAATCATGGTTCGTTCCGTTCGCGCCTGTCATGAAAACCCTCCACAGTAATGTTCATGAATTCAGTCCGGAGAATTAATTTAAGTTTAGTAAATTAAAATGGAGTGTTCAAGTGATGAATTTACATAGGACTTAACGCCGCGTTGACGTCCTAGACCAAGCACAAAATTAAATGTGATAGCCTCCTGCTGACTAAACCGATGCTGAAATATGTAAACATCTACGAGACTTTCCCTCAATGAAAGGTAAATAAGAACGCAACATCTTTGTCCGAAAATGTTTATGAGCGCGAGCAGACAGAGAGCGGTCTGGAGTTCCGAGTTCAGAGTTCTGCGTTCTTTCGAATGTACTGTCGAGTTTCTTACGATAACGCACACAGCAGGCGACTGGAACTCTCGAGCGATGAAAACATAGAACTCTGAACGCGGAACTCGGTACTCCAGACCGCTCTCTGTCTGCGCGCGCTCTTAGCCCCAATTGCTTTCCTCGCTTAATGCATTGTAAAATGTTGTATGATATACGTGTCGAAAGTAGGAAATTCCCAACTCATGTCGGCTAAACCAAACTCGCTTCGCTCGTTTGTTTAGATCTCCGCCATTCGTTATTCTGTTTTCTATTAAATCCGAGTTGGAAATAAAATGAAATAAATAGTAATAAATGCGCTAGTTATATATTTTTATCTAGAAACTAGCTGTTGCCCGCGACTCCGTCCGCGAAGAATGAGGGAGGGGGAAATAAAAAATAGCCTACGACCTATTCTCAGACCTACCGAATATAGAGAAAAAAGTTTGCAAAAAATCGGTCAAGCCGTTTCGGAGGAGTTCGATAACAAACACCGTGACACTAGATTTTTATACATTAGACTAGCTGTTGCCCGCGACTCCGTCCGCAAAGAAAAGTAGCCTACGACCTATTCTCAGACCTAACGAATACAGAGAAAAAAGTTTCATAAAAATCGGTCGAGCCGTTTCTGAGGAGTTCGGTAACAAACACCATGACACGAGATTTTTATACATATAATAGATAATTCTTTGATTTTTTTAGTTTTTTTTTTATTTATTTCACTGCATGTTTGAGAAAAGCTCTATACAAGCCTCTGCCGCGAACAGGGATTATCGGCCTCGTATATCTAGATGGCCTCGTTAGCACTCGGCCATCTATAACTACTCGGCCGGCGATCCGCTATTTCGTTCTCCGTTTTCCTCATACGTTCACCGACTGATCGCAATTAAAATCGTTGACGAGGAGCATGCGCACATTGGAAAAGCGTTCAATTTTACATTAGACGATCTCTGCATATTACGGATTGTTAACTAGAATAAGCGTTACATGACAATGCTACTAACTAATGTACATCTAATAGCTGACAGTAGCGTCCTGTAAATTATGTATAGTAAAATCAAGGACAATTAGATCAAGAGCGCTTCGGAGCAAAATACACAATGTACTTAACCAATGGCAAAATGTACAATACGCGAAATGTACACAACGCATATTGTGAGGCACGCGGAACGTACAAAAACAAAAAGTACCTACATAAGCAAAATGTACGAATAGGAAAATGGATAAATAAATAAATTTTCCGATTTGTAAATTTTGAGAATGATCTTTTTGCTTTTCGTACGTTCTGCGTTGTGTAGATTTTGCCATTGGTTACATTTTGCGTTTTGTGCATTTTGCTCCGAAGCGATCAAGAGGACTGTCAATGTCTGTATAACGTCGCAATCCTTTAATTAAAATAATGAGCGGGGGGCTGTTGCATAACAAAGTACAACTTATATTACAAGCGGAAGTCCCTTTCTAGTTAATATAACTGAAACGAGAGTTCCGCTTGTAATATTAGTTGTACTTTGTTATGCAATGCAACAGGCCCCTGGACCTTTCACGATTATTATTTTCAACCAACCGCCGAATCTACCAAATTTTCTAACCGAGGGGGGCTACGCAGAAATGCGAAATTCGAAGTTAGTATTGTATAGTCGACCAAGTATGTAAGTGCTTTATCATTTTTAATAACAGTTCCTCTTCCTACAACAGAATAAAAACAATAAAGCTGATTGTCACATTGACTTGTGAAATAACCTTTTATGTCTTAACCTCTTCGCCGCCCCAGTCATCTAGTCGTGACAGCCAATGGAATGCCTCACACGCCAACGTCATCTATACATGGCCAATATTTCAACTCGAAATAAACCCTTCTACAATGGATTTTAAGTAGAAAATCGGTTTGTCATGTAACGTGGCGCGGTGTAGAGAGCACGTCACTTCGTTTGTTTTGTGGTGGTGAAGAGGTTAAGCCAGCATACAGCTGAAATTCAACCTTATGGTGGTAAAGGACTTTCTTGGTCGACTATACCGTCCCTCTCACTCTTGTTTATATTAAATATTAATAGCCTAAGCGGGACGGAAAAATACGAATTTCGAACTTCCTAGTACCACCCTTTTGCCTACTCGTATAAAGCAGGCACTGAATCCATAAACCCAATAAGTTAGAGACGATTTAGCGACACATACATTGAGTTGGAAATTCAACCTTATGATTTCACTATACGTCACAATTTCCATTGTTATTATTGAAAATACGACTAGCTTTAAAAATATCATTTGTCAGGCATGTATTCAATAGCTGCTTTTGATTGTGGTAGTGTGCTCCAATAAATGGACCCTTATTTAAGGGTTAATTTATCGCTAACGTTATAAAGGTTAACATTTAATTGAAGTTGAATTTATATTCCTACAGCTAATGTCTTAGAGCGCGCGCAGACAGAGAGCGGTCTGGAGTTCCGCGTTCCGCGTTCAGAGTTCTATGTATTGACCGCTCGAGAGTTCCGACCGCCTGCTGTGTGCGTTATCGTAAGGGACCTAGTACATTCGAAAGAACGCAGAACTCGGAACTCGGAACGCGGAACGCCAGACCGCTCTTTGTCTGCGCGCGCTCTTAGTGACAATAATGAGGTTATTTAGGAAATAAAAAGATTAGTTTATTACATTAATTTATTATGTCATTCCTTATTAAGACTAATCCTAAAATTGGACGGAAAACTATCACGTAACTTAAGAATACATTTTTTAATAAACTGTAAAATGCGTTTTTATTGCGTAAAACGCGTCGCGCTGCCAGTGTCAGCGTATATGATTCAAGGCCACCACAAACCGGGAGCGCGGGGCGCCGACGGAGCGTGCCCAGCGCGCTCTATAATACTGAATCAAATATACGGTGACACACCGGCAGCGCGGCACACCGTATTAAATTTGATTCAGTGTTATTGACCGCGCTGGGCACGCTCAGCCTGTCGGCATTGCCCCGCGCTGCGGTCTGTGGTGGGCTTTAGGCGAACTAGATTGACAGCTGTAAATGTTACCAGACCCAGCAAAAGAATAACAGGCATAAGGCTGTGGCTCCACTGAGGCGGAGACGAGCGGAGCTGAGAGGAGACGTGTGGGAATCGACCAATCATATTACATGAAATCCACATCTCGTCTCCGTTCATGTAATATGATTGGTCGATCCCCACACGTCTCCTCTCAGCTCCGCTCGTCTCCGCCTCAGTGGAGCCGCAGCCTAAGAATGTGTCGATATAACCTAGACGCGGAATGAAAATGTTTGTCCCTTTTAAATAAATATCACGGGACAATTCACACCAATTGACCTTGTCCCAAAGTAAGCTAAGCATAGCTTGTGTTATGGGGGTGGGGTGGGTATGGGGATAAACATACTTATATAGATAGATACATACCTACTTAAATACATTTGGGGTAGGCTGTAATAGAGAGATCTCTCTCCAGGCAGATGTTATGCCTGGGGACCGAAGTCCAATGGATGAAAGTTGGAAGCTGTATTTATGCAGCCGAGTTGAGAAAATTCGATAGCGTGATGTAGGATTGTAGCAATTAGTTCCTTATGTGACGACTAGATGGCGCTAGTAGTCGCTACATCAGCCCCCCTTTTACGGCACTTTCACACGGGCAACGTCCCGTTTTTTGCGGTAACATTCACACGAGCATTCGGTTTGCAGGATACTGCAAAGTTGTGCAGTCTGTGCGTCATGTGGGCGCTTGCAAGGGCCAGTCGCTCAGAGCCTCGTCGGCGAGCATTGTTGTTCCTCTGCTACTTGTGGATGCATGCCTGTCGCGTGATTGCTCGGAGCCTTGTTGGCGAGCGTTGGTTGATTGATTGGCAAGTGGAAGTAGTGGGAGGAGGATTTGCGAACTGTAGACACCAGGCAGATAATAGATACATGCTAATGGTGCACAGTGCGGTGAGTATGGCTTGCTGTGATACTGCGTCATCGTCTTGTGTGTCTGAAGGTTGCGATTTTTGTCCAATGTCGTGGGTCACCAATTTGGGGGTAATTACAATAGTGAGATCTCTCTCCAGGCAGATGTTATGCCTGGGGACCGAAGTCCAATGGATGAAAGTTGGAAGTTGTATTTATGCAGCCGAGTTGAGAAACTTCGATAGTGTGATGTAGGATTGTAGCAATTAGTTCCTTATGTGACGACTAGATGGCGCTAGTAGTCGCTACATACATATTAAACACCCAAGACCCGAGAGCAAATATTCGTATTATTCATACAAATATCTGCCCCGACGCGGGAATCGACCCCGGGACCTCAAGCTACGTAGTCAGGTTCTCTACCTACTAGGTCATCTGGACTTTTGGACTTTTATCTCCTTAACCTTAGGCCTAAAAGCGACGAACCTATTCATTCCACGACTATACCTAACGCCAATCTGATCTGACGGCGACCTTACCGATATTTAACAAGTTATTATTCGATGTTTACAACTTTTTTCCAAATCTTTCTAGTAAAATATTTTTTTTATTAATATTACTAGCTGTTCCCTGCGACTCCGTCCGCGAAGAATAGGGGTAAGTATAAACAATAGCCTACAACCTACCGACCCAAATATAGAGAAAAAAGTTTAAAAAAAATCGGTGAAGCCGCTTCGGAGGATTTTGACAACAAACACCATGACACGAGATTTTTATATAATAGACTACAGCACTGGTGAACCTGTGGCAACATTTGTGTGTAGTGAACTGTCAAGTTGGTTCGCCTAATTCTGGACTCGACTTAGTCAAGAGGTAACCTTAGGTGACTGGTTGCCACAATCAAAATAAGTTGAAGATAGTCAAGAGGTTAAACAAAGCCGTGGCCTCTCAAGCAGAGGGTTGTGGGGTCAAATTCAAATACCGGCTCGCACCTCTGAGTTTTTCGAAATTTATGTGCGAAATCACATTTGAAATTTACTATGAGCTTTACGGTAAAGGAAAACGGATACAGCTGCGAAGAAATTCAATGGTTTGCTTGAAGTTCCCAATCCGCACTGGGCCCGCGTAGGAACTACGGCCCAAGCCCTCTCATTCTGAGAGGACGCCTGTGCCCTGCAGTTTATTTAGTTAGTTTAGTTTATTTATTTATTTAAAAAACAAAATTACAAGGTTATACAGAGAACAGTATACACAGGGTATACAGTGGGACATAGGGTGGGATGATGAATGATAAAGAGGTTGAAAACGACCCTCCTTCGGCAGTCGGGTAATAATGAGGCCTATTCGTCGGCGTCTCCCTCCAGCAGCGCGGCTAGCAGCGCGTCGACGCCCCAGACGGCGTCGGGCGCGCGCGCAGCTGGAGGGATGCGCGCGCGCAGCGCCGCCCGCGCCGCCTCCACGCCGCCGAGCGAGCCCCCGTACCCGCCACCAACCTCCGCTAGGGTGTTGGCCGTCTCTGTGTCTTTCCGGGAAGCACTGTAACATTCAACCTTTTTAGGGTTCCGTAGTCAACTAGGAACCCTTATAGTTTCGCCATGTCTGTCCGTCTGTATGTCTGTCCGCGGCTAAGCTCAGAGATCGTTAGTACTAGAAAGCTGTAATTTGGCATGAATATACATATCAGTCACGCCAACAAAGTGGTAAAATAAAAAATAAAAAAATATATTTTTTTAGTGTACCTCCCATAGACGTAAAGGGGGGGTGATTTTTTTTTTCTCGACTTATCCTATAGTGTGGGGTATCGTTGGATAGGTCTTTTAACACGTTCGCCGGCGGTACCCAAGCTATGGAATATACTGGAATTTCAGTATTTTTTTCCATACAAAATGAGACTACGGTTATAGCAGTACTGATTCTTTACATTGCTGCTTTGTCTCTGCCCAGGGGCAGTAACGGTTAGAGCCGTGCTACGGGAAGTCCCGTACTGTCATATAGAATGTTTTTTTTACCATAATCTATATAACTACGGTTATCACAGTAATTAGAATTTGTACGGTTTGACCCGTACTGTCACACTATATAATTTATTACAGCCTGCCAAAATCAGTACGGGTATAACAGTAGCACGGTATTGACCGTCCCGTCTCAAAACAATAATGCAACTTCATTTACACGGAACAGGTACGGTCAATGCCGACTCGTACTTTATACTCAATAATAATTAGTATTGTCTATAAATAGTGGATTTTCTTTGGTTTTGTGAGGAATAGAGTAAATCAAACTACTGTTAAGAATTAAATTTAATGATTATTGTAAAAAGCTACCTACTAGGAACTGTTTCATAGGAATTGTTTACAGTTTTATCAAATAGTTATCAAACTAATTAACTTTTATAACAAAATTAGGCTCTTTTTTTCTGTAATTTATATACCTTTATTTAACATTAACAATAATAATAGTAATCAGTCTTCATTTATGCCATGAAGTAAACTTAGAGTTTATTTCTTGAACGACTAACTTATACTTATAAAACAAAAACTTAAACTCTCTTCTGTTTGTCAAAGTTGCAACATTGAGTCTTATCAATAATCAACTAATCAGTCTTTTGATTATTTAGGTATCAGTCTCCATCTCAGTCATCAGCATGACGAACATGCCATTCTTCAAAGCACCCTGGGCAAAGGGCAGGTTTTTTTGCACAACCCTTGCACCGAAATCGAGTCTCTTTGCGTCGATGGTTTTTTGTACATAGACTGCAGTTTAGGTACTTCACGTTCCTCTTAGCATTTCCGGTGACAGGTATCATCTCGGGCCAGTGACATTGCTGGTGAACCCCTTGTGGCTGTTGAACTTGATTGCCCTGCGGCTGCTGCTGCTGCGGCACCTGCTGCTGTCTAGCATTGTCAAACCGTCTGCTAGAAAAGATGCTCCCAGTTAGAACAGTATCTCTGCCTTTCAAATCTGGGCTGACATTTGTCATTTGTCTTATAAGTTCGTCTCGGTATTGAATGAACTCGTACTTGGAACTACGTTGGAAGTGCTTTCTGTATATATAAAAAGCATTCCATACAGACACATCCAGCATATGGAAGAGGACCTTTTTATACCAACGAATGGTTTTCATGGGCGAGGAGTAGTAGGACACCATTTGGTCCATTCGATCGATACCTCCCATGAAGGAGTTGTATTCGGCCACTTCCTCTGGTTTTTGTGAAATCTTTCCAAATCTATTACGAACATCTTTCATTTTCGGATGATTTCTTGTTGTCACAATGTAAACGGGTCGTTTATCCTTCCACACCGATACATACACGTGTTTTTTACGCAGCCAAAAATGTTCGCCCTTTTTTAGAGTCTTGGTTATCAGTAATTTTGGGTTACTTTTTCGTGTCTTGCGCAAGGTACCATTTGTGTGTGTTCTCAACTCTAGCAGTCTTTGACTGAGCTCGACGTCGTTGTAAAAATTATCCATGAAGAGATCATGACCCTTCATAACATAGGGGCCTATAAGTTTCATGACGACTTGTTCAGTTTTTTTAGTAACTTTGTCTTCAGATTCGCTGTCGTCTTTACCCGCATACATGATTATATTCAGGACGTAACCATTTGCTGTAGTAAGTTCATAGAACTTGATTCCGTAGCGGGCTTTCTTTGATGCTATGTACTGGCGGAAATGTAATCTGCCTCTAAATAGTATTAGAGACTCGTCAATCGAAAGTTCTCGTTCTGGGCCATATAACTTTCGAAAATTTTCGCAAAGGGCTTCGATAAAGTATTTCACTTTATTTTTGCCTTTGGCATTTATCTCGGCGCAGCAAAAACAACGCACTATTTGCTCAAACCGTCTGGACGACATTACATACGTGAAAAAAGGATGGTAATACAGCGGGTTTGAATATGAGAACATGCTTTGTCTCTGAGGGGATTTTATTTGACCCTGTAGTAAGCACAGCCCAAGGAAAGCTAGCATTTCGTCTTCAGTGACAGGTCTAAAATGTTGCTTTCTGGTGTGTCTGGTATGGGGTCTGTTTATTTCACACATATTTTTGCCATAGTCGTTAGTTTTTGATATCAAATGTTCGAGCAAATCATTCGAGAAGACCGCTTTGAAGACATCTAATACGGTGGGATTTTCTCCCAAATTTACTCTAAGTCCCGTTGTTGACTCGTCAAATCCGAAATCAGGGATCGCTGCTGTTGTACCTGTCCACTCATCGTTACCTGAATTTGATTCAGTTGTAGGTGCGGAGCCACTCTGGACATGCAGCTCCTGATCTTCTATACGACTGGTTCCTGGTTCTGGACTGGTTTGTGGAGTCGGCAGACGAGATGTTTGATGGTGATCTGTACTAAATCGTTCGGGATTCTCCGTGCTATTATCGACAGACAGAGACTGTGGCTGGGACACTAATTCGAGTTCAATGCGAATTTCTTCGAAAACATTTACTAATGACGCTGGTTCTCCCTGTTGTAGCTCATTCCCACTTGACAGTTGGTCGTTGAGACTCGCAAGCACCGCTGATTCGAGCTTTCCTTGTTGTGAGCCCTCACTATCATCAGAAAACGTATTGTCCAAGGTCGTGTTAGCAGCCAATGATGTTCCAACAGACTGGCCTGTATTATCGTCGGAACTGGATATTTCGTCGTAATCGGGTATGTAGTCTCCGTCTGAACCGAACTCACCATCGTCGCTAAAGGGTTCGTGTGCTGGAGAAGATTCAGGGGTAGACACTTCTTCTAACAACCGCCGGAGTCGCTCGTCGTCTTTTTCTCTGTTCATCTAAAAATAACACGAAATTTCAGTTGTAGCTTATAAAAAACGAATATTCAACAATAAATTGAGTCTAAAAACAATATAACTGTAGTTTGCATTCAATAAAATATACAGTACTCGTAAGTAAAAACCCGAATACTAACTTACCTTGTATAGCAGCGCGCAGAATTACGTGCGTCCGTCGTGTACCCCGCGGAACGAAGCACTGACGCGGGCGCCGTACAAATTCTCATACAACGACGGCGGCGTGCGCCGTACTGCGTATGTGTGTATGCGTTTGCATCTGTGTGAGTCAAGGTCAAACTTGAGCTTCTTATTACACGTTGTTTCGGCAGTAGTGCAATAGTTGTTGTACCTTCACATGACAGTAAAAAATTGCTAAGTAACAATGCTACGGGTTTTGCTCGGGAAGCACCGTAGTGTCTTATAGGCAATCTCGAATAAATACTGCGTTAGCCGTACTGTCATATAACGTAGTTCGCATTTTACGGTAATACCCGTTACCGCCGGCGAACGTGTTAAGATTAAAATAGTAGCCTTAGGTATAAAACATACCTAAACTTGGATGATTCCGTACACATACGAAATCCTTAGAAAAATATTACTTGATTTTTTTGTAATGGCTACGGGACCCAACCTTGTGCGTGTCCGACACGCTCTTGGCCGGTTTTTTTAAACATTAATATCATCATCATCCTAGCATTACATTATCTAGAATACCACAGAACTTTTACAAAGTCCATTTTAGGAACCAGCATAATGTGCCCTGTCGGTGGATGGATAAAAGATTGTCCATTATTTACTGGGCACAGAAATAAGAATAAGCTATGCACACATTTTTTTACCGCAACACACTATTGTTTTATAAAAACTTTCCTCTGTAGGGCTCAATTCTTTAATATTTGCAATAGGATTCTGGAAGCAGTTGAATGTTGAAACGCTAATAAAAGTACCCTATACAAGGTGACATTGGCCTCTGGACAAATAATGAAACCATGGATAAGACTGATACTTAGCAATATCGTAAAATAGTTACTTGCTTAATTAGACAACAAAAAAAAAATCTATGAAATCATCCAAATAAACAGGCTCCTCCAAAATGATACATTGAAAACCGTTAGTTTTCGGTATATATTGGACTGATTGTTATGATACTTTGCAGTTTGGTTTTAAATATCTTGCTAAACCATATTAGTATTTGTCCAGAGGCTAAGGTCACCCAGTATATGGTCTATTTTTTATGTCTACTTAATAGTAGAAAAAAAAGGAGTATAGAATAGGTTACACATTTAACTTTTTTTTTTTATTTTCGAGAATTCAGTGGAGGTGAATCTGCAAGTGCAAGCTAGTTCTAAGTAGAATATTACTGTAACTTACAGTGGTGGTTTAGATATCTCCTTCTCCAGAATATCTTGCAGATCGTCCAAGTCCGGAATGGTGGGTATGTCATCACTGGATGCAGGCGAATTCTTTGGAATTATAAATTCCCTGCAATAATGGTGTCAAGTGTGAATGGCATTTTGGTGTGGGGCATTTGTCACAGCATGGCCTCTGACCTGAAGCGCAGCCATGCACAACTTGCACTATCAAAATGTCATTTAGTACTCTATGAAGAACAAAAACTTGGTTAAGGTCCAACCATCTAGTCGGCCGGCCTCTGTATGATGAAAGATGGATGAGTGTGTATAGAAAGAGGGTTCTAGAAGCACAAAATAAGTCTGGGGTTGACCCTACTCTCAACTCTTGGGCAACTAAAACAAATCCCAATTACTTAAGACTTACTTTGGTTCAATATGGGAGCCCTCAGTCCAAACTCCTACTTTTTTCGGCTCTGGAACATCTGAGCTGAACGGCTCGTTCATTTTGAAACGAAATATCTATTTCGGTTTCTTTAAATATTACTGTGGCTGTTCACAAGTCAGTTCTGACCTCCAAAATACTTCGCTTCGAACGAATTTAGTTTTGTTTATTAATTTACTCAAACAAACAAACCCAATCATTTTTTTTTATTGACCGCCAGTCAGGGGAAAGCAAAAGGAACGACGCCTATACAGCAACAAGTCTGAAGTAATAAAATCTTATCACTTAGAGCACAGATTACTTAATAGTTACTTCGTTACTTAATAGTTATTTTCTGGAAATAATTGTATATATTTTATGAGTATTCATTTACAGGAAGGAATTATCCTAAATCTCAACTATCATTTTAAAGAAAAAAAACTCACACAAATAATAACTTTATTAATACTTACATTTTACGTAACGGTCTTTACATTTAAAACTATAGTTATAAAATATACAAAAATGCTTATATATATATATACTTTATTCATAACAATTTTGTAAAAAAATATTTCGTACAGCTGACTTAAACAACATCTATCTAAATAATTTCTACAATAAAAAATAAGTGGAAATAGAACCTCTTTTGATTAGCAGTTTAAGGCATAAAATTACTACTAAATTATTACTTAATTATAATTGATGACTAGACCAAAGAGTATTGTAATATTATATGAACAAGAGTGGCAACTCTATGGTCAAATATGCATGTATGGAAGGTGCTGCTGCCCTACGGCTGGCTACTCAAGAACTAATGTGACGTATCTATAGATGTATACCTATCTATATGTATATGTTGGTAGTGATGTACTTACAGCTAATAGATACGCGTAATTTTAATTGATAGGCTAATTGCCACTATTCGTATTTTAGCCGTCTAATTCAAATCAGCATATACGAAGTATAAGCGGCTAAACCCGATTTGCATTATACGGCTAAAATACGAACATTGGCAAGTGGCCTATCAATTAAAGTCCTTGACCGTACAATTTGGTACGCCATGGCCATGGCCGATGAATGACAACTGACCAGTTTAGTTTGACAAGTCAACCAAGATGGCCGCTAATTTAGTTCTTCGTCCAAACACCTAACACCAAAGGTCGCTGTAGTCGCATGAAAAGTGTGATATATGTAAGTGTGCCCCCCCTGGACTGGACACTAAAATGAAATACTTACATATTGAGGAAAAGACAGATCATAACTACGAATAATAATATAAACTGATAATAAATGTAAAATTTAACATTCTTAGAACTAAAGCCTAAACAGGATTTATTTTTATATTAATGTTGTCTTTTCAATACAATAATTAAATATAACAGATAAAATCTAAATATCTACCTACAGAGTAGGTAGGTACTTAACAGTTCAGTAAGACGTTCATACAATACACCAAAATATATACTAATTTTAATCGTACCTACCTAAGTATTATAAGTTAAGTATGTTAGATTTTAGTTAAAATGCAATTCTTTTTAGTTCATCTGATAAATTGTCCATGTCATATTCAAATCCAACAGGATTTAAAAAGTTTGATGGATAAACATCAGCGTCAGGTACAGCGTTTTCTAGAGTTTCTCCATTTGCCATGTTCTCGTACTCGAGATCAACGATAGCATTATCATCAAAAATGTTAAAATGATCCATTCCCACTGCAGAGTTGCAATTAGTGTCAGTGTTCACGCTCCCGCAGTTTTCAGACATGGGGGACAATACATCAGGCATTTGACGATATGACATCGAGGCAGTAGGAATTATATTTGGCATTGGATTCGAAGGTTTCTGAAAGTTAATGTCTGCCTCTTGGGAGACAATTGTTGAAAAGTCTGGCTGCATTGTTGTAAATAAGTTGTTATTTTTCAACATGTTTGTATAATCCGCGCTAAAAGGGGACAGTGGATCACTACGAACCAACGGCACGCTTTGCACGTTTGGCGTGTTAGGGTTGTGGGTGAAGTCATTAACGTACTGTGTCATTTTAGGAGGGTCACTATCTATTTTTTGATTGAATTTTGCAGTCACAGCATTTACATCACTATAAAAACTTGGATCAACACAGTCTACACCCGAGTTCGTTGGTTGGTTGAAGGAGCTTGTAGTCCCGAAAGTAGAATGTTGCTGCCAGTGCTCATTATATTGCTGGACCGGTGCATTGCTACTTGACACATCCATCTTCGCGAAATTCTGCAATTTACAAAAAAATAACATTTAGGATATTTTTAAAACAAAAGTTTTCGGATGCACCGGACGGGATTCGAACCCAAAACTCTTGGCGCTATATGCCCAGGGCGTGCTACCAACTGCACCACGTCACCCCCAATCAGCGATGCCAGTTCTACGGAAAAATCCGTAGATCTACGGATTTTAGGCCTTGTGCCCAGACCTACGGAAATGCTTGGCTAATCTACGGAATTTCAGACTAGCCTCATTTTTTAAAATTTACCTTCTAGTTTCGCTGACAACTAGCAAAAATGAACAAAACGGAACGGAATGAACGGGTAACCGAAGCGTATGAATAGAAAATTTCTTTCTTGTCAGAATAGAATGCCAATTTTTTTTTAATTTTTGTCGATTTTCTATTGCCAATTTACTTTAGCCAGACTCTAATCTAATTGTGAATAGCATTTAAACGTTCAGGTGCAGTCGAATATACCTAATTTAATTCAGGTGATTTACGGAATTCTACGTATTTTTTTGCCTGGACCTACGGATTTACATAAAATGGATATGGCAACACTGCCCCCAATCCATCCGGAAACATTAAAGGCCACAACAAACCGGGAGCGCTGGGCGCCGACGGAGCGTGCCCAGCGCGGTCAATAACACTGAATCCAATATACACTACGCTGACACACACTGGTTTCCTGTTCCTGTGTCTTCGCTGAACTACAAAGTTTCCAAGGAAGACAGATATGAATTTTATTTACAAAACTTCTAGAAATTTCTTAAATGCTTTTTTTTAATACCTGGTGGTCGGTCGTGATGGAAGGCGAGGGTCCAAAGTACTGAATCAACATGTCCATGACGCGCTGCACGTCGTCATTTACCGGCGCGTCTGTGCTATGCATGCACTTCGTTAAATGCTCCGTGAAGGGTCTCTTCCTCTTCTTGGCGTCTAAGTAGCCCCGCGCTATGTAACAAAGAGTCATGATTTCAATATTTCAAGACAGGACAAGTCAAAAGATTTCTCACACTGTTTTACTTGAAAATTACACTTGAAAAAGGCTATTTGTTGTCATTTCAGAAAACTTAATTCCTTTCCTTTCCAGCACTATTTCACTAAACTTCTTTGATTTTTCTTTGTCTCGGTTATTTCACTTCTTGTTTTAATCCGCGCAGAGTTGTATACTTGGCAAGTGAGTTATATTATAGTATAGTAATTTATGATTAAGTAATTTTGTTAAAATTATTCGTTTTTATGATCTACAAATTATCCATTTACGCATGTAGTTTATGTAGTTCATTTATAAGTGTACATTTTATCTATCTGTGTGGCGTTCCGGGTATTACCGACGGTACTGGCTGAAAATCAGCGCTGGGGTGTTATAAACGCCTCAGCATTATGCTGAGCCAGTGTCCAATTTGCAACCGCAATGACATACTCTATTTTTAGCCTTTGTATTGTCCTTTTTGTTAAAATATTTATGTGTCTTGTGTTGTTGTAAATAAATGCATTTTCTTTCTTTCTTTCTTTCTAAAATGGTTCTACGAAGTAATACGACCTCGATCATAGTTGATCAAATTTTTGGAATAAATTCCCAATTTATTCAAAATAAATTCAAAGCGACGATAAAGAAGCATTACGTCAATGAGACTGCAATACTGACTTGTGGTGTGGCAATTATCACAGGAGAGCATAAAAATTGAACATCATTGTCGTGTTTATTGATGCCAGACTTAATCAAATTTAAATTTGACACATTTTGTTAATTACGCGGCATTAGCCATTGTCGGTAACGCGGTATTGCAATTTCAACGACATTTTAGTCAGTGCGTGGGCTTAACAAGTGGCGAAGAGTACAAACAACCCATTTCCGGGGGGGGTTGACTAAACTTTCAAAGTTACCATACGCTTCCCTTCCATTGCTGCATTTTCAAGACGATGATAAATGGTTTTGAGGTTTCTTTTTGCTCCAGCTTTACTTGCAAAAATTTTCACGCCTCGCCACTGGGGCTACCTACAAATTGGATAGTGATAATACTGATAATGTTAACTTACGAGGATATTTGATGCCAACTTCGCTGGGATGTGACTTCGGTAGCGCCGGGATGTACTCAGAGCTAGCCGGAGCACTGCGCTCGAGCACTCCCCTTGGGCTTACTCTTTGGAGGTACACCTCGACCTAACAAAAAATATTTAGACCTAAGTAGGTAAGTATATTACATTTTCAAGTAACTTAAAAAACTATATCCTCAAAAAAAGCCTGATTCTTTGTTTATCTTGTTATGTTTGAGTATTTGCGCGTTTGTTGGGTCAAATCTTGTAGCTCAAATTTCACCCATTTCTATATATAGCGATCGGATTGACTTAAACTTAATGTACGACTAAGTATGTATGTATGTATGTATGTAAACTCTTTATTGTACAAAAATAAGGAAAAAAAAAGACAAACATTATTGACAACCGTTGAAATGCATGTACAAAGGCGAACTTATCCCTTTAAGGGATCTCTACCAGTCAACCTTTGAGTGGATGAAAGGAGCATTTAGTAAGGGACCGACAAAGAGTAATTAAAAATAAAACAGTCGGACAAAACAAAGGCTACAATACAACTTTTAGTAAATACAATACATAAACTCATAATATAAAGAAATCTATTAAAAATATACTAACATATACAACATATATATGCATGAAACATATAATAAATAAGCAGTGTTCTCAATAAATTAAAGAGATGGTGTGAGCCACATCTTCTTCAAAGCTTCCCTGAACTATGACTGAAACTATGTAGTTTAGATGACAAATACTAGTACAAGTACTAGTCACAGTCAACATTTAAGAATAAGAATAAGAATAAGAATAAGAATAAATTTATTTATAAAATCATTATTGAGAATACAATTAGAGTGATATCCGGCGGACCCCGAACTAGGCAGAGGCCTGTATCTCGGGGCCCAAAAAAAATATTTTTATTATGAATAAGTTACACACAAGAAAAGTCTACATAAATGTATGGTTAGTTTATTGAGTCAGGCGTTGAGGTCCATACCTATCAATGAACTGAAACAATTACTTACTTTGCTCACCCGCGACCTTATGATACCTACTTAGTTACGTTTATGCAAGAAATGCGTGTCCGCATGCAGTTCCTCCACCTCCATATCACTCTAACATTTGGTAGCATAGTGAACGGTTGCGATACTCCGCGGATGAGCTCTGATGGAGTTCGAAACGCGTCAGTGTAGTTTGGTGGTGGTGATAGTTGGGTTTGTGTGATTTGTGCGTGTCCGTGCAGTGTGGAGGTGGAGGCTGAGGGTGGAGGAACTGCATAAACACACATTTCTTGCATAAACGTAAGGTCGCGGGTGAGCAAAGTAATTATTTCGTTTCATTGTATGGATAGTGTTGTGGAGTCTACGATGCCTTAGATGATTTTATAGGCAGATGTTATTCAGAATTAGTAAACTAAACGGGACTTATCACGCAATAAATATTTATTTATTTACCTCGACGTTTCGGCCACATTGCAGCAACCGTGGTCACGAGTTAAAACCGTTTAGTTTAGTAATTATGAGTGAAAATCACGAAAGTTTAAAATAGTATAGATGTTATTATGATCTGGAAAATCTGGATGACTTACAGGCACACATCGGGAGCACAGTGGGTCCCGATAGGGCGGCGTAATAGCCACCAACGCCATTTGTTTATGGTACTGCGTAATTTGAGCCTTTTCTTCCCATTCGCCTTCCACAAACACTATTTCTGGGTGCACGCCTGTGTACTGCAAGATAAACATATAATGTCAATAGCCAAATAACTGGTAATGATGAACTTCTAACCAAACGCCAAACGGATTAGCTCGTTGAAATGGCGATGGGCAGGTGAATAGCACGCAGAACAGATGGCCGATGGGGCCCAAAAGTTCTCGAATGGAGACCACGGACTGGCAAGCGCAGCGTGGGATGTCCACGAACAAGATGGACGGACGATTTGGTGGATGCAAGTCGTTTCCAACCGCAATGATTAGGCGTCAATGAGGCAGGCCTATGTCCAGCAGTGGACGTCCTACGGCTGAAATAATGATGATGATAATGTTGAACTTCTGGCCAATTTTGACAACGCACGTTGACTGCATCGCCTTCACCATTGGGTGCACTCATAAGTATATGGGTTTTGCAGCTGATTATATTAACAACGGGCGTGCATATTACAGACATTTTAGTACTTACTTATATCATCCAAAAAATCTCAAGCTATCTATGTTTCCAGACATAAACCAGATCAATACAGCATTTATTTATACGAACCTTTTCACATAATATCACTATCTCCGTCCCTCCGAACATGGACCCAATGGACTTGTTAACGTACTGAATCTTCAGTTCGTTGAGTTTCTTGGCATCGTAGACCACAGTTGAGGCCACAGGCGCAAGATTAATGTTGTATTTGCTCCAATTTCTCCGGTCCTGTGGCTTGATTTCGCCTTCGGGGATGTAGACCGTGAAGCATAGGCGCACTGCGTTGAAGTTGATGAGGCTGCGATCGTCTATGTGGTCGAAGCCAGCTGAAAAATATTATTAGATATTTAATTCGAATAAAAATAATATTTCTGACAAGTTTCATGTTGCGTGTTCTTCACGCCAGTCATGGAAAGAAAGAAAGAAAGAAATGTTTATTTGCTTTTACAATCATCAGTGAATGGATTCAGTATCACTCTAGAAAAAATCCCTAAAGGGGCGTCTATTAATTACGTTGGGCGTTATTGAGGATTTTTTTAAGAAAATATAAGTTTGAGCCGATGTAACAAAACACGTCCTCTTTATTTTCCATGTTCTCAAACATATAATCAAATCAGTAATAACTAGCAATTTGTTTAAAAATAAAATTCTATAGATAGAAGTTAGAGCGTTTAGTTAATTTTCAGTACTTTGGAGGCCAATTTCTCCAAATAGGAGCCGGACAGTTGGGTACTTTTCCTTGTAAGCTTAAAAGTAACTATCCGATCATATACATATTTCGATTTTAATTTTAAAACAAATAGGTATTAACAAAATTATGTATGATCCACTGTTCACCATGCCCCCTACTACGAGGATTTGCCTCTGACAGTTACATTGCCAAAGCCTCACCTTTAAAAGGATCTATGTTGACTTTTTGTCGCTCTCTCAAAGCAGCTGTCACATCCTCATCGGTCTTGCTCTTAACGCAAAGTATCCCCACATTGTTGAACGAAACCTCTGGGCCGTCCACGAATGTGTAAATGACTCCATTCGTGCAGCGGTAGCGCTGATCGTTACCAGTAATGGCATGGGGATGTACTCTGAAAAAATGGTGTAATTAGAAATATACTTACTAGAATACTGAGGCAGTATTGTCTAACGCACCGGCGCCGGCGCTTGTCATCGCTTTTACCATCTCTTTGTGACACCATCTTATACCGTTGCATAAAAAGAAATAGTGAATGCCATAGCAAGCGTCTGCGCGTTAGACTATACGGCCTCTGCACAGGGATTGGCTGACTGACAGTTAACCTCTTCTGAAGCTATACAGTCAGAATGAGAGGGCTCGGGCCATAGTTCCCACGTGGGTCCAGTGCGGATTGGAAACTTCACACACACCATTGAATTACTTCGCAGGGGTGTATAGATTATGTTATCTTTCACGGTCAAGCTCATGGTTCATTTAAAGAGTCTTTGCATAGCTTAAAACTGAATAAATTAACATTGCGCACCTCAAAACACGGTTCCGCCATTTTGAATATTAATGAATTTAAAAATATGTTATGTAAATTCTTAGTGTCTAAGGCGTATTATTCGATCCAAGAATACTTAAATGATAGCATTGATTGTAATTAACTTTGTGCATGCGATACACTTAACTATAGGTAACTATGAAATATTTGCGTGTCCTTGTGATAAAACATGTGAAGCTATTTAACTTGTCTGTAAATTATCTTATTGTACCATGTTTAAGCAAATAAATGATTGATTGATTGATTGTAATTTGTCCGAAAATTGAATCAACATAAAGAAATGAAATGACGTCATCATCATCATCATCATCATCATCAGCCTATAACAGTCCACTGCTGGACATAGGCCTCCCCCAATGAGCGCCATTGCGCCCTAAAAATACAAAATTACGTAAATGACGTACCTACCTATAATTATCGAACTTACTCACAAAACGAGAATGTGTTGAGACAAATGCCGTGCTATCGATTTTAGCAGTAAGTCTGAATTTCGATCTTTGGAAAAATGAGACTAAGGATATCAGCAGTAACAGGAAGAGGAGAACACACAGCCGGATACGAAAAGATTTTTGCCAAAGTGGTCTTTAACGGAGGACATTCACTCGGACAATAAAAATGTTAAAAAATCACGCAAGTTGGTTTTTACGCACTTCCAAGTGCGGTTTTCTCGAACTGTCATACATGTAAGTACATAATATGTAGAGCTCCGTTGACAATAAGGATGTTTTTATATAATACTAGCTTTTGCCCGCGACTTCGTACGCGAAGACAATAACGTTAGGTTGTTTGGATGAAATCTGGCACACAGGTAGTTTATTACATGAATTATAACACATAGGATAATGCCAGGAAAATGAAAAGTTCCCGTGGAATAGGAATAAGTGAATTCTATAGCCGCTAAGCCGTGGTGCCCTAGTGGTCAGACCTGTGGACTCTTAAGCAGAGGGTCGTGAGTTTGAGCCCGGGCTTGCACCTTTGAGTTTTTCCGAATTCATGTGGTAAATTACGTTTGAAGTTTACCATGAGCGTAATAGTGAAGGAAAACATCGCGAGGAAAGCTGCACACACCTGAGAAGGATTTCAATTGTGGGTGTGAAGTTCCCAAATCTACTGTCCAAGTCCTCTCGTTCTGGGAGGAGGCCTGTGCCTGATTGAAACAGGCTTTTTTATCCCGGAAAGTGTAAAGTAAAGTTTCCGCGGGATAGAAATACCTTTTTTGACCTTTTTTGAAAATCAGAGACATTGTAGCTTTTTATTAGTGAAATCATTTCAACAATCAGCCTATATTCAATTCACTTATTTCTATCCCATGTGAATTTAGTATTTTCCCGTAGAAAAGTAACCTATGTCAATCAGGGATACTGTAGCATACTATATTAGTGAAAGAATTTTTTAAACCGCCCACAAATTTGGATTGACTTACTTCTATCCTGCGGGAATTTTGCATTTTCCCGAAGAAGAGTAGTCTATACCAAATCAGTTTGTAGCTTTCTATTGGTGAACGAATTTTCAAAATCAGCCCCGAAGTTGAATTCAGTTTTTTCTATCCCGTGGGAATTTTGTATTTACTTGAAGAAAAAGTAGCTTTTTTTAATCGGTGATAATCATATCACATAATATGTAAGAATTATTAAAATCAGCTACGAAATTGAATTAATTTATTTCTATCCCGTGGGAAATTTGAATTTTCGCGGATAAAAAGTAACTTATGTCAATCAGGAATAGGATAGCTTTCTATTGGTGAAAGAATTTTCAAAATCAGCTCCGAAGTTGAATTCAGTTTTTTCTATCCCGTGGGAATTTTGCATTTTCCTGAAGAAAAAGTAGCCTATGTCAATTGGGGATAGTCATATCATTTCATATGAAAGAATTTTTAAAATCAGTGCCAATGTTGAATTTACTTATTTCTATCCCGTGGGATTTTTTTATTATCCCGGAAAAAGTACCCTATGTAAATCAGGGATACTGTAGCTTACTATTGGTGAAAGAATTTTTGAAATCAGCCCCGAAGTTGAATTCACGTATTTCTATCCCGCGGGAATTTTGCATTTTCCCGAAGAAGAGTAGTCTATACCAATCAGTTGTAGCTTTCTATTGGTGAATGAATTTTCAAAATCAGCCCCGAAGTTGAATTCAGTTTTTTCTATCCCGTGGGAATTTTGCATTTTCCTGAAGAAAAAGTAGCCTATGTCAATTGGGGATAGTAATATCATATCATATGAAAGCATTTTTAAAATCAATGCCGATGTTGGATTTACTTATTTCTATCCCACGGGAATTTTGTATTATCCCGGAAAAAAGTACCCTATGTAAATCAGGGATACTGTAGCTTACTATTGGTGAAAGAATGTTTGAAATCAGCCCCGAAGTTGAATTCACTTATTTCTATAGGTGCCGCAGGAATTTTGCATTTTCCCGAAGAAGAGTAGTCTATACTAATCAGAAATAGCTGTAGCTTTCTATTGGTGAAAGAATTTTCAAAATCAGCCCCGAAGTTGAATTTAGTTTTTTCTATCCCGTGGGTGTTAATCGGGGATAGTCATATCACATAATATGTAAGAATTATTAAAATCAGCTACGAAATTGAATTAATTTATTTTTATCCCCTTGGAATTTTTAACTTTCCCGGATAAAAAGTAACTTACGTCAATCAAGAATAGTGTAGCTTTCTAATAGTGAAAGAATTTTTATAAATCGGCTCAATAGTTTCAGAGATTCTGCTATAAACAAAAAAACAGAGAAAGTTTAGATATTTCCCTTTCCCGTGGGAATTTCAAAAGATATATACTGTGGCGGGCTTTTTTGTAGGACTATTTAAGATAAACATTTCCATCATGTGTAACTCTAGCGGTTTTGGCATTCCTGCGAAGAATTCGTTTATCGCTATCCCGCGGGAACTATGCAATTTTCCGGGATAAAAAGTATGCTATATGTTAATCCGGATTATAAACTATAAACTATGTGCCAAATTTCATCAGAATCCGTCAAACCGTTTTAGCGTGAAAGAGTAACAAACATCCATCCATACATACATTCTTACAAACTTTCGCGTTTATAATATTAGTAGGATATTAGGCCTATTTTCGTAGCCGCTTCTTACGACATCCACGGAAGAAATGGAGAGGTGTAATTCTAAACCAGACACCACACGAAAAAATAATACCCTATACCCTATGTTACGTTAGTTTATTTTATTTAGAAAAAGTCGCGGTAGCCCTTTGATCAATTGGGATGCACCAAAAAAAATAACCTATAGTTTTTATATTTTTTTTTGGAAAGAATAGGATATTTTTGTTGAAATAGTATAGCAGTTATTCCTTTGGTTTATTATTTGTTTTTTTAATGTGACAGATGACTTTCACGTTGTTCGTTTATCCGCCCTTTTTGTTGTTGTACCTATGTAATTTTGTAACGGTGTGATGCCTCAATAAAAACATTAAAATTAACAGCAGAGCGTGATTGATCATGTCTAGCACGTGTAATCTACCAAAATTATGCGAAAATGTCGCATTCTCGAACTGGAAGTTTCGAGTTCGAATGCTCCTCGAAGAGAAGGGACTGGCAGAAGTTCTGGATAAAAGCGTAGACAGCCAGAACGAAGACAAAGAAAATGTGTGTAAGGATGCAAAGGCGAAATCTATAATTGTACAATGCCTAAGTGACAGATATTTGGATCTAATCAAAAAGTGTACGACGGCGTCGGAAATGATACAAGCCCTGGAAGCTGTATTTGAAAGGAAAAGCGTCTTCAATAAACTATACTTACGCAAGAAGCTGCTATCAATGAAATTGGAAAGTAATCAGAAACTTCAGGACCATTTTTTGAAATTTGACAGTGTTATCGGAGAGCTTGAAGCAGCCGGAGGATCAAATCCTATGGAAGACAGTGATAAACTCACACACTTATTCCTCACATTACCTGACAAATACAGTACAGTTATAACAACATTAGAAACAATGAGCGCAGAAAAAGAGCTTACCATACCATTTGTAAAGTCAAGGTTATTAGATGCCGAGTTGAAATTAGAACAAAACTGCAGCAACACAGAAGAAAGCAGTTTTCTCACCTGTTACAAATGTGGCAAAGAGGGTCACATGGCCTATAAGTGCAACAAAAAACAGGGGCTTAGAGGCAGGACCCGAAGTAGAGGACGAGGCTACTTCCGAGGACGAGGACAGTCGCATGCTGCGGAAGGAAAAAAGGAAGGAAGTGCAGAAATGTTTATTGCCTTAAGCACAGAGCAAATAATTGAAGATCAAACCTCACAAGTCATATTTGTGGTAGATTCAGGAGCCACTCACAACTTTATACAAGCCAAGTTCGAACAATATATGACTGATGTTGTGAAACTGGGTCAAAACATAAATATAAAAATAGCCAATGGAGAAGTTTTGACAGCCACAAAGAAAGGACAGTTACGAGTGTACTACAATGACCAACCAGTAATTATTGAGGGGCTGATTGTTGGTGGGATTGCTCACAATCTACTATCAGTGAATGAACTCATGAATAAAGGAAAACAGGTATTATTTAAAGATGGTGAGCTAATAATAAAATCTATGAAAGCGGTATACTATGGAGAAAAACATGGAAAGCTCTATACTATGAAGTTTTACTTGAAAAATGAAGACTATGCCTGTAATTATATGGAGAAGAATATAAACAAAGAATTATGGCATATAAGACTAGGACATATGAACAGAAAATGCTTGAGTATTATGAAGTTACCTACTAGTGACAAGATGTGTAACACCTGCATGAGAAATAAAAGTACCAGGTTACCTTTCAAGTCCATTACAAAGCCGCAATCAAATGAAGTTGGTGAACTTATCCATTCAGATGTTGCAGGTCCTATGAAAGTGTCAACAAAAGAGGGTTACAGGTACTACCAAACCATATTGGATGACTATTCTCACTTTACCCAAACATACCTACTTGTAAACAAATCTGAAGCAGCGGACAATCTGATTAAGTATATAAGAGAAACTGAAACTGAAAAAGGAGTAAATATAAAGAGAATCCGTTGTGACAACGGCGGTGAGTATTCATCTAATATGTTTAAAAAGTTTTGTAGTGAAAAAGGAATTATAATTGAGTATACCTTACCATATAGCTCTCAGATGAACGGGAAGGCAGAAAGACTTAACCGCACAATTTATGATAAAGCCAGAACTATCCTAGATGAATCCAATCTTCCCAGATATCTATGGGGACATGCCATTTTGACAGCAACTTTCTTAATCAATCTTTCCCCCACAAGAGCAATTGATTATGATATACCTGCCTTAATATTCAACAGAGAAATGATGCTTGATAAACTGAAGCCATTTGGATGCAAGGGATGGATGTTGATACTACCAAGGAAGGATAAACTAGACCCCAGAGCTAGAGAAGTGAGAATGGTTGGGTATAAGGTATGGGATCCTGAAACAGAAATGGTTATTGTTACAAGAGATATTAGATTTGATGAGAGAGACTACAAATACTTACCAAAAGATACCAATATCCAAGAAGAACACTATCATTATGAAAATACAGAAGATAAAAAAGAACACGAAGTAGAATCTGAAAATAAAAAAGAACAAGAATTAGAAAATAAACAGAAACAAGAAATCAAGAACAATGAAGAAAGTAACTTACCAACCGAAGATGAAATAAATCAGCAGCAAGATAGTATTACCACGACTATAACTCGAAGTGGAAGACAAGTTACCACACCTAAACATCTAAGTGAATATGAATTACATGAAACTTACTGTCTTATTACTAATGAAGACGATCCTACAGAGTATAATGAAGCCATGAAGAATGGATGGGAAGAAGCAATAAAAACAGAACTAAATGCATTGAAGAAAATGAATACATGGACTGAAATAGATTATCCAGAAAAAGCTCAGATAATTGACACTAAATGGGTATTTAAAACAAAGGAAAACGGTTTGAAAAAGGCTCGACTAGTAGTGAGAGGATTTCAACTTAAAGAAGACTTTGACTTTGGTAAAAACTATGCACCAGTGGCTAGAACATCTACAGTACGCACTCTTCTAGCACATGCCGTACAAAAGTCCTGGAATATCAGACAGCTTGATGTACCAACAGCCTTCCTAAATGGAACACTTGAGTCTAATATTTACATCAAACCTCCCGATGGTGTCAAAATTGAGAATGGTAAAGTACTTAAATTAAACAGAGGTTTATATGGTCTAAGAGAAAGCCCAAAGGTCTGGAATGAAAGATTCAACAGCTTTGCTGAAAAGAAAGGCTTTACCAGATCCAAGCATGATTTTTGCCTTTATACAGGAGAAAAGATAGAGGTATGGATGCTTATCTATGTTGATGACATCATATTGACCGGACGAGACGAAAATATACAGAAGATTGTTGAAAATCTAAAAATTGAATTTCAAGTTAAAGACTTTGGATTTCCTAAATTATTTCTTGGCATGGAAATACATAAACAAAAGGATGGACTAAAAATTACACAGAAAAGGCAAATCAACAACATGCTTGTTAAGTTCAAAATAACAGATTGCAATCCATCAACTTCACCTTTATCAAAAGGCTACCAAACAGAAGAAACTGAAGAGCTTAGTCATGACGTTCCTTATCGTCAACTCGTCGGCAGCCTCATGTACGAGGGGCGTTCAATATAAAGTGAGAATGAGATGCAAACTCTTTTAATATTACGAAATTAAATACTGGCCGGTAAAGCTAATCTATCTAGCTGATTGCTATGAAAAAAAAACTAACTGTCTTTTGTTTAAAAAAATATACGGTAATTTCTTTGCAATGCTATTGAGTACGTTAGCGAAAATGGAGAAAATGGAACTGCGCGCCGTTATCAAATACTTGTATTTGAAAAATTTTTCTACGGACCAAGTCAATTTGGATTTGCGGGACACTTTAGGGTCTAATGCTCCTCCGTATTCGACAGTCGCACGTTGGTGCGCCGAATTTAGACGTGGAAGAACATCGAAAATGGACGACCCCCGCTCCGGACGCCCTACTACAGCAGTAACTGAAGAAATTGTGAAAAAAGTCGAAAACTCAGTTTTGGCGGATCGTCGTGTCACAGTTCGTTTTATTGCTGAAAATGTAAAGATTTCAACAGGGAGCGTGCATAATATTTTACATGAACGCTTGGGTATGAAAAAGGTATCTGCGCGTTGGGTACCAAGAATGCTTACTGACACGCAAAAACAAACTAGACTAGAGATTTGTCAAGAAGCTTTGAACCTGATGCAGCAAGACCGGGAACTTTTTTTGGCGCGATTTATAACAATGGACTAAACATGGCTCCATCATTACGACCCTGAAACGAAACTGCAGTCTATGACATGGAAAAGACCATCATCTCCAACTCCGAAGAAATTCAAGGTGAGCCCATCTGCCGGTAAGGTCATGGGCTCTGTTTTTTGGGATGGTAAAGGGGTATTAATGATTGAGTATCTTGAGCATGGAGCCACTATTACGGGCACTTTATACGCCAAACAAATAGCAACATTGCGCAATGAGATCCGCGAAAAACGGTGAGGTAAACTCTCGAAAGTTGTGCTGTTCCACCAGGACAATTCCCCGGCACACAAGTCCGCCGTTGCAATGGCTGCAATTCGTGATGCTGGGTTCGATATCCTTAAGCATCCTCCGTATTCACCAGATCTTGCTCCCAGTGATTTCTACCTATTTCCGAGATTGAAACAATACCTGAGAGGCCAGAAATTTGAAGACGACGACGCGGTAGTCGCTGCAGTACAAGATTTTTTAAGTACTCAAGATGAGACCTCTTTTAAAAATGGAATTTTAAGTTTAGAAAAAATATATACTAAGTGTATTATGCTAAAAGGTGACTATGTCGAAAAATAAAATGACATTTAGTAAAAGTTGTTTATAACATACTCATTCTCACTTTTTATTGAACGCCCCTAGTATGTTGCTACGGTTTCACGCCCGGACATATCGTTTGCCACTTCTTACCTGAGTCAATACTTAGATAGACCAACCAAAAGCCTATGGACCCAAGGGAAAAGAGTACTACGGTATCTAAAAGGTACTCAAGAAGATGGTTTGACCTACAAGAAGTCTGATGTTCTAGCAATTGAAACTTACTCGGATGCAGACTGGGCCGGATGCCACACAGACCGGAAAAGTGTGTCAGGGTCGGTGACACTGTACAATGGATGTCCTGTTGCCTGGTTTTCAAGAAAACAAGCCTGTGTAGCCCTGTCAACTGTAGAAGCCGAGTATGTGGCTGGTGCAACTAGTGCGTGTGATCTCATATATATAAAAGGACTATACTTTGATCTAAATGGCCATAACAGTGAAATCTTGAGTATTCTATATATGGACAATAAGGGAGCCATTCAGATGGCCAAATCTTTGGAAAACAGCAAACGTGCTAAGCACATAGACATTAAATATCATTTTCTCAAAGATTTGGTAAGGAATAAATGTTGTCACATTGAATATGTTAGTACGGACCATAATATTGCGGATGTTTGTACTAAAGCCTTAACAAATGAAAAGCTAAATATTATTAAATGTAAACTTCATATCCAATGTTAAAAGCAAACGAATTCCAACTTTAAGATTGTCATTCGAGGGGGGGTGTTGAAATAGTATAGCAGTTATTCCTTTGGTTTATTATTTGTTTTTTTAATGTGACAGATGACTTTCACGTTGTTCGTTTATCCGCCCTTTTTGTTGTTGTACCTATGTAATTTTGTAACGGTGTGATGCCTCAATAAAAACATTAAAATTAACAATTTTAAGATACCATTTTCATCGATTTTGAATTTGGTTGAGTATTTATTTTTTTATAATTTTTTTAAGAAATACGTTGGATGACGTCACAGTGAGAGAGCCACGGTCCATTGCCTAGAAAATTTCAAGTCGTACATAACATAATCTGTGGCACTACTGATTTGTCTTGTCACTGTCAATAATACAAGCACGGCTTAGGGTCCTAAATGAACCATGACAAATAGTTTTATTTATTTCTCTTCTTTTAGCTTCGATTAATTCTATTTGTTTAATGGTGTGATAGTAAATAGATATTTTTTATTAAAATCTGATATTTAAATTCTTTTATATTTACTTGTAACGTAGTAATTTAATAATTAAATTTGTAAAAATACATTGGAAATACTCGTATACATTTCGGACTTTACGATAAATGACAACTGTTTAAAGCCAGGTCCGCATCATGTGATTAAAGTTCTGTCTTTGTCACTCTTTGCTATTATAAGCAGGACAGCAACATTCCAAACTGTCAATTTGCTTTAGAGTGTAGACCTGCTTTATATCTGCCTTTGCGACGATTCACTGCAGGGGTCAAATGAAGGTTATTACTTAAATTTTCTTTATTTAATTCAGTTTATCATATTTTCGGAATCTGATTTCTGAAAACGCTTCACAAAGCCTATTTCTCCAAACGGTTTTCGATTTATTATACGTTGTCAAAAATTGGGACATCCCAATAAATGAAGATACACATTGCCGAACGAAATCCCCTTCAAAGAATGTCCGAACTTTTTTATTTGTTTGCGTAACAATTAAAATCATCACCTACACAGAAATTTGAACCTAGTCTTTACTTCATTACAGTCGAATTTCGGTTGACACTTGACAGCTAAACTTGACAATTTCACGCAACGTAAGTACTGAGAAAAAAGAAGGCCACTTCTATCAAAGTGGCGCTCATTTGGCTCGGACATTTTCGGGCGCACGACTGTGGATCTACAGTTATAATTGATCAAAGCGGTAGCCCAACAAATATTTAAGCGTTAAAACAAGCGTTAGTGGACCTGTATTTAGGTTCTGCTTAGATACTTAAGAGTTATAAGAAGAGTTATAAGAGCGTTATAGAGTGATATACCACCTTTATATCTTCGATTTTGGCACAAAATTCTGACGCTTAAGCCTGTATAAACCCGTTATAGTGGTTCTATCTAGTTTTCGTCTTAAAACGCTTAAGACTTAGTTACAACTGAGATAATTATTACTCAGTTAAACAGATTAAAGTTATACAAAACTTGTAACTGACACCAAAATGTTAGTTGGGAGTCTAGTGGTTTTACCTAAGTATGGTCCTCAAGCAGTAAGGATCGTAGGTATAAGGATTTGCACCTCTGAGTTTAGAATTTATGAGTGAAATCGCAATCCATCACCATGACCTTTTCAGTGCAGGAAAATTCGCGAAGAAACCCACCCACCTGCGAATTTTGAGGAAATACGTAGCAATATCCTCAAAGCCTGCAAAGCTATTCAATGTTATGTGTCAAGTTCCCGCACTAGATCTGAGTGGGAACTTGAGAGAAGACAAGACATTGGCACACTCAAACACCCAGCAATGGGACGAATACAGGCCTAAAATGAAGATGATGAACAGATCAAGTTAAAGTGAACGAAGTACTTAGTGTAATTGCCGCTTTAGTCCGTTGCTTTTGCCACCTCGTACATACAAGGTGACCTTAGCCTCTGGACAAATAATGAAACCATGGATAAGACTGATACTTAGCAATATCGTAAAATAGTTATCTGCTTAATTAGACAAGAAACAAAAAAAAAATCTATGAAATCATATCATCCAAATAAACAGGCTCCTCTAAAGTGATACATTGAAAACCGTTAGTTTTTCGGTAAATATTGGACAGATTGTTATGATACTTTGCAGTTTGGTTTTAAATATCTTGCTAAACCAGTAGTATAGTATTTGTCCAGAGGCTAAGGTCACTCAGTATAAATTGGATGATTTGATATAGCGTAGCAGCGGTGTACCTACTGTACCGCTGAAGTATCCTAATGCGGGGTATACGTCGCCAAACGCATTCTTAAGCCTGGCACACACGTTACGAGAAATCGTTACGATCGCACTGTACCGCTTAAACTGCACCGATAATCGAAACGTGCGTGTGATGAAAACTGTAGAGTTTTTACGATTTTTTAAAACTGTACCGTCGAACGGAACAGAATGAAAATTTGAATAGATAAAACGGAATCGGAGTAAACTGTGCCGATAATTGTAACGTGTGTGCGGGCGCTCAGTTTTCTTGTGGATCGCGTATCTAATGGTCGTACGTACGTGCTTACAAAATGGCTCACCTCGAGTGGCTCGAAGAGTTTATTGTCACTATCCATTCTCAAAAAATTATGCCAGTCCTTTGGAAACGTCTTTAATTCCTTTAACAAATTTATATAAGAATGAACTTTTCTTTTCATTAGCCAGTCTTTGCACCAGGTCTCACGATTTTTCCGCTTCCTGGTTTTTTCTGCCTCTTGTTTTTTTTTATCAACAATATTGCAGCAATAGCTAATACATCTTCTGTCGATGCCATCGCGGAACGACATGAATAAACTGCGCAGTTTTAATGTTTTTACTTGTACGTGTATGGTCTGTAGGGACGTACGACTTATCCGTACAGTTCAACTGCACAGTTTTATCGTACAGATGAAACTGAAGGTGTGTGGCCAGCATTAATCTGCTGAGGGCATCACAGTCGTTAATTTTGCAGGCTGCCTACAAATATTGTATACAATTATTTTTCCATATAAGTACTTATTTTTCTGTATTGTTTTCTTTGTGGTGGACAATAAAGAGTCATTGTATTGTATTGTATTGTGGGTTCGATCGCATTTTTATTTGCGTGCAAACATTTGTGCAATGTACTACGAATATTTGCATGTGAGTACCGCCTTTTATGTATGCGCTAGCTGGTGCCCGCGACTTCGTCCGCGTTAATCACTTATGCTCCGCTCCTATTGGTCTTAGCATGATGATATATAGCCTATAGCCTTCCTCGATAAATGAGCTATCTAACACTGAAATAATTTTTCAAATCGGACCAGTAGTTCCTGAGATAAGCGCGTTCAAGCAAACAAACAAACTCTTCAGTTTTATAATATTAGTATTGATAGGTACCTATGTGACGCATATTTTTTTATCTGGAAAATGTGTTACCTACCAGTCCTGAGTTTTTCAATTTACCACCTCGCTCGTCCTAGGACTCGCTTGTCAGACGATATATAAAACGAACGTAAAACGTATAGGTAACGTATCGTACCTACCTAAACTAAGCAGCATGGAACTATGCTAATTATTTAGCCAGATTTTCCTCATCATAATGATTCATTCAATTATAAATACGTGACGTACAAAGTACCTATGCAGGAAAATGGAAATGAATGGTAAAGAAACTTCGGAAACGTCACAATACAATTTACTTATTACTTCTTCAAGTGTATACTTAAAATCGTGACCGTCGGTCGGTTGAGGCTTGGTCGCGAACTTTCACGGTGGCTTCAGTCTTTAGTAACTATTCATCATCATCATCATCATGCCAGCCTATATACGTCCCACTGCAGGGCACAGGCCTCCTCTCAGAATGAGAGGGCTTGGGCCGTAGTTCCCACGCGGGTCCAATGCGGATTGGGAACTTCACATACACCATTGAATTGCTTCTCAGGTTACACAAGTTTCCTCACGATGTTTTCCTTCACCGTAAAGGTCATGGTAAATTACAAATGTAATTTCGCACAATAAATTCCGAAAAAATCAGAGGTGCGAGCCCGCGGACTCGAACCCACGACCCTCTGCTTGAGAGACCACTAGGCCACCATGGCTTATTTAAGTATTCAATTTCTGCTATAATAGGCACTTATGAACGTTGAAGAGTCTAGGTATCACCGTTTTGGGAAAACCATGTTGTGAATAATCTGGCAAGAAACTCAACAAGGTATACAGGGTTATTTGTAATTCACTGACATCCTTTTAACCCTGAATTCCTATCACTCTAACAAATGTTTTTTGATTTACGACTTTTTAAAATGAAGCACTTTTTTTCCCATACAAATACACAGAGTATCGTAAAAATAAGAGGTAATCTCAAATTTTCAAAACGTTATTACACCAAAAATATTAAGTTATGACAAAAGCCGTAAAACAAAAAACATTTGTTTAAGTGGTAGGAGTTTAGGGTTAAAAGGATGCTAGTGAATTACAAATAACCCTGTATTTTTTCAAAATAGATCTACAATGTAATTTATGCCACAGAGGACCGAAGAGGTGGTAGCTTCCTTCGCACAACGTATTAGCACTAATACACGAAGAAATGCTGCCAGCATCGGACCACGCCACGGGGGGTTCGGAACCTTTTGTATTTTTTTTTCTAGTTTTAGTTAGGTTAATACGAGTAGTTAGGTACTTCACTTTTATTTTTAATCATATTTTTAATTTAAGTTCTTATATAATTTAATTACCGGCCTTTTATTCGCGTTCACAATAATGATAAAGTTATTGGGCTGTTTGGCGATCCCTAACGGCACTTTCACACGGGCAACGTCCCGTTTTTCAACCGACGAAAACAAAAGGAGGAGGTTCTCAATTCGACGTGTATATATATATATATTTTTTTTATGTATGATCACGCATAACTTTTTACAGAGTAGTCCGATTTTGATGATTCTTTTTTTATTGGAAAGCGTATACCCCGAGGGTGGTCCCATTTAAATTTGGAAACAATATTCTTACCCTAAGGGTAGAAAAACAGGGGATGATTGATTGT
Organism: Archips crataeganus; assembly: GCA_947859365.1. Taxonomy (NCBI): domain Eukaryota; kingdom Metazoa; phylum Arthropoda; class Insecta; order Lepidoptera; family Tortricidae; genus Archips; species Archips crataeganus. Next base: position 1,572,241 of record OX402053.1, on the reverse strand, counting down.
TCAGTTACTGATTGTACTATATGACCACGCATAACTTATTACAGAGTAGTCAGATTTTGATGATTCTTTTTTTATTGGAAAGCGTATACCCCAAGGGTGGTCCCATTTAAATTAGGAAATAATATTCCTACCCTAAGGGTAGGAAAACAGGGGATGATTGACTAACTTTTTACAGAGTAGTCTGATTTTCATAATTCTTTTTATTTCGGTTATTTCGGTTTTTGCGGAACCCGTTTAGTAGCATACGTGCTACTGTGGTAACATTCATACGAGCATTCGGTTTGCAGGATACCGCAAACCGAACCTGCAAACCGAATGCTCGTGTGAATGTTACCACAGTAGCACGTATGCTACTAAACGGGATCCTGCAAAAAACCGAACCCGCAAAAAACAGGACGTTGCCCGTGTGAAAGTGCCGTGAGTAATAGTTTCAAATAAGTACGTAGGTATCTATATAAGTACTGTGTTAAAAAAATAGTTGTGGTAAATACTTTAGATGTATATAATTAAATAACATTGTAGGTTTGAAAAATATACCTTGTTGAGTTTCTTGCCAGATTCTTCTTAAGAGGGTTTTCCCGCATCGATGGTAGATTCTTCGACTTTCAGAAGTGCTTCTTACAGCCTCAATTTCATAAAAATCTTTGACGTTGAAATTGAGATGTTTTTTTCTTTATTTAACATTGAACCTTCGATCAACAATACAAGTAGTACAAGAGTAGTACAGTAAAATTACATTAAGTTTACCACTGACAGATGGTTTGCCTTCATTTCATATTCAACTTTAACGACCTACAAATAAAGCCAATTTTAGAATACTGTTACCGACGTTTGCAGATTTTGTAATAACTACTTTATTTGTATGGTGTTAAAGTTGGAAATTAAATGAAGGCAAACAATCTGTCAGTGGTAAACTAAAAGTAAACGTATTGTATAGTTGAACGAAGGATTTAACGTATGTTTATTCAAGCGTCTCATTCGAGAAAACTTCTTTAGTAGCTTTGGGAAGATGAAAGCACTCACCGATCGTCGTCAGGGTTAATGAGAGACAGCATGACCACCATGGGGCCGTTGTACCCCTTCACGCGTATCGTTGGGTACGTCTTCCTGTCCGCCGTGCTGTGCACACCAGGGATCGAACCCACTGACCGGGAGCCATCGACCTCGCTCGCATAGCGGAACCTGGAATATGCAAAATATTTATGTAATTATATTCCGTAATTACATAGTCTAGGTAATACAATCTAATCTTCTGATATATAAAAATCTCGTGTCACGGTGTTGTATCGAACTCCTTCGAAACGGCTTGACCGATTTTGATGAATTTTTTTTCGTTTATTTTGGTAGGTCTGAGAATAGGTCGTAGGCTATTTTTCATACCCCTATTCTTCGCAGATGGAGTCGCGGGCAACAGCTAGTATTTATATACGAATACAATACAACTAAGTATAAGTACTAGGTTAAAAAAACATACATACAGTCGAATTGAGAACCTCCTCTTTTTTTGAAGTCGGTTGAAAAGAATGTACAATAAAAAAAGGAAACAAAATGTATATAATAACAATACTAATAACTAAAACATGTTATAAAAATATGACAGCCCTTTAGACAAGCTTCCAAAGATAATGGCCGCGTTTTCACTTTGAAATTAATTATTTATTTATTCAAATTAAATATTCGTAAATAATGTTAATAAAAATAAAACTAACTTAGGAATAATAATAAAATAAGGTACGGTCAAGTGCAAAAATAACTATCGATTTAATTTAAAAATAACTATCGATTTAATTTAAAAATAACTATCGATTTAATTTAAAAATAGCTATCGATTTAATTTAAAAATAACTATCGATTTAATTTAAAAATAACTATCGATTTAATTTAAAAATAACTATCGATTTAATTCTCCCATCGTTAAATACCTATACCTTAATTCGACGACACAAGAGACATATTTATGAGCAAGTTGTGTGCACCCCATATTTTTACACTTGACTGTACACTGTTCCACAATGGTATATATCATGCTATACAAAACAGTGATTTTGCCACCGCCTTCGTAAATGCGGAATTTCCGCCAAATATCCTACGGATTTTTTTGCGCATTGCTTAATACAAAAACCGGCCAAGTGCGAGTCGGTCTCGCGCACGAAGGCACGCTCCGTACCATTCATTGTCTATAAAAAGGCAAAAAAATCACTTTTGTTGTATGGGAGGGAGCCCCCCTTAAATATTAGTTTTATTTTAATTTAATTATTTATTTTTAAAGCGAATGTTTAATTAAATATTCTGTGAATATTTCAAGCATCTACATGTTGCCGTTATCAATAACGAGCAAAAATGATTTAAAAAAATCACATTTGTTGTATGGGAGCCCCCCTAAATATTTATTTTATTTTGTTTTTTAGTAATTTTTTGTTAGAGTGGCAGTGTTAGACGACCGGATGGCCTAGTTGTTAGAGAACCTGACTACGAAGCTTGAGGTCCCGGGTTCGATTCCCGGTCGGGGCAGACATTTGTGTGACAAATACGAATGTTTGTGCTCGAGTCTTGGATGTTTAATATGTATTTAAGTATGTATCTATCTAGTATATAAGTATGTTTATCCGTTGCCTAGTACCCATAACACAAGCTTTACCTAGCTTACTTTGGGACTAGGTCAATTGGTGTGAATTGTCCCGTGATATTTATTTATTTATTTAGTGGCAACCAAAATACATCATCTGTGAAAATATCAACTGTCTAGCTATCACAGTTCATGAGATACAGCCTGGTGACAGACGGACGGACAGCGAAGTCTCTGTAATAGGGTCCCATTTTTACCCATTGGGTACAGAACCCTAAAAAGCAATGCATTTGACTCACGATATTTAATTTATCAGTCCACAAATGATTCGTCCACGTCCAGAAATGATGCGAGTCCAAGGTGAACCAGAATCCATGAGTTACGTCAATGCCGATTTTGGAAATGTATTCATTCGTTCGCTCTAAATTTTATTGCTTACGAGAATCAGAAATATTTTGTCGATTTGCCACAAAAGCAGCAGCGTTTGATTATACTGGCAATCGACTTGTGTTACTTACGTATTGAAATCCCACTGAAAAACAGCGTTGTGGTTTACAACATTATGCTGAGTGGGGCCCAATTTATACTATTCGATCATTTTTTTTGTATCTTTTCCTGTCAACTGTATTTCCTGTGTATCGAATATGTGTAAATAAACATCTCTCTCTCTCTCTCTCTCTCTCTCTCAAATCAGGGTCGGATTGACAGGGCAATTCACAGGGTCTCAAAAGCCTGTATTACCACTTTTAAGTTGAAGTGCAATAAAATCAACCGAGAGCAGACGTCGAATAGCTTTAATTTCAATCTAGATGAAAAAAACCGCCTGTATAATTCCCGTTCCCATGGAAATTCCGGGTAAATACATACACTATGTCACTCCCGGAACTGAGACGAATCTAATGACACCTCACACTTCAAAATCCATTGAGCCGTTTAGTCCACATCTGTATTTTTTTTGCTATAAGTGAGTCTCACGGTAGTGTTATGCTCAAAGCACCTTAAAGTAATTTATCACCATCGTAGGGGAGAGTAACCTATATTGAACCGGCGCTTAAATTGGACCACTTCCGTATTTCTACCAAATTACACTATACAGGGTGTTTGGTAGCTACGTGCAAAGCTTTAAGGGGGTGATAGCCGAGGTATTTTTGAACATTTTTAGCCATATATGTCATAGCCGAAATTTGATATTTTTTTTTAAATTGAAGACTTAGAAATTTTAGGAAAATACCCAGAATTCGATAGTCACGAGTCAATATTGCCCCAATGAGCGTTAATTTGGAAATCAAATCTTTTATTTCGGATAGTTTAATGTGTATTGGACCAAATGAAATACTTTTTAAGTGTCTTTCTTGCCACAAAAACAAAATGAAGGCATTCCAAATTACTAAAAATGTCTTAGGTTGCAACAGAGTCATTTTTCTGTGCCATAAAAAAAAATTAAAAAAATCCTTGAAATGTTCAAACATTTTTAAAAACATGCCTGTTTATTGTTCTTTCTTTTAAGGTATTACTCATTGACATTGCTTGCTAAATCTGAGACAAAAAGTAAAAACTAAACTCAGGGAGCACTCGCTAAGAATGCACTAGTTTTTATTTATTTATTTATTTATTCAAACATTTAAACAATTATCATTACAGGCGTTGCCTAATGCGATAATGTAGCCAAACATTACAATTTAAATTAAACTTAATTACAGTAAGATATCTTAAATAATCTGTCTTGTCTTAAATAATCTGTGTTGTCTTGAAATTTTACTAGTAAATAACATGTGAAAAAGACAAGTCTACGTCATTTTTCTGTGCCATATTTAAAATTTCCAAATTAACGCTCATTGGGGCAATATTGACTCGTAACTATCAAATTCTGGGTATTTTCCAAAAATTTCTAAGTCTTCAATTAAAAAAAAAAACAAATTTCGGCTAAGGCATATATGGCTAAAAATGTTCAAAAATACCTGGGCTATCACCCCCTTAAAGCTTTGCACGTAGCTACCAAACACCCTGTATTTACACTGGCAACAAAAAATGAAGCGATGGTGAAAAATGGCGGACTGTTTGTGGCGCTGTCATTGCGCCACATGTTTGTGGCTTTTGTGTGGTTGTCCGCTGAATTTAAGCGCCGGTTCAATATAGGTTACTCTCCCTTATCAGCCAAAAAAGCGGTGGTGGCCTAGCGGTTTGACCTATGGCTATATGTAACCTTGCTAAGCGGCCCGTCTGGCAGCTCAACCTCTCTCCGGTAAGCAGTATAAGGTAGTGTATAAGGCACCAGAGGCTAACAGCAACAGTCCGTCCGAAAAAAATGGAAATTAAATCGATTCGCGTGGAATTAATGTTTAAATGGCAGTACCTTTGCTGCTTGGGCGCAGGCTGCTCTATAACTTCGACAGTGTAGTCTCGTCGTACATCCAAGCTCGAGCTGAAACAAAATTAAAATAAGTATTTGTACTCAATTCGATTAAATTATCAACTGTTCCTTCCTAAAATTTGTTTCCGTATTTGATCACAAAACAGGGTCTGGTCTTGTACACATTGTAAGTGTGTAGTAAAATGGATTTTAATTTAATGTCGTTAAAATAGCCTGAAGTGGATTGTGTATCTGGGTCATACACATTTTTTTGTTCGCGTCTCTCCTGTGGACATGGCAAAAGTAAGACTCTACAGCCAATATTTTTTAGTCAACTCTACATCGGCGTGTGGGACGTCCGGCCAACTTTTGACCCATTTAAAATATTTAAATAAGTCTTAAGTTGGCTGACTCGAAGTTGCTAATATTATGTCCACAGGAGAGACCACTTTTGTTTCATACTCTGTGTATGGCCCATCTAATACCTACTTTTCACAGAGACCGAAGAGCTGGCTGGCAGCTTCCTCGCTCAACGCATCAGTCTTACGATCCAGCGAGGAAATGCTGCCAGCGTCTTCGGTACCATACCGCAGGGGCCATTTTTATATTTAAGTAGTTTTAGTTTATTTTATTTTAATATACTTAGTTTTAAATTTTATAGATTGTTAGTGTAAGTATATCAGACCGAGATTATTGTGAGTTCTTAAATACCTACATATTATACCTACCTATATCGTGTACAGTCAAGTGTAAAAATATGGGTGCACGCAACTTGCTCATAAATATGTCCCATAGCTCTTATGTCGTCGAATTAAGGTATTGGTAGGTACATAATTATGAGAGGATGAAATCGATACTTATTTTTGCACTTGACCCTACCTATCGCTTGGTGAACTTGGTTGACACACTATCGTGTGTCTATATGAATGAAGTAAGCTCGGATGACATTGTAGCAACTAAGTAGCAACTGTACTAATTGGGGTAGATTTAAAAAAAAAAATTAGTCCGTTAGTTAGATTATCACAAAATATTGAACACGATTTTTTAGGGTTCCGTACCCAAAGGGTAAAAACGGGACCCTATTACTGAGGCTCTGCTGTCCGTCCGTCTGTCCGTCTGTCACTAGGCTGTATCTCACGAACCGTGATAGCTATACAGTTGTAATTTTCACAGATGATGTAGGTATTTCGGTTGCCGCTATAACAACAAATACTAAACAAATACAACAAACGTGATTTTTTTGCTCGTTTTTGCTCGATATCGATAATGGCACAGGTACTTATAGACACTCGATATATTCACAGAATATTTAGTTATATATTAACTTTAAAAATAAATAATGAAATTAAAATAAAACAAATATTTGAAAAAAAGTGATTTTTTTGCCTTTTTTATAGATAATGGTACGGAACCCTTCGTGCGCGAGTCCAACTAGCAGTTGGCCGATTTTTTTCTTTTGTCAATCAAACAAAAAATATTAAGATATAGCCCGTTACTTTTGTGTGACGTCGCCCCTTGGTACAGGAAAAGGTACCCCCCCCCCCCCCCCCCTGTAAGCTGTAGTTCTCTGTAGCTGACCGTACAATTTTTCACATAGACGTCACGGGCTCCCACTTACCTACAAGTTTTATCTTCGTAATTTTTTAATTGGATTCACGAAAGAAAAAAAAACATAAGTATCCATTATTTTTTGATTAACTGGAGTTATTATCCAATTGTGCGGCAATTCCAAGAATCTCTAGTCGCTTAGGATAGTTTGAATAGCACCAGTTGTAATAGCTCCTCACTTCTTTACCATATTTACTTCAGATTTACTTACACAGAGAACGGCAATCTCTCCGTAACGGTCATGTTGCTGGCGTAAAATGCTCGATCAAAATGGTCGAAATGGCGTAATATATCTGATCTCTTTTATCCGTTTACTAAGTGCTATTTAATTATTATTGGACGCAATTTAGAATTATAACGGTTAAACTTGCACACTTTTTAAATAAAACTAACGTAAAACTGGAATATATCCATCTATCATTTAACTGTTTATCAATAATTACGTTTTGGACAATAACACAAATTCAATCTTGTAGGTAGGTATCTAATATCGATTGAATTGGACAGATAATATCTACCGCCTTTAATAAATAATAAATAAATAAATATTAGGGGACATTAATTAAATTAGGGGAAATTAATTTTCTGGGTTTGTCATTGCCAGGACAACCCTATTTAAGATCAAAACAAAACAACATCCGTATTGGCATAAACAATTTAATATCCTGGCCACAAATTAAAAAATAAAACCGGCCAAGTGCGAGTCGGACTCGCGCACGAAGGGTTCCGTACCAGTATCTATAAAAACGGCAAAAACCCTGTGAGTGACTTTGAGCTTTCTTATGAGGCCCATCATTAGCGGCCACGTCTCAGTGCCATAAGGCTGCGTTTCCACCAGAGATGTGCGAGGTAGCTAAGCGGTGCGAGCCTGTGTAACGAGGATGTGTAATGGTGTGAATGTTTCCACCAAAGATGTGCGAGGTAGCTGTGCGGTGCGAGGATGTGTAGCGAGCTCTTTTCAAATAAGCGGGCGCGGGCGGGGTGCGGTGAGGCGGGAGCGGAGCAGCAAACGCCGCCAAGCAACACATTCAAAGAGTATTGTAATATTATATGAACAAGAGTGGCAACTCTATGGTCAAATATGCATGTATGGAAGGTGCTGCTGCCCTACGCCCTGGTGAAGAACTAATGTGACGTATCTATAGATGTATACCTATCTTTATGTATATGTTGGTAGTGATGTACAGCTACGCGTAATTTTAATTGATAGGCTAATTGCCACTATTCGTATTTTAGCCGTCTAATTCAAATCAGCATATACGAAGTATAAGCGGCTAAACCCGATTTGCACTATACGGCTAAAATACGAACATTAGCAAGTGGCCTATCAATTAAAGTCCTTGACCGTACATTTTGGTACTCCATGGCCATGGCCGATGAATGACCACTGACAAGTTTGACAAGTCAACCAAGATGGCCGCTAATTTAGTTCTTTACCAAACAACCAGAGATCGCTGTAGTCGCATGAAAAGTGTGATATATGTAAGTGTGCCCCCCCTGAACACATTCCTCGCACACATCTTTCCCGTCTTTTGTTTTGTATGTACAAAAATCTCGCTCCGCTGAGCTGTTTCCACCAGAGCTGAGCTGAGCTAGGATAGGTAAATGAAGTGTTTCTATTGGTTCATGACAAACACATCCCTCGCACAGCACAGCTCCGGTGATGCGCAGCCGTCATCACTGGCAACACACACTGGTCAAAGACTGGATAAATAATAGTGTACTAGCCTTCCGTCCGCAGCTTCGCCCGCGATAAATTAATTTTCCCGTAAAAAAAGGTATTTTTCCGCGGTCAAAAGTAGCCTATGTTACTCAGTGATAATGTAGCTTTCTAAAGGCAAAAGAATTTTTGGAATCGGTCCAGTAGTTTTTAAGTTTATTCGTTACATACAAAAATACAAATCTTTCCTGTTTATAATATTATTAGTATAGATGAATAAATTAGCATAGTAAACATTGATAGCGCGGATTGCACATATAATACATACACCGTGAAATTTTAGTGGTTGTTTTCCCGAAACGAGGTGATTTAGTTTCGATTGTACAATCGATTTATAATTACTATTTTGACTAGAGTCAATAATCCAGTTGTGAAAAACGAAAGTCGAAAATGACCGCAAACCAATAGTAACGCTTCGTTGGTACCTAGCCTATCGTACGATCGTACGCTACTTGTACCAACGAAGCGTTACTATTGGTTTGCGGTCATTTTCGACTTTCGTTTTTCACAATTGGATTTTTGACTCTAGTCAAAATAGTAATTATAAATCGATTGTACAATCGATACTAAATCACCTCGTTTCGGGAAAACAACCACTAAAATTTCACGGTGTATATTTGAGATGAATCTTACCGGAAATTAACATTACGCGCCATGCTCGTAAAAAATATCTGGTAATGACTTTTTATCACATATTTTGCGCACAAAACACAATTTAAACTTCACAGACTGCACTTTAAAACTATCACTAACACGTCGAAAGTGTAATCATCCAACGAATTAAATATTAATCAAAACTTAGTTTTGTTTACACATTTTTTTTAAACTTGCGTAGTTCGACCGGCGCGGCGCGTGGTTTGTACCATACTACCTCGTGCCTACCAAGTGCCAATGAATGGAGCGAGGGAACGACAAACCACTGAGAGGGCATGAATTATCAGGTCGTACATTAACGGGAAAAATAATTGAAACGGCATCCGTCGATGTGCACCTATCTGTTACGTCATTGCCGGAACTTCCGTGGGTAAAACCATAGACCTATATTACCAGTAATTTATTGAATCAGGCGTTACTTTGCGGAGGTCCATATTAATGAACTAAAACTTTGCGGGTGAGCAAAGTAATTGTTTTAGTTCTATATTACCAGTTTAGCAGTACAAATTGTAGTTAACCGTAACCGCATTAGCACGCTGAAGTGGCAATGGGCCGGCCATGTAACCCGAAGAACCGATAACCGTTGGCGTAGACGAGTAGACGTAGACGAGTTCTTGAGTGGAGACCAAACGTAGCGCAGGACGTCCTCAGATTCGGTGGAGCGATGATCTTCGCAAGGCGGCTGGCAAGAGCTGGATGAGAGTGGCCGAGGATCGTGCTCAGTGGCGTGCCATGGGAGAGGCCTATGTCCAGCAGTGGACGAGCATATTAGGCTGATGAGGATGATGATGATAAATGTAGTTTAGCACGTGAACGTCGTTAGTATTACAGGAGATTGGTAGATCCCGGAATGAAAGATGAGTGTACAGAAAATAAAATATCTTCTAACTAGGTAGAAATTAACGCGTTCTTTACCCAACTTTAATAATAATAATAATAATAATAATAATAAATCTTTATTAACTTTTACATCGTATTTGACAAAAATAACTAAAAGGATAAACAAACACAGTAAAAATGAAAATAATACACAGCCTGAACTAGGATAAAATAAAATCCTGTGTTTCAGGTATAATAGGACTTAAAATGCTAACATAAATAATCAAATGCAAAATACCTACACACAATAAATGTTTTTGAGTAGATTTTGAATAAAAGACAAGTTGTAAAACATTTTTGGATCTAAAATAAACACTTAAATTAAACTTAACACTATTTAATCCTATTTATTTTAAGACAGTCAATAACTTTTCTGAATCCTCATAAGACATTTTTAAAAGATCTCCTTGGAGAATTTTTTTGGTTTTATTATAAGTAAAAGAGTATATGCCTAGCGTGTAATCTATTGTACAGTAGTAGTGCCAGGAATACATAAAATCTGGAGGAGAAGGCATTTTATTAATATTAGGAGGGCAAATTAAATCCTTACGCCTTTTTTTTGTAGCTTCATTGTTAAAGGGGAGTGCAGCGTGCTGTTTAAGAACTGTGCTCATTATAAATAATTGTCTAACTGTTAGTACATTACAAGATTTATATAGAAGGTTGGTAGGGTAAAGAAAAGTGCGATTTGTAGAAACCTTTAGGATTGCTCGCTGTGCTCTCTCAATGGTTAGTAAAACCGATTTATACTTTACACTATACAATGGCCATCATTATCATCATCATCCCAGCCTAATATGTAGGGCACAGGCTTGGGCCGTATTCCCACGCGGGTTCAGTGCCGATTGGGAACATCACACACTGCAGGTTGTCCGTTTTCCTTCAGCGTAAAGCTCATGGTTAAACTAGAACTTTTCAAAAATGCAGTAAAATCTAGATTCATACCTCAAACTGGTGTCAAGTACATGCTTATAAGCATCTAATTCATTGAGTGAACCCGACAGAGGTTCGGAAAAAATGCTGGCAACGATGCGTTATTGCTTTGAATATTAACTGACTCTGTCTGTTGTCTGTACCTCTACCATGAGTTTACACTAGTTCACAGTGACCGTACTCGCTAGCGACGGCGTAAATGATTTGTATGGAGAATTGTACTTCCGTAAGTGACCGCTAGAGGCGCTGTACAATTCTCCATACAAATAATTTACGCCGTCGCTAGCGAGTACGGTCACGTAAACTAGTGTAAACTCATGGTAGAGGTACTGTTTGTGTCTCACTCAGTCTGTCTTTTGAAAATTTGCATGTCGAGCTGTGGCTGAATACTGTGACTGTACCAAAGGAATTACTCTTAAGACCTTGTAAACATATACTAGCAAATAAAGATTTACTTTTACATACTCAATTCGAATTATTCTCATTTCAAAAGTAAACCTTATTTTTTCTATATTAAGTTTTTTTTTATTGAGAATAAATCGAATTGAGTCAGTTTTTTATGAGCCGTGCGATTTGTTTCTTTATTATATTAGCAGTCCGCAGTTCAAGTAGTCTTCCGTTAGGTATGTGTATTATTGCACGAACGACAGGCCTTGAACTAAGCTCGTGCATGCCGTCCCGCTTACGCTTATAGTATTTAATATGAGAGAGAGAGAAACGGTACGATATGAACTCCGCATTCCGGAGTCGCCCCCTGTGCACTGCGTAACGTAAACAGGCAAAATAACAAATTTATAAAGAAATGGTGGCATAATTTTGTTATGTCTTAGGTCATTTAGGTCTTTAGATAAGGTTCGCCGAAGCAAGGTGACCCTGGACATTAACAACAATATACTTATATAATCCTTCTTTTGTCTAAATACACTGACGAGCAAAAATAAAGGGTCGGTTACAAAAATGTCGATAAGTACAAAACCCGCTGTGATAGCTTCTTTGAGTAAAATGAGTTTAGTAAAGAGTTTTATTCTTAACAAGAAAAAGTTTAATTGAGAATTAAACTCTTTACTAAACTCATTTTACTCGAAGAAGCTATCACAGTGGGTTTTGTAGCTATCGTCATTTTTGCAACCGACCCTTTATTTTTGCTCGTTTGTGTATAATTGAATGCCTATTCCCTTGATTAAGTAAACCATGACTCAAGTGGCAGTGGGCAGGGCAATCGCTCGTAGAATTGACCGCCGATGGGGCCGAACGGTTCTCGTGTGGCGTCCGACTGGAAAATGCCTCTGAAAAGGTGGAGCGACGACCTGGTTAAGGTTGCGGGAACGCGTTGGAAGCGGATGGCACAGGACCGGTCTGTATGGCGAACATTGGGGGAGGCCTATGTTCAGCAGTGACCATGTGTGAGTGATGAAATGATGATGAATGAAAAATATGACGAAGGTTTAGATTTTGAATTCGACGCGGACGAAGTCCCGGAAAAAGAGCTATACTTACTTAGTTTTTTTTAGCATCACTACATAGTATAAAACAAAGTCGCTTCCCGCTGTCTGTCCCTATGTATGCTTAGATCTTTAAAAGTACGCAACGGATTTTGATGCGGTTTTTTTTTTAATAGATAGGAGTGATTCAAGAGGAAGGTTTATATGCGTAATACATGCACAATTGCACCCGTGCGAAGCCGGGGTGGGTCGCTAGTTAGAAATAAGGTAAACAATTTTGACGAGTCTTTTTAATAGAAAACACTTTAAAAAAAATAGTAACTATTACTTATGAAACCAAAAGAGTTATGACCATATTTCCTTTCAAATTGTTACATATTAGCTGTGACTTATTTTTCAATAAAAAGACATGTCAAGATCGCATCCCTTTCTAATGCTAAAAAAAAACGAAGTATCTATAATAGTGGCGGATAAACGTTGACAGCGCGACTACCTAGTTCTTAAATCCCCTGCTTACGTAATCTTGGATTTTTACAAATAAATCAACATCAAATGTGTTTTTATCTATTGACGTAGAACTGGCATAATGCAGCGGGGTTAACAATGTCAATGTTTAATAAATATCTTATTGGTAGTTTTTTTTTTACTAGTAATACCCAAGCAAAGCAGGCAGCAAAATTTTCTTTGCGACCAAAATTGCGTTGAGGGTGTTTAAGTTTTTTAATTATTCACGTGGAATCGGGGTGGCAAGCAACAGAAAAACAATTGAGGCTTTAAATAATAAACTTTATTTCTCGTAAAATAAATATATCTAAATTGTGATGTTTATATACAGTGACTAAAACTCCCACAATTTGTGATCTGATCATAAAGCTATCAAACTAAAAAAAATATTCGTAAAATTAACAATAATAATGTTGGCGCTACACTAGGTATGTTCGTGTTTCCATCTTTGCATCTCCACCGCTCATTTAATTAAGATTAAGCTCAGTTTACACCTGCAGAAAATGTTTCTCAACCATTATTATAATAAACATTATGTTAATTTCGTAAGAGATGTCGATGACTATAATGTACACAAAATTGTATGATAACTCTAGGTAGGTACATGGTTTTTAAAAAGCTAGGTCTTGTTGTTAGCTCAAAATGAAGGGCATAAAATATAGATATTGTTCAGAAAATAATCGATAAATAATATTAAACATAATATTCCACTTATAACTGAAATGTTTCTGGCCGTTTCATGTATAAACTAATAATTGGTTACCTATCAAAATTTAGAATTATTTTTATCCGAATATTTAAAATCTTTCTGAAACTGTAAATATTTCAGGATTTTTATAAAACAACCCTAACCTAACCTAAAGGGTTCTACACGATTCTCCTGAAATAAGTCCAGAAATATTTACAGTTTCAGAAAAAAATACTTTCGGACAAATGAAGTTTTCGGGATTCTAAACCTTCGGAAATAAAATTTTCTAAACATCGATAGGATCCCCTAATAATTTCATTTTTACTCCACTAATAATACTTAAATTCGTATTTTAATAGTAAATAAAAGTAATAGACTGACAATTAATTAATTTATATTTTGCATGCCAATGTATCTGGTTAGATTGTCACGGCACAGTAACACTCCTCTACAACATATCCTCCTGAGGCTCACGAAAATATTGTTTCAATGAACTTTAAACTTTACGTCACTTACGAGTGAGTTCGATGTCACATTAGAATTAGTCCTTTATATAGGACTTACTTCTAATGTGATATCGAACTCACTCAAAAGTGACAAAGTTTAAAGTTCATTGAAACAATATTTTCGTGGGCGGCAGGAGGATATTTTGTAATACCATGTCTAACCTTAATAAGGTCCTATTCATTGAAGCATCTACCACAGAAACAAAAGCTAGTATCAACAAACAAAGACAAAGACAAAGGATATTTTTAAAGCTAGTAGTATTTTCAATGATTCAATGGATATTGTGACTTAACACTAAAACCATAAGGTTGAATTTCCAAGTCAATGCATGTGGTCGCTAAATCGCCTCTACCTTATTAAGGGCTAAATCAGAATAAATAATTTCATTAAATTTCATTCAAATATATTTTATGCGTTCGATTATTTTTAAATGATAGGTAATAGAGCCTATGGGTACAAACGTCAGTTTATTGAAATATCGACATTTCTTACTCTGTATCTACATAATAGATATTGTCTAAAAATATCAACATATGTATCGATATATTTTTTCCACTTGCCAATCGTGAACTGTCATGTCAACTTCTTCGCATGTGTAAATTGGGCTTTTTAAATGCATTGCGCATTCGCGTAAGCTCGAACAAAAAAAAAACCAAAATGTAGTGCACCAAAATGTAGAACACTAAAACAGTTTTTTAATCTAAAACCGAAATTAAACTTTATTAATGCCAGTACGGGTGCCGTTAAAACACGGCCCGGAATGGATGGCAATAATCCACGACCTGGGCCCAATTGCATAACAAAGTGCAACTTATATTACAAGCGGAACTCTCTTTCTAGTTAATATAACTGAAGCGAGAGTTCCGCTTGTAATATTAGTTGTACTTGGTTATGCAATGGGGCCCTTATTATTCAAACCCTCGTACTATTATAATGTATTAATTTAATCAGACAGCTAAGGTAAACGTCCCTGTGCTCGACAGTGACCCAATACATGGCACCTTCGATCTTATGTCATAGTAAGAGAGGTGACACTGGGCGTTGACGTGTCGAGCATTGGTACGTTTATTTTACATCCATTTTTGTAGTGGTAGAGCCATGTTGTAGCTAGCCGCTGCATCACAAATGGGCCGGCTCGTCCGGGGCAGTACCACCCTCTCACAGAACACCGGCGTGAAGCAGCAGTACTCCTGCTGCGTTTCGTACGGTCAGTGAGAGCGCCGGGGGCCCAATACGTCTCCCCCTCCCCTATTCCCTCTCCTTTTCCCAGGGCCGACAACGCATTGGCATCGTGTAAAGCGCTGCGGGTGTCTATGGACAGAGGTGATCATTTAACATCAGGTGACCCACTAGTTCGTTTGTCTGGCCTCTTTAACATAAAAAAAAACCATCCATCATTCATTCCGGGTCATATTTTAAATGCACCCGTCAGTATTACACTACGCAATATTCAGGGCCCCAATGTTAAGGGACGCCTTTTTTTACTACACCGCTCTATTGTAAGGGTCCCTTGAAATAGAGTGTGATAGGGCCTCAAATACTGCCGGCGAAAAATAACACGTCAATATTTAAAAATGATGACTTAATTACAATTATGGTCTAAGATCCCTCCATAAGACGACCTTCACCGAGCTGGTTAATGGATGAAAAGTATTTTATATTAAATTAAATAAGTTAATAAATATATTGCAAGTGGGTTGACTAAAAAATTTCAGTCCAGAATATGATTAATTAACAACTAAAAATATTTTTTTTTCACTGGTTTGTTTAATAGATAAATTCCATACCAAT
Source organism: Archips crataeganus (assembly GCA_947859365.1). Taxonomy (NCBI): domain Eukaryota; kingdom Metazoa; phylum Arthropoda; class Insecta; order Lepidoptera; family Tortricidae; genus Archips; species Archips crataeganus. The sequence goes on along the minus strand of OX402053.1, from coordinate 1,556,599 downwards.
CTAAAGTATGAAGCCCATAGAATATGCAAACGTTAGGTTGACTATTTTTTTCCCGTCACAACTCTTGTGTAGGCAGGTATAAACAGGTAAATCGATACTAGCACAAATACTAGTAATTTGCACCGGTCTGGTTAATGAATTAAAGTATAGGGTTGTCTGCGAAAAATCAGTCCTGAATTCCGGTTGTCGAGTTTTAAAAAGTGAAATATTGGTTCGCTGGGACCTCTCTGTACTTCTACCATGAGTTACACTAGTTCACAGTGACCGTACTCGCTAGCGACGGCGTAAATGATTTGTATGGACAATTCTTCTTCCGTAAGTGACCGCTAGAGGCGCTGTACACAATTCTCCATACAAATCATTTACGCCGTCGCTAGCGAGTACGGTCACTATAAACTAGTGTAACTCATGGTAGAGGTACTGTTGTGTCGCACGTATTCACTCGCACGCAGCAATATTTCACTTTTTAAAACTCGACAACCGGAATTCAGGACTGATTTTTCGCAGACAACCCTATACCACCGTGTTCGTAATGAAATAATCTTTATTTTAATTTAACTTTAATTCATTAACCAGACCGGTGCAAATTACTAGTATTTGTGCTAGTATCGATTTACCTGTTTATACCTGCCTACACAAGAGTTGTGACGGGAAAAAAATAGTCAACCTAACGTTTGCATATTCTATGGGCTTCATACTTTAGATTGGTATGGAATTTATCTATTAACCAAACCAGTGAAAAAAAAATATATTTTTAATTGTTAATTAATCATATTCTGGACTGAAATTTTTTAGTCAACCCACTTGCAATATATTTATTAACTTATTTAATTTAATAAAAAATACTTTTCATCCATTAACCAGCTCGGTGAAGGTCGTCTTATGGAACTTTACCAACCAAAAATTAAAATACACAGTAAATATTCGCAGCTCGTACACTTATTAGTAGTGCGAATTTCTATAGTCCACATCGTTGTCTTATCAGACCAGTTTAAACAAAACAAAACATTCAATGATAACCGTTCAGAATTATCTTACTTGGATACCCACTATAGACCGACAAGCTCGAGCGCGGCTCTCCGCGGAACCCTGTCGCAGTCAGCGTTTGCCGCACTTATTAAAAACAATCTTCTTGAGGACAGCAGAGGCTCCCTGCGACAGGGTTCTGCCGAGCGCCGCGCACGAGCTTGTCAAGGTATAAAACTACCATTCAAACAGACAGGGCTATAAAGCGTTTCAATCTGACTAATATCGAATAGTATGTCAGTGCAGGGCGCAGGCCTCCTCTCAGAATGAGAGGGCTTGGGCCGTAGTTCCCACGCGGGCCCAGTGCGGATTGGGAACTTCACACACACGCACACGATGTTCTCCTTCACTGTAATCATGCTCATGGTAAATTACAAATGTAATTTCGCACATAAATTCCGAAAAACTCGAGCCGGTATTTGAACCCATGACCCTCTGCTTGAGAGGCTATAAGTCAAACAGATAGGCCACCACGGCTATTTGTATAGACATGATCCTTGATAATACAATACACTTTTAAACACAAACAATGCCAATTTGGCATCACTAAAACTGACTTAAAACTTATCTAATAAACACTCTCTAAACACAACCGCCTCTTTCATACCTCTCCGAATTCAAAACTTAACGATACTTACAAAAATAATAATAATAATCATTTTCCATCAGATGACCCGCTTGCTCGTTTGCCTCCCTATCACAAAAAAAAACCTTGTAAACCTCGTACTGTACATCTACATTGTATATTGTTACAATCTCATTTTAGGGTTTCTTCAATAGGGATGTTGACACCACTAATCCACTGACATACTCTGTATTAGCTGTCAAACCACAATTTTACTACCCATAGATTTTGTATGACACCTAGTTTTGACTAACGTGATCATTTTTTAACCCTCAACACAAAAAGAGGGGTGTTATAAGTTTGACCGCTGTGTGTGTGTGTCTCTGTCTGTCTGTGGCATCATAGCTCTTAAACGGGTGAACCGATTTGTATGCGGTTTTTTTAATAGAAAGCAGGTTTCTTGGCGATGGTTCTTAGATACGTTTCATCAAAATTGGTTCAGCTGTTTCAAAGTTATCAGCTCTTTTGTTAGCTTCGGAAGGGATCTTACGACGCATAATGGGCATTGACTCAATGTTCAAACATACGAGTGACGTTATTGCGTTGGGTTTTTTAAATTTTAAATTTATAGTTATTGTTACTTTAAAACGGGACGACTTAAGGAGATTTTGGGCAAAAATGAACTTTTTTTTACGATACCAAACGTCTTGCCTCCCTATTTTGTATTTGTTTTCCCCGATGCGCAAATATGGTTACCTATCATATTCTCGAAAAGCTCATTTCCGAATATTAAAACTCCGAAAACGAAACTCCTTTTTTTCATTTTCCAAATTATTGTTTGTCCGAAATTTTATTTACCATATTTTCTTTTGCCAAATGTTTTAAAATCCATTTTTTTATTTGCCAAATGGTTCAAAGTCCAACTGCATGAAATTCCGTAGGATCATTTGCCAAATACATATTTATTCCGCAAAATTATTATTCCGTAAAGGTCAGGGGTACAAAAGGCGACCATACAATTGTGTGGACAAATGTGTGGAGCGTAATATTAATTTTGTTGTTTAATGTTGCCCAAATATTTTATTGAGTTTGCTACGTGGGTAGGGGGTTTTGTAGGTGGTTATAAAAAAAATAACTAACACCAAAGGCTAATGCGGGAGCTTCGCTCCGCTACGCTCCCGCATTAGCCTTTGAACCTAATCTATCCGAGTCGCTTCCGCTCCGACCGTCTTGCTCGCTCGCTATAAATTAAGCAATGTTGTCTTACTCTGATGTTAGGTTAGGTAGATAATAAAAACATACTTTCGGCTTTTCGTTACATTTAGATTATGAAAATATGGCAACTGATTAGGTTGGCAAATAAAAAAATGGATTAATGCAATTCGGGATTTTGTTTTTGGTAGCAAATAAAACTGTGATGAAATGAATCCGGGGCATTGTGAAGTTGTGAAAAAACAAAACATATGGATTATAAAAAGTCGGTGAACCGTTTTCAGATAAATGAAATTCGAGTAAAAGAGTTTCTAAACATCGATAATATACTAGTGCAGTAAACCAGGGTGGCTTTGATTAACTTTGGGCAACTTTGATAGTTTTAAAAACGCTATAAAGTCAACATTGTCCATATGAGGTATAAATGCTTGACACAGACAAAAAGAAGATCGATGAATAAATAGACAAGGAATAGCATATGCTGACAAAAATGCGTGAGTTGGTGGGAAAACTACATTTTTAAGTCGCCCCGGAGTTTTTTTTTTATATGGGACAATTTTGCCAGCGTCAAGGTTGAGAGCGCCCTGGAGTTCAGTCACCCCGGCTTACGGTACCTACTGGGTGGCAACTTCCGAAATGTGTACAACTCTTGGCAAGATTTTTGAAATATTATCTTCAACAATTACTATTACCATAGTTCAAACTACGTAGACATCTACATAATTGAGTTTTCTTTTCTGTCCGCAACTTGTTTATCGAAGAAAATACATGTTCGACTACCGCTTGCGTGTCGTTATTATTTTAATTTTTAAATCTTATGAAAACGGGACATTCTCGCGTCCGCGATTTGTTTTTCGGGACCCCGGGACAGAGTACCTGAGAGCGGGACAGTCCCCTTCAAAACGGGGCGTATGGTCACATTAGTTATTATGATTATGACGTCACTTAGTTAGTAGGCATAGGTTACTCTACTATTTATTTGTTTTATAGCAACTAAAAAATAATCTGGGTTTCAGGGTATAAAGTGTTTTTTTACTAGAGTCGTTCCTTAGAACTATTGTTTGATGGTGTTATCATCCCTATTCCCGTTTGCCAATATCATGGGAAAAACTCGAGTGGGGAAAACCAATTTTGGGTCATCTACCTTACAGTCCTCATAGCATAGATTACATAACATATACTATGTACTTAATAGATTCGACACTCGCGTTTGAAAGCCACTATATTCTTCTATCAGCCGGTTCACCGTCGACGGTGCTAGTTGTAAATAATAAATAATAATAAATGTCACTTAAAATGTTCAAAACGTAATCTAAGATAAAAATAAAGGGGGGTCCCAATACAAGAAACTTGATTTTTGCCAATTATACAAACCTTTCATGCATGTGCGAGTTTTTTCATCACATTTTTGAATTCAATAAAACTACATATATTTTTTGACCCAAAATGATTTTCCCGCACAACTTTAGGCATACGAATCGCTCAAAAACTTCCCACTTTGACTTTGAACTTCAGAAAAAAAAATCCTAAAAAATACGAACAATCATCATTTTATTTATTTGTAAAATTAAACACAGAAATTTAACACGCTGCAAAATTGTAACGGCTGAAAACTATAATTAAATATAATATAATGTAACGAAACATAAAACGTTACCTAATAGTCATCTCTAATTTAATAGAAACGGTACAGGCAATACAAAATATTAATATAAACGATATGAATGTAAACTCATACAAAAATGCACTGAGATCGTGTCTCTAGAACGCTAGACGTTCCTTTTAGGGTTCCGTGCCCGAAGCGTGCCAACGACACGTTTTACCAAGACTTCGCTGTCGGTTTGTCTGTCATAAATATACCTAGAGATTTTTCTAGCACAAACAACTTGTGGTTGGTGTTTGACATAATAATAACATCGATTCGATTTAGTATTCTTGTTCTATATTTTCAAACGTGTCTCATTGATATAATGCCACTTACAAGACATTATTACGAGAAGAAGTATTCGTTCGTGCTACGAAAATCTCTCGGTATAGTTATAAAGCTAAACTGACATTTGAAATGAATCCAACTCAATAAAATAAGTCTTGGTACACAGCGAGATGCGCTGTCCCATTCAACTAATCTTAATTATAAAGTTGACGACGCTTTCTGTACGTCTAAAATTACAAACCATATTTCATGTCAACAGTTCTTGTTTAAAAGTAACGGTAACGATTGGCCGAAAGATACAGCACACATCTTGAGACAGATACCTAAACAATATAAATTCCATACATATATACAAACATCTAGCTTTAAAATATTATACTAAACCTTCGCAATTCTCACTCATAATTAATATCACCCCGGGACTAGTGTTTTTGCACGAGAAATTTGCCTTTAGAAAAGACGGAAAAAAATTCAACACTCCGAGAACTTGAGAAATCGATTCTATGCGCCAGGTTATTAAAAAAAAGGACTGTAACTGGACGTGCCCAGACCGACAGACTTAATTTAGGTGTTATAGACCTGTGCAGAGCATGCTTGGGGAGGGAGAAGAGACGGCCACACATTCTGCTGGAATGCACTAGTGTGGCGAGGTACCAAGAAGTCGACGGTAAAATGAAGGGTCTACTGGGCTTTCAGGAGATAGACTGACACGAATAATGGCTACAGCCAATTACACAAAATAAGTGGACATAGACGTCGAGTTGCGGAAATAGCCTACTATTATTTACTAACTCGTATATGTATAATTTTACTAACACAATATCTTAGATGTCCGAAAAAGATATGTAACAGCTCAAACACAACCGGGTCAGCGCGACATTTTGAATATATCCACAAAATTTGTTTAGAAGCACTAAGCGAATTAGAAGACTTCACATAAGACTGTACCGGTACTTACCTCTACTAATCGTATCGCCAGAACAAAAAAGATCTAAACTTGTTATTTTTGAGTCCGACTCTCCAATTTGTAATGAGGTAAAGATTTGATAATAGCAACACTTTTCATTAAAAATTACAAAATGTTTACTTGAGGAATCCTGGTGGAAAGTTCTTTTGCTGCAATATGGTTGAAACGTCGAGGTAATTTTGGCAACATGGCCGAGTCCCGAGTGATATTAATTATTAAAATTTAAAGTTACTGATTCCGACAAGAAAAAGTAGGTGCAAGTCGAAAAAAATCAATTACTCATAGGAAGTTGTTGCCATGTTTAAAAAAACACGTTCGAAAATGTAACAGTTACAAAGGAGGTGGCACCCATTTAATTTCTACTTTTTGCTGTCGGACTCGTATTGTTAATTTAATCTGAGAAGCTGAGATATGGACAGTTCTTTGCAAATAGCTTAAAAGTAATATTATGTCGTAATATTTATCAATACAAATAACGGCTTAAAACGTAAAGTTATTGGTAACAGTTTGAAATAGGGCACAAAGCTAAGGCACATCCTTGAAAAAACCGTTCAAATCAAGGACGATCAAATCGAAAGAGACTATCAGTCAATGTCTGTGTAGTCGATTAAGTGCTTTAGGCACTGGTCCCACCGCCGGCGAGTAAGCGATGAGCTATCGGCGATTTACCCGCGCAAGAAACGAACAAAAGATAATCCCGTGTAAATAAAAGAGAGAGATATATATTTATAGTTGATCGCTGGCTGTTCACACTGCCGGCGAGGACTCTCTTCACTAGTTGATCGCAGCGATAAAAGCTATCAACGATAAAACTCGCTCGTACAGATACCGGCAAACATCTTGACACACGGGCGACTTTTCTTCTCTCCATACCTTATTAAATATTAATCCTAGTGAAAAGTAAGTACATATTTTTGTAGGGAATTTTATGTAGATTACTTATGTAGAAGAACAGTTTTTAGTACGGGCCATCGTTTACGAGTTATTTACAAAAAACTAAAAAGTGTTCCAAGTTATTTGCCGCTAACTCACTCGGCGACGAACGCTTGGCGATCAGTATGCTTAGTATAAGTTTTACTTCACCAAAATACTTCTCGATCGCGTTTACGTAAAAAAATCAATTACTAGGGAAACATAGACAGCGCCTCCGCGGCCGCGCGTCCATGTTTCCATAGAATTGAAATTTTTACGTAAACGCGATCGAGAAGTATTTTGGTGAAGTAAAACTTATACTAAGCGTACAGAGCGATCATTCTACCGTACAGTGGTGCGAGTAATCGCCCGTCGCACTCGAACACTCGCTTATAGCCAAGCGACAAAACTATCGAAACTACACACTCGCTTCTCGCCGCTCGCCCATTCGTATCTAGTTCTACTCTATTATTGCTTTATTTAACGACCGCTTTAGCCTAGTTGGTAGCGACCCTGCCTACGAAGCAAGAGGTCCTGGGTTCAAATCCCGGTAAGGGCATTTATTTGTGTGATAAGCACGAATATTTGTTCCTGAGTTATGGATGTTTTCTATGTATTTAAGTATTTATTTATCTATATAAGTATGTTTATCCGTTGCTTAGTACCCATAACACAAGCTTTGCTAAGCTTACTTTGGGACTAGGTCAATTGGTGTGAATTGTCCCATGATATTTATTTATTTATTTTATTTTATTATTTATTGCTCGTCGCCGGCGGTGAGACCAGTGCCTTACCATTTCTTAAGACAGTTTTTACATCAGTATAAAAACAATATGGCTGATTGTCACACTGACTTGTAATTGTAATAGCCCTTAACTTTTAAGCCATACAACCGACATTGAATCTTAGGGTGACTACAAAACGTTGCATTCCTTTAAAAGAAAGTTGCTTTAGCCAGTTTTACATTAGAGAGGTCTCCGTATTATTAATATCATATGGCATTTTGAATCATCTATGAACTCAACGAAGAATCAAAATAGAGATGGCGCTAGTGTGTCAAGCAGAGGTCTAAGTTACATACAGAATGAATGGCACAGAGACCTGCTATAGCGAGACTAGTTACAGCAGACTTATTGTTTTAAATCAACGCGACATTTGCAGTCTTATTATAATCGTCCTTGGTTTAAATGTAAAATGACACCGTAATAAGTTTCGTTAAACAAGCACTAAGTTCAATTTATCACACACACAAGTATTGTTCGTTTAAAAAAGCACCCGTTCATTTGTTTTATCTTCACTTAAAAGAAATGCTTAATTCTAAACTTGTTTCTGGAGGTCCTTTAAGACTTTTGACGTTAAATCGTAATAAATAAATATTCTCGAATCGTTTTTCGGATCGAACGTCATTCGATAGAGAATGTTCGAGTATGCTGCGGGTTGTTCGATTGCACTCAATGTGGACTTATCACTGTACAGCGTCCCAAGACTATGGGACATGGAGGGAAAGTACCTTAAATATCGTAGATAGGATATTTTGCTGAAAAAAGACTTTGTGTTTGTGTGTGTGTTGTGTTTTGAAATAATACAATTTTATAAATAACAATATTTTTAAAAGTTAAAAGTCGTTTTCAAAAAAATTGTACATTGTTAAGGGCTTATTCAAAACAAAATCACGATCGCTTCCTTTGTGTTACGAAAGTTAGTCATACAAAATATATGGGTAACTCTCGTCACACAAAGGAATCAATTAAGTTTTGTTTTAATTAAATCCCTTAATTGTGTACACTTTTTTTGAAAACGACTCAGAAATACTACAGAATTACAAAGAACTGATGAGAACTGAACTGGACTGAAGAACTGGTGAGATTTCAGTTGGTAGAACACCCGTTGGGGCGCATACCCAGGAGACGTGGGTTCAAGTCCCACCGGCGCACCCGGAAACTTTTTCGCTTTTAAATCTTAGAATTACAAAGTTTTAAAAATAATGTTATTTGTAAAATTGTATTGTTATTTTTTAAAGTTAGTAATAATAATATGGCAAAATTACTAAGTTTAAAAAATAAAATAGTCTTATTTCAGCAAAATATCCTATCTTCGATATTTAAGGTAGTTTCCCTTCATGTCCCATAGTCTTGGGACGCCCTGTATTTGTGGGTTGAGCCTCTAACATGTATTATATATAGCCAACTTTATTCGCACTCAACCGATCATAGTACCTCAAGCTTGAATATTCACAATCTACCTTGCGTTTTGCTATTTGAGTTACTACACTCACCGGCAAAAAATTTGGCCCACAGTCCACCTTTCATACAAACGAGGTCACTTTGATGTCTTGGTTCTCCACTAGGCGGTGCTTTGGCTGTGATCTGATGATGGCTACTCCGAGCATTGATGAAGGACATTCAGAGTTCCTAAGATACCCGCCTGATTGAATCTGCGTTTAACACGGAAATAATAACATTTAGAAAAACAGCTAAAATGGCAATAAAATTAATGAAAATCTCAGTGCTGTACAAATTCTCTCGCTGTGGTGTAAACTGGTCGTTGAATCAGTTGTGCGTGTTAGAAACTCTGGACCACCATTATCGATGCTCTGGATATCCATCATCAGATCTCAACCGGGGCACTACCCTGGTGTATAAATAAGGCATCAAAGTAGCCTCGTTTGTATGAAAGGTGGACTGTGGACCAAATTTTTTGCCGGTGAGTTTATTTATTTAAGTCGAGACATCAGTTATCGAGTGTCCCCAGTTAGATCGTCCACCATTGTAATTGAGCGCCATGAATATGTAGATTAAATTTTAAATTACAACTAAGTGATCACTAGTTGATCATCCACCAATCAGAACGTGTCCTCTACTTGAGTTGAATCGCCATTACGCAAACAGAGGTTAAATTTCATAGTACCATTGAGTGCCTATAGCTAAAACTGAGCGTCTATTACACAAGTTGATCGTCCACCAACCAGAATGTATCCTCTATTTGAGTTAAGTCGCCACTATACATATGAAGGTTAAATGTCTTATTACGATTGAGTGGCCATTGCTAAGATTGAGTGGCCACCAGTGTTGAGTGTTCACTATTGAGACTGAGCGTCCACTAGGCTCGCTGTTCGAGCGTTCACTGTATGAGGTCGGAGGTGGAGAGTTGGCGGAGGCTGTCGGTCAGTTCCGGCGCGCGGTTGAGCATCTTGATGATGCCGGAGAGATCTGCCGAGTCGAACGCCTCGTTGCTTAGACTGTCGCCCGCGTCGATCGCCTGCTGTGGATAGATATATATCATTATTTTTTAAATGTATTTTTCATCACACCATTGAATTTCTTCGCAGGTGTACAGGTTTCCTCAAAATGTTTTCTTTCACCGTAAAGCTTATAGTAAAATTTTATTGTAAATACGCACATTTACTGCCGGCCGTGCTAAGCCAAAAGGGCCTAAGTCCGTTTTAACGGTTTCGAAAACAACGTGTTTTAATTTCTTAGTATTTGAGTGAAAAATAAGCCTTACGTCTATTTTCTTAGCTGTTTTTAAGGCACTTCTAATAAAAATACGACTTTTTCGTTAACAGAACATTATTCCTTATAATAATATAAGCTAAGGAATCCAACGCAAAAAAAAACAGAATTTGGTAATTTTCGGACATAGGCCCTTTTGGCTTAGCACGGCAGTATAGGTGCAAGCCCGGGCTCGAACCCACGACCCTCTGCTTGAGAGGCCACAAGTCAAACCACTAGGTTACCACGTTCAGACAATTATTACTATGAAACTCCTACCAAATATAGAGAAAAAAAGTTTCATAAAAATCGGTCAAGCCGTTTCGGAGGAGTTCGATAACAAACACCTTGACACGAGATTTTTATATATTAGATGTATATCTGTTTTGAAATAAATAAAAAAACTCACTGCGTAAAAGTATTTTCTTATTTAACTCCAAAAGAGCCCCCATGTTCAACATTCATTTATTTACGTTACACGCCTGATTACCAAATTTCAACTTAAATTCAATATTAAGTTTTGGTATCGTATAAGTATCAGAAATTGGTGTTTCCTGTATTATTTCAAGAAAATATATTCCCTATGTCACTCTCGCAACTGAGATGAGTCTAATGACACACTTTAACCCTTAATAAGGCCCCATTTATTGGGTGCTCCGCAGAATCAAAAGCAGCTATCGAATACATACCTGACAAAGGATATTTTTTAAAGCTAGTCATATTTTCAATAATAACAAAGGAAATTGTGACGTATCGTGAAATAAATAAGGTTGAATTTCCATCTCAATGAATTTTGTCGCTAAATCGCCTCTTATTAAGGGTTAAAATCCATTGGGCAGTTCAGGCAGCAGGGCGTGCCAAAGAACATTACATACATACTTAAATACAAACGCTCGATAAACATAACTCACTTTCGGCAGTCGGGTATAGGTAACGCCAGGAGAGTTGAGTTCACGCTCACAACAACACGTCATGTAATGACAGCGGGATTCTGACATTTATTCGTACCGATAGCAAGTTCAACAAACTCAACAGTAAATTACAAGATTGACTAAAAATTTCTTCAACCTATTTTAGTTAAGAATTATTTAGGAAAATAGGTACATCTAGTTCAAACAAAACAGAAAATAAAATATTTTGATCTATTTTATTTAAATCAGATAAGCATATTTTTCGCTATTTATTAAATACCAATATTTTTGTTACGAATATTTCTTATCAGTTTCAAATTGTTTTATTTCAAAAATAGGTTATATGAAATAGAAAAATTATAATATGCACAGTATTGCGTAGGTATATCATCATAAGATAATAAGGTTACTTTTCACGCTACATTTACACACACACATACACACACGCACGCACGCGCACATACACACACACACACACACACACACACACACACACACACGCACGCACACACACACACTTGCCACACGTACACACATTTACAAATACATATGCATGCAACACAGTGCAGGTGCAGCTAACCTTACTTTTTAAGTTTTTAACTATTCAAGTATACCTATATTATTTTTTCGTTCTTTTAAGTTATTTTATTTTTAGTTCTTACTGTTGCGGTGTAACTTGCTAGGCACAAATAATTCTTTGTTTTTTTCCCATGATTTAAATGTGAGAGGCGCTGCGACCGGCCGTCCTCACAGGGACCAGTCTGAAAATCAGCGCCGGGCAACTAAGCCCAGCACATGCTGAGACTGGGGACCCATTGTCACTTACTTTAATTTGAAAGGTTTTAATAGTTTTTATCAATGTCTAGTTTTTAAGTTATGGCAATAAAGATTTATTATTATTATGTTGGTACGGATTTCCGATCACGGGCCCATGGGGACCCGGTCATTTGAAAGGCATACATGGGGCCGAAGCCAACATGAAGAGGCCTTTGGTACCATATAATATAAATGAGATGGGCGCAACTATGGGGGTCTATCAACTAATACACCATGAGGATGTGCTAGCGGACAGTCCCCCACAGTTGCCAAACTATTGCCAGGTAGGAAGCGACATGGAATTGGCTATGGGGTTGGGATGTTGTGGACAGGATTACCGGGCTATGGAGTGAGATAACGGACACCTACCATTTCAATATCTCATAAACTGAACTTTTGGTAGGCGGTGACTCGCCATTCACTAAATGGGCCCCTCAAACTATTGCCCACTCGGGGCAACGAGGCGGCAACATTGGTGTGAACGGCTAAGGATGGAGAGGTGTTCCTGGACTTTAAACTTCAGAATGCCAACTCGCCACTTACGGAAACACATCCATCCTTCGAGCATTAGCTCTTGCGCTCCACTCTAGGCGGCCAACAAAGGCAAACTAGAGGCGGGGTGGGTGTGTAACTGTGTGTGAGTGTGTGTATAAGCGCATGTGTGTATGTGTACCCCTGGAGGTCTCGGGTTCGTGGTGTCGCTACGCACCAACAGCTCGCCACAAGCCGCCCTGCGATGACTGACTGCACTGGTGACACGACAACACCAGCGGGCGATGAGGTCGTCATATCCCTACGCCTTTATATTATTATGTTGGTACGGATTTCCGATCACGGGCCCATGGGGACCCGGTCATTTGAAAGGCATACATGGGGCCGAAGCCAACATGAAGAGGCCTTTGGTACCATATAATATAAATGAGATGGGCGCAACTATGGGGGTCTATCCCCTAATACACCATGAGGATGTGCTAGCGGACAGTCCACCACAGTTGCCAAACTATTGCCAGGTAGGAAGCGACATGGAATTGGCTATGGGGTTGGGATGTTGTGGACAGGATTACCGGGCTATGGAGTGAGATAACGGACACCTACCATTTCAATATCTCATAAACTGAACTTTTGGTAGGCGGTGACTCGCCATTCACTAAATGGGCCCCTCAAACTATTGCCCACTCGGGGCAACGAGGCGGCAACATTGGTGTAAACGGCTAAGGATAGAGAGGTGTTCCTGGACTTTAAACTTCAAAATGCCAACTCGCCACTTACGGAAACACATCCATCCTTCGAGCATTAGCTCTTGCGCTCCACTCTAGGCGACCAACAAAGGCAAACTAGAGGCGGGGTGGGTGTGTAACTGTGTGTGAGTGTGTGTATAGGCGCATGTGTGTATGTGTACCCCTGGAGGTCTCGGGTTCGTGGTGTCGCTACTATATATTATTATATATATTATTATTATTATTATTATTATTATTAAGATCATTTAACTCACATTTTCATTCATTCACTACTTTTTTTGCAATCAGTACTTTTTGTAGCTGTGTGTGTAATCATTCGCCTCAACTCTCGTGGCATTACCTATAAAACGAGCAGTCGACATTTTGCTTGTTGAAGGCACTCACCATAGGCATGTTATTTATGGTCATAGGTTGCATCTGCGGCGTCGGCGACGGCTGGAGCATCGGGGACGGATGGTGCATCGGCGACTGCTGGTGCATCGGCGACTGTTGGTGCATCGGGGACATTTGGTGCACGGGGGACACTACCCCTTGCATCGGCGAGGCCACCATACCCTAGAAACAGTTCATCATCGTCATCATCATAATTTATAATATTTACATTCATTCATACATACATATAATTACCAAGGTTCGGATTTTTTCATCGCACGGTAAGATGAAACAGAACTATGGAGTCGATATTAAAGATAAAATTTAACTCATATTCATACGCATACTCATTCATGTAATTAATAGCGAGAGTAAATTTTAAATGCAACAAACGTTTTGAAATCAATTAAATGATATTTTAAATGAAAAAACGAATTTGAATTACATTAAGTAAGTAACATTAACTTTCGATTGACATTTTCGATCTGTCAGCCTGATAAAGGGATAAAAGTATTATAAAATTAAGAAAATAAGTGAGTATGAGTATGAATATGAGTTAAATTTTAACTTTATTATCGACTCCATAGTTTTCTTTCATCTTACAGTGCGATGAAAAAATCCGAGCCTTGATAATTACGCCTCCATCCCAGCAAAGGGGTGGGCAGAGACTATTTGTTTTCACCTGATACGATCCTGACACACATCTTTCGTTTTCACAAAACTTATTAGTCTTTTTCTGAGAATAAGAGAGCCTGGGCCGCAGTTCCCACGCAGGTTTAGTGCGGTGTAGCAACTACACACACTCCATTGGATTTCTTCGTACGTGTACGGGTGTATGGGCTCAAGTGGCGGTGGGCAGAGCACATCGCTCGTAGGACTGATGGCCGATCGGGCAAAAAGTTTCTCGAGCGGCGTCCACGGACCGGAAGACGCAGTGTAAGTAAGCCTCCAACAAGATTTCCTAGGTGGCTGCACATACACCTACATACTCCCACACCCTCACATACAGTCACACACTCACTCTCTGTTTCGGTCTAACCACCCCTCTCTTATTGTAGTTAAATTAAATGCTTTTGTTATATTATGTAATCTTAATCTCTACCTAGATTTTGTTCTGTTTATAAGTTAATTGCTTATTTTTTAAAATGTAAAGTTTTTGTACCCCGAATCCTGGTTGCCACGTGACCAGCATCGCCTAGTGTGGGACCAACGGCAAACATTTTTGGAAAAGATACTTGCCTTCTTTTAATAAATTATTTTTACTTTAACCTCCTGACGCCCACGAAAATATTGTTTCAATGAACTTTAAACTTTATGTCACTTATGAGGGAGTTCAATGTCACATTAGAATTTGTCCTTTATACACCGTGAAATTTTAGTGGTTGTTTTCCCGAAACGAGGTGATTTAGTATCGATTGTACAATCGATTTATAATTACTATTTTGACTAGAGTTAAAAATCCAATTGTGAAAAACGAAAGTCGAAAATGACCGCAAACCAATAGTAACGCTTCGTTGGTACCTAACCTATCGTACGATCGTACGCTACTTGTACCAACGAAGCGTTACTATTGGTTTGCGGTCATTTTCGACTTTCGTTTTTCACAATTGGATTTTTAACTCTAGTCAAAATAGTAATTATAAATCGATTGTACAATCGATACTAAATCATCGAAAATGACCGCAAACCAATAGTAACGCTTCGTTGGTACCTAACCTATCGTACGATCGTACGCTACTTGTACCAACGAAGCGTTACTATTGGTTTGCGGTCATTTTCGACTTTCGTTTATCACAATTGGATTTTTGACTCTAGTCAAAATAGTAATTATAAATCGATTGTACAATCGAAACTAAATCATCTCGTTTCGGGAAAACAACCACTAAAATTTCACGGTGTATAGGACTACAATAGAGCGACAATCTGGGGCCTGTTGCATAACAAAGTACAACTTATATTACAAGCGGAACTCCCTTTCTAGTTAATAAAACTGAAGCGAGAGTTCCGCTTGTATAGGTAACGCCACGAGAGTTGACGCGCATGATTACACACACAGCTACATAAAGTACTGATTGCAAAAAAAGTAGTGAATGAATGAAATGTGAGTGAGTGTGTGTGTGTGAGTGAATGAAAATATGAATTATATGATCTTAAGGTGAAATACCTACGCAATACTATGCACATTATGATTTTTCTTTTATCAAATAACCTATTTTTGAAATAAAAAAATTTGTTACTGATAAGAAGTATTCGTAACAAAAAAATCGGTAATTATTAAAAGCGAAAATTATACTTATCTGATTTAAATGAAATAGATGAAAACCTTTATTTTCTATTTTGTTTGAACTAGACGAATTTTCTTTAATATTTAAAAAAAAAAATATATCATGGGACAATTCACACCAATTGACCTAGTCCCAAAGTAAGCTTAGCAAAGCTTGTGTTATGGGTACTAAGCAACGGATAAACATACTTATATAGATAAATAAATACTTAAATACATAGAAAACATCCATAACTCAGGAACAAATATTCGTGCTCATCACACAAATAAATGTCCTTACCGGGATTTGAACCCAGGACCTCTTGCTTCGTAGGCAGGGTTACTACCAACTAGGCTAAAGCGGTCGTTTTTATCGGAATAGATTGAAGAAATTTTTAGTCAATCTGTAATTTACTGTTTAGTCTGTTGAACTTGCTATCGGTACGAATAAACGTCAAAATCCTGCCGTCATTACATGAGATGTTGTTGTGTGCGTGACCTCAACTCTGGTGGCGTTACCTATAATATTAGTTGTACTTTGTTATGCAACAGGCCCCTGGTTAAGGTTGCGGGAACGCGTTGGATTCAGACGGCGCAGGACCGACCTGTTTGGCGAGCCTCGGGGTCGGCCCATGTTCAGCAGTGGACGTCTTTCGGCTGTAATGATGATGACGGTGACGCTGAGTGTTACCTGCAGCGGCATGTGCGGCGAGCGGCGCTGGTCGAGCGGCTGCGGCGCGTACTCGTGCGGGCCCCAGAAGCCGCGCGCGTCCGCGAACGGGTTCGAGCCCGGCGCCGGCAGGCTGCTCGCCTCCGGCATCCATTGCTGGGGACGACGCTAGATTGTACAGTCGCCCAAAAATATGCTCTACCACCCTACGAAGTTCGTTACGAGCTTACGAGCATGACAAGTTAAAACGGTATCCTAATCCTAACCGGGTGCGCCTCGATACATATAACATTTGATATAACTGTAACATTTGGTATGCTACATTTGATATAATGCGATTTAATCAAAAAGTAAACTTCGGAGGATTGATATTTATTCTATTTGATATGCATTAGGTTAGGTTAGGTTAGTTTATTTTATAAAAGAATCGTAGAATGTTTACTTCTCGAGTAAATCGAATTATGTCAAATGTAGCATTATACCAAATGTTACAGTTATATCAAATGTTGTTATATCTATCATTACACACCCAATCCTAACTAATCCATCCTAACTAATATTATAAATGTGAATGTTCTGTCTGTCTCGCTTTCACGCTAAGACTACTGAACCGATTTAAATGAAATTTGGTACACAGATAGTCTAGAGCCTGAGAAAGGACATAGGCTATATATCATCACGCTAACACCAATAGGAGCGGAGCGGAGCGGAAGAATGTTTCAAAATGGGGGGTTTTTAAAGTAAAACTTCTATAGGCACGCTCGACTTGGAAGTACGGTGGTGAATGTGAACGCGGGTGTGCGGGGGGGGGGGGCTTATTTTTTTTCTATGGAGGATCTAAGGAGAGCCATAATTGATGAAAAAGCAAATTGGATAAAAAAATAAGCTGCCCAAATTACTAATTCCACGCGGACGGAGTCGCGGGCAAAAGCTAGTTCATTGTATATCCATATTATTGATATAAATAAAAAAAAAATTAGGGGACAATCTTACACAAATCGACCTAGTCCCAAACTAAGCAAAGCTTGTACTATGGGTACTAGACCACGATAAACATACTTATATAGATAAATAAATACTTAAATACATAGAAAACATCCATAACTCAGGAACAAATATCCATGCTCATCACACAAATAAATGCCCTTACCGGGATTTGAACCCAGGACCTCTTGCTTCGTAGGCAGGGTCACTACCAACTAGGCTAAAGCGGTCGTTAATATCGTCGTTCATGTTCATTATTAGATGGTAATTGCGTATCGACTTCGCGCGGCGAACCATCGGACATTGGCATTCTTCTAGGAGCCACGCGTTCCGTTACGCTGCGAGTTTGGCAGCCGCCGCGACGTGCGGCTCCCAGAAGGGCTACGGATTAGCCAGTAACATTTCGAACTAATCTCGATAATAGACGTGAGTTATCCGTATTTCCATACCCAAAGGGCAGTGGCGTAACTATACCATCTGAGGCACGTGGCGAATTCTTAGGGTGGGGCCCTCCCACTAAGAATCGTCACGTTGTAATTTAATTTTAATGTTATTTCTGAGCTGGCTCCCTAGGCACGGGGGCCCGTGGCATGTTGCCAGCCTTGCGCCGCCCTATAGTTACGCCACTGCCACTATTACCGAGACTCCGTCCGTCCTTCGGTCTGTCTGTCTGTCCGTCTGTCACCAGGCTGTATCTCATGAACCGTGATAGCTAGACAGTTGAAATTTTCACAGATGATGTATTTCGGTTGCCGCTATAACAAAAAATACTAAGAAACAGAATAAAATAAATATTGATAACGGCAACAGGTAGAAGCTTGAAATATTCACAGAATGTTAAATTACATATTAATTTTAAAAATAAATAATTAAATTAAAACAAATACTTAAAGGGGGGGGGGCTTCCCATACAACAAACGTGATTTTTTTGCCATTTTTATAGATAAGATAACCCTTCGTGCGCGAGTCCGACTCGATCTTGGTTTCACTATGAGCGGCGAGTCTCGAGGTAGTTCTATCATAATAAATATAGGGTAAATCGTCAATAACTGGCCACCTCATACTAAAAATGAACTTTATTCACCCATAATAGAATTCATTTTTAGTATAACGTGTTAATTACTGGCCACCCTTCAATAACTGGTCATGTTGTACTAAACTGAATTCTGTTTGTAGGGGCACAGAGTTCATTTTCAGTATGAGGGGGGCCAGTTATTGGCGACTAACCCTATACTTTGCCATTTTCAAAAGTATCAACAATTCAACACGTACCTGATAGCGGGGATCCGCGGGGTCGGGGAACTGCGCCGGCGCATAGTGCGGGCTGCCGCCCATCATAGACGGACTCTGGATCTGAAGCGCCGGGCTCGCATCTAAAAAGGTTATGAAAGTTATTTATCATCCCAGCCTATGTACGTCCCGCGCGGGCCCAGTGCGGATCGGGAACTTCACACACACCATTGAATTACTTCGCAAGTGTATGCGGGCCCTCACGATGTTCTCCTTCATCGTAAAACTCATGGTGAATTTCAAATTAATATCGCGCATAAATTCCGAAAAACTCGGAGGTGCGAGCCGGGATTCGAACTCATGTCTCTCTGCTGGAGAGGCCGTAGGTCAAACCACCAGGCCACCACGGCTTTAATCATCACCCTAGCCTATATACGTCCCTAGAGAGGGCTCGCGCTGTAGTTCCCACGCGGGCCCGGTGCGGAT
Source organism: Archips crataeganus (assembly GCA_947859365.1). NCBI lineage: Eukaryota > Metazoa > Arthropoda > Insecta > Lepidoptera > Tortricidae > Archips > Archips crataeganus. Next base: position 1,537,523 of record OX402053.1, on the reverse strand, counting down.
TGACACTTCAAACACATCATAGAATTTCTTCGCAGGTGTATTGCAGGTTTCCTCACAATGTTTTCCTTCACTAAAGCTCATGGTAAATTACAAATGTAATTTCGTACATCAATTCCGAAAAATTCAGAGGTGCGTGCCGGGATTTGAACCCACGACCGGCTTGAGAGGCCGTAGGTCAAACCACCAGGCCACCACGGCTTTAGTACATGCTTATATTATAACACATGCTTTTTTTATTGTACTATTCAACAGTACTTGCTTTCTTTGTTCCTTCGAGCGCTGTCGGGGCGGATTCCATCATTTTTAAAACGTTCCCGCAGAGCCCTTTCCATCGCCCTCTGAGAGACTTTGACGTCTCTCATGAGGGGCTCCGTTAGCGGGCACGACTCATGTGCCAGTGGGCAGGGCACATCGCTCGTAGAGCTGACGGCCCATGGGTCCGAAAGGTTCTTGAGTGGCCTCCAAGAACCCGTAGACGCTGTGTAGGTGCTCCAACAAGGTGGAGCGACGACCTGGTTATGCGGATGGCACGGGACCGATCTTTTTGGATAGCCTTGGGGCAGGCCTATCTTCAGCTTTAGATGCTTGGCTGGAATGATGATGATGGCATGCGTTCTAATCTAACCTACGTTATGTGCAGCAAAAACCGATCAAAACAGTAACAGCGAACAATGGGGGTATAAAAAACAGCCAACGACCTATTCTCAGACCTACCAAATATAGAGAGAAAAGATTCATAATTATCGGTCAAGCCTTTTCGGAGGAGTTCGATAACAAACGCTGTGACACGAGATTTTTGTATATTAGAAGATGTAATGTACAAATGTTAGTTCGCTCGTCTGTTGTCGAATGGACGGCAGAAAAAAAGACATAGCGCGTGATACATTTTATTAAATTACGTACTCAGTAATACAAGTTAGGTACTGTTTACTTAAGATCCGCACAAAATAGGTGCGGACCCGGACCGCCGTTTAGGGTCACTTCATCCGCATTCCTATTTCGTCCTTCTCCCACTTCGTCAACATTCCTTGCCGATTTTAATGTAGTTTTCGCTATCACTTAGCTTAATTTCTCAGGGAAGATTTTATTTTGTGATTTAGGTAATCATGTTAAGAAACATACTTGCTAAGCACGGTGCGGGTCAATACTATAATAAATAATAATAATAATAAATATTAGGGGACAATCTTACACAAATCGACCTAGTCCCAAACTAAGCAAAGCTTGTACTATGGGTACTAGACGACGATAAACATACTTGCATAGATAAATAAATACTTAAATACATAGAAAACATCCATAACTCAGGTACAAATATTCGTGCTCATCACACTAATAAATGCCCTTACCGGGATTCGAACCCAGGACCTCTTGCTTCGTAGGCAGGGTCACTACCAACTAGGCTAAAGCGGTCGTTAAATTTAGGTACACTACCAATTTCGTTACTATTTTGTTACGAAATAAGATTGTGGACGAAATTGGAATGTAGAAGAAGTGGGAATGTGAACGTAATGGGAATATTGAGAAAATAGGAAGTGGACGGATTGGGAATTGATTGTGAACGGAATGGGATTGCTGACGAACTAGGAAGTTGACAAAATGGGAATGTGGACGAAGTGAACCCAAACCCCTGCCGACCGTTAACTTTCGCCATGACCACAGGAGACACGCGCACAATAAAAACCCACATCCACAAACTTTCACATATAATATTAATAGTGGCTTTGCTCACCTCTCGGTTCCGTTTTGATGGGCGAATCGTGCGGGAACCCTGCAAGGCAAAACCAAGGTAAGTCAAGTGTGTCATGTTTACAAACGTATGTCTGCTGTAGGTGAAAAACTTAAGATGACCTGTCGTATGTAGTAGTGCACAAAATTGATATGGAGCTGAAGCCATTTTTAGGGTTCCGTACCCAAAGGGTAAAAACGGGACCCTATTACTGAGACTTCGCTGTCCGTCCGTCTGTCACCAGGCTGTATCTCACGAACCGTGATAGCTAGACAGTTGAAATTTTCACAGATGATGTATTTCGGTTGCCGCTATAACAATAAGTACTTAAAAACAGAATAAAATAAATATTTAAGGGGGCTCCCATAGTAAACGTGATTTTTTTTGTTCGTTTTTGCTCTATATTGATAACGGCAACAGTTAGACGCTTGAAATATTCACAAAATATTTAATCACTTTAAAAATAAACAATGAAATAAAAATAAAACTAATATTTAAGGAGGGCTCCCATACAACAAACGTGATTTCTTTGCCGTTTTTGTAGATAATGGTACGGAACCCTTCGTGCGCGAGTCCGACTCGCACTTGGCCGGTTTTTACTAATTCGGAACGTCAATTTGTTTATGTGAACACGTTACTACTAACATACAACAAATTCTTAAGTTTTTCACCTATTTAAATACACACAACCTCAATTTAAAAGTCTCAATTAATCGTGCAGCGTCACAGAGATTCCTGTTATATTAGATCATGAAAAACAACTTTCTAAATCAAAGGATTCTTCTATGAAATTCAGAATGGCCAACATAACATAGTACGTTTAAGAGGATACCATGGCTGAGAGACATTTGAGAACAGCATTTCGTAGTCCCCTGTTTTCTTTTTCGAAAACTGGACCAATAAAATTATATTTTTCAAAAATAATTAGGGGACAGATTTAGCTATGCCCCTATGTTTTCCTTTTTTAGGGTTCCGTAGTCAACTAGGAACCCTTATAGTTTCGCCATGTCTGTCCGTCTGTCTGTCTGTCTGTCCGCGGCTAAGCTCAGAGACTGTTAGTACTAGAAAGCTGTAATTTGGCATACATATATATATATATATCTGTCACGCCGACAGTGATTAAATAAAAAAAACTAAAAAAATTTTTTTTAGTGTACCTCCCATAGACGTAAAGTGGGGGTGATTTTTTTTTTTTCGACTAATCCTATAGTGTGGGGTATCGTTGGATAGGTCTTTTAAAACCATTGCGGGGTTGCTAACATGATTTATCTATTCAGTGATCTGTTTGCGAAATATTCAACTTTAAAGTGAAAATTTTCATTAAAATCGAGCGTCCCCCCCCCTTTAAAATCTAAACTGCTGGGTGGAAAAATTTGAAAAAATTCAGAATGGTAGTAAATACAGGGTTATTTGTAATTCACTAGCATCCTTTTAACCCTATACTCTTACCACTTAAACAAATGTTTTTTGTTTTACGGCTTTTGTCATAACTTAATATTTTTGGTGTAATAACGTTTTGAAAATTTGAGATTACCTCTTATTTTTACGATACTCTGTGTATTTGTATGGGAAAAAAAGTGCTTCATTTTAAAAAGTCGTAGAACAAAAAACATTTGTTTGAGTGATAGGAATTCAGGGTTAAGAGGATGTCAGTGAATTAAAAATGACCCTGTATATCAAATTTAGTAGGAAAATTATAGCGGCTAAGATTGCTTGAAAATTATTTGTAGTTTAAGAGTAAATAGTAGCCTAAGGTATAAAACATACCTAAACTTGGATGATTCCGTACACATACGAAATCCTTAGAAAAATATTACTTGATTTTTTCGTAATGGCTACGGAACCCTACCTTGGGCGTGTCCGACACGCTCTTGGCCGGTTTTTTGTTTATATGAGGGATTCTTTTCTGATGAGTGTCTGAAAATGAAGTTGAAATTGGGCAATTTTTTCAGTTTTTGAAAGCTCATATTTCTTATGTTAATTGAAATATGGAAAAAAAGAAACATATGGGCATAGCTGTGGTAGATACAAATTACACAGTAAAAAAAATTTGGCTCTAAAGACATTATCCAGGGAGGAAAAAGGGGACTACGTTTGTATGGAGAAATGGTGCGCATCGTATCCAAATTAAGACAAATTCAAGGGTAGTTCTAATAGCAATTAAAACGGTCGTTGAATTAAACTCAAACAATGTATCGTGCTGTCCATTCTGTAATTATTAACAACAGTAGAATACGAAAGCACTAAAATCCTGGTAGAACACAAAAAAAAAACAATCATGCAGTAAACATTTAAACCTAAAAACGTAAAATAGCGTGCCACCTTTGCCAATTAGGGTAAATCGTCGATAACTGGCCACCTCATACTAAAAATGAACTCTATTCACCCATAATAGAATTCATTTTTAGTATAAGTTGTTAATTACTGGCCACCCTTCAATAACCGGCCACGTTATACTAAACTGAATTCTGTTTGTAGGGAAACAGAGTTCATTTTCAGTATGAGGGGGGCCAGTTATTGGCGATTTACCCTATACGTTCTAATTGAACTTATAGCTGTCAGTTTGCAATATGCATAGTTTTGTGGGGCTTGGAAGCGTTTCAACCGCCATATTCTGTGTGTTACGAAAATAGCCTAATAATTATGTCCGTCAGCTAAAAGTCCCAATGACCACGTGTGGTGTGGTCGTAGAATTGCAATTGGGGTTGTCTATTTTTGTGCAACGTAAATCGAAAACCATTTCGAGATAAATGCTTTTTAATCGTTTTCTGTAGTTATTTAATTTTAATATAATGTAATGCATTTATTTTGTATCAAATAAGCAATGACCTTTATATGACATTGAAATAGATGTGGTAGACGGTCCAAATTGTACTTTTTTGTGTGGAATAGCATTATTTGGAATTCTTCACAATTTGAGTTTGATTTGGACCCGCTGTCTGACATCTAGCACTTTGACAGCGCCGGTAAAGTGACACTAAAAAAAAAAACAATTAAAGGGGTTGCCTTATCGTACGCATTTAGATAGATTTAGAAATGTAGCTGCGTGTGAACCCTCAATTAAAATCTGACGTCATCAACCAAAATAGTTTCAATAATTAATATTGAAAAAGTAGTGAACTAAATGAAAAAATATTAAAATTAGTTTCACTTTCTTATAATTGACTTTTCTACGCAAAAAAAAAAATTAAAACCATTGGAGTTTTTTTTTAATCCCAATTGGTCATGGACATTATTCTCGGATTTCGTAAGACACGGGATACGGCGGGTGCACCCACCCATTTATTTACTTAACAAGACAATTTATCAGACCAATGCAAAGTACCTAGTCCTTTTCGTTATAAAACAATATCTTTGAACGGTTTTTTTTCCGGTTTTTAATTTTTTTTTCGCTCGCTCCACAGCCGATGGAATCCAGTTAGTGAAGAACCAAACTTAAAAAAATATGTACAAAATAAAACATGCGTTTTAAACGTCGAACTCACTGATGCCAGACTAAAAGCTAATATAAATATGTGTGAACAGAAATAAAACTTTACAGCTAACCTCGAATGACGTTACACATAGGACAAAAAAACACAATGTTACAAAAATCGAAGTACACAGAACGTCTTTATTCGTGACAACTTGAACATTTTTGAACCCAGAATCTTTAGGCCGTGGTCGCTTTCACCCGCCGCACGCGGCCGACAGCGGCCCGCCGCCCGCGGCGTCTGAATGGTGTGTTCGGGAATGCTCGGGAGTGGTCGTTTTCGCCCGCCGCGTGCGACGTCCCGAACGCGGCGGGCGAAAACGACCACTCCCGAGCATTCCCGAACACACCATTCAGACGCCGCGGGCGGCGGGCCGCTGTCGGCCGCGTGCGGCGGGTGAAAGCGACCACGGCCTTAGATGTTGTTAAACTTTGTCAGTGGTTTAGTGGTTGGAGCGTTTTGGACAGACTTCAAAAAAGGAGGTTCTCAATTCACAAAATTATAAATAAAAAGAAGAGCAACATTCCGTTGTATTTGTTTTCGGTGTCGTTTGGTTCCATTTAGATTTGTAGAAAAAAGTACCAAGTTTGAAGTTCTTTGTAGTAGGTTTTTCCTTGTTAAATCATTAGTAGTTATGTCTAACAAAGGTCCAGAGTTCGTTCTCTTGTGTTTCAATCTTTGTAATGTAGACTAATACATAAACTAAATTTAAAATTTTATATAGTGTAACGTTCATTCGAAATTATATCAAATCACAAACATGCCACAAAACAACATCGTACCTTTTGAAACTTTAGGAAAATTTGTCTGTGACGGAAAAAAAAAACACTCATATTTTATTAGCATTATTAATAGTTTCCCATGACACTCAAGCTAGTGTACCAAAATACAGTTACAATTATAAAAGTGTAAAAACTATACGGCGGCAAAATGATACATATCATAATTATATCGCTTTGCGGTCGCTTTTAATATCTGTCTAAATGTATTTTATTATGTTGTAAATTCATCTAAAATGTTTAATAATGCGGTATCAATTTTAATAATAGATATGTGTTAATCCAAAAGACATTTAACAAAGATATATATGTATAAAACCTTATAGGCTTTATTGCACCCACAATTCGGGGTTAAAATATATATTTAACAGCGTGCAAGTTCAAATTTTGAATAACATTAAAAATATACATTGAAATGTGCTTTGAACAAAATATGATATCATATACATATAAATTGAACGATAATAAACTTTTTAAATTTGGAATAAACTTGAAGCAGTTTGCTATTCACGGCTGTTCGCCGTTTAGTATAATTAATTTAATAGACATATAGACCAAATTCTTCACATAAGATACGATTTGGTAATGGAATATGGATTGGTGTATAGTTTACTCTGACGTTACAATAATTTAATCTCGTATCATGTTATAATCTCAAAACAGACATCCTACCAATGTTTAAATACAGTAAAAACCCGATATTTAAGCAGTTATAATCATGTCACAGAAACGTAACTTAAAAAAAAACCTTGCCTTTAATATTTAACCTCTCATAAATCTTCCATCGAGTTTTTAATGCACTTATCATATTTAATATAATTTTTGAACCGTGTTCTTTTCAAGTTAGCAGCACACATATCCACATCAGCTTAAATATAGTGTATTTATTTTTTTGTACTGGCAACGTTGAACTGGAGAGTGCAACACTATGCGGTCATAGCGGCTCTTAGCTCTAGAGAATAGGGTTCCGTTTTTGGTGCGGAACCTTTTGTAAACAAGGTCACGTACAGAAAGTAACAAATAAGTGCAGCTATAAATATAAGATAGTTGCCTTCCTGGGTCCCTTGTGTTATAATAAGAGGCCTGTATATATATATATGTAAATGTGAAAATACGAGCGAATTTTCAATTTACAGAGATCATCTATTTATAGGCCAAGTGAAAGAAAAAACGTTCAAAACTTTCTGTACGAGACCTAGGAAACATTCACAAGATCATTGCAATATCAATTATTCTAATTAAACTTGAAATAAGAAACATCATTAAATAAAATAATAAACAAAAATCAACATCAAGAAGTTCAACGTTTAAAAAAATAAACAAGTGCATATATCCAAATGCACAAAACACAGTTTCCCAAAAATATTTAACAAAATTGAAAATAAAACCACAGTATATAAATATAAATAGTATTAAACAATCAACATTAAATAAACCACGAGTAAAAAATAATAAATTAAAAACATACATTGCTAAGCTAACAACAGATAATATAAAACCATAAATAGTGTAATTTAATAAATAAATGTTTATATTTATTGTGTTAGTAACACCACCACCATTGTTATTCATAATAATGTAATATAGCTATCCTACATTCAATGTAAATCTATATATTATATTCTAAAATAATTTCTTATAAAAATGTACTAAAAACTTACATCTAAACACCGATTAAAAGCACATTTTTATAATAAGAGATGTTAGACAAAATACATAATTTCCTCTGCCATAAAACATACAAATTCGTTATTATTTTACATGTTTTATTTTCCAATTCCATAGTAAAAAAATAGCCGCATGTTTTATTTCAAGAGCTAATTAAATAACCTTAAACCCGACCTTAATATGTTAAAGTAGCTGGCTATTTAGTTATAGTATCAAAATTCTCTGTTAAGTTCTTGATATCTGTCACATAAAATATCAAAAACTTATTAGAGAATAGTGAAAAACAGGCCCTTAGAGACATGATATCTGTATAAAGATTATAATTCCCAGATAACGCTACAGACGTTCGAAAAGTATTTATACCAAAATCTGGACAACGCATGCAAAGATTCAGAGCTACCATCAAAAGTGTCAAAGGTCCAAAAAACAATTGTACAGACACTTTTAACCTTTTGACCGCCAGCGTCGGCTATAGACGACAGTACGGTAATACAAAATTAAACCTACCCGCATCCGCATAAGAATCAATTTTGTTCCAAACAAAAACGATGCGTGGCAGACAAAAGGTAAGCAACGTAGGTATGTTGACCCGTGTTCGGGAAATATGTCGAAATTTCATGTCTCTAGATGTTATACCAATAATCCCAAAAGTAAAATAGAAATGGGAACAACAAAACTTACTGTCTTGTTTATATGACGTTGGAAATAGCTCAATGTGCGCCGTCTTCCGCTTTTTTTTGCCTAAATAGTCCGAATCTAGAACATAGCAAGTATAGCATTAATAAATAACACACTTATAATACAATGAATAAATTAGATATAACATAACTGCGCAGAAAGAAGAACGTTCAAGATCAGCGATTTTTGATAATATGACTTGTGTGAAAAGTCAAATGCAAGCGGTTTCTTAGAATACAAAATACGCTCGAGCGGTAATCGCTCTGCTTTCTGCGTTTAATAATTAACTACCCGTACTCAAGACGTCAATTAGATTTAATCGATATTTAAGTCTAAGGGGTGCGTGTCGGGTGGACCCCGTGTGCCCGAGAGCTGCGGCTCCCTTCTGGATTCGTCTGGGAAGAGCAGTGCCTGGGTCGGCGCTTGGGCATCAGTCAGATGTCTTGGCCAATTATGGATATTCATTGGATATGGCTAATATAATAACCCGACAAGGAGCACGTTTTAAAACCGTCTTCTACTTGACGATAGCCAAATTGTCCTCCAATTGACAGCCATATATTTTCTTAATTAACTAAATCTTCTCCCTTTTAAACTTTCGTATGGTATATCGTTGCTAATGAATGATTAATCGATTGACGTCCCTGAGTATGGTCGTAACATTCTAGTAGCGTAGCACGCATAGTTTTCTCACCCCTGCTGAAAGCGAGGGAATGAGGTGGGAACTACACGACACCTTGGGTAAATACAATTATTTTACTTTCTAGAACCCTTGTTGCGTAGATAATATTTTAATATTATTAAGAGAATACTTATACTTTATTAGCTGCCATAACATAGGGAGACCGATTAGTTACTTCGTTTTGTCAATAGCATTTTTTTACCTAAACCAAGGATGATATAGACTGGATTGGCAGTCGCCATAGTACGGATCGGCCTCGGTTTTCGTAGTTCGATTATTAAATCTAGATGGCGCTGAAATATAGCCAGAGGCTTTGAAGGCAAAAAAATAAGACTACAGATGTTTCATATTACTACAAATGTATTATTATGCAATATTTTTGAATAATAATACATTTGTCGTAATATGAAACATCTGTAGTCTTATTTTTTTGCCTTCAAAGCCTCTGGCTATATTTCAGCGCCATCTAGATTTAATAATCGAACTACAAAAACCGCGGCCGATCCGTACTATGGCGACTGCTAATCCAGTCTATATCATCCTTGCCTAAACACCTAAATAGCATTTCTATTTTTATTATCTTGTTTCATAAGCTAGTAGAGGAGCCTGTCGACTTCAAAATTATGTAAAAAATACTAGAAAAATTTGGCTAAGTACGGGGCGGACTAGTATTTATTACGTCTCAGACGTTAAGTAAAATTTTACAAAAGCGAACCAGTTTTAAATTCAACCATGGCAAGTTCAACTAGATAGAATGACATAATATTTGCTAGGTACTAAAGTTTCTGGTAGAGCAATTTTACTAATATTATAAATGAGAGATACACTTTTGGCCTCATCTGCACTTTTTATCAGGTGATATAGAGGTCAATCATCAGTCAATTCATGTAAAAAAGAGAGTTGTGCAGATGTTTGTGTTTGTTAGTCAATCCGGATTCGGATGAAACTTAGCATACATATAGACAAAAATCTCGATTGAAACATAGGATACCTACTCAACATCCCGGTAGTGTGCTCCCCTGGGATTTTAAGTTTTATACAAGAAAAACGTTGAAAAATAATCTGGGAGGAATCAACCCGGTTCTTCAGCGAAAACTACACCTTGCCACCATATTAGCCACAGTCGAATAAAACCTTCACTTTTAACTTTTAGCGCGATTAATTATGAAACTTGCTGCCATCTACCGGCGAATAATAGCAGCTGGTTTCGTCAAACTCCGACACGGTCGCGTGTGGCGCCACAGCCATATAGAGAGCGTAATGTTCCGCGTCAGTTAGATCCAAGTCGTCTTGTAGCTTCTTGAATTGGGACGCGTCTAGTGCTAGCACGCTTTCGGCTACTAAGATAGTGTCGCCATCTGTTGGCGGAAGGGGGGCTAAACTAGACGGACGGGACAGCCGAGTTTGGGAGGTGCTCTTTTCGTTCTCGTCACCATGCAGTGATATATGAGTGACGCTGTCAGCGTAGCTCAGGCCTGTTCCAGAAGCGTTGTCTTTAAGAGACGTGTGGGATACTGATGTTTTGAATTTAGAGGGGCGATGTCCGGACACGCTGCTAACGGAGCGGCCGACATGTTTCGACTTTTTGACTGGCCCTTCCGATTTGACGCTGGGCGCGGGGGATTTCTCCTTTCGTCGGAACAGACGGGACAGGAACGAGCGTTTTTTGGGAGCAGGCGGGAGAGCGGGCTCGCTGCGCGCTACGGATAATTCAGTACGACTCGTGTCTACGTTACGCGTGATGGGCAACTGTTTGCCCGGTTTCAGGAAGCTGTTCACGGACGTTTGGGATGTCTTGAAGCCTTCGACGGAGGGCGCTTTGCGGACGCGTTTGGGGGGCAGAGGGGGGGCTCGTTCCTCGTCGGTGTCGCGTTTTAAAGGAGCGAATTCTATGATGGGGCCGCGGTAAGTTTGCACTTGGACGTCCTCGTACGGCTCCGGTTCGGATATGAGGACGGGGTTGCGGAAAGCGAGCTGGAGGGAGGTGTAAGTGCCGGCGTCGTTGAAGTCTTCCACGTCGTCGGTTTCGTGGGTTGTTACGTTTTCTAGGCGCGTGCGGTTCTCTGTGTATATTTCGTCGAGTTCCGCTACTTGGTCTAATAGTTCGTTGAGGCTCTTTTCGTTGTCTGGGGGGACGATGTTCCCGTTAAGGTCCGCTATGGTCGCGGAGCCGCTCTCGTCGGAGACGGAGACGGTATCGCTGGAGGAGCTGACGGTGTTGTCTTTGTCTTTGTCGTTGTTGTTTGTGTCGGGTTTGCCGGCTAGGAGCAGGGCTAGCACTCCCGGGTCGGGCAGCGGCTTGTTGCGGGTACCTGCGAAGTCCGGCGTGTACTCGAAGCCAACGGGCGCGCTTCGGGCCTGGTCGGAGACACGGCGGAGGCAGATCTGGACCTGTGGAGGAAATATAAGTGTCATAAATCGAGTTTTACACTCTCGTGGGCCGGCGCAGCTCGATGTCACTCGCTACGTGATCGAATCAGAAATTAGGAGATACGCAGGTGAGCCAAGGTTGCTGACATAGCTTGGACCTTGGAGAAATACTAGACTTAAGTGGGAGTGGGCAGGGCACGTTGCTCGTAGAGCCGACGGCCGATGGGGCAGTAAAGTCCTAGAGTGGCGACCGCGTACCGGAAGACGTAGCCTGGGAAGTTCCCTAGCAAGATGGACCGATGATATGGTAGAGGTTGCAAAAACCACTTGGTTGGGCACAGGCATCGTCGTGGAACTCTTATGATGAAGCCTTTGTTTAGCAGTAGACGACTTTTGGCTGATGGGTGAACCAACTTTTTTGTATTTCGTACTAAATACAAACTGAAATATAGATGCACAGAAAAAACCCCAGAAAAAAGACCAATGTTGGGAATCGAACCCAGGTCCTCAGCATTCCGTGCCGTGTGCCATACCCCTACACCACCACTGGTCTAGAGATTAGACACGAATCTTTCCTATACATCATACATTTCAGTCTGCTAAATCATCACCTTATGCAGTGACAAGCGCACATCTATGTTACACCCTCTATCGAGCGATTTTAACACTCCTTCGGAACTAACCGCGTTTTTTATAACTAAAAAAAATGAAGTTGAAAAAATAAATACAAAAAGATACTTCATAGCTAACTTGTTTCAATTTTTTTGTGTTGTTTACTCTGTCCCCGGTTGTCCAAGTGACGCTTCATACTGTTTCATAGAAAAATGCTTAGGTTGTCCAAGGGACCAAATGTGTGTAACCATAGCAACGGGTGGCACTTAAAAGTTGATTCATCCTGCACAATAGGTTGAAAATCTACTTGCATGTTGCTCGCTTCTTATGCTGAGCCTCAGCCCATTACCACCTGCTTATGAGTATAGCCAAGCAAATAAGTGCTTTACCAGGTTTAGTGACAGTTCCCACGTCAGAATAAAAGCAATAAGGCTCATAGACACATTGACTAGATAGTGAAAGTAGGCTTTGATATTTTAAGCCATACAACTGACATTGAACCTTAGGAAATTCTTGGCCGAATACATTTGCTTTCTTTTTGTGTGATCGTGTCTGTGTGGCAATGTTTTTTTTCTTAAATAGGATATAATAATAGAAGAGGATATTTGTCGACCAGATGGCCTAGCAGTTAGGGAACCTGACTACGAAGCTTGAGGTCCCGAATTCGATTCCCGTGTCGGGGCAAATATTTGTATGAAAAATACAAATGTTTGTTCTTGGGTCTTGTATGTTTAATCTAATCTATCTAATACCTTTAGGCTGCGTATCCACCGGAGCTGTGCGAGGCTGCGTTGCGAGGAATGTGTCTGTCATGAACCAATAGAAACACTTCATTCAAAAGGTACGCGCGCAGGGCGCGTGATTTATGCTGGAATTTTAGGTTAAGTTAGGATTTTAACTTCAAATAAGTACTATTTTTAGATTAGTGGTCTATTACAATGTGCTATTTTTGGAAGAGCGAGGCCTCCCAACACAGGTACTTATATACCTACTGGGAAGCCTCAACCTTTGTTTTTTTTTAACCACTGTGTTTTGTTGAAAAATAAATTATTGTTTATTGTTTAAAAGGTCCTAAGTGAATGATGTGTTTCTATTGGTTCATGACAGATACATCCCTCGCAACGCATGCTCGCACATCTCTGGTGGAAACGCAGCCTTAAACGAACAATTCTTTTCTTGGAGCCGTTTCTGAGATTCCAATTATATATATTTCGATGAAATATGGTATGTGGGGGTTTCTGGGATGAAAAATTGATCTAGCTTGGTTTTATCGCTGGGAAAACGCTGTACCGAGTTTCAGCCCGACGGTCGCCCAGGTACTATTATTTAAGTATGTATCTATCTATATAAGTATGTTTATCCGTTGCCTAGTAGGGGCCATTCATAAATTACGTCACACATTTAGGGGGGGGGGGGGTCAAGCAATCTGTGCCACTAGAACAAAATAATGGCGACTTTCATAGTAATAAGTGTGACAAGGGGTCCAAATTGATCGAAATAGGTGTGACGTAATTTATGGATGGCCCCAGTACCCATAACACAAGAGTTTTGCTTAGCTTACTTTGGGACTAGGTCAATTGGTGTGAACTGTCCCGTGATATTTATATTATTTATATATCAGGGTTTTTACCTTGACATGTTCCGTGCAGTTAGGGTCCCTGTAGGGCGGTGTCTGGAACGCGATGGCCACCTGTTTGTGGACCAGCACGATGTTGGCCGAGCTCTCCCACATGTAGCCCTCGTCGAGCTTCTGGCTGAACACCACTTCTATGTCCTCGCGGGTCACCTGGGGACAGTACACCGAACTCAGGAACCAGCAACCTTTTGAGTAAGGAAGAGTCGAAAAATAAAATTTACAAAATTTCAAAGTTATTAAAGAGCCACAATAGTTTTTGAGAGATTATGGGGTATTATTGGGGTTATTTGCTATATCTTCAACGTTGGAACTTGGGTCCTGACGGTCACGGTTTTAGAGGTATGATTTTTTTTAAATGTTTTTTTCTCAAATTTCCCGAAATCCCACCATTAAGCGTTCGTAACTTTTTTTATTATTGTATGTAAAATATTTTTTTTTTGTATTTAAGGGGGTACCGCGTTTTTCGCGCTAATCGATTTTGGGTGGGCGATTTCGGGCGTGGGGGGGTCGATTTCAGAGCGTTTTGTCAGCGTTTTTTAAATTTCATTAGTGTCACTCGATTATTGCTGTAAAATAATGATAAATCGCGACAACTTTGGATAAAATCAGACTAAGCCTCGGTACCGCCACACATTTATATAAAAAGTTAACTCTGATCATCATCCCCCTCTGCAATATTTACGTCGATACTAATGAAAAAAAACACGGCGGTTAAAACGCTCTGAAATCGAACCGGGGCCGCTTGGGGGAGGCACGATGGCTCAAGATAGGTTGGTTGGACTGCGCGTGTTTTTGGGTATTTTCATCATATTACTAACACAAATACATATTTTAAAAATGTAGCCAGACTACGCCCTAGAAAACATCTTGTTTTATTAACATTCCAAAAGTCATGACCTTCCGTGCAGTATTAGCGTCGTACTACGAGTTTAATTTATTTTTTAGAGACGACTTTGGATTTGTTTTCTATCGAGCGAACTACAAGTAATCGTGTTTCGAAAAAGACTAGTCGCTAGAGTGAATCCTCAAATATCTTACATATGAATTTCAGGACTATAGCATTGCTAGTAATGATACAGCACGGGTTTAAATGAATGCAATAAATGCGCCAAAAACACGGTACCCCCTTAATACTTGGTAATACATGCTTGTTCAAATAATAATAGTTTTTATTCTAATTGATAGTCTCAAAGGGACGTACGAGGTTTTTTATTCCACAAAATTACTAATCCATTAATGGCCATTGGAGCTGAAAACTTCTCGAGCGAGACCACGGAATGGCAAGCGCAGCGTGGGATGTCCACCAATGAGGTGGAAGGATGATTTGATAAAAGCCACAGGTTCAAGATGGATGCAAGCCGCTTCCAACCGTAATGATTGGGTATCAATAAGGGAGGCAAACCAGCGAGCGGGTCATCAGCGGGTAACCATTGTACCGCTTAAAATTAAACTTAAGTATAGAAATAATTATGATAACTTGTTTCAGCACTGCAGAATTATGAATGTATTTGATAAAGTCAAATTAGCCATAGCTTTAGAATATAAGGATAGACTGGGAGAATTAGTTAGATATGACAGATCAAAAAGACTCCGAAGCCTAGATTTAGTAATCACTTCATCATTCCAAAATGTCAAAATATTTATGGCAAAAGGATCTGGTCTTTCTCCTTCCTCAAATACTAAATAATTTTCCCAGGACTACAATTGATAAAATAACTAGAAATCCTAAGAACATTAAAAACATAATTACCTAATTAAGAATTTATTTATTAAGGGCAACTCATAGCCTAGCAATTAGAATCTTTAAAAATAAAGATTAGCTAGGTATGTCAATAAGTGTATAATTGTAATGAAATAAACAGATTTTTTTTTTATCTGACGGAAAATGATTAGCACCGCCTATATATCAACAACTCAAAGACAGTCACTGATCTGTTGCCGGTCTTTAAAAAAAGAGAGGGAATAGAGACGGGGAGGGGGAGAGGTATTGGGCCCCCGGCGCTCTCACTGACCGTGCGAAACGCAGCAGGAGTACTGCTGCTTCACGCCGGTGCTCTGTGAGTGTTCTATTTTACCCACTTCAGTTTTTGTGCATCATGGCGTCCCACGGCTGCGCCATTTCAAAACCTAGTAACTCTCAAATAAAAAAAAACCGGCCAAGAGCGTGTCGGACACGCCCAAGGTAGGGTTCTGTAGCCATTACGAAAAAATCAAGTAATATTTTTCTAAGGATTTCGTATGTGTACGGAATCTTCCAAGTTTAGGTATGTTTTATACCTTAGGCTACTATTTACTCTTAAACTACAAATAATTCCCAAGCAATTTTAGCCGCTATAATTTTCCTTGTAAATATAATATATTTACTACCATTCTGAATTTTTTCAAATTTTTTCACCCAACAGTTTAGAGTTTAGAGGGGGGGGACGGTCGATTTTAATGAAAATTTTCACTTTAAAGTTGAATATTTCGCAAACAGATCACTGAATAGAAAAATCATGTTAGCAACCCCCCAATGGTTTTAAAAGACCTATCCAACGATACCCCACACAGTAGGGTTAGTCGAGAAAAAAAAATCACCCCCACTTTACGTCTATGGGAGGTACCCTAAAAAAATTTATTTTAGTTTTTTTTATTTAATCACTTTGTCGGCGTGACATGCCAAATTACAGCTTTCTAGTACTAACAGTCTCTGAGCTTAGCCGCTGACGGACAGACAGACAGACAGACAGACAGACGGACAGACATGGCGAAACTATAAGGGTTCCTAGTTGACTACGGAACCCTAAAAAACGATGTATAGCGTAACGCGTTTCGCACCCAGACACGAGCCATCACCAACCTTCTCGCAGAGCAGTATAAGTTCGGTGCCGCCTTTAACGCTGCCGGCACACGTGCTGATCCTGTTGATCTGCAGCTCGCACATCGCCTTCTTGTCGTAGATGACGTCCGACACAACGGGGTGCAGCGCCTGCTTTATCTTGGAGGTCTTCTCCCCCGGTATGTACACTTGGAAGCAGAGCCGGACGGCGTTCAGGTCGATCTGCTGCGGCTGCGTCTTGTGCCCGAAGCCAGCTGGGGAAGGAAAATGTTTGGTTAAAGACACAAACATTTATTTATTTAGAAACAAACAGTCTCTAAACATAGCTCGAAGAATCGCCAGACTCAAGTGGCAGTGGGCAGGGCACATCGCTCGTAGAACTGATGGCCGATGGGGCAAAAAGGTTCTGGAGTGGCGTCCACGGACCGGTTGACGCAGTGTAGGTAGGCCTCCAACATCCATAAATTACGTCACGCATTTAGGGGGCGGGGGATCAAGCGATCTGTGACACTAGAACAAAATAATGGCGATTTTCATAGTAATAAGTGTGACAAGGGGGGGGAGGGGTCCAAATTGATCGAAATTGGTGTGACGTAATTTATGGATGGCCCCCAAGATGGAGCGACGACCTGGTTAAGGTTGCGGGATCGCGTTGGATGCGGATGGCACGGGACAGATCTGTTTGGCGAGCCTTGGGGAGGCCTATGTTCAGCAGTGGACGTCTTTCGGCTGAAATGATGATGATGATTGATGAAACAGTCTCTATTACAACATTTATAAAGCAGTTATATTTATTACAAATAGATTTTTATGAGTCATATTATATAACTAGCTGTTGCCCGCGACTCCGTCCGCGTAGAATAGGGGTAGGTAAAATACCTACGACCTCAGACCTGCCGAACGTAGAGAAAAAAAGTTTCATAAAAATCGGTTGAACCGTTTCGGAGGAGTTCGATAACAAACACCATGACACGAGATTTTTATATATTAGGATATTTTGTACTGCCCAATAATTGTAATAAAAATCCCCTTCTCTAGTCGTTGGAACGAATTTAGGATTCATTGCAGTTGATTGACGTTTCTGAGTGGAACAGTTGCACGCTTCATTATGTCACTGAATTTACACCTAGCAGTCATAGCAAAAGACCGATTGATTATAAAAAACAGCTGTTAAATACTAATTCTTTTATGTTATCATTATCATAAACATGAGTGAACAAGCGAGTCGCTGAACCGCCATAAATTCTGGACGGAATCCACGAAAATAGAAGAACATGTGTAACATAAGTCGATAGACAACATGCACAGATGCTTATTGGACGAAAGTATTTTGTAGATTAGAAAAATACAGATTAATTAACAACTAAGACGGCTAAAATAGTACATTACTGCAGCGGCCGCGAAATAGGGGATTGCCGGCCGAGTAGTTATAGATGGCCGAGTGTTAACGAGGCCATCTAGAGATACGAGGCCGGCAATCCCTGTTCGTGGCCAAGGCTTGTATAGAGTTTTTCTCAAACATGCATCATCATCATCACCACCATCATCACCGCCATCGTCATCACCATCACCATCACCATCACCATCACCATCACCATCACCATCACCATCACCATCACCATCACCAACAACATCATCAATATCCATCAACATCCATCAACATCCATCAACATCCGTCAACATCCATGAACAAGAATATCCATCAACATCCATCCATCCATCCATCCATCCATCCATCAACATCCATCAACAACCATCAACATCCATCAACATCCATCAACATCCATCAACATCCATCAACATCCATCAACATCCATTAACCAACATCCATCAACCAACATCCATCAACATCCATCAACCAACATCCATCAACCAACATCCATCAACATCCATCAACCAACATCCATCAACATCCATCATCATCCATCAGCCAACATCCATCAACATCCATCAACCAACATCCATCAGCATCCATCAACCAACATCCATCAACATCCATCAACATCCATCAACATCCATCCATCCATCCATCCATCAACATCCATCCATCCCTCCCTCCGTCCGTCCGTCCGTCCGTCCGTCCATCCGTCCGTCCATCCGTCCATCCACGTCAACCACGTCGACCTATTAAACGTCATGGTGCTGTGTCACATAAAACAATAGACGATCACTTTGCTGGCCTTGGCCAGCAATGTTGTATGAAATTCCATTATTGACCTCTCGTCTAGCCGCACCTGCAACGTGACAGTTCGTGGCGTATTTTAAGGAACATAACGTCAATATTTCATAGCATGTTTGAGAAAAATTTATTGAATCAGGCGTTACTTTGCGCAGATCCATATTAATGCACTGAAACAATACTTTGCTCACCCGCGACCGTACGCTAGTTACGTTTACGTAAGAAATGCTAAGATAAGATATTATAAGATTTTTCTCAAACATGCTATGTAATGTTTACGTTGTGTTCCAAATAATAGGCCGGGACGTATTACGTTGCGGGCGCGGTTAGACAACTGGTATGTAATGGATTTTCATACAAAATTGCAGGCCTTGGCCGGCAATGCGATCATTGTTTCATGTGATACAGCACCATGACGTTTATAGGTCTATGGCATCATAGCAATTAGCCATTTAAAAAAAAAATATAAGCAATATTTGCGTTTTGGTTCATTATGATATTCTGCCACTGCGCTTATTTAATAATAAGGTAATAGCCATCTGCCTAGAGAAATATTTCACCATCAACATCACCATCATCATCGTCATCGTCATCGTCATCATCATCATCATCATCACCATCATCATCATCATCATCACCATCATCACCATCTTCACCATCACCACCATCACCATCATCATCATCATCACCATCATCATCATCATCGTCATCGTCATCATCATCTTCATCATCGTCGTCATCGTTATCGTCATCATCATCGGCATCGTCATCGTCATCATCATCGGCATCGTCATCATCATCACCATCATCATCATCATCATCATCATCGTCATCATCATCATCATCATCATCATCATCATCGTCATCGTCATCATCATCATCATCATCATCGTAATCATCATCATCATCATCATCATCGTAATCATCATCATCATCATCATCATGATGCCGACGATGATGATGATGGTGATGGATGGTGATGGTGATGGTGCGTGTTTGAGAAAAGCACTATACAAGCCTCGGCCGGAACAGGGGTTGCCAGCCTCGTATCATGCCGGCCTCGTGTACCACTCGGCCGTCAACTTAGATACTCGGCCGGCAACCCCTTACGTCCCGGCCTCTGCAGTAATGTACTATTTTTGGCGCGAATCGAATTTATCATCCCTTTAATAATAATAATAATAATCTGTGTATGTTATTAAGGTTTCCTTTTAATAAACTATTTTTTTTTACTTTCTAACATTACTTTAAACTGTTTCACAGAAAGAAATGTCGTATGCGATTGTGATTGCGAGCTTGTAGCCAGGACATGCGGGTCCGAATCCGTGCTCCTGAAAAACTTCCTTTTTAAAAAATCTTAATATTGACTCTGGATATCTTATAAGACGAAATTCTCGTCTGGTCGTGACGCAAGCAAAATTATTAATTCACATTTATTTCTTTAGTACAAAAATAGTGTTTATCGATCATATAAATCAGCCTCCACGCTATAAATCGATAAAACGATCTCTAATTTATGCCGATCGACTGTTTTATTTCAGTTTTGTTTTGTTTCAGTGTTTTTTTCAGTGATTATTCTTGAGACAGAGAAGGAAAACATTTTTCGGTAAAGTTAGTTTAGATGATAACGCGGAATACATTCCTCATCTACTACATCTACTAGTATAGGAAATGACGTCGCTGACGTAGCGACGATATCGCGCCGATCATAGTAATCTACATTACTATCCAGTAAAAAACCCTTTATCACAAGTATTGGGGTTTCCCTAATCGTAACGTATAACACTGTGAACTGGATTTGTCAACAAACCGATAATAGTTAGACATGTCACGATATTTGCATGTCACGCTTGACAATTTCTTCGAACTATTTAGGTTCCTTGTGTAGAGCTTGTCTAATTTAAAATGACGCGCGCCCAACCACCGCATTCACGCACATCTGCCAAGAGAAATATTTCTCTATTGTAGCCTAAGTTGAGTTTCAAATCCTGTGCGTAAATGCGGTGGTGGGGCGCGTCATTTTAAATTAGACAAGCTATAGCTTTTAGTTAGAAATATAATAGACCGTCGAGTCGTTGTGGCCTAGTGGTTTGACCTATAGTCTCTTAAGCAGAGGGTCGTAGGTTCAAACCCGGGTTGGCACAGGCGGGAAATAATACATCCATTCTAGAAGAAAACACACACGATTTATCCGAAGTTTATCTACGTGATCGAATTAGAAATGACGAGACTTGCAGGAGAACCAAAGTTACTGACATAGCTCGGAAAGTTGCAGTTGGAGACTTAAGTGGCAGGCAGGGTTTGCTTGTAGAAACGACGGCCGATGGGGCAGTAATGTTTTAGAGTGGCGACTGCGACACCGTGTCGTGGGAAAGTCCCTAACGAGATGGACCGACGATCTGGTATATTTAGTCTGTCCGGTGGCGTTACAGTAAAGAGCAATAAAACTTAATTTCGACAGGTCATAAGTCGTAATACGAAGAAGTGAATTTCGACCTAAACGCTTTCGATTAAAGCTTAAAATCCCGATTGTTGGAACCCTACCCTCCAATGTTTGTTTATTGCATTTGCAATTTTAGTGATGCCATTTAACATTGAACCTTATTACAAACTATTATGTCCGCGTTTTGTGTAGATAAGAAATCACTTATGCTCTTTTTGTAAGAGATAAATAATTAGCTACCCTTTATGACTCTTTCTCTTTACCTTTACTCTAACGCCGCCGGACAGACTATAATAGATCCGGGTAGCGCAGGACTGCAGGACCCGTCGTTGTGGACTTCTTCCTCTCTCTCAATCTCTCTCTCTCTCTTAACGCTTTGGGAAGGCCTTTGATTTATATGATGCCTGGAGATGTGGACGCAGTGGATATCCTTTGACTTAAATGATGGTGATTGCTGATTTGCCGTGGCGTTCCTATCGCCGGAGTCGCTTTGCTCGGAATTCCACTTTTTTTTTTTTATACCACCTCTAATATACATAAACCGCGTGGCACAATGCCTAATGCCGCTTGTGTATAAAAGCTGACATAATCTCGCTTTGACAAAGGAAACTGACCTTACGAATATTGTAATATTAGGTAATTAAATCGATTTACCACATTTTAACTGTGAAGTTTGATTCATAACGCGCGAAAAAAACGCGACTCGGGACGATCCCAATTTTTTTTATATTCTGGGAAATTTTAAGTTACAGTTAGCAAGGCCAAATTAGTCAGAACTTGCGGTGTAAAATATCTATACATATAATAAATCTGTAACAAGTCGGTGTACATTGAAGATATTTGAGAAAAACTATTACTAGGGCTATTTATTAGCGCAATAGAACCCAAAGCAATGATTTTTAGAATTATTGTCTGTTTGTCTGTTTGTTTGTTTATCTGTTTGTCTGTTTGTCTGTGCGTTTGTGCGCGCTAATCTCAGAAACGGCTTAACCTAGAAGGATGCGGTTTTCACTGATATGTTGGTATTTTCTTGGATTAACATTTAGTGTTTGTTTCATTTCAATCGGTTCACAAATAAGAAAGATACGTCTATTTTAAGAATTTATCGAACAGTTTTTAGAAGCATTAATAAGCTGAAGTTTGTTTGTTTGTTGTTTGAACGCGCTAATCTCAGGAACTACTGCTCCGATTTTAAAAATTCTTTCAATGTTAGATAGCCCATTTATCGAGGAAGGCTATAGGCTATATATCATCACGCTAACACCAATAGGAGCAGAGCGGAGCGGAAAAATGTTTCAAAATCAGGGGTTATTGAAGTAAAACTTCTATAGGCACGGTACGCTTGACTTGGGAGTATGGTGGTGAATGTGAACGCGGGTGTGCGGGGGGTTTGGTGGGGGGACGGGGTTGCGGGGGCGGGTAATTTTTTTATATCGAGGAACTAAGGAGAGCAATAATTGAAAAAGCAAATTTGATAAAAAAAATAAGCTGCCCAAATTACTAATTCCACGCGGACAGAGTCGCGGGCATAAGCTAGTCTAAAATATGTTCCTACTCGGAATTCACATTGACTATTTTACTCTGTCGAAAGGTAGGGTGAGGGTAAAAAGATACGGTGAGTACGATTGTGAGCGCAAGAGCGGTAGCGTACTTCATTTAATTTAGAATTAGAAACCACAACAACATTATATTGCGGCTCGTGAACTGTAATCTCTTTACAATTTGTACTAGCTTAACAATTGACGACACGCAAATAAAGTGACATTATAACAATTTTATTTTGCGGCTCCCAGACTATTGTACTGTACTATTTGCTAGGTAAGAAATAGTTGACCACACGCAATATAATGTTATTGTGGTTTCTGATTCTAAATTAAATGAACTGTAGGTGGAGTTCAAAAAGTCGGACTATTCGCCAGTAATTAAAATAAGCAGGAAATCCAGTCAGTCATTTTGTACGGTTAACTACTGTTTGAGGTGGTCCAACTTTTTGGTCTCCACCTACATATATTACTAGCTGATGCCCACGGCTTCGCCTCCGTTGTATTTTTTTAAATTTCTATCAACAAATAAAGAATTGTCCAGTTTGGTGCAGTCGATCGGAAGTTATGCGCTTAGCAACACATTCAGCGATTCATTTTTATATTATAGATGACCTCGGAAACACATGTTTTTTTAGAATTTGCCTAATCGATTTTGATAAAATTGACATGGGACCACCAAGAGAACCATCCACTATCGAACAAAGACAGACTTTTTGAAATCGGTTTACAGGGGACGAAGATATCAACAGACATACAAAACCAAATATACAGACGGATTGACAAACTCCTCCTTTTTTGAAGTCTGCTATTAAAATGGTCTTACATTTTGTCATGCCTACAGGAAGGAAGGGAACGAAATTATGTGTATGATTCATAGCCAAAACTGTTAATTTGGAAATTGAATAATTTTAAAATTATGTCATTTGGGTAAATGTTAGTAACACTGTGATGTGAATCATCTATAATATAAAAATGAACGGCCAGAACGGGATAAAAAAAACGAGACAGAGCAGGATGGCGCTCTACAACACCATTTTGACACGTTTCTCCCGAACAACGCATTATTTCTCTGGAATTTAAAAGCAATTCGATTCTTTGACCTTGGGAATCGCCATAAACTTGAGAAAATATGATATTGGGTGTGTACATTTCGTATATTAAGCAAAATAAAACCAGAAGTTCGAATTTCGAGCTAAAAGCGAGCGATTTATTTTCTATACCAGTGTTGTCATTCAGGGAAAAAGAAATCCATTCATTATCCTGCATTGCAATCTGTAAAGCTCTTTAAGCACTGACCTGCATATTAAAGCATGACAAGTTCATATTTAGCCCCCTCGCTATGTTGCGGATTTTCAGTGGAACTAATTTATTTTAATGGCAATGATTTTTTTTGACAACTGATGTTGGAAGTCATTGAATGCCACCGATGTAAACAAAACGAAAATAATTGTACATATTTCAGAATAATAATCGATTTTGCAATCAAAGTGCCCCAAAAAGTTCACCCCGATGCAAAAAAAATTAAATACATTCAAATGCAAGTTAAGTATGAAGTATCTTTTTCTATTTATTTTTTATTTTCTTCAACTTCATTTTTTTTTATTACTTTTACGGTCATCCCGTGAAACCATATATTTCAAACTAAATACAAACTGAAATACAGATGCACAGAAAAAACCCCAGAAAAAAGACCAATGCTGGGAATCGAACCCAGGTAGGTCCTCAGCGTTCCGTGCTGCGTGCTTACCCCTACACCATCACTGGTCTAGAAGTTAGCGACGAATCTTTCCCATACATCGTACACTTCAGTCTGTTATAATCACATTTAGGCAGTGATAAAGCGCATCTATGTTATGCCCTCTACCGAGAGACTTCAACACTCCTTCGGAGCTACCCGCTCACCTGGACCAAGAGATGGCGCTACTAGGCCAACTTTTACAAGTTAAGTATGAAGTATCTTTTTCTATTTATTTTTTATTTTCAAAAAAAAAATAAAAAAAAATATAAAAAAAATGTATTTTTTATAAAAAATAAATAGAAAAAGATACTTCATACTTAACTTGTAAAAGTTGGCCTAGTAGCGCCATCTCTTGGTCCAGGTGAGCGGGTAGCTCCGAAGGAGTGTTGAAGTCTCTCGGTAGAGGGCAAAACATAGATGCGCTTTATCACTGCCTAAATGTGATTATAACAGACTGAAGTGTACGATGTATGGGAAAGATTCGTCGCTAACTTCTAGACCAGTGATGGTGTAGGGGTAAGCACGCAGCACGGAACGCTGAGGACCTGGGTTCGATTCCCAGCATTGGTCTTTTTTCTGGGGTTTTTTCTGTGCATCTATATTTCAGTTTGTATTTAGTTTGAAATATACATTCAAATGGTTGCGGCAGTCACGGTGTTTGTTATCGAACTCCTCCGAAATGGTTTGACCGATTTTTATCAAATTTTTTCTCTATATTTGGTAGATTTGACAATAGGTTGTAGGCTATTTTTAATACCCTTATTCTTCGCGGACGGAGTCGTGGGCAACAGCTAGTCTATCTATATACGCACAACAGCCTAAGAGCGAGCCGTATGCATCCCGACCTCACGGGATGGGGAATAAATGTAGGTAATTTAAATTTTCGTTGCCGTAAGACGTGACGGCCTAGCGGTTTGACCTATAGCCTGTCAAGCAAAGGGTCGTGGGTTCAAATCCCGGCTCGAACCTCTGAATTTTTCGGAATTTATGTGCGAAATTACATTTGAAATTTGCCATGAGCTTTACGGTGAAGGAAACATCGTGAGGAACCTGCTTCGAAGAAATTCAATGGTGTGTGTGTGAAGTTCCCAATCCGCACTGGGCCCGCGTGGTAACTACGGCCCAAGCCCCCTCGTTCTGAGAGGAGGCCGTACCCTGCAGTGGGACACTGGGACGTGTATAGGCTGTGACGAAGTTGATGAAATTTTCGGTTCAAGGTAGGCTTATCTCCGTAAATTATTAGACTCTTAAAATTTGGCATACATTTACATAGGTTATGTATGATAACAGTAAAAAACTAATATCAGGATATTTTGAAATTCCCAAAAATCGGGTTATTTTTACTGTCACTAATTAAAACCGATGATGCTGGATTTTTGGATGTCGCTTTGCCGGACTTTTGGACTTTTGCTTTATTCGATGAAAGAGATGGAGAAGTTTTACCACAAATGAATTCTACGCGGACGAAGTCGCGGGCAAAAGCTAGTGTATATGCATAACTAAGTCTGGTAATGGCATTCGGGCGGCTGGAGCTTACAAAAGATGTATTTCCGTCGTTCTATTCCCGGCCGTGACATGACGCCGCGCGCTCAATCGCTGTATTTTCAACTATGACCTGCTAGTTCGCTAATTGGGTAAATGATCTGATTTTGATGCGTTATTTTTAAGCTCGTTATGGACTTTGTTTATATATGGGTCATTTCCAAATATTGCGCAGAGCACTCTGTTGCTATAGCTAAACCGTTCAAATGAATCCTCGCCCGCGCGGCACAGGGGCTGGGGTGGGGGTACTCATTTCAACGGTCTAGCTATATCTGTATGGAGCTACCACTCTGTTACCATGCATTCTTACAAATATTACATAAATACTAAGCATCTTTTTTTCGATTCCTATAGTATAGTCAGTAGGTATTTATCTGTGATAAATAGCTGATTGCAAATCATCAATCTTTTCACTCAAATAACTCCAGAAAATAGACAGGGTCACCACGGCCATAATTAAAATACTCAAAATCCCCAAGATTACAGATGTACAAGTTGCGGAAAGTTTCAAAAAAGTTGGAAAAGTTCTCGGAAATTTCTGGAAATTTTCACAAGAAATATAGGAAATTTAAATTTAACAAACGGAAAGTTTCAATCCCCATACAAAATTATGAGAAATTTCCGAAATTTTCCTATATGAAAAATTCCGCAATTTTGAAGTTTCCTTTGGCACATCAGTACCCAAGATTGAGTGAGTGTCACGTCACGCACACGCACGCACGCGTAAAGAAGGGTTTTTGATAGAAAAAAGTGATTTGTTAGAATTGCTATTTAAACGTTCAGAAACAGCATATCCTTATTGCATTTTAAGATTCCCGGGTACATATTTCGGGCGAGCGCGCTGCCAAGTAGCTAAATGGGTCATAAAGTAGTTATAGACGTTCGTGCTGTTTCGCATTTGATATAAACGACAGGTTATAAAACGAAACTGGTTAGCTTTGCTTTGAAATTCGTGATCACTACATAGTATAAAACAAAGTCGCTTCCCGCTGTCTGTCTGTCTGTCCCTATGTATGTTTAGATCTTTAAAACTACGCAACGGATTTTGATGCAGTTGTTTTTAACAGATAAAGTGATTTATAAGGAAGGTTTTTAACATGCTTTACTACCCGTGCGAAGCCGGGGCGGGTCGCTAGTTTGTTGATAAACTGGGGAATACGTTCTAGGTGATTGTAATCCACAGAACTTCCTAATAATAGTAAAAATAGAAATGCAACAAGAGCTAAAACACGAGGCGGTCATAGCCGACTGGCCATAGGCGGACTGGCTGGCCCAAATAGATTGATCAGTATGGGTAACTCTGAAACTATAAGACATAGAAAGATCTGCAGGCTAATTGTCTAACTCCCTCGCAATCGCCATCGCAGTTATTTTGACAGTTTTTGTATGGGCTGACAATTGGTATCGGAAACAGTCTGTTGTTACAACCATAGAAAAACTGTCATTTCAATCCGATGCCAAGTGTCAAAAAAGTTACACAATTACCCTGCTGTTCTAAGGAATAATTTCACCGATTTTAGTGACAAGCAAAACTGCATTGTTAATTGTATTTTTTTTCCAAGTAATTATATTCATACGAGATTGTTTATATCTGAGCATA
Source organism: Archips crataeganus (assembly GCA_947859365.1). Taxonomy (NCBI): domain Eukaryota; kingdom Metazoa; phylum Arthropoda; class Insecta; order Lepidoptera; family Tortricidae; genus Archips; species Archips crataeganus. Next base: position 1,510,032 of record OX402053.1, on the reverse strand, counting down.
TGAGATGTAAATTTATTTCTTATATATTATTGTATTATCTTAACCTTAGAAGTAGTGGTAGGGTAGCCTAGTAGTTTAACCTATGCCCTTGCAAGCAGATGGTCGTGGGTTCAACCCCCGGCTCGCAGTTTTTCGGAATTTATGCGCAGAATTAATTACATCTAAAATTAACCATGAGCTTTACGGTGAATGAAAACGTCGCAAGAACATCTGTGCACATTTGCGAAGAAATTCAATGGTATGTGTCCAGTGTCTCGAACTATCTCCATTCCCAATTGCATTGAAATAGGTTCTCCGGTTTAAGTATGAAGAGGTAACAGACAAACACACTTTCTTATTTTCTAATATTTTCTTTAAACCTAAAACTTATGGTATAGCTCATAGGTTTCCAACGGGGGCGTCTGTTCAGCAGTGGACGTCTTTCGTCTGAATTGATGATGTAAAGGGGGCAATGGATTTTTTTCTTGCAAAGGGGGGCGGCGGTAGTGCATGGGCTGGGAACCTATGGATAGGTAGTGGACTTACTTTTGAAAGGGTCGACCTTCATCTCCTCCCGCACCCTCAAGGCTTCGGCGATGTCCTTCCGCTTGACGCACTGAATGCCGAGGTTACTGAAATGCACTGTCGGCGAGTCTCCGTTCATCTCGACGGTGCACACGCCGCGGCTGCACGCCGGCTCACGCCCCACCAGGTTGTGAGGGTGCGGCCTGGAAGGGAAAACTAAATTGAAAAATTTTGCTGATACTTTTTGATTCCCATTAAATAGTTTTTGTCAAAAATGGTATGAAATGTTGCCATTACGTCATCAAAAACGTCGTAGAAAGTAACGCATCCTGGAGACTAGCTGCTAGCGACCAGGAAGTAATCTCGAGCTGCCAGGAAGTAAGTATGAAATTCCATTACATATCAAGTGTTCAAATTTGGAACCCGTGCTCTATGTCTGTGAAAAACTTAAACTATTAAAAAAGTTCACACTTAAGAGGATGTATGCAAATCTGAGTTCTCTGATTAAATAACTAGAACATTTTTCACTAATTTATGTTGTTGCAATTACAATTTTCGTGTTTCAAATGTTTCAAAATTACGAAAATTCTTATTAAAATTATGACGTTTGTAATTTAAAGTTGGCAGATTGCCGGACAATTGTTGGTGAATCGATTAATCGTCGATTATAATTGCGGCACACAAATAATCTAAATATCGATTCTCCAATCGATGAATCGATTAAATCGATATAATCGATACTAAGATTCATACAATTATAGCGATTAAATCGATTATATCGATTGTTAATATTTTACAATTTAATCGATTAAATCGATTATGTAGATATAATCGATTTAATCGATTACATCGTGTACTTGACCGATTATAATCGATTAATCGATTATAATCGATATAATTGTATGAATCTCAGTATCGATTATATCGATATAATCGATACATCGATTGGGTAATCGATATCAAGATTATTTAGGGGGAAAATAATCGATTATCCGGCAACACTAAGATATCCTAAACATTGCCGCCAGGTACCTATAAAAAAAACAATCATACCATAGACAGACATAGGTTAGCGAGTGAGTAGCTAATGGCGGGTCGTAGATTTTCTTTATTTTTCAATGTGTACTTTTACTTTATTTTTATCAACTTGTTTCATTTTTGAGAAAAGCACTATACAAGCTTCGCCCAGTAATCGCCATCCTGGCCTCGTATCATTGCTGGCCTCACCTAGCGGTTCGGCCATCAAACTTCTACTCGTCCAGGATGGCTTACTTACTGGTCTCTGCAGTAATGTACTAAAACTCATTATATGACGAGATTGGGCTGAATTTATCACGTTGGTCGGCGTCCTAACTCGGTATGGGTTCTGGCAGAATACCAGCGCTGCGGCTTGCTGCAGCATTATGCTGAGCCATCGCCTATTCTTCAGTGCATCACATGGCTTCTCATCTATATGTGTCTGATCTGTTTAATTGTTATTTTATGTTTCTCTTTGCTACCGTAAGTACCTTGTTTCGGGCATAATTTTAAGTGCTGAATTGTTAATTTTATTACTCTTTAATTACTAAGCCATGTCTTTGTTTTGAAGAATAAAGATTATATCTGTCTATCTATTTATCTAAAACGGCATCACTAAACGTTTAAACATCTACTCAAATAATAAATATAACACACTAAAAAGACGCTTAAGGCCTTGCGGGTCCAATATAATAACGGATCCAGGATGCTGATGGGACTGCCGCGCTGGTGTAGTGCACCAAGGATGTTTGCGGAGGCGAGGATCTATAGTTTTAGTGCGATTCTTCGCAAGAGAACTGCCTCCTTGATGTGCCGGGTGCGTGACAGTCCCAACAGTATCCTGCAGCTGGTTTGGACTGACCCTGCCTGTGCGATGAGTAGGCACTGGAACTCTGTGCATATGGAGTCCAGGGGTTGTATTTATAGTTTAATGTAGTAATAAGCCTTATTTTACTTACTTAATAACTAATGAATATAGCCAATAAGTCATGTAAACTAACACAATATGGACTTGTCCTGAAATAAATCATTATTATTATTATATGCACCATGAATATGTGCTAGCGGACAGTCCTCAACTATTTTAGATGTAAAAAACGTTCAGATACATCAAATTTACAAAACGATGTTATATTATTTCACATGTTAGTATGTTTTCGACATCTTTATATTCCGTCTAACATACGAGGGGCGTTCAATATAAAGTGAGAATGAGATGCAAACTCTTTCAATATTAGGAAATTAAATACTGGCCGGTAAAGCTAATCTATCTAGCTGATTGCTATGAAAAAAAAGTAACTGTCTTTTGTTTAAAAAAATATACGGTAATTTCTTTGCAATGTTATTGAGTACGTTAGCGAAAATGGAGAATTTTGAACTGCGCGCCGTTATCAAATACTTGTGTTTGAAAATTTTTTCTACGGACCAAGTCAATTTGGATTTGCGGGACACTTTAGGGTCTAATGCTCCTCCGTATTCGACAGTCGCACGTTGGTGCGCCGAATTTAGACGTGGAAGAACATCGACAATGGACGACCCCCGCTCCGGACGCCCTACTACAGCAGTAACTGAAGAAATTGTGAAAAAAGTCGAAAACTCAGTTTTGGCGGATCGTCGTGTCACGGTTCGTTTTATTGCTGAAAATGTAAAGATTTCATCGGGGAGCGTGCATAATATTTTACATGAACGCTTGGGTATGAAAAAGGTATCTGCGCGTTGGGTACCAAGAATGCTTACTGACACGCAAAAACAAACTAGACTAGAGATTTGTCAAGAAGCTTTGAACCTGATGCAGCAAGACCGGGAACTTTTTTGGCGCGATTTATAATAATGGACGAAACATGACTCCATCATTACGACCCAGAAACGAAACTGCAGTCTATGACATGGAAAAGGCCATCATCTCCAACTCCGAAGAAATTCAAGGTGAGCCCATCGGCCGGTAAGGTCATGGGCTCTGTTTTTTGGGATGGTAAAGGGGTATTAATGATTGAGTATCTCGAGCATGGAGCCACTATTACGGGCACATTATACGCCAAACAAATAGCAACATTGCGCAATGAGATCCGCGAAAAACGGCGAGGTAAACTCTCGAAAGTTGTGCTGTTCCACCAGGACAATGCCCCGGCACACAAGTCCGCCGTTGCAATGGCTGCAATTCGTGATGCTGGGTTCGATATCCTTAAGCATCCTCCGTATTCACCAGATCTCGCTCCCAGTGACTTCTACCTATTTCCGAGATTGAAACAATACCTGAGAGGCCAGAAATTTGAAGACGACGACGCGGTAGTCGCTGCAGTACAAGATTTTTTAAGTACTCAAGATGAGACCTTTTTTAAAAATGGAATTTTAAGTTTAGAAAAAAGATATACGAAGTGTATTATGCTAAAAGGGGACTATGTCGAAAAATAAAATGACATTTAGTAAAAGTTGTTTATAACATACTCATTCTCACTTTTTATTGAACGCCCCTAGTACATGTGGGCACAAAAATACACAGGGATAAAATTTTTCAAGTGGACATTTTTAAACATCGCCATAATATTTCTTTATAGTCCATAGTCGCATAAACCCACCAGTGGGCGATGGGGAGAGCTTGAGTTTGAGTTGACGGGTAATTCTGTAGATAGGTATGACTGAAGTTACCTGTACGGTCTGTCCTTGGTGACGCAGGAGACAAGCACCACGAACCGGCCCTTGTACCCGCACACCTCGATGGTCGGGTAAGTCTTCCGCTCAGGGGTGCTGCTCGCGCCGGGAATCGAACCCGCCGACCGCCCTTCGCATTCATATCGAAATCTGAGAACAAAGACAGAGTTTTTAAAATAGATAATACATATACATATAAGAAAGAATGAAAGAAAGAAAACATTTATTCGTGATATCAAACCATTTCAATAATAACAAAGGAATAAAAAAAAATGCTTATATCACGAAATGGTCCCAAATCAGCAAAGTGCCGGTCTTGCGAACGGCGCTGATCTGATCTTCCTTTGGGACCATCACGTCATCCATCCATTGAAAAAAAACAAACATAAAGTGAAACCGAACGCATCAATTTTAGGTTACAAATAAAAATAAAAATAATAACAAACAAGAAACCATAATTCATATCATCTAACACAATTTTTAGCCAAATAGGCATAACGGATATAACGGATTCTTATCAGCGGTAGACGGATACCGGTTATACGGCGAGTCATAATGCCGGATCCGGATGGTCGGATATCCAGCGGCTGGTTATTCGTCACTTCTCAAGTTGCATGCTGTGACACCGTCAGCGTTGCAAATGTCCAAAATTTTATTCACCAAATCATATCACCATTTTTTTTCTTACAAAGAATACCGACAGTTTTTTTACAATTACTTTGGTGGATATTTCCTTACACTTATACATTTTAACGTGATTAATTTTTTATCCTAAACCGAGATTTCTGTATCTGTTTGTCTTTAGTTTTTCAGCCGCTTCTGCTGCTGCAGCTTGATTAGCTGTTACGAGGACGTGGGACGGCGCCAGCGTGTCTACGCAAGTAGCGTCCCGCACACGCACACGACCCAATACACAAATCAAAGTATAATAAATAAATAAATAATTAATCAAGAAGCCGTGATGGCCTAGTGGTTTGGCATATTGCCTCTCAACCAGGGTCGTGGGATCTTCCCGAGCTCGCATCTCTTGAGTTTATCAGAATTTACGTACGAAATTATATTTGAAATTTACCGTGAGCTCTTCTACGGTGAAGGAAAATCGCGTGAGGAAAACCACCTGCGATGAAATTCAATGGTGTGTGTAAAGTTCCCAATCAGCACCAGGCCTGCGTGGGAATTAGGGCCCAAGCCCTTTCATTCTGAGAGGCCTATGCCCTGCAGTGGGACATATATGGGCTTGGATATAAAATAAAATAAAAATAAATAAATAAATAAATATCACGGGACAATTCACACCAATTGACCTAGTCCCAAAGTAAGCTAGGTAAAGCTTGTGTTATGGGTACTAGGCAACGGATAAACATACTTATATAGATAGATACATACTTAAATACATATTAAACACCCAAGACCCGAGAACAAACATTCGTATTTTTCATACAAATATCTACCCCGACACGGGAATCGAACCCGGGACCTCAAGCTTCATAGTCAGGTTCTCTAACCACTAGGCCATCTGGTCGTGTAATATATATAAATAATCAAAGCTTAGCGCAGGCAGTACAACGCCCTGCGTGTACAATATAACAATGATTTATTGAATCAGGCGTTACTTTGCGGAGGTCCATATTAATGAACTAAAACAATTACTTTGCTCACCCGCGACCTTCAAAGGTCGCGGGTGAGCAAAGTAATTGTTTTAGTTAATTAATATAACAATGCGTTTAGGGTGCTGATGGGGCTGCCTCGATTCTGCAGCGCTTCGGGTATGTTCGCGGAGGCTAGAATGGACTGCTTGTATGCCACCATGAGAAAGCGCTGCACATCCCTGGTGCGCAAGGTGCGGGCCAGTTCCAACAGCATCCAAATTGCATTCGCGCAGAGGTTCGACTGTCAGTAGGTATAGTCAAGGGCAAAAAAATGTATACACTTTAGTACCTTGTCACTTTAACCATTGTAACAGTTCATATATGGCAGTTCAAATATGACGAAAATAGACAAGGTACTAAAGTGTATACATATTTTTGCCCTTGACTGTACGTGAATCATTGCAGTATGGTTCATGTACATACCTACTGACTAAAGTGAGCGTCACTAACAATTAGAATCTAAACTTTTATGTATTGTATTACTAACACTATGATCCTATGTTGGTCGAAATAAAGTATTATTATTATTATTATTAAAAGTGAAATCAACTTAGAACTTCACTTACTCGTACAACATACAATTAACACGTAGAATCGTGTAACGTAACACGTTATTCCAGTCGGAGCAGGGTAACAAATCGTTACACAAACAAAATGTTGAACTCGTTATAATTGACCAATTATCTGATCAAGTTCAAGTATACGTACCTACGAGTACACTACCGTAAACCAGTTCTACAACTATACTTATTGTCGCGTTACTTTAACAATGTTGTAATGTAAACATTAAAGACGCCATTCAAACCTGACATAGGCGTAATTAACCATATTCAACATCATTATTTGCGGCCTGTATATGTCCCACGGTTGGGCAAAGGCTTCCACTCACAACGAGGAAGCTTGGGCTGGTAATTCCCACGCAAATCGGGGTTTCGTCATCATCGAAGCCTATGTACGTTCCATTGTAGGGCAGAATGAGAGGGCATGGGCCCTAGTTCCCACGCGGGCCCAGTGCGGCTTGGGAACTTCACACACACCGTTAAATTTCTTCGCAGGTGATGCAGGTTTCCTCATGATGTTTTCCTTCACCATAAAGCTCATGGTAAATTTCATATACTTTAATTTCGCACATAAATTCCGAAAAACTCAGAGGTGAGCCGGGATTTGAACCCACGACCTTCTGTTTGAGAGGCCATGGGTCATACCACTAGTGTTGCCCGCGACTCCGTCCGCGAAGAATAGAGGTATAAAAAATAGCCTACGACCTATTTTCAGACCTACCGAATATGGAGAAAAAAGTTTCATAAAAATCGGCCAAGCCGTCTCGGAGGAGTTCGATAACAAACACCGTGACACGACATTTTTTATATATTAAACCTAATATTTTTTTTACTTTTAGCTGACTCTTGATTGACCTCTATCTCACCTGATGAAAAGCGCAGACGAGGCCAAAGGTGTATCACACTGGTTCAGCAACAGCCTATAGAGGATACCATGCGCACCATTTCTCCATACAAACGTAGTCCCCTGTTTCCTCCCTGGATAATGGCTTTAGAGCCAATTTTTTTTTACTGTGTAATCTGTATCTACCACAGCTATGCCCCTATGTTTCGTTTTTTTCCATATTTCAAGTAACATAAGAAATATGAGCTTTCAAAAAGTGAAAACATTGCCCAATTTCAACGTCATTTTCAGACACTCATCAGAAAAGAATCCCTCATATAAAGAAAAAAAGGAAAACATAGGGGCATAGATACATCTGTCCTATAATTATTTTTGAAAAAAATAATTTTATTGGTTCAGTTTTCTAGAAGAAAAAAGAAAACAGGGCACTACGAAATGCTGTTTTGATCAATTTTACGCGCCTATTAACGGTCTGAGCTGCAGTTGTCTCGCTGTCGCTGTACTGACACGGAGGGGTTCGGGCGAGACAGCGACATTTCATTAAAATACCTATTTCTCGAAAGTCTCTCAGCCATCGTATCCTCTTAAACCCTCGGTTGTAGCCCGTTGAAAAGTATTAAAGTAAATGTCATTGATAAGAAAACGAACGAACGAATTTACAGGAATCACACAACAAGTTACCGCGGTTTAAGTATATGCCTAAAGTAAACAGTGATTCTTTAAAACCGCCAAAGCTTAAGCTTATTTCAGTTTTAAATGCACCCCGAGCTCGATAATACATAATACCCTATCATGTCACCACCCCCTCCCCCCCGTCCAAACAGAAATTGTGATAGGACGCCGTCAAAACACTGGCAAACATACAATCATCGATAGTTACAATACAATTGCGATGACAGAGCACCTTTTATTACTACAACTACTAGCATATTATCGTTTTTTTAATCACCTTCCGATATTTCCTGTATTTTTTTTCCTGTTCGCGTACACGGCACGCGTGTAACAAAGTTATATAATTATTGTGTTGTTTGTATGACTCAAATGCTATTAAGTATCGCGCTCGAACTAAGTTTAATTTAGATTCTGATCCGATAAATGCAGTATGTGCTACTATTATAACTATTAGTTCGCTTAAGTAGTAAAATTAAATACTATAATAAAGTCCATAACAATAATCCCAACACGAAACAGTAATAAAAAAAAACCTACCGGCGAAAAGCGTGGCGTGACAGTAAGTTTGTTTCAATGTACCTGACTGCGAAGCTTGAGGTCCAGGGTTCGATTCCCGCGTCGGGGGTGATATTTGTATAAACAATACGAATGTTCTCTATAAAAGTATGTTTATCTGTTGCCTAGTGCCCACAACACAAGCTTTGCGTCGATTGGTGTGAATTATCCCGTGATATTTAATTAATTTATTGTCATTTTAGAGACCGTTCCGTACTTTGTCTGTTTGAGACTTATTATACGTTTAGGATAGCTACCTACGCATTCAGCTGATATAAATGTTACGTAAATAATTAGTATGACTATCCAGGCCTATTAAATTAACCAGGCACTTTCACATCTCCATTCTAGACAGCGAAGCGAGCCATCAAAAGCAGCTGGACACTTTGACGCATTGCCACTTTTATTAATTTGTCACATCTCAAAGCCCTCTCATTCTGTCAGGCGGCTTGTGCCTTGCAGTGAGACGTTAGGCTACGATGATGGTGACATCTCAAGTTATCAAAATATTTAGGTACATATCTAATACTTATCGGTACTGCGGGAAAGTAAATAAGAATAATTCAAGTTTATAGTTCATTGAAGTACGCCTGATTCAATCCATGTATGTATGTATAGTGATCTGTTAAAAAAGATAACCTTCATTCCATATGTCCTATCGATACCCAATAGCCATTTAAAACATTGTCGACAACATTTAACATTTTAATTGATATAAAATGTATTTAAGTGATAAAACTGCCTGGAGTAGACTAAATGATATTAAGGTCCATACTACACGGGCGGTTCTCCCGCCGCGGGAAACCGCTTATGAACCGCCACTAGACACAATTTTATATGGAAGTTGTATGGTGCAAACTACACTGCGCAGCTCCGTCGAGCGGTTTCCCGCGGCGGGAAACCGCCCGTGTAGTATGGGCCTAAATGTCAATAGATAGGATATAAAAAAGGCGAATTTTACGACAACGTCGCCAGATTAAGTAATTAACAATTAAATGGATTTATTTAAGTCGTGCTAGCCTATTGGTTTGACCTATGGCGGCGGCGCCCCAAGCAGATGGTTGGTTGTGTTTAAGTAAATTAAGTGTGAAACTTTAATTAACGTGTGTGCGTGTGTATGTATTTTAGCAAGAAACATGTTTCGTAATTGAAACCTTTATGACCTGGATATGCTCTAGCTAACTATACCTACATACATATATCATTAATTTTAATCGATTCTGGATTTCTGATATATATAGTTTAGTTTTTGGCATTCTTTTAACGTGCACTAACTTTCCTATCTCTTTTATTTTCACTTTCTTTTTCCTTGCAGCCACTATGATTGCACATTTTAGAATTATTAGAGGACTATTTACATGTTGGTATAAAGCCAACATTTTTACTAAGCAAACGGGCCTACGGTTCAACGGATAATAAGTGATCATCGTTGCCCATGGACACCCATAATATCATTGGGGCTGTTGATGCGTTGCCGGCCGGGAAAAAATTGGATACTCACCTTTTAATAAATCCAAGTTGTAAAAAGACACGAAAACCTCAGCCGCCAATCGATTCCAAATTACGCGCGCGTTTAAGAATACATATTATTGCGTAATAATACGTGAGTATTCTTAAAATAAGTTTTTGTTAAAAATTATATTTTTAATACAAGCTTTTTTTTGCTGACTGTACTTCTTGCCCCGGGTTACCAAAGTACTCGTCAAGACGAATCAAACCAGATCGAACTCGATGGAGTCATGTCATTTTATTACGGAGTTCCTGGGGCCACATGCATCCGAATTACACATGCATGCAAAATTTCAGCTCAATCGGTTGAAGATATCTACTACAAAATTAAGTTGAAAGATGCCACCGGAACAAACAAACATACAGGATGAATTCAAATTGGTGATACAAAATGAGTGTTTCGTACTCAGTTAATGATGGACAATATAATGCGCTAACTCATTTGTTTTGATTAGTCTTATAAAATTTGGGGCGTCCATACACTGAGTTCGTGAAATCACGAACCAATTTGAATTCACCCTGTATACGTACAAGGTTATTTGTAATTCACTAGCATCCTTTTAACCCTAAACTCCTACCACTTAAACAAACGTTTTTTGTTTTACGGCTTTTGTCATAACTTAATATTTTTGATGTAATAACGTTTTGAAAATTTGAGATTAGTAGTATAAAATTGGGCATTTTAAACCAGCTTACTTCGGGGTAGCTTCAGCTACCCCTTAGTTTCGTTGTTTTAAAATTCCCAATTTTGAATTTCTGCTCATTATTAAAAATTTGAATCAATACCTTATTAATATCGGATTATTGAGAGGTATTCCGTTCAGCGTTCCGTTCAAAATCACTTCGACTGCGTTCGCGTTAAGTGTACCTATGAGGCATCCCGTTCAGCGTTCCGTTCAGCATTCCGTTTAAAAACCATTTCGATTGCGACTCTTTCGATCATCCAAATTTTTCATTCTCACTCACTCGGGGCAATCCAAATACCTAACATTGATGTTAAGTTCAAACCATTTCGAGTAAGACTTTCATGCTTGTAACACGCGCGCATTGGTTGAATTGATCTTAAAGAAGTATGAAGTTTGTAAAACAAGCTCAGAGCTTGCAGTTGGATGCCGTTTGTTCAGATCGCAACAACCGTACTTTTCGTCATGGTGAACTCTTACCTGACACAATTCGTTGTATAATTTGCGGTCCTTCTAATTGTGGGAAAACTAATTTAATTGTTGGTCTTTTAATGCATGAACAAGGGCTACGTTTCCAAAATGTTTATGTATATTCAAAAACACTGTTCCAACCTATGTACCAGTTTTTGGAAAAAATATTGATGATGATTCCATCAGTTAAATTTCAAAAATATCGCGAAAATGACGAAATAGTGAGCCCGAATGAAGCTAAGAATAATTCAGTTATCATATTTGATGACGTTGCATGCGAAAATCAAAACAATATAAGGGATTACTTCGCAATGGGAAGACATAAAAATATAGACAGCTTCTACTTGAATCAAACTTACAGCAAAGTACCTAAACAATTAATAAGAGACAATGCTAATTTAATAATTCTTTTTAAACAAGATGATGTTAATTTACGCCATGTTTATGACGAACATGTTGGAACCGATATGTCTTGGTCGCAGTTCCGGGAAATGTGCGCAAAAATATGGACCGTACCTTTTAGTTACTTGGTTGTAAACAAGGATTGTGCCAGAAATTCAGGATGTTATAGAATGGGATTTGATACATTTATTGTCTTGGATTAAGTGTGATACTTAATGTGTTCCATTTTCAAGAAACTTTTATTTCTTCATATGAGACCATCGAGATCGGACATGAATCTTAAAATAAATGAAGAGAAGGCATTAAAAAGAAAAGTGCTTCAATATGCCGAGGCAGTCAAAAAGAAGGTGAAACTGCTTCGTGACATGAAAACTAATAATAACATGATATTGGAATCAGTGTTGAAGCCAATAACGGAACCGCTTAATGAAATGGTTAAAACTAACGATAATAACAACTTTCACTCCAACGATACCGATTTTGACGACGGTGAATTTAAATGGCAGAAGTCCGCAAAAACATTAAAATTTAGTCCTGGTGATGACAAGAGAAGTAGCTTTTATAATCGGACAATTGTACAAAAATCTCCTGAATCTAATAATGATGATGAGATATCAAATGGTTGCGAGTACGAACAAGATGATGACAGTGAACACAAAGATGACGAGGAAAGTGACGACAAGGATGACTTGGAAATAACAAATGATATGTCATTTAAGACATCTGACTCGTATCCTTCTCCTCGCGAAGATCCTGCATGGCAAAAGCAATACGATGTTAACTTGAACATTCCTTTTGGCATAAGAACAGAGCGTGATAAGCTAATGCTAGGATCTTATTCAGTTTCCATGAGTAACGAGAAACTTAAAGTAAATGGGCATACTTACGATTTGACACCGGGCTTATACGATTTGCTATTTAAGAAATTGCCTGATTTAAGTATAATAACTGAAGTCGACAAACGTAATTATAAAATGCTGCTATTAGAAACGAATGCTCATAGGCGAGATTTTAATCCCCATAAACCAATAAAAAGTAACAAGGGCATGAAATATTTGTATATTATAAAACCGCTTTTCAAATTAACCAAAGAACGTGAAATAAGTGAAGAAGTATGTACTCAAGGCAAAGGATTACCAGTAATGAAAAGAGTTAAAAGAAATGTTTCGTATGTATATTGGGATAACCCGAACGAATTAGTGGAAAGATTGAAATTACTCATAGCTTCCCGTGATGCTGGTAACACAGGATTAGATAATGAAATCATATCTATTATTGAAGAACTTCATGAAGCTGGTTTGGTTAATTAATAATATATAAAACTGTTGTTTTACTTTTACCGTCAGTCGAAGCCGGGCTTTTGTCAACAAATATTAAAAATGAATATAGACAAATTCGGTCATCATGTTCATAAACGTTTGCGTGTATCTGATGTTTCTGAAGTTACAAATAAGGCTTTGCTGCGTTCAGATAATGGCGCTTTTGATTTACAATCAACGAGATTGAAGGGGGTAGCAGATCCTTCATCACCTGATGATGCGGTTAATAAGAAGTATGTCGATCAGCTTTTCCATAATATTTACGAGAAGAAGCATCTGGATTCTTTGTTTGACATTATAAATTCTCAAATCTATCAGCTTGCGAATCAGTTGAAAATAAACTTTTATACTAAAAAGGACATAGATAATATTTTAAATAATTTCAAACATGGCAAAGGAACAAGTCGTGAATGAGATACACAGATCGGCAAGAAGAAATTTCAAGCGTCGTGCAGTTATATTAAAAGGAATTGACGATTTGTGGCAAGCAGATTTGATTGATTTACAGAATTTACAAACGATTAACAAGGGAAATAAATACATTTTAGTTGTTATTGACACTTTTTCAAAGTACGCGTGGTGTACTCCAACAAAATCTAAAACCAAAACCGAAATAAAAAATGCATTTGAACAAATTATAATATCAGCAAAACGAATACCTAGAAACTTACAGACAGACTTTGGAAAAGAGTTTTACAATAATGAATTTGATTCTTACTTAAAATCCTTAAAAATAAACCATTATTCCACGTATTCAATTAAAAAGGCATCAATTGTTGAAAGGGTAATAAAGACTCTCAAGAACAAACTTTACAAATATTTTAGTTTAATTGGAAATTATAAATGGGTTGGAAAACCTTTAGATAACATAATCCAATCTTATAATCAAACTGTGCATAGCACAACCAAATTTAGACCAAATGATGTTAATTTTGGCAATGAAGTCGAAGTAAAGAAAAACATAGAAAAAAGACAATCCAATCTACGCTATAAATTAAACAAACTTAATGTAGGAGACCGTGTGCGTATAAGCAAGTACAAAAGTGTGTTTCGAAAAGGTTATATGCCAAATTGGTCTACAGAGTTATTTACTATTAAAAAAGTTAATCACACTCGTCCGGTAACTTATCATATTGAAGACCAACGAAAAAACACTATACTCGGTACATTTTACGAACAAGAACTTCAGAAAACTAAGTATCCAGACGTTTACCTTATAGAAAAGGTAATCAAAAAAAAGGGAGAAAAGTTTTATGTTAAGTGGTTAGGACTTGATGATAGCGAAAACAGCTGGATTGACAGAAATGCCATTGTATAAATATATTTATAAACATTCGCGCTCGAAGCCATTAGCATATAGAACATGAAAGGAAGAGGACTTCTAAATAATATTATAAATCACTTACCATTTGAATTGCACTTACCTGGGTACAATTATTGCGGACCTGGCACAAAATTGCATAAACGGTTGCAAAGAGGTGATAAAGGAGTTAATGAACTGGACAACGCGTGTATGCAACACGACATAGCTTACGATAAATATTCTAACCTAGCAGACCGACACCGTGCAGATTTAGAACTTTATAAAATGGCTAAGCAAAGATTGAAGTCTAAAGCTGCTGGAAAAGGAGAAAAACTTGCATCATGGTTAGTTAGTAAACTGATGAAATCTAAAATCAAAGCTGGTGCGGGGATAAAATCATTTAAACATTTTGTTTCTAAAATACGCACTGAATTGAAAAAAACAAAATCTAAAAATAAAGGCACTGCAATCGGCCAAGCTTTTGCTGCTGCAAAAAAAGTATTCCTTAACAACAATACGAGTAAAATGAGAGTTCCTCGTTTAATACCGATCCCGAAAACTGGGGGCATATTACCACTGATACCTATTTTCGCCGGACTTTCTGCCTTAGGATCATTGGCAGGAGGAGCTGCTGGAATCGCTAAAGCTGTTGGTGATTATAAAGCTGCAAGGAAAAACTTAGCTGAATCAGAACGTCATAATAAGATGATGGAATCTATTGCATTAGGCAAAGGATTACACATTAAACCTTATAAAAATGGAAAGGGATTGTGTTTAGAACGCTCAAAAAACTAAATAAAAGGCTACCCAGACGTGCTCTTACGAATATTGATATTTTAGAACACTCAGCAGATATTCCATATTTTCGTGGTGTTTACATGAGAGATAGTTTGCCAAAGCGCCCAAAAAGAGTAGAATGTGCAATCATAAATTTAGATAGTTCTAAAAACCAAGGGACTCACTGGGTAGCCTATGTCAAAGATAATAATTATTGCGAATATTTCAATAGTTATGGCGATCTTCAACCACCGCTAGAATTAATAAAGTATTTAAAAAATGACATTTCATATAATTATAAGACTTACCAAAAATTTAATACTTTTAATTGTGGACATTTATGCTTAAAATATTTAAAAAATTTTTGGAATAACCGTTTAAATACGTATGATCAATAAAAAGCTTATCATTCTCACGATGTCTTTCACTTTGTCCATAACGGGATCCTCCTCCACCCTGATTACGAACCATTCACCAGCTCTACAACTAGATGGTGAATATGAATGCGGTCTGCTATACATGTCAACTTTTAACTCGATACCTAATATAGACTATAGAAATAATAAGTTTTATTATGGCGAAAACGAAGTAGTACAAATTCCTGAAGGGTCGTATGAACTTCAAGATCTTGATGATTATCTTAAAAAACACCTCCACGGATGTAACTTTACACTAACATGCAATAATAATACGTTAAAGACATCAATATTGTGTACTAAAAGTGTGTATTTTAATAAACCAAATTCGATTGGCAAGTTACTTGGTTTCGGGGAAGAAAATGTTCGGGCGAATATATTAACAGAATCCCCTTTTCCTGTATCCATTCTGTCTACAACCATAGTGCGAGTTGAATGTGACATCGTGAGCGGATCATTTGTAAACGGAAAACCTAGCCATATAATTCATGAGTTTGTTCCTAATGTGCCTCCTGGTTACCGGATTATAGAAACACCCAAAAACGTTATTTATTTTCCCGTTACTCAAAACAGCTTAAACTCACTCAAAATAAGAATATTGGATATAAACGACAATTTGGTTAATTTACGTGGTGAAGAGATTCAAATATATTTACATCTTAGAAAAAAATGATAGATTTCAATAAAAGAGTGGTATCGCACACCAAAAGCATTAGTGCTCATTGTGCTATCAAGAAAAGAAGACCTAAAGAGCAACTTACAAAGGAAAATAAACAATTCTTAAAAAACATAGGTTTATTAAAATGAGCATACTAAACTTATCTGATGCTTTAAACTTCGATAACACGATCGAAAGTTTCGAATATCACTCTTATAAACCGTACGTAACAAGTTTCAATTTAAACGATGAAATCCGTATACCTATTAACCAGCAAGATCTGTACGTACTACCATCAGCGAGTGCTTTATACATAGAAGGTACAATTGCAGTATTCAACAGAGAAACAAAAGCACAAGCGAACAGTGTTCTTTTCACAAATAACCCTATACTTCATTTATTTCAAGATATTCGTTATGAACTGAATGGTATCGAAATAGATAAAATTAAAAACGCTGGGGTCACAACAACAATGAAATCTCTTGTGTCAATGAATGGACTCGAATCATCTATGTCAAAGTTATGGGGTTGGGACGTTAACGGCACAAAAATTACGCATGGGTCATTTTCTGTATCTATTCCTTTAAATAAAGTTCTAGGCTTCGCGGAGGATTATAACAAAATTATTATTAACTGCAAGCATGAACTTATTCTTTTACGAGCCAATACTAATTTAAATAGTGTAAAACTGAATGCAAATGAGTATATAGATAACATAACTATATCGAATATAGTATGGCGTATGCCACACATCAAGGTTTCTGACCGTGAAAGATTAAGTTTGCTCAAATATTTGGAAAAAGATCGAGCTATTCAGTTAGCATTCAGAAATTGGGATCTGTACGAGTATCCGCTTTTACCTAAAACGTCAAAACATTCTTGGGCTGTTAAAACTTCATCTCAAATTGAAAAACCACGATATGTTATAATCGGATTAAAAACACACAGAAGAAATGTTTCTGACAAAGATATATCATGTTTTGATCATTGTAATTTACGAGATGTCAAAGTTTTTTTAAACTCGTACTATTTTCCATACGAAAATATGAACGTCAGTTTTTCGGCTCAAAAATTTGCTATATTATATGAGCAGTACGCCAAATTCCAGCAGTCTTATTATAACCGTAGCCAAGCACCTTTGCTGAGTCCGATAGATTTTAAAGATAAAGCACCTCTGTTTGTTATCGACTGCTCCCGTCAAAACGAAACCCTCAAAACAGGATCAGTAGATGTGCGGGTTGAATTAGAGTGTGAATCAGATATACCTGAAGATACCGCAGCTTATTGTCTTATTTTGAATGATAGTATTGTAGAATATAGACCGTTGACCAATATAACCAAGAAAGTATCATGAAACTAGACTTTCTAATCGTTGATCTTCAGGGGTTTAAATCATCTCAAAATGAATTTATTGTTAAAGAATTTGCATACAGTACAAATGAACACACGCAAACGTTTTTAATAAAACCTCCATATTCATTTTCTACATTATCGGAAAATGAAAAGATGCAAGTGAAATGGATAGAGAAAAACCTAGGCATTTTGTGGCGCGAAGGATATGTCGATTACAGAGAATTTAAAAGAGTGATTCATAAGTACTTGGTGGGCAAGAAAATATTTGTAAAAGGTTTAGAAAAAATTGAATGGGTAAAAGATTTGTGTGCTAATTGCACTGTAACAGACATAGGCGAAAAAGGCTGTCCTAATTTTCAATCTATGTATAATAAATATTGTGTCAATGACAGCTCGTACAACTGTTTACATCATAAAAAAGCTTGTGCGTTAAAAAATGTCCTATGTCTCAAAAAGTGTTATTTAAGTAATCCTCATTATTTTAATTTTAAATAAAATCGCAATAACTGATTATTTGAATTTTTATTTTACCCAGTTATAGTTCGGTAAAAAATCTCTAAATATCTACGAAATAAAACAAATATCTGTGTTTATTACATATATTTTGTCCTATTTATTATAATTAACATAATTTAATTTATTGTAAATAAAGTTCTAAAAGTTCTAAAGTTCAAAAACTAACACTGTAGCCACTGATTTTTTTTGAAATTTTATTTATAACTCCTTCAGCACCGTCTATGACCTCGTCATAACCATCGTCCGTCACATATTGTGCACTTAGGATGACGTTTTCCTCGTCGTCACTACTGCCTTTCTTCAAATCTAATATCTGTATTTTTATCAGCCTTGTGCCATTCTCCGCTTTATTATTTATGACGAATGAAGACAGACGGTTATGACCACTTTTTTTAAATACTTTGTTTTCTAAGTTTAGTTTTGCTCTTTTTTCTTTATTTTTTTTCTGGTTTCCGCTTCTAATTTTCTTCACTAACTCGTTTTCCTCTTCGGGAAATTGCACTTGGCCGTAGTGAAAAAACAGGTCTTCAGATGTTTCGTTAGTAATTTCGTTGACGTTATCCATTTTCTATAACAAAAATATAATTATTACAAATAAATGAAATAACTATCCATGTAATTATTTAGGAAATGTTCACAAGAAATAAATAACTTGAAATCCACAGTTAAAAATCAGTCCTAAATTATAAAACTTAATATAAAGTTGACTTACCAAACTATGGGTACGGCTCGGTTTGAGTTAATTTGAAGAAACGTACTACTGTATTGTACTCAAATGAACGTAGTTCGATATGAATGAGTAGTGATTTATTATAGCAGCTTATATATTAACTGGACTTCTTGTGTTAGCAAATTTACCTTAAGCACGTGTCGTGAATATGCGATAAGCAAATTTCATTCAAAGTATCGTCATGCGGTCATTGCTGACTCGACATTGTAGGTGAGGTGATCGACCTGAGGTCGTGAAGAACACGTAACAACGTGTTTTAATCCTACTCAATAATGTTA
This sequence comes from Archips crataeganus, assembly GCA_947859365.1. Taxonomy (NCBI): domain Eukaryota; kingdom Metazoa; phylum Arthropoda; class Insecta; order Lepidoptera; family Tortricidae; genus Archips; species Archips crataeganus. Next base: position 1,491,167 of record OX402053.1, on the reverse strand, counting down.
ACAATGCGACGTATGCATTTAGAGCAATTAGTTGTTTACGTAGTAAAACACAAATATTCATATATATATCTTTATTTCAGACTTCAATATTTTATAACACAGTATATGTAATATTATAGGTACCTCTTTAAATTGCTGATTAAAATTAATTACATTAAATTAAGCTTAAAATAAATTTATACAAAGAAAAATTTATAATATTGAACTATGACCCCATGCTTTAGTTGAAACCTTGTCTGCTAATGTAAGTCGCTTATCGTCTTTGCTGGATAACGCAATTTTATTAACCGTTTGCGTAAAGATCTCATGTTTAATGGATTTAAACAATATGTTTTTTTTTTCTTATAATTGTATTCTTGTACAAAACATCTCTGTAGTTATCTAATGTTAATTCCTGGACAGCAGGTTTTTTTATTCCTTTTGCTTTTTTAAGTATCAAGTCCTCGCTTTTAATACAGTACAGTTTAGAACGTAGCCCTACAAACTCTGAGATAATTTTACCGCCTAACTCGTCTTTAAATAATCCAGGAATCTTTTTATTTATTAAAGGAATCTGAAATTCATTTGAAATGTTATAATTACTTGTATCAAAATATTGCATGAATTGATTTTTCAAATCATCGTAAAAGTCTTTCGATTCTATTTTATAAATAAAACTATCAGTGTCTGTATAACATAGAGAAACGCGATCATCATAGTAGGGTTTTATTACTGAGTAGTGAAATTGATACATATGGCTTTTAGAAAGTTCAAGTATCGTGAATCCTACGTATATTGGCTTGTCTAAAACAACCTTTTCCGGTTTCATTTGCACAGCGACAAAATTATCTGAAAATATAGTGGCGCTGTGAAAATTTGGACGAGCAATTAATTTACTAGCACTAACAAACCTATTTGTTGAGTTTCTGTCATCACACCAATAATTTACTAATTTAACATCTACGCGTCGTTCATTGTCTTCCAGAGTTTTACCAAATACTGCGTTATTTTTTAACTTGAAAAGATCCTGTTGAAATGGAGTTTCTGCATTTTTCCTCAGCTCTGTATTTAAATCTATGTATTTTTTCAGAAAAGGACTTTGTCGGAACGTGATTACTCGGTGAATTTTCTTTAGAATCAAGCCATTCCGCAAACACGTTTTCAAGTGTACGTAATGAATGACATATTCATATTTATCGTACAAATTTGGAATTAATTTAGAATTTTTCCCTCCTGGAGGTACAAATTTTTCAGCGCAGAATGGATAATCATTATGCAAAGTATGTAATTCCTCAGGATACAACAAGTCAACCTCAAGAATAAATCCAAATTCTGCGTCATCTGAAACTTAAACAACTGTACGATTGTTTTTTAAAGAATACACTTGATGCTTAAATCAATATTATTCTGCTCGAAAGTAGCAATATCTGAAAACGTTACTGGAAAACACATGTTATCAACATTCAACACACTATTAAAGTGTGGGTATGAAGTCGTACGCTCTTTATGGGTTTTAGTCGGATAGAGCGCAGCAACAATACTCCAAAGAAAGCAATAACTATCTTTATTATGTATGTTGGTGCAGGCTCTTTTATTTTTAATTAACTTTGGCAACTCTATGTAAGAAGAACCTTTTAATGGTTCGTACTTGTTGATATTTACCTCTAAATATAAATAGGATAAAAATGTCCAACCACTATCGCGTTCTTGAAATTCTTCGATCTTTTTTTTTAAACCGTTCATTACATTTTGATACAGTTCTTTAAAATTATAGTTTTGGTGTACTGCAAAGTTTTTTGTAGTAAAAGATTTAATTTCCTCTTTGTCGTCTTTAAATAAAAGAAAGTTGCAAAAATATTCAAAGTTGATTTTTAAACAATCGTACTTTTGCAGACGTGTGGTTATAATACTTTCTAATTTAGGCGCTAAAGTAATCAGAAACATTTCGGGTAAAACACATTTCAACTCATCAGATCCAAATAATCTGTAAGACGATATGCGACCTCTAAATGCAGACGATAGTTCCACCGCGCAATCAGTTGTTGTAATCACGGTATTATTTTTGTGTTTAGTACTTCTTAAATGTCCCACCCATTTATTTTTTTCTACTTCGAGTGAACATGCAGTGCAGAAAGGCATAGTTAATTAATCGTATCTTATGTAATGTAGCTACTTTAAAAATATAATAGCAATAATAATATATAGGTAATCAATAAAAGTTTAAAAAACCGAACGACATGTTAAAGGACCGGTTTCACCACACAATGTTAAATATTATCGACTGATTACTGCTGTTAATGTCTACCACCTGACAAGCTAAATCAGGCTTTAACGTGGTGTTAGCAACTAACAAAGGTTGGTGGAATCAGTACTTAAGAAGTGAATGTTATACTTCTATAAATATAAATTTACAATTTAACACATTTAACATTTACTGAACAACTATTTGTAGGTAGAGAACTTAACGTCTACTTTGTCAAAAAGCGTTTTCAAATCCTTTACACAATTTTGTAAAGATTCCCACTCCGGAGTGTCTACATCTATTTGGGCTTTCAATGATACTTCTATAAATATAAATTTACAATTTAACACATTTAACATTTACTGAACAACTATTTGTAGGTAGAGAACTTAACGTCTACTTTGTCAAAAAGCGTTTTCAAATCCTTTACACAATTTTGTAAAGATTCCCACTCCGGAGTGTCTACATCTATTTGGGCTTTCAATGATAGAAGGGCCTTTTTCCACCTATCTAGGGGTGACTCACGGCGAATGTCGTCTGTACTGTAAACCCGCAGTTCCACGAAGTACGCTCCGTTGAGGCTGCAAGCTCGCTTCGTCACTCCATTTGCAACGCGATTTGTGATCGATGAGCCAAGGTGGTCCACAACAGACGGGAGTTGGTTTGAAGAATTTGACTCAGGGAATAAATCGAAAACATCGAAAGGATTCTTTACTTCTTTTTTATTCTTCGGTACAGAAACGTGCCTGCAAACAAAAATATTAACTTATAAATTAAGAGAATATAGTGTCTACACGTATTAAAATACAACTTTGAACGACCGGATAGCCTAGTGGTTAGTGGCCCTGACTACGAAGCTAGATGATCCGGGTTCGATTCCCGGTAGGGGAAAATGTTTGTATGATGATTATCCGTTGTCCAGTACTCATAACACAAGCCTTGCTTAGCTTGGGAAACGGGTCAATTGTTGTAATTTATCCCAAGAAATTATTATTACCTACTATTATTAAATTTAATGAATTATTACCTGCTCGTTTTTGCTCGCTTCACTTTTGCTTTTTCAACTGATTCCTGGTTCTCGAATTCTGAATCCGACCTGAAATTAAATGTAAGAAGTAAATAAGGATTTTAACTATTATTTATATTTATACAACTGCAAAATATATTGCTATTTCCCATCGACGTGAACAGGTTTTAATGGTATTTAATAAAAACGAAAATATAATTTTACCTTAAGTTATCCGCTTTTCTCTTTTGGGTTGTTTTCTTCGATTTATCACCACCAGCCTTGCTGCTTGCAATTAAGATGCTTTCAAATTCAGAGTCAGACCTGAAAGTAAATACCGTGTCAATATATTATGAATCTGAAACAAGACATGGTAGTGTTTTAACGGTGAGTAGTTACTTACATTATAATGTTATGCTGTAATACTGTTGATTAAAGAGACAGCTGCAGCGTTACCTCAGATCAGCGAGGAAAATGGTGAGGGTCTACAACTGTCAGAACTTCTTCTATGCACTACGATGTCCAAAATCGGAAAGGAGAGAATAATCAGAAAGACGGTAAATTAATAGCCAAATATTGTTGATTCCTCTAAATGTATTAGGGCTGTCACGTTTCATAATCTGCTGGTTATACATGCAAACAAGAACGATATATGTCCTCTTCAAATCTGCATAAATCAATAAACGATAGTTTGATTCACAATTGATAATTAACGAAACGATGTGATTTACTTAAGTTTTTGTAAGAAAATTAGTACTTACAGGTCGATGGGCGTAAGTATTTGAATGTAGCTTGATGGTAAAATTATTATAAATTTAATCTACCTAATATATAAAAATCTCGTGTCACGGTGTTTGTTATCTAACTCCTCCAAAACGGCTTGACCGATTTTTATGAAACTTTTTTCTCTACACTCGGTCGGTAGGTCTGAGAATAGGTCGCAGGCTATTTTTTATACCCCTATTCTTCGCGGGCGGAGTCGCGGGCAACGGCTAGTATATTTATAATAGTTTTACCATTAAATATAGACTATTATATATTGATATAACAAGTTGCATGCCCTAAGCAAATATTTTATATCGCTGTTACGTAAATTATTTACAATATTAGTGTTAATGCCAGCCCTGAAAAATGTTTTACTTGCACATTATTAATGAGTTCGATTCGGAAGTTCATTCACCAGCTAACTTGCAACGTTGCGCAATACGAATTACAATAAACACGTTGCGCAATCGAGCAATACCTAGTCAGTCGATAATTGTGTATGATATTTAAATTAATTAAAACTCTCTACATAAACACTTAACTGAAAAGTAGTTTTCAGTTCAACTAACCTTATGTTCTTATCTTATGTTATGTTTAACCTTATGTCACGGCTTTCATTGAGACCTAATGACATAATATGTTAAAAACCATCAAGCCGTTTACAGAACTTGCTAATAGACAAACATACATACATACATACATACATACATACATACATACATATAACGGTTCCGATAACATCAATTAAAGATTATATATTTATACTGATTACAGCGCCACCTGTTAGCAAAGTCGAGAACTCATTACAATACTATCAAACATCAATCAATTAGTTTAGCAACCTAGTTCCTAACATCAATGGTTCCGAACAATTTCGATAGAGGTCGTCCCATCTATGAATGTAGCATGCTATGTTGTAATCTGACTCCCACATGTCTTCGAGTTTAAATGACTGAAGAACATAAACATGTATATCACTTTACAACGTCTTTTTAACTAAACCTTATGTTGTAGTCAGCAAGACAATTTTTAGGTCCACGCGATAAAGTGAGATACGACATTTAAAAAGTGTGATAAGTATTGTTAATACATAGATGGAGCAACGGTGCTTTAAACACCAATAAAATCACAATTTCACTTAGTTTCTCGCAATACCGATTTTAAAACATATTTTGGTAGTCACTACTGTAGTGAGGTACACATTTGTAAACTTTCGTAATTTAAATAATTTATACTTCACGGTTAATTTCAGCGTAAATTAGTTTAAACCTAACTCACGCTAACGATGTTTTTAGATTGTTCGGTATAAATAAACCCGACATCCTCATCATTGTACACGTAAAAAGCAGCCATATAGAAACGTCCACAGAGGACGCCGGGAATGTTATCGTCCCGGGTGGCTCAAGCTTGACTGCGAAGTCTGATCAGCTTTGCGGACGAGTTGTGTAAAGCCTCGGTGGGAGGCGTCAAAACCACCATGCACGCCAAAAGCGGGGTCATATCGACATGCTCAAAAAGAGCACCGGGAACTCAGCATCCTGGGTGGCCTTCAATCTTGGTTGTGGAGTCTGATCAGCTTCGCAGTCAAGTTGTGCAAACACCTGAGCAAACCTAACGTCAGCTTGCGAGCAGACCGTGATGCGCTCAGTGGCTTAAGCCTCATACACATCGGACCTGATCAACCCGGTGTGTGTGGTGTGTGTATTTTGTTTTTGAAACATAAAAATTCCACACTAATTTGGAAATGTATCGTTTGAGTCAGTCAAACTACTCGGAGTATCGTTTGTAGTCCAGCGCGTCACCGTAGCGATGCAATCATGTTTGATGCAATTGAAAATGGTATCTGCACTTTGCATCGAACGAAAAACATCGCATTAAAGCAATGCGATGAAGTCATGTTGTTTATCGATTCCTCAACATGAGTTATGACAGAAGTGCCTGATCATGGTTTGCGAGCAATTTAGCTCGCATCGAACTTGGTAGGCGTCGATACTTAAAACTCAAAATCGTAAATCGAATCGTAGATTTAAAGTAAAGTAACCTCATCGAGTTTGGTAGTAACGGTTCAGAAAAATGTAATTGAACATTTAACTCACCGCAAGAGCGTGAGAGCGAAAGCTATATTGATATTTATGGTATTGGTTAAAATTTTTATAAATGAGCAGTAATTCAAAATTGGGCAGTTTTGGAACAAATTAAATGAGGATAGCGAAGCTATCCGAAGTAATTTGGTCTGAAATGCCCAATTTTATACTACTGAGATTAAGTACCTCTTATTTTTACGATACTCTGTCTATTTTTATGGGAAGAAAAGTGCTTCATTTTATAAAGTCGTAAAACAAAAAACATTTGTTAGAGTGATAGCAATTCAGGGTTAAGAGGATGTCAGTGAATTACAAATAACCCTGTATTGCAAGTTAAATAAAAGCTTGTAAAACCCAATGCAAATTTAACTGAAAATACGAAATGATTTGAACGCAACCTTGCTCCAGCACCTACGACTACGAAGGCCGTGAAAGAAATTCTCTTCTATTAATACGTTTAAGAATTAACCGTCTCTGTTGTAGGAGACGGTGGTATTATTAGATTGATGACGTCATATCGAACTGACGTATCGTCTGCAGATAAAATGTGAATCTATTGATATTAGCGTCATTTCCACGGACGGCACGAATGGCGGGTAATTGTTGGGAATGTCTAAAAAAATTACCAATGGTTTTTACATTTTTTTTTGTATATTAAAGTCAATTATAAGAAACTAATTTCAATATTTTGTCATTTAGTTCACTACTTTTTTCAAAATTAATTATTGAATTTAATTTTGGTTGATGACGTCAGATTATAATTGAGGGCTCCCACACAGCCAAATTTCTAAATCTATCTAAATGCGTACGATAAGGCAACCCATTTAATTACTTTTTCGCCATGTCATGTCATGTCCGTCCGTCTGTTCGTCCGCAGCTTAGCTCAGAGACTCTTAGTACTAGAAACTTACGTTATTTTCAAATGATTTCATTTAAAATAATTAACTAGATAAGAAATTATTCAAATAACGCCCAACTCTGCTATTACCGCGCATTGGACTTATCACGGTAAACGAATAATAATTACCTCGACGTTTCGGCAGTGGCCGTGGTCACGTGACGAGACGAGTTAGTGAGTTTAGCGTGGTAATAGTTACTGCTATTTATTCTGCTGCTGTTAGTTGCTGCTGGCAAGCCGTGGTGGCCTAGTGGTTTGACCTACGGTCTCTCAATCAGAGGGTCATGGGTTCGAGTCCGGGCTCGCACCTCTTGAGTTATTCGGAATTTATGTGCGAAATTACATTTGCAACTTCCCATGAGCTTTACGGTGAAGGAAAACGTCGTGAGGAAACCTGCATACACCTGAGAAATTCAATGGTGTGTGTGAAGTTCCCAATCCGCACTGGGCCCGCGTGGGAACTACGGCCCAAGCCCTCTCATCCTGAGAGGTCTGTGCCATGCAGTGGGACGTATATAGGCTGGGATGATAATGATGGGCTACTGCTATAACGTCCTGTGAAGCCCTGGTAGTCTGGGGTACTGACCTGAGCGATTTCCCGGCGGGCTGTTCCAATATGCGCACGTAGGGGCGGTCCAGCGGGCCCGAGGGCGCCGCCGGCGCCGGCGGTGGCCGGTACATCTCCTCTACCACGCCCACGCCGAATGACGGGTCCGCGATCGAGATGGCCTCAACTGTGGGCAAAGGGACAACATTAAATAAAGAAAAACCGGCCAAGTGCGAGTCGGACTCGCGCACCGAGGGTTCCGTACAAATTTATATGTATCTATGAACATCCAGTCTTAGCAGACCCCTGCTCCTAAGCAAAATGTGCGCAGTGTGGGATCATTGTAGATTGGATACTGATACAGACAGACAGGCAAAAAAATTTATGCTTTTCGCAATTTTTCCTTTATCTGTGCTATAAGACCTTGCTTCGTACCAAATTTCAAGATTCTGAGTTCACGGGAAGTACCCTGTAGGTTTTGATTCCCTTGCGAGTGTCGAAAATTTGCGGCATAAATGGCTGTATCTTTTGACTGCGTTGGCTTAGAAGTTTGATTTTTTCACAGCTCCAAGGGGCAGTAGACCTGAGTATTTGATATAAATTTCAGCTTGATACCTCCACGCGTTCCTGAGAAAAAGGGTCGTGACAGACGGACGGACGGACAACAAAGTGATCCTATAAGGGTTCCACTTTTTCTTTTCGAGGTGCGGAACACTAAAAACGAAAACAGGGATAATTTGTCATTAAAAGGCCTTCTACACGGTAGGGACCAACCGCCAACCATCGTGTCCTTGGTCGGGCTGATTTTAAAATGGACAGTGTAGAAATCGGTTGACCCGACCGATATTTGGTTGATGTCAACGGCCTTGGTCGCGAGCGCATTGTCTGTGGTCGGCCCCAACCGTATGGAACGCTGTTGGCCGACGCGAGCGACACGACGGTCGGCGGTTGGTCCCGACCGTGTAGAAGGGGTTTAAATGGTCCCAACTCAGCATAACGGCCTTTAGGCGCAAGCCACACCGAAGAGTCATGGGACTCGTCTCTTTTTTATGACTGCCTCGAACAAAAGTCAAATTTAGGTATAAAAACTTCCCTACTCTTACTGCTCGCACGCGAAATTGAAACTTATCGTGTGATACAAGCGTTCATATTCCGTTGGGCACCGCTCATCCGAAACCAAAGGGCACAGTGTTCCCACTCGCCGATATTTGGTAGGTATTATAAATCAAGAAAGATAAAAGTGTGTATTAATTCAGTAAACTACCTTTAGTAAGTAAGTAAGTTATTTATAAGATCGTTTAGAAATCATTGATTGTTGCAAAAATCACCGAAAAAAAGATGCTTAATTACGCGCGACGCGGCTAGCGTGCGGACTGAAAGCCGAGCGACAACCTACTGCCATACTCCTCCCCGGGAGGAGCGCCGGCCGAACATACCTAAACTGCGGAGTGAAACCCCTCAGCCCCTGCAAAGTTACGTCATTTACGACATCCGCATTCGTTCGAGCCCTGCATAGAAATGTAAAAAACAGAGATGGGCAAAATGTAATCGACTAACGATTAAGATTAACCTGTTAAATCGCGATTAACGATTAAAAATGACGATTGAATAACTTTAGTCGTAAGACTTTCGACTAATTTAGTCACGATTAAATTAATCGTCGATTAATTTACCAGTAACTAAATTTTTAAGCAACTAATTTATTAGATTAATTTTCTCTCGATTTATATTAGGAATAAATAAATTTTATTTGTAAGTCCAACTTTGAAGTTACGTTCACAAATTGCTACATCTTAGGGAATGCATACTTTACATACCTGGGGCTGGCTGGAAGCATATATTCTGTTCGTGCTTATTGCTTGATTTACGTTCAATGGAAGTGAAATAACTAGTTACTGCATTTGCGAATAGAAACAAACCGTCGTTAATTCCATGGAAGATGGGCCGTGCACTGATGTGGGACGCCACTTGCGCCGACACCTTGGCAGCGTCCATCGATATATAAATAAATAAATAAATAAATATCATGGGACAATTCACACCAATTGACCTAGTCCCAAAGTAAGCTTAGCAAAGCTTGTGTTATGGGAACTAAGCATAAACATACTTATATAGATAAATAAATACTTAAATACATAGAAAACATCCATAACTCAGGAACAAATATTCGTGCTCATCACACAAATAAATGCCCTTACCGGGATTTGAACCCAGGACCTCTTGCTTCGTAGGCAGGGTCACTACCAACTAGGCTAAAGCGGTCATTATGTACTAACGTACTAGATATCGCGATCCGAACACTCATTCTGTTACACTGCTTTGACCCGTTGAAGGTGCAACGGACTTCAGTGCGACTTTGACATTCATGAGCGGCGAACGTACAAATTTTTGATTGAGACTCCGAATGTAAGCGCGAACCTGAACGTAAGTAACAATTCACTACTCAAGTAAGTAAAATTACATGTTGTTCAAGCGACTAAGCGGCTAATAATATTGTAATACCACAATAAAAACATTATTTTAAATAAAACGTCACGCCATCCTACAATCATAGACTAAAACATGCAGACGTTCCCATTCAAAATTAGTTGTAGGTAAAAAATTGTGACTGACTGAACTTGAATGACAATTTGTTTAATTGCTTTATACCCAGTTTGATATTTTTGAATATTTATTTTATGTTCTTTCTTTTTAGTCTAAATAATATCAAAAAATTTATGTCGTCGTAAAATATGACGTCGTGCGTTTTTCGATACTGCAAAATCACGGCAAAAAATGTCAGCGAATCATCAGGTGTCAGTTTTCATAGGTAAGTTGAGTTTCATAGGTACACTTGGAAAACTTTTTTTCTCCTAGTAGGATCGAAAGAGCTCGTGATTCTGAGCAGAAATCACATAAAACTTTCCGAATTTAAAAAAAGTCAAAAGGTACAACAAAAAATAAAATTGCCCAGGTAAAATAGCTGTGTCACTTCTGCGGTGTATAATCTATATCGCGATGACGTCTTGTGACAATCCGGTATTTGAACATATTGTTGACATGAAAAGTCTTGTCTATCGGTAGAATATATGTCAATGGCAGCGTCCTACCTCCCAACGACGAGCATACGTGCCGGTGCAGCGGCGGATACCCGAGAACGGCTCAAGGCCATTAAATAAATACGAGTGTCTCGGCGCCCAGTACGAGTTCGTCGCATTCGGTGTCGAGACATTCGGTTCGTGGGGCAGGCAAGGGCGCACGAGGGCTCCACGGAGCTCTAAACCAAGCGCCTGAGAGAGGCAACAGGTGACCCTCGCGCAGGCAGCTTTCTCGCACAAAGACTTGCTATAGCAATTCGACGTGGGAATGCTGCTTTTAGATAATTTTTAGTTTTAATTTTTGTTTAGCTATTTTAAGTTAGTTTTATTTATGTTAATTTTAAACTTAGTCCCTGGTTTTATACCTACTTTTATTGTTAAATAAAGTAAACAACTGATAAGACAGGTAAGTAAGGTTCTCTCGCCCTTTCATACATCTTTCTCTTTCTAACTTTCTTCTTTCTACCTGTGCATCACCGTAAACCCTTTTCCGGGAAACCAGAAACCCTTGTTACGGTAACAAGTTAAATATCACACAGCATTCATACAGGGTGGCCAACTTGGAGGTATAAAACTTTTTTGCCGCCTTTTTGTTTTGGCGGCAAATATGACAGTTGTTGCATGAAAGTTTTACGACTGAACAAAGCGTTTTAATTATTAAAACGTTCTAGGTACTCAAGCCAATCAATCATGTATTGCGGAAACTAAGAAAATTTATTGATCAGTGACATTGACTGGCCCCCAAGATCGCTTGATTTAACAGCTCCTGACTTTTTTCTGTGGGGCTATCTAAAGGGACGTGTCTATGCTAACAGGCCAATGAACCTTCAGCAATTAAAACAAAATATTCGAGACAGTCACTTGTGTGAAAATATGATGAAAAACGCGATGAAAAGGGTTCACATCTGCCGTGCTGCCAGAGGTGGACATTTGTCTGACATTATTTTCCATGTTTAATTGCTGATTGTGATCTCTTTTAATTTCCTTTACACACGGAGTGACGCGGCATCATGGCGTTCAGCCATTAAAAAAAAACTATCAGCAATATTTGCTTTTTGGTTAATTATGACATTCTGCCAGTTACCTATCAAAATTTAGAATTATTTTTTTCCGAATATTTAAAATCCCGAATGCTTCATTTATCCGAATGCATTTTTTTCTGAAACTGTAAATATTTCAGGATTTTTATAAAACAACCCTAACCTAACCTAAAGGGTTCTACACGATGGTCCTGAAATAAATCCTGAAATATTTACAGTTTCAGACAAAAATGCTTTCGGACAAATGAAGTTTTCGGGATTCTAAACACACGGAAATAAAATTTCGGAATTAAAATTTCCCCAATCCCCATTCTGCCACTACACTTATTTAAGATGATGATGATGATGGTGATGGTGATGATGATGGTGATGTGATGATGGTGATGATGATGATAGTGACGATGATGAGGATGATGATGATGGTGATGATGGTGACAATGATGATGGTGGTGGTGATGATGGTGGTGATGATGATGGTGATGATGATGGTGATGCTGATTCAAATGCAATTTTGCACATAAATTCCGAAACTCAGAAGTGGGTTTGATTGAATCCACAACCCTCTGCTTGAGAGGCCATAGGTCAAACCACTAGGCCACCAAAAAAAATCAGCTCAAGATTTGGTGGTAAAAACATTAGCCCGAACAGCTTACAAAAAAAGTTTAGACAGAGTATTTTGGCGGGAATAGAAAAAAAACAATACTTATACAATTTATACCTAAAACGAGTGGTTTTTTATCAAAATAAGTGTTAGATATTGTTGCCGATATGAATAATATGTACTACCTATTCTTTGGATTTGGGAGACAGTTCGACATCCGCTCCGCTTCCGCTCTTAGATCTGGCGGTGTGCAATCTATCTCCATGTCACTTGATGATGAATTCATATTGGCAACAATACCTAACACTTATTTTAATTAAAAACCACTAGTTTTAGGTATAAATCGTATAAGTATTGTTTTTTTTTGTTAAGTATTATAAGTAAATAAATAAATAATAAATAAATATTAGGGGGCAATCTTACACAAATCGACCTGGTCCCAAACTAAGCAAAGCGTGTACTATGGGTACTAGACGACGATAAACATACTTATATACAGGGTTACTTGTAATTCACTGACATTCTCTTAACCCTGAATTCCTATCACTAAAACAAATGTTTTTTGTTTTACGACTTTTTAAAATGAAGCACTTTTTTTCCCATACAAATACACAGAGTATCATAAAAATAAGAGGTAATCTCAAATTTTCAAAACGTTATTACACCAAAAATATTAAGTTATGACAAAAGCCGTAAAACAAAAAAACATTTGTTTAAGTGGTAGGAGTTTAGGGTTAAAAGGATGCTAGTGAATTACAAATAACCCTGTAGATAAATAAATACTTAAATACATAGAAAACATCCATAACTCAGGAACAAATATTCGTGCTCATCACACAAATAAATGCCCTTACCGGGATTCGAACCCAGGACCTCTTGCTTCGTAGGCAGGGTCACTACCAACTAGGCTAAAGCGGTCGTTAAAGTTGAACTATTGTATTATTTCCTTGGATTTATTTGAGAAAAACACTATACAAGCCTCGGCCCCGACCAGGGATTGCCGGCCTCGTATCTCTAGATGGACTCGTTAATACTCGGCCTAAATCCCTTATTTCGCGGCCGCTGCAGTAATCTACTACATATATGTATTATATTTCATAGATTAAAATTACAAAACTCAAGTGTATACCTGTTATTTGGCCACCCTGTATAGAACGATTTTCCAAGTGAACAACACATTACAAGACAATATATTTTGAAACGTGCGTGTTCCAATTTTTAATCGAGATTTAATCGTGAAATTTAGTCGATTAAAATGAGGATTGATCAACCGTTATTCGAATACTCCGTCAATTAATTTAATGGGGATGTTGACACCACCAATCAACTGACGTTCTTTTTATGAGCTGTCAAAACACAATCTCCCGTAGAGTTTGAATGACAATAGCGACATACTAGGGGCGTTCAATAAAAAGTGAGAATGAGTATGTTATAAAAAACTTTTACTAAATGTCATTTTATTTTTCGACATAGTCACCTTTTAGCATAATACACTTAGTATATCTTTTTTCTAAACTGAAAATTCCATTTTTAAAAAAGGTCTCATCTTGAGTACTTAAAATATCTTGTACTGCAGCGACTACCGCGTCGTCGTCTTCAAATTTCTGGCCTCTCAGGTATTGTTTCAATCTCGGAAATAGGTAGAAATCACTGGGAGCGATATATGGTGAATACGGAGGATGCTTAAGGATATCGAACCCAGCATCACGAATTGCAGCCATTGCAACGGCGGACTTGTGTGCCGGGGCATTGTCCTGGTGGAACAGCACAACTTTCGAGAGTTTACCTCGCCGTTTTTCGCGGATCTCATTGCGCAATGTTGCTATTTGTTTGGCGTATAATGTGCCCGTAATAGTGGCTCCATGCTCGAGATACTCAATCATTAAATACCCCTTTACCATCCCAAAAAACAGAGCCCATGACCTTACCGGCAGATGGGCTCACCTTGAATTTCTTCGGAGTTGGAGATGATGGCCTTTTCCATGTCATAGACTGCAGTTTCGTTTCTGGGTCGTAATGATGGAGCCATGTTTCGTCCATTGTTATAAATCGCGCCAAAAAAAGTTCCCGGTCTTGCTGCATCAGGTTCAAAGCTTCTTGACAAATCTCTAGTCTAGTTTGTTTTTGCGTGTCAGTAAGCATTCTTGGTACCCAACGCGCAGATACCTTTTTCATACCCAAGCGTTCATGTAAAATATTATGCACGCTCCCCGTTGAAATCTTTACATTTTCAGCAATAAAACGAACCGTGACACGACGATCCGCCAAAACTGAGTTTTCGACTTTTTTCACAATTTCTGCAGTTACTGCTGTAGTAGGGCGTCCGGAGCGGAGGTCGTCCATTGTCGATGTTCTTTCACGTCTAAATTCGGCGCACCAACGTGCGACTGTCGAATACGGAGGAGCATTAGACCCTAAAGTGTCCCGCAAATCCAAATTGACTTGGTCCGTAGAAAAATTTTTCAAACACAAGTATTTGATAACGGCGCGCAGTTCAATTTTCTCCATTTTCGCTAACGTACTCAATAGCATTGCAAAGAAATTACCGTATATTTTTTTTAAACAAAAGACAGTTAGTTTTTTTTTTCATAGCAATCAGCTAGATAGATTAGCTTTACCGGCCAGTATTTAATTTCCTAATATTAAAAGAATTTGCATCTCATTCTCACTTTATATTGAACGCCCCTCGTATGACGTCATTGTTCGCAATGCTCAATCAACTAACTATTTATTTGTTTTAAAGCAACAAAAAATCTAATTTTGCATTTAATCGAAAATTAATCTGACTTTCAGGGCTGAAATAAAGCGTTTTTTTACTGGAGTCGTGTCTTCAAATTCTTTTTTAATGGTGTCAACATCCCTATTGTGACGATAGATTGTTCAATCGATTGATTACTTGATTAAAAAATTAATCGATTAATGCCCATCTCTGATGTAGAGCAAGTGTAACATGTTTTTTTTTAATGTCTTCATGCCATAATGTCGTTCGCCCAAGCATTTTACAACGAAAACATTTACCAGTTCTCAGGAAACAACTCAACAGGAAAAATTGTTCCTGCAATTAAAAACCAGGCAGGCGTAGCCGCTCCAAAAATTAAATAAATCCAATACTCACTTCTAGGGTCGACGCGGAAGTAATACACCATCGCGAACTCGGCCAACTATTTCACATAAGAATACTTGACAATAATCAGTTTTATTTTACACTATCACAAATGGTTTTTCCCGTTGCTTGCGCTCCAAGCAAAACACAGACGTGTACTCGGTGTACTATCAAACCCACTATGGATATATTATTTATTACTAAGAGAGCAAACAGTGGCGACATCTATCAACGTTTACTAAGTCCCGCCATTGTTCATTGCATCCCGTTCTAACAGGCACATGTTCCACGCGCGCAATCGAGACGCGCGACCAATTGTCATCATGACAGTGCTGTCACAAACACACCGTAAAGCAAACACCCGTCACAGCTACGTAGACGTTTAAAGAATGAAACGTTTAATTATTACACGGCGGTTGCTTGGGCCAAAACGTGGGGTTTTCCGTAAAGTTGAATGGGTAAATTGTGATTGTATCGAACAAAATCGTGTTATTATATTGCCGTACTATGACGAAATCATTTGTATATGTTAGCTTTGACGACGTAGAAACAAGGCGTGTCTAAGATTATGATATCAAATAAATGGATGGAGTAACAATACTAGTTTTTAGTCACTGATATATGTGCATACATATATGTAAATAAATAAATAAATAAATACTAGGGGACAATCTTACACAAATCGACCTAGTCCCAAACTAAGCAAAGCTTGCACTATGGGTACTAGACGACGACAAACATACTTATATAAATAAATAAATACTTAAATACATAGAAAACATCCATAACTCAGGAACAAATATTCGTGCTCATCACACAAATAAATGCCCTTACCGGGATTTGAACCCAGGACCTCTTGCTTCGTAGGCAGGGTCACTACCAACTAGGCTAAAGCGGTCGTTAAACGTTAAGCGGTCGGTATTTATGATTATCTTAAAACTATACCTACCATACTTCTTTGGTATGCGCTGCACGTCTCTAAAGGATGTCCCAAAATAATAAAGTCACATAAGAAATCATTTACTGTATTAGATATATGTATTCGAAAATTATCGTTTAATCAACTGAAACAATTACTTTACTCACCCGCGACCTTAAGATAGTTACGTTTCTGTATGAAATGCGTGTTATGCAGTTCCCCCACCTCCACACTGTACGAACACACACAAATCAAACAAACCCCAGGGTGAATATTCGAGCGTTTTGACCGCGCGGTTAAACGTAATTACCATTCGACGATTATTACCACAAGCGAAGGACGAATCGCGCGAAATATCATCAAACTAGATTCAGCATCAATACTGTCTTAAGTTTTCATAAAAAGTTAACCCTAAGCATCATCCATTTTAATAATTTCTGCTCAAATGGTAATGACAAAAAGAACGCCGTAAAAACGCTGAATATTTACCCCCCACTATTACCACCACCAAACTACACTGACACGTTTCGAACTCAACCAGTACGCTTATAGTATAAGTTTTACTTCAGCAAAATACTTCTCGATCGCGTTTACGTAAAAAAAAACAATTACTAGGGAAACATGGACAGCGCCTCCGCACGCGCGCGTCTATGTTTCCATAGAATTGATTTTTTTACGTAAACGCGATCGAGAACTATTTCGTGAAGTAAAAACTTATACTAAGCATACTGTACCTCTACCATGAGTTACACTAGTACCTCTACCATGAGTTACACTAGTTTACAGTGACCGTACTCGCTAGCGACGGCGTAAATGATTTGTATGGAGAATTGAACAGCGCCTCTAGCGGTCACTTACGGAAGTACAATTCTCCATACAAATCATTTACGCCGTCGCTAGCGAGTACGGTCACTGTAAACTAGTGTAAACTCATGGTAGTGGTACCGTTTACGTGGCCGTACTCGCTAGCGACGGCGTTAATTATTTGTATGGAGAATTGTGAAGCGCCTCTAGCGGTCACTTACGGAAGTACTGAGCTCAACTTCAGAGTAGGTAGCACTGTACGCTATGCTACCAAATGTTAGACTCTAACTAAGTACTCTAATAAGAGCTCATTCCCACTGTCGTGTGTCGGTCCGTTTTTAGGGTTCCGTAGTCAACTAGGAACCCTTATAGTTTAGCCATGTCTGTCCGTCTGTCTGTCTGTCTGTCTGTCTGTCTGTCCGCGGCTAAGCTCAGAGACTGTTAGTACTAGAAAGCTGTAATTTGGCATCAATATATATATCAGTCACGCCGACAAAGTGATAGAATAAAAAAAAGTAAAACAAATTTTTTTAGGGTACCTCCCATAGACGTAAAGTGGGGTGATTTTTTTTTTCTCGGCTAACCCTATAGTGTGGGGTATCGTTGGATAGGTCTTTTAAAATCATTGCGGGGTTGCTAACATGATTTTTCTATTCAGTGATCTGTTTGCGAAATATTCAACTTTAAAGTGAAAATTTTCATTAAAATCGGCCGTCCCTCCCCTCTAAAATCTAAACTGTTGGGTGGAAAAATTTGAAAAAATTCAGAAGGGTAGTAAATATATCAAATTTACTAGGAAAATTATAGCGGCTAAAATTGCTTGGAAATTATTTGTAGTTTAAGAGTAACGTTCCGACAACCTTAACGGCACTTTCACACGGGCAACGTTCCGTTTTTTGCGGGTTCGGTTTTTTGCAGGATCCCGTTTAGTAGCATACGTGCTACTGTGGTAACATTCACACGAGCATTCGGTTTGCAGGTTCGTGGGAACCTTTCTTCTCCCAAGGGTTATCAGTCAAAAATCGCATGGCTCGCCTTAGGGCCTCCATAGACGGACTGCGGAGCAGTCAGTGCTAAGCGGTCGCTGTTGGGTGATCTGCAGTTTCAATACGAAATTGTATAGCATTCGGGTTGAAGTCGACTCCAACCGCAACAAGACTGCTCTCGTGCCGATGGTCACGAAGTCACGACTGCTCTAAGCAGTCCGTCTAAGGAGGCCCTTGATTATACTCGGTCGAAATTATTCAAGTGAACATTTTTATACGTTGTAATTTTTCCTTTAAGTCTACAGTAGCATAAATCCTGTATAATGCATTGTACTTACACACATCACTTATATTCAGGTTGGCGCGAGTTTCGCCGTCATTCTGCGTTACACCGAGTTGCAGTACGTCTGTGGATGAAATATACAACGTTAGTACTTCGAAAGGGTGCTTAATTTTATAATATCGTTTATCGAAATACGATTTGTGAAAAATTACGGTTTCAGCAGATTGTATTAGGGCATTTGCCCTAAGAAAACAATAACTCTAGTATTTAGTAATTAGAGAATATTTAATACACTCGCGATCAAAGATTTATCTAGCAATTGCCATACGAAATCCACAGGAGAATCGTATTTCGACAGGTCGTATAAAGGACGTCAGTTGGTTGGTGGTATCCTCATCCCTATCATGGAACACATTAGTACAACCAACACAGCACATCCAACACAAATTTACTTTTAATATGTTCCGAGAGCTGGTGCTACTCGAAGACGCAAGCCACACAGTAGAGACGTGGGACAGCGGTCGCGGGCGTACCCATAGTAAATGTATAGAAGCGTCGAGATCCAAAGCACACAAGGGACGGGGCGGAGACGCGGCCTGCGAACAAAGGACGCGGACTGCGACGCGCCCCCGAGCCCCCGGCCCACGTCTCTTTTGTGTGGCTTGCGCCTAAAAAATGTCTACAAAGATGTCTACGAAGACATTTTACAGTAGATATTTGAGGCAGAGTAAAAATAAAAACATGTACTACAATGCTAGACACAGCTGTATATAAAACACAGACCCGCAGGCTTATTGTCTAACGCGCTGACGCATGCTTTCGTAATCACTATTTCTTTCTGTCAAACGGTATTTAGACGGTGACAGAAAGTGATGGTGAAAGGGAAGGCAAGCGTTCACGCGTTAGGCCGATAGGTGAAAAGTTAAAAATTCAACAACAACGACCAATTTGAATGTGATGACTCACCAGCTCATCACTCATCAGTGATGAGTTTGCAGATGTATGTATAGATGATGATTGAAAGTTCGTCACCTTAAAGTTGACATTTGCTTGCACCAAGGCAATTGTCAGTCCTGTCAACATTGCATTTCAAACAAAATAGAATATCGCATTGACGTTTCCCGTTTTTCAAAAGGTACTCTACTAGGCGTCTATGCCGATGCCTTGTTAAAGGAATAATAACTTAAATAACTGACAAAGGTTTTCGTACCCCTACCCGTACGTCTGTCAGTGAGAACATTAGTATAATTTAGTCGTAAGTATCTAGAACCTATAATATATTGTTAATTTTTGTTAAAGTTAGTTTACTTAAAGTTTATCTAGTCTGTTATCATATGTACATGTGAACTTGTTTAGTAAACAAGGAAACTCGTTAGCCTTTTAGATTAATATCTGTAATGTAGCTCGTTGTCGTTTTCATTAAATGTATAATAAATAAAGTTAAGACTCAATACCCTTCAGCCGGATCTGTTTTTGTGTCTAGATATCAATCACAAAGGAATTGTTGCACTGTTTTCACGCTGCGTCAAATACCTGCTCCAAAATGTCAACCAGCTCTCGGACTATTAGTGCCTACAGTACGAGCGCCATTTCCTCGCTTGTTGCTCAAAGCTTTTCTTTAGTCTACTACAGCAAAACCTACCACACCAATCGATCGACGTCGAGCATAGCATTAGCATCGATCGGCTGTTGACAATTGGGAATGTCTAAAAAAAATTAACAGTGGTTTTTATATTTTTTTTGTATAGAAATGACAATTATTAGAAACTAATTTCAATATTTTCTTTTAGTGCTCTACTTTTTTCAAAGTTAATTATTAAAACTATTTTGGTTGATGACGTCAGATTATAATTGAGGGCTTCCACACTGTTAAATTTCTAAATCTATCTAAATGCGTACGACAAGGCAACCCCTTTAATTATTTTTTGCGTAGTGGTACACTGTAACTAGTGTCACTTTACTGGCACTGTCAAAGTGCTAGATTTCAGACAGCGGGTCCAAATCAAACTCCGTAATCCACGCGTAAATTGTGAAGAATTCTAACCACACAGAATAAAGTACGACTTGGTCTGGTCTTGGTCTTGGTGGTGGTCTTGGTCTGGCAAGGTCATTGCTTATTTGTTATATAATAAATTCATTACATAATATTACAATTAAATAATTACAGAAAACGAGTTAAAAAGCATTTATCTCGAAATGGTTTTCGATTTATACTTTGCAAGAAATAGACATCCCCAATTAGTTTATCGACCGATATCCGCTGATCAGCAAAACCTACCTCGATCGATGATAGATCGATAGGTGTGGTATGGAAACAATCTAACGAAAAAGGACACATGGAAAGAAAAAATAACCGCATTAATAGCAGATGAGGTAAAAAACCTGACGACATCGTTTTCTGAACGAAATAGACACGCGAACATATATTAGTTTTAAGGTTTTGTACATAAATGGAATTGCAATTACGATCAAAATAACACACGCTACATGCAATAAATAGTGTTAATGAACTATTACTAACTATAAACATGAAACATAGTAAACATTAATTAGTTATGTCATAGATAAGATTGACCAGTTAATTTAGCCAGGGTGACGTCAGAGAAGTTATTTAAAACTGTTTGAATAAGTGCGCTAATAACAGCTAATATCTATGAAAGTTGTTTGGGCTACGACTCGTCTAATACAAGTTTACAGACTCGGGACCCACTTCTAGGAAATTAAACCGTTACCAATATGACTAAAGGATCCCCCCACAAAAACATTTCATGTTAAATGTTGCCAAGACGAGACCATGTAGCTCACACTGTCAAAAAGTAATCAGACAGATCACTTGTAGAGCCAAGTTTCTAACCCTACGTGCCCAGCTCTAAATCTATAAGCCCTAATTTTACACTAATTAATCTCGTAGGCGTGCAAACCGTGGACTAAACTGGCGAGTCGGCCGCACGGAAAGAGTTTAAAAGATTGAATAGATTTTTAAGTTCAAGGCTATATGCCGAATTGCAAAAGGTTCGTGCGGCCGACTCGCCAGTTTAGTCCACGGTTTGCACGGCTACGAGATTAATTGGTGTAAAATTAAAGCTTATAGATTTAGAGCTGGGCACGTAGGGTTAGAAACATGGCTCTACAAGAGATCTGATTATTTTTTGACAGTGCGAGCTACATGGTCTCGTCTTGGCAACATTTAACATGAAATATTTTTGTGGGATTTAATTTATTTTTGGTAGGGGATGATTTACTAAAAATCCTGAAATACATATCTTATTATTTATAACAAGGACCCTCCATATCAATTTTCAGACCTCTAGCATCAAAATTTGCGGAAGTCTCATACAAGCTTTTACCCCCTAGTTTACGGGGGTTGGGGGGGTAAAAGTTTCAAGTTTTAAGATTTTTTCGTTGTTTGTATACTATTACTAGCTTACATACCAAATTTCAGCTTTCTAGGACTTCAGGAAGTACCTTAAGAATTTTGATGATCAGTGATCAGTGACGACATCGGGTGTTTTTAGACATTGTTAAAATCTAAAGTATAATAGCTACGACATTCAAACTTTGTATGTTTCATGTTTGTACTAGTGTCATTATATCTTGAAATTTTCAACTATTTGACATCATCCAAAGCAAAGTTATAAGAGTTCAAAAAAACGACGAAACGTTTCGAGAAAAGGTAGGTAGTGCCCTTGCGCGCCGCTTGGCTCGTCTTGGCGGGGGCTCTCCCGTGCCCCCAGATAGCGTTCAATACTATAATACACCGTGAAATTTTATTGGTTGTTTTCCCGAAACGAGGTGATTTAGTATCGATTGTACAATCGATTTATAATTACTATTTTGACTAGAGTCAAAAATCCAATTGTGAAAAACGAAAGTCTAAAATTACCGCAAACCAATAGTAACGCTTCAGTTGGTACAAGTAGCGTACGATCGTACGATAGGTTAGGTACTAGTTAGGTACCAACGAAGCGTTACTATTGGTTTGCGGTCATTTTCGACTTTCGTTTTTCACAATTGGATTTTGACTAGAGTCAAAATAGTAATTATAAATCGATTGTACAATCGATACTAAATCACCTCGTTTCGGGAAAACAACCACTAAAATTTCACGGTGTATAAATTTAGGGTATCAAATTACAGAGCTTAGTAGAGTCAGACCAAGATAAGTCTTCAACAATTATGATAGCACACGCAGTGTAAGTATTATATTATACGTCAAACTTGTATCAAATTATGACGTAAGTATAAATATCACATAGACTTCGTATGGTATCAAAATCGTTGCAGACTTATCTTGGTCTCACACTAGGGGCGGCAAAAATTTAATAGCCTACTGGCGGCAAAAGTGTAAATCCGCTACTGGTCCGCGGGCTCAGGTGACCACTATATAGTCCGTGAACTACCATACGAATTCCTTCGGGGTTAACTGAGCCCAGGGACCACCACTTAGCCAGCTCAGTTGACCACTATCTGTAGCTTTATCACTATCATGTGCGTCACGTGAACTGTATTTTCACGGACGGATCGGACGTAGGCCCAAAACCGCTCTTAGCCGGGCCGTGAGGCCTTTACCAAAAGAATAAGTTATTCAAGTCACGATCACGTAGACGCCGAGTAAATAAAACTCACATCTACGCCACGGTTGTGAACAAACAATGACGTTGATAATTGCGTGTTTCCCTTTATCGTTTACCTACTGCGTCAGATATAAGACTGGACAATGAGTAGGGGTGTCAATTTGGTGTGCATATTGGCGATTGCATAGATACCGACTGAGATGCGATAAATCAAACAATTAGGAGGAAAGAAGAACTAATATAAGTAATCCTAGTTGGCAAACGAAAGTATATCTATCAAAAACAATAAAAAACCGGCCAAGAGCGTGTCGGACAAGCACAAGGTAGGGTTCCGTAGCCATTACAAAAAAATCAAGTAATATTTTTCTAAGGATTTCGTATGTGTACGGAATCATCCAAGTTTAGGTATGTTTTATACCTTAGGCTACTATTTACTCTTAAACTACAAATAATTTCCAAGCAATCTTAGCCGCTATAATTTTCCTAGTAAATTTGATATATTTACTACCATTCTGAATTTTTACAAATTTTTCCACCTAACAGTTTAGATTTTAGAGGGGGGGGGGACGCTCGATTTTAATGAAAATTTTCACTTTAAAGTTGAATATTTCGCAAACAGATCACTGAATAGAAAAATCATGTTAGCAACCCCGCAATGGTTTTAAAAGACCTATCCAACGATACCCCACACTATAGGTTTAGTTGAGAAAAAAAAAATCACCCCCCTTTACGTCTATGGGAGGTACCCTAAAAAAAAATATTTTTTTGTTTTTATTTTACCACTTTGTTGGCGTGACTGATATGTATATTCATGCCAAATTACAGCTTTCTAGTACTAACGATCTCTGAGCTTAGCCGTGGACAGACAGACAGACAGACGGACAGACATGGCGAAACTATAAGGGTTCCTAGTTGACTACGGAACCCTAAAAAACAATAACAAAGTTTACCTGTAATGTGAAGTTGTATAGGTATGCGAACAGTAGGTAAATCAGTGTCAGTTATTATAATTAAATTTACTATACCTTGCTACTCTGCTACCACACGTGCAAGACAGCTAAAGTCTGTGTGACACATATAACCTGTCTTCATTCATGCAAACCCTTTCCATATTACTTAACATGTCATAGACCACCACCACACTACGCCACACTACACTACGCTACAACCGTTCCTTAATTTAACCCTACAAATAATGTACCAATTAAACACGCACAATCAGACAAAGCAATTAGCATTGGCTGTCATGATCACCTGGAGTGTTAAAAGCCTCAGCAAAAGTTGACTAATGAACTCGCATTTTTCAGTAACTAAAGATACAATTCCAAGGCGGGCTGCAGACCGCAAACTGCAAACGCAGACTACAAGCGACACCACCGGTTTGTATGAATTGCTATTAAAGCTATTCTGAGCGCGGTAACACTGCGGCCTGCAGCCGCTGCAGTCTGAAACAAGTACCTTGAAACAGATGTCTCCGCAAGGATGGTCACATACACTAAGCAAATGTTTTTATTTTTCTTAATAAACAAAAAGGCGTTATTTTCCCAAGCCTAGCGTTAATGACGCGCTGATTCGATGACATCTCATTACGTATGCCGCCGCCGCCTCCGCCGTGACGGTCTAAACGATTGTTGAAAGCCGACGACCCATGTACCCATTGCTAAAAAAACCAAGCAATGGTTGTATAAACTGTGCAATGTGTATACGAGTACATGATGTACTTTTTTTTGATGGTAGTTTCACAACTAGGATTATTTCCGATTTGGTTGATAGTTGATACATGATCACAATGAGAAGTAGCATAAAGTGAGAATGATTTTGAAATCAGAAATGCTTGAATACAGTTTAACAGGTTTGACGCATCATATCGAGTACATATTCAACCAATTAGATTTCTAAGCTACCACGGAACCTTGTCGTAATGACATTTACGTCACTCAATAGGCATTTTTATAGAAAAGTAAAATTTGTTACTACGATAAAGTTCTATGGTGACCTAGGAATCAAATTGGTTGACTGTACATAACGTAAGCAAAGAATAGGTCATGTCTTGTTCTATAATATAATAATGTGACTGCGTCCCGTTCATTTGCCGGCGTTTGCCAAGCATGTGAACCCAACATCAGTCTAGATGCGTAAGTTGGCAATGAGCGGAAAAAAAAAAATAGAATTGGCAATTATTTTGCTGTAAATAATGCACATGATTCGTCATCACTACGTTAACGGCGTCACTCACATGCGCGCAATCACTTATACGTACACTACGTATGCATGCACGAATGTACAAATAATAATATACAAATTCATTTAAAAACTCAATATCATACCTACTGGTCGCACGAAAAGGAAAGATAGTGACAGTGACATAGCACTAAAGGTACGGCATGTAGAGGCTAAAGTAGAAGTATCTGATACGGGAGAACAGTTGCATAAGTGTCCAGCTTTCGGTAAATAACAGTTCCAGTCAGAGTGGCGAAGAGTGAGAAAAGCAAGTGTGTCTGAATAGAACGTAGCAGTTGCGTAGTCTGGTATTTTTGGCGCTTCCTTTAAAATTTACCCACTTACTACGGTAGCGCCGCCTATTTAACGCTTTTTGACGGACACTATTGCATACACAGAGATTGTTCTCCTTTAGCCTTTACCCTCCGTAACTAAGGGGTTTCATCTACTTTATGACTGTAGTGCACCGAGCCATCCTCGTATCGAGCCGAGGCCTTTACCAGCCTACGGTTCAACTTTAATTGTACGCCTTAACAAGTCAATTTGACAATAAGCCATTGTTTTTTTCTGGTGTGACTGTCAAAATAATCGCAAGTAAAGCATTAACTCTAAAGTAAAGTAAAGGGTATCCTATTATCTCGCCTCATTCGTTTTTCGTTTAGTTCTTATTTTGTCTCATTCTGTATTCGTCACTTCGCCTTGTTCGTTTATCTCATTTGGTCAAATTCTGTAACTTGTCTCTCTTAATAAGTCTTATTCGTTTTTCGTCACGGTCTTCCTTGGACTCATTCGACGCGCGTTCTTCCCTTTCGTTTTTTGTCTCCTTTACTTACAAACATTTATTTACCAGCACCGAACGTATCGAAATAATTTTGGCGAATAAGTGAATGAGACAAGAAACGAAAGGGAAGAACTACGAATGAGTCCAACGGAGACCGTGACGAAAAACGAGTAAGACGTGTTAAGAGATAGACAAGTTGCAGAATTTGACCAAAAAAGATAGTGACGGATAGCGAACAAGACGAAGACGAATACAGAATGAGACGAAATAAGAATTAAACGAAAAACGAATGAGGCGAGATAATAGGATACCAAGTAAAGGAAACAAACAAAAAACAAAAACAAATATTAGGGGACAATCTAACACAAATCGATCTAGTCCCAAACTAAGCAAAGCTTGTACTATGGGTACTAGACGACGATAAACATACTTTTATAGATAAATAAATACTTAAATACATAGAAAACATCCATAACTCAGGAACAAATATTCGTGCTCATCACACAAATAAATGCCCTTACCGGGATTCGAACCCAGGACCTCTTGCTTCGTAGGCAGGGTCACTACCAACTAGGCTAAGGCGGTAAGGACATCTGTAACATTCGTTTTTAATAATTTAGGTACATATTTAATTAATTGTAGTGTTCAAACACAATGTATATTGTTTCTGAAAATAAATGATGATGATGATGATGACTAAGTAAACTAAACATACGTACAGTCGTACAGTAGCGGTTTTAGCAAACAAACACCTTTTTTTGAGAGGTCCATAACCTCTACCTATAAGAGCGCGCGCAGACAGAGAGCGGTCTGGAGTTCCGCGTTCCGCGTTCAGAGTTCTGTGTTTTGACCGCTCGAGAGTTCCGACCGCCTGCTGTGTGCGTTATCGTAAGAGACTCGGTACATTCGAAAGAACGCAGAACTCTGAGCTCGGAACTCAAAACTCCAGACCGCTCTCTGTCTGCGCGCGCTCTCAGACTAATCTAATACTATATTGAGGTTACTAAAGAACTTCGGAGCTTACCCGAACACATCGCGAAAACTAGCGTTTTGTGCAAAAAAATAACAATGGCCATGTTGAACTAAAAAAGTTTTTTGACAATGCAAACGGCTGGATTTCTCAGTAAGTGTAGTTTTTGCCGTATTTTGCGCTATCCTTATTTGTACATTCTTTTAGGCGGCCCCTAGACCTACAATAACATTGTACAATACTTTTTATTGTACAATAAGATTGAAAGGCGCTCTGAATCCAAACGAGCAATTGTATTGCTCAATAATACGAACTGCACAATGTTTTCGTGTTCAGTCGGATACTAAAATATTGCACAATACTGACCCTACACGATGCAATAGAAAAATATGGCGCAATAAAAATTAAACTAGCTCAAACTTTCGGTCAATCATTGCGCAATCTTCAATATTAAATTAACCCTAAACGGTCAATAATATTGCGCAATATAATTGATCGTTTAGGGGCCGCCTTAGAGAACAGATCGTGACCAAAAAAACTATACTAAACTCGAGACAAATGCAACAGGTCATGTTAATAGTTGTTGTCGTATAGTCGACCAAGAAACTCCTTTACCACCCTAAAGTTCAATGTCAGTTGTATGACTTAAGACATCAAAGGCTATTTTCACTTACAAGTCAATGTGACAATCAGCCTTATTGTTTTAAACATGAAACTACCGTGAGACTCACTCATAGTGAAAATAAACGGATCACTCACGTCTTAAAACGAGACCGAGAGGAAGGGCTACGGATTAGCCCGAAACATGTCGAGTTAAACTCGTTTTAAGACGTGAGTGATCCGTTTATTTTCACTATCAGCCTTATTGTTTTTATTCTGATGTAGGAACTGTCACAAAAAATGGTAAAGCACTTACTTGGTCGACTATACGTAGAGTCAAAGTCATAGCTATCGTTATTCTCTAAACAAAGTAAACAAACCTCGATTGCTGACTTAGCGCTGGACTCTAATGACAATCGTAACCTGGCCCGTTCGATAGCAGATATTATACGGAGGCAGGTGTCTTGTCGTTAAGGGCCGGCGCTCACTGACGGCATGGCACGGCATGGCACGGCAGGTTACATACGAATTTTACCGCAGCATCCCTCGGCACGTCGCGGCATCGTGGTATCGAAATAATGAAACATGAATTCTAAACTCATTGAAATAAGATTCAAAATAACTTGATAGTAATAAAATCCTTTGCCGTGCCATGCCGTCAGTGAGCGCCGGCCCTAATCCGTCAGTGTAATACCTGCGATCCAACGAGTCAAGTCACTCTAGTCGGCCCATAGCAACGATGGATACGCGGACGAAGTTTTCTCGCTTCTGATTGGTCGGTATCGCGGTTTTGCAATATTCTCAATACGTTGTGAATCAAGTTTAATATTTGCGTGCCGAACTATGCCGGTTAAGTTATGATTATGAATTTATGACCAATAGCAAGTAATTTAATGTTAGCGTCTCCTTCACTGGTGCCATCATCATTATTTTATGACATAAAAACAATTTACCTGAGGACCTGGGTTCGATTCCCAGCATTGGTCTTTTTTCTGGGGTTTTTTCTGTCTATACAGGGTTATTTGTAATTCACTGACATCCTCTTAACCCTGAATTCCTACCACTCAAACAAATGTTTTTTGTTTTACGACTTTTTAAAATGAAGCACTTTTTTCCCATACAAATACACAGAGTATCGTAAAAATAAGAGATAATCTCAAATTTTCAAAACGTTTTTACACCAAAAATATTAAGTTATGACAAAAGCCATAAAACAAAAAACATTTGTTTAAGTGGTAGGAGTTTAGGGTTAAAAGGATGCTAGTGAATTACAAATAACCCTGTGTTTCAGTTTGTATTTAGTTTGAAATAAAAACAATTTTTTGGTCTTTAGCTAACGCATAACCTACAATTATTTAAGGTTAAGAACCGAGGAGACTACTACACTACGGGAGTTTGTTTGAAATGTTTGATCTCCTAGGGCTGCTTGCACGGTCCAGGGTTAAAAAATTAAATCGTTAACACTAGGTGACGATTTCATACATTTTGACACTTCTTAAACCTGGGTTAAATTCTGCACCTATCTGTGCTTTGAACGAAATGTGACTTAAATAACAGGTTACAATGGGGCCATACCAGCGGCCTGTCACAATCTTAAATCTTTTGACAGAAGGAAACAGTGAAAGCGATATAGCATGCACCCAATTTTAGACAATAATATGGCCTAAGGCTGCGTTCAAACCAAACCAACTGTCGGCCGCCGAATGTGAGCAGGCTCACTGTGAGCCCCAGTGTGAACGTTATTTTGTACGGTATTTTATGTCGGCGACTACGCATAGCGTAATGGCGTATTGTCGGTTTGGTGTGAACGAAACAGTGAATATGTAACCCCGGCGCCACACATATTACAAATGTTTGAACACAGTTATTTGATCACATGTGTAGCACCGGTATTTGCTTATTTGTTCAATATAACATCCATACAATCAACCATAGATCAAATATGTGTTGAAACATTTGTAATATGTGTGGCGCCGGGGTAAGGATATACAATAAACTGCGTAACGCGCGCTCACATTCGGCGGCCGACAGTCGGTTTGGTCTGAACACAGCCTAAGGCCAACGGATTGCCAAGCAACATCTTGCCACAAGTACTACCCAACGACCGGGTAGCAGTGGTTAGTGTAGTGGACCTGATTATGAAGCTTAAGAACAGGGATTCGATCCTCAATCGGAGCAGATACGTATGAATAAATTTTAATAAATTTCAATTCACTATTCTTATAGTGCAGTAAAAAATCTTCATAAGCAATTATTATATTGTTATATCCAGATCAAAATTTGTAAACAATTCTAAATATTGATAAAATAAATAATAATAGTTTCAAATATTTTATTGTAAAAAAAGCGTGGGGTGCATGGTGTCAATTGTCAAGGATTATCATTTTGATAACATCTTAAAAAGTATTATTTTTATTTTATTAGCAGTACGGCTGCTCACCGAATCTAAGATTATTTAAAAGCGAAAAAGTTTTTCGGGTGCGCCGGTGGGATTCGAACCCACGTCTCCTGGGTTCGGATCCCACCGGCGCACCCGAAAAACTTTTTCGCTTTTAAATACATCTTAAAAAGCACTACAAAAACCGCGGGCGATCCGTACTATGGCGACTGCCAATCCAGTCTAACATCCTTGCTAGTACCCATAAGACAAGCTTTGCTTATGTTTGGGACTAGGTCAATTGGTGTGAATTATCCCGTGATATTTATTTAAGTACTTATTTTAATGTAATCTTTAACAATTTCATTAATTTTAAACATGAAACTACCGTGAGACTCACTCATAGTGAAAATAAACGGATCACTCACGTCTTAAAACGAGTTTAACTCGACATGTTTCGGGCTAATCCGTAGCCCTTCCTCTCGGACATGTCGAGTTAAACTCGTTTTAAGACGTGAGTGATCCGTTTATTTTCACTATGAATTTCATTAATTTGTTTGTATAGTACCAAAAGAGTCGTTTTAATAATCTAGAAAATAACTAGATCAGCCGCAACAGTTCTCTCGATAAGGCAAATAGTGACACAAAACAACCAGCCTGCTTAAACGGCTTGCAGAAATAAACGTTCAGTTTTCCTTATATGTCTAATTCATATCCCATGCTTGCTTATCCGTATAATTCAAATACGAAAACTTGTTCTGTTAATTTTCCTTCATTGATATACCAAGTTGATATAGCTATGATTTCACACCTCTATACTAGAAATGTTTAGGTATAGTCGACCAAGTAAGTGATTTGATTTACCATTTTCAATGGCAGTTCCTGCATCAGAATAACTATAAATTGAAAAATTTAGAACCCCCACCCCAACGCAATTTGGTCGCACATATGTTTGATAGTAAAGAGTTCCGCAGCTATCAAAGAGTTTATAACTTTGAAACGGCTGAACCAATTTTGATGAAACACGTCCAAGAACCATCGCCAAGAAACCTGCTTTCAAATAAAAAAAACCGCGTCCAAATCGAGTTTAAGAGCTATGATGCCACAGACAGGCACACAGACTGACAGACAGACAAACAGACAGACAGACACACACACATACATAGCGGTCAAACTTATAACACCCCTCTTTTTGTGTCGGGGGTTAATAAAAATAATAAGGCTGATTGTCACATTGACTAGTAAGTGAAAATAGCCTTTGACGTTTTAACCTATAGGTACAACTAACATTGAACCTTAGGCTGGTAAAGGAATTTCTTGGCCGACTATACTTAACTAAATGTAAAGTTGTAAACAAACATGAACAACCAACAGATTATGGCGTCGGGTTAGAATGGCGTGGCTGCCGGGGTCTGGCCTTTAACGTTCAGTTTACCCAAACCACAGAATAACTAATAGTACTAACGTACAGAAGGATCACTCTCGAACAAAAGTCAACTTTAGGTATAAAAACTTGCCTACTCTTACTGCTTGCACGCGAAATTTAAACTTATCGTGTGATACGAGCGTTCATAATCCGTTGGGCACCGCTGATCCGAAACCAAGGGCAACATGGTTCCCACTCGCCGGTATTTGGTAGGTATATATAAATCAAGAAAGATAACAGTGTAAGTAAGTTATTTATAAGATCGTTTAGAAGTCATTGTTTGTTGCAAAAATCACAGGAAAAAAAGATGCTTGATTACGCGCGACGCGGCTAGCGTGCGAAATGAAGGCCGAGCGACAACCTCTGCCATACTCCTCCCCGGGAGGAGCGCCGGCCGAACATACCTAAACTGCGGAGTGAAATCCCCCTGCCCAAACGTCCAATTCTCTAACGTCCAGTTCCCCGTATCTACCTTAATTTCTCACTGACAAAGACTGACTGAGTTTCATTGTTTAAAATCATCGTCATCACCTGGGTGAACCAAGGGCAATTTTTTTAACTCCTGGATCACCTGGGACCAGGGATAATGCTGCTATTAATTTCAAACAAAAATAAATTAAAATCGAAATGGAAAAGGAAACGTTGCAAGTAAGAAAAATATTTTCGATGTTGATTAATACTGGTATTGGACATATGGTGATTGGACATTCGAAGAAAATGGATATTCGAGGAAATGGATGTTCAAGGACATTCGAGAAAATGGACCATGGGATCCAGAATGATTTGTAATTGACTTTCACGCGTCCGTCGCATTATCGGCGTACTCTTTAGTTTACTCGCATAACAATTTATTAAGCGTAGCTCGGTTCTCGTTTTTTAGTCCTATTATAAATGAGTCATGTAATGTGTGGTGACCTGCGCCATCATAGTGCCTCGCAAAATATATTTTGTCCACACAAAATTTAGGTCTGCACCGCGCCTGAAATTTGGTAACGGATATGTAGAGTGGATGGCAATTCATTTTTAGCCAGTAACAAAGATCGTATTATAGCTAGATCGTTTAAGGGCCGGCGCCCACTGACGGCATGGCACGGCGTGGCATTTTATTACTATCAAGTTATTTTGAATCTTATTTCATGAGTTTAGAATTCATGTTACTTTATTGGTTATGCGTGGCATCGGCCCTCAGGACGTCGCGGCATCGTGGTATCGAAATAAAGTAACAAGAATTCTAAACTCATTGAAATAAGATTCAAAATAACTTGACAGTAATAAAATGCCACGGCGTGCCATGCCGTCAGTGGGCGCCGGCCTTTAATGAGTCCTTGCCCGCGCAGTACAGGGGCTGAGGGGTATGACGACATAGGGGCTGGGGGGAGGTATGACGACATAGGGGCTGGGGGGTATGACGACATAGGGGCCGAGAGGTGCAGGCGGCGAGCGCGCCTCGTATGCCTGCCGCCCGTACTTCCCTCAACCCCTATTGCGAGTTATTTAAACGGTTTAGCTATAACAAAAGAAACTTATACAAAACTTCGGAAAAGGGATGAAGTTTTCAATTCGACTGGGGTTTATTTTTATGTAAGGTATGTCAATCGGTAGATAATAGTCGATATCTTCATTCCCCGTACACAGCTTTCGACGACTCTTTTTTTTGTTTCATAGTTTATGTCATGGCATGGTGGCTCATATATTACATTCAAATTTGGTTCAGTAATTGAAATTTTATTCACATTTGAAACCAAAAGTAAAAAAAACTACCTAGTAGTATGTCGAAAGCAAGCGGTTAACGTCGTTTAATTTTCATGATAAGTAGTAAAGTGCATTTTTGCGTATAATTTATGGGTCTAATTCTTTGTTGTTTGCTGTCTAAACACAAATGCAACAAATGCGAAAGTAACTCTGTCTGTCTGTTAGGCTATATATCATCACGCTAACACCAATAGGAGCTGAGCGGAACGGAAGAATGTTTCAAAATTGGGGGTTTTAGAAGTAAAAGGGGGGGGGGTTCTGTGGTAGGGGGTGAGGGGAGTCTGGGAGGTTGCGGGTGAGGGTAATTTTTTTATATCGAGGAACTAAGGAGAGCCATAATTGATGAAAAAGCAAATTGGATAAAAAAATAAGCTGCCCAAATGATTAATTCCACGCGGACGGAGTCGCGAGCAAAAGCTAGTATAATATAAATACGAGATTTTAAGCCAAGTACCGTGCAAGTTAGCACGAAGCGCTTGTAGCCAAAATACTGAAGCTATATGCGTGAAGACCGGATAGCCTAGCTAGTTGTTAGAGAACCTGACTACGAAGCTAGAGGTCCCGGGTTCGAATCCCGGTCGCGGCAGATATTTGTGTGAAAAAACACGAATGTTTGTTCACGAGTCTTGGATGTTTAATATTATTATGTATTTAAGTATGTATTTATCTATAGGTATAAGTATGTTTATCCGTTGTCTAGAACCCATAGTACGGTCAAGTGCAAAAATAAGTATCGATTTAATCCTCTCATCGTTGTATACCTATATCTATACCTTAATTCGACGGCATAAGAACTATGGGACATATTTATGAGCAAGTTGTGTGCACCCATATTTTTACACTTGACTGTACAAGCTTTGCTTAGTTTGGGACTAGGTCAACATCCAAGCCTCGCAGGGTACAGGCCTCCTCTCCAAATGAGAGGGCTTTGGGACTAGGCCAATTGGTGGGAATTGTCCCGTGATATTATTATCCTACTAATATTATAAACGCGAAAGTTTGTAAGAATGTATGTATGTATGGATGGATGTTTGTTACTCTTTCACGCTAAAACGGTTTGACGGATTCTGATGAAATTTGGCACACAGATAGTTTATAATCCGGATTAACATATAGGATACTTTTTATCCCGGAAAATTGCATAGTTCCCGAGGGATAGCGATAAACGAATTCTTCGCAGGAATGCCAAAACCGCTAGAGTTACACATATGTAATGTATGATGGAAATGTTTATCTTAAATAGTCCTACAAAAAAAACCCACCACAGTATATATCTTTCGAAATTCCCACGGGATAGGGAAATATCTAAACTTTCTTTGTTATTTTGTTTATAGCAGAATCTCTGAAACTATTGAGCCAATTTTAAAATTTTTTTCACCATTAGAAAGTTACACTGTTCTTGATTGACATAAGTTACTTTTTAAGCGGGAAAATTCAAAATTCCCACGGGATAGAAATAAATTATTTCAATTTCGTAGCTGATTTTAATAATTCTTACATATTATGTGATATGAAGATCCCCGATTAACAAAAGCTACTTTTTTTCGGGTAAATACAAAATTCCCACGGGAAAGAAAAAACTGAATTCAACTTCGGGGCTGATTTTGAAAATTCTTTCAACAATAGAAAGCTACAACTATTCCCGATTGGTAAAGACTACTCTTCTTCGGGAAAATGAAAATTCCCGTGGGATAGAAATAAGTGAATTCAACTTCGGGGCTGATTTAAAAAAATCTTTTGCCAATAGTAAACTACAGTATCCCTTATTTACATAGGGTACTTTTTCCGGGATAATAAAATATTCCCGCGGGATAGAAATAAGTAAATTCAACATCGGCACTGATTTTAAAAATTCTTTCATATGATATGATATGACTATCCCCAATTGACATAGGCTACTTTTTCTTCAGGAAAATGCAAAATTCCCACGGGATAGAAAAAACTGAATTCAACTTCGGGGCTGATTTTGAAAATTCTTTCACCAATAGAAAGCTACACTATTACTGATTGGTATAGACTACTCTTCTTGGGGAAAATGCAAAATTCCCGCAGGATAGAAGTAAGTCAATCCAAATTTGTGGCTCATTTAAAAAATTCTTTCACTAATAGTATGCTACAGTATCCCTGATTGACACAGGTTACTTTTCTACGGGAAAATACTAAATTCCCACGGGATAGAAATAAGTGAATTGAATATAAGGGCTGATTGTTAAAATGATTTACTAATAATAAAAAGCTACGATGTCTCTGTTTTTTAAAAAAAGGTCCAAAAAGGAATTTCTATCCCGCGGAAACTTTACTTTGCACTTTCCGGGATAAAAAAAAGCCTGTTTCAATCAGGCACAGGCCTCCTCCCAGAACGAGAGGACTTGGGCAGTAAGATTTGGGAACTTCACACCCACCATTGAATTTCTTCTCAGGTGTGTGCAGCTTTCCTCGCGATGTTTTCCTTCAATATAAAGCTCATGGTAAACTTCAAACGTAATTTACCACATGAATTCGTAAAAACTCAGAGGTGCAAGCCTGGGCTCAAACTCACGACCCTTTGCTTAAGAGTCCATAGGTCTGACCACTAGGGCACCACGGCTTAGCGGCTATAGAATTCACTTATTCCTATTCCACGGGAACTTAATAAACTACCTGTGTGCCAATTTTCATCCAAACAACTAACGTTATTGTCTTCGCGTACGAAGTCGCGGGCAAAAGCTAGTTATATATAAGGAAATAGCTGTTGCACGCGACTCCGTTTGCGAAGAATTCGTTTAACGCTACGCTATCCCGGTTCAGCGTGAAGAGGCGCAACCGACTTACAGACACAGTTTCGCATTCAAATTATTAGTATGGATGGATAACAAAAAGTTTAGTCGACGTCACAGGAGACCGAAAAGCTGGCAGCTACCGTTGACAAAAAATTAGCTTGCAATTAGCTATTCAAAGGGGGAACGCTGCCCGTATCTTCGGAACCTTCGTAAAGGAATCCTTTTCTTAATTTGTTTTAGTTATTATCTACGAATGTTATTATTATTCTTTTAGTAGGTAACTGCTTTTCGTTTAGAATAGTTGTATGCTTTAAGGTGAATTTATCATCATCATCATCATTTCCGCCGAAAGGCGTCCACTGCTGAACATAGTCCTCCCCCAAGGCTCGCCAAACAGATCGGTCCTGCGCCATCCGCATCCAATGCGTTCCCGCCACCTTCACCAGGTCGTCGCTCCATGCTGTTGGAGGCCTACCTACACTGCGTCTCCTAGTCCGCGGACGCCACTCGAGAACCTTTCGGCCCATCGGCCGTCAGTTCTACGAGCGATGTGCCCTGCCCACTGCCGCTTGAGTCTGGCAGTTATGCAGCTCAGAACGTTAATAGGCGCGTAAAATTGATCAAAACAGCATTTCATAGTCCCCTGTTTTCTTCTCGAAAACTGGACCAATAAAATTATTTTTTTCAGAAATAATTAGAGGACAGATACATAAAGGCGTGTTACCCTTGAGATTTTTCAACTTGTGAATTACTTAAATAATTTAATATCTCGAAAATTAGGCTTTACCGAGCCATATTTGTATTACTTTTTTTTTGTCCAAATAGGCAGTAGAATCATTGGTTTCAATTCAATCTGTCGGTAAACTTCTTCCCACCCTGTATAGCTATGCCCCTATGTTTTCCTTTTTTTGCTTATATCAGGGATTCTTTTCTGATGAGTGTCTGAAAATGACGTTGAAATTGGGCAATTTTTTCAGTTTTTGAAAGCCCATATTTCTTATGTTAATTGAAATATGGAAAAAAACGAAACATAGGGGCATAGCCGTGGTAGATACAGATTACACAGTAAAAAAAATTTGGCTCTTAAGCCATTATCCAGGGAGGAAACATGGGACTACGTTTGTATGGAGAAATGGTGCGCATCGTACCCTCTTAAGTCTAGCGAGTCTTCGAGCTGGGCATTTCTATTTTTCGTTGTACAGTCGACAAAACAGAGGCCTGCCCAGTTTCAAAACAAATTTGTTTGCAGCCGTTGAAGTTCATTGGTATGGATTGGTATGGACAGATGTCTAGCCCGGCGACATTTAAAGTGTCAAGGCGACTTTTTTGTCGATGGTACCTACTCAAAATGAAGAAATTGTTAACAGGGAGTTAAAATTAGTCCGTTTGGTTACGCACCTTTTCAAGTCTTCACAATAAAAAAAACGTAAAAAACCAGACAAATCCATTGTTAAACTTGTCCGATTTGTTACGTTTTTTTTATTGTAATAGCTTGAAAAAGTGCGTAACCAAATGGACTAATTTTAACTCCCTGTTAACAATTTCTTAATTTTGGTACAACGAAAAATAGAAATGCCCTTCTATGTCCGTGACTTTAGTTCTTGCGCGGATTTCATCATTTCTAATGCGAATTTTCTAAGGTGAATTTATATTTTGTGTGAATAAACAAAATGAAATAACGTAATAGATACCCATGCGATCGAGGCAAGGTATAGACGTTCACGATGTTTCGATACCCACGCACGTAATTTAAGTCTTTTTCATATTTTAATTTACTCTGTCTTGCTTGTATTAAAAGTTAAGAAAGTAGTAATTTATTTGTTTGAAAAAATGACTGAGGCGGATTCTTCTTGGCAATGATGGTCTCTCACACACACACACACACACACACACACACACACACACACACACACACACACACACACACACACACACACACACACACACACACACACGCACAGACACGTCAATTTTATAAGTTACAACACCCCGTCGTTTTTGCGTCGGGGGTATACTGCGGCCTCTATTTACTCACGGAATAAACGTTTTTTGTTTTTTAGGGTTCCGTACCTCAAAAGGATAAAACGGAACCCTTACAGGATCACTTTGTTTTCCGTCCGTCCGTCCGTCTGTCTGTCAAGACCCTTTTTCTCAGGAACGCGTGGAGGTATCTTAGCTGAAAATTATATCAAATACTCAAGTCTACTGTCCCTTGGAGCTGTGAAAAAATCAAACTTAAAAGCCAACGCAATCAAAAGATACAGCCGTTTATGCTGCAAATTTGCGCAAATTTTCGAAACTCGCAAGGGAATCAAAACCTACAGCGTACTTCCCGTGAACTCAGAATCTTGAAATTTGGTACGAAGCAACGTATTATAGCACAGATAAAGGAAAAATTGCGAAAAGCATAAATTTTTTTGTCTGTCTGTCTATATCAGTAACCAATCTACAATGTTCCCACACTGCGCACATTTTGCTTAGAAGCAGGGGTCTGATAAGACTGGATGTTCATATATACATATAAATTTGTACGGAACCCTCGGTGCGCGAGTCCGACTCGCACTTGGCCGGTTTTTTTTTTCTGAACTCTATCGGTGACTACTTACTAAGCTTTATTTTAATAACTAGGAAAGTCGACAGTCACAGTACTCACAGTGGTCAACGTGACTCAGACATGTTTGTTGAGGTGAGAGCATGAATGTGTACGATGACTAGCCGTTTGCAAAATTATGTTTTCTAACGGGCCGCATCTTGGTACGCGTAGAAGAAATAAATACAGAATCATCATCATCATCGTCATCGTCGTCAAATCAGTCGTGGTCGTGGTGGAGAAAGGCCTCCACAAGGCAAGGAGTTAAAGTATATGGGTAAGGCCGTAGATTTTGCCACTTTGTAACGTAGAGTAACGTAGACAATTCTATGTTACGGTAACGTAGAAGTAACGCGAAAGTAACACATAATTTTTGTAAGGCTGATTTCATATCCACTCTTTTTACTAAGCTTTTATTTTTTTTAGACAATCAGTTATCGGCAACCGATTGAGCTGAAATTGTAAGTAACCATGTTTGGCTTGGATCACAAATTCATGGTGACTCAAGTAACATCAAACCATATCCAATATAGCGTATCAACAAAGACAAGATATCGAAATGAAAGGGTTGCTAAGAAGAAAGAGAAGAGCTTATTTTTAAAAGGTTTTAATTAATAATTTGTTAAAAAAAAATTTTTTGTCTCAAAAACTCTTCTAGATGACTACACTAAATAACATCAGCTTAACAACGAGATCTGTTTTACAAAAGAAATTTAAAAATTACGAAATAATCCTAATATGTAAAGTTACCTACTTAGTCATAAGTTGTACTCTTTCTCAAAAACTTTTTATACGCAAACCATTAATAAAATTAAACATTCACGTTTCAAATAAGTCAGTTACCTACGTTAAATATTAACTTTATTTCTTAGAAATTGTTTAGCAAATAAAAAATATATATTAATCAGGTTATTTTTACCTTAAGATATTGGTAATTGTAAAATCACAGCTGCACAAGAGTAGGCAATACAAATCAAGTAAAATGATAAAATTTACATATGTATATCTTTTTAACTTGGTACAGTCAGCGTCAAATAGTTCGTGACACCCAAAGTGGCCACTTAGTTTGCAACACGTCTTGGTTACAGTTGGAAAAACGTCGTGTTGCGAACTATTTAGCCACTTTGAGTGTTAGTACTATTTGACGCTGACTGTACCTACCTAAAAGGTCAATGTAATCACAAAATCATTCGAACAACCTAATAATCTGCCTTACATAAATTAAATAATATTTTTTTCGATTAAAACAAATCACATCACTTCTCCTACACAGGCTTCCTCAAAGAAAAATAACAAGTTCTTTTATTTACACTAAGTAAGAAAACAAAACATTTTTTATTGGTCCTCAAAAACACTTATAGCCATAAACCACACTAAGTAACATCGGCTCAACAACGAAATCTTTTTTATTTCTTAAAATTACAAAAAAGTATAATCAATATAAAATAAAGAAACAAAAAAAATCCCTCAAAAACTACTAAAAAACTACGCTAAATAACATCACCTTAACAATGTCTTTGCTATTTCGTAAAATCAAAAACTAAGAAACAATCTTAATTTTCAGGTAAATTATACGTTACAGGCTTCATCAAAGAAAAACAACAGGTCTTTTATCGAAACTAATTAAGGAAACAAAACATTTTTACAGTCCCTCAAAAACTCTTCTAGCCATAAACCATACCAAATAACATCACTTTAACAATGAGATATGTTTTATTTCGTAAACCTAAGAAACAAGCTTAATATGTAAAGTACGCAACTAGCAACACGTTATGTTTTTTCTCAAAAACGTTTCGTACAAAAAATATTACTTACATAATAACATCTCAAATAAAATCGTAACAAAAAATAGAAACTTAGATATTATTTAGTAAATAACATAAATGAATATAAATCTGATTTTTTTTCCCTTAGGTCATCAGTATTTGTGAAATCACAGAAGAACGAAAAACCTTAAGAAACTATTAAAAACCATTTGACTATCATTTTCAGGTAAATTATACGTTACAGGCTTCATCAAAGAAAAACAACAGGCCTTTTATCGAAACTAATTAAGGAAAAAAAACATTTTTACAGTCCCTCAAAAACTCTTCTAGCCATAAACCATGGATAACATCACTTTAACAACGAGATCTGTTTTATTTCGTAAACCTAAGAAACAAGCTTAATATGTAAAGTACGCAACTAGCAACTCGTTATGTTTTTTTCAAAAACGTTTCGTACAAAAAATATTACTTACATAATAACATCTCAAATAAAATCGTAACAAAAAATAGAAACTTAGATATTATTTAGTAACATAAATGAATATAAATCTGTTTTTTTTTTCCCTTAGGTCATCAGTATTTGTGAAATCACAGAAGAACGAAAAACCTTAAGAAACCTTAATAAATCAAGAACTCTTTATAAAAATAAAACACATTATTTGGTACTTAAGAGATAAGTGCAATAACAAAATCTTTCCTGCAACATAATGAACATAACACTTAATTATGATAAACTTTTCAAGTAAAAAAAACCACATCACTATCGTTTTTCAGGTAATATACTTTCGAGGCTTTCTCTTTTTGAATCAAATTTACCTTTTTGACGATTGAAGCAATGGGCACTAAATCGATATCTAATTTTCTTTGGACTACGAACTTCACGGACTCAAATGGACTATTGACAGTTTTCAAAAATTTTACCTTGTAATAATTTTCTTCGTCCTTTAATTCAATATCCTGAACAAATCCAATATAATGTTTCCAGGTTTTTCTTACGAAATATCTGACAATAATGCTATCATTTATGTTTAAAATTAATTTATTCTGCTCATTTTCTCCACTCTCAGTCGCTTTTCTGTCTTCTTTATCTACATTTGGTTCCTTGTTGTTACTTTGGTCTTCTTCTAAATTCTCAACTGTATTTTTTTCATTTAAGTATGTTATGTCCATTTCTTTACATTGGACTGCCTCTTTAATGTCTATTTCTCCAATATCGGTCCGTATTTTCTTACTTTCGTCTCCTTTTGTATATACAATCTTAATTTTGTCTTTTTCTACTTCTTTTAAAGTCTTTGTATTTGTAATCTCTTCTTTGGCATGGTTTTTAATTTCGTTCTTGTTATCAGTCTTCACTTTGCTATTGTCAGTCTTCATATTGTCATTATTAATACTTATTTTGTCAATTACGGTGTTTTCTTTTTTAAATATACTGCTCTCTCCTAAATCATAACTTACAGTATTTTCCGGAATGTTTCTTACTTGTGACAATATTGTCACAGGGACATTCTCATTCTCGGGAATATTTTCCTTAGTTTCACAGAATCGTTTTGGCCTTAATTCTTCGTTTTCACAAAGCATTTTTCTCTTATTATCATGGTTTGTGTTGGTGTCAGTACTTGGATTTTTTAGTATGACTACGGATAACAGAGTTACTTTCTTGCTTGGATTAATTTTTGGCCTCAGGACACCCGTTTTTTCATCAAGTTCAATGGGTAGATCATTGTGATCGTTGTTAAAATCTAGACTCATGGAATCATCAGAAAAATAAGCCGTAGCGTCGCTTTCCGCGTACTCAATATTATTACTATTGTCGTCTTCTTCGGTTGATGAACTGATACGCCTTTGCTTCATTTTCCTGCAGTTTTTTGAACTTTTAACATTCTCGTGTTTCTTACTCTGTTTGTGTTTATTTGTCTTTTCTTCATTTGTGTTAGTTATAGGGGGAAAGCTATGATATAAAGGTGAGTGACATTCGCAGCTGCCTCTAGGAACTCCACAGAAACAGCTGAGATCTCTGTATTTGAGTTTCAGCTTTTCTGTTGTAATCAGCTGATGAATTTTCATTGTTTGTGGCAAAGGAGTAAGCTTCGCATGTAAAGGGAGGATGTTGAGAGATGAAATATAAAATAGTTTGATACTATTGTTATCCGATTTCAGAACGTCAAATGCTGTTTCAGCGTTTGGAATGTCTTTTCCCTGAGCTATTTTGGAATCTAGGGTTCGTTTGATGACACCCCCGATACCATCTGCGGCACCTTTACCATGAGCAGCTTCGAAGAATGACCAAGTGCCATAACTAAACCCGTATTCGTAGACTTTTTCACTAAACAAGTAAAAGTTCTTTTTTTGGCGATACTGGGTCGTTGGGCCGTCAGAGAAAAAGTGAAGAATGCAAATGTTGGGGTAATTCCTTTTTATGTGTCGCAAAACGGGATCAAGGTGGGCCCATATTGCCTCTGGGTTGTGTTGATTGTCGGGGGAAATTGAACAAAAAGAAATGGGTTTCTGCTCTCCTTTGATGTATATAACCCCCGTGTGTAGGGTAATTTGTTCCTTTATAAAATGCATAGCCTGTATTTCTTTATGATATTTACATGTAAAATTTTCTGAGAAGTCAATGTGGATACATGCTTCTTCGTCTGTTAAATTATTGATACTTTCTTTGTATTTTTTATATTGATAATAGAAATTAAATATGTGTGTTTTAAATTTTTTAATTTCTGTTCTAAATACCTCAAGTAAGTCTTGCAAAGTACCCTCTTTTTTGATCTTTATCATTTTTTTAATTTTCTTCTTTTCTCCTTGCTTTTCGTATTCCTGTTCTTTTAGTACCCAAGAAAACCAGCTGGCTTCATCTGATAGTTTTTGAGTTTCAACATTTAATTTGATTTCCGAACACGCGTTGCATTTATTATACATGCAATCTTTTGAGTTGAAATCACATACTAAATCTGCTGTAACTTCATTTAGATTGTCAGTCTCCAGAATTTTAAGAGATTTTAGTTCATCAACCAGAAATTGCATGTTGGAATGTTTAATGCACGCGCAACTCTCACAGTCCTTAATTTTTGGAGAAAGTACGTAGAACGGGCGGTACTTCTTGAAAGTACTGAAACTTATTGGAGCCTCTTCCGCGATAAATTTTTTATGAAGTATACTCAGTTTGTCTAGCAAATATCTCTTCTGGCGTGTGGTTTTTTTATAGGTTCGGTATTCTTTTTTGCCCGCAGTGGTGCGGCTAACATCATCTCTGTTAAAAAAACATTCCATTTTCTTTCGCAAGGAATCGGTTTTGATCTTCTGCTCACGGTACTTTTTGAAATTACTTTTGAATCCAAGAGAAGTTCTTAATTTTGTTTTATACTTATATTTTTTAACAATATCGCTGTCCAAAACATTTCTCAAGATTTTTTTTTCGGCATTGTTTGCAGTTTGGAATTGTAATTTTAATGACTCTGTTAGTATATCGTGTTCAAGTATTTTTTTTTTAATTTCTTCTTTTTTTGGAGTTTCAACGTCAGGTATAATATTATTTATGAACTCTGTTACTTTTTTCCTCGGTGTTATTTCTTCTGACCCTTGTGTATGTGTTTCATTTTTAGTGTCTAATTTGGTTAGCACATCTTCATAGTCTTTCTGCATTTTGTCAATTTTCTTTTGTTGTCTGGATATTTTTTTTATTAGACTTTGGAAGCCTTTAGTCAATCTGTCTAATTTTGAACGTATTTGTGTATTTTCTCGTTTCAGCCTGTATTCCAAGCGGCGTTCCATATTACGGAAACTTACTGTGTCATCATCATCTTGTTTTGGATTCGGAGCTTGCGACTTTTCTTTTTCCCGATCTGCTTTCCACTTTTCTCTTAATGCATGTTTCTTCTCTTCAGTATAAGTACTTTTTTTTTTTGCATATTGTTTAGCTGACCTTTCTCTCCCCTTTTTTTGTAATTGTT
Organism: Archips crataeganus; assembly: GCA_947859365.1. NCBI lineage: Eukaryota > Metazoa > Arthropoda > Insecta > Lepidoptera > Tortricidae > Archips > Archips crataeganus. The sequence goes on along the minus strand of OX402053.1, from coordinate 1,447,068 downwards.
CATATTTCGCAGGATTTTCATTTTTTAGCTTCTCGCGATATTTTTTTTGTTTTTCAGCTGGAGTCAACGGCATCTGTGACAATTTATTTATTAATTTGTATTTAGGATAACAACAGCCACGGATCTTAATTTAAGAACATAATTGGTAATCTATGATATCATAGTGGAAATGCTCAAAACAGAGCTACAACTAGGTGGGCAGGTACTATCGCCCCAAGCGCCAGATAACCACCTTAAAGGCCCAGTTTGCGTGCAGTGGCTAAACATCTGTCCATAACAATCCATAGCAATAAACATCAACGGCTGCAAGCAAATTTGTTTTGAAAATGGGTATCTGGCGTCTGGGGCGATGGTACGTTTAAAATATGAGTATATAATATAAGTACCTATTACGATTATAACTAAAGAATAAATAGGTGGTTCGAGTAAAGCAATGAATATTTATCGTATGCTTTCAGTACATCGATTTAAGAAAAAGAAATAGAAAATAAAATACAATTTTTTTCTAATATTATTTATTTTATTATTTATTTTATTAAACTGTTATTTACCCGGAAACTTTTTCGCTTTTAAATCTTACTATTTTTTTTCTATTTATTTTTGCTCCAAATAATTCTGAAAGAATGTCTTTTTAAATACATCTTTTCCTCAAAAAAAACTCCGACCCCACTCACTCTCACAAAATCTACCGTGAAACTCAAACACATTATTCAATTTTAAACGGACGACTCGACGACTATCACACGCACGTACGGAGTATACGTGCGACAGTCGTCGAGTCGTGCGCTCCCAGAGGATGGACTAGGAATTAGTCCGAAACAAGTCAGGTCTATACTCGGCTTATAAATGTGAGTGATCCGTTTTAAATGTAATACCCCATTCACTGATAACTAATAACTCACCAATCTTGAACAAGTGCCTACGTATAGTACACATAAAATGAAACCTTGAGAATATCTTAAGTACTTACCTGCTTAGTTAGGTACATCTAAGTTATTTTAAAGTTTAATTTTGCAATGCAAATAGAAAAGTATAAATTTACCATTATATACGAACCTTTACAATGTTTCAACGTTACGTAAGTTACTTTGCTACGTTACCAATAACGCAGAAGTTACGTAGAAGTTACGCAGAAGTGCGATTTTCAAGGTTATAAGTAGACAAAAATATTACAATCGGGACGAATTTCCAACAAAACCACATTTCCAGGCTCTTATTACTCACTTACGGAAAGTACTACATAAACTGTGTGTAATAAAAACTGTTATTTACCTTTTAAATTGACAATTTTCATTGAAAATCTCCGCTGCGAAACAGACGCGTGCACCTTTGATACGATCCACAGACAACAAGATGGCGTCTTTTTTTTTTTTACTTTGAGTGGTTACTTTGGTGTTGCCAACGCCGTGTACAAATTTACTACCAACGCTGTTTTAAATACTTACAACCGAAATTCTGGTAACGTATATAAATAGTTACGTATAAGCAAAAATCTAAGGACAAATGTTTAAATTGGGATAAATCAATGAAAAACGCTTATTTTAAATCGTTTGAAACAACGACGCAGTTGCTGAACTTTTAAATATTTGAAAAAGTGTTTAGTAAACAGACTTCCCATAGAAAAAAAAAAGTTTTGTGGTGTTAAGTGTTGGGCCGAACCGTAAAGACACCGTGTTTTTGGCTAATTTTGAGGGATATGCTAAATTGAATTGATTGTATTTTTTAAACTATACAACTTACATTAAGATAAAAAACACATCCTAAGAGTTAAGTAATTACATAATACAATAGGTTTACTTACATTAAAATCTACTAAGATTTTTTTTTTTTATAATTCAGTGAAAACTCAGGACATTTTTTTTTTTAAAAAGTGGCAAAATATACGGCCTTACCCATATATCTTGTTGAGCTTCTTGCCGGGTTCATCTCAACAGGGTTTTCCGTTTTTCCAGGATAGTTTCTTCCACTTTCATTAGGTAGTGCTTGTTATAAACTAAATTGAACAGATATTTTGACTTCGACTTTGACTTCCCGTGGAAGACACTAGGCTCCTGCCAATTTGAAAGAAAGAAAGAAAGAAAACATTTATTCGTGATATCAAATATTTTAAAAGATAACGAAAAAATTTGTGTGCCAAATTTTAATTTTCTAGGCCCAGTGGTTTAGGTAGGCCGTTGTTTGACAATCAGTGACTCTTTTATAGTTCTGTCTGACCTTAAATTAAATCAATTCGGCCTTGAAATTTTTATAATTTATGTGTAATGTACAGTCGAGTTCTCCAATATCTGTACAGCCAAACGTTCATAAATATCTGTACATAGACCTTATTACCGTAACATAAGGTTCATGTTTATATATTTATGAACGGTTGGCTGTACAGATATTGGAGAACTCGACTGTACTAAATAGAGCTTCGGCGGCATGAAAACGTCCCGAAAAATATAAGCCAACAGTTGGCTTATATGTCATTTGCCTCCCTTCAGTTTGAATGACGTAACGCAAGACGTAACGCGATCGTAATATGAAGCAGTACCTCTACCATGAGTTGCTATCGAAAGCGAGTAAACGAGCTTCGAATAGTTTTCTACCAAACTCGTACCATGAGTCACGTTAACGTTTACTATACTCGCTAACGTTAACTCGATCCTTCGTGTAGTTTTCGCTACGTGACTGACTGAAGTGCCTAACTTCACATCGAACTGTGCTGTCTCTTTCTAACTATATTGAAAAGACTGAGTGAGCATGATATTGGGCAAAAAGCTAAGTATCCAAGTCCTTCCATTAAAAATATAGAAATAACCCTGCTAATTTAAAGCGTCATAGAACAGTGTGGTAATGTAAAGCGTACGTGGTTCTTGAATTTGTTTTGGTTATTTCATCAGTGTGACAGTTCCGGAGTGCATCCATAGATAGATGTTAAGATGTTATAGTGAGTTAGTTGACACGCTAAGCTGTTGTTGTTGTTTGTTATTATTTTTCGGTATTTATTTTTTATAAAGATGCGGACTAGTGTGTCTCGATTACAGTTACTGGTCGAGTATATGGAAACTTTAAATAAACATTCTAGTAACGTTAATTTAGTACCAGTACCTATAAGGTACATTTTGGGTGATACAATACAGTGACCCCGGACATACAAAGTATGTATTAAACGATGGTTCTTATAAGTTTTCACCCTCCAACTTACTAGTGAGAGAGTTAACTACAGTCGATACGGTGTTGTTCGATAACGTCTGTCAAATTTGTGACTCATGGTACCGATGTCCTATGGCGACAGCTACAAAACGTTAGTCGCTAGCGCTTGGATTTCGATAGGTTATTTACCGTTGTACTCATACTAGCGATCTTTACTTCCGTAAGTGACCGCTAGAGGCGCTGCACAATTCTTCATACAAATCATTTACGCAGTCGCTATCGAGTACGGTCACTGTAAACTCATGGTAGTGGTACTGTCAAAAGAAATTTGTGGACGTTTTGTATCGCAATGTTTGCTACTGACCTACTGACACTCTATCCTAGTGTATAAATAATCTAAGTGTCTAAGTCTTCTATTCAACTAAATGGCATTCATCGAGTTCGAGTGTCAATTCACCATGTCATGATTTTGACTATTACACATGAACGCGCAAGGCTTATTGCTTTGCTTATTGCTTAAATCCTACTCGATCCCATAAAATGGTTAGCAAAAGACATGACACGTAAATTACCCGTACAATTGTACGATTCATTTTCGTGTCACAACGGAAAAAGTTCATACAAATTTTACCGTCGTTAAAAGTGTACGAGTTTTCGAACTCCACCCACAAATCGGTCGTGGTGGAGCTCCTTTGGGAAGTCCTATGCTAAGCTAATATGGTAATTGGTAAGACGTGATAATTGGAGGCTATCTAATGCTCGGCCGCTCGTAATTGCATTCACCATCTCTTTCTGTCACCATCTTATACCGTTTGATATAAAGAAATACTAAATAAGAACTGAAACATGGATGCACAGAAAAAGACCAGCTCCGGGAATCGCACCCGGGTCCTCAGCATACCGTGCTACGTGTTTTTTATCCGTACAAACTGGTCGGGAGCAGTTTTTTCCGTCCATCCATGTTTCAGTTCGTATTTAGTATAAAATATAAGAATTTCACGGGATGACCGTAAAAGTAAAAAAATGAAGTTGAAAATAAAAATACAAAAAGATACTTCATACCAAACTTGATAAAGAAATACAGTCAAGGAAACTGAATTGCGTCAGGTACATACTTTGTACGGAAGCCTCAGTGTGCGAGTCTGACTCGCACTTGACCGGCTTTTTATAGTATGTCCTGCTTTCGACGGCAAATCCCGCGCTTTTTAGGCTGCGGCTCCACTGAGGCGGAGACGAGAGGAGCGGAGAGGAGACGTGTAGGGGTCGACCAATCATATCAGTTCAATTGAAGCGGTGTGGAGACGAGATGTGGATTTCAACTGATATGATTGGTCGACCCCTACACGTCTCCTCTCCGCTCCTCTCGTCTCCGCCTCAGTGGAGCCGCAGCCTTACTGAAGGTCGAAGAATCCCGCTTCGCGCGAAAAAAAATCTGGCAATATTTGCAAACATGACAAAAAATTACGCATGATGAGTAATTAATTGTATTTCTCGGCCCCATCAATACTTTTAGGTTTTTTCTATTTCAGTTTCGTTAAGATTTATAGCAATATTACCTAGCTGTTGTCCACGACTCAGTCTTTGATGAATTCTTTTATCACTATCCCGCGGGAACTATGCATCTTTCCGGGATAAACTCCTATCCCATCCTTTCCCAGGACTCGAACTATCTACATACCAAATATCAATAGTAAATTTTCAGCGGTTCAGCGGTTTAAACGTTTACTTTTACTTTTGCTTTTATAATATTAGAAGGGATAGTAGGTAAGGAACTGTTGCTAAATATGTGTAGGTACTGCACAGAATTCATTGTTTATCAACTATTAGACCGATAGCCGTCTGTATCAGGCTTGGGCCACGTGCTAATTGTTATTTAAAGCTAAAATTATAATTGATAATTAAAATGTAAACATCACTTGACTGACAGTTGCTAGAAACACTTAACATACATACCTAAATGTATTCAATAAACGTCTTGTACAGACTTAATGCGCCACCTGGGCACCTGCCCATTACAATTTGTCTCTAAGGCAATAATTACCATTTGTAATTAATCTTCTAGCTGTTGTATACCGCGGGAACTATGCAATTGTTCTGTACAAAAAGTACGACTACTAAAAACCCATGAAAATAACTTTCTCCTGAACTGTTTGCAGTATTCGCCTCAGCACGAGTCAGCGTGCAGCGCCCAGCAGGGGTGGACTTAGTCATCTACCATACCTACTATCTGTTGGGCTTCTACTACGATAGGTAGAATGGCGCTGATTCTACCGTACCTATACTTAATGCGCTATTGTGGAATATAATTGGTTTGCCCAACATTGGTACATAAATCAGCCAAATAAGAAAAAAAAAAAACTTAAATTCGCCATATTAACCACACAATAATAACGATATATATCATTTACTTGCCATGAAAGAACATCTGTCGCGCAAAAACAGCAAATTACCAGCGAAAAATACTGATAACTTAGAGGATGCCTTGATAATAATTTGAGGTCACGACAACATCTAAAAATAATGTTACGATTACAATACCTAAGTAGTTATTTATAAAATTAAAATCCGATCAGATCACACATAACGACATAACGACGGTTCCGTAAGTGGAATGAAATTAAGACCAACAGGCTTATTGTCTAATAGTAGGAGAGCTGGTTGTCATTTTTGGGGAGGTATTTTAGGCACCCTAAAAACTTGTCTAATGGTTTTCCTATAATACCCAAGCTCAGAACCACAGGGCTGACGGGTAGCGCGGCTAAATCAACCCTCTTTTTTAAATTGGCAGATCGATTATCCATCCGAAATGATCTGTATTTTATTTGAAATATTTATCTTTAATTATAAATATTTAGCGGCTTCGCTTTTAGCGTACCTCGAAAACTTTTTATTTTTTGCAAAATTATTTTGCAAGCATCTGGCAAAGTTTCAAGTCCCGACTAAATGATCTGGCTTATTTATTTTCTCGCTCTTTATATGTGAAATTTTAAAGTATAACAATTTCGAAATACCTCAACGACATTTTCTTCAAAATAAACGTACTGAAAAATATGAGGGTTCATTTAGCCTTCGCCCCGCCACCTGTCAGCTAGGTGTGGTTCTGTGCTTGGGTATCATAGGGGAAGCATTAGACAAGTTTTCAGAGTGCCTCAAATACCTACTGAAAAATGTCCATCAGCTCTCGGACCAGACTATAACGCACTGCTACAGCTGACTATATCTGCCAGACCGGGGATTGAACACAGAAACACACGCTTCGTAGTCAAGTTCTCTATACTTCTCGAATCTTTGCCAGCATAAAAACCCTCGCAGACTCCTATTTTACGCACTCAGCATTTTCCCCCTTTTTTCACTTTTCCCGACTTATCCTTACTATGATAATAAGCCACGATATAAGCCCATAAATCTGTAACGTCGGCACCAGCTTCGGGGCACTTCGGGGCACTTACATTTCATTATTATTAAATCTCGTTTTTACACGGGTTTTACAGGGGGCAAAGCTGATAGGTACGTGTGGTTTGTACAATACAGATTATTATACCTGATTTACACTCTCGCCTCGTCACCTCGCCTCGTCGTCTCGCTCCGGACACGAGCCTCAAAATCAAGGCAAATCACGAGACGAGGCACGAGGCGCGCCTGTTCACACTCTCGTCTCGTGGCTCGTCCCGCAGATCGTCTCGCCACTCGTACGCGAGTGTAAACCAGGTATGAGAATCTTAATGTAAAGACTTTGGATACAATCAGTCTGAGCGTACGATACGGAACAGTGGACGCTGACCTTAAATCTATGAGCTAGTAGTAGTAGTTCATTGACATAGACCTTCGCAAAATAACACCTGAATCAAATAACTATCTTAAACCTTAGCAAAAAATCGGATTGGTATCCTGGCATTTTCTATTTTACAATGTACCTACCTGCTACTTTTTTTTCAGAATTAGGTAGTTTTGATGCCGTGGTGGCCTAGTGGTTTGACCTATGGTCTCTCAAGCAGAGGGTCGTGTTGTGGGTTCAAATCCCGGCTTACAACTCTTGAGTTTTTCGGAATATATGTGCTAAATTAATTTTAAATTTACCACGAATTTTACGGTGAAGGAAAACATCGTGAGGAAACCTGCATACACCTGCGAAGAAATTCAATGGTGTGTGTGAAGTTCCCAATCCGCACTGGGCCCGCGTGGGAACTACAGCCCAAACCATCTCATTCAGAGGAGGCCTGTGCCCTGCAGTGGGACGTATATAATATATAGGCTGGGATGAGGTAGTTTCGGGATTTTTTTTTTACCAGAATCAAGATCACTAATAAAATTGACTAGCTTATTTATACCTTTTAGGATCGTAGAGGTGCAAAGAGAAAATTATTTTGGAAATTCCTGCGGGATAAAAAGAAGGCAATCCGCAAGTTCCAGGTCTGCGCTGACGAAGTCGCGGGAAAAAGCTAGTATGCATTAACAACGAACACATAGATTAGTCTTTTTTGTTTTTATAGTACACTAGCTGTTATCCTCGACTCCGTCTGCGAAGATTAGGGTATAAAAATAGCCTACGACCTATTTTCAGACCTACCAAATATATAATTTATTGAATCAGGCGTTACTTTGCGGAGGTCCATATTAATGAACTAAAACAATTACTTTGCTCACCCGCGACCTTAAGGACCTTAAGGTCGCGGGTGAGCAAAGTAATTGTTTTAGTTCACTACCAAATATAGACAAAAAAAATCATAGTGAAAATAAACGGATCACTCATGTCTTAAAACGAGTTTAACTCGACATGTTTTCAGTTACGACCGCCTTAGCCTAGTTGGTAGTGACCCTGCCTACGAAGCAAGAGGTCCTGGGTTCGAATCCCGGTAAGGGCATTTATTTGTGTGATGAGCACGAATATTTGTTCCTGAGTTATGGATGTTTTCTATGTATTTAAGTATTTATTTATCTATATAAGTATGTTTATCGTCGTCTAGTACCCTTAGTACAAGCTTTGCTTAGTTTGGGCCTAGGTCGATTTGTGTAAGATTGTCCCCTAATATTTATTTATTATTTATTTAGTTAGTGAATGCAATCGCGCGATAGACAATAGGGCAGGTTCTAAGGGTCGCGAAAATATTATAGAAGGCTCTCCCGCGTTTGTAAAAAAAAACAAAATGGCCATTTGTGATACTAAGTATGGTTCTGTGAGATCTATATGTATATCGCTAAGGTTGTTCTGAGTGAAGTCATTAGTCATTGTACCATATTATTGCAAGGGATAATCGACCACGTTGTATCATGCATGACGTGCAAATGAAATTCAACCGTAGGTAGGTAGTAGACCAAATTTTTGGCCGACTGTAGGGTCAACGTCATAAATAAGTGATCATTTTTGTACTTGGTCAATTTAAAGTCATGTTTGAAAAACCATACGAAATTATGCCACGACTGAAAGCGACAAGGTACAAAAGAGATTACTTATTTTGACGTTGATTGTACGGTGGGCTGCAAAACTGCATGGACATCTCGGGGCGATAATCGCGTGAGCGCGCGCGCGCGCGCGGGTATGTTAGGCTGTTCCTAAACTAAACGGTCAATTATATTGCGCAATATTGCAAATTGTGCAATATTATTGACCGTTTAGGGTTAATATTGAAGATTGCGCAATGATTGACCGAAAGTTTGAGCGAGTTTAATTTTTATTGCACCATATTTTTCTATTGCATCGTGTAGGGTCAGTATTGTGCAATATTTTAGTATCAGACTGACCACGAAAACATTGTGCAGTTCGTATTATTGTGCAATATAATTGCTCGTTTGGATTCAGAGCGCCTTTCAATCTTATTGTACTATAAAAAGTATTGTACAAAATAGGGATGTTGACACCATTAAAAAATAATTCGAAGACACGACTCCAGTAAAAAAAACGCTTTATTTTAGCCCTAGAACCCAGATTAATTTTCGATTATCTGCAAAATTAGATTTTTTGTTGCTTTAAAACAAATAAATAGTTAGTTAGTTGAGTATGGGAACAAGTGACGTCATATGTTGCTATTGCCATTCAAACTCTATGGGAGAAATGTGTTTTGACAGCTCATAAAAAGTACGTCAGTTGATTGGTGGTGTCAACATCCCTATTATTGTAGGTCTAGGGGCCGCCTTAATAACATCCAACGATCACACACTGCTCACGCGATTATCGCCCCGAGATGTCCATGCACTTTTGCAGCCCATCGTACGATACTTCTAATAAAATAACCAAAAACGCCATTCGTTAAGGCTATTCCGAAGCAGTTGAAACGCTCGAGTAATAAATAGCCATTTGATTGATTGGAACATCACCATCATCTTCATTTGATTGAATTTTTCTTTCTCGAATGACGTCCATGGACTGGAAGACGCAGTGTAGGTAGGCCTACAACAAAATGGAGCGACGACATGGTTAAGGTTGCGGGACCGCGTTGAATGCGGATGACGCAGGAACCGGTCTGTTCGGTGAACCTTAGGGGAGGCCTATGCTCAGCAGTGGACGTCTTTCGGCACAAATTATGATAGTGATTTGATTAACTTGAACTAAGCTGATGATCCTCAAATGTCTGCAAAGGAGCGAGAATAACACAGCCTAGGGCACCCGACATGGTTAATTCGGCCCTGCTAACGCCGTAGGTCAGTCTTTTAAAAAATAGGAAAGAAAAACAATACAACGCATCACATTAACATTTCGTTAGGTTGTTATTGATAACGCATTAATCACTGTTACGGAAATAAATCCCTACTGTCAATAAAAATAAAATTAAGTGCTCTTATGCGCGATTACGAACGATAAGGTGTTGTCTGCTCAGAGATGCGTAGGTAGAACGTTTTAATCAAACGTTTAAATTCTTTAAACTATTTATGTCTGTATGGGTCAAAATCAGAGAGGTGAGAATTTTACAATATTAAAATTTCGGGAAAACAAAAAGGTGCTATCTATTTAATTTTAATTCACAATAATAGAGGTATCGTTCATTAACGATGTATCGAAAGGGCCAAGCTAAATTTTCATTTATTTTCAAGTTCTGCTATTTACGAGCCACTTTAGGGGTAATATTCATCATTTCGGGAATGTTTTTAATAAATTTATAAAATCTGATTAAATAAACTTTTAAAAGAAAGGTATGTTTTAATAAGCAAATAAGGTAAATTCGAAACATGATAATGATTACTTTATGTTTTTTTTTTAATATTATGTTAAACATATTGTAAGAATTCTATTCAAAACCATAATATGTATTAATTTTAAAACGAAACTTTGTTTTATTTTTACCATTGCTCAGCCAAATCTGATACTGTTAGCATGTGACAATAGAGTAGTAGTACATTTTTTTATTTATGCAGAAATTAATGAGTTATGTAAAAAAATCACAATTTATTTTAATTTTTTTCTGGCGTTCCCGAAAAGGATGGCATCGTTCCCAAAATGATGGTAGCGTTCTCTGGATGACGATTGATGCAAGGCTAATGATTGCTTCGTAAATACTTTACAAATTATAAAAAAATCATTTCTTTAATTGTATTAAATCTTTATCTAACTTAATCATCTACAAATTTTGGCTGACTGTACCAGTCTCATTAAATGCTACAATTAAATAAATTGGCTACAAAAAAGGTTGGACCTTTAAAACAAATCTTAATACTTTTTAAGCAGTCTTGGACAAATACGTAGTATTATTTATTTGCAATGAACCCGTTAAAGCTTTCATCATCATTAATTTAAGAGCTTAGCTCTTGTCGGTGGAGTAATTGCCACTCTTTTCGGTAAAAAATTAGGTATTTCTATATCCTGATCTAGTAACACGGGCTCGAGGACATTTTCTCTCTCTTCACTACAAAATGCCTTAAGTATGATTTTCTTTAGAAATTTAGAATGCTGTTACAATGTTATCGACACATCTGATGATTTCTCCCACGTAATTTTGGTCACGGTCATAATGCCTTGTATGGGGTCTAAATTTTCCGGGACTAACATTATCATTGCCTCGATGTTATTTTCGGGAATTTCACATAGTAAAACTGATGAATTCTTTAAAACGCTGATTAAATCTGCAGCTGTTTTGATATCATGTCCCTTCAAAACAAAACCATCAGCAGTTTTTTTTAGAACACCGCCAACACCATCCATAGGCCCTTTTCCGTGCCCTGGTTCGCTGTATGTCCAGGTGGCGGTAGTTATTTGTGAAAAGTGGTCCTGTAAAGTTTTAATCCACAAATAAAAGTTAGTGCGGTTTCGATACTGTGAGGTTGGACCGTCTAAGAAGATTTCCAGAGTTTGGGCATGTTCTCTAGTAGGTACTTAAAAATTCCTGTAACATGGGTTTCATATGTCCCCAAACAGCATGAGCCTGGCGGTCTAGGTTGTTGCTGACAGTAGCAAATGTAGCTGTTTGGACTACACCATCATGTGTGGCGTAAAAAACGCCTGTGTGAATTGTGAGCTGGCCCTTAGATGCTCCAAAATGTGTGGCTTGAATTTTTTCCATATTTAGTCATGTAATTTTCTAAAACAAAATAGTACTTAATATTTTTATACACGAGACAGGCAGAAAAATAAAGGTAAGCCTTAGAATGAGTTAAATAGTTGTAATATATTGCTGGTTATACTACTAAGAGAACTAAACAGTCATTTTGGGAACGCAGTTATCATTCCGGGAACGACGTTATCATTCCGGGAACGCCCATCATTTTCGATATCGTTCCCGAAATGACGTTATGACAGTTAAAAAAGTTTACAAAGCAAATGCGCCATCTTGGACACCGGTTTTTGAGGTTATTTACTTGTGGAACACTTTATTTAACAGAGAAACGTTATAATTTCTATCTTTTTCGTCTCAATAAATACCAAACGGCGTTCCTGTAATGACGAGCAATTAAAGTACGCGGTCTAAAAACTGACTTGATAGGTTTTTACCTGGATAATTAGAAATTTAATCCAGATAGCACAAACACACCGGCCACCTTGTTGAAAAATGTTTATGCGACTGCTCACTAGCACCACCTAGCGCATGTATTTCGAATGAAACTGACGTTATTATGGTTGCGTTCACGAAATGACTCATTAACTGTCAGACAACATGTCCATGCAATTTAATGCTAATTTTAAATTAATAAAATAATAATACTAGTAGATAACGGAAATATAAAACATTTCTAATTAAAATGTACCTTTGCTAGCTTATTTTGTTGTACACATTTTTCTTGTTTGAACAACGCGGAATAGATTACGGACGCGTTCCCGGAATGATTTTTTGAGTAATTTTTATTTAAAATTACAGTCAATTTTTAACTTTTTTTGAAATATACACGAGGTGCTAATAACAACGAATGATTCATGTCTGTTAAATAAAACAAAAGTATATTATAGTTTAATTAAATTATGAAAATCTGTGTCAGAAGCCAATTCGTCACCTCTCTGATTTTGACCCGTATATATAAAAGGCAGCCGTTACTGACTGATCAACGCTCAGCTATCTATCAACCACTACCACTGAACGGATTGTGCTGAAATTTGGCACACAGAAAGCTATTATGACGTAGGCCTCCGCTAAGAGGGCATTTTTTGAAATTCCCACGGGATAGTGTATAAATGGGATTTATATTTGGCCCTCAAAGTGACCCTATCTCCGTAACTATTTAATCTATCTAATCTAACACCTTTAAACAAGCAATTCTTGTATATATATATTGCACCCCCAGCCGAATAAAGTGGTAATATGAAATACCTTAGTTTACAAACTAAGTCATAAAGCAACCAGATAAAGCTTAGTTTACAAACTAAGGCAATTCATATTACCACTTTATTCGGTTGGGGGTGCGATAAAATCAGAATAAATCTGAATCTCAGAAACGGCTCCAACAATTTTGATGAAATTTGGTCTGTGAGGGTTTTCGGATATGAAAAATTGATCTAGCTTGGTCTTATCTCTGGGAAAACGCTTGGTACCGAATTTCAGCCCGAGCGGAGCTCGGTCGCCCAGGTACTATTATCTAAAAAGATCCCAACAAGAATCAACTTTCAGCAACAAGCAATCCACTTTTATTGAAAAATTGTGCTGTCACACAGCTGCTATACATAGTTAAGTCATTTGACAAATGTTCGCTTAAAGACTTTAGAGGCCATACATATTGTTTAACGCATAATCATCTCCATCTCTTTCTGTCACCATCACCATTTGACAGAAAGAAATAGTGAATGCAAAAAAAAAGTTACGCAAAATAGGCGCGTAAAAGACGTCGAGTTGCGGAAACTAGCCCGTTATTACCTATTACCTATTAGTGAATGCAAAAGCAAGTGTCAGCGCGTTAGATAGACAATAAGCATTCTGGACTAAGATGGAGTATGCTGGCTTAGTAAATACCAAATTACCATCCTTCTGGGATCAAAAGGTTCGATCATGTTATCACATTTACTGCTACAAGAGGTGTAAAGACCTGCATAGGAGTTTTTTTTTTCTTCTATTTTTTTTTCCATGCTTTAGTGCACCTGTGTGACTATGGCAGCCTCATTGGGAGACTCAATGGCCAAATTCATCAAACACTGCTCCTGCCACGTCCAGATTCTCTGGCTGCAAAAGAATATTTGATGAACTTGTATATTTGTACTGCATCTTGCGACACCGGACAACTCAATATAACATTCACTGCCCCATTGAAAAGGTCTACATCATTTAAATAAGTCTCACGGTTATCGTTGGTCCGTATACACTCCACCAAAAAATGTATTAAGTCCTCAATCCTGTTACGATCCATGCACATTGGGGATTGGACAACTTTCATCATATTTAAAAATTTATTTAATGGTACATGGCCTGACCGCACTCGAAACGCCCACACAAGTAAATCCCTGGAGAGGCTGGCACTATCAGACCAGGGCACCCGGAAAATGCATAGGAGTTTATTTCAGTGAATGTGTTAACCAGTAGTTAAGCATACATAATGATGGACTGGAAAAGTGTCACTGCAACACAGAAATTTTGCATACAAATATGTATAATGTGGTTAAATGTCTCACAATGAAATGTACAGTCAAGGAATTTAATTCCCTACACATTTTGTAAAAATGTTGTGTAATATTTGCAATGCATTAAGGTTGAAATGTCAAAACAACATTGTTGCTAGCTTTTATGGTGACAGTTTGCCATACAATATTCAAACTTAGGTGGGTTGGAAATTAAATTCCTTAACTGTACTAATAAATCATTTTCACACTACTTAAGTTTTTTTTTTACATATATGGTATAATTTGTTTGATTGTTTGCATCTTCAGTTTGGAAGTTATGTAAATACAACAATACATAAAATACCAGTAGGAGTTTTTCCCTGACTTTTTGGTTTTTTAGCAAATTTCCTTAACTTTCCCTGATCACCTTGAGCTTTCCTGACACCCTGAATCAAACTCAATCATCAGTCACATAAAGTTTAAAGTTATTTCAACAAAGCTTAAAATTGGGCTACTAGAGGATAATGTAGAGTTGGATGAATAAGAAAGTGTACATAACAGGGCTCATTTTAGACCTTTCGGAACCTTAAGAATACTTATTGAGTTAAAATCATGGCATAGCGTAGTGCAATAATTTGATAATTAATTTTGAGGATAAAGTGCATTTTCTGTGTGTCTATTAATTTAGAGCAGTGAGGTGATGGTAAGCTGCATTTTTGACTAGAAATTAAATTAATAAATGGAGTTGACTAAGTTATTTTGTGAGAACTTTCTTGAGTTGAAAAATTAATTACTCAATCCATAACTCGGTGACTTTTCTGTGCTAATAATTATTTTATTCTTAGTATTTTTTAAAAATAAATAATAAAATTAAGTTAAAAAATAAAAATCATGTTTCACAAAAGATTAAACAAAAGTTGACATCCCTAAATGCAGCTGATTGTAATTAGCCGGGTCTCCACTGAGGGAGCCGCCTTGTGAGGAAGCCATTTTCGGTGCGATCACGCCTCATACACTTGCCTCACAAGACAGCTCGCTCAGTGGAGATCCGGCTTTTAAATTAGTTATTCAATGACCAAATGTTACCAAATTATGACTTTATCTAACCAAGCAATGCAAAGAAGATAATAGTGTAAACATTGCATCAGAAACTCTTTGAGTAATATTATTGAAAAAATGGCATGTAAATAAAGAACAAACTGCCTTGATTCTACACAAACATTAGTAATTACAACAAATAAATTATTAAATTTTTAAATAATAAAGTTGTATCATTTAAAAATACAGGAAAATCAGTATTTATACTGCCACAGACTAAACAAGGAAATACAGCAGTGTTACATAGTAATGATTGGAAGCAAACTACTTTCTAGTGAGCGGCCAGCTTTTCAGTTATTTATAGATCTCTCCCCCAGAGCTCAACACTGCTACCAACATTTAAGAAAGCAATAATTGCACTATTTCTACCACAAAAAAAACCAGAATGCATTATGTGAATGCCTAAGCCTCTAAAAAACAATTGCATGCCATAAACAAGTGATATTAGATTAGCGTGCCAGTGTCCGTCTGCATCCAAAGAAACCAATGTAGGACAGGCATGCATCGTTTACCTCCGATGTCGTCCATCGCACTTTGTTACGATTAAGAATGCGTCGCCGACGCCACACAACGCTCCTTGGCAGCCGCAACACACGGCAATCAATTCGCACATTTAGTTAACTATTCGGCATAATCACTGGCCGCTACGCACTATTTAAGCGAAATATTAAACTATATCGACACCACCTCACTGTTTAAACTTGTTTCCGATCACACACACGATCGACTGCACGATACCGTTGTAAACTAAAAACGTACCTCCATGAGCATCCTATAATAATAACTGTCTCTCCGCTCGTCCAAGGAACTAGTTATCAAGGTCTTGTCTCGAAGCACGGCACGCACGGTTCCAAGAAATTTATCAGAGGTTATGTCGCGACAACTGGCACTTTGAACTTATTATAACCACAACAAAGTTTGTCAACAGACTACTTTAAGGTGCGTGATATAATAAAAAGTAACTAATTTCGTGGAATTATCACTTAAAACACCTTTTCAAAGTAGTGCGAAGTGAACGTCACGGCCAAAATAATACAGGCACCTCTGTGTGAGTGAAACTTCAGCGTCACATGTCACACCACGGCAGACTGATTGCGATTGGCCGTAGTTTTGCAGTTATCAAGAAGCGTTTTTTCCTTGACAACCTCGAGCAAGCTTGCAGTACAAGAACATTAGTATATTAGGGTTCCT
Source organism: Archips crataeganus (assembly GCA_947859365.1). NCBI lineage: Eukaryota > Metazoa > Arthropoda > Insecta > Lepidoptera > Tortricidae > Archips > Archips crataeganus. Next base: position 1,430,699 of record OX402053.1, on the reverse strand, counting down.
TCTCGTTTAACCCAAAATCGCTATTTCTATTATTTGTGTGATATTATATGTAAAAAAAATTTGTAAAGTCATTCATGAACATAAAAACAATATTGAACGAGCAATATATTTCTATAAAAGACTAACGTGACTGACTGACAACACACAGCCTAAACCACCGGTACTAGTGACTTGAAATTTGGCAGTCATATTCTTTGCAGATCATAAAGGTGCATGAAGAAAATATGTATGCAACCTGTTCAGACACGCTGGCCTCTTCCCATCTACATGGAATCGAACCAACAACAGAGCTGGTGCGCCTTGTGAAGCGGCTGAAAAAGCTAAAGCATGCAAATACAGGGGACTTGGCTCCGAATATGATTTTGTCCCATTCGGGGTCGAGACCCTTGGTCCGTGGGGTCCTAGCGCTTATAAGGCTTTTTAAGGAAATAGCAGAAAGGTTAGTCAACATCACAGGAGACCGAAGAGCTGGCAGCTACCGCGGACATAGAATTAGTCTAGCTATTCAAAGGGGGAACGCTGCCAGTATCTTCAGAAACTTGCCTAAAGGGACTCCGTTTATTAATATATTTTAGTTATTATATTATATTTTTTAAGGTTTTTAGTTTTAGGTTAATTTTTCTAGTATACACCGTGAAATTTTAGTGGTTGTTTTCCCGAAACGAGGTGATTTAGTTTCGATTGTACAATCGATTTATAATTACTATTTTGACTAGAGTCAAAAAAACGAAAGCCGAAAATGACCGCAAACCAATAGTAACGCTTCGTTGGTACAAGTAGCGTACGATCGTACGATAGGTTAGGTACCAACGAAGCGTTACTATTGGTTTGCGGTCATTTTCGACTTTCGTTTTTCACAATTGGATTTTTGACTCTAGTCAAAATAGTAATTATAAATCGATATTAAATCACCTCGTTTCGGGAAAACAACCACTAAAATTTCACGGTGTATATATTTTTTATTTCTGTATAATTAGATTAATTATGTATCAATGTATTATATTATGTAAAACAAATTAAATAAATGTAAAAAAAAATTAAAAGGTAGAACAATTCACTAACTACTACTTACTACATAGTTCCGCTAGCGTGAGCCATTAAAATCTAGCATTTCTCAGTAGTTTTCGTTCTCATTTTATGAAGACTACCGATAGAAAATTTAATGTCTCCAGATCCAGCGATTGAGATTTCGGAATTTTGCATGCATACATCTCTTGGGTATATTATAATAAAATTAATTAATTAAAGCAAACCTGGAATCCATTCTGAACATTCAGCAAAGCGAAGAATCGTGGAATCAAGTGTCCCTTCCAAGCTTTGAAGGGATAGGTATTCGCAAAATTTCTTCTATTTCCGCACCAGCTTCTTTGTCTTCCACCCATAGCTCGGGAGATCTCATAGTTAAAATCCTGAACTAAGAGACTGCGGGTTTGACGTAAATTAAAAATATAGCTTGGTTTATTGTCTGTCCGAAAAAAAAATTCCAATAAAGTTTTTTTTTTAAGTTTCTGGGACGACATTCAATCTAATTTGACGTATTAACCCCTTCTTGAGCCGCAGCACGGTTTCTAATCGTGTCATTTATGTCAGACACAAAGCAAACTGGGTGCTGGTTGCACGCTTTTCCATTAGCCAATACTGTCACTTTTATAGAGTCGGACATTCTCAAAATTTCCATCTGCCTGCGACTTGGAGTAGCAGTTTGTGCACCAAATAAATGCACCGGCGCTTTTGTGGTCGACACTCTGCTCTCAATGACATGACATTATCCGTTGCTCCCTTGCCGCCATCTTTATCGGAGCCATCGGGCATCGCGAGATGCCGGTAAGAGACTGAGACTGGACGGAATGTCACTGATTCAGTGGAAATTGGGTCATGTGGTGGTATAGGACGCTACTTGCGTCTGCACTCTAGCTCCGTCCCACGTCTACAGAACAGCTAATAAAGCTGGTACAGCAGCATAGGCAGTGGCCGATGCACTGTCCGGCCCTTTTATGAGGCACTGGCTATCTCTGCACGCACCTATGCCTCCATTTCAACGGCTTATATGATTTAAGTTTGTAATTTTTTGTATTGGATTTTTATTTTTTTGTTTTAATTGTAATTTGTGCTGTGACATGTTCTTTAATTTAATATGTATTTTTACAAGTTAAGTATGAAGTATCTTTTTCTATTTATTTTTTATTTTCTTCAACTTCATTTTTTTTTTTTTTTCTAGACCAGTGATGGTGTAGGGGTAAGCACGCAGCACGGAACGCTGAGGACCTGGGTTCGATTCCCAGCATTGGTCTTTTTTCTGGGGTTTTTTCTGTGCATCTATATTTCAGTTTGTATTTAGTTTGAAATATATGTATTTTTATTTTTATTTTCATTTTAAATTGAGACATTTTAATTATAATTTTACTAACAATAGATGATAAATTTTTATTTGTATGCTTTTTACTAACAATAAAATGGATGTAAACAATGTCTGAAAAATGAATAAAATTATTATTATTTATTATTATATAGGCGCCTGAAAAACTTAAAGAAAACAAAGAAAGGTGTCGGCTCCGAACACAACCTTGTTCCATTCGGGGTTGATACCTTAGGGCAGTGGGGCCTCAAAGTCAAAATCAAATATATAAAAATCTCGTGTCTGTTATCGAACTCCTCCGAAATGGCTTGACCGATTTTAATGAAATTTTTTGCTCCACATTTGGTAGGTCTGAGAATAGGTTGTTGGCTATTTTTTTATACCTACCCCTTTTCGTTGCAGACGGAGTTGCGGCCTGCGGGCAAGAGCTAGTAAATAAGTAATAAACTTTAAAAACGGCTAACTTATACCACAGAAGACCGAAGAACTGGCAGCTTCCGAGCGGCTGGCAGCGAAGCAATGCTGCCAGCATCTTTAGGTCCATGCCGCGGGAGGAACCATTCATATTTTTTTTCTAGCTTTAGTTTAGTTACTTTTTTACTTAGTTTAAGATATTATGTCATGTATTAATTTATCTATTTATCTTTGTAATTATATTGCTCATTAACCAATTAATTAAATGTTATCTTATCAGTATCACAACTGTACATGGTTTTAAACAATACACGTTTATCATTTCTTATTTAGTAAAAAGTAACCTGTGTATTATTTCAAAGATTCAGCTATCTACATAATACTTATATTTCATCCAAATCTGTCCATATATTTTAGTGTGAAAGAGTAACAAACACATTCATAAACACAACGCACACACGCACACCTACAGCCTTTGCTTGTGTTTTCGCGTGTCAGTTTCTAAATTTTAATAAGATTTATTTTTAAACAACTTACGGAACCACGCATTCTTCTAGCAGCAATCTGAAAAACGCCTATGCCAATGTGACGTAATTCGCGCATGCGCATGATGCGCACTAAAACAAACTTTTAATGGCGTTGGAAAGAGACGACAGCACGCGCTGTATTTTTCATTCAAAATTACGATTTCCCGCTCTTTTGCATGTTTTTTATAATCATACTGTTGATCTATCTAACTAGCTAAATTAATATTAAGTATTAACAGTTCTAAATGTTCATGGTTAATTTAATTACATGAGATGAGACGTTACATGTGTTCACTATAATATAAAGAAAGTATTTACATTACCTAAGGTTACCAGATTCTCGTTGCGCCACATTACAAAATCGAAGATTATTCAAGGAAGTGATTTGTTTGTTGAAATGTCTTATTTTTTGGACATCTGATTTAATGGAAATGTAATAGGTAATGTAGTAGGTATTTTGAAAAATCTGATAAGTAAGTACTGTATTTTGGGAACGTGGTATTTTAGGCACGCACGAGCGAAGGCAAGTTATCAAATCACGGTCTACTTACATCCCATTCCAAAACAAAGATGTCAAATGTAGATTATTTTATTATTCTTAAATGGTAAGTAACTAAATAATTAACAGATTGTACCTAAATATATAAATTTATATCCGTTCAAAATTTCCTAAGCAAATTAATGGATGGACAATTAACACATTCCTTAAATTATTCAAACTTGAATATCATGTCGATTAAAAGCAACTAAAGATAAATATAGCAGCATGTGGATAAATCGAACCGAACAGGATTATAAATATGCCGCAACTATATGGACGTGAAAGTATGAGTCAGCTCAAGCTCGTTTCAGCGTGGGCGTACACTTCAGTAATTCAGTTTGAGTTTCAGGATTGGGGGTGAGTCATTTTGTGCGTGACGCATCGTCCGTACGTAACGTAGAGAAAATTGGAGTGCTGTTAAAATACGACCCCGTAGTTATTTGTCGATCTTAGACTATATAATTACTACGATAAGAGACCCGTTTTTCGCACTATTTCCTTCGAAGGAACTGCCAAAGGAACTACCGCGAGTAAACCAACCAACGTCTTAATTTCCAACCCAATATCATTAACTTATAGAACTCGCGTTTTTTTGCCAATATCAGTGTCAAGCCAAAGTTAGGTGTAAAATGCTAGGTTTACACGGAGCAGAGCTTAGTAGCTAATGCTTAGTAGGTACTTGTCACTTACACTTGTAAGATGCGTGTATTGTATAATACTAAGCACTTGTAACAACAATATGTCTTACACGCATCTGACAAGTGTAAGTGACAAGTACTAAGCATTAGCTACTAAGCTCCGTGTAAACCTAGCAAAACTTGAATGTATGTAGTTCCTTATGGAACTATTGGGATCATTAATTTGACATTTAAGTAAGTAAGTAAGTATATTTATTTGTTGAAAGCAGGTGTACATAAATGATCTTAAAACTAGTCCGAATCTCCACTTTCTACCTAAAAATAGGCGTACAAAATTAAATTCTCTATAATATAGCCAAAAAAAATAAAACATGTCATGCATAGAATAATAATAAAAAAGTCAGTTAGCAAATAGGTACAAAATGTCCATACAAAATAAGTCAAGGTGAATAAATAAATTAATACACACATACATTACATTACATACATTACATTATGTACCGATTGTTCCATATGGAACTAGAATTATCCGAAGTCCTGGGATATACCCCGCGATGGGAACATTGTTGCAAAATAAAACCAGTAGGTAAATACTTACTTTAAATTAATTTATTTCCAAACATTACAGATAGGTATTTAAACACTTACAAAATACAACAAGAGAACTTACCAACAAACCTTATCCGCTTGAAAACATCTTACAAAATACGTGTAAACATATACCGAGAAACTAATCTAATTAACATCAAATAGTAGTACTCACCTCGAATTATAAAGTACCTAAGCTACACCAAGGGAAAGTGGCTGACCTACTAGTGAATCACTTAGACCCATAGAGAAATTAACAAATCTGTTAATCGAAACTCAATTTTTTGCACAGACCAAAGACGGAATATTTGGTATCAGAGTTATTCGAACTAAAACAATTACTTTGCTCACCCGCGACCAAAGTCGCGGTCGCGGGTGAGCAAAGTAATTGTTTTAGTTCATTAATATGGACCTCCGCAAAGTAACGCCTGATTCAATAAATTAGAGTTATTCGACTCATTCGTTTTTCTTTCAATTCTTATTTCGTCTCATTCTGTATTCGTCACTTAAATCCGTCATGTTCGCTATCTGTTCCTATCATCCTAAGTCCAACTCAGTAACTTGTCTCATTCTTAATAATAATAAGTCTTATTCGTTTTTCCTCACGGTCTTCCTTGGACTCATTCTTCATTCTTCCCTTTCGATTTTTGTCAGATTAACGTATTCGGCTCAATTTTTTCGATATGTTCGATGCTGGTCACATTCGTAACATTAGTCTCTTTCCTTTTTGGTCGCATTCTAGGTACGTGATGTTCGTTTTTCGTCTCATTCATTATTTGTGTTGTGACTATCTTTTCCCGGGGTATGTATTACAATACCGAAGTACGAAAGACCGAATGTATTAAAACATCGAATGGGTCAAAAGACCGACACGATTTTTTTCTGAAACCGTAAACTTTTCAGAACTTATTAAAACGGCATCATACAGAACCCATTAGGTTAGGTTAGGTTTGTTTTATAACAATCTTAAAAAGTTAACGGTTTCAGAAAAAAATCGTGTCGGTCTTTTGACCCATTCGATGTTTTAATACATTCGGTCTTTCGTACTTCGGTATTGTAATACACACACCTTTTCCCGTCATACATTACAAGGATTGTGAAGCGACGGCTTTCCGTCGTCTATATCTACTTGAATTGCGAATGAGACGAACAACGAACGGGAGGAATAGCGTATGTGCCCTTTGATCAATTATAACTGTAGATCCACAGTCGCGCGCCCGAAAATGTGCGAGCCAAATGAGCGCCACTTTGATAAAAGTGGCCTTCTTTTTTCTCAGTACGTTGCGTGAAATTGTCAAGTTTAGCTGTCAAGTGTCAACCGAAATTCGACTGTAATGAAGTAAAGACTAGGTCCAAATTTCTGTGTAGGTGATGATTTTAATTACCATGATGATTTTAAGACCAGTGGTGGTGTAGGGGTATGGCACGCGGCACGGAATGCTGAGGACCTGGGTTCGATTCCCAGCATTGGTCTTTTTTCTGGGGTTTTTTCTGTGCATCTATATTTCAGTTTGTATTTAGTACGAAATGTATGATTTCAAGGGATGACCGTAAAAGTAATAAAAAAAAAAAAAAAAAAAATGAAGTTGAAAAAATATGTACAAAAAAGATACTTCATAGCTAACTTGTTTATGATTTTAATTGTTACGCAAACAAATAAAAAAGTTCGGACATTCTTTGAAGGGGATTTTGTTCGGCAATGTGTATCTTCAGTTATAATTGATCAAAGTATGTGCCCAAAAAAGAACGAGACGAATTGCCAATGAGGCCAAAAAAGAGAGAGACCAATAACGACTGTGACTAAAGACAAAGTGCGAATGATACGAAAAACGAGAGAGACAAACAAAAACATTAGTCCAAGGAAGACCGTGACGAAAAACGAATAAGACTTCTTAAGAATGAGAATGATAGGGACAGACACTAAAATAAGACGAATAAAGAATGAGAGACGAAATAAGAATTGAACGAAAAACGAATGAGTCGAATCACTCTTGATACCGAATATTTTTGTATTTATTTTTATATTAGCTTCTTTGGCGACTGTGCTTTCCTCTGCCTCGCAATCCTGCAGAGAAAAAAACGCGGCGAGCGTCTAGGATGGGAATAATACTAGAATCTTATAGTTATAGTCTATGAAATGTTTCATTCATGCGGTTATATATCTACATTTAGTACATATTTAGTAGAAACTGATTTAGTGTATCAACTTGAGAGACAGTAAATCAGCTATCAAGATACCCTGTCAACTATGTATGATCCGATGGGATCACCTGGGGGATCTCAGAAGACAAAATTGTCCAATACGATCACCTGGGTGATCATCTCTTGACTGATTATTTCACCACACTGCAGGCCGCTGCTAAACTTTATTTTGTACCAGAGAAGTTAATAGGTATGTCCTCAATGGAAAGTTGTGCAGAGGCCTCGTCAATTGCTGTTCAAGGGTATGAAGTTAGCAGCCGTGTCGCGCGGGCATGAGGGACCAGACGACCGCTTCTGGGAAGGACATTGGACTTCGCAGCCACGACCGAGCAGCACCCAGGAGTCTGCAAGCAAAAGAGATGTCAAAGTGGGCTCTTTGGATTATACAATTGGGACAAGAGTAGCTTTGTGTTTGTACTTTAGTCTAGGATGTTCTTTAGTCTATCATTTGGTGACTATACTTAATTGTTTTAATGATGCTCGAGAGCCTTGAACATTGGAGACATGTGATTTTACCAACAGCAACAATAACAACACGAAAGTGAGTGGATATAGGCTATTAGTTCCACTAGGTTCTTGAGTGTATCGAATTTGAATGACCCACGCTAATTGTGCAGACGCTACAAAACTGACTGTGAGCGGCTACAGCCACAAGACAAACTGCGTAGCTAACCACAGTAGTAACCGTAAGTATCTTTGGATTGCTGGTCATGTAGAGATGGCGAGCGCTTATCATTAGTCTAACTGTATTGATAGTGTCCCTTCCTCTGCCAATACAAAAAGAGCAATCGGCTTCGTGAGCTCGATGGTCGGTTGAGTCACAACGCTCTCGAGTGCCAGTCTGAGTGACGACACGTCGTTTATCGCTACAGTACTGACTTGGTGAGCGGGCGCGGCCACCAGGCGAGCTGTTCGCGCGTCATTCGGAGCTCAGCATCCAACCGCGTGAGCTCTCCACTCAGTTCAGCTACCATGCTCTTGAGTGAATGCGTCTCCTCAGCAGCTAGAGACACGCGGATGCTCAGCGCGGAACATTCGCGGGAGCAGCGCTCACGGGCTCTGGGAAGAGAAGAACGGGATGAGTGGGCTCTACTCATGAGGCTCACAAAGTTTAATACACACACACACACACGCACACAGTATTTCATGAGTTGGTGATGGTTTAAGTAAGTCAGAGATTTGAAAACTTTTAGCACCCTGGAAATCCTGGACTAAATCAGGGACATGGGATGTGTGATGAGTTAAAGATACTATCGAATGTTTGGGTCCGCCAAATTACTTAGTGCCTTGAAATATGGGTTCCAAGAGGCTAAAAGTTTCAAAGTGATCGCACAGCCACTGCTCCCTAAAATGCGTCTAATAATCTAAGTATTTCAAGAAACGACGGTCTAAATGAATAACTAATAGGAGACTGAAGTTAATTCGGAAATAAAATGCTCGAAATAAGGTGACAAAGTCAATCTATCAGTACGCTGGAGATTTATTTGTAGTTTATTTTTGGAAGATCTATCGGCGACCGATGTATCCCGGATCTAGAAAAGCTAGTCATAGAAAACTGGACGATGGTGGATTTTCTCTAGATTCAGAAGCAAGAGTTGCTGAAGATCAAGAATAAGTTAAGTATGAAGTATCTTTTTCTATTTATTTTTTATTTTTTCTACTTCATTTTTTTTTATTACTTTTACGGTCATCCCGTGAAACCATATATTTCAAACTAAATACAAACTGAAATATAGATGTACAGAAAACACCCCAGAAAAAAGAAGGAGTGTGTGTTCTGAAGGAGTGCAGAAGGAGTGTTGAAGTCTCTCGGTAGAGGGCATAACATAGATGCGCGCTTTATCACTGCCTAATGTGATTATAACAGACTGAAGTGTACGATGTATGGGAAAAATTCGTCGCTAACTTCTAGACTAGTGGTGGTGTAGGGGTAAGCACGCAGCACGGAACGCTGAGGACCTGGGTTCGATTCCCAGCATTGGTCTTTTTTCTGGGGTTTTTTCTGTGCATCTATATTTCAGTTTTTATTTAGTTTGAAATAGATCAAGAATAATTTATGTCTTTATAAGAGCTACTGAAAATTTGATCGTCCAATCAGTTTCGCCAATCCAATTATTTTAGACTATAAGTATATATTGTGCCCGATATGATTGGAATCCCTACTTACTCAGTCTCCAACTTCAGCTGCTCACTAGCTAGTTGCAGCCGGCGTTGCTTGTCGTCAGTGTCCCGCCGCAATTCCGCCGCCTCCTCCTCGGCGGCTGACAGAAGGGCCTCGTGTTGCGCCAAGTCCTCCTCCAAGTGTGCCAACTAACAAACACGAATTCCATGTGAGTGAAGGAACTACAATGCCCAAATTTTCTAACCATAACCATTTATTGGTATATTTCACAGCTAAATGCTGCATTTCAGAGTTAAACGAGGATGTCGAAATACCTTTGGTGTTCACATGTGTTAATAAAACACCTTTAACTGCTTTTAAAAATAGGCTTATAATTCTAACTATAGGCGGAACAGTTTTTGTATACGTGCAAGTAGACAGTTGAATAAATTAACGAGGGAGCTTGATATTAACGTGTTTAATGTTAACACTGACACCTTGACACGTACAATCGCCCCAAGCGCCAGATAACCACCTTAAAGGCCCAGTTTGCGTGCAGTGGCAGAGCCATGTTGTAGCTAGCCGCTGCATCACGAATGGGCCGGCTCGTCCGGGGCAGTACCACCCTCTCACAGAACACCGGCGTGAAGCAGCAGTACTCCTGCTCCGTTTCGTACGGTCAGTGAGAGCGCCGGGAGCCCAATACCTCTCCCCCTCCCCTATTCCCTCTCCTTTTCCCAGGGCCGACGACGCACTGGCATCGTGTAAAGTGCTGCGGGTGTCTATGGGCAGTGGTGATCATTTAACATGGTGACCCACTAGTTCGTTTGTCTGGCCTTTCTAACATAAAAAAAAACCGGCCAAGAGCGTGTCGGACACGCACAAGGTAGGGTTCCGTAGCCATTACAAATAAATCAAGTAATATTTTTCTAATGATTTCGTATGTACGGAATCATCCAAGTTTAGGTATGTTTTATACCTTAGGCTACTATTTACTCTTAAACTACAAATAATTTCCAAGCAATCTTAGCCGCTATAATTTTCCTAGTAAATTTGATATATTTACTACCATTCTGAATTTTTTCAAATTTTTCCACCTAACAGTTTAGATTTTAGAGGGGGGGGAGACGCTCGATTTTAATGAAAATATTCACTTTAAAGTTGAATATTTCGCAAACAGATCACTGAATAGAAAAATCATGTTAGCAACCACGCAATGGTTTTAAAAGACCTATCCAACAATACTCCACACTATAGGATTAGTCGAGAAAAAAAAAATCACCCCCCCTTTACGTCTATGGGAGGTACCCTAAAAAAAATTATTTTTTTATTTTTTATTTTACCACTTTGTTGGCGTGACTGATATGTATATTCGTGCCAAATTACAGCTTTCTAGTACTAACGATCTCTGAGCTTAGCCGCGGACAGACAGACAGACGGACAGACATGGCGAAACTATAAGGGTTCCTAGTTGACTACGGAACCCTACAAAGTGGCTAGACATCTGTCCATAACAATCCATAGCAATAAACATCAACGGCTGCAAGCAAATTTGTTTTGAAAATGGGTATCTGGCGTCTGGGGCGATGGTACTTTGGTGAATCGATATTTTGAGAGCGTGCATTGAGCGTTGTACCTTACTGTAGGTTAGGTTTGTCAGGTTAGGGACTTGATTATTGATTAGTTTTTCTCCGCCGCTTAAATAGTGCTGAACTGCTGGATTATTTGTCACTAAGTACTTAGTTATTTTCTCTTTTTTCTTTTTTGTGTATCCGAAGGGACTCTGTGTGGGGATACTGCCTTATTGTTACACTGTAATTGTCGGCAAGAACCTGTAATTGGCTTGCTGTATTTACTGTAATGTTTAAGATGTATATATAAGCTGTTGGTTCTCCATAAATAAATAAATAACAGAGCTGAGGCGAACCGATGGGGAACTTTTTGTGTTAAATCACTCCAAGTGTACACTAGTCTAAAACTATTGGCTGTACGGTAGTTCACAGTGACACTTTTAAGATGCTAGGATTTCAATGGTATAATTCTACACCTTTAATCAATTCAATCAATTATCATATTTTACAACCACTAAAATGCTCTTAAAAATAGGCTTGATTTCCTCCTGCGCTGACAACGGTCGCTGACGTCGGTCGAGCGTACGAATAAACACAATGTTCTATGGGGCACCGCACAGCGACGCTGATGGCCGCGCGGCAAATTATTCGTACTTAGATTGCTACCGATGGTACGCTCGACCGACGTCAGCGACCGATGTCAGCGTAGGAAGCCTTAAGCAACCAATGCAAAGAGACTGTAACAAGGCATTTTTGACATCTGCACTAACTCTGATCCCGTAACAATAGTATCCGTTTCTACTTTTATGATGCTGTTATACAGACTAAAGTGTAAATACGCAGCTCTAAGTTCTCGGTTGAACCATACTACTTAACTGTTTATTAATTCATGAAGTTCCGAGTTATACCCAAAGTAATCTTTTGTAATGCTACCTACTTTTGTTACTTGGGAAATACCCTAGCGTAAGGATTGATTTCCTCCTACGCTGACGTCGGTCGCTGACGTCGGTCGAGCGTACCGTCGGTCGCGTATGACAAATGCGCGTTGCTGTGCGGTGCCCCATAGAGTATTGTGTTTATACGTACGCTCGACCGACGCCAGCGACCGATGTCGGTCAGCTTCGCACTGAGCGCGCGATAGTGGTGTATAGCGCGTCAGCGCCGTCAGCGCACCGACGCGCGTGGCGCTGACGAGCGAGACCGACGCGCGCCATCAGCGGCGCGTAGCAACAAATCTGCCGCGGACGTCAGCGTCGCTGTGCGGTGGCCCATAGAGTATTGTGTATATTCGTACGCGCGACCGACGTCAGCGTAGGAGGAAATCAAGCCTAAGCCATGTCTCGCTGCGTGCGCGCAACCGCGTGTTCTCTCAACGCTGCCAATGCGCGGTTACCTTCCAACGGCATTAGTATCGTGAATGAAACAGGAACGTCACCACGCGTAGTTCCCCAGTCGTGTTCATGGAATAGGTATCCTATTATCTCGTCTCATTCGTTTTTCTTTTAATTCTTATTTCGTCTCATTCTGTACTCGTCACTTCGTCTTGTTCGCTATTCGTCATTATCTTATTTGGTCAAATTCTGTAACTTGTCTCTCTCTTAATAAGTCTTATTCGTTTTTCGTCACGGTCTTCCTTGGACTCATTCGTCGTTGTTGCCTTTCGTTTTTTGTCTCCTTTACATACAAAAATTTATTAACCAGCACCGAACGTATCTAAATAATTTTGGCGAATAAGTAAATGAGACAAAAAACGAAAGGGAAGAACGACGAATGAGTCCAAAGAAGAACGTGACGAAAAACGAATAAGACGTATTAAGACAAGGGTCTTCAACCTTTTTGAAGGCAAGGGCCTAGTATACTCTGATATTGGTTCGGTGGGCCGCAACATAATAAATCTATATCGTTTTAATTTCTATTCTTTTTAATCTGTAAATAGGTATAATTTGTAGACATGTGAATTTAATTTTGTCAGTACAATGTCGGGCCGCCGGTTGAAGACCCTTGTATTAAGAGATAGACAAGTTGCAGAATTTGACCAAAAAAGATAGTGACGGATAGCGAACAAGACGAAGACGAATACAGAATGAGACGAAATAAGAATTGAACGAAAAACGAATGAGGCGAGATAATAGGATACCTCCATTTGATACTAAGTGACGCTGGGGTTGCCACAAGTCCCGCCGGGGTGTATTGGCCCAAGTGTCAATATGTCCAAATGTTAGATCGTCCGAATGTCAAAACGTCCAAGGACACAATACCCACTTGCCAAAATGTCTGTTGGTCAAAACAACCAAATGAAAAAACGCCCGATTACCGAAATATTTAACTGCCATAAAGTCACATAATCACCAGTTGTCAAAATTTCCAATTGCCGAATCGCCTTATTGTCATAATGTCTAGCGAATATCACGTCCAGTTGCCAAAACGTCCAATTGCCGAATAGTACAATTTCCAAGAAGTCTAATGGGCGGAACGTACGGTTAACAAAATGCCGAATGGCCAAGACCAACAATGTCTAAGTGTCAAAACTTCAAGTGCTCAAAACATTATTTATTGAGCCACTATAGCAAGGTCATTATGGTCTTTATGGCATCTGGACCTTACCACATCCCGGACAATTTAACACTCGGGCCCAATTGACCTGCGGTCTTCATGGCATCTGGCATTACATTATGACGTCCCGGACAATTTTACACTCGGACCAAATCAACCAGTGGTCTTTGTAGCATCTGGACATTATGACCTTCCGGAAAATTCAACACTTGGGCCAAATTGACCAGTGGTTGTTGTGATGTCTGGACATTATGACGTCCTGGACAATTTAACACTCGGGCTAAATTGACCTGTGGTGTTTGTGGCATCTGGACATCGAGACCCCTTGGACATTTTTGGATTGTAACACATACCCTAGCGTAAGCCATGTCCCGCTGCGCGCGCAACTCATTGCTCGCAGCCCGCTCTAATGACAGTGCGTGCTCGCTCAACGCTGCCGATGCGCGGACGCCTTCAAGCTCGTTGCGGCAGTTGCGCCAACCTGGCAAACAATAGCAGCAATGTTATTTTCCTGGTTTTTTCCTCTCCTCTCTAAGAGCGAGAGTCTCATGTCTCTTCTCTAAGAGTGATAAAGAGAGAGTTATGAGCTTAGCTTCCTTTCAAATTGGTATATGGGCATGTTGATATATGGAAGATACAGGCAAAAGTAATCAGAATCTCAATACTTCTTCCTCCATTAATTACCCTTGCGTTTAACCTAACCTAGTCTACTTAAGTGCTCAAGTTATAGTATGCGTGAAATATTTTGTTAGTTAAATAAATTCTTACCAATGCTCATTTCTGATGCCTGGTCCTCCGCTGCGCACACGTCGTTCTCTAGGGCGTTCTTTTCCTAGAAAAGAATGCTATTACATCTTTGTGTGAAGAACGCCGCTAGTGCAAAAAGTAATATATTTTATTGAATCAGGCGTTACTTTGCGGAGGTCCATATTAATGAACTAAAACAATTACTTTGCTCACCCGCGACCTTACAATAGTTACGTTTATGCAAGAAATGTGCGTTCATGCAGTTCCTCCACCTCCACACTGTACGAACACACACAAATCACATAAACCCAACCATCACCACCACCAAGCTACACTGACGCGTTTCGAACTCAACCAGAGCTCATCTTCAGAGTTACCACAACCGTATGCTATGCTACCAAACGTTAAACTAACAAACCAAAACAAATGTTTTAACTTGTCACTGTAACTTCTCAAGTACCCACTTTATTTTTCTTATTCTCAAACTACTCCACAAAAATTAACTTTTATTGACATATTTAAAACTACCTTGAATTTTTTTTTTGTTTATTTATTTATAAGGCATATTTAATTAATACTAACTGTTCAAATTCGACCCAAGCCGCAGTAAAGGAGAAGATACTAAATTTACTTGTTCATTAATAATAGACCCCATAGTGTTGTACCTAATTATTTCCATGCATTCCAGAGCATCCAGACGCAACCCCTTGCCGCAATAATGTAACACTTCATAAGAATCTGAATCTAACAATGAATGATTTGATTCCAACAAATGTTTTGCAAAATTCGATCTATCTGGATGCTCATTCCTATATGCCGAAACATGCTCTTTAAATCTAGTATTAAAACTTCGGCCTGTCTGTCCTACGTATATCCCATTGCAGTCATTACAAGTAAGCTTGTATACCCCCGATCTAGTTCCCTTATCTACCTGTTCTTTGTGGTTACATAGCCTAGAGTACAAAGAGTTGTTAGTCTTAAAGGCAACATTAATATTGTTTGATTTTAAAATGCCATAAATCTTATCAGACAAACCCCCGACGTAAGATATGCTAGATCTATATTTGTTAGTAGACTGAGAAGGTAACGCAGCGTAAAGCATGCTATTTACTAACCGTGCCTGCTTCTTTTGAACTAAACTATCTACCATTGATTTTGTATAACCATTTGAGATCGCTATCTGATAAATAGTACTCAACTCTGCCTGTGACTGTGCCTCTTTCTAAGGAACATTATGATTTAGAGTTGAGTACTATTTATCAGATAGCGATCTCAAATGGTTATACAAAATCAATGGTAGATAGTTTAGTTCAAAAGAAGCAGGCACGGTTAGTAAATAGCATGCTTTACGCTGCGTTACCTTCTCAGTCTACTAACAAATATAGATCTAGCATCTCTTACGTCGGGGGTTTGTCTGATAAGATTTATGGCATTTTTAAATCAAACAATATTAATGTTGCCTTTAAGACTAACAACTCTTTGTACTCTAGGCTATGTAACCACAAAGAACAGGTAGATAAGGGAACTAGATCGGGGGTATACAAGCTTACTTGTAATGACTGCAATGGGATATACGTAGGACAGACAGGCCGAAGTTTTAATACTAGATTTAAAGAGCATGTTTCGGCATATAGGAATGAGCATCCAGATAGATCGAATTTTGCAAAACATTTGTTGGAATCAAATCATTCATTGTTAGATTCAGATTCTTATGAAGTGTTACATTATTGCGGCAAGGGGTTGCGTCTGGATGCTCTGGAATGCATGGAAATAATTAGGTACAACACTATGGGGTCTATTATTAATGAACAGGTAAATTTAGTATCTTCTCCTTTACTGCGGCTTGGGTCGAATTTGAACAGTTAGTATTAATTAAATATGCCTTATAAATAAATAAACAAAAAAAAAAACTTCAAGGTAGTTTTAAATATGTCAATAAAAGTTAATTTTTGTGGAGTAGTTTGAGAATAAGAAAAATAAAGTGGGTACTTGAGAAGTTACAGTGACAAGTTAAAACATTTGTTTTGGTTTGTTAGTTTAACGTTTGGTAGCATAGCATACGGTTGTGGTAACTCTGAAGATGAGCTCTGGTTGAGTTCGAAACGCGTCAGTGTAGCTTGGTGGTGGTGATGGTTGGGTTTATGTGATTTGTGTGTGTTCGTACAGTGTGGAGGTGGAGGAACTGCATGAACGCACATTTCTTGCATAAACGTAACTATTGTAAGGTCGCGGGTGAGCAAAGTAATTGTTTTAGTTCATCAAAAAGTAATATTTTACATTTAACGGTTGAGATTTCGAGATTTTACGTACGTACATCTCAGAAATCCCGAGAGAATATCAGAATAAAAATTACCTAATATGATATTCCCGAAATCCAACTATTTACATACCTAATTGAAGCCAAATCTGTCCAGCTGTATCAGCGTGACAATAACAAATACACACCCACAAATTTTCATACAATAAGTAGGTATAAGTAGGACTACATTGATCTGTCACTCCATCCTATCGCGTTACTGCCGCTTCTGATGCCTGCTTCAGAAGTCCCCCTTTACAAACTGATAAAAGGACTCGTCAAAGATCTCACCCGCTCCATGACAGACTTCTCCACGTCCTTATCCCTCAAAAGCTGCTTCAGGCGCTCTAACTCTCGCATGGCAAGACGAACTTTGCTGTTGTCAGCGTCGAGAAGAGACTTGAGCGCATGTACTTGTATACGCAGGCGCTCCGAGCATGATATCTGAGAGAGTAAAATGATTGACAGGCTTATTTAAAACGTTTCCCATAAAAATTACTTAGTAGAGCGATTGGTGACGAGTAGAGTCGAGGGCAGCAAACGTGATCAATCAACAACCCGATGGACACTCCTATCAAATCTGTTAGGTACTAAGGGGTATGTATTACAATACCGAAGTACGAAAGACCAAATGTATTAAAACATCGAATGGGTCAAAAGACCAACACGATTTTTTTCTGAAACCGTAAACCGTAGTTGGCCTAGTAGCGCCATCTCTTGGTCCAGGTGAGCGGGTAGCTCCGAAGGAGTGTTGAAGTCTCTCGGTAGAGGGCATAACATAGATGCGCTTTATCACTGCCTAATGTGATTATAACAGACTGAAGTGTACGATGTATGGGAAAGATTCGTCGCTAACTTCTAGACCAGCGATGGTGTAGGGGTAAGCACGCAGCACGGAACGCTGAGGACCTGGGTTCGATTCCCAGCATTGGTCTTTTTTCTGGGGTTTTTTCTGTGCATCTATATTTCAGTTTGTATTTAGTTTGAAATATATGGTTTCACGGGATGACCGTAAAAGTAATAAAAAATGAAGTTGAAGAAAATAAAAAATAAATAGAAAAAAAAAAGATACTTCATACTTAACTCCTATTTAGTATAGTTTACTATATTGTTGTCAGCTCATTTTATGTTGGATTTTTTTTCTATGTACTATCCATGTTCGATAAATTCTTAAAATAGACGTATCTATCTTATTTGTGAACCGATTCAAATGAAACAAACACTAAATGTTAATCCAAGAAAATACCAACATATCAGTGAAAACCGCATCCTTCTAGGTTAAGCAGTTTCTGAGATTAGCGCGCACAAACGCACAGACAAACAGACAAACAGACAATAATTCTAAAAATCATTGTTTTGGGTTCTATTGCGCTAATAAATAGCCCTAGTGACAGTTTTTCTCAAATATCTTCAATGTACAGACACCGACTTGTTACAGATTTATTATATGTATAGACTAGCTGTTGCCCGCAACTCCGTCTGCAAAGAATTCGTTTATCGCTATCCCGCGGGAACTACGCAATTTTCCGGGATAAAAAGTAACCTATGTGTTAATTCAGGGTGTCAGCTAGCTCCATACCGAATTTTATTAAAATCGCTCCAGCCGTTTAGACGTGAAGAAGTAACAATCATACACACTCACAAACTTTCGCCTTTATAATATTAGTGTGATTTTTCTACCCTGCCATCATTCAAACCCGAAAATTCAAATGTTGTGTCTACCTAAGATTAGGCGTGTTAATGTTTGGAGCTTGCAGCTACTTGCTGGTTCAACATCTAAAATCTTTTAGCAAAAATCGTTGACTCAACATTTGCAACTCTGGCATCTTTTATAGACAGTCATCCTTCTTTCCCTTCCCAGCCATCATCATTTTCATCACTTCTATTTGTTAGACGATAAAGGATGAGGGTATAATGAGACTGAATACGTTCGCGCGTTATACAATACGGCCTCTGATCACATTACAGTTTCTGCTTGGCTACAAATTCAGCTATCAGCAAAGAAATTACTTGAAACTCCAAGGTCTTCCGCAGACAGCGGACTTCGTCGCGCCGCCTCCGCCACACGCTGACAAGCATGAAGCGAGCTATCCTGGCTGCAGCCTGCTGCTCGGCACCATGGAGGGGAGACCGCACGATCTCCTTGCTGCTGCTGTAGACATGATCATCATCCTCATATCAGCCGGAAGACATCTACTGAACCGTTCAGTACTGAAGCGTCTATGTAGCAAAATATCCAGTGCCGCAAATTGACCAAGAAGCGAATGTCGGACATGCCTTTTGCCCCATTAGCATAACGTCCATAACGCAGAACATCGAAATAGCAATTGATCCGTGTAGTACAACGTCCAAACTACATATTGTCAAAAACGCTATCAGCCAAAAAAGCAAATCGTCAAATCTTATTGAAAGCAGTTAAACGGAGTAAGTAGCAGAATAACCAAAAAGTGTGTTCGGGATTCAAGTGGCCGGTTATATTTTTCAACCGACGAAAACAAAACGAGGAGGTTCTCAAGTCGACGTGTATATTTGTTTTTTTTTTTTATGTATGATCACCCATAACTTTTTACAGAGTAGCCCGATTTTGATGATTCTTTTTTTATTGGAAAGCGTATACCCCGAAGGTGGTCCCATTTAAATTTGGAAATAATATTCCTACCCTAAGGGTAGGAAAACAGGGGATGATTGATTGTTCAGTTACTGATTGTACTACATGACCACGCATAACTTATTACAGAGTAGTCGGATTTTGATGATTCTTTTTTTATTGAAAAGCGTATTCCCCAAGGGTGGTCCCATGTAAATTTGGAAATAATATTCCTACCCTAAGGGTAGGAAAACAGGGGATGATTGACTAACTTTTTACAGAGTAGTCTGATTTTCATATTTTTTTTTTATTGGATAGGGTATACCTTGAAGTTGGTATTATATAAATTTGGAAAAAAAATTACCCCAAGGATGGGAAAAAAGTATAAAATAAAAACTTTTTAACAAAAAAATTAAACCGCCGAAAAAGCTGAAAAGCAAAAAATAATACCTTTTTTGTTTGACCTTAATCTAGGTACCAGTTTGAAGTCGGTGCCTCAGCACTAGCCATGAGGAGTGGACC
Source organism: Archips crataeganus (assembly GCA_947859365.1). Taxonomy (NCBI): domain Eukaryota; kingdom Metazoa; phylum Arthropoda; class Insecta; order Lepidoptera; family Tortricidae; genus Archips; species Archips crataeganus. The sequence goes on along the minus strand of OX402053.1, from coordinate 1,411,056 downwards.
TATAATCTTCTACCTGATTGGCTTCTATCACTCCTCCTGGCTCGTGCTGAGGCACCGACTTCAAACTGGTACCTAGATTAAGGTCAAACAAAAATGGTATTATTTTTTGCTTTTCAGTTTTTTCGGCGGTTTAATTTTTTTGTTAAAAAGTTTTTATTACCTATGAATAAAGTTTTGCTATTAAATCAAAAACAATACAGGTACCGTACCGCGTCATTGCCCGGAACTTGCATAACAATTAGGTACCTAGACGACCCTAAGCAGCGCCCTAACTTATGTAACCCTCTCCCATTTGCACGCAATGCTAGCCCTAAGGGAGTCCTAAATTAGCTGGAGGGTGGTCAGGCGATCTAAAAATACACTTGGTATACTATTTCGTGGTATTATAGTACGTTGCTTTATGCGAGTAACTTTGTATCGTTGTAAGGCTGCGTATCAACCGGAGCTGTGCGAGGATGCGTTGCGAGGGATGTGTTTGTCATGAACCAATAGGAAACACTTAATTTACAAGGACCTTGTAAATTAATGTTTCTATTGGTTCATGACGAACACATCCCTGCAGCTGAGCAAACGCAGCCTAATTGTATCTTGTTGGATATGTAGGTAGGCGTCACGAAACTTATGATTTTTCCGACAGTTTTCCGACCCTCTCGTATTATTCGGTGGGTACCTATATTTGATACGAAAGCTGTTATTTCATAGCCAGTTACTTTGCCTCAAACCTGAAAGAAATAAATGAAATTTCACGGATCAAGGAAGTACATACAGACCAAAAAAAGCTTGCTTGACGCTTGGTTGCCTTTACCAACTAAAGGTTTAATGTCAGTTCTGAGACTAAAAATTAAAAAAACTAAAAAACACGCTTTAAAAAATAAAAAATAAATTTTAATAAATTTCAATTCACTATTCTTATAGTGCAGTAAAAAACCTTAATAAGCAATTATTATATTGTTATATCCAGATCAAAATTTGTAAACAATTCTAAATATTGATAAAATAAATAATAATAGTTTAAAATATTTTATTGTAAAAAAAGCGTGGGGTGCATGGTGTCAATTGTCAAGGATTATCATTTTGATAACATCTTAAAAAGCACCCCACGCTTTTTTTACAATAAAATATTTTAAACTATTATTATTTATTTTATCAATATTTAGAATTGTTTACAAATTTTGATCTGGATATAACAATATAATAATTGCTTATTAAGATTTTTTACTGCACTATAAGAATAGTGAATTGAAATTTATTAAAATTTATTTTTTATTTTTTAAAGCGTGTTTTTTAGTTTTTTTTAACTATTATTTATTTTCTATTTTTTAGTTGCATTTTTTTCTTTCTAACTTTACCCCCTCACCTGCAACCCCAAAACCCCCTAAACCCAACCCCCAACATACCCCACCCCATTTCCCCAAACCCCCCAAACCCTACACCCTTACCCCCAATCCTCTAAACCCCCCTTACCCCCTCCTCATTTTACAAACCCCCGAACCACCTAAACCCAACCCCCCTAACACCGAACCCCCATACCCCCCGGAAACCCCCGCTCCCCCCCACCCCCACTCCCCCTACCCCCACTCCCCCCCCCACCCCTCCCCCCACCCCGCCACCTACCGCCCCCCTTCCAGTTCCATCATCAAACCCTTGTTACCATCTAGGCCTCTTACCCCCTCCCCATTTCCCACAACCCCCCAAAATCACTTACCCCCGAAGCCCCCAACACCCCCACCCTATTTCCCGTAAACCCCCCCCCATCCCCTAACCCCAACCGCCACACCCTAACCCCCAACCCTCTAAACCCCCGACCCCCTTACCCCATACCCCATTCCCCCCCCAACCCGCCACCTACCCCCTTCCAGCTTCATCATCAGACTCTTGTTACCATCTAGGACCAAAGTACTCGTCAAAACGAATCAAACGAGCCCAAACTCGATGGGGTTGTTTCGTTTTATTGTGGAGTGCCTTTGGCCATCTTCCAGCTCCATCATCAGACCCTGGTTACCATATGGGATCAAAGTGCTCGTCAAGACGAATCAAACGAGCCCAAACTCGATGGGGTTGTGTCGTTTTATTGTGGAGTGCCTTTGGCCATCTTCCAGCTCCATCATCAGACCCTGGTTACCATCTGGGATCAAAGTGCTCGTCAAGACGAATCAAACGAGCCCAAACTCGACGGGATTGTGTTGTTTTATTACATAGTTCCTATGGCCACCATCCAGCTCCATCATCAGATCAGCTCCATGTTACAATAATATTGAATTGTCATCCAATTTACACATATGTGCAAAATTTCAGCTCAATCGGAAACCGGGAAGTGGGTCAAAATCGCGCCCTAAGGAGTCGGTTACAAACAAACATACAAACATACATACATACAAACATACAGGTGAAGCTAATATAAAGCGTGTAACAAGAGCTCATGATGAATCATAACAAGTAAGTCAATCAAGACAAAGTCGTGGCCTACTTCTTTGACCTATGGCCTCTCAAGCAGAGGATCGTGGGATCGTGGGAACGTCTAGATTTTTGAGATTCATATGTGCGAAATTACTTACATTTGAAATTTACCACGACCTGTACGAAGAAAGAAAACATCTTGAGGAAACTGCACAGACCTGGCGAAGTAATTTCGTGGTGTATGTGGAGTTCTTAATGCGCACTGGGCCCGCGTGGGAACTACGTCCATAGGCGACAATTGACATGTCTATATGTTAACACAGAATGTCTCCAAATTGAAGCCACCAAAATACCTGTTCCGTTTAATCCTCTTAGTAGGCGTCAGGTCTTCCATGGAGACAGCTTTAGGGCCGATCTTCACGGGCCTCGCGGGCGTGGTGCGAAGTTCGTCGAGGCAGCTGCGGATCCGGGCCAGGTTAGGGCTCTGCTGGTGACAGCGGGTGGTGAACTTGTTGACCGGCACGGAGAAGAGCTTGCTCTTGTGGAGGGAACGCTGGTGGCGCCTGTGGACCATCAGATAATATAACTCCAAGTCTTCGTCCATATACAACGTGTCTCTGGGTGAATCAACTTCTTTGAGTTGTTTACTCTGTCCCCAGTTGTCCAAGTGACATCTTCATACTGTTTCATAGAAAAATGCTTAGGTTGTAGCGACAAAATTTGTGTAGCCATTGCAACGGCTGGCACGAAAAAGTTGATTCATCCCTCTACTCTCTGGAGAAAGACAGAGTAGAGTAGAGTTCCTTATCAGCAGAGGGCGGAATTGCTCATGGCCAAAATCAAACGTCAATAGAGTTGGAACGTTGAATTTTATCGACTTTTTCAGCTATCGATAAGTTCAGTCACCTTTTACATTTCTGACTTTAACATTAACCTCTTTGATTAGCCAGTTTTTGATTACTTAGTTGTTTTTAATTTACACCTTTACATAAAGCTACCGACGAATTTTCAAATGTACAGTCAACTGCAGAAAAAACGTGACCCCCTGCATCCAAAGTACTTATGTTTGCAGTGGGGGTCACGTTTCTCTCCAACTGACTGTACCTATTAATAGCCAATTCATAATGTGCGGTCGACAGTAAGCCCTCACTTCGTCTAATGTGGCCCTTGATCACAAAAGTGTGACGACCACTGGTTTATCACCTTACATCGGGATTTCTACCTAATGAACTAAAGTTGGTTTTAAATAAGAATCCTGGCTAAAGCACACTAAAAATTATGAACGAATTGTTACAAAGCAAAGACATAGAACTGCAATCGCAAACTAAAAATTTAAATAAGTACTTATGCACCAGTGCACCTATTAGGTACAACTGCCGACATGGAATGATCGTTCAGTTCGTTGAAATGGATATTTACAGCAAGACGCCGCAGATTAATGTTCCAAATATAGAAAAAAATATTATTTTGAAAATCGTGTCAACTACTAAATTTACTGCATGTAATTAATTAAAGTTATTTTTATTATTATCTCATAAGGCTTGGTAGTAAAGCTAAAGTACTGCATGAATTAAAATACAATTCGCAGAGCAGTAGTTATTCGTTAGGCATAATATGATATTTTCTTAGACTAACCTATTTGTTTGGAGCGATATATTTGTATTTGGAGCGATTCCAGCCGGACTGGCAACACTTTGCCGAAGCCAGGGACGAGTGGAAGGAGAAAGGGGAGGCCTTTGCCCAGCAGTGGGACACTGTATAGGCTATTAAAAAAAAAGAAAACCTATTTGTTTATTTCTACTCTTTCTCAAATCATTCCCGCACCGAAAACTCCGATGTCTGTTTATCATCTGGATTAACATAACTACAGACGGAATCAACAGCTAGTAGTAAAATACTCACGCAGGCGGTGTCGTTTGCAAGTTGTACCGTTCCCGGGACAACTCCCGTTCCGAGATATCCCCGGCTCCGGACCGGCTCACCGGCGCCGGAGTCTGCGGTTGCTTCAAGCTCTCCGGCATCTTTAAAATATACTTCGATTTATTACTTTGTGCTTGAGATGTAAAGTATCGCACAGGTGAGTACTTTTGTTATAATTCACCTTTGACAGGTGAAGCGAGATTGATTGAAATTGTTTTTCAAATTTGGAAAGGAATTTTTCGTTTGTTGTGACTGATTGTAACGCAATTTATTGCGGTTTGAGAAAGTTTAGAAAAAAAGTTTGTATGCCTAAATACGAAATTATGTATGTAATAATAAAGGCTATAGTCGGGTTTTCCATAGTAAGTCGGCCCTTACATCAAATGGGCTCGGGTTTTCTGAGTACCTACCTCTTGTAATGAAGAATATTTCAGCCGAGTATGAACATCCGAACGAAGCGGCATGTACCTAAAGGCTAATATTAAACATATGCAAGCTTTTAATCACGCTAACGGTTCGACCCTTTCCCTATATTTAGTTTAGGACATTCACTCCACCCTAGTGAATGACAAACCGACCCCTCAGGTAATGGGAGTTGCGTGTGGCGCCGCGGCGCCAGGCTATGCGTCGCCGAAACGGCGGTGCGTAGTACAGTCAAGGAATTGAATTCCCTAGTTCCCTACCCATTTCGTAAAAATGTCGTGTAATATTCGCAATGCATTAAGGTCGAAATGTCAATTGCAACACGTCAGAACAACATCGTTGCTAACTCTTATGGTAACAGTTTGTCGTACAATATTCAAGCTTAGGTGGGTACAAGAATATTACATAAAAAAACTGGATGTTGCCTGCCGAACTATGAGTTGAAGCCAGGTTCATTCACCTTTGCTCCTATGTTCTATCCCTTTTCAACACTGTGATATATTGCCAGGTTATTTATAAAAAAACCTTATTTTTTTTTAGAAATACGCATTATCCGGCATCACCTAATTAATTTACTTTAAGCTAATTTCAACAGAAATTTATATTTTTCTTATAAAACTTTCTGCAATAAAATTTACTTAGTTTTCTTTGTATTATACAAAAAAAAGAACCCAGTCAAAATCCTCATTTCACCGGTATGCACCTCCTGCGTACTATGGCAGCACTAAATGGCCGATATGTCAGAATCACGTCAGAATTGTCAGAAGTCATTCACCAATTTCAGAGGATTTTTACGTTAAATAAACGTTTTTCGTCGATTTACTTGGGTTATGCGCTATGTATTGCATAGTAAAGCATTGTAGGAGTAATTGGAGGCCGAAATCCGACATAAAACTTCACAGGTGAGTACTTATTTTACGAAAATGTTCATAAATCTTAGTGGCAATCAATTTTCCTATATTTTGCTTCTAAGCTTTGTTAGTTTTTATTCAAAAACCCCACGAATAGGTTTATAATGTTAAGTTAGAAGTATATTTTGTTTATTTGGAGTTAAACATGACCATAAATGAAAAATTGAAGAATGTGTGGTTTTACAACTAGGGTGACCAATCCTTTTTCATGCATGGTATTTATTCGTATTGAATGGAGCTAAATCTATCAACTTGGTACGGTTTCTATCTTCATAATTCATATCACAGTATATAATAACATGTTTATTGTTTGTGTCTTTACAATTAACATGAATAATATTTTACATTGCAGTTTTCCAAAAGATGAAAGAAGGAGGCAAAATTGGCTGTCGATTGTACCGATAAAGGGAAAGGTGTAGAGCGTTTGACAATTTGCAACTTGCATTTTAAGCCTGAAGATTATGACTATGACCCAGAAAGGCCGGGACGCCTACTCAGTACAAAACAATATTATTCTCACATGTGTAGAAAATAAAGAAACTGTTATAACGTCCTAGTATTTTATTATTTTTTTCCATTGACAAATACTTCACTTATGTTTTGCAGTAAGTATTTGTAGCGTCCTCAGGTAAAAGATAACCTTTTGCCGGATATCAGTAAGGCCGAGTAACTGCAGAGTGGCATAGAAATGCAACCAGAAATGGACCTTATATTGACGACTGACAAAAAAATTAATTATTAAATTATTATTATTAATTGGTACCTTTTACTTGAGTTTGTGAGGATGGATGCTCACTTTCATGATAAAACGGTTGAATAAAAATTTAATAACAAAACCGGCCAAGTGCGAGTCGGACTTGCGCACCGAGGGTTCCGTACAAATTTATATGTATCTATGAACATCCAGTCTTAGCAGACCCCTGTTCCTAAGCAAAATGTGCGCAGTGTGGGATCATTGTAGATTGGTTACTGATATAGACAGACAGACAAAAAAAATTTATGCTTTCTGCTTGCAATTTATGCTTGCAATTTTTCCTTTATCTGTGCTATAAGACCTTGCTTCGTACCAAATTTCAAGATTCTAAGTTCACGGGAAGTATCCCTTGCGAGTGTCGAAAATTTGCGGCAAATGGCTGTAGGTATCTTTTGATTGCGTTGGGTTAGAAGTTTGATTTTTCAGAGCTTCAAGGGACAGTACAGTAGACTTGAGTATTTGATTTAAATTTCAGCTTGATACCTCCACGCGTTCCTGAGAAAAAGGGTCTTGACAGACGGACGAACGGACAACAAAGTGATCCTATAAGGGTTCCGTTTTTTCTTTTTGAGGTACGGAACCCTAAAAATTGAATTGAATTGAAATTGGTTGAATTTAATAAATTACAAAATCAATCTGTTGTATAAAAGTATGTCAAATTCCGTGGGATATTCCTAATGTATGCTTAATTATGGACACCCTAAAGAAAGAGATGCAAGATCGGCGTGACGTAATTCAAGGTCATTTTTTCTGGCTTCAAAGGAATGTTCGGCATGCAATATCCAGTTTTTTTATTTAATATTCTTGGGTGGGTAGGAATAGTACATTACTGCATCCATCTAGAGATACGAGGCCGGCAATTCCTGTTCGTGGCCAAGGCTTGTATAGTGCTTTTCTCAAATAAATCCAAAGAAATGATACGAATGTTCAACTTATATATTCATATTTAATTCAAATTGGTTTTTTTTTATTCCCGCCAAAATATTTTTTTTCCAGCAATTTATTTGTAAGCTGTTCCAGTTAATGTTTTTGACGCAAAATCTACAGATAATTTATACTTATTAAAAAATTACGACCTTATTAAGTAATTGGTTATTTTAATAAATTGTTAACAATATACGCCAATCCTTATTTATTTTATTGAATACCTGATTAAATCTAGCCAAGTAAGTTATTAAAAAGTAAATTCACAAACTATATTTTTCTTAATTGGCAGTATGTCATTGATAGTCAATAAAAGAAAATACGACCCACTAAAACAAAAGACAATCTCTTTGCTGGCCTTGGCCAGCAATGTTTGTATGAAATTCCATTATTGTCGTCTAATTTGAAATTAGAACAAATCTTCCTCAACTGCTATACAATGACATACTTCGTGTTCTATTGTCACGACTATAAGGACCACATTTCCTTGGATGTTTGAGAAAATAAAATTCCTTGACTGTACAGTCGACTACAAAAAAATCGATACGGCCAAAGTTACAAAAATATGTATACACGATCTTAATGTTAAGTCAATAAAGGTGTGTATACATATCTTTGTAACTTTGGCGGTATCGATCTTTTTGTAGTCGACTGTACACAGATCGATGCAGCTAAAGTTACAAAAATATGTATCATCAACCCAGCCTATATACGTCCTACTGCAGGGCACAGGCCTCCTCTCAGGATGAGAGGGCTTGGGCCGTACCTAGTACCCACGCGGGCCCAGTGCGGATCGGAAACTTGACACACACCATTGAGTTTCCTCACGATGTTTTTCGTACAAAACGCAAAAAGTACATTCGCGAAATGTACAAATCGGAGAATTCATCTATTTATTTATGTAAAAAAAAGAAAGGAAAAATATTCGTGACAATCTTAAAATTAACAGAAGAAAAAACAGTAACAGACACAACATTATCACGAAATGGTCCCAACTCAGCATGACCTATTTACCTATGTACCAAAGAGTATTGTAATATTATATGAACAAGAGTGGCAACTCTATGGTCAAATATGCATGTATGGAAAGTGCTGCTGCCCTACGCCCTGGTGAAGAACTAATGTGACATATCTATATCTATATGTATATGTTGGTAGTGATGTACAGCTATAATTACGCGTAATTTTAATTGATAGGCTAATTGCCACTATTCGTATTTTAGCCGTCTAATTCAAATCAGCATATACGAAGTATAAGCGGCTAAACCCGATTTGCACTATACGGCTAAAATACGAACATTGGCAAGTGGCCTATCAATTAAAGTCCTTGACCGTACAATTTGGTACGCCATGGCCATGGCCGATGAATGACAACTGACAAGTTTGACAAGTCAACCAAGATGGCCGCTAATTTAGTTCTTTACCAAACAACCAGAGATCGCTGTAGTCGCATGAAAAGTGTGATATATGTAAGTGTGCCCCCCCTGCTATGTACCTATTTAATAGGTACATACTATTTACTTTTTAATTTCTGATTTGTAAATTTTGCGAATTTACTTTTCGCTTTTCCTTTTTCTACGTTCCGCGTGTTTCGCAATATGCGTTGTGTAGATACATTTTGCGTACCTATTGTAGATTTATCCATTGGTTACATTTTGCGTGTAGCGTACATTTTGCGTTTTGTGCATTTTGCTCGAAAGCGAAAAAAACACAACAAAAGTTATTTCTGTAAGTTGAGCAAAGGCAACCTTTTACAACCGAATAGATTTCAACAGGTGCAAATACAGCAAACGACGCTAATCTTAGATTTTGTGGAACGTTTTTGGAGTGGAACTTGAACGGAGAGAGGCACCAGGGGGTTACTACGAAATTCGAAGTTCGAAGTTCGGATCGTGCGGTCCCTCTCACTCTCTTAATAAATACCATTAGCGTGAGCGGAACGGCATGAAACGAAGTTCGAATTTCGCGCTTCGTAGTATAGGTCCAGGGCGAGAAAACAAACAGCGCTACTTCATAATACTTTTGTATATATTGTATATAAGGTCGTTGTAAGGAAAAAGACTTACATTATGTATAAAGTAAAAATATACAGTCCGGCCATGGCCACGGTCGTTGTAAAACTCATTGTAAACAATTGTAAAAAGGGAAGAGACAAAATAGCTTAGCTCCGGAAGGGCGTATGTTCAGAAACAATGTTGCTAGAGTCAAAAAAAATTTAAATAAAAAATAAAACCTCCTTCAAAAAACCCCCAAAAAAACATAAAATAATAATTGATTGAACCGACCACAATAAGCATGAAAATATCTTTCTACTAATCTGTTTGAAGTTGGTGCCTCAGCACGAGCCAGCAGGAGTGGACCTAGTAATCTAACTTACCTACATACCTATTATAGGGCTTCTACACTCCTGCTGGCTCGTGCTGAGGCACCAACTTCAAACAGATTAGTAGAAAGATATTTTCATGCTTATTGTGGTCGGTTCAATCAATTATTATTTTATGTTTTTTTGGGGGTTTTTTGAAGGAGGTTTTATTTTTTATTTAAATTTTTTTTATTTCCAAGTTTTTTTTGGGTGTTTTTTGAAGACGGTTTTATTTTTTATTTAAAAATTTTTATTTTTTTCTTTTTAGTTGTTGCTAATGGCCTGGACTGGCACTCTTTACTGACTGTACTTTTTGCCTCTGGTTACCAAAGTACTTATCAAGACGAATCAAACGAGACCAAACTTGATGGGGTTATGTCGTTTTACTACGGAGTTCTTATGGTCACCATCCAACTTCATTGTCAGACCCTGGTTACCATCTAGGACCAAAGTACTCGTTGAGACGAGTCAAATGAGTCCGTACTCGATGGGGTAAGTGCCGTTACTTTATGGAGTAACTTTGGCCACCTTCCAGCTCCATCATCAGACCCTGGTTACCATCTGGGATCAAAGTGCTCGTCAAGACGTTTCAAATGAACCCAAACTCGACGGGGTTGTGTTGTTTTATTACAGAGTTTCTATGGCCACCTTCCAACTCCATCATCAGATTAGTTCCATGTCACAATAATATTGCATTGTCACCTGATTTACACATGCATGTAAAATATGAAATCAATCAGAAACCGGGAAGTGAGTCAAATTCAACTTGCAAGATTTGACCCGTTGAGGAGTTCCGTTGGCCATCTGCGGTCTTCTTCATCAGATCTAGTTTACCAAATGACACTTTATGAATGCAAATGCTCGATTTGTCACTGAAAATACTAAAATCGCTTTACATTTCCCTTGAACTTTTGAAGACTTCCTTCAATTCCTCATGGATCCCATCATCAGAACTGGATTCCGGTAACAACGGGACCAACCTTGAAGCATATGCTTTCAAACAACGAAAGAATTTTCCAAATCGGTTCATAAATGACGGAGTTCTGAGGTAACACACGTTAAAAAAAAAAAAAAAAAAAAGAACATACAACCGAATTGAGAACCTCCTCCTTTTTTTGAAGTCGGTTAATAAAATGGGATCTTATCGATGTTTAGAAAATTTTATTTCCGAAGGTTTAGAATCCCGAAAACTTCATTTGTCCGAAAGCATTTTTTTCTGAAACTGTAAATATTTCAGGATTTATTTCAGGACCATCGTGTAGAACCCTTTAGGTTAGGTTAGGGTTGTTTTATAAAAATCCTAATATATTTACAGTTTCAGAAAAAAATGCATTCGGATAAATGAAGCATTCGGGATTTTAAATATTCGGAAAAAAATAATTCTAAATTTTGATAGGTAAGCAAATAAAATACTTAAGGCATACACACACATTACTTAACAGCTAATGCGTGGCTGAATGTTAAATGCCGTCTGTGAGTGCGGCGGGGTATTCGGATCCATCATTGTAAAGTCTAGCCAGCAGTCTACTGGAGCCGACGCCTGGCAGGCGGCGCGGCAACGCGGCGCGGTGTCGCGTCTGCTCGAACTTTAGCGTGTGGCGCCTACCATTCGTCGTTCCCTACTTTAAAAGGTACATTTTCTAGTAGGCAATTAGGTTTTATGCATTGTTAGACGCAGGGGATCACAATACAATATTTATTGTATGTACATCACAAACAGCAGTGGCGGTGGACCTAAATAAATTTTGTGTGGGCAAGTTATGTTTTACCTACGAGGTCCTATAATGGTTGGTGCTCCACGCATTAAATGGGCGCTGATGCTGGTCAGGTTGGCTGATGTGACAAGGCTATAAGTATACCTAAATAAGATTGTGAGCTTTTTATCCACTTACCTATTTACTTAGTTAGTTTTTTGGAATTATGCGATCGATTACACAAACGCGATTCTTCCTATTCGTGATTCCCATACAATATGGATTCCACACAACTGCAGTTTACCACATTCGTGATTCTACACAGCCATTGTTTTAACGCAATCGGGATTCTTCCTATTCGTGATTCTACAAAATATGGATTCAACTCAACTACAGTTTACTACAATCATATTTCCATACAGGCGCAAAATATGGATTCAACAAGATGGAGCGACGACCTGGTTAAGGTTGCGGGATCGCGTTGGATGCGGATGGCACGGGACCTACGAATAATAATTCCACGGGACCGATCTGTTTGGCGAGCCTTGGGGGAGGCCTATGTTCAGCAGTGGAAGTCTTGCGGCTGAAATGATGATGATGATGGTAGTAGTTCAGGAATAAAAGGGTTCGACTGTACCTACTGTCACCATCATAAACTTCGAAGCTGTCTAGATGCTCAAAAACATATGTACACGGCCGCATTGTCAATTGCGTAAGTCCGTGTTCAGATATTTTTGAGCAGCTAGACAGCTTTGAGCTTTGATCATGATAATAAATTAGAAAAAGCGGCCAAGAGCGTGTCGGACACGCCCAAGGTAGGGTTCCGTAGCCATTAAGAAAAAATCAAGTAATATTTTTCTAAGGATTTCGTATGTGTACGGGAATCATCCAAGTTTAGGTATATTTTATACCTTAGGCTGCTATTTACTCTTAAACTACAAATAATTTCCAAGCAATCTTAGCCGTTATAATTTTCCTAGTAAATTTGATATATTTACTACCATTCTGAATTTTTTCAAATTTTTCCACCCAACAGATTTTAGAGGGGGGGGGGGGGCGGTCCATTTTAATGAAAATTTTCACTTTAAAGTTGAATATTTCGCAAACAGATCACTGAATAGAAAAATTATGTTAGCAACCCCGTAATGGTTTTAAAAGACCTATCCAACGATACCCCACACAATAGGGTTAGTCGAGAAAAAAAAATCACCCCTACTTTACGTCTATGGGAGGTACCGCAAAAAATATTTTTTTAGGTTTTTTTATTTAATCACTTTGTCGGCGTGACTGATATATATATTCATGCCAAATTACAGCTTTCTAGTACTAACAGTCTCTGAGCTTAGCCGCGGACGGACAGACAGACAGACAGACGGACAGACATGGCGAAACTATGATACCTGGTTTACACTCGCGTACGAGTGGCGAGACGAACTGCGGGATGAGCCACGAGACGAGAGTGTGAACAGGCGCGCCTCGCGCCTCGTCTCGTGATTTGTCTTGATTTTGAGGCTCGCGTCCGGAGAGAGACGACGAGGCGAGGCGCGAGGCGAGGTGACGAGGCGAGAGTGTAAATCAGGTATAAGGGTTCCTAGTTGACTACGGAACCCTAAAAAGTGGTATTTGTTGTACAATTTTATTTGCCATTTACATGCATCTAACAAGTAACAGACAACACGTTTGTAATGAACAGAAAAAAGTTTCGGACAATAAACACAGAACTGCCTGCAGTAGGTAAGTACACAAGAGAAGCCACTTTTCTCACTTCGTTTCCCTAACTAAATGGTTAAGTAGTGGATGGACAAATAAGTAACGTCACAACTAGTTATTACTATACAACATCTATGGGAGAATTGCATTGATTGATGGCTGCATCTACCCTACCTAGTCTCTTACTTCTCTACCGACAAGCTAGTCCGTTGCTCCTAGTTCGGTCGGGTTTTTTCGGCTCCTCTCGTTAAATATCAGCGGTAGACCTCCGACGATCATCTGTATGATGGCGGACCTGGGGTCCACAGCAGGATACCGTGGGGCCCCGGGCGCGGGCGCCACTGAGAACTGTGCCAGAACTGCCGCCAGACCCGCCATGGACTGCATCAGCCCCAGACGCTCGCCTGCAACAATCGAAATTTATAAACAACACAAAATAACCTCGTACATACTAGCACTAAAGACCACCACAGACCGCAGCGCGGGGCGTGCGACGCCGAGCGCCGACGGAGGGGGCCCAGCGCGTTGTATAACACTGAATCATATACGCTGCGCCGCGCTACTAAATTGTGTCACCGTATGTGTTTTTATGGACGCAAGGCAGAACCTTGAGAGAAGTCCAGCGGAAGAGGCATGGAGTGGTTTAAATGTGGTGATATCATCAGTGGAAACAAACAGACAGGAATACGAAAATTCTAATCTACATTTAGTAAACTTAAAGGTATTAAATAAAAGATTTAAAGACGGATATCTGTAAGATCCATACATTCCATACATATCACATCAGCGTGTTCACCGCGAGCGCACAACGGATTCACCGCGAATGCGTAACGTTCTCGTCGCGAGCGCGCAGCGAGTTCGTCGCGCCTATAGGGCTGGGACGCCATGATGTAAGTACACTCACGTACGACAGCTAAGTAACATCTATTTTACCCACTTCAGTTTTTGTACATCACGGTGTCACAGCCCAATAGGAGTGTAAGGAAGATGAAGAAAAAAAGGAGGTAGTCAACATACCAATACAAGAGCGGGGTCCATCTCCAAATGGCAAGAAGGCCGTCTTCTGCTCCGGCGTCAGCACCGCCGGGTCAAACCGCTCGGGACGGAACTCCCTCGGCTCCGGGAAAATCTGCGGATCATTCTGATAGGCATCTATCGGGATAGTCAAACTCACACCAGGTTCAATGGTTACTTTGGTGTCAGGGATCCTGTAGGGGCGTACACATCGTCGCTGCAGGTAGCCAACAGACGGGAAAATCCGGAGACTCTCTTCTAAACACCATTTTAGGTAAGTCATCTCCGAGATAGCATCGTAGCACAATTTATTGTCGTACTGGCCGAGAACACGGTCTATCTCCTCTTGCGCTTTCCGTTGTACGTCGGGGTGGTGAGCCAGCTGGTGCAAAGTGAAACTCGCGGCTGCTGAAGAAGTTTCGAACCCGGCTATGAAGAATAAAAAGCACTGGGCAGCCATTAAAGCGTTATCCATTTCTATGGACACCTTCTTCGGACTACCGTCTGCGTTCACCTCCACTATAGATTCATCCGTCATAACACCCTTCTTTCTACATTCTAAAAGCAAATCTATGAAATCGTTTCGCCCGGACGGCTCGTACTTCCTCTCCTCCATTATCGCTGTAACCATCCCCACCACCTCCTCCTCGATTTCAGTCAATACTTTTAAATGCCCGAACAATTTGGGCATGAGATTTTTCAGGGTTATTTTAAAAATTCTGAAAAAATCGAAAGACAGTACCCTGACACCGAGTTCTCGGAAAGCAGTGTTTTGGTCATTAATTGAGTCAGAAAGCACACCGAAGCCGATGTTGCCGATGTTGTCTGTGGTGTACCGAGCCATGAGGTCCCGCGCATCAATGGTCTGGTTCCGGCCAGCTACGCTGCGAAGCCTGTTCTGAAGGCGCTCGGTCCGCTCCACAATAAGCGGGAACATAGCCTTCAGCTTGCCGCTGGAAAAAGCTGGTGTCATGCGGATTCTTATTAACCGCCAAAAGTCATCTTCAAGAAAGAAGATATTCCTCTGTATCGGTTCGACTTGGAAGTCCGCTGGCATGATGCCGCGGCGGTGGAAATAGGCAAAATCATTAGTCAGGATTCTTTTGGCGAGGGCCGGGTCCCTGATGACCAGCTCGGGCCGGGAAGACCTGTAAAAGCCAACGATTTTTTCTCCCGGGTATTTCTTGTAGGTTTCCGTGGCGATGTCTGAGGTGCTTATCTGCATGAGGTAGTTCTTGGCGTTGGTGCCGAAGAGTGGCCAGGGCTGGTCATGCTTGACGCCGCGCTTCTGCCAGTAGCCGAACGTGCGCGTGAGGTACAGGTACAGGGCTGCCGCGAGCCCGATCACAACTGCGAGTGTAATCATGGCTGTGTGAACAATGTGCAATTAATTAATCTTCTGTCTTTTATATAGATACAAATATAACGATAAGCCTAAAACAATTCTGCAACCAAAGCAAAAGATAAGATTATTAGCATGTTTTTGTTATTAGGGATCCTCAGTCCTTATACGTACGGACTACAATAACAGTTCCTCTTAAAGAGTTGTTGTGTGCTCTCTTTAACGTCGTAAATTTATATAGTCTATTTACGTTGAAATGTATTAGTTTACCTATTGTGTTCATTGTATTTATGTGTAATTTTAAAGCTTTCATTCTGAGAATAGGCCTGTGTTCCGAAGTGGCACGTATTTAGGCTGGGATGTTGATGAATTTTATTTTAGGTTAAGTTAAGAACTTTATTTCTCAGAAGAAATGATTAAGTACCTACATATTTCACTTAATGAGAACTTATATCCATACATTATTTATATCATAAGGCGTGTATAAAAAAGCAAAACTTAAACCTCAAGTCTACCACGACCTATCCGTTGGTTAGAGAAACTGACTACGAAACATGAGATCCCGAGTTCGACTCCCGGTCGAGGCAGACATTTGTGTGAAAAATACGAAGGTTTATGCTTTAGTCTTGGTTGTTTAATATATATTTAAGTACCTATAAGTATGTTTTATCCGTGTTGTCTAAATAGTACCCAATAGTACACGCTTTCACGCTTTGCTTGAATACCCTGCAACAATAGTGCAAATAGTATAGTATAGGTGCAGGAAATTTATAAAAACTAGTGCGGGTTGTGAGGAATCTCCGAGCAATGGAGTAAAACATATTAAGGTACTAGCTGTTGCCCGCGACTCCGTCTGCGTGGAATTAGTAATTTGGGCAGCTTATTTTTTTATCCAATTTGCTTTTTCATCAATTATGGCTCTCCTTAGTTCCTCGATATAATAAAATTACCCGCCCCCGCACTCCCCTTCCAAACCCCCCCCCCCACCGAACCCCCCCGCACACACGCGTTCACATTCACCAGAAGTCAAGCGTGCCTATAGAAGTTTTACTTCAAAAACTCCCGATTTTGAAACATTCTTCCGCTCCGCTCCGCTTCTATTGGTGTTAGCGTGATGATATATAGCCTATAGCCTTCCTCGATAAATGTGCTATCTAACACTGAAAGAATTTTTCAAATCGGAGCAGTAGTTCCTGAGATTAGCGCGTTCAAACAAAAAAACCTGTTCGATAAATTCTTAAAATAGACGTATCTTTCTTATTTGTAAACCGATTCAAATTAAACAAACACTAAATGTTAATCCAAGAAAATACCAACATATCAGTGAAAACCGCATCCTTCTAGGTTAAGTCGTTTCTGAGATTAGCGCGCACAAACGCACAGACAAACAGACAAACAGACAATAATTCTAAAAATCATTGTTTTGGGTTCTATTGTGCTAATAAATAGCCCTAGTGACAGTTTTTCTCAAATATCTTCAATGTACAGACACCGACTTGTTACAGATTTATTATATGTATAGATTATTATATGTATAGAAGAAGATAGATAACAGTTACCCGCGACTCCGTCTGCGGAGAATAGGTTAGGTGTATAAAAAAAATAGTGCGTGAAGTCCCTCCGCGCGGAAGAAGTGAAACTTCATAATAAAAAATAAAAAACCAAGCGGTCACCCATCCAAGTACTGACCGCGCCCGACGTTGCTTAACTTCGGTGATCGGACGAGAACCGGTGTTTTTGTAAGATATCTTGAAAACGGTGCACCCTACGGCAAAATAAATGAAATTTTCATCATCTCTTTGAAGCGCCCGCAACCCCTAGCCCGCACCCCCCCCTCACCTCACCCCTCTCGCAAACGTCTCGTAAACGTCAACTTGCGTTGCGTTGCGTTGCGTATTTAACGCAACGCTTGTTGGAAGTCGCATTACAAGTTTCACTTCAAAAAAAAATAGCCTACGACCTCCTAAGACCTATTCTCAGACCTACAAAATACACCGTGAAATTTTAGTGGTTGTTTTCCCGATACGAGGTGATTTAGTTTCGATTGTACAATCGATTTATAATTACTATTTTGACTAGAGTCAAAAATCCAATTGTCAAAAACGAAAGTCGAAAATGACCGCAAACCAATAGTAACGCTTCGTTGGTACAAGTAGCGTACGATCGTACGATAGGTTAGGTACAGTGTCCGACCGAAGTTTCGGTTTCGGTTTCGGTTTCGGCCAATTTCGGCCAAAAAAGTGATTTCGGCCGAGGTTTCGGTTTCGGCCAGAATCCGGCCGAAACCTTCGGCCGGGCCGAAATTACTTCGCGGCCTCTCGCGGCTCTCGCATCGGGAGCGCTCGGCTTAATTCGGACACGCTCGGCCGGGTAGGTATAGGTAATGCATCGGCGGCCGGCCCAGCTGGGACCAGCGACAGTAGTATGTATGAGTGTTGTTTATTTATTAAATTATTATTTACTTTTTAGAATCTGTTTGGCGACCGCTTTAGCCTAGTTGGTAGTGACCCTGCCTACGAAGCAAGAGGTCCAGGGTTCGAATCCCGGTAAGGGCATTTATTTGTGTGATGAGCACGAATATTTGTTCCTGAGTTATGGATGTTTTCTATGTATTTAAGTATTTATTTATCTATATAAGTATGTTTATCGTCGTCTAGTACCCATAGTAGAAGCTTTGCTTAGTTTGGGACTAGGTCGATTTGTGTAAGATTGTCCCCTAATATTTATTTATTTTATTTGTTACTGCATTTTATGCTGTGATTAATGAACAATACGTTTGATATTAGGATTGTGAATTTAGTTTAGACGTGATAAGAATAGGTTGTTTGTTTTGAATAATATAATACCTATGCCAAGACATTTTTCATTAAAAATAAACGTTTTTTATTTTGTTTAACAAAAAAAGTAACTGTTCTCATATAAGAAATCCTTGCAATAACCTTTTCCTTACGATCTGTACAGTAATTTTGAATATTTTGTTTGATATGATACGTCTTCAAAAATTTCGGTTTCGGTTTCGGTTTCGGCCGAAATCAGAAAAAAACCGAATATTCGGTTTCGGTTTCGGTTTCGGCTAAAAATCGTGTTTCGGTCGGACACTAGTTAGGTACCAACGAAGCGTTACTATTGGTTTGCGGTCATTTTCGACTTTCGTTTTTCACAATTGGATTTTAAACTCTAGTCAAAATAGTAATTATAAATCGATTGTACAATCGATACTAAATCACCTCGTTTCGGGAAAACAACCACTAAAATTTCACGGTGTATAGAGAAAAAAAAATCATAAAATTCGGACAAGCCGTTTTGGAGGACATGTTTCGGACTAATCCGTAGCTCTTTTCTCGGAGCAACACGACATGGCGGCTGCTGCCAAATGCGCATACAACATAAACCAAGAGTTCCGAGTTCCGCTTTTGCTTCCGAGTTCTGCGTTCTTTCGAATGTACTCTCTTACGATAACGCACACAGCAGGCGACTGGGAACTCTCGAGCGGTCAAAACACAGAACTCTGAACGCGGAACTCGGAACTCCAGACCGCTCTCTGTCGGCATGCGCTCTTAATGATTTAAATAAAAAAAAACTGAAGTTTAAATTGAATAAAGATATTTTTGAAAAACAAACATACAATCAAAGCCCACCCTTTTTACTAGGTATATAAGTATAGATATCGGATATCAGACGTTATTAATTTGAAACATGCATTTTATCAGTTAAATCGATGTAACATTAAAAGTAAAACGCCTAATTACACCGTGTCATCTCGACTTGTTTGTCATCCTATTTGATAAATTAATGAGCTATTATCAAAAACCATTGGCCGATGGCTAATAAGGGCCTTCCTACATCTATCGACGCGGAATGGCTTAAACCGATCAAATAAATAATTAAAAAAAAGGAGTCAGTTAAATAAAACGGTTTAAATAGTATTTTATGCAACGGTTGTATAAGTGAGGTCTTAAAAGGCGAGTGACGTGAGTTGCGATACGAGCGAATGCGAGTATCGCAATGGAAGACGGCACGAGCCGTTAAGACCAAATTATACACCGTTGCATACAATATTTTTCCTACGAATCGACTCTACTGGTACAGTCGAGTACAGTAGGGTACAGTAGGGTAAAATAGGGTACAGTAGGGTACAGTCGGGTACAGTAAGGTAAAATAGGGTACAGTAGGGTACAGTCGGGTACAGTAGGGTAAAATAGGGTACAGTCGGGTACAGTAGGGTAAAATAGGGTACAGTAGGGTACAGTCGGGTACAGTAGGGTAAAATAGGGTCCAGTAGGGTACAGTCGGGTACAGTAGGGTAAAATAGGGTACAGTAGGGTACTGTCGGGTACAGTAGGGTAAAATAGGGTACAGTAGGGTACAGTCGGGTACAGTAGGGTAAAATAGGGTACAGTAGGGTACAGTCGGGTACAGTAGGGTAAAATAGGGTACAGTAGGGTACTCGACTGTACCCAACTGTACCCTATTTTACCCTACTGTACCCGACTGTACTCTACTGTACCCTATTTTACCCTACTGTACCCGACTGTACCCTACTGTACCCTATTTTACCATACTGTACCCGACTGTACTCTACTGTACCCTATTTTACCCTACTGTACCCGACTGTACCCAACTGTACCCTATTTTACCCTACTGTACCCGACTGTACCCTATTTTACCCTACTGTACCCGACTGTACTCTACTGTACCCTATTTTACCCTACTGTACCCGACTGTACTCTACTATACCCTATTTTACCCTACTGTATCCGACTGTACCCTTTTTTACCCTACTGTACCCAACTGTACCCTATTATACCCTACAGTACTCGACTGTACCCTATTTTACCCTACTGTACCCGACTGTACCCGACTGTACCTTATTTTACCCTACTGTACCCGACTGTACCCGACTGTACCCGACTGTACCCTATTTTACCCTACTGTACCCGACTGTACCCTACTTTACTCAACTCAGCAGGTCTAAACTGGGCTTTAGTGTTGAGTGTACCCAACATTTAATATTATGTGGCAGCTAGGTGTATCGTAATAACGACATTACGACACAAGTGCTGTTATGGCGAATAGATTAAGTATAGACTTTCTGAAGTCATATTATCTATGTTCTTACATATTTGTTCGCGACCATGTAAAAACCAGATAAAAGAACCGGAGTAGGAAAAAGGCTTTTCTCAAACATGCTATGAAATATTGACGTTATGTTCCTTAAAATACGCCACGAACTGTCACGTTGCAGGTGCGGCTAGACGAGAGGTCAATAATGGAATTTCATACAACATTGCTGGCCAAGGCCAGCAAAGTGATCGTCTATTGTTTTATGTGACACAGCACCATGACGTTAAATAGGTCGACGTGGTCGACGTGGATGGATGGATGGACGGACGGATGGACGGACGGACGGACGGACGGACGGAGGGATGGATGGATGTTGATGGATGGATGGATGGATGGATGTTGATGGATGTTGATGGATGTTGATGGATGTTGATGGATGTTGATGGATGTTGATGGATGTTGATGGATGTTGATGGATGTTGATGGATGTTGATGGATTTTGATGGATGTTGGTTGATGGATGTTGATGGATGTTGGTTAATGGATGTTGATGGATGTTGATGGATGTTCATGGATGTTGATGGATGTTGATGGATGTTGGTTGATGGTTGTTGATGGATGTTGATGGATGTTGATGGATGTTGGTTGATGGATGTTGATGTATGTTGATGGATGTTGATGGATGTTGTTGGATGTTGATGGATGTTGATGGATGTTGATGGTTGTTGATGGATGTTGATGGATGGATGGATGGATGGATGTTGATGGATGTTCTTGTTCATGGATGTTGACGGATGTTAATGGATGTTGATGGATGTTGATGGATGTTGATGATGTTGTTGGTGATGGTGATGGTGATGGTGATGGTGATGGTGATGATGATGGCGGTGATGATGATGATGATGCATGTTTGAGAAAAACTCTATACAAGCCTTGGCCACGAACAGGGATTGCCGGCCTCGTATCTCTAGATGGCCTCGTTAACACTCGGCCATCTATAACTACTCGGCCGGCAATCCCCTATTTCGCGGCCGCTGCAGTAATGTACTATTATTTATGTACACGCATTAAGAATGAAAAAGACTTCGATCGGTTCGACTCCATTCGGCCAGCCGAGCCGATGAATTAATGTCTGTTTTACTATTATTGCATGGACATGCGTCGATAGATGTGGGGAGACCCTAAGTAGGTAATAATCCGATACTGTATATTAGTATTCTTACCGAACAACGGTCGACATGTTTTACTAACCTCGTAAAGCCCAGCGTACCTACTAAATTTATGAGAGCCGTCTAAGCAAATGTCAACTTTTCTTGATCGATGTAAAGTATCTATCAAATTCTGATAATTAAAATTTGCCATGGGTTTTGCTACATTAAATTTTGTCTCGGAGAGCATAAATTTTTTCGTCTGTCTGTCTATATCAGTGACCAATCTACAATGATCCCACACTTTCCACATTTTGCTTAGGAGCAGAGGTCAGCTAAGACTGCATGTTCATAGATACATATAAATTTGTACGGAACCCCCGGTGCGCGAGTCCGACTCGCACTTGGCCGGTTTTTCATTTTCATATTGTAAGCAACTTGATCGTTTCAATTCATATGTATGACTTAGTCAACTCCGTGGTCGCGGCCGCGCCGCACCTCGACTTGTTTGCCAGTGCTCTAGGCAGCTGGTGTCTGAGTGCAAGAGTGTGGGTGAAGGCCAGATGCCCGAAAGCTTTGTAGCTTAAATAAATAAATAAAAATAAAATAAATATTAGGGGACAATCTTACACAAATCGACCTAGTCCCAAACTAAGCAAAGCTTGTACTATGGGTGCTAGACGACGATAAACATACTTATATAGACAAATAAATACTTAAATACATAGAAAACATCCATAACTCAGGAACAAATATTCGTGCTCATCACACAAATAAATGCCCTTACCGGGATTTGAACCCAGGACCTACTCTTGATTCGTAGGCAGGGTCACTACCAACTAGGCTAAGGCGGTCGTTAATAATATTAATGTTATATGTATAATGTACTTAGATTAAGATAATTTGTAAGTTTGTGCTGTTTTGGCTTTAGCTGTTAAGGTACAAATTTGTAATGAGTAAATAAGTAAGCAAATAAATATGGAGAGGTGGGACTGAGCCTCACTGAGGGTGATGCAACAGGATTCCTCCTAAAAATCTCTAAGAGCGCGCGCAGACAGAGAGCGGTCTGGAGTTCCGCGTTCCGCGTTCAGAGTTCTGTGTTTTGACCGCTCGAGAGTTCCGACCGCCTGCTGTGTGCGTTATCGTAAGGGACCTAGTACATTCGAAAGAACGCAGAACTCGGAACGCGGAACGCGGAACGCCAGACCGCTCTCTGTCTGCAGTAGATATGTAGGGTTTTTAAAGGTTGCCTGGAAGAGATCGCTTTGAAGCGATAAGGCCGCCCATTGCTTACCTTATTTCTTTTTTTCCATGTAGGTACTTGTTTTTCTGTATTGTATTATTTGTGGTGTACAATAAAGAGTAATTGTATTGTATTGTATTGTATTGTTGTATTGTAGGTACTTTGTAAAAACTGACGAGCAGTTGACATTACGCTATTGTAACTTTGATTATAACTAACCACTAAAAAAAAACCGGCTAAGAGCGTATCGGACACGCCCAATTTCATTTTTTTTTACATTTTATTTTATCACTTTAAATAATGGCGGTAATTGCTATATAGGTATGTGCGTATATATCAGCTATACAGCTTTCTAGCATTAATAGTCACTGCGCCAAGTCGCGGACAGACAGACAGACTTGACGAAACTATAAGGGTTCCGCTTTGCCATTTTGGCTCCGGAATCCTAAAAAGCGAGAAAAAAAATACAAATTAAAAATTAACCGGCTCCAAAAAACCACGAAAATATTTTTCTTCTAATCTGTTGAAGTCGGTGTCTCAGCATTAGTAGTTACTTATGTATGTTAGTAAGGCACAGATGACTAAGTTCACTACTCCACTCTTGCTAGCTCGTGCTAAGGGTTACGTATCAAAATGTATAAAATTAAAAAACCTAACGTAAAATAACCTACGTTCAAAATACCTAAAATCTAAATACCTAATGATTTTTTCACTTATATTAAAAATACCGAAAGCTTAAAATGCCTACGTATTACATAATTATGAGTCACGAGCTTGAAATAAACGTATATTATTATTATTATTCTCTTTATTTATATTTTTTTCTTAGGTTAGATTTTTACAATAATTATACAAAAAGTAAAATATAAAACTATACATACAAATCATAAAATCATTATAAAAACCTAACCTAGGGTGCCACCGGCAGCGAGGCGGGGCCTAAGCTATCGGTGGTTAGGGCGACAGAGAGAGGAACCTCCTGACTATCCGCGCAGTGTCCAGGAGTACCGCCTTCTGTATCTGACCCTTGATCCAGCCATCTAGCGAGAGTCTCTTGAGGTGTTGGTCGAGACTCTTCGCTATCAGCCCGTTCGCAGAAACGACTATCGGGACAATGATCGTCGAATCAACATCCCACATGGCGGTTATCTCGTGAGCTAGGTCAAGGTACTTGCTGGCTTTGTCCTTCTCAGCTTTCACGAGGTTCTCGTCATGGGGGATGGTGATGTCGACGAGCACTGCCTGGCGTTTCGATCGATCTGTCAGCACGATATCAGGCCTATTGGCTATAATAGTCCTGTCCGTGATAACAGACCGATCCCAATAGAGCGTGGCACGACCATTTTCGAGAACTGGCGCAGGTATATACTTATAGTAAGGCACTTCAAAGTCCACAAGGCCGTATAGCAGAGCAAGTTGCTGGTGAATAATTCTGGCTACAAGGTTATGTCTGTGCAAGTACTCACCGTTAGCAAGATGACCACAACCGGAAATAATATGCCTGAGTGACTCCCCGGGACGGCGGCATGCCCGACAAATGTCGACCGTACCGTCCTTCAGGATATACCTCCGGTAGTTGTTCGTCATGATAACTTCATCCGCAATTGCACAGACAAAACCTTCGGTTTCCCCGAAGAGATCCCCGAAACGTAGCCAGTTCACCGACGCGAGCAGATCTACATCTGGCCCTGTGAGTGCCTTGTAGAACCGCCCATGTAGCTCCTTGCTCTTCCATACCGCCTTGCGGTCCTCGATGCTCATTACTTTAAGTCGGCGCCAGTTCTCGTTTGCCAAGGAAAGCGGGGTGAAGTTTTTGTCTACTGCTACTACGTCGCGATGCACCCCACACTCGTTGTTTAGGAAATAATCCCTGAGATTATACACCTCGCGGTTGTGGAGGTCTTTGGCATTTAAAAAGCCACGACCTCCATACTTCCGCGAGATGTACAGTCTCATAACAGACGAGCGCGGGTGAAGCAAACGGTGCGTAGTGAGCAGTACACGAACTCTTCGATCCAAGGTATCCAACTCAGTCTGAGTCCACCTTAGTATGCCAAAGGAGTAAGTAAGCAAGGGCATTACCCAGGCGTTGAAGGCGCGCATCTTGTTGCCGCCCGACAAAAGACTATTAAGTACTTTTGTCAGACGACAGAAGAAGCGCTCCTTCACCGTCTGCTTTACGACCTCACTCTCAATACCCAATGACTGTGACATACCAAGATACTTATAGGTTTCTGCTTCGGAAATAGATCTGAGGGACATTGTATCAGAAAGCTGCAAATTTGTTAAATTTACAACTTTCCCCCGCTGTACATGCATAACTGCACACTTATCGACACCAAATTCCATGTTGATGGCGCTACTGAAAACTTCTGTTGTTTTCAGTAGCTCCAACAGGTCATGTTTATTTATTATTATTATTATTACAATGTCTAAAATTAAAAAACCTAACGTAAAACAACCTACGTTCAAAATACCTAAAATCGAAATACCTAATGATTTTTCACTTATATTCAAAATACCGAAAGCTTTCGTATATCCTAACCGGTGTCTCGCTGGCAGCGAGCGAGCGAAGCGAGCGAGCAAGACTTTTTAAGGCAGAAGCGACTCATATAGGTTAGGTTCAGAAGGCTAAGGCGGGAGCGAAGCGTAGCGTAGCTCCCGCCTTAGCCTTCGATGTTAGGTATTTTTTTTGTAACAGCACAGAAAATGATTATTTCCATTAGGTATTATTGTCTTTAACATTATGAAATGTACCTAAATGTAAATCATATACCTACCAAATTAACAAATTAGATTTTCACGTGATAATAAAAAAAATAACTAACAATAAAGACTAATGCGGGAGCTTCGCTCCGCTACGCTCCCGCATTAGCCTTTGAACCTAACCATTCCGAGTCGCTTCCGCCCCGAACCGTCTTGCTCGCTCGCTTCGCTCGCTCGCCGAAAATTAAGCGATGTTCGTTTCATTTAGGTATTTTGACCATTTGGTATTTCAAATGTTGGTGTATCAAACTTAGGTGTCATAGCTGTTGATATTTTAATCATTAGACATTTACTCCATTAGGTATTTTAAACTTAGGTAATTCGTAGGTAGGTGTTAGTTGCTTAGGTATTTAAAATCATTAGGTATTTAGATTTTAGGTATTTTGAACGTAGGTTATTTTACGTTAGGTTTTTTAATTTTAGATATTTTGATACGTAACCCGTGCTAAGTTATCGACTACAAACAGATGAGTACAAAGTTATTTTCGTAATTTTTAAGAGTCGGATCTATTATTTTGTTACTTAGTGTCGCGAGGCAGACCACGAACGCGAGTGTAATCATGACTGTGCCAAATTCCCAAATAAAGAGAAATTCGGTCCGTTATAAACAAGAAATCGCGATAATATAAACGAGGCATACGAGATTTTAAAAAGATTAGATTATAGACAATCAATCATAACTCAATTCAATCAACTGCTTAAATTCCTGTCTGGATCGCTACCGCCTTTATCGGTTTAGTTAGGATGACTGTTCCATATATTTTAACACTATATGTATACTTAACTCTGGGTTAGCACTCAACAGGTTCACAGTCCCAAATGAATGTGCGGCCTTCTTTCGACACGTACCCATAGTAATAATGACATTAAATGCTCATAAATTCATGAGGCACATGTGCCGCACAGCATAGACGTTCTAGTGAAACCGTATGAAGCACATGTGCGTCATCGGACTGTGAACCTGTTAACTCGGGCGCTCGGGTCTAAAATACCACGTTCCCAATATACTACATTACCTATTTACCACATTACCAGATTCTCGTTGCAGCACATCACAAAATCGAAGATTACTCAAGGAAGTGATTTTTTTTTGGTGGAATGTCTTATTCTGGACATATTGGTATACCTAATGGGAATGTAATAAAAAGGGTAATGTAGTATTTTTAAAAATCTGGTATTTTGGGAACATGGCATTTTAGGCATGAGAGAACTCGGGATTAAATGTCAACTATGGTCCGTGCGACTCCGCCTTACTCGCTAATCCTGCTGCTACTTGGCAGCACGACTCGCACTTGGCCGGTTTTTTTAATGCACTCTGTGTGAGCATACTGCCATATTGTTACAATGTAATTATCGGCGAGAACCTGTAATGGCTTGCTATATTTACTATAATTTTTATGATGTATGTAGGTAAAATCGCCCGTCTCCCCCCCACTAAAATCTAAACTGTTGGGTGGAAAAATTTGAAAAAATTCAGAAGGGTAGTAAATATAAATATATCAAATTTACTAGGAAAATTATAGCGGCTAAGATTACTTGGAAATTATTTGTAGTTTAAGAGTAAATAGTAGCCTAAGGTATAAAACATACTTAAACTTGGATGATTCCGTACACATACGAAATCCTTAGAAAAATATTACTTGATTTTTTCGTAATGGCTACGGAACCCTACGTTGGGCGTGTCCGACACGCTCTTGGCCGGTTTTTTATTTCAAAATTTATTTTAACGTTTAAGTAATTTTGCGCTCAAAGACTCGAATTGATGACGTGGGCGAAAAGACGGCCAACTAGATGTGAGACTGGGCTGGACATGTATGTCGAAAGAACCCAGAACGTCAAAAGTGCCACGGACTGAGTCCCTAGCGACGGATATCGTAATAGTGGCAGACCGAAGAAGAGATGAAGGGACGACCCATACTTATATTCTATCACGTGGGATGGCTGGAGCTCGCCTTTGATACGCAGGAGTAGAGCAAGAGAGCAGGGCTTTGTCCAGCACTTAACAGCAGGCTAACGGACAGACAGACCGACAGATATAACGAAATTATAAGGGTTCCTAGGAGGACTAAGAAACCCTAAAAATTATAATACCAAGTCATCGTGATACTTATTTCTAGATACGGTTGTAGAAATGTGGACCAGTATCTTTGGCAATGTCATTGTGACTTCAAAAGATATTAAATAAGCTGAGTACATAACGACACTGCGTATTGTTATTGTTGTGGTCTCAATTGTAATAACTATGTACACAGGAATTTGAATGATTCACTAGTTCTATTTCAGTATTACATATAAAAAATAAGCAAGATAATGTATCCACCTATCAACGCGCAGCACAAATCCCCAAGGGGTCTCAATCGAACATATAAGTCCCGTAGGTATGTTCCCTAACTAAACGTTCTTATTCCTTCCCTTCATCAAACAGCAACTTCTATGCGAAATTTCGGCCTTCTAGGTCCAGAGCGAGAAGGCTGAAATTTAACATAGAAATTGAGATTCGATTGAGAGTAACAGTAAAAATATATTAAATTCCCACAGGATGAGGAAAAGTAGGATTTATTATTATTTTTTATATTTACTAGCTCTTGCCCGTCCGACAAAAAAAAACGACTCCGTCTGCGAAAAGAAAAATTTTACGAGAAAAGGTTTTCGAGTGGCGTTCACGGACCGGAAGACGCAGTGTAGGTAGGCCTCCAACAAGATGGAGCGACGTCCTTGTTAAGACCTATCTGTTTGGTGAGCCTCGGGGGACGCCTATGTTCAGCAGTGGACGTCTTTCGGCTGAAATGATGATGATGATGATAATGATGATAACAGGGTAAGTAAGCAGAGACCGTATTGTCTAACGCGCGGACGCTTGCTATCGCATACACCATCTCTTTCTGTCAAACGGTTTTGAGCCGGACAGTTAGGTATAGGTGAAAAACTTAAGAAAATGACCAGGGGCTAAATTCAGGAACGGCCCAACACGGTTTGCGAGCGGTAATTCAATCGTTTGCGAGAGGATAGGGATGAACTGCTATTCAGGAAAGCCAAAATCAATGGTTTGCGAGAGGTTTGGGCTGATCTTGGGATGAGCCTTATTTATTTATTTATTTACTTGAATATATTTAGTTAAGTTTTTTTTCTTCTTCTTAACTGTTAATTTCATGTGTTTTATGTTATGTTTTTTTATGTACGGATTTTATGAATAAATAAATTTATGTATTTATTCATTTACTTATTTACAAAGCGAATTAACAGAAAAATAAGGCTCATCCCAAGCTCAGCCCATTCTTATCCTCTCGCAAACGATTGAATTACCGCTCGCAAATCGTGTTGGGCCGATCCTGAATTTAGCCCCTGTTGTATGTAGTAGTGCACAGAATAGATATCCGGAGCATTTTTCATTTTTCAAATTAAAAACGTCAATTTGTTTGTACGGACACGTTACTACTACGTACAACAAATAAACACAGTAAATAAATACAGATGTATTAATTTAATACGTTTAGAATAGAATAGAATAGAATTGAATAGAATAGAATATTTATTAACTCAGATTTCATAGATCCATAAATTTGTTAGTAAAGAACATAAAGCCTATTATTGAAAAGAAAAATATAATCTAAAATTAAAATAAATAAAATTAAAATTAAAATTAAAATTGAAAATAAAATTAAAATTAATTTTATTTTCAATTTTAATGTTTAATGTTCATAATTATTTTCTCTACACCCATAATATAGTAAATCCTCCATTATGCATCTGCATTATTGATTCGTTAGATTCGTTTCATGAAACCACACTCGTGTTTTAAGGACCCCTATTACGATACAGTTGCATAAAATACTAGTCTAGTATTGTTGTAAGTAAAATAAAATTAATTATAATATTTGTACTTGACACTTAAACTGACGCCTAAATGTACCTACCATAATAAATAAAATTGTAGATCTAATTGAAAAAAAATATACCTTGTTGAGCTTCTTGCCGAATTCTTCTCAACAGGTCCGGCTGGAATGGGCCAGCTCGTCCGGGGCAGTACCACCCTCTCATAGAACACCGGCGTGCAGCAACAGTAATCCTGCTGCGTTTCGTACGGTCAGTGAGAGCGCCGGAGGCCCAATATCTATCCCCCTCCCTCGCCCCTATTCCCTCCCCTTTTTAAAGGCCGGCAACAGATCAGTGAATCTTTTTGAATTGTTGATATTTATGGGCGGTTGTGATCATTTTCCATCAGATGGCCCGCTTGCTCGTTTTCCTCCCTCTCATTATATAAAAAAAGGTTTTTCTAACCGGTGGTAGATTCTTCGACCTTCATAAGTTCTTGTTATAGCCTAAATTGTATGAATATATTTTGACTTTGACATTGAATACGAACTCTATCTTTATTGTAGGTAGTAATCTTATCAACAACTTCATCATATTTTCGGGTAACACCGCTATATAAATAAGTGGACGTTGCTTGTCCACTCAATTCAAAACAACACAGCCATGATTACACTCGCAGTTGTGATCGGGCTCGCGGCAGCGCTGTACTTGTACCTCACGCGCACGTTCGACTACTGGCGGAAGCGCGGCGTCAAGCATGACCAGCCCTGGCCACTCTTCGGCACCAACGCCAAGAACTTCCTCATGCAGGCAACCAATGTGCAGGTTGCAACAGACACCTACAGAAAATATCCAGGAGAAAAACTAGTCGGGTTTTACCGCTCTTCAAGCCCTGAGCTGATTATCAGAGACCCAGCACTCGCCAAGAGCATTTTCACTACCGATTTCTTATCCTTCCACCGTCGAGGCGTTTTTCCTGGCAATTCCCAGCCCGAACCACTGCTTAAAAATCAATTTGTAGTCGATGATGACCTGTGGCGGTTGATACGGATTCGTATGACGCCGGCGTTCTCCAGCGGCAAGTTAAAAGCGATGTTTCCCCTGATTGTTGAGAGGGCTGAGCGTCTACAAGCTCGCCTGGAGAGAGCGGCGGGCAAAGAGGCCGTGGAGGCGCGGGATCTGATGGCGCGGTACACCACCGACGTCATCGGCACTGCGGGCTTCGGCATCATCAGCGACTCGCTCAACGACGACAACGACGCTTTTCGAGCTCTCGGCCGTAGAGTGTTTAGCTTCAACGCTTCGAGAATATCCAAATTGTTTCTAAAGAACCTACTGCCCATGTTCTTCGGGAACTTAAAGGCGTTTAGTGGTGACTTTGAAGGGGATGTCATTGGAATGGTTAAATCCATAATGAAACAGAGAAATTACGAGCCGTGCGGGCGGAACGACTTTGTAGACTTACTTCTGGAATGCAAGAAAAAAGGTGATATGACAGGAGAATCGTTAGTGGAAAGAAATGCTGACAGTAGCCCAAAGCGGGTGTCTATTGAGATGAGTGACGAAATCATGGCATCGCAGTGCTTCGTGTTCTTCGTAGCTGGCTTCGAGACCTCTTCCTCGGCCACAAGCTTTACTCTGCACGAGTTAGCACACAACCAGCGCGCGCAACGGAAAGCGCAGGAAGAAATCGACCGCGTGTTGGCCAAGCACAACGATAAACTATGCTACGAAGCAATTTCAGAAATGACTTACCTGAGATGGTGTTTAAACGAGGGTTTAAGAATGTACCCACCTCTTGGCTACTTGCAGCGCAAATGCGTACGACCCCACACGTTCCCAGGGGTAGGCGTGACCATAGATCCTGGTGTGAAAGTGATAATACCTATAGAAGCCTATCAGAATGACCCGGAGATCTTCCCGGAGCCCCAGGAATTCCGACCCGAGCGATTCGACCCTGAGGTGATGACGGCGCTACAGAAGCTGGCTTACTTGCCATTTGGAGAAGGACTTCGTAACTGCATTGGTGAGTTGACCTTTTTACTACCACTAGGAACTTCAATTTATTAATTTAATTTCTCATCATTTCGTCATTTCCGGGCCGAATAAGTCCCACAGCCGATCACATTGTGAGCGAACGTGGGCTACACTTACTACGCAAGCCAAGTTACCTGATGATGTTAGGTTAAAAGATACTGTTCCGGAGTTTAATAAGGCTTTGAGTAGTTTTTTGATTAAAAAAGCTTAGTATTATTCCGTTAACGAATACCTAAATGACACCTAAAATTTGTGTCAATACGCATGTTAGTTATATTATAAGAAACATTTGTATTACGCCCTGAGACGCATATATATATATATATATCCACCATCCAGCATAATTATGTAACCATGTTATGTGTGTACCTATAAAATTAATGACTGTATCAAGGACAGGGATGTTTGGAAATAATTTCGTTTCGCATTGGCGATATAGGTCTCAAATAGCGTATCATAATTAATTTAATAACAAATACAGATCTGTTTGAAAAAAATATACCTTGTTGAGTTTCTTGCCGGTTTCTGCTCAACAGGGTTTTTCCGAACCGGTGGTAGATTCTTCGACGTTCATAGGAGCATCAATTGATGCCTAAATTGAATAAAGACTTTTTGACTTGACTTGAATTGACCTATTGTTCACAAATAAATCATTTGATTTGATTTGGAGTTCAAGCATTGAAATGTTTCGCAGATTTTTACAGATTTCCTGATTATGTCTTCCTTTGTCGAAAAATTCCATCCATATAAGTTCGACTGTCCAATCTAACGCTCAGTGCATGCAAGGGGTGCGTCCCACGAGACATAACTACAAAATATCTAATTTCATATTAATAACGTTCACAAGATATAATGCACGTTAGCTATAACAGCAAAAAGTATAATTTTATAACGTATAACCATTGACGTACAATAAAACAACTAGACTCCCAATCGCTTAACAAAAGTTCCTCAAAAAACGTCCGAGCGGCGTTGTGTGTACGTATACATCAATTTATACAGATAACATTAACAGCATTCATTCAAATTAACACCTTATTTCGTAGCAGTAATGTTTAATGTCAATTGAATACGATCGTTCGAAGTAATGACATGACGTCACGCGCTGGAAACCGCCTAAAGAGTAAAGAATGCAGTGGAGTGGTCATGCGAAGCGGAAGCTAGACTGTCTGTCTCTTTTTTTCTCGTAAGTTTGATTACGGTGCGAAAGAGACATATACGAATACGGGGCGAGAAGTGACGTTGTAATCAACGCGCGGTCGAAACACAACTGAACCAAAACTCTGCACAATAGACGCGTGTGCAGACTTTTGCTTCGGACACTTTTTTAGCGTGATTGGGAGTCTAGTTGTTTTATTGTACGTCAATGCGTATAACGCTTAAATTATATAACGTTATTTTTATATAACTTCAATTTGTATAAGATTTATGTGGACTAATTTCTTTTAACATAACAAACATTAGGTATAACAGTCATGATATGTAATAATATGTGTAAATGTTAAATTATGTGGCGGCGAGCGAGCGAAGCGAGCGAGCAAGACTTTTCGGGGCAGAAGCGACTTGGATAGGTTAGGTTCAGTATGCTTAGTATAAGTTTTTACTTCACCAAATACTTCTCGATCGCGTTTACGTAAAAAAAAACAATTACTAGGGAAACATGGACAGCGTCTCCGCGCGCGCTTCCATGTTTCCATAGAATTTAAATTTTTACGTAAAGGCGATCGAGAAGTATTGAAGTGAAGGAAAACTTATACTAAGCGTACAGAAGGCTAAGGCGGGAGCGAAGCGTAGCGTAACTCCCGCCTTAGCCTTCGATGTTAGGTTTTATTTTGTAACAGAGCGGAAAAAATTAATGGAATGCTCGATTGTTTGCTTGCATCAAAGTTTTTAATGAATTTATACGCTTTGATCGTTATATCAATTGATATTATATATAAACAACGTTATACATTACAAAATTAGATATTTTAAAATTATACTTTTCGTTCATTATATTCAATGAACGTTATACTAAACGAGTTTATATAAAGTGAGCGTATATATTATGAATATTAGATAATAAGTTGTTATATCTCGTATTACTTACCCGCATGAAGCTACTGCGATACAAAGAAGGTATTTCTACCTCAGCTTTTATTGATATAAGCTTTGTTTCAGGCGAGCGTCTGGGTCTGATGCAGTCCATGGCCGGGCTGGCGGCAGTTTTGGCGCGGTTCACGGTCACCCCGGCGCCTGGACATTCGAAACAACTCAAGTTTGACACTATTAGTGTCATAAAGAACCCCATCGGGGGCATAAAGCTCATCTTCCAGGAAAGGAAGGTCTAGTGAATAGGGATGTTGACACCAATCAACTGACGTACTGTTTATGAGTTGTCAAAACACCATTCTCCCGCATAGATTTTGTATGGCATTGCTATTGTGGTGACGATGACGGGAGTTACGGGAATAATGAAACGAGCGGAGGTCGGGTTAACTCTGAATTAACACTGTCTTGATACTGTCTTGAAACTAACTTTATTGAAGAATATTAGTTCCTTATACACCGTGAAATTTTAGTGGTTGTTTTCCCGAAACGAGGTGATTTAGTATCGATTGTACAATCGATTTATAATTACTATTTTGACTAGAGTCAAAAATCCAATTGTCAAAAACGAATGTCGAAAATGACCGCAAACCAATAGTAACGCTTCGTTGGTACAAGTAGCGTACGATCGTACGATAGGTTAGGTACCAACGAAGCGTTACTATTGGTTTGCGGTAATTTTCGACTTTCGTTTTTCACAATTGTATTTTTGACTCTAGTCAAAATAGTAATTATAAATCGATTGTACAATCGAAACTAAATCACCTCGATTCGGGAAAACAAACACTAAAATTTCACGGTGTATATGTACTATAAAATGTGTAAAATAGGTAAAACATGGGGTGTCCAATAGCACATTGAAACATGATACAATTGTTATTGTTATAGACCTTATTCTATATTAGGGAATGGAATGTGGATACATGATTCCATTCCTTATATGGTACCGACTTAAAGATACTTGACACCTTCCTTATATGGTAGATACCGTTAGGTGTCATTTGCATGAATATAATATAAGAAACCTTTATTAACCAACCTACTTTACTTTAATACCTTTAACTATACCTACTACACTAGTAATGACGCCACTTATGCCAGCACAATCGAATAAGTAAAAAATAAATATTTAAATTTTAAGCTGTTTATTTCAAGCAAAGAACGTTTTATAAAACATGCAAAACGAGTCCTTAATCCTAACAAAACGAGTCCTAATACTAACTATTTATTCGTTTTAGAGCGGCTAAAAATCTAATTTTTTTATCGTCGTAAGGGCCAAACTATTTTTAGGACGCTTTTAATAATGACCCAATGTCCTATTTATAGCACTTGTACTGGTTTTGGTTATCCAGGACTTCAATTATTACAAAATCACTAGCTGACCCCGCAAATGTTGTTTTGCCATATATCACCAGGAGTATAAAAAATAGCCGACCTATTCTCAGACCTACCGAATGCGGAAAAAAAGTTTAATAGGAATCGGTCAAGCCGTTTCGGAGGAGTTCGATAACAAACACCGTGAGACGAGATTTTTATATACCTATTAGACTAGCTGTTGCCCGCGACTCCGTCCGCGAAGAATATGGGTTTAGGTTTAAGTAGAGTAAACTTTGTTTTTTTTTTCCCTCTTAAGTTAAATAGGGCAAATGCCCCGGTTCTGGCCACGGGCCGGTTTTGGCCATTTTCAACTTTAAGTTGAGTTTACTAAGGTACAGGCATTTGAATAGACAATCAGTCTTAAAGTGGCCAGAACTGGGGCATCTGCCCTACAGAAGTCTGTTATTTATGTATGTATGTATGTAAAACTCTTTATTGTACGTAAAACATGAAAATTAACAGTTAACAAGAGAAACAGATGTACAAAGGCGAACTTATCCCTTAAAGGGATCTCTTCCAGTTAACCTTTGAACGATTGACAGGACACCAGAGACAAGAGTAGGCATATTTATTTTGGTGTTAACTAGATTCTGCTATAAAATGTTATCTGGTTCTCCGCGATACAGGCGAAGCCTAGTGCGGGGACCCCTGATAATTTTTGTCAGACATTATGTTTTTCAAATAAACGAATTTAATTTTTTTTTTGTATCCCAATTTTAATGAAACAAAGCCTATATGTTGCTCCAACTTAAGCTTCATCTATCTGTGAAAACCGCAAGAAAATCCGTTCAGTAGTTTCAGAGATTAGCGATTACATACAGAATGACAGAGCTCTACTTTTACTGTTTTTATTATAGTATAGATATCAAACCATTTAAAAAATAAGACGTCTTTCGGCTGAAATGGTGTTAATCTGGAAGTTCAGTTATCTACATAGTAAACTTCATCCAAATCCATCCAACCTGTCGCATCGTTTCGCGAAATGTAAATATTTGTACAAGCAACACTAACGTTAGGCTGGCATAGTCACACAGGTGCACTAAAGCCTCGAAAAAAAAATAGAAAAAAAAAAAACACTAACGTTTCCCGCCATGTTTCCTACAGTCTATGGTGAGTTGAATATCATTCTTGCTGAGGGAGATTGCCTAATGGAGGTGGGTAATCGATTCCACAGTCTAGCAGATTGCACAGTAAATGATTTAGGGTAAATTTTGGAAGAAGTAGAAGGACAGGCCAAAAGGAGATTGGAACTCGACTACAAACGATGCTGGCTTCCTTCAGCCAAGTAGCTGAAACGCTCGGAAAGGTATAAAGGGGCGGAAGGATTAAAAAGAGTGTTGAAAAGCAATGACAGAACGTGGATGTTCCTACGCTCCCTGATGGGCAACCACCACCTCAGCTGTGCGCGAAAGTGAGATACGTGGTCGTATTTACGGAGACCAAAGATATACCGGATACACACGTTCTGAAGGCCGTCAAGCTTGTCAAGCAACCCCTCAGTAAGGTCCAAATAACCAACATCACCATAGTCGAGCAAAGGAAGTAATTAGAGACTGAGCTAGGGTAATTTTGGTTTGGAGACGCAGGAAATTTTGCAAGCATCTGAGCGAGTGAAGCGAAGCAAAAAGTTTACGGCTAACTTCAGCTACCTGTGCCGACCAAGAAAGCGTCTGGTCCATGATAATCCCCAGATTTCTGAAAGTAGAAGAGAAAGGAATAATTGTACCATCTAAATACAAATTTTGTACTACCATATCAGACAACTGGGAAATAAAATATGGACTGCCAATAACGATCGCTTGCGTCTTTTTCGCATTTACTTTGAGGCCGAAACTCGCAGCCCAGTCGCGAATCGCGATCCGGTCAGCGTTGATGCGATCAATCAGTAGAGGAAAATCGTCAAGACTACTAGCAGCATATATTTGCAAATCATCGCATTCATCATATTGTATGGATAAATACGCAATAATCTTATCAATTCGGATAGTATAAGTACTATATCTATATCAAATCAGGATTGAGATATATTTCCCCACAGTACATGTTTGCCTACGGATAAAAGTATTTTTTGTCAATATCTTCTATAGCTACTGAACTGACGAGTACCTAAAAATAATGGATTGTTTTTATACAACTAACCCACGTAGCCTTTACTGGCCTGGTCAACAGTATTTTTCACATACCATATGTGTCACATACCACATGTCCTAGTGGTTTGACCTATCGCCTCTCAAACAGAGGGTCGTGGGTTCAAATACCGGCGCGCACCAATGAGTTTTTCGGAATTTATGTGTAGTTTAGCTAGCATATAAATTTATGGCGGACTGTAAAAAATCGGACTGCCAGACAGTAAAATTACTTGTAGTGCAAGCTTCCTTACACTGCTCGTGGGCCGACTAGCACTTGGCGATTTTTTTTGAAAACAGGGAAAAGGAAATTGAAAATAAAAAAGTAATATTTGCACGTACTTATTTACTTCATTTGTACTATAAAACCCTTAATTTATTCAAATCTACCTATACGTACCTCTTAAATATTATCCTCTATAGGTTATTAAGTACCTGTTGTAGAGGATATTTCACTTACAATAAAGAGAATCTCTAGGATCTTATGTCATTTAATTCTAAACCAAAGGAATACTAATGTAGGTGAAGCCGCACCGTACTTAGCATGTCATTATGAAAGACCTTTCGAAAGACCATCCCTTTTTCCATTTTCCGGTAATTTGATCCTTTACCTTAGCAGTCTTCACTCTACAATAACGAGTATTTCATCTTCCTTGCATGGAAGATGAGAGGCAGGCCTCCCTTGATGGACTGGGTCGCCCCACTGACGGGGTTGACGACGGGGTCCCTCGGCGCGCCCGGAGCGGGCGTCACGGAGTACAGCGCCAGGACTGCTGCTAATCCGGCCATGGACTGCATCAGGCCCAGACGCTCGCCTGCAACAACCAAACGCTTTCTATAACTCCGAGTCAACAGGAGGTGAACACCAAAGAATTACTTTTGCAAGCATATCGACGGTTAAAAGGCAAAACGCATCAAGCGACACTTTTTGTCAAAACGAGTTTATAGGTATACATATTTGAAATCAGAGGCGCTACTACGAAATTCGAAAATCGAAGTTTTTTTTTTTTTTTTTTTTATGTTAGAAAGGCCAGACAAACGAACTAGTGGGTCACCTGATGTTAAATGATCACCACTGTCCATAGACACCCGCAGCGCTTTACGCTATGTCAGTGCGTTGTCGGCCCTAAAGGAAAGGGAACAGGGGAAGGGGGTGAGGGAGGGGAAGAGGGAAGGGGTGAGGTATTGGGCCCCCGGCACTCTCACTGACCGTACGAAACGCAAGCAGGATTACTGCTGCTTCACGCCGGTGTTCTGTGATTGGTATCGTGGTGGTATTGGTATGGTGGTTCGTATCGTATTATCCCTCTCACTCTCGTGTCAAATCATATTAGCGTGAGCGGGACGGCACAAAACGAAGTTCGAATTATGCACTTCGTGGTAGGGCCTCAGCAAATTTTTCTCCGTCGTTTGAGCCGGGTTTCATGTAAAGTTCAAAAAATGTCGCTTGATTCGTTTTGCCTCGTCGATATCAATTATCGTAGAGCACCTTTTGCCCCTGTGTTTTGCCCGCAGGACTGAATAAACAAAGAGCTTCTTTATCTCTAAAACTACAGCTCCAACATTTCACCCCACATTTCACCACTACAAGGGCTAATTTTTATAACACAATGAACGCCATAAACTAAAACTTAAAATTTAGGTATTTAGGTTTAGATTTTCTTAGTCTCTTTAGGGGTTTAATTTTCAAAAACCCGTCCTTAGTACTGGCCTACATTGTGAAAGGACCAATGGTTTGGGCAGTAGGTTGATATGTCAGTCAGTAATTCAGTCAGCTTCTATAACTATTATTCTAAGTATAGCTATATCATTTTCTTAAAATATCGGCCACTGAAGAATAGAGAACATGAAGTAAAGTTATTTAAATAAGGTAGACTCAAGTATTACTTAATAGTCAAGGTAAGCTCGACCTGTTTCAAGTCATTCCGTGGTTCCTTGTCAAGGCGAACTTTTAAATAATTATGTCTACGTCTCATGGGTAGTTTTAAATCAAAGAACATTTACTGTGTCACTCACCAATACAGGCGCGGGGTCCCTCTCCGAAGGGTAAGTAAGCCATCTTTTGCTGTGGCGTCAGCACTGCAGGGTCGAACCGCTCGGGGCGGAACTCCTTCGGCTCCGGGAAGATCTCCGGGTCATTCTGATAGGCGTCTACGGGTATTATCACATTCACACCAGGGTCGATGCTTAACTGTATATCAGAAAACGTATAGGGGCGAACACACTGACGCTGCAAGAAGCCAACAGACGGGAATATCCTCAGACCCTCGTCTAAACACCATCTCAGGTACGTCATCTCCGAAATGGCATCATAACTCAATTTATTCTCGTGTTTAGCTAGCACTCGGTCAATCTCCTGCTGTGCTTTGCTTTGGACCTTTGGGTTGTGCGCCAGCTGATGCAGCGTGTAGCTTGTGGCTGATGACGAGGTTTCGAAGCCAGCTATGAAGAATACAAGGCTCTGTGCGGCCATGATTGCGTTATCCATATCTATGGATACCTTTTTCGGGCTTCCGTCTGCATTCACATCCACTATCGAGTCTCCCGTCATAGCCCCCTTCTTCTTACATTCCAATAGCAAATCTATGAAGTCATTCCTCCCGCACGGCTCGTTATTTCTCTGTTGCATTATCGTTCGAACCATATCAATGACTTCCCCTTCGAAATCACCAGTAAATTTTAAATTTCCAAAGACCGTAGGTAGTACAGTCTTTAGGGTTAGCTTTATAACTCTTTTGTAGTTCATCGAGAGTAGTCTGATACCTAGCTGTCTAAAAGCAGAGTTTTCATCGTTAAGGGAATCGGAAAGGATGCCAAAGCCCACAGTGCCGATAACATCGGTGGTATAGCGCGCCATTAAGTCCCGCGCTTCAATGATCTGGTCCTTGCCCACTTCTCTTTTCAGTCTTACTTGCAAACCTTCCGTGCGCTCGACAATGAGCGGGAACATTGCTTTAAGCTTGCCGCTGGAAAACGCTGGTGTCATACGAACACGCAGCATCCGCCACAAATCGTCATCAGCACCAAACTGATTCTTTTGTAGCGGCTCCAAACCGGACTTGGTAGGGAAAATGCCACGTCTATGGAAGTACATAAAATCACTAACGAGGATACGCTTAGCGAGGGCTGGGTCTCTGATGAGCAGCTCAGGAGTGGAAGATCTAAAATAACCAACGACCTTTTCACCAGGGTATTTCTTGTAGGTTTCCGTTGCCATCATCGCAATGCTTGACTGCATGAGATAGTTCTTGGCGTTAGTGCCGAAGAGTGGCCAGGGCTGGTCATGCTTGACGCCGCGCTTCCGCCAATAGTCGAACGTGCGCGTGAGGTACAGGTACAGGGCTGCTGCGAGCCCGATCACAACTGCGAGTGTAATCATGGCTGTGTTGTTTCCAACTGTCATGAGGATGGGCTTTACCGTGTTTATATATAGCGGCATTCAAAATACGCCAATACGATGTTACGATAGAACAGAGAGATAAGATACATATATATGTGCATCTTATCTAAGTTATTTTAGTGAGTCTGAGCCATATGCTCCTAGCTATTAAATCCAATATCTGTTAACCTCCTGCGGCCAACGTCAAATTTTGTTTCAACTTTAAACTTTATGTCACTTTATGTGTGTTCGATGTCACATTAGAATAATGTCCAAATCATAGGACACTGGACACGGGACCTGAGGACATTAGGATAAATATCTGCGGAAATTATGCCATTGTTATCTATCATGTCTCCGTATGTTTTAGAAGCAAGCTAACGGCCCGCAGGATAATTGTGTAACTTTTTTGACACTCGGCATCGGATTGAAATGAAAGTTTTTGTATGGCTGTGACAGCTGGCTGTTTCCGATGCCAAGTGTCAAGAAAGTTACACAATTACCCTGCAGGACTTCACGCGAACAGCGGTGCGGCGAGTGTTATCTTCATTGCGTGTGCCGTCAGGTAAGCGTCTCGGCCGCGCAATGAACAGAGAAAACGGGTATTTGTAGTCATCGTTCAAATTTAAAAGAACTTGGTTGAATATTTTTCGTTAGATGCATTATATGATGAATTTTGGATCAGGTCCTTAGTAATTCAACCACGTCATATTTTGACGTACATATTTAATAAAACAACACAAAACTCTAAAGTAAAAAAGAAAGGTCGCGGGTGAGCAAAGTAATTGTTTTAGTTCATTAAAAAAGAAAATTAAAAATAATTTTTAGGGTAAATAAAAAAATGAATTTGTACTTTCCTGCTTATTCGTATTTCGTAGTGGAACTTAACTAATACATCTCCTCATGTAATGGGGATGTTGACACCACCAATCAACTGACGTTCTTTTTATGAGCTGTCAAAACACAATCTCCCATAGAGTTTGAATGATAATAGCGACATATGACGTCATTGTTCGCATACTCAATCAACGAACCATTTATTTGTTTTAAAGCAACCAAAAATCTAATTTTGCATTTAATCGAAAATTAATCTGACTTTCAGGGCTGAAATAAAGCGTTTTTTTACTGGAGTTGTGTCTTAAAATTTTTTTTTAATGGTGTCATCATCCCTATTGCCATAAGGGATTGAATTATCAGGTCTTGCATACCTTCTTAATTATCGTCCACTCAAGGTCGACCAATATGGAATCTTATTTTAACTGCACCCGATATTATCACCTAATCGTGGATATGTATGTAAGGTTAGCGATATGCCATATTTATTATGATGATTGATAAACATAACGCATATCAGTTCTATTCGCACCAGCTCAGTCACAATGACTTGGCTTGTTGATAACAAGATTTGAGGAGGATGTGGCGGTGGACAATCACGATGACTCGGCACATCAATAACTTGTTGGGCTGGTTTGTTATTGCAGGTTATTGTACCAGACATTAATAATAACTGACAAAGACTATACATATTTCATCTGATTCATATACCAAAAAAACAATACGCTTGGTAATGATATAGTTACCTACTGAATGTTTGGATCATGAATGAAAGAAGATAAGAAAAAAACTCTCAGTTGAATAGTACATAGTACCTACAGCCTACAGTACTACTTGCAACTTACATAGGGCTGGGTTCTTTGTTCCATTCGGGGTTGAGACCTTAGGTAGGGCCCTAGCGCAATTTTTTTTTATAAAGACCTATCCAAACGGCTTTGTGATACCACGGGGGACCGGAGAGCTGTCCATGCCGTGGGGAGAATCATTTATTAATTTTATCTAGTTTTAATTTACATAGTTAGTTTAATATTCCTTTTAATTATAGTGTTAATTTATTTTAAGCTAATTATGTCGTGTATAATTTATTTGGTTTAGCTATCGTACGAGGCCACAGAGAAGTTACTATACATAGTGAAATAATTGTTATATATGAAAGTGATATTTTTAATAGACGTTTAGAAAATAAGAATTAAATTGTAATTCCTAGATTTTTAGTGTTAAGTAAACTAAAATAATATAATAAAATATTTACATTGTTTAATATTAGGGAAATTTGGTAGGTAGGTGATTTATTTAGACTTAATTATGTTAGTCCTTTTGCCTGAAACACAGGGAATCCTAGTTCAGGCACTTGTTGTATTTTATCTTGTAGTAAGTTTTAGTTTTTAGCTTTTTCTGATGTAAAGTGTGTTTTTGAATAAATTTATTTTATTATTTATTATTATTTATCGTTCAAAAATAAAATGATTTTTTCTTACGTAGGTAAATCAAATAAGACGAGATGGCTTTTGAGGATAGGTTTTTTTTTGAGGATAGTGTCGTGACACAAAACAGGCATCACAATACATTTTTAATAAAGGCTTTTTTGCTAATTGTAGGCCCATCTGTCGAGAAAAGGTATCCCTATTCGGTGTGCTTATCGCCGTTACAGGATTGGGATGTCTATTTTTTGCAATGTATAGAAAATCGAAAACCATTTCGAGATAAATGCTTTTTAAATCGTTTTCTGTAGTTATTTAATTTTAATATTATGTAATGAATTTATTATATAACAAATAAGCAATGACCTTCATTTGACATTGGTGTAAATTGCGTGACCGGTTCAAGTCGTACTTTATTCTGTGTGGTTAGAATTCTTCACAATTTACGCGTGGATTATACTACGGAGTTTGATTTGGACCCGCTGTCTGACATCTAGCACTTTGTCAGTGCCAGTAAAGTGACACAGTGTATAGTGTACCACTACGCAAAAAATAATTAAAGGGGTTGCCTTATCGTACGCATTTAGATAGATTTAGAAATTTGGCATTGTGGGAGCCCTCAATTATAATCTGACGTCATCAACTAAAATAGTTTCAATAATTAATTTTGAAAAAAGTAGAGAACTAAATGACAAAATATTGAAATTAGTTTCTTATAATTGACTTTTCTATACAAAAAAAATATAAAAACCACTGGTAATTTTTTTTAGACATTCCGAATTGTCATCCAAACTACAAGTCATTGAAGACTTCCGAGGTGCGGAGACGCTCCTGGCCAGACCACCATTATTTCTGTACAAGATTATTATACTTACTGTCTGATACCATGAAATAGTCTAAAAAAGGTTTGTAAATGAAGCGCACCTTACGTAAGTAGGAACATTTTTTTATGTAGCCTATAATATTGTGGGTAATAGTAATATTGTGTACTATTTTAGGTATGTTGATGATTTGATCCTATGCTGGAGAGGGAGTATGAGACAGCTTGACGTGTTTATTAATGGTTTGAATAACAAGCACGTAAAGATAAGGTTCAAAAAAGAATTGGAGGAAAATTGTTCGTTGAACTTTTTGGATTTAACGATTTCAAAATTAAATGGTAAACATCAATTTAAAATATACCGTAAGCCCACGTACACAGATGCTGTTATACCAGCATCTTCTAATCATCCGTGGCAGCATAAACTGGCTGCTTTCCATTGTTATGTTAATAGATTGTTGACTGTGCCTCTTTCTAAGGAACATTTTGATTTAGAGTTGAGTACTATTTATCAGATAGCGATCTCAAATGGTTATACAAAATCAATGGTAG
Source organism: Archips crataeganus (assembly GCA_947859365.1). Classification (NCBI taxonomy): domain Eukaryota; kingdom Metazoa; phylum Arthropoda; class Insecta; order Lepidoptera; family Tortricidae; genus Archips; species Archips crataeganus. The sequence continues at coordinate 1,366,937 of OX402053.1, read as the reverse complement.
ATAGTTTAGTTCAAAAGAAGCAGGCACGGTTAGTAAATAGCATGCTTTACGCTGCGTTACCTTCTCAGTCTACTAACAAATATAGATCTAGCATCTCTTACGTTGGGGGTTTGTCTGATAAGATTTATGGCATTTTAAAATCAAACAATATTAATGTTGCCTGCCTTTAAGACTTAACAACTCTTTGTACTCTAGGCTATGTAACCACAAAGAACAGGTAGATAAGGGAACTAGATCGGGGGTATACAAGCTTACTTGTAATGACTGCAATGGGATATACGTAGGACAGACAGGCCGAAGTTTTAATACTAGATTTAAAGCGCATGTTTCGGCATATAGGAATGAGCATCCAGATAGATCGAATTTTGCAAAACATTTGTTGGAATCAAATCATTCATTGTTAGATTCAGATTCTTATGAAGTGTTACATTATTGCGGCAAGGGGTTGCGTCTGGATGCTCTGGAATGCATGGAAATAATTAGGTACAACACTATGGGGTCTATTATTAATGAACAGGTAAATTTAGTATCTTCTCCTTTACTGCGGCTTGGGTCGAATTTGAACAGTTAGTATTAATTAAATATGCCTTATAAATAAATAAACAAAAAATTCAAGGTAGTTTTATAATATGTCAATAAAAGTTAATTTTTGTGGGGTAGTTTGAGAATAAGAAAAATAAAGTGGGTACTTGAGAAGTTACAGTGACAAGTTAAAACATTTGTTTTGGTTTGTTAGTTTAACATTTGGTAGCATAGCATACGGTTGTGGTAACTCTGAAGATGAGCTCTGGTTGAGTTCGAAACGCGTCAGTGTAGCTTGGTGGTGGTGATGGTTGGGTTTATGTGATTTGTGTGTGTTCGTACAGTGTGGAGGTGGAGGAACTGCATGAACGCACATTTCTTGCATAAACGTAACTATTGTAAGGTCGCGGGTGAGCAAAGTAATTGTTTTAGTTCATTTATAATATGCCCCACCGCTTTCGTCCGCCATTCTGCCCTATCCTGGGTATATGCACCTGCCAATCGAGTTGAAAAGCACTCAGGTCGTCCCGCCATCTCCTCTTGGGTCTGCCTCTGCTCCTTTGGCCATCCCTCGGAACCCATTCGGTAACGATCCGCCCATATCGGTCCGGTTGCATTCGGCCCAGCCCCATTTCAGCTTGGCGGAACATGCTTATAAAAAAATTAAAGCTTAGGTACCTAGTATTGATATATAAATTCTTATATAAGTCGAAGAAACTGAATCTCGTCCTAGGATGTACCCTTTTCAATGTCATGTTGACATTCCATACATCTGCCAAAGAAGACATAGTGAAATTGGTTGTGAAAAGGTTCCAACGTGATTCAGTTTCCTTGAATGTACTCTTATTGTATGAATGAATACCACCATTACCTTTATGCATAGCTAGGCATGACTAGACACTTATAATTAACGCATAGTTCTTATTTTCTCAATGAAATATGTACTATTAAACTGCTATCAATTCAATATTGCTAAATCATCCTCACCTAGTAAGTGTACAAATACTACCATAGTAAAAGGCTTGATAGCCGTACATTAAACCCTTTTCACTTCTCATGCTCTAAAAGTAGGTCAATATAGCCTTACGAGGCGGGAGTAAAGTGAGTGCTTTAGTCCCCAGGGAGTAAAAGTAATTAATTTTTTAATTCATTTCGAGTGACTTAGATAAACTCAAACAGCCAGTACTTACTTAGTGGCAAAACAAAATATATGTAAAAAAATATGATTGTGTGAACCATTTTCATGACGAAAATGTTACGTTCTTAGTCTACGTGGTCTTAGTTCTATGCTTTTTCCGCAAAGAAGGTGGCGCCATTCTGTTTTTTCCAGTTTGTGTATGGACCATTTCGCCGATGCGATTTTGTTATATCTGTGTAAATGTATAAATACTTACCGCGAAAACTGTTAAATATTAATTTAATATTTAGTGTGGTATATGCTTTATAACAATAACATAATGTCTTTTACATGTGTTTGCTCTGGCAATAATACTGAGCTATTTTTAGCGGGGCAACACCTCTGTCTCTTTCGTTGTAACCTCCTTGCTGACCGGGTGCGGTATATACTGATAATATTATCTTTCTGTTCTGTAAGTTCATTGAGTAAATCTGTTTATGTGTCACGGTGCTTTACGTGTATTTGTAAAATATATTAAATAGTAGAAGTCATCAATATACGGATTCCTGAACTTCAGTTGTTTCTTTTTGTCTCCGCTGCCCACGCCACCAATTACCACTGCGATCCACGTTGCCTCTCAACAAAAACTTTGAAATTGTTGTAGAGCGTAAATCGTAAACAATTAAAATAAATCGATTATTCTCACAATGTCGTCAAGTGATTGTGAAAATTATGATGTCGAGCAAAGAGCAAAAGACATAATTGATAATCTTTTGCCGCCGAAATCTAGAAAGATTTGTTTAAAAACCTATGAAAGTTTTATGGACTGGATTTTTTTCTCGCAATATCGAAGTGAAAAATAGAGTTTTCACCTGGAGACTAAAAGTCAATATAAACCCTCGGATAAATAGACACCCTCGCTAAAGCTCGGGTGGCTAACCACCTCGGGTATATATTGGCTTCTTTTAGTCCCTCGATAAAAAATATACTATTTTAACCCCCGAAACAAAAAGAGGGGTTTTATAAGTTTGACCGCTATGTGAGTGTGTGTGTGTCTGTCTGTGGCATCATAGCTCGGGATTTTTGAAGGACGTCTTCGTCGCTTCCCTAAAACGACGGAACACTACACCCTCCGGCCAGAAGGCGAAGCGCAGGAACATCTGCTGGTGCGTTTAGGTTCATTTCGCCCACATTCCCATTTCGTTCACATTCCTACTTCGTCCACAATCCCACTTCGTCAACATTCACATTTCACCCATATTCCCATTTCGTCCTTTTCCCACTTCGTCCACATTCCCACTTCGTCAACATTTCCTAGCTATCACTTAGCTTAATTCTCAGGAAAGAATTTTGTGATTTAGGTATTCATGTTAAGAAAAATACTTGCTAAGCACGGTGCGGGTCAATGAATACTATTCAGATACTACCAATTTTGTTACTATTTTGTTACCAAATGAGAATGTGGACGAAATGGGAATTTTGACGAAGTGGGAATAATAATAATGAAAAAGTTTCATAAAAATTGGTCATGCCGTTTCGGAGGAGTTCGATAAAAAACACCGTGACACGAAATTTTTATATGATAGAAGATTAACTAGGCGTTTCTATCCCTTGCTTAACGCATTCACTGCCACCGACGCATACATGCGTTTTCGGGACTTCACCCAGTGCCGCTGTCATAATTATTCATACATTTTGAACGCACATGTGCGTCGGTGGCACCTGTGGAAGTCAGGTGGCAGTGATTGCTATCGCTAAAATATATTTTTATATTTTATCTTATCTACTTATGACGAAATTTGAACTCCAATTATGTGGCGTAGTTACATTCACGCAGTTATTGAAAATTATTACTATTTGTTACGTTATATCTTATCAAAGATTACACTACTTTTGTGGTGTCATTCTGACTGGATCGCTTGCAATTTTTTGGTAAACAGGTGTTAGATAATTAAGTGTACTTTGCTTTTGACCAGCGGCGGCGAAGGTTCTCCCTCTACCATGAGTTTACACTAGTTTACGTGACCGTACTCGCTAGGACGGCGTAAATTATTTGTATGGAGAATTGTACAGCGCCTCTAGCGGTCACTTACGGAAGTACAATTCTCCATACAAATCATTTACGCCGTCGCTAGCGAGTACGGTCACTGTGAACTAGTGTAAACTCATGGTAGAGGTACAGAGGTGGTGTTGGGTAAGAGTAAGAGTGTCATTGAACCTTACTTGGCTTCACTTTGAGGAAAGTGGAACGTAGTTCATGAACTTTATACCTTTTCACCATGGGAACATCAGAGGGCATATTGGCACTTATCGCTTAAAGAGCTTACCGACTGATATACGTTCCATATTATGATATATGGACTAATATTTTTGGGACATAATCACGAAAAATCGATACTTAATCAATTATTGCTAAAACCAAGTGCGAGTAGTTCGAAAAATTCGCGCGGCTAATTGTAAGCTGCGTACGGACTGCGCGCACTCGGGTACGCGTACCCGGGCTTGCGTGTCCTGGAACGCCATGTCCGTACGCCAAGTACGCGTACACTGTACACGTACTGTACACGTACACGTATCATGTATGCGTACATGGCCATCGACGCCCGAGAAGTGATGGCCCGTTACACCACCGACGTCATCGGCACTGTCGGCTTCGGTATACCTTCAGACTCCCTCAATGATGACAATGATCCTTTTCGAGAACTCGGTATAAAAGTACTTTCTTTCAAAATCTCATCGGTCATTAAGTTTTTCTTGAAAGCGACCCTACCCAAAAGTGTTAACTTTGTAAAGCTAAGTAACGGACTGGGTGATAACATCGTGAAGATGGTTCAAGATATAATGCAGAAGAGGAACTATGAGCCTTGCGGAAGGAAAGACTTCATTGACTTACTTCTAGAATGTAGAAAAGAGCCTATGACGGGGGACTCTATTGTAGAAACAAATCCAGATGGTACCCCGAAGAAGGTGTCAATGGAATTAGACGACGTGTTGATAACGGCGCAGGTTTTGGTGTTCTTTGTTGCTGGCTTCGAGACCTCGTCGTCAGCCACAAGTTACACCCTGCACCAGCTGGCGAACTACCCCGACGTCCAACGAAATGCTCAGGAAGAGGTCGATCGCGTGCTGGCCCAGCACGACAACAAACTGAGTTACGACGCCCTTTCGGAGATGACCTACCTAAAGTGGTGCTTAGAAGAGAGTTTGAGGATTTTCCCGCCGGTCGGCTACGTGCAGCGTCGATGCGTGCGCCCTTACACGTTCCCAGGCACACAATTGACCATAGACAAAGACGTGGATGTAATAATTCCTTTGACAGCGTATCAGAATGACCCGAAGTTCTTCCCGGAGCCTCACGAGTTCCGCCCCGAGCGGTTCGACCCGGCGGTGATGACGGCACAGCAGAAGATGGCTCATATGCCGTTTGGCGAAGGACCCCGCGCCTGTATTGGTAAGTCAATCTTTTACTATCCATACAGTCGTAAGTATAAATCTATATCTATCTATCTATGTCTATCTATATCTATACATATAATAAATCTGTAACAAGTCGGTGTCTGTACATTGAAAATATTTGAGAAAAACTGTTACTAGGGCTATTTATTAGCGCAATAGAACCCAAAACAATGATTTTTAGAATTATTGTCTGTTTGTCTGTTTGTCTGTGCGTTTGTGCGCGCTAATCTCAGAAACGGCTTAACCTAGAGAGAAGAATGCGGTTTTCACTGATATGCTGGTATTTTCTTGGATTAACATTTAGTGTTTGTTTCATTTGAATCGGTTCACAAATAAGAAAGATACGTCTATTTTAAGAATTTATCGAACAGGTTTTTTTTGTTTGAACGCGCTAATCTCAGGAACTACTGCTCCGATTTGAAAAATTCTTTCAGTGATAGATAGCACATTTATCGAGCATAGGCTTTAAAAAATTATCCTGAATCAATCAATGATGTGAATCTAGTTGTAATTACAATTATTCGAATTTAAACAAAAATTCACAAATCATTTGCGAATAAATCGTTCAACCGCTTTTCAAATAAAATGACGCATAATTTATTCGTTATTTTATTGGGATTCGAAAAAAGTTAATAAGTTATTCCAATATATAATTATTCCTGGTAAAGCGGGGTTTGCAGGGGTGACTAAAGCCGCACGATTTTTGCCGCGCGGCTAAAATCGACCGTCTAAATGGCAATACGGCTAACCTAAAGCCGCAAGCCCCAAAGTTGGGTAGCATAGCATCCGACTTTGGCCGCGCGACTAGCCGCACGGCGAAAATCGACCCGTGTCAACCCCTCATAAGTTATTCAGTCGACAAACTATTCCACGAATTTGACGACCAGATGGCCTAGTGGTTAGAGAACCTGACTATGAAGCTTGAGGTCCCGGGTTCGATTCCCGTGTCGGAGCAGATATTTGTATGAAAAATACGAATGTTTGTTCTCGGGTATTGGATGTTTAATATGTATTTAAGTACCTATGTATCTATCTATGTAAGTAGGTATGTTTATCCGTTGCAACACAAGCTTTGCCTAGCTTACTTTGGGACTAGGTTAATTGGTGTGAATTGTCGCGTAATATTTATTTTTATTTATTTTATTTAATAATGTATTCGTATAAGAATAATCATTAGAAAAAAATATTCGTTGTTCGCGAATAATTTGATTGTTCTTACTCGTATATGATGTCATTCGAATAAATTTTGCCTATCTCTAAATGACAACTCCTTTTCCATGGTATTTTTTTTTATGTAGTCGCCATCATAAACATCTGAGCAGTTAAGGTGGTCAACAACCTCTAAAGACGCAGCTACAATAGAGTACGTCGTATCAGATATTTTTGACCACTTTGAATGCTCCGATGATTTTGATGGGGACTGTACAATATATAGGCTTGCGTTTGTCCACAATCACGCCTGTACCTCTACCATGAGTTTACACTAGTTCACAGTGACCGTACTCGCTAGCGACGGCGTAAATGATTTGTATGGAAAATTGTACTTCCGTAAGTGACCGCTAGAGGCGCTGTACAATTCTCCATACAAATAATTTACGCCGTCGCTAGCGAGTACGGTCACGTAAACTAGTGTAAACTCATGGTAGAGGTACTGATGTAAAACGAAGGCCTACCATAATAATGGGACTATCGATAGGCAACACTAGCTTGCCTAGTAATGAAAATGTGGGGAGTAATTTAAGCTCATTTCCAGGGGAGCGTCTGGGCCTGATGCAGTCCATGGCGGGTCTGGCGGCAGTTCTGGCGCAGTTCTCAGTGTCGCCGGCGCCCGGGGCGCCGCGGGAGCCCGATCTTGACCCCCGCAGCCGCGTCACGCAGTCCATCAAGGGAGGCCTGCCACTTATCTTCATTGAGAGAAAGCCTCAATAAAGCCGTGTCAAGAACCACTAAGTTAGCGCCGTATGGGACCGATTTTTCAAATCAACCATGGCTAATGCCGCGTAACTAACAAATGTGTTGAATTTAAGTTTTGGTAAGTCTGGCATCAGTAAAGCCAAAGATATTCAATTTTAATGCTCTCCTGTATTATTTGTCACATTAACAAATGGTTACGGAGTATTGTAGTTTCATCGACGAAATCAAATCAAATATCACTCGAAATTTGATAGTAAGAGGTAAAAATCTGTCTATTGCAGAGGTCAGTAACCTTTGGAGATGGAAGAATCAAAAGTTATAATTTGCATGATTTCCCAGCTTTTAAATAATCGCATTTTTTTTCACTATTTACTTATAAATAAATCCAAATCTATGATAACCATTTTTGTGGGATGGTGTACCTAACAGACATCCAAACTTTCACATTTATAATATCAATAGGATAAATCGCTGAAAGACATAGGTACAGTCAAGTGTAAAAATATGGGTGCACACAAATGGCTCATAAATATGTCCCATGTCCCATAGCTCTTATGTCGTCGAATTAAGGTTTATAACGATGGGAGGATTAAATCGATACTTATTTTTGCACTTGACCGTACATAAAATATGGTTCTCGCTCATGAAACATTTGCACGATTTTTAAGTTTTCATAGTAAAATAATTTGACTATTTTATTTTTCGTATGGAACTGGAGTGCTGCCGCAATCTTAAGAGTAACAAATATAGCTTGCTTATAGGCATATACTGTAAGACCGCAATTTTATATCGAAAGAGCCACGGTTTGCCGATCCCTGGCCTATTGCTAGGTACAAAATTAAAGTTCAAATTTAATTTTCCATAGAAATTTATGGTAGATATGTTTATTTAATTTAACTATTTCCGATATTGGTCAATTTTTGTATTTAAAAGTTTTGTATGCAATTAAGTTTTAAAGTCTCGTACGACCTTATTTAGCCGTCACGGCAAACAGGGTGACCATTTTTTAGTAGATTTCTACCATCTGGGCAGCGAAATATTATGCATTAAATGAAAAAAATTGATTTTATTTTATTTTATTGTCTTGTTTCCGTCCCTATGGAGACAATAGAAAAAAAAAAGTTTTTTTTCATTTAATGCAAAATATTTCACCGCCCAGATGGTAGAAATCTACCAAAAATGGTCACAGTGACGGCAAAGCCTCTCTCGGCCTAATTACGGTCGGTACTCGTCTTTAAGAAGCCCTGTTATGGAACAATTAAGTATTTAAAATATTATTTGAATAATGTGATTTCGAAAGTCGGTCCCCTAGCCCCCTCAGAGGGTCTCGAAGGAAATATTATAAATATTTCCATTGTTGCTTTGTATTGTTAGAGGCCTAGTAAAACCAAAAATATTATAACGTTGATTGATATTATAGACTAACACTTAATTAGTGATATTTAAGCTCTTTAAATAGGTACAGCAAAATATTGTCTACAGCAATTAGGAGTACGGTACGTACCTATTTTACTACCGAGCTGTCCAAGGAATGTTGCTTGAAAAATTATGCTACTAAGTAATTAAAATTAGGAGTTCATGAATTGTGTTCATAAATGTTTAAGAAAAGATAAATGTTTTATTTATAACCTTGTTATTTTTATAGCTCTTACCAGCTGTTTCCCGCGACTCCGTCCGCGAAGAATAAGGGTATAAAAAGTAGCCTACTACCTATTCTCAGACCTACCGAATATAGAGAAAAATGTTTCATAAAATATTTATGTGTCTTGTGTTGTTGTAAATAAATGTATTTTCTTTCTTTCATACAAATCGGTCAAGCCGTTTCGGAGGAGTTCGATAACAGACACCTTGACACGAGATTTTTATATTTCGGCCGGATTCTGGCCGAAACCGAAACCTCGGCCGAAATCACTTTTTTGGCCGAAATTGGCCGAAACCGAAACCGAAACCGAAACTTCGGTCGGACACTACTTATCAAACTTTCCTGTGGTATCACGTTTGGTCTTATATATCCATTTGCACTTGACCACATTAGTGCCAGGCGGTGGTCGATCTACTACGCGCCATACATTATTGGCAACGAGTGACTCATATTCAGACTGCATGGCTGTCTGCCATGCCTGACCATTAATACATGAAACAGCCTCCTCATATGACTGAGGTTCATCCAATGTCATAGCATCCTGCACAAAAATAGACAAGTCGTAATCGCCATACCTTATAGGTGGCACCATACGCGTGCTACGTACAGGCCGTCCCAGCTCAGAGGCGGACACCTCTGGGCCCGACGCTGCTTCCCCTGCGACCGGCCTCTCATCACCCGACGAGCTTGACGAACCGCTGCTCTTACCAGTAGGTGACTGGAAGTCGGAGCCGCTGTCGCTGCTCAAGTATTCAGTTGCAGGCTCTGAAATCATTGGGGAACTGACATTAGATTGGCTAATTTAAATATTTTCACTAGCTTTTGACAAACTGCCATTTAATTCATCATCATTATTAGATAAATTAGTTTCCTGAATATCATTATTTAATGGCATACTACAGTCAGATGTATTATTCTGCTGAAAATTATTATTATTTAAATGCACATCACAGTCAGATATATTATTCTGCTGAAAATTATTATTCAATTGCATATAAGAATTAAAATTATTATTATTATTTTTCATAGTCATTGTATGATAAAATTTGTGCTCAATAAAAGACACATTTCTTGAAAAAATTACTTTAGAAGGATTAGAAGGTTCTACAAGTCTATAGCCCTTCGTGTTTTCACCATAACCAACAAAGATATGTAATCTACTCTTTGCATCCAACTTATTACGCCTCTGCTGTGGAATAAGAGAATAAGCAATACATCCAAACACTCTGAGGTGACCAAGATCAATTTTTGATCGGGTCCAGACCTCCTCAGGAATGGATCCTGACAAAGCGGTAGTAGGGCTTCTGTTTTTTAAATATATAGCTGTCATTACAGCTTCACCCCAATACCTCTTACAGAGACCACTCTCCTGAAGCATGCACCTTGCTTTCTCGATCAAAATTCTGTTCAATCTTTCGCTGACTCCATTTTGAGCATGGCAATATGGAACACTGGTTTGGTGAAGTATCCCCTCCTTCCTCAAGTAAGCAGCGAATCGTGCATTGCAGTATTCGCCACCACAGTCTGAACGCAGACATTTAATTGGCAATCCAGCTTGCTTTTCAACTAGGGCTTTTAATTCTATAAAACAAGACATAACATCAGACTTACATCGTATTAGATATCCGAACGTCTTCCTGGAGTAGTCATCTGTGAAGGTCACCAGATAACGTGCACCTCCCCAGCTGCTTACCGATACTGGACCAAAAACGTCAGAGTGGATGAGCTCCAGTGGCTGGCTGGAACGCTTGACTTCTCCCTTCGGGTAGGATTTGGCCTTCATCTTCCCCTCAAGACAAGCCACACATTCTTCGAGTGCAATATCTTTCTTACCCTGAAACATAACACCAGAAACCATACCATTCTTCAGAGCCTTCATCCCGCTATGACTCAAGTGTCCAAGTCGTTTGTGCCACACATCAGTTGACACACTAAAAGCAGCATCAGTACAATGTACTTCCCGCCTCTCCGGCAGGACAATGGAAGAGTGCACTACCTGTGAAGCACACTGATTAGACCCTACACCATCCAAAATATAGACACCCTTTTTATTAGTCGCTGTACCAATACATTTATCATCGTCATAGATAAAACAAACCTCTTTCGTAAATCTGATAAATAGACCCTTTTCAGTTAACTTTGATACTGAAATCAAATTGGTGGAGAGCTTGGGCACAAACATCACATCACTGAGCAACATATTTTGATTATTGAGAGTAACTTTGACATTTCCAACACCCTCACTAATCAACCTATCGTTATTGGCAATAGAGATATGGGATTTATTTGCTTTAAACTTAAACAAAATCTCCTTACAATTTGTCATGTGAGAAGTACAACCTGAATCTATAATCCAAACATTGGCATTAAGTGCCATCAAGGCAGCAACTAAAAAAGTCTGTTCATTACCACTGTCAAATTTTGCCTTTTTGTCCCTTTTTAATTTATAACACTTTGATTTTAAATGTCCAGGCTTTTTACAGTAATTACAAGTAATGAATGTTTTACGCTGCTGCTGCTGCTTGGATAGGAATGCACTTCCACTTTCACTAGACACTTTACGAAATTCTTCTTGCAGAAGTCTAGTGCGGACCATCTCACTAGATAGGCTGCCAGTGATGCTTGCTGTTTCGAGGTAAGATACCAATACGTCATACCCAGCCGGCAACCCGCTGAGCAGCAACTCTGCCACTTCACCATCTTCGATGACACGGCCAATATCTGCCAGTTGTTGAACTGCAGTCATGACGGCTTGAATATATTCAGTCATGCTACTGTAATGCGAAAATTCCGCTTTATGTAGCTGACGCAGTAGCACAACACGTCGGTACAAACTTTTATCTTCAAAAACTTTTATAAGGTTGTCCCATGCTATTTTCGCCGTCGTGGCATTGTTTACATACTGATAACAGTGGGATTTCAAACAAAGGCATATTCGTGCAAGTGCACGCTGATCCCTATTACGATCAGTATCCGATCCTTCAACACAAGCCCATAGGCCCTCAAGTTTAAGGGCCATTTTCATGGCAAACTTCCATGTATTAAAACTGCTCACACCATCTAGTCTATCTATCATACCTCCAACACCGCCGCCGACAGACATAACGGAAGGCGGGTCGTTACTAGACACGGGTACACGAGGCACGCCATCTTGGCTTAGGCCGCCATCATTCCCGCCAACATCATTAGGCATATTAAACGATGAGATAGATATTATCAAGTTTCTCAATCCGCTCCGCGCCCAACAAGCACACCAATTTTTATTTATTTCTTCTATTAACTTCTATTAACTCTGGGCCCATAACCTGTTGAGAGGCAACGTGGATCGCAGTTGTAATTGGTGGCGTGGGCAGCGGAGACAAAAAGAAACAACTGAAGTTCAGGAATCCGTATATTGATGACTTCTACTATTTAATATATTTTACAAATACACGTAAAGCACCGTGACACATAAACAGATTTACTCAATGAACTTACAGAACAGAAAGATAATATTATCAGTATATACCGCACCCGGTCAGCAAGGAGGTTACAACGAAAGAGACAGAGGTGTTGCCCCGCTAAAAATAGCTCAGTATTATTGCCAGAGCAAACACATGTAAAATACATTATGTTATTGTTATAAAGCATATACCACACTAAATATTAAATTAATATTTAACATGCTCTGGCAATTATACTGAGCTATTTTTAGCGGGGCAACACCTCTGTCTCTTTCGTTGTAACCTCCTTGCTGACCGGGTGCGGTATATACTGATAATATTATCTTTCTGTTCTGTAAGTTCATTGAGTAAATCTGTTTATGTGTCACGGTGCTTTACGTGTATTTGTAAAATATATTAAATAGTAGAAGTCATCAATATACGGATTCCTGAACTTCAGTTGTTTCTTTTTGTCTCCGCTGCCCACGCCACCAATTACCACTGCGATCCACGTTGCCTCTCAACAAAAACTTTGAAATTGTTGTAGAGCGTAAATCGTAAACAATTAAAATAAATCGATTATTCTCACAATGTCGTCAAGTGATTGTGAAAATTATGATGTCGAGCAAAGAGCAAAAGACATAATTGATAATCTTTTGCCGCCGAAATCTAGAAAGATTTGTTTAAAAACCTATGAAAGTTTTATGGACTGGATTTTTTTCTCGCAATATCGAAGTGAAAAATAGAGTTTTCACCTGGAGACTAAAAGTCAATATAAACCCTCGGATAAATAGACACCCTCGCTAAAGCTCGGGTGGCTAACCACCTCGGGTATATATTGGCTTCTTTTAGTCCCTCGATAAAAAATATACTATTTTAACCCCCGAAACAAAAAGAGGGGTTTTATAAGTTTGACCGCTATGTGAGTGTGTGTGTGTCTGTCTGTGGCATCATAGCTCGGGATTTTTGAAGGACGTCTTCGTCGCTTCCCTAAAACGACGGAACACTACACCCTCCGGCCAGAAGGCGAAGCGCAGGAACATCTGCTGGTGCGTTTAGGTTCATTTCGCCCACATTCCCATTTCGTTCACATTCCTACTTCGTCCACAATCCCACTTCGTCAACATTCACATTTCACCCATATTCCCATTTCGTCCTTTTCCCACTTCGTCCACATTCCCACTTCGTCAACATTTCCTAGCTATCACTTAGCTTAATTCTCAGGAAAGAATTTTGTGATTTAGGTATTCATGTTAAGAAAAATACTTGCTAAGCACGGTGCGGGTCAATGAATACTATTCAGATACTACCAATTTTGTTACTATTTTGTTACCAAATGAGAATGTGGACGAAATGGGAATTTTGACGAAGTGGGAATAATAATAATGAAAAAGTTTCATAAAAATTGGTCATGCCGTTTCGGAGGAGTTCGATAAAAAACACCGTGACACGAAATTTTTATATGATAGAAGATTAACTAGGCGTTTCTATCCCTTGCTTAACGCATTCACTGCCACCGACGCATACATGCGTTTTCGGGACTTCACCCAGTGCCGCTGTCATAATTATTCATACATTTTGAACGCACATGTGCGTCGGTGGCACCTGTGGAAGTCAGGTGGCAGTGATTGCTATCGCTAAAATATATTTTTATATTTTATCTTATCTACTTATGACGAAATTTGAACTCCAATTATGTGGCGTAGTTACATTCACGCAGTTATTGAAAATTATTACTATTTGTTACGTTATATCTTATCAAAGATTACACTACTTTTGTGGTGTCATTCTGACTGGATCGCTTGCAATTTTTTGGTAAACAGGTGTTAGATAATTAAGTGTACTTTGCTTTTGACCAGCGGCGGCGAAGGTTCTCCCTCTACCATGAGTTTACACTAGTTTACGTGACCGTACTCGCTAGCGACGGCGTAAATTATTTGTATGGAGAATTGTACAGCGCCTCTAGCGGTCACTTACGGAAGTACAATTCTCCATACAAATCATTTACGCCGTCGCTAGCGAGTACGGTCACTGTGAACTAGTGTAAACTCATGGTAGAGGTACAGAGGTGGTGTTGGGTAAGAGTAAGAGTGTCATTGAACCTTACTTGGCTTCACTTTGAGGAAAGTGGAACGCAGTTCATGAACTTTATACCTTTTCACCATGGGAACATCAGAGGGCATATTGGCACTTATCGCTTAAAGAGCTTACCGACTGATATACGTTCCATATTATGATATATGGACTAATATTTTTGGGACATAATCACGAAAAATCGATACTTAATCAATTATTGCTAAAACCAAGTGCGAGTAGTTCGAAAAATTCGCGCGGCTAATTGTAAGCTGCGTACGGACTGCGCGCACTCGGGTACGCGTACCCGGGCTTGCGTGTCCTGGAACGCCATGTCCGTACGCCAAGTACGCGTACACTGTACACGTACTGTACACGTACACGTATCATGTATGCGTACATGGCGTACGGACATGGCGTTCCAGGACACGCAAGCCCGGGTACGCGTACCCTAGTGCGCGCAGTACGTACGCAGCCTAAGTTACCCTACTCTTCAATCGACTCGTAAGCACGGCCGCTGAAATGTGGTCGAAATGTCCAGTATGCTTAGTATAAGTTTTACTTCACCAAAATACTTCTCGATCGCGTTTACGTAAAAAAATCAATTACTAGGGAAACATGGACAGCGCCTCCGCGGCCGCGCGTTCATGTTTCCATAGTATTGAAATTTTTACGTAAACGCGATCGAGAAGTATTTTGGTGAAGTAAAACTTATACTAAGCGTACGGTTATGTATTACAATACCGAAGTACGAAAGACCGAATGTATTAAAACATCGAATGGGTCAAACACCGACACGATTTTTTTCTGAAACCGTTAACTTTTTAAGATTGTTATAAAACAAACCTAACCTAACCTAATGGGTTCTGTATGATGCCGTTTTAATAAATTCTGAGAAATTTACGGTTTCAGAAAAAAATCGTGTCGGTATTTTGACCCATTCGGTGTTTTAATACATTCGGTCTTTCGTACTTCGGTATTGTAATACATACCCAAGCGTACTGGTTATTTTAGCAATAAATAGTTCGTGATCGTGATAAAGTCGCGAAAAATATGTTATGAGCGAGAATCGCGAAAGTTTTTTTTATGAGAGGCAGGCAATCGCGAGCAAGCAGGTCATCTGATGGAAAATGATCACCACCGCCCATAAATATCAACAACTCAAACTTATCTGTTGCCAAAAAGGAGAGGGAATTGGGGAGAGATATTGGGCCCCCGGCGCTCTCACTGACCGTACGAAACGCAGCAGGAGTACTGCTGCTTCACGCCGGTGTTCTGTCAGAGGGTGGTACTGCCCCGGACGGGCCGCCCCACTCGTGATGCAGCGGCTAGCTACAACATGGCTCTACCACTACTAAAACATTATACCTTGAGTTCGTTAACAAAGGTTCAATCTTCGAAAAAAACTTATTACATTTTACAACTGGTTTAAAAATAATAAAGTGTTTATCAAAAGTGTTATATGTAGCATAACGCAAAAAGCCAAGGTAGCATCGAAGCGCCTGAACAAAAACGTAATACGTAAAAACGTATAACGGAACTGTGTATTACATATTTATTACTCCATTGTTTGTGAACTTTGTTTGTTTGTGGACCGCCTTAGCCTAGTTGGTAGTGACCCTGCCCACGAAGCAAGAGGACCTGGGTTCAAATCCCAGTAAGGGCATTTACTTGTGTGATGAGCACGAATATTTGTTCCTGAGTTATGGATGTTTTCTATGTATTTAAGTATTTATTTGTGTATATAAGTATGTGTATTGTCGTCTAGTACCCATAGTACAAGCTTCGCTTAGTTTGGGACTAGGTCGATTTTTGTAAGATTGTCCCCTAATATTTATTTATTTATTTATTTATTTGTATGAAATTGTGTGTGAGTACTTTATTGTATTTGTGTGTCTTGTAAAAGTGAATAGGGGAGACCGAGGACAGTTGTGACAGAGGAGAGTTGTGACATGGTCGCTTTTTGGGAACTTATTTGCTGCTAGCAAACTCGCAACAGCACGTGTTTGATAGCTCGAGACGAACTAAAAAACGCGCGCTATTGTGAGCTCGCTTAGCAGTTAATAAGCCCTAAAAAATCGACGTTGTCACTACTCTCCTCTGTCACAACTGTCCTCGGTCTCCCCTAAATATCTTCTTTCTTTCTAATTCAATCTGTTGTAGCGAGGTAGGCACGAGCGTTTTGTGTAGGTGTGAGCGGAAATACATTGCAAGACGCAAGAAGACATTCTTGCCGGCGCCTATGCGTTTGGGGGCAATTGCCACCACGTTGTGAATCAATGCTCTGACTAAGGCACAAGCCACACAGGCCCTATACTACGAATAGCTCACGCTAATGGTATTTACTACGAGAGTGAGAGGGACCGCACGATCCGAACTTCGAACTTCGAATTTCGTAGTAACCCCCTGAAGAGACGTCGGAGACGGGGCCACGTCGCAGTCGCGGCGCGCCTTCATTCAATTTTCATATATTTCATACTAAATACAAACTGAAATATGGATACACAGAAAAATCCCAGAAAAAAGACCAGCGCTGGGAATCGAACCCAGCTGTCCTCAGCATTCCGTGCCGTGTGCCCCTACACCACCACTGACCACGGTCTGACAGTACCTACTGGGTACTTTGCCGTTCATTTTTTATTAGGCGTCAAATTATCACTCCTTTGAATAGCTATAATTTACTAACTCACCAACGGATCGCGTCGCATCATCTGTGAAAATTTCAACTGTCTAGCTATCACGGTTCATGAGATACAGCCTGGTAACAGACGGATAGATGGACAGCGAAGTCCTAGTATTAGGGTCCCATTTTTACCCTTTGGGTATGGAACCCTAATAAAAATGAATAGTGCTCGTGATTCTGGGTAAAAAATCACCACAATTTCCTCATTTCGATGAATGTGTTTCGGAACTACACGACCTTATTCCACCTGCTCCTTTCTTCGACAGGTCGACCAGAAGTAGGCGGGGTCTCCACCCTTACGTTGTCAGTATTCCCAAAATCCGCACAAAGCGTTTTCACTCTTCCTTCATCAACCGCACAGCTAAGGAGTGGAATTCCCTGCCTGTGACTGTTATTCCCTGTACACTACAATTTGGCCCTTTTCAAGTCTAGGGTGAATGCATTTACTAGGCAAGCGTGCTCCATCGTAAGCCTCATCTTCGCTTTAAATCAGGCGTGATTGTGGTCAAACGCAAGCCTATAGTATTGTATAAAAAATAATTAACTTGAAAAAGTTTTCTGCGCCATTTAACGTGAAAATGCCTGTGACGAGTTGTGTCTGTTGATTTGTTTCTCTTTCATTTATCGCTGATGAATTAAATTGGTTTTGTTATGTTACGCGTTACTCTTTATCAGCTATTATTTTATCGATCTGAGATTGTAAATTTTTTGTGAAGTCACGGTGATTCACAATCCAAATGAGTATTTATCGATGCGATAACTTCTTCAAACTATTCACATTTTAACGTCAATTTAAGTGCAATCTTTTTGTTGCCGCCATTTTCGGGTAGGCGATGTGTATAATTTTTGAAATAGAACTAGATAGCGTAATGTCTGTTTATTTCTATCGAAACGGTCTTTTAAACTACGCATCCGTACAAAATTTCAAGTCAATCCAACCATTGCAAGTTGGACTTGGAAGATACGACCTTAAAATATCAAATAAATCCGTTCATTGAAAGTGTGCCAAATTGAACTTGGAAGATATAACCTAAACAAACATTACAATTTACAAGTAGGCAGGTATCATCTAATATATAAAAATCTCGTGTCAAGGTGTCTGTTATCGAACTCCTCCGAAACGGCTTGACCGATTTGTATGAAAGAAAGAAAATACATTTATTTACAACAACACAAGACACATAAATATTTTATGAAACATTTTTCTCTATATTCGGTAGGTCTGAGAATAGGTAGTAGGCTACTTTTTATACCCTTATTCTTCGCTGACGGAGTCGCGGGAAACAGCTGGTAAGAGCTATAAAAATAACAAGGTTATAAATAAAACATTTATCTTTTCTTAAACATTTATGAACACAATTCATGAACTCCTAATTTTAATTACAGCATAATTTTTCAAGCAACATTCCTTGGACAGCTCGGTAGTAAAATAGGTACGTACCGTACTCCTAATTGCTGTAGACAATATTTTGCTGTACCTATTTAAAGAGCTTAAATATCACTAATTAAGTGTTAGTCTATAATATCAATCAACGTTATAATATTTCCTTCGAGACCCTCTGAGGGGGCTAGGGGACCGACTTTCGAAATCACATTATTCAAATAATATTTTAAATACTTAATTGTTCCATAACAGGGCTTCTTAAAGACGAGTACCGACCGTAATTAGGCCGAGAGAGGCTTTGCCGTGACGGCTAAATAACGTCGTACGAGACTTTAAAACTTAATTGCATACAAAACTTTTAAATACAAAAATTGACCAATATCGGAAATAGTTAAATTAAATAAACATATCTACCATAAATTTCTATGGAAAATTAAATTTGAACTTTAATTTTGTACCTAGCAATAGGCCAGGGATCGGCAAACCGTGGCTCTTTCGATATAAAATTGCGGTCTTACAGTATATGCCTATAAGCAAGCTATATTTGTTACTCTTAAGATTGCGGCAGCACTCCAGTTCCATACGAAAAATAAAATAGTCAAATTATTTTACTATGAAAACTTAAAAATCGTGCAAATGTTTCATGAGCGAGAACCATATTTTATGTACGGTCAAGTGCAAAAATAAGTATCGATTTAATCCTCCCATCGTTATAAACCTTAATTCGACGACATAAGAGCTATGGGACATGGGACATATTTATGAGCAATTTGTGTGCACCCATATTTTTACACTTGACTGTACCTATGTCTTTCAGCGATTTATCCTATTGATATTATAAATGTGAAAGTTTGGATGTCTGTTAGGTACACCATCCCACAAAAATGGTTATCATAGATTTGGATTTATTTATAAGTAAATAGTGAAAAAAAATGCGATTATTTAAAAGCTGGGAAATCATGCAAATTATAACTTTTGATTCTTCCATCTCCAAAGGTTACTGACCTCTGCAATAGACAGATTTTTACCTCTTACTATCAAATTTCGAGTGATATTTGATTTGATTTCGTCGATGAAACTACAATACTCCGTAACCATTTGTTAATGTGACAAATAATACAGGAGAGCATTAAAATTGAATATCTTTGGCTTTACTGATGCCAGACTTACCAAAACTTAAATTCAACACATTTGTTAGTTACGCGGCATTAGCCATGGTTGATTTGAAAAATCGGTCCCATACGGCGCTAACTTAGTGGTTCTTGACACGGCTTTATTGAGGCTTTCTCTCAATGAAGATAAGTGGCAGGCCTCCCTTGATGGACTGCGTGACGCGGCTGCGGGGGTCAAGATCGGGCTCCCGCGGCGCCCCGGGCGCCGGCGACACTGAGAACTGCGCCAGAACTGCCGCCAGACCCGCCATGGACTGCATCAGGCCCAGACGCTCCCCTGGAAATGAGCTTAAATTACTCCCCACATTTTCATTACTAGGCAAGCTAGTGTTGCCTATCGATAGTCCCATTATTATGGTAGGCCTTCGTTTTACATCAGTACCTCTACCATGAGTTTACACTAGTTTACGTGACCGTACTCGCTAGCGACGGCGTAAATTATTTGTATGGAGAATTGTACAGCGCCTCTAGCGGTCACTTACGGAAGTACAATTTTCCATACAAATCATTTACGCCGTCGCTAGCGAGTACGGTCACTGTGAACTAGTGTAAACTCATGGTAGAGGTACAGGCGTGATTGTGGACAAACGCAAGCCTATATATTGTACAGTCCCCATCAAAATCATCGGAGCATTCAAAGTGGTCAAAAATATCTGATACGACGTACTCTATTGTAGCTGCGTGTTTAGAGGTTGTTGACCACCTTAACTGCTCAGATGTTTATGATGGCGACTACATAAAAAAAAATACCATGGAAAAGGAGTTGTCATTTAGAGATAGGCAAAATTTATTCGAATGACATCATATACGAGTAAGAACAATCAAATTATTCGCGAACAACGAATATTTTTTTCTAATGATTATTCTTATACGAATACATTATTAAATAAAATAAATAAAAATAAATATTACGCGACAATTCACACCAATTAACCTAGTCCCAAAGTAAGCTAGGCAAAGCTTGTGTTGCAACGGATAAACATACCTACTTACATAGATAGATACATAGGTACTTAAATACATATTAAACATCCAATACCCGAGAACAAACATTCGTATTTTTCATACAAATATCTGCTCCGACACGGGAATCGAACCCGGGACCTCAAGCTTCATAGTCAGGTTCTCTAACCACTAGGCCATCTGGTCGTCAAATTCGTGGAATAGTTTGTCGACTGAATAACTTATGAGGGGTTGACACGGGTCGATTTTCGCCGTGCGGCTAGTCGCGCGGCCAAAGTCGGATGCTATGCTACCCAACTTTGGGGCTTGCGGCTTTAGGTTAGCCGTATTGCCATTTAGACGGTCGATTTTAGCCGCGCGGCAAAAATCGTGCGGCTTTAGTCACCCCTGCAAACCCCGCTTTACCAGGAATAATTATATATTGGAATAACTTATTAACTTTTTTCGAATCCCAATAAAATAACGAATAAATTATGCGTCATTTTATTTGAAAAGCGGTTGAACGATTTATTCGCAAATGATTTGTGAATTTTTGTTTAAATTCGAATAATTGTAATTACAACTAGATTCACATCATTGATTGATTCAGGATAATTTTTTAAAGCCTATGCTCGATAAATGTGCTATCTATCACTGAAAGAATTTTTCAAATCGGAGCAGTAGTTCCTGAGATTAGCGCGTTCAAACAAAAAAAACCTGTTCGATAAATTCTTAAAATAGACGTATCTTTCTTATTTGTGAACCGATTCAAATGAAACAAACACTAAATGTTAATCCAAGAAAATACCAGCATATCAGTGAAAACCGCATTCTTCTCTCTAGGTTAAGCCGTTTCTGAGATTAGCGCGCACAAACGCACAGACAAACAGACAATAATTCTAAAAATCATTGTTTTGGGTTCTATTGCGCTAATAAATAGCCCTAGTGACAGTTTTTCTCAAATATTTTCAATGTACAGACACCGACTTGTTACAGATTTATTATATGTATAGATATAGATAGACATAGATAGATAGATATAGATTTATACTTACGACTGTATGGATAGTAAAAGATTGACTTACCAATACAGGCGCGGGGTCCTTCGCCAAACGGCATATGAGCCATCTTCTGCTGTGCCGTCATCACCGCCGGGTCGAACCGCTCGGGGCGGAACTCGTGAGGCTCCGGGAAGAACTTCGGGTCATTCTGATACGCTGTCAAAGGAATTATTACATCCACGTCTTTGTCTATGGTCAATTGTGTGCCTGGGAACGTGTAAGGGCGCACGCATCGACGCTGCACGTAGCCGACCGGCGGGAAAATCCTCAAACTCTCTTCTAAGCACCACTTTAGGTAGGTCATCTCCGAAAGGGCGTCGTAACTCAGTTTGTTGTCGTGCTGGGCCAGCACGCGATCGACCTCTTCCTGAGCATTTCGTTGGACGTCGGGGTAGTTCGCCAGCTGGTGCAGGGTGTAACTTGTGGCTGACGACGAGGTCTCGAAGCCAGCAACAAAGAACACCAAAACCTGCGCCGTTATCAACACGTCGTCTAATTCCATTGACACCTTCTTCGGGGTACCATCTGGATTTGTTTCTACAATAGAGTCCCCCGTCATAGGCTCTTTTCTACATTCTAGAAGTAAGTCAATGAAGTCTTTCCTTCCGCAAGGCTCATAGTTCCTCTTCTGCATTATATCTTGAACCATCTTCACGATGTTATCACCCAGTCCGTTACTTAGCTTTACAAAGTTAACACTTTTGGGTAGGGTCGCTTTCAAGAAAAACTTAATGACCGATGAGATTTTGAAAGAAAGTACTTTTATACCGAGTTCTCGAAAAGGATCATTGTCATCATTGAGGGAGTCTGAAGGTATACCGAAGCCGACAGTGCCGATGACGTCGGTGGTGTAACGGGCCATCACTTCTCGGGCGTCGATGGGTTGTCCCTTGCCCACTGAGTTGTGCAAGCTGACTTGCAGACGTTCAGCTCGCTCCACGATAAGCGGGAACATGGCCTTGAGCTTGCCGCTGGAGAACGCTGGTGTCATGCGCAACCGAAGCAACCGCCACATGTCATCATCGACAGCGAATTGATTCATCTCTATTGGCTCGATGTTGTACCCCGGAGAGTAGAAACCACGACGATGGAAGTAGCCGAAGTCGCTTATGAGAATTCGTCTTGCGAGAGCCGGGTCCCTGATTACCAGTTCAGGAGAGGACGATCGGAAATAGCCAACGAACTTCTCACCAGGGTATTTCTTGTAGGTTTCCGTTGCCATCATCGCAATGCTTGACTGCATGAGGTAGTTCTTGGCGTTGGTGCCGAAGAGCGGCCAGGGCTGGTCATGCTTGACGCCGCGCTTCTGCCAGTAGCCGAACGTGCGCGTGAGGTACAGGTACAGGGCTGATGCCAGCCCAACCACGACCGCGAGTGTAATCATTGTTTTATCGTTTGAGACAGCTGAATAATGGGTTCCAATATATATTATTTGTGTATTATACGATAAGATAAATACAAACAGTGGAATGAATCACCTTCGTTCCTTCCACAATTGATTGTCAGTACGAGAATCAAAATCTAACTTACTTAATAATATGAAAATTGTGATGTCCGTCTATCGCTTCGTATCACTTTTTATGAGTGAAAAATACAGTACTCCTAAGTGACTTCTTCTATTTAAATATTTCCGAAGAACACGGTAACAGCTCTAACGATTTTAACGAAATTTGCTATGTGAGGGCCGCCCCCCCCCCACCCTCCCTTGCTACGCCCCTGCTTACGCAAGTATATAAAAAAAAAATGATTGATTTTATAGTTTTTTAATAGTACTTAGAGCAGTTTTTAGTTAGTTCTAATAAATCAAAAGAACGAGAATAATTCTAGAATTGCGTTGGAAAAATTCTTGTGTAAGTACCTAAATAGTTTTGTAAGCTGGTTGAAATGGGTCCAAATTTCAACACAACCAAACAGGCAAATCCCGGTGTTAATTTAGTTTAGAATTTGAGATTATAAACATGTACCTACTTATCTATTACTGTGCAATTAGGTCCTGAATAGGTAGACGTTGATAGGCAAATGTACAATGTACCTACAGTACCAATGTATCTACAGGATGGAAATTGATTATACCTACTTCGGGTACTTTGTTATTCTTTTAAGTTTTGAGTTATTGTCGATAATAAATATAAAAAATTATATGTTACCACCATTTTTGGTCCATGCGGGGGGGTGGGCAGTCTTATGCAAGTACATTTTTTCTAGTTTTATATACTTATATATTTTTTTATTATGAGAGGGAGGCAAACGAGCAAGAAGGTCATCTGATGGAAAATGGTCCATAAATAATAAATATCAACAACTCCAAGAGAGTCACTGATCTGTTGCCGGCCTTTAAAAAAGGAGGGAATAGGGGAGGGGAGGGGGAGAGGTATTGGGCTCCCGGCGCTTTCACTGACCGTACAAAACAGCAGGAGTACCTACTGCTGCTTCACGCTGGTGCTCTGTGAGAGGGTAGTGGTTTACTAATGTTACGCAAATTATTTTTCCCAAACTGATTCATTTGGCAAAAGTTTCATTTCCCAACTGTTTATTTTTTCTGAAACTGTAAACTTTTCAGGATTGTTATAAAACAAACCTAACCTAACCTAATCTAACCTACAGAATAGTCCTGAAATTATATCCTGAATAGCTTACAGTTTCAGAAAAATAAACATTTGGGAAATGAAACATTTGTCAAATGAATCGGTTTGGGAAAAATAATTTGCCAAACGGAAGTACCACCCCACGAATTCAATAAATAATCTTAAGTTCCAAATAATTAAATATAAATATACCATCATAAGTAATTATTACACCAAATTTATGTCATTTAATACTCCAAATAACTCTTAACACTGTAAAAACATCCGTCGAAAAGCCAACTCGTCAATTTAGTTTTAAAACTATTTCCCCGGAGGGCCTTGAGTTTTGAGTTTGTTTATTTTTTTTCATAATTATACTTCTTTTTATCAGTTTCTGACATATGAACTAGTTTATCCCCCTGTACATAATGGATAGATATAGCTATCTTTAGCTTATCGTTTACACCAAGTATAGCAAAATTGTTTGTAATGTAAGAATGACTGGCACATCTGGCAAATCGTATCGCTGCACAGTTTTTGCTCAGGAATCTTTCTCGTGAAATATTGGGCGTAACGGGTGCGGATACACTTACCTCAGGTAAGTTACCTGTAATATTCGACCCTTTTTAGGGTTCCGTAGTCAACTAGGAACCCTTATAGTTTCGCCATGTCTGACCGTCTGTCTGTCTATCTGTCTGTCTGTCTATCCGTCCGCGGCTAAGCTCAGAGACTGTTAGTACTAGAAAGTTGTAATTTGGGTGGAATATATATATCAGTCACGCCGACAAAGTGATTATATAAAAAACAATAAAAAAATTTTTTTTAGGGTACCTCCCATAGACGTAAGGTGGGGGTGATTTTTTTTTCTTGACTAACCCTATAGTGTGGGGTATCATTGGATAGGTATTTTAAAATAAATAGGGGTTAGCTAAAACCATTTTTTGATAAAGTGAATATTTTCGGAGATATTCACTCCGAAAGTTCAAAATAATGTGTCCCCCCCTCTAACTTTTGAACAGCAAGTCTAAAAAATATGAAAAAAATCACGTATGTTAAATTTAATAAAAACTTTCTAGGAAAATTATTTTAAACTTAATTAGTTGAGCAGTTTTAAAGTTTTTGTCAAAAAATATTTCTAATCTAAGATTGTAATTTAACCGCCATTGCAAGCATTTTTTTTCTTTAAGTACCTATAAGATCACGCTACCAGTATTTTCTTTCAAATAAAAAAAATAAAATTGAAATCGGTTCTGCGCGCGATGGGATTTGGGACCAAAACAACCACATTAATAAAGTATGCAAAGGTTTTTTCGTACCTGCTACGGAACCCTATCTTGGGCGTGTCCGACACGCTCTTGGCCGGTTTTTTAATAAAATAGTAAAATAAAGTAAAAATATAAAATATTTTCATCTCTCATACTCGGAAAGTGAGGCAAATCATATCCGACATACTACGGGAGCAAAACTATAGGTAGGTACCTACCTACTTTCTTCCCAAGGGTAGAAATGAATTTAAAAAAATAAAGACATTGGCTGTCAATGGAAAATATGCATTCAGCCAAGCATTACGACATATACATGGTATAATTAAGTATTAAGTTTTCTTTCTTAATTAGTCATATTACAAATTTTATAATGCCAATGAAATATTATTAAATTAAATTATTAACTTCCATTACTTTCATTTGGTGGCTTAAACCCTAACCAGAAAAGTTAAAAAATCTTAAGAAAAAAGACACGGTAAACGACAATATTATATGTCCACACAGCCTATCTCTACATATGTATACAGCTTAACTCCTTGGTTCAAATTGGGAATGTCTAAAAAAATACCAGTGGTTTTTATATTTGTTTTGTATAGAAAAGTCAATTACGAGAATCTAATTTCAATATTTTCTCATTTAGTTCACTACTTTTTTCAAAATTAATTATTGAAACTATTTTGGTTGATGACGTCAGATAATTGAGGGCTCCCACACTGCCAAATTTCTAAATCTATCTAAATGCGTACGATAAGGCGACCCCTTCAACTATTTTTTGCGTAGTGGTACACTGTAACTAGTGTCACTTTACTGGCGCTGTCAAAGTGCTAAATGTCAGCAAAGAGTATTGTAATATTATATGAACAAGAGTGGCAACTCTATGGTCAAATATGCATGTATGGAAGGTGCTGCTGCCCTACGCCCTGGTGAAGAACTAATGTGGCGTATCTATAGATGTATACCTATCTATATGTATATGTTGGTAGTGATGTACAGCTATAATTACGCGTAATTTTAATTGATAGGCTAATTGCCACTATTCGTATTTTAGCCGTCTAATTAAAATCAGCATATACGAAGTATAAGCGGCTAAACCCGATTTGCACTATACGGCTAAAATACGAACATTGGCAAGTGGCCTATCAATTAAAGTCCTTGACCGTACAATTTGGTACACCATGGCCATGGCCGATGAATGACAACTGACAAGTTTGACAAGTCAACCAAGATGGCCGCTAATTTAGTTCTTTACCAAACAACCAGAGATCGCTGTAGTCGCATGAAAAGTGTGATATATGTAAGTGTTCCCCCCCCCTGGATGTCAGACAGCGGGTCCAAATCAAACTCCGTAGTGTAATCCACGCGTAAATTGTGAAGAATTCTAACCACACAGAATAAAGTACGGCTTGGACCGGTCACGCAATTTACACCAATGTCAAATGAAGGTCATTGCTTATTTGCTATGTGATAAATTAATTACATAATATTAAAATTAAATAACTACAGAACACGAGTTAAAAAGCATTTATCTCGAAATGGTTTTCGATTTACTATATATTACAAAGAAATAGACATCCCCAATTGGTTAGGTTGATTTCACTGAACCTGGCGTAGGTACTGTGTAGACTTTGTGTACGACTTTGCCGGAACGAAACGAAAGGGTTAAATGGTCTTCGTGCATTTCATTGCAACAAAGTTCGAACATCCTAAATTTTATCAGACTAATTTTAACAATTGAGTTAATAGGTAATATAATACAACGTGCCCACCAGGTTTCCGCGAGTCTAACCACGCATTCCTGAGGCCATATGGAGTAAGTAATAAATGTTATGTGAACCTAGGTCGAATTATGCTTTTTAACTTTTTTATTTTTTCATACATAATAAATACGCAATCCTACCACCTCCACCACTTTCATAGTAAAATTTAAACACAAAATTGGAAATATCTCAAAAACTAAGCATAAGTATTTCGACCTAGGTTCAGATAACATTTATTACTCCATAATGACCTCAGGAATGCTTGGTTAGACTCTCGCGCAAACCTGGTGGAAGTGGAAACACTCGATCATTTTATATCGTAACTCGTTTAAAATTTCACCTTGTATAGTATTTAAATCTTCCCAGGTGAATTCTTCGCTTCGAGCCCTTATCTTTCAAAACAAACGGTATCGTCATAGTATTAAGGTTCAAATTTAATGTAATGGCTCGAAGCGAAAAATTCACCTGAGAAGATTTATACTATACTGACATTGGTCTTTTCAAATAAATAAAAAACTCTGATTTGGATGTCAATTGTTTATTTCAGTCTTACAATTCTACGCAACAATGTCTACAAAATATCAACATTTTGGACTAACCCAGGGCCGCCGACGGCGTAAATAAATCTGAATTCCCGCTACAAATAACATTTAAGTAGTTAGAATTCATAGTAAACTAGTATTTACATCTTTGGGCGAGTCTATGTATGGATTGAATCATTACTAGTGAATAAGTATTAAGTAGGTACATTTAGGCAGCATCAATATTACCTATCGGTCTACTTGTGAGTTAATAGCAAAATAATACTTTGTTTTTTTACATAATACCTAGCAGAGAAATAAGTGTTGATAAAAGGCTAAAATGAATATGGTATACCAATT
The DNA here is from genome assembly GCA_947859365.1 of Archips crataeganus. Classification (NCBI taxonomy): domain Eukaryota; kingdom Metazoa; phylum Arthropoda; class Insecta; order Lepidoptera; family Tortricidae; genus Archips; species Archips crataeganus. The sequence goes on along the minus strand of OX402053.1, from coordinate 1,339,082 downwards.
GACAGAAGAGCAAGCAGGAATACTGCTTTTAAGCATAAATAACATTGACATTGACACACACGAACATCATTTTGAGAAAATGGCGGCTAAAGATTTTGATTAGTGATGAGCTAACTCATTTACTTATATCAACTATTTGTGCCGTTTTGCGATATTGTGAAAGTTTTAGGTCACAACTAGATTTATAAAATGTAGAGGTGACGACAAGGTAGGTACAATTTCGTATTTATATAAATGACAATTTTAGATTTTTTTCAAACTGCCACGTTAGCATCCTTTTAAGAAAGAGGACATATTGTCTAGCTCTAGCGCACGGGCGCTCGCAAACGCATTCACCATCTCTTTCTATACTCATTCGATACCTTGTGATAGAAGGAAGTAGCGAAAACGATTGTGATTCCGAGTGCGTTAGCGTTAGACAATAAAGCATTTGGTGACATTTGAAAAATTTAAAGCATAATTTTGCATTTAATCCACTGACTCTTGTTCACTAGAATAGTGTCTTATCATTAACTAAATTATATTTCCTCTTACTCTCGAGAAAGGTACATTTTTGTCACGGAATACTGACAAGAATATTATTTCTAATATTGCACGAAAATACACAGTAAGTACTAGATTTGTATGAATGCGTCATATTTCGAGAACAGAACATCTACGGTTTAAAATAATTTAACTTATATTTTTCATTGAGATATACAGTTATTGGTAAGTCGACCGACTCTCCCTGAAGGAGGTTGATTTGAAGAAGTTATACCCGTTATTTTTACGCCAAGTGTCGTACATTTCTTTTGAATATATCGTTGTTATTGAAAGAAAATGTAGTAAGTACTTTTTAAATAATAGTTTACTTGGGATTTAATATTCGTTCATTTAATTTCTTAAGTTTTGGAAAATTTACTCCACCCTTTTTTGTAGATTTTTTGTGATGTTGATAAATTTATTCGATTGTCTATAATTCAAAAAGTTGAAAATTTGTACAATTCCCAAGCCACACAGGTGGATCCGTCATAGAATGTGGCTGGTCTTGATATATGCCGTGTTAGTCATCGAAACGATATCAAATATGTTATAAAGAGATTAGGAGTTTTGTAACGATTAATTATTTGTGCTGTCGTTCTAAAACAAGGATTGTGTTTTATCAAAGTCATTATGAAAAGGACAGTATGTTGATAAGGATTTTATCAGCGAAAGGGAATGTGAAATAAAGTCCGGCAGATTATGCTGTTTACTTAAAAAATATGACTCTTGTATAAGTTACATATCAATGTATGTATAATCTATGTATATATAAGTTATATAACATAATCCCTATTTCCCCTGTCACGTCATAGCTTCAGAATGACTACCAATTCCATTCATCTTTGTTTCAAAGGATTTAAAATACTATTATGGAAAATCCTACGGGATATATTAAATGCAAACTAGCCCTATGCTAACTAGCCCTGCAGTGGGGCGTATATATGCTGGGATGATGATGATGATGCTGATGATGAACCTTATCACTGTATATGTAGCTGATATAGACTTGATACTTGGCATATATCGTCTTTTGGGATCAAGAAAAAGGGATTTTTGGATTTTCCCTCTGAACAGAGAATGGTAGCTGTCCATTTTTTATTTATTTTTCGTTTGTATCCTACAAAACACAACATTTAATGACATTCATTCATCATAATTATCATAACATTTAATGACAGGATGACGGTGACTCTCTGCTTCAAGCTACACAAAAAAAAGTAAACTTAAATATCTCTTTAAATACTGTCAAAAATATTTTGTTTAAAATACTTCACTTTCGGTTAAATATAATTTTAATAAAGATAAAACATTGCCAATAAACCTAACACAATTTTTAAAATTACGAAAAATATAAGATCGAAGTAGGTATACAATATACACACATATTTACGAGGGGCGTTCAATATAAAGTGAGAATGAGATGCAAACTCTTTTAATATTACGAAATTAAATACTGGCCGGTAAAGCTAATCTATCTAGCTGATTGCTATGAAAAAAAAAACTAACTGTCTTTTGTTTAAAAAAATATACGGTAATTTCTTTGCAATGCTATTGAGTACGTTAGCGAAAATGGAGAAAATTTAACTGCGCGCCGTTTTCAAATACTTGTTTGAAAAATTTTTCTACGGACCAAGTCAATTTGGATTTGCGGGACACTTTAGGGTCTAATGCTCCTCCGTATTCGACAGTCGCACGTTGGTGCGCCGAATTTAGACGTGGAAGAACATCGACAACGGACGACCCCCGCTCCGGACGCCCTACTACAGCAGTAACTGAAGAAATTGTAAAAAAGGCGAAAACTCAGTTTTGGCGGATCGTCGTGTCACGGTTCGTTTTATTGCTGAAAATGTAAAGATTTCAACGGGGAGCGTGCATAATATTTTACATGAACGCTTGTGTATGAAAAAGGTATCTGCGCGTTGGGTACCAAGAATGCTTACTGACACGCAAAAACAAACTAGACTAGAGATTTGTCAAGAAGCTTTGAACCTGATGCAGCAAGACCGGGAACTTTTTTTGGCGCGATTTATAACAATGGACGAAACATGGCTCCATCATTACGACCCAGAAACGAAACTGCAGTCTATGACATGGAAAAGGCCATCATCTCCAACTCCGAAGAAATTCAAGGTGAGCCCATCTGCCGGTAAGGTCATGGGCTTTGTTTTTTGGGATGGTAAAGGGGTATTAATGATTGAGTATCTCGAGCAGGGAGCCACTATTACGGGCACATTATACGCCAAACAAATAGCAACATTGCGCAATGAGATCCGCGAAAAACGGCGAGGTAAACTCTCGAAAGTTGTGCTGTTCCACCAGGACAATGCCCCGGCACACAAGTCCGCCGTTGCAATGGCTGCAATTCGTGATGCTGGGTTCGATATCCTTAAGCATCCTCCGTATTCACCAGATCTCGCTCCCAGTGATTTCTACCTATTTCCGAGATTGAAACAATACCTGAGAGGCCAGAAATTTGAAGACGACGACGCGGTAGTCGCTGCAGTACAAGATTTTTTAAGTACTCAAGATGAGACCTTTTTTAAAAATGGAATTTTAAGTTTAGAAAAAAGATATACTAAGTGTATTATGCTAAAAGGTGACTATGTCGAAAAATAAAATGACATTTAGTAAAAGTTGTTTATAACATACTCATTCTCACTTTTTATTGAACGCCCCTAGTATCTACTCAAAAAGTAACACACACTTATGCCGCCGAAACTGTTTTCCAAAGGAGGTACGTATTTTTAATAAGCTGCCAAAAAATATAGCCGAGTTGCCCCGGAGTAAGTAGGTCCAAACTATTCCAGTGGCTAAAGATAAATCATTTTATTCAATTAAGGAATATTTATTACACAAGTAAATAATTAGGAATATAAGATTATAACATATAAAATATTTGGTAGTTATATAAATTGTTTGACATTTAAACCTAATAGAAATAATATATTGTAAGTAATTTAATTCTGTATTATTCATTCAATAATTTAATAGTCATTTTAATCGTTACAATTTTGTGTAATAATTTGTTAGATTATCTGATTTACTGTAGATTATAAATAGAATAAGAATTTTGCATGCCAATGTAGAGCTTGTCTAATTTAAAATGACGCGCGCCCAACCACCGCATTTACGCGCATCTGCCAAGAGAAATATTTCTCTATTGTAGCTTAAATAGAGTTTCAAATCCTGTGCGTAAATGCGGTGGTGGGGCGCGTCATTTTAAATTAGACAAGCTCTATTTGGCTAGACATGTCACGGCACAGTATCACTCCTCTACAACATATTTTGTAATACCAGGGCCCAATTGCATAACAAAGTACATACAACTAATATTACAAGCGGAACTCTCGCTTCGGCGTTTGATATCATGGCTGTAATTATAAGTCTGAATGTGATTGTTGACATGCTGACAAACTATTGTTCCTATCATAGTTAATGTACCTTAGTTGTTGTATTGTTGTACATACCTCATCTGAAAACAAAGATTTGCATGTCGTTTTATTATCGACTGGATACTGTACTATCATATACTATAAAAACTTGTATACCTATACCTAAGTATTCTGGCAAATAAATAATTCTTATTCTTCTTATTCTTATTCAATTATATTAACTAGAAAGGGAGTTCCGCTTGTAATATAAGTTATACTTTGTTATGCAATTGGGCCCAGAGGCCGTATTGTCTAACGCTTCTGACGCTTGCCTTCGCTTTCACCATCTCTTTCTGGCATCATCTTATACCGTTTGATAGAAAGAGATAGTGACTGCGAATGCAAGCGTCAGAAGCGTTAGACAATAAGCCTGCAGGTCTAAAGCAGAATAAATAAATTTCAATTTCATTTCATTTCAATAGAAATATCGCACCTTCAGATTTGAACTGACTTTCAATAATAAACTTTGTACTGAACCAATAAGGTTTAGTTTTATATCAGATTCTATTGAATTTCGCCAGTTCAAGTCTGAAGTTTTGAACAAAAATCTTTTTGTCATTAATCATTATACATAGTAAGTAAGTTTAAATATTAACATTTAACAGCATAATATAACTATGAACTGAAATAATTACTTTACTCACCCGCGCTTTGCTTTGTCGCGGGTGTACTAATTGTTTCAGTTCATTGATATGAACCTTCGCAAAGTAACGCCCGATTCAATAAATTGTTTACAATATAACAATCAAGACTAGAGAAAATTTACCTACACTAAATATGGAGTTTTCCATGGAGTTGAAGTTTGCTTTACTTAGGCCACTGGTTGTAGGTACTAAAGAATACAAAAGATATTTATGAAAATAACTATAAGGCCAGATCGGGGTTGGCTAGGTCAGATGTAAGACCAGGGTCTATCCAGGCTTAGGTTTTTATTCTGATGTAGGAAATTCCAAATGGTAAAGCAATTACTTGGTCGACTATACCAAATTAATACAGTACCGTAAGTTCGGTTTATTTTAGTCCTGAATGGTAACTTTGGCCATTGCGATTAGCTCGGTCCTAACGGATTGTCTAACGCACGGTCGCTCGTAATTGCATTCACCATCTCTTTCTATACCTATACTACTCCACCGTGTGACAGAGAGAACTATTATTTCCAAGTGCGTTAGAGAATAAGGCCTCGAGTTTTATTTTATTATTGCATTGAAATTAGAATACATAGAACATATTCAAAATAATAAAACTACTTATTCTATTAAACATAACAACAACAAAATAAGATTATAAGTATTAATACCGCGCTTTATTCATTTTATATCAAATCAGCCAATTTGAGATTTGAAATATAAAAAAATATACTTAAATCAAATTATTCTATAAATAAGATTTCAAAGATTAATTTCTCCTCATTGTCATCCCTTTCCCCAAGAATCTGCTCAACGATCAGTTTTATGCGACCCATGACCGTCGTCGACGCGACTTTCTGATTTAGAGTATTCATTGAAAACACAAAATCACAAATTTAAACGGACTCATTCAAGAAGCGTCGCGAGGGGCGGAGACGCGGCCTCGTCTCTTCTGTCTGCTTGGGATCGCGACGCTTCTATACATTTAGTATGAAGGTTCATTCAAGGGGCTGTGAGACTGCGGCGCGCCCCCGCTCCACGTCTCTTCTGTGTGGCTTACGCCTTAGAAATCTGTCTTATCACGTTGACGCATTTGCCGTACCTACCCACGGTGTTTTGTAAGAAATGCTACATTTTAGTATTTTTCTTTAGTTCTAACACTGCTTTGGCAGGCATGACTAGTGTCTTTCGTAATTTTATAAAATTAATCTTTAACTTTACATATAATTAACAGTCAAAATCTAAAGCAAATAACGAACAAAAGCATGAGCTTATTGCTTCGTCAAAGTAATAGGGATGTTTCCTAGGTAAAAAAATAATAATTCTTATTAGTCCGTATTTTACATTATCAAAAAATATTAGACACGTATTTTTTCTTTTGACAATTAACCAAAAAATGACGAAGATATGGCGCGTTGAAGTTCCGCGTGACGAGGCGTGACGTCACTTGTTCCTAAAACGCTCATACAAAGTGTAGGAACAAGTGACGTCACGCGAAACTTCAACGCGCCATATCTTCGTAATTTTTTGTTTAATTGACAAAATAAAAAATACGTGTCCAATATTTTTTGATAATCTAAAAGACTGACTAGTTAGGAAAGTAGCCTATTATTCACAACATTTCTTGTGCCTTTTACAACCACAGAACGATGGTATCCTATTATCTCGCCTCATTCGTCTTCGTCTTGTTCGCTATCCGTCACTATCTTTTTTGGTCAAATTCTGCAACTTGTCTATCTCTTAATACCTCTTATTCGTTTTTCGTCTCGGTATTCCTTGGACTCATTCGTCGTTCTTTCCATTCGTTTTTTGTCTGATTTACTTATTCGTTCGGTGCTGGTAAATAGGTAAATGTTCGTAAAAAAAATGAGACAAAAAACGAAATGGAAGAACGATGAACGAGTCCAGGGAAGACCGTGACGAAAAACGAATAAGACTTACAAGTTACAAAATTTGACCAAATAAGATAATGACGGATAGCGACAAGACGAAAAAATAATGAGTGACGAATACAGAATGAGACGAAAAAGAATTTAACGAAAAACGAATGAGGCGAGATAATAGGATACCAGAACGATGACTTAGGGTTTTCGCGTTATTGTCACTTACTATCAATTCCTCGTCCGTTTGGACGTTGCTTAGGCAGGACTCGCATTGCGTACCTTACGTGCAGCTTACAGTGTACCTTAATGTAAATTGGGGTCAGCCTCTAGGCCAGAGAATACTATATATTCAAATCGCTATTGCTATGCTAAAACGCAAGAACAGAAGTTAAAGTCTATACCTATTTATTAACAATTTAATACAATGAAAGAAATCACTGAATAACGTAATACTCCACCCGGGACTAAATGTATGTTTGTCTGTAAAACTCTTTAGTGTATGTAAAAATACATGAAATTAACAAGAGAAATAGATGTAGGTACAAATGCAAAATTATTCCTTAACCCCTCGTATGCTTAACAGGTTCCCTGTCACGAAGCAATGTGCGGCTAGGGTTACCATATGTAAATAGAGGGATGCCTGTCTATGGTACCTAAAATGCCTGATTTTTTCAGAAAAATGCCTGTCTAAAGCAAAACGCTGTGAGTAATAAGTAAAAGCCAACAGATAATAATGAAGAAGGATGTGATTTTTAAAAATGCCTGTCTCAGACCAATGCCGGCCGCACGCCTGTCTAAACCTTAAAATGCCTGTCAAATGCGGCAAACGCCTGTCATATGGTAACCCTATGTGCGGCGTTCTTTCGTCACGTCCCCATAGTAACAATGACATTAAACGCTCATAGAGTCATGAGACACCTGTGCCTCATGGACGTACCAGTAGTCACACATGAGGCGCGTGTGCCTCATAGGACAGGGAACCTGTTAAGACACGGATTCATGCTCAATTTAAGGCATTATTTTTGTATTTTTTTTTAAATCTTAATTATTGGATTTATATGAGTTAGTTGAGACTAGAATGCACGATTTTTTTCACTTCCCGCGTACGTAGGACTTAACTGTTTAAGGAATACTTCTAGGTAACCTTTGAACGATAACGATTGACAGAACATCAGAAATAAGAGTAGCATATGCAATGAAAGTTAAAGAAGAAAATGTAAAATTAAGCTAAAAAGTGCATTAAAAATACATACAAATAATGAGTACTGTAAACTAATACATGTCAAGATATGGCTACATAAAAACTACATATGTAATAATAAACCACGACGGTATATTGCGTGACCGCGTTTGCTACAAATGTAGCCGAAACATCGAGATAATTTTAGCGATACATCGTCGTGATTGAGATCCCGGGTATCGTAATTAAGAATGACGAAAATTACATTATATTTCTTGAATAGAGATTCAAGAGGAGTTAGATACATTTGCCCTCTAAAGAGCTAGTTTGTTTCTTTACGAGGGGCGTTCAATATAAAGTGAGAATGAGATGCAAACTCTTTTAATATTACGAAATTAAATACTGGCCGGTAAAGCTAATCTATCTAGCTGATTGCTATGAAAAAAAAAGTAACTGTCTTTTGTTTAAAAAAATATACGGTAATTTCTTTGCAATGCACGTTACGTACGTGAGTACGTTAGCAAAAATGGAGAAAATTGAACTGCGCGCCGTTATCAAATACTTGTATTTCAAAAAATTTTCTACCGACCAAGTCAATTTGGATTTGCGGGACACTTTAGGGTCTAATGCTCCTCCGTATTCGACAGTCGCACGTTGGTGCGACGAATTTAGACGTGGAAGAACATCGACAATGGACGACCCCCGCTCCGGACGCCCTACTACAGCAGTAACTGAAGAAATTGTGAAAAAAGTCGAAAACTCAGTTTTGGCGGATCATCGTGTCACAGTTCGTTTTATTGCTGAAAATGTAAAGATTTCAACGGGGAGCGTGCATAATATTTTACATGAACGCTTGGGTATGAAAAAGGTATCTGCGCGTTGGATACCAAGAATGCTTACTGACACGCAAAAACAAATTAGACTAGAGATTTGTCAAGAAGCTTTGAACCTGATGCAGCAAGACCGGGAACTTTTTTTTGGCGCGATTTATAACAATGGACGAAACATGGCTCCATCATTACGACCCTGAAACGAAACTGCAGTCTATGACATGGAAAAGGCCATCATCTCCAACTCCGAAGAAATTCAAGGTGAGCCCATCTGCCGGTAAGGTCATGGGCTCTGTTTTTTGGGATGGTATTAATGATTGAGTATCTCGAGCATGGAGCCACTATTACGGGCACTTTATACGCCAAACAAATAGCAACATTGCGCAATGAGATCCGCGAAAAACGGCGAGGTAAACTCTCGAAAGTTGTGCTGTTCCACCAGGACAATGCCCCGGCACACAAGTCCGCCGTTGCAATGGCTGCAATTCGTGATGCTGGGTTCGATATCCTTAAGCATCCTCCGTATTCACCAGATCTCGCTCCCAGTGATTTCTACCTATTTCCGAGATTGAAACAATACCTGAGAGGCCAGAAATTTGAAGACGACGACGCGGTAGTCGCTTTAGTACAAGATTTTTTAAGTACTCAAGATGAGACCCTTTTTAAAAATGGAATTTTAAGTTTAGAAAAAAGATATACTAAGTGTATTATGCTAAAAGGTGACTATGTCGAAAAATAAAATGACATTTAGTAAAAGTTGTTTATAAGATACTCATTCTCACTTTTTATTGAACGCCCCTAGTACATTTTGCCGCTATTTCGTGAGCTGGCGGTACTTTTGAGTATTTTTCCAAAGGGTTAAATCAAAAGGACTATAAAGCTCCAAACGCGCAGAGATAGGAGGCGTGGCGGTGGCGGTGACGGTTAGTTGTAATATTCTAACTTGTATGAACGGTTGTGCGGTAGCGTACCGCGAACTCGTTCATACAAGTTAGAATATTACAACCGTCACCACCGCACCGCCACGCTTCCGCTGTCTATGCGTTTGGAGCTTTAATGACTATGCAACATCGCGTTATTTTAATATAATAAACCTGCTGTACCTGAGCATTTTTAACTTAAATTGTATTTTTTTTGAAATAAGAAATTTTTTGGGGTTTTTCTTATTCAAAATGACGAGTAGGTACCATTTTCATAAAGAAAAAAAGTGTTCTCATTTATTGAGACAGTTTTGTGACTTTTTTTTCTTACAGTCATCACATAATTTGAGACAAAAAATAGTATAGAAATCTAGTTTTTTTTCTCTCGATTTTCAGTAAGAAAACACCAAAAACCTAGTCTAGAAAAAAAGTAGCAGGTTCATTTTTAATTGGAAACGGCCGCCTAGTTTTACTACACCGAGCTCTCTGTGCCATTCATTTCGTATGGCAATTTGACCTTTATAACACAATAGCACCATCTATGAACTCTATGTAGAAACTAAATAGAGATGGAGCTATTGTGATAACCAGAGGTCTAAGTAACATACAAAATTAATGGTACAGAGATCTCACGCGAGACTAGCTACAGCAGACTTATTATTTTAAGGCAAGCGCAAACCAAATGTCGCGTCACGCACGCACCAGTTGTAATTAATGAAACTGTAAGAAAGATGCCGCACTAGACGTGTGCCATCTTTCTAACAGTTTCATTCATTACAACTGGTGCGTGCGTGACGTGACATTTGGTCTGCGCTCAGCGCCGACCTTTAAGGAACCCGACATTGTGTAGACATTGTCCTCTTGATTTAACTTTGCTTTTACATGTCTTTTAATTTAAATGAGATACAATATTTTCACACTCGTATTTTCCGATTTTCTTTGGATTGGTTCCGTGTCGCTTTGTATGTATAAATAAATTGATCATACGTGAAGTATTCGTCTTTGAGACTTGACTAGAAATGTATACTGAGTAGTGTCAGACCAGAGTTTGATCCCGTTCATTCACGACTGATGATCCTGAAAAATACAATTTTGGTTATATTACGTTTTTATACAATGTGTCTCTAGCTCTTTTTTCTAGTGAAAAGGGTAAAGGAAACATATCTATTCTGCGGCAGTATTGGTAAGTATAGTCGACCAAGAAACTCCTTTACCACCCTAAGGTTCAATGTCAGTTGTATGACTTACGACGTCAAAGGCTATTTTCACTTACAAGTCAATGTGACAATCGGCCTTATTGGTTTTATTCTGATGGAGGAACTGTCACAAAAAATGGTAAAGCACTTACATGGTCGACTATACATGTACATGTTTTTTAACTTTGTTGTATTTTTTTAAATATGGTGAAATAAATTATAATAAATATTTTTCCGTGTTCAGGATGCGAAACTCTTTCGATTCCTGTAGTAATTTTCCACGTAATTTTCAGGTGTTAAAAAAATTAAAGGTTGTCAATTGTCATTTTACTTGCATGTAGTTGTTTTTTGTTTGAACGAAGGAATAAAAAAACAAGAGTTCAACTGAAGTTAAGTCAATGTCGTTGTCGAATTTGAATTTGATAATCCGGTAGTCCGTGTATTCAGCCGATTTAAATTTAAATGTTTTCGCGCTGAGTTTCTTTAAGAAGGTACGATGCGCACTATTTCTCCATACAAACGTAATCCCCTGTTTCCTCCCTGGATAATGGCTTTAGAGCCAAATTTTTTTTACTGTGTAATCTGTGTCTACCACAGCTATGCCCCTATCTATGTTTCGTTTTTTTTCCATATTTCAATTAATATAAGAAATATGAGCTTCCAAAAACTGAAAAAAATTGCCCAATTTCAACGTCATTTTCAGACACTCATCAGAAAAGAATCCCTCCTATAAACAAAAAAAGGAAAACATAGGGGCATAGCTAAATCTGTCCTCTAATTATTTATGAAAAAAATAAATTGATTGGTCCAGTTTTCGAGAAGAAAACAGGGCATTACGAAATGCTGTTTTGATCAATTTTACGCGCCTATTAACGGTTTGAGGTGCAATTGTCCCGCTCTCGCTGTACTGACATGGAGGGGTTCGGGCGAGACAGCGACATTTCATTAAAATACCTATTTCTCAAAATTCTCTCAGCCATCGTACCCTCTTAACAATGCAACATTTTGAGACATCTATCTGGTGATGGCTGTATTTTTTACGAACAGTTGTCAATTATCTTTTCGCTATTCAACGCTAGGTGACAGCATATTGTATGCAATTTTCATTCCATACCGATCTTAGGATATTTCTTCATGTTTTTTTCTATTCCGTGGGCTAAATTATTGAAATCAACAGCAACAGGGGCAGTGGTATACCTCAGATCATGCCGAAGCCCTCGCCCCCCTCGTTGATGGCCCACAGCAGGGCATGCACCAGCTGCTCGTAGCCGTCGTAGTCCGGGAGGCACAGCTGGTTGAAGCACGTGTGGGCGGTGGGCAGCGCGCCGAACGTCGGCGCTGCGGTAATCTGGAACCGGGGGTTCAGCTCCTGGGGAAACAATAAGGCTGTTTTAGGATAAAAGACTCCAAAAACCTCTCTCATCTCAACTGAAAGATGTCCGCTGCTGAAAATAGGCCTCCCCAAGTTTCGCCAAACAGACTGGTCCAAGCGCCATCCGCATCCAACGCGTTCTCGCGACCTTGACCAGGTCGTAGCTCCCTCCTGTTGGGAGGCTATCTACACTGTCGGTAGTTGTAGCCAGGGAGACTCTTTGCACATCCTACCCCGCCGTTGCCATGGCTGTTACCATAACCTAAAATAGCGGAATTTGTATGCGTGCTCGCATTGCTCAAGAACAGATAACCGTTGGGGGAGACGACCACGAACAGGAAGACGCAGTATTGGCAGGCCGCCCATTAGGTAGACCGACGACATCGCTAGAGTAGCGCGAAAGGGGTGCAGATGGCAAGTTGTCGTTCATTGTGGCGTTTTAAGGAGAGGCTGTCCAACAATAGACGTTTTTTGGCTGATGGTGGATTGTTTGATTGTTAAATTGGCCACAGCCACCAAGGATCAGCCTGCGCCGCCCCTGCCAGATGGTGTCACAAAGGGAGGAGACTTATGTTCAACAGTGGACCTCTTTTGACGGTGAATTGAATTGATTTTTAAGTTGGGACGGCCGCCCAGAACCAGCCCAGCCGCTCTCACCGATTAGTGTCACCTGAAAGCCGAAGTTGTTCAATGTGGCATTCTAAGGAAGAGGCTTATGTCGAACAGTGAACGTCTTTCGGCTGATGATTGATCTATTTGATTGTTAAGTTGAGACGGCGTCCAGAACCAGCCCAGCAGCCGCACTCGAATGGTGTCACCTGAAAACCTAAGTTGTCGTTCGTTGTGGTCTTCGAAGGAAAAGGCTCATGTTGAACAGTAGACGTCTTTCGCCTGATGATTAATCGAATCGATTTTAAAGTCGTGACGTGATACTTGATAATGTTGCTAAGACTAAGTTGTTGTTTAAGTGCCTTTGTTCAAAAGTGGACGTCTTTCGCTTGATGGTGGTGGATCGATTGTTACGTAGGGACGCCCGCCCAGCAGCAGCGCCTTGGCAGCAGTACCTGGAAGCCGGCGGGCGGCAGCTGCGAGCAGCCGGTGGTGAACTGCAGCAGGCGCGCGCGCTCCTCGGCGCTGAAGTTGGCGAGGGCGGCCCAGAACCAGCCCAGCAGGCGCTCCCAGCCGCGCCCGGCGCCCGCCCAGCAGCAGTGCCTTGGCAGCAGTACCTGGAAGCCGGCGGGCGGCAGCTGCGAGCAGCCGGTGGTGAACTGCAGCAGGCGCGCGCGCTCCTCGGCGCTGAAGTTGGCGAGGGCGGCCCAGAACCAGCCCAGCAGGCGCTCCCAGCCGCGCCCGGCGCCCGCCCAGCAGCAGTGCCTTGGCAGCAGTACCTGGAAGCCGGCGGGCGGCAGCTGCGAGCAGCCGGTGGTGAACTGCAGCAGGCGCGCGCGCTCCTCGGCGCTGAAGTTGGCGAGGGCGGCCCAGAACCAGCCCAGCAGGCGCTCCCAGCCGCGCCCGGCGCCCGCCCAGCAGCAGTGCCTTGGCAGCAGTACCTGGAAGCCGGCGGGCGGCAGCTGCGAGCAGCCGGTGGTGAACTGCAGCAGGCGCGCGCGCTCCTCGGCGCTGAAGTTGGCGAGGGCGGCCCAGAACCAGCCCAGCAGGCGCTCCCAGCCGCGCCCGGCGCCCGCCCAGCAGCAGTGCCTTGGCAGCAGTACCTGGAAGCCGGCGGGCGGCAGCTGCGAGCAGCCGGTGGTGAACTGCAGCAGGCGCGCGCGCTCCTCGGCGCTGAAGTTGGCGAGGGCGGCCCAGAACCAGCCCAGCAGGCGCTCCCAGCCGCGCCCGGCGCCCGCCCAGCAGCAGTGCCTTGGCAGCAGTACCTGGAAGCCGGCGGGCGGCAGCTGCGAGCAGCCGGTGGTGAACTGCAGCAGGCGCGCGCGCTCCTCGGCGCTGAAGTTGGCGAGGGCGGCCCAGAACCAGCCCAGCAGGCGCTCCCAGCCGCGCCCGGCGCCCGCCCAGCAGCAGTGCCTTGGCAGCAGTACCTGGAAGCCGGCGGGCGGCAGCTGCGAGCAGCCGGTGGTGAACTGCAGCAGGCGCGCGCGCTCCTCGGCGCTGAAGTTGGCGAGGGCGGCCCAGAACCAGCCCAGCAGGCGCTCCCAGCCGCGCCCGGCGCCCGCCCAGCAGCAGTGCCTTGGCAGCAGTACCTGGAAGCCGGCGGGCGGCAGCTGCGAGCAGCCGGTGGTGAACTGCAGCAGGCGCGCGCGCTCCTCGGCGCTGAAGTTGGCGAGGGCGGCCCAGAACCAGCCCAGCAGGCGCTCCCAGCCGCGCCCGGCGCCCGCCCAGCAGCAGTGCCTTGGCAGCAGTACCTGGAAGCCGGCGGGCGGCAGCTGCGAGCAGCCGGTGGTGAACTGCAGCAGGCGCGCGCGCTCCTCGGCGCTGAAGTTGGCGAGGGCGGCCCAGAACCAGCCCAGCAGGCGCTCCCAGCCGCGCCCGGCGCCCGCCCAGCAGCAGTGCCTTGGCAGCAGTACCTGGAAGCCGGCGGGCGGCAGCTGCGAGCAGCCGGTGGTGAACTGCAGCAGGCGCGCGCGCTCCTCGGCGCTGAAGTTGGCGAGGGCGGCCCAGAACCAGCCCAGCAGGCGCTCCCAGCCGCGCCCGGCGCCCGCCACCAGCGCGTGCGCGCGCCAGTCCGCCACCGACACCTCGCCCGTGCCGCACACCAACAGCTGACACGACACAACAGGGATGTTGACACCACCAATCGACTGACGTTCTTTTTATGAGCTGTCAAAACACGATCTCCCATAGAGTTTGAATGACAATAGCGACATATGACGTCATTCATTGACGTCATTAGATTTGCTGTCAATAGTAGGGTCACAGAATAAGTGATAGTACTGACGTACAGAAGGATCACTCTCGAACAGAGGTCGACTTTAGGTGTAAAAACTTTCCTACTCCTGCTGCGTGCACGCGAAATTAAAACTTATCGTGTGATACGAGCGTTCATATTCCGTTAGGCACCGCTGATCCGAAACCGAGGGCACAGGGTTCCCACTCGCCCATATTTGGTAGGTATATAAATCAAGAAAGAACAGTGTGTATTAATTCAGTAAACTACCTTTAGTATGTAAGTAAGTTATTTATAATATCGTTTAGAAGTCATTGTTTGTTGCAAAAATCACAGAAAAAAAGATGCTTAGTTACGCGCGACGCGGCTAGCGTGCGAACTGAAGGCCGCGCGACAACCTACTGCCATACTCCTCCCGGGAGGAGCGCCGGCCGAACATACCTAAACTGCGGAGTGAAACCCCCCTGGTAGGGTATGTATAGCCCGGAGGATTATCTTATAAGTTCTGTAGGTGCGACTTACCTCCAGCTCGTTCTCGTCAAAGATGGCGAGGAGGTTCCCGGGTACGAGTAGAGTGAGCCCGCGCAGGAAAGCGTCGGTCTCGGAGCGGCAGCGCGCCGCTAGCCGCCACTGCGCCAACGCATCTAGGTACTTTATTTTGGTGCTATTCGTCACCTGACAACAATCACAATAATAATTAACTTAATCAGATGTACAGTCGAGTGCAAAATAAGTATCTATTCGAACCACTCAAAAATATGTTACTACGGCCTTATTGCGTCGGAAGAAGACTTGCCTGTGGTAGGTACTTATTTTTGAAACTTTGAATAAGTTCATATTTTTACACTTGACTGTACACAAAATGCCATTTAAAAAACCGGCCAAGTGCGAGTCGGACTCGCGCACCGAGGGTTCCGTACAAATTGAAATGTATCTATGAACATCCAGTCTTAGCAGACCCCTGCTCCTAAGCAAAATGTGCGCAGTGTGGGGTCATTGTAAATTGGTTACTGATATAGACAGACAGACAAAAAGTTTATGCTTTTCACAATTTTTCCTTTATCTGTGCTATTTCCTTTATCTGGGCGATTCTTCGAGTTATGTCAGTGAGTTTAGTTCTTGCGCGGATTTCATCATTTCTAATGCGATCTCGCAGAGATACTCCGAGCATAGCCCTCTCCATCGCCCTCTGAGTGCTTTGAGCTTTCTTATGAGGCCCATCGTCAGCGGGCACAGTTGGCTAGAGGTACCTAAGAGATTTTAGTAGTGGTAGAGCCAGCATGGCTCGTCCGGGGCAGTACCACCCTCTCACAGAACTCCGGCATGAAGCAGCAGTAATCCTGCTGCGTTTTGTACGGTCAGTGAGAGCGCCGGGGGCCCAATACATCTCCCCCTCCCTCTCCCCTATTCCCTCTCCTTTTTAAAAGCCGGCAGCAGATCAGTGACTCTCTTCGAGCTGCTGATATTTATCCCTCCCTCTCATAATAATAAAAAAAAAAGATTGACCGATATTCTACTGAAAAGGAGTTTAGTGTGGCTACCCGTATGCCGGCGCCGCCTGGCAGGAGGTCGTGCGTCTCCACGAGATGCCCCGAGGCGTCGTACACGTCCTCCGCGAAGTATATCTCGGGGACCGACTCCGCGGAATCCAGGTCCGTCTCCAGGAGGTACTTGATTTTGGACAGGTACAGCTCCGGATCGTCTTGCTCGAAGTACTGGAAAAGGAAAGTTTATTAAAAAAAATCTGTCAGAAACCGATCAAGTGCGACTCGGACTCGTACATAAAGGGTTCCGTACCTCAGTACAGTGTTTTAAAAATAAAAATAAAGAACTTAGATTTTGAATAAGAAAACCCCAAAATTTCCTTATTCAAAAAGCGAAAGGGTATACATTTATTGAAAATGTCCGTATTTTTAAAGATAGAGCGAATAGACCGTTACTGAACCAGTGATATACGGAGAACCAGCGCGCTCTCGCACAGGCACGTGCCCCAGCACCCAGCACGCACCTTGTAGTGCACCCGCAGCCCTATGAGCTGCGCCAGGAAGGAGCGCGAGAGGCGCGCGCGCACGAGCTGCCGGTAGCTGCCGCCCAGCGCGCTCTCGTACAGGCACTTGCCGACCAGCTTGCCCGCCAGCTCGAAGTGCTTCAGCTGGAACAAACCGAACCGATCATCACCATCAACGCCGCGGAACAGGAAAACCGGTACGAGGGTCATACAGTCCTCAGTTTGCTGCCAAGACATACGGAAGCTGTTCGGACCCAAAGCGTGTATCGGAAAGCGCTTCGTAAATAAAAAAAAGTGTGAGACAGCTGTCAGTTGGGCTGTCACTTTTTATTTGTCAGATTTTGACTTCTAACTGTTGGTTAGTTGGTTCGTGGCTAAGCACGATTTGGTTTTATTTAGTGGATTTTGGAAACTTGGTTCGTCGCGGAAGGGCGTTTTGGTTTTGTTTAGAGCAATTTGATAGAATTTGGTTGTTTGGACGAGTGGCCTTCACACGGTGCCGCAATTTGAGTGGCCTACGGGCGCGTGTGTAAGAAGTGGGCATACTGATGTGCTAAGTGTGCGGTGAATCCCTAAATTCCTCCCCGACATAGCGCTATTCCTTATATCCTTCCCGAAGAATAGACAGTCGGACATTTGCCATGACTCGAAACTTCTTTTTGATAGGCATATTGATAACATAGTTAGTAGCGCTTTAAGGTCGTTAGGCTTTATAATGCGTAGCTCATCACAATTTACTCAAGCTAAAACACTTAAAAGTACTATATTGCACTTATGTCAGAAGTAGACTGGAATACTTATGCTTCTCAGATTTGGAATCCCTGTTATAAAACATATGCCGACCGAATAGAACGTGTCCAGATGAAATTTATTAAATATCTATGTTTCAAACTTAAATGTCCCTATAAATCGTCCAATTATATTGAAATATGTAAAAAACACCATCTTATTCCTTTGCACCGCCGCCGTGACATAGCTGA
The DNA here is from genome assembly GCA_947859365.1 of Archips crataeganus. NCBI lineage: Eukaryota > Metazoa > Arthropoda > Insecta > Lepidoptera > Tortricidae > Archips > Archips crataeganus. The sequence goes on along the minus strand of OX402053.1, from coordinate 1,321,292 downwards.
TATTACTTATATTCTTGGTATCATCAGTGGCAGTACAGACTGTCCTGATTTGCTTCATAAATTGTCCTTTAACGCGCCAATTAAACTTAGAAGATTCAATCCCCCTATATTTCTTAAATTCACATCGACTAGATACAGGCAAAATAGCTTTCTCAGGCGTGCTAGTGGTAATCTAAACAACCTGGTGAAGGAGATGGATATTGATATATTCAACTGTAGCATCCCGTCAGTGAGGCAAGGATTGGTGGTGAGGGTGCCGTTGCATTGTTGCGTTTATATGTATTACTTTGCCGTAGGTCCTACTCCGGTTTTTTTTCTGGGTAGTGCAGCGTCTACCTAATTTAATCAGATATATTACCTGCAAAATTGTTCAGTGTGTATCTTGAAATGCGAGAATTCCATTTGAGATTTTGTGGTGTTTTGTTTTGCATGATGTGTCGTTTGTTATAGTGCGCGTCACCTCGTTTAGGTTTAAGCTTAAACATATAATCAGTCACTATCTGTGAGATCCTGTAATTGGCTCTGTGTTACTATTGATATTACCTATATTATGTTATAAGCTGTTGGTTCTTCTTGAATAAATAAATAAATAAATAAAATAAATAAATTTGCATGTAAGTGGTAATTTATAAGTTAGTTTTAAGTTTATATGATCTGCGCATTCGCAGACGATTGATTCCGTTCTCCAGCAGTGGGACGGAACAGAGGGGTTAAGAGAACTAAAACGAAATGCCACTATGGATGATGTTTTTGATGCGGCTACCAGTTTTAAACTCCAAAATGGAACAATGAAGCATGGTTCCTATAATTCCATTTTCTCTATCTGCAGCAAATTGAATACGATTGCGCGGATTTCCACATAACAGTGCCACACTCTATAAGATTGTGTGACACTTCCACCATTCCCAATTCCCATTCCCAAATTCTAATTTCGTAAGAAAATAGTAACGAAATTGGTAGTGTATCTGAATAGTATTGACCCGCACCGTGCCTAGCAAGTATTTTTCTTAACATGAATACCTAAATCACAAAATAATATCTTCCCTGAGAATTAAGCTAAGTGATAGCCGCATCAAAATCGGCTAGGAATGTTGATGAAGTGAGATTGCAGACGAAGTGGGAAAAGGACGAAATGGGAATGTTGACTAAGTGGGAATGCCGACATTTCTTCACTCGTAATAAACTTCTCACGCTACCCTCCATATATATAATGGAAGCAGCAATGTTTGTAAGAAAACACCCACATTTGTATGAGGTAAAAAAAGACACATATAAAACTAGGGAAAAATATAGAAATAAGTTATTGGTTCCGAAAACTAAACTTGCTATGCAAAGAAATGGCCCTTACTATAAATGTATATTGATCTCTAATAAAATTCCAGACTCAATTAAACAGAGTGCGGTTGATAAAATATTTAAAAATAAATTGAAGGCTTTGCTAATAGAGAAATGTTACTACTCGGTGAATGATTTTTTAACTGACGAGACTGTTATGAAATAATAATGTTAAATAACTATAATAATAATAACCTAAGCAACTTTATTTATACTTGTTGTAATGTACGGAAATTTAATTAATATTTTTTATTTAATCAAATTTTATGTGCTATTTTAGGATTTAATTGAAATATAAATGTAATATAATGACGATTAATGTAATAATTTAATGTTTTGTTAATTAATTATTTATGCACGAGTACATAACGTTAAAATTATTGTGTGCCCTGTCAGGGTGTCATGGATTAAAATGTAACATCTTATAATATGTAAACATGACATAACAATGAATAAATAAATCTAAATAAATCTAAATCTAAATGTGGATGAAGTATGTGAATGTTGACGAAGTGGGATCGTGGACGAAGTAGGAATGTGAACGAAATGGGAATGTGGACGGAGTGAACCTAAACGGCAATGCTCGGCAGTGGACGTGTTCCGGCTGAAACGGATGGATACCTTGAGGTGTTTGGGCCGGTCGGGGTTCGGATGGACGAGTCCCGTGGGCGAGTCGTGGAAGGGCGCGAAGAGGCCGGTGCGCGCGTCGAACAGGCTGCCGCACAGCAGGGAGAACCACTCGCGACGCACGCCGCCCCAGTCCACGCCTGCGGTGATACCACATCATTGCCTAGACGTCGAAGTTTTGGTAACGGATGAGCTTGCGAATTGGGAATGTCTAAAAAAATTACCAGTGGTTTTTATATTTTTTTTGTATAGAAAAGTCAATTATAAGAAACTAATTTCAATATTTTGTCATTTAGTTCTCTACTTTTTTAAAAATTAATTATTGAAACTATTTTAGTTGATGACGTCACATTATAATTGAGGGCTCCCACAATGCCAAATTTCTAAATCTATCTAAATGCGTACGATAGGGCAACCCCTTTAATTATTTTTTGCGTAGTGGTACACTATACACTGTGTCACTTTACTGGCACTGTCAAAGTGCTAAATGTCAGACAGCGGGTCCAAATCAAACTCCGTAGTATAATCCACGCGTAAATTGTGAAGAATCTAACCACACACAATAAAGTACGACCGGTCACGCAAAATACACCAATGTCAAATGAAAGTCATTGCTTATTTCTTATTTAAAAAATTCATTACGTTATATAAAAAAATAATAACTACAGAAAACGAGTTAGAAAGCATTTATCTCGAAATGGTTTTCGATTTACTATACATTGCAAAAAAATAGACATCCCCAATTAAGGTCGTCTATTGTTTTGCAATATAGTAAAATCGAAAACAATACGAGAGAAATGCTTTTTAAAAATAATAAGGCATATTTTCACAAAATACAATTCATAAAATGCTGTCTGTCAAACAAACCGCCCCGTATCGTAGCCGGTGCAAAGGTGCCCAATACACTAGCTGCATTGCCACCAGATTGCCGCGTTGGACCGAGATGGACAACCTTTGTACCAGAAACGACCCAGAGCGAGGGTCAAGTCGAGACGTCTCTCACGAAGACGGCGCCCTACTTCTTTAAAAAAAAGCTTTGCCTCGGATAACATCTGCCTAGAGAAATATTTCTCTATTGTGGTTAAGTTTTTAAATCGTTTTCTGTGGTTATTTTATTTTAATATACTAATGTAACTTATCTATTACACAGCAAACAAGCAACGACCTACATTTGACTTTGTAAACTGTAACGTTTGGACGGTAAGCACTTAGTTCGCCGGGACAGCTAGAAAACTATAAAAAAAGTCGCGGTAGCCTATTGATTGACCTATGCTATGGCCTTTCAAGCAGAGAGACGTGGGTTCGAGTCTTTGAGTTTTTGGAATTTAAGTGCAAAATTACATTTGTAATTTACCATGAGCTTTACGGTGAAGGAAAATACCGTGAGAAATCCTGCACACTGCTGAAATTCAATGGTGTGTGTGAAGTTCCTAATCCGCACTACGCCCGGGGGCGTACATGCGTAGGTTGCGATGATGATGATGAAATAAACCATAAGGTCCTGGGATTTGGTCTCACCTTGCTCTCCCTGGAAGGTGACATCGAAGTTCCTGCACCAGTCGACAGTAAAGTGGCGCGTTGCTTTGAAAATGGTGTTGACGAGGTCAGCTCTCAACACACGTATGTAAATTGGGCTGATAACGTTTTGGGATATGGTCTCACCCTGCTCTCCCTGGAAGGTGACATCGAAGTTCATGCACCAGTCCACGACCGTGAAGTGACGGGTGGCATTGAGACTGGTGGGATGATAACGTCTTGGGATATGGTCTCACCCTGCTCTCCCTGGAAGGTGACATCGAAGTTCCTGCACCAGTCCACGACCGTGAAGTGACGGGTGGCATTGAGACTGGTGGGATAATAACGTCTTGAGATATGGTCTCACCCTGCTCTCCCTGGAAGGTGACATCGAAGTTCCTGCACCAGTCCACGACCGTGAAGTGACGGGTGGCATTGAGACTGGTGGGATAATAACGTCTTGGGATATGGTCTCACCCTGCTCTCCCTGGAAGGTGACATCGAAGTTCCTGCACCAGTCCACGACCGTGAAGTGACGGGTGGCATTGAGACTGGTGGGATAATAACGTCTTGAGATATGGTCTCACCCTGCTCTCCCTGGAAGGTGACATCGAAGTTCCTGCACCAGTCCACGACCGTGAAGTGACGGGTGGCATTGAGACTGGTGGGATGATAACGTCTTGGGATATGGTCTCACCCTGCTCTCCCTGGAAGGTGACATCGAAGTTCCTGCACCAGTCCACGACCGTGAAGTGACGGGTGGCATTGAGACTGGTGGGATGATAACGTCTTGGGATATGGTCTCACCCTGCTCTCCCTGGAAGGTGACATCGAAGTTCCTGCACCAGTCCACGACCGTGAAGTGACGGGTGGCATTGAGACTGGTGGGATGATAACGTCTTGGGATATGGTCTCACCCTGCTCTCCCTGGAAGGTGACATCGAAGTTCCTGCACCAGTCCACGACCGTGAAGTGACGGGTGGCATTGAGACTGGTGGGATGATAACGTCTTGGGATATGGTCTCACCCTGCTCTCCCTGGAAGGTGACATCGAAGTTCCTGCACCAGTCCACGACCGTGAAGTGACGGGTGGCATTGAGACTGGTGGGATGATAACGTCTTGGGATATGGTCTCACCCTGCTCTCCCTGGAAGGTGACATCGAAGTTCCTGCACCAGTCCACGACCGTGAAGTGACGGGTGGCATTGAGACTGGTGGGATGATAACGTCTTGGGATATGGTCTCACCCTGCTCTCCCTGGAAGGTGACATCGAAGTTCCTGCACCAGTCCGCGACGGTGAAGTGGCGCGTGGCCTTGAGACTGGTGTTGATGAGGTCAGCTCTCAGCACGCGTATCGCAAGTTTGTCGTGCGCGTGCCGGGAGTGTGCCTTTCGGACCTCCGAGTAGAAGAAGTCTTGCTTGTTCTGAGGACAATGTGATGTTACAGGCTGAGAGGACGACCATAGGGCCTATTGCATATTATTATTACTAGCTTTTGCTCATTCATCAGAACCCGTAACACCGCTCCATCCCTTCGAATTAGAATCATAAAGGAAGGATTTTAAACAACAATCCACAGAAGTATTATTCAGAATTACATAATAAAAATAAATAAACAAATAAATAAACATTTGTAGCAACAGGAGTGAAAAGACCGTCACAGGATGAAGATTTTCTCGATTTCAAATACATACATAAGAATTGTTTTTTATTGGAGTCTTTTGTATTTTTATTTTTCAACTGCAATTTTTTTACTTTTACGGTTATCCCGTGAAATCCATCTATATCATACTAAAGTAAAGCATTCCGTGCTGCGTGCTTACCTCTACACCACAACTGGTAGAGAACCACGCACACTGGTCGGGTGTAGGGGTAAGCACGCAGCACGGAATGCTGAGGTTCGATTTCCAGAGCTGGTCTTTTTTCTGGGTTCTTCTGGGCATCCATATGTCAGTTTGTACTTGTATATGGGAACCTATCGATGTTTAGAAAATTATATTTCCGAAGGTTTAGAATCCCGAAAACTTCATTTGTCCGAAAGCATTTTTTTCTGAAACTGTAAATATTTCAGGATTTATTTCAGGACCATCGTGTAGAACCCTTTAGGTTAGGTTAGGGTTGTTTTATAAAAATCCTGAAATATTTACAGTTTCAGAAAAAAATGCATTCGGATAAATGAAGCATTCGGAAAAAAATATTTCTAAATTTTGATAGGTAACCCTTGTATATATATATGAAATTTATAAACTACAGCTAAGTATGATAAAAATAATTGTGCCAAACTGGGTGAGAAAAAAACACACAAATGATGATGAAAAACTTTTTGGTTACTGCAAACTGCTGAATGTATATGATAAGTGTAAAATGATGATCATATGTGACGAAACTAAAAACTTGCCATTATTAAGAAATAGAATTAGAGCTCAAAACCTACGAAAGGTAATGTACCTGTCAAAATATATCCTGCCGCCATGTACTAATATGTATGGAAAACGAACGTGGAAATACCTAGTTCCACACATTCTTTAGAATGGCCTGATAACGTTTGTGAGAACCTAGCAATTAACCCATTAAAAAGTAAACAAATAATAAAATTAATATTGTTAGACAAATAAATAGGTAGTTTAGAACAGTAAGTGTTGTTTGTGAGACCATAGAATAACACCTTAATATAAGTATGTTACTATCTAGCCATATGATGTTGATGATGCACTGGAAGCGTGTTACAATCAGCGACAGATAAATCATTCGCGATTTTCGCTCGCTGTTTATAATTAATATGTATACATAGTTTTCTTTTTTCTTGAATAAATTAAAAAAAAAAAAACATACACGACTTATTTTTTCTTTTTTTCTGATTACATATAACTTTATCATCTGATATCTGCATGACGTTGACTTCTGGGACACGCTGTATAGGCCGGCCGGATTTTGAATCAGTTTTTGTAAGCATCAGTCGTTACTTTGAAGGTGTATCCCCGCAGTTGGCGACCACCAAGTCGCACTGCGCCGGTAGAAGCTCGACCCGAGGCTCCACGCCGTCGTTATAATGGCGACCGGAGTCTCACAGCTGGAAGGTACCCTTGGATCACCACTTACCTTGAAGGTGTCCTCTCCCCCGCAGTTGGCGACCAGCAGCTGCGCGAAGGTGGCGGCCACCAGGTCACGCTGGGCCGACACCAGCTCGACCCGCGGCTGCACGCCGTCGTCGATGGCGAACAAGCCCTCGCCGCCCTCCCCGCCCTCCCCGCCCGGTTGCAGGATCAGCTGAGGATACGCAACCACAAACTTTTAATACTGCGAACTATAGCGACCCTGGTGCCTTTAGACAGTTAGAACAAAGAACTCAGATGACCGACCAGAACCGGTCTGTTTGGCGAACCATGGGGGAATCCTATGTTTAGCAGTGGACGTCTTTCGGCTGAAATTATGCTGATAATGTTAAAGTGACGATTACACCCTATATAGGCTGAGATGATGATTTTTTTTGCTTAACCTAATCATAAATTTACCACGAGCTTTACGGTAATGGAAAACATCGTAAGGAAACCTGCATACCTACACCAGCGAAGAAATTCAACGGTGTGTAATGCACTGAAAAAATTACTCGCGGAAGGTCGCGGGTGAGCAAAGCAATTGTTTCAGTTCATTAATATGGACTTCGATCAACAATACTATTGTTGATCGAAGAATATGGACCTCCGCAAAGTAACGCCTGATTCAATAAATTATTCAATGGTGTGTGTGAATTTCCCAATCTGCACTGGGGCCGCGTGGGAACTACGGCCCAAGCCCTCTCATTCTGAGAGGAGGCCTGTGCCCTGCAGTGAGACGTACGTACATAAACTGGGATGATGATGATGATGAATTATGAGGGGCTGTTGCCATGGTCGCCACGCGTGGCAGGCGGGTTGGCGGCAGTAGGTTACCGTAGATATCGAGGACGCTACTGCCCGTCGGGTCGGAGGACCCGGAGGATACCGGAGGGTATTACTGGCCGTAGTTTTAGGACATACCCGGGTCCGAGTCCGTATCAGATTCAAGTGGCAGTGGACAGGGCACATCGCTCATAGAACTGATGACTAATGGGACCAAAAGGTCGTCGAATGACATCCACGGACTTTTAACTCTTAGGTATTTATCTATTTTTCGGTGTTTCTTGCAACAAAAAAGTTTACTTGCTTCCGGAATTATTTCTGTCTTTTCTGCTCGGTAGGTCTGTCTGGGCACACACCGTGGTGGAGGGACAAAATTGGAAGGCGGTGGTGCAGTACAGGATGAACCCGATGACGTAGTCTTCAAGCAGGAGCTGCCTACAGCTGATGCATATGTGTCGGTCCGTCTGTCTGTGGGGACACACACCTTGGTGGGGGGACAAAACCGGAAGGCGGTGGTGCAATGCAGGATGAACCCGATGACGTAGTTTTAAAGCAGGAGCTGATGCATATGTCGGTCCGTCTGCCTGTGGGGACACACACCTTGGTGGAGGGGCAGAGGCGGAAGGCGGTGGTGCGGCGGGGGATGAACCCGAGCACGTAGTCTTTGAGCAGCAGCTGTTTGCGGCTGAGGCAGCACAGCACGCGGCGCGGCTTGGCGGGCGGCGGCGCGCGGCACGCGTAGCACCACATGTGCCGCTTGGACGACATGTTGCGTTGCAACGTTGCTGTGTCCGATGCTAGGCAAACGTGAAATAACTTGTTTCAATGAAAGTTATTAACTAAGTTAGATACCGCACTCACCATATTTTTCTATTTTCATCCGACATTGGTTGACAAAACGAAGTAGTGAAAACGATGTGATTCCGAGTGTTTTGGACAATTATGGATTCATGTTAATGATCTTCGCGACCAAAACTTATCAATTTCTTGCCAGGTTAGATTCGACTAGCATAGATACAAAACAAATTAAAAAACTCATCAATGTGTAAAACTTCGTCTTTTTTTACAAAATTTACTATTCATCGCATAATGGACCGACATGACCACATTATTTATAGAATGGCTATTATACGGTATGGTCCATAACATCCGAATTTCCTTCCAATGGAAAACATTTAGAAACTCCGATGATTGTCTTAGAAACTTAAGCAAAAAACTTGACGTAGAAACACCTAGAAAAACTCGTCTTTATGATATAAACTATACATACTTACCGGTAAGCACGATGCAGTCAAATTCTCCATTGTGCAACAATACTGATTCATAATAAATTCCAGCGCGATACAGTCCCGCCTGAAAAAAGGAACCCATGCAACATTAAATAAGCATCTTACGTTAGAAAATCAAGGCACCAATAAAATTTAAATCTTATTGCTATATTCAGAAACGGTAATCAAGCTTCAATTGATTATTTATACGAAATTAATGATTCTTTGACATATTTTTTGAGCAGAAAAAGGTTAGGGTCCATTAAATTTAATAACGACTCTAATTGCCGCGATTAAAGTACTGACCTGTGGGAAACATAATGACATCGAGACTCGCTGATTGACAGCGTCGTACTGGAACGTGGCAGAATTTGACAGCTGTTCATCCACTTCGCCTCCCAGAGGACTTATGCGGATCGTAAAGCCCTCCTGTAAAATACAACTACAATACGATACAATGTCTCTTTAATTTGACCATCACGTAATAAAACGAAACTGAAAAAAACACATTTACATTCCAAGCAACGAGCTGCCTTATCGCTTAAAGCGATACTTAACAACACATATACTTTATTACACAGAGTACAGCCCGTATAGTTTTATGCCCAGACATAAAACTTGTATAACTAATTCCTATATAAATGTAACAAAGGCGTTTCAGCATGATGACAATGTAATTAGTATGATTTAGCGTGTTTAATTTAAAATATTTCATTTGAGCCATAAGAGTTAATAGCTATAAAACGATAACAAACATCAACAAATGTTTGAGTAAGATTTAGATTAAGAAGGCTTTCGATATTTCCAAAGAATCGTGTGGTGTTCCACAGGGAGGTGTTCTGGGGTTAAGTAAGTTTGTGTCATAATACAAGTGCGTACCTCGGGCTGAGGCGCCGGCGTGGGGTTGTTGTTAACGAAGACTTTCGATATTTCCAAAGAATCATGTGGTGTTCCACAGGGAGGTGTTCTGGGGCCAAGTATGTTTGTGTCATATACAAGTGCGTACCTCGGGCTGCAGCGCTGGCGTGGGGTTGTTGTTAACGAAGACTTTCGATATTTCCAAAGAATCATGTGGTGTTCCACAGGGAGGTGTTCTGGGGCCAAGTATGTTCGTGTCATATAGTTGCGCGTACCTCGGGCTGCGGCGCCGGCGTGGGGTTGTCGTACTGGTCGCGGGGGTGCAGGTGCAGCGCGCGCGCGTGGCCGGCGCACCACACGAGCGCGGCGCCGGCGCGGGCGACGCGCGAGCGCCGCGCCTCCACGCGCCCCGCCGTGAACCAGCGCCGGTACGGGCTGCCGCTGATGTTCACGCCACCTTTAACATCTTCCAGCTAAGAAACCACTAAATAGGAAACAAAAGGATGTACTTTCTTTTACCTAATTTATTTTGGTCAAATGTTTCATTTCCCAAATGATTATTTTTTCTGAAACTGTAAACTTTTCAGAATTGTTATAAAACAAACCTAACCTAACCTAAACTAACGTGCAAAATAGTCCTGAAATATATCCTGAATAGTTTACAGTTTCAGAAAAAATAATCATTTGGGAAATAAAACATTTGCCAAATGAAACATTTGACCAAAATAAATTTGGTAAAACAGCAGGATCCGGAGAAAAATGTAATGTGAATGTAAGCCCTTGCAGTAAAAAACGGTATTTTTCGTTTAGTGACGGTCTCATTATCAAGGTGCGGTTTATTTTAGCAAAAGATCTAAAGTTTATAGGGGACCGGACGTGGCAACGCGTGACGGGCGACTGCCCTATATCAATTTAACGCTAAGCATGCAACATGTGACGTTAAAAGGTATTCTATCTTAGCCCTCTAGGCTGGCTACACATCAGCAGTCTTTTGGTGTTGAGGGTATCCATTGGTAGTGGTGGTATTCACTTAAAATCAGGTGACCCCCTTGCTCGCCTATCACCAAATAAATAAATAAATGCGGGTACTGCCGTTTCGGCGAAAAATTATTTCGCAAAATGATTCATTTGGCAACTGTTTATTTTTTCTGATACTGTAAACTATTCAGGATATATTTCATGACTATCCTGTAGGTAAGGTTAGGTTTGTTTTATAAAAATCCTGAAAGTTTACACTTTCAGAAAAAATAAACAGTAGCCAAATTAAACATTTGCCAAATGAATCATTTTGCGGAATAATTTTTCGCCGAAACATTAGTAAACCAAATAAATGACGTCACAAGGCTAGCTACGCATTCGTTGTAGCAGTCCCTCTATTCAGTGACTATAAGGCGCTAAAGTCGCTATAAAGTATTATTATGTATAAGAGGCAACAAAAGCCCGAAGGCTAAAACACATATCTAAAAAGAAATGTTTTTGGACGCCCCCTTTTCGGCTGTTTCTGTTACGATAGATATGTAATATCTTAAAGACTTACCGATGGTGACGGCAATGATATATACGCCGGCGGTGCGTACGGTGAATTTCACCCGCGCCGTATGTGCCTGCGCAGGGTCGCCTGACCCTAACTCGATCACCGCCGTCATCTGCGGAACGTCCAAAGGTAAAGGATTTGCGCATATCTACCTACGGTCTGATCGCATATCTATCTATACAAAATATATATGTAGAGACCGACAATGTTGTTCATACATAATGCAGGCTGCGTTCAATTTGACCTGACCGCGACCGCAGAACGCATCCAGTGTGGCAAATCCTTAATACCGATTAAAACTTGCATCTCCTTACCCTGAAATATCTATTCCGGTTTTATTTTGTGATGCCTTATAGAATCAATAAATACTTTATACTGTCAAAATAGGTGATGAAGAAGATGTAGTGACAAAAATTGAGAAAGGTATGCCGAGATGGTTTGGCCATGTCGAGAGAATGAATGATGAACGATTGACGAAAAAAGTGTATAAGGCGAGTGTGAATGAAAGTGTTGGAAGGGGTAGACCTAGGCGGACGTTTCGAGATCAAATCAGGGACGTCTTGAAAAAAGGCCAGGTCAAGAGTACCCTAAAGCGAAGAGCATGTATGAAGGGAATAATGAAAGTGGACGAAGCGAAACAAGTATGTAAGGATCGCAGCAAGTGGAAAGAAATGGTCTCTGCCTACCCCTACGGGAAAGAGGCGTGATTATATGCATGTATGTATGTATGTCAAAATAGGAAATAATCTCCAAATAATATAGAGTCGATGGCGATCCGCTTCGCGGTGCTCCTATTCTACGTTCCTTCGGTGCTTTATATCTTCAATTGTAACCTGGGGTCTTATTGTCTAACTCACTCGCAATCACTATCGTTTTCACCATATCTTACTATCACACGGTATGGGATGAGGATAGAAGAGACGATGAATGCGATTGCAGGTGCTCGCATGTTTGACAATACGGCCTCTGGTTAGGGTATGGTTATTTTTTGATCCCGAGGCAAGAAGAGGGATGTTACAAGTTTCACGTGTCTGTCTGTCTGTGCCATCGTAGCTCTTAAACGAATGAACTGATCATGATGCGGCGATCGAGATGGTTCTTAGGGGGCGTCCATTAATTACGTGAGGTATTCAAAGGGGGAGGGGTCAAGCCAAATCTCACCAAATTTTACTTGGGGGAGAGGGAAATCTCAGCAAATATCACGTAATTTTTTTCTAATAAGAATAGTGTCAAAATGCGAGAAAATTAGGTTAAATTTTAAAGTTTGGAAAATCTAATTTTGCACGTCTCTGAATAATCTCAAATAGTGTCTTTACTAGTCTTAATAAAAGTAATAAGACAAACAACAGTAAGTTTAAACAGTGGTTTTAACAAAATTAATAAATCAACGCATTTATTAATTTTTGAAAAATCTCACGTGAGATTAGGGGGGAGGGAGGGGGTTGAGGCGATGAGGGGTCGGGTAAAAAATCCTCAAAAATGTTTCACGTAATTAATGGACGCCCCTTAGCTACGATTCATAATTTTATATATATTAAATCAGCTACAACCGATATTATATTACCTTTCTGGTGCCAAGTGAGATGTTGACAGCGAGCTCATCAGTGTCACACACAGGGTAGGGCTGCCCGTTGCGTTGGTAACAGGTGACCGTGAAACACATGGTGTCGCCCACCGGGTGGGGCTCCTCCCACCCCCACTCCACCTGAGGGGTATAGTCGCTGTAGCGCATTAAAAAAATAAACTTATTTTTCACATGCCCTTTAGAGGTCACCAGGATTATTCACCGATTCGTCGTATTCTTGTTTCGTCAGAATTTTTAAGAGAAAACTGAATAAAATTATACAAAAAATAATCCGACGAAGCAAGAATTGGATAAAACAAGAATTCAGCCAAGTGATGAATCGGACTATCGCTTTCGAGAAGACCATCATTGGCAAGAATGTGCTTTATGAAATTTAGACTGCCCTGCTGACTCTAAAACGCAGTAAATAAGAGGGTTTTTACGTTTGTTAAATATTGAACTATAACAAATAAATTAAATAAATTCATTTAAGTATAAAAAAAAAACTAGCACACCGTAAGGAACATAATAGTCTAATCGCTTTTTTGCTCTTGCTGCGTTTAAGAGCGCGCGCGTCAGAGAGCGGTCTGATCGATGATGGAGCGACGACCTGGTAAAGGTTGCGGGAGCGCGTTGATGCGGATAGCGCAGGACCGGTCTGTTTGACGAACCTTGGGGGACTTTCAGCAGTGGACGTCTTTCGGCTAAAATGATGATCAATCGATGTCCATCGACGATCAGTCAATTGGTGTGACCTTAACCAGGTCATCAGCTACACCAGCCAACACTACCACCTGGCTGTACCCATCTTCAAAAAAAAAATACTCGAAAAGAGCCCCGAGCAAGTTGTCGCGAATGATCGCGATTAACACTTGCTGGTGAGTTCCTTATCATATTTCTGAACGTAACGTCGATAACTGGCAACACTAGTGGTGACGTAGTTAGTCTGGAGATGGATGGAAGTATGAACGTTGGGCCAAGAGAGATTTGAGTGTTGGTTTGTGCGAAGCAGATGGTTAAGTATTCCCCTACTTGGTGAGTGCTTATAAATCCTAATTAGTAAAGTAATAATATTTGAGATATAGATGAAAAGATCATTGAACTTAGCTGGAGGTTTGGGTCTATCTATGGGGAACGGAGGAGGATCACCATCGGGCCTTCGGGCCCCTGTTCTGGGTCTCGCTCATGGCAACAGGTGTACCCATCCAATGAGAGGATCCTACCACGATGTGGCTCTCGGGTATATTTGTAGTGTCGGTAGCGTTACACAGATAGTTTGAAGGTAGCTGTAAATTGTCTTAGCGCAATCATACATCACTATATCTCTTTATTATCACGAATGAGACTTTGTGGGGCATGAGAATTTATATTATATTGAACCAAGGCTATCCGACATGATGACTGTACATGTAGGATACAAGTAGATTCCCCACACAAGCACCGTACGCCGCGAGGCAGGGCAGTCAGGACGATGGGAGGTGGACAGATTGTACTCACTTTGCAGCTGGGCGGGTGCAAGTACTTGCCGGTGACGTACTGCAACAGGCTGTGCTTGGCTTCCGGCGCCAGCGAGGGCTGCGTCATGGCAGCCAGCGTCACCAGCCCGCACACCGACACCGACACTATCAGCATGCCCCCTGGAACATCATGAAGCCACAGTAACTCTTAGTGGATTGACCTATGGCCACTCAAGCAGAGGATCGTTAAGTCATAACCTCGCACTTCTGAGTGTTTCGGAATTTCTGATTTGAAATTTACGGTGAAGGTAGAGGCGGAAGAGACCTCACACACCTGCGAAGAAATTCAACGGTTCTCAATCCGCATTGGGCCCGCGGCAGGGGGGGCACACTTACATATATCACACTTTTCATGCGACTACAGCGATCTCTGGTGTTTTTTGAAGAACTAAATTAGCGGCCATCTTGGTTGACTTGTCAAACTTGTCAGTTGTCATTCATCGGCCATGGCCATGGCGTACCCAATTGTACGGTCAAGGACTTTAATTGATAGGCCACTTGCCAATGTTCGTATTTTAGCCGTATAGTGCAAATCGGGTTTAGCCGCTTATACTTCGTATATGCTGATATGAATTAGACGGCTAAAATACGAATAGTGGCAATTAGCCTATCAATTAAAATTACGCGTAATTATAGCTGTACATCACTACCAACATATACATATAGATAGGTATACATCTATAGATACGTCACATTAGTTCTTGACCAGCCTTAGGGCGGCAGCACCTTCCATACATGCATATTTGACCATAGAGTTGCCACTCTTGTTCATATAATATTACAATACTCTTTGGCCCACGGGCCATACTGAGAGCGGCCATGATTAAGCGCGAGGGTTACCAGATGAAAAATTTCTAAATCAGAAGAAAAATCCCAATTTATTCTTTCAAATTTTTTATTATCTTAACGTGCGAAACTATACTCGTATAGATCGGAGTTTCTCTCACGTTAGAAATTATGAAATCCGCGCAAGAACTAAAGTCTTTCGGCTGAGATGGATAATGACGACGCACCGCACGCGCTGATAATAAATTATGATCTAATCTGCGTATTTATAGCACCGCGAGCAGCGAGTATTTGAACACTATTATTTATGGCACCGCGAGCAGCGAGTATTTTTGATACTATTATTTATGGCACCGTGTATTTCGACACCGTCCAATCCATGGACTTACTACCTAACCAGGACTGAGTACCTACTAACTTTTATTAGTCAATCAAAAGTGACCCATATTACCAAGCCATACAGTTTAATAATGGCAACTAGAGACAGCGGTCCGAGAGATTACATACAAACTAGAGAAACTAGAGAATTGTGTCCCACTCGCACCAGTACTTGATCATCCTAATTAGAACGAGATGCAACTCTCTGGTTTGTTTTTTTTTCGGCCTCATTTCCTTGCCGCAGTACTCAGTCCTGGTTAGGTATTAAGTCCATGATCCAATCCTACAACCGAACTTCGCGCTTATCGCATCGCCCGGGCATCTTCAGCTCACCCCACGTCCAAGCGTCCTGGTGCTTGCTGTTTTTGACGACAGCGCTCCACAGGTCGGACTTGAGGGTCTGAAGCGCCTCCTTGCCGGTGGGCAGACTCTGGCGTGCCGCCGACCACGCCCCGAAGTCCTTCGGGTCCAGGACATGGCGGGCCGTCGTGTCCTCCAGCCAATATACATCTTCGAGGGAGGATACGTCCAGACTTAACAACCTAGAAAGAAGAGAAAAAGATGTAAAGAAAAATGTTGACTGTTTTTGCTGGCGGTAGAAACTTTTTCTTGGCTGTACTTGCATATTGTCATACAATCTGCGTACACCATATATCAGGTCTGTGATGCACGTGGCGTGTTATCCACACTAATATTATAAATGAGAAAATGTGTCTATCTTTCTCAGTGGTAGGCAAAGTAAGGCCCGCGGGCCAGCTTATATCCGGCCCGCCGCCGGTCCTTCGAAATAATTAGTATGTGGCCTGATCCAGACGTACAAAGTTAAATAATAGCATAAGTAAATGAGCCAGCTAGACTAGCCGCGTAGTTCAAGTGTCCCTGGATTAAATGAATTCAAATAAAAAAATGTTTTTATTTTTATATGATTAGTTAAGGGTTTAAAATCAAAATGCATCTTTGCTACAATTCTGGCCCTCCTGGAAAATTTCTTAAGCTTTCTGGCCCTCCGTGAACAGTTTGCCCAACAGTGCTCTATCTGTACGTCTGTCTATCTGAATGTGATGTCTGATGAAATTTGGCATGGAGATAGTTTAAGATCCTGGACATTAGATAGTTTTCATCCCGAAATATTGCATAGTTCCCACGGGATAGCGATAAACAAATTTTTCAGATCACTAAGTATGCCTAAATTGTTATGCCCCTAAATTCAAGTCTAGGGTGAATGAGTATTTACTAGGCAAGCGTGCTCCATCGTAGGCCTCATCTTCGCTTTCCATCAGGCGTGATTGTGGTCAAACGCAAGCCTATATTGTATAAAAAATATATAACCGCGTTCGATTTCCGGACTGAGTATATTTTTTTTAATCTATTAATAAAGTTTTTCTTATCACTAAAATCTACCACATGATTTCTTAGAACAGATATATCTATGTCTTATAGTTTCAGACTTATCGATATATAAATGTGCCATCTTGTACAAACCTACTCGTACACTTGCATTGAACTATGAATATTCAATTTGATAATCCCTTGCAGTGGAACAAAGGCCTGTCGGCGGACGGTGGCGCTCCAAATCAGCATTCAATGGATCTCATTATACGAACACGTTATTGATAGAACCATGTGTCGGGAACCGTAAGGGATAAATAGGGGTGTAACGGAGACTTTCTTAACGGAGGTGGAGGCGGAGGTGGAAATAGGAAAAGTATTAAAGTTCCATGAAATCAATAAATCTAAATCAAAACATTTATTCTTTGGTTTCTTTTGGTAATACACCAAATTGGTTGTCTGCAAGAGATCGCTTTTTAGTGATAAGAATAATAAGAATAAGAAATCTTTATTTCGCATTAAGTAACATGTACATGCGAAAAAAAAAATAAAAACAATAATTGAAAATAGAAATAACATACATATGCGAAAAAGGTGTCCACTGAGCACTCGTCGGCTCACTAAATGTGGCTCGACACTGATATTATACGTGTGGATCCTGTACGCTTAGTGTAAGTTTTACTTCACTTCAATACTTCTCGATAGCGTTTACGTAAAAATTTCAATTCTATGGAAACATGGAAGCGCGCGCGCGGAGACGCTGTCCATGTTTCCCTAGTAATTGATTTTTTTACGTAAACGCGATCGAGAAGTATTTTGGTGAAGTAAAACTTTACTAAGCGTACTGGTTAGCATCCGCTACAGAACCGCGCGACACGCAGGCTCACCGGCTCCCGCAAACTCTCCCAATTTATCTATATACCTACCTATATCTGATATTTTAATGTTGTGCCTTAAATTAATAAAGATTTTTGATCTTTTGCGGAAGTATTTTGATTTTTTTTGTAGTGGTAGAGCCATGTTGTAGCTAGCCGCTGCATCACGAATGGGCCGGCTCGTCCGGGGCAGTACCACCCTCTCACAGAAAAGCAGCAGTACTCCTGCTGCGTTTCGTACGGTCAGTGAGAGCGCCGGGGGCCCAATACCTCTCCCCCTCCTCTATTCCCTTTCCTTTTTCCTCTACCTTTTAGGGCCGACAACGCACTGGCATCACGTAAAGCGCTGCGGGTGTCTATGGACAGTGGTGATCATTTAACATCAAGTGACCCACTAGTTAGTTTGTCTGGCCTCTCTAACATAAAAAAATATAAAATATTGTTGCGCTGTCGCAGAGGCGGAGGCGAAGTACCTTTACAACCCTAAAACTATCGAATGAGTGCCGGCAAAATCCTATTCATGGTTTTGATTGTGCTCATTGAATCGTATGTTCTTTACCAAAGCGTTTCAGTGGCTTTGATTCTAGGTTTAAGAAAGAATAAGATTATTGCAGAGTAAAAGTTTTCTTTTTGCGGGTCTCGAACTGCGTGCGTCAAACGCCACGATCGGTTGATGAATTATCATCACAAAATATAATTTCTTTAGATAAAACTAACCCGTGATTGACCTTTATCTCACCTGATGAAAAGTGCAGATGATGAAGTGTCTCACTGGTTCAGTAACAGCCTATTCACTCTACCTTCGAAGAGCCCTAGGTTGTATCTATCTGGAAATACAGACGACGGGAGCGAATTCCATTCCTTAGCAGTTTGTACAGTCAAGGGCAAAAATATGTATACACTTTAGTACCTTGTCACTTTAACCACTGTGACAGTTCATATATGGCAGTTCAAATATGACGAAAATAGACAAGGTACTAAAGTGTATACATATTTTTGCCCTTGACTGTATTACGGAAGATGAAGCGAACCATTTCATGCTGGTCAATGGAATACTAACCACATAAAGGTGGAGACACTCCCACCGCCTGGATGTTCGTTGATGTATGAGGTCAACGAAAAATCTTTATAAGAATGTTCAGTAAAACCCCAATCTTCTGTTGTAATATTTCGGACTCATTTTGATACGCAGTGTGCAAGTGGACGTCTGTCGGCTGATATGATGATTATACGTCCGAATTTCACGATAATTTTATATCGAAGTATCTAAAAGCAGTTGCATAATCTATCACCCCTCCGAGGAAAGGCCTGCGAGCCGAAGCTCAAGCAAAGCCAGCGAAGGCCCCGTATTTAATATCGCGGAAACGGCGTTCGCGGGCCATTTGTCATCCGACATTAGGGGTGGCGCTTAGGGCCAGTTCGACACTTTTCCGAGGGACAGAAACTTGATGCGGCGATTTCTTTTCCAGTTGAGGTTGAGTTCAAAAAATGTTCAGACCTTAGTCAAATGATTTTGGCGTCCCCTGAAAATGCGGCCCGAGCATAGGTACTCGTACCTACATCTAGCTAGGGCAAAACACTGCCAAATAAAACGTGATTGTATAAATACTAGGGGCGTTCAATAAAAAGTGAGAATGAGTATGTTATAAACAACTTTTACTAAATGTCATTTTATTTTTCGACAAAGTCACCTTTTAGCATAATACACTTAGGGGCTGTTTCACCACCCATTGATTAATTTTAACTGACGGATGAATGTGATGCCGTCTCCGTCTATTCGAACAAAACAAACAGAGACGGCATCACATTTATCCGTCAAATAAATTTGATCAATGGATGGTGAAACAGGGGGTAAGTATATCTTTTTTCTAAACTTAAAATTCCATTTTTAAAAAAGGTCTCATCTTGAGTACTTAAAAAATCTTGTACTGCAGCGACTACCGCGTCGTCGTCTTCAAATTTCTGGCCTCTCAGGTATTGTTTCAATCTCGGAAATAGGTAGAAATCACTGGGAGCGAGATCAGGTGAATACGGAGGATGCTTAAGGATATCGAACCCAGCATCACGAATTGCAGCCATTGCAACGGCGGACTTGTGTGCCGGGGCATTGTCCAGGTGGAACAGCACAACTTTCGAGAGTTTACCTCGCCGTTTTTCGCGGATCTCATTGCGCAATGTTGCTATTTGTTTGGCGTATAAAGTGCCCGTAATAGTGGCTCCATGCTCGAGATACTCAATCATTAATACCCCTTTACCATCCCAAAAAACAGAGCCCATGACCTTACCGGCAGATGGGCTCACCTTGAATTTCTTCGGAGTTGGAGATGATGGCCTTTTCTATGTCATAGACTGCAGTTTCGTTTCAGGGTCGTAATGATGGAGCCATGTTTCGTCCATTGTTATAAATCGCGCCAAAAAAAGTTCCCGGTCTTGCTGCATCAGGTTCAAAACTTCTTGACAAATCTCTAGTCTAGTTTGTTTTTGCGTGTCAGTAAGCATTCTTGGTACCCAACGCGCAGATACCTTTTACATACCCAAGCGTTCATGTAAAATATTATGCACGCTCCCCGTTGAAATCTTTACATTTTCAGCAATAAAACGAACTGTGACACGACGATCCGCCAAAACTGAGTTTTCGACTTTTTTCACAATTTCTTCAGTTACTGCTGTAGTAGGGCGTCCGGAGCGGGGGTCGTCCATTGTCGATGTTCTTCCACGTCTCAATTCGGCGCACCAACGTGCGACTGTCGAATACGGAGGAGCATTAGACCCTAAAGTGTCCCGCAAATCCAAATTGACTTGGTCCGTAGAAAAATTTTTCAAATACAAGTATTTGATAACGGCGCGCCGTTCAATTTTCTCCATTTTCGCTAACGTACTCAATAGCATTGCAAAGAAATTACCGTATATTTTTTTAAACAAAAGACAGTTAGTTTTTTTTTTCATAGCAATCAGCTAGATAGATTAGCTTTACCGGCCAGTATTTAATTTCGTAATATTAAAAGAGTTTGCATCTCATTCTCACTTTATATTGAACGCCCCTCGTATTTTCGAAACTAAAATAATATGGATTACAACACCATAAAAGTGCTCATCACGTATTCAGACAACGCATTTTTCCTTATAAAAGACCGGCCAAGTATCCATAACACCCCCCCCCCCCCCTATTTGTTTCATTTTTTAAAGTGAATATATAACTACATATTTTGAAAATATCTTGATATGGATATGACTTGGCCAGTTTTTTATAATCGATCTTAATAGGAATGATGTGGTAGTACGAAACCCTTCATGTGTCTATCCGACAAACAGTACCTCTACCATGAGTTACACTAGTTTACAGTGACCGTACTCGCTAGCGACGGCGTAAATGATTTGTATGGAGAATTGTCTGCGCCTCTAGCGGTCACTTACGGAAGTAGAATTCTCCATACAAATCATTTACGCCGTCGCTAGCGAGTACGGTCACTGTAAACTAGTGTAACTCATGATAGAGGTACAGTCCAGTTTTAAAAAAAAATATTTTCGATCCGTGTTCAACCCTAGTTTACGTCCGGTCCATTAACGGTGCCCCGCGCGGGTCGACCCGCCGTAATGCCTCGTTTAGACCCTGCCTTGAATACAGACGGTTATACAAT
The DNA here is from genome assembly GCA_947859365.1 of Archips crataeganus. Taxonomy (NCBI): domain Eukaryota; kingdom Metazoa; phylum Arthropoda; class Insecta; order Lepidoptera; family Tortricidae; genus Archips; species Archips crataeganus. The sequence continues at coordinate 1,300,189 of OX402053.1, read as the reverse complement.
AATACGTCGCTTTAGCCACGAAAACAAGTGGCTGAGCGGGTCATATATATTGTGGTTCGAATAACGTGATCGTTTTTTTTCTATATATATAAATCTCGTGACACGGTGTTTGTTATCGAACTCCTCCGAAACGGCTCGACCGATTTTTATGAAACTTTTTCATCTGTATTCGGTAGGCCTGAGAATAGGTCGTAGGCTTTATTTCTTCGCAGACGGAGTCGCGGACAACAGCTAGTCTAATATATAAAAAACTCGTGTCACGGTGTTTGTTATCGAACTCCTCCGAGACGGCTTGACCGATTTTTATGAAACTTTTTTCTCCATATTCGGTAGGTCTGAGAATAGGTCGTAGGCTATTTTTTATACCTACCTACCCCTATTCTTCGCGGACGGAGTCGCGGGCAACAGCTATATTTTAAAGAAAGAAAGAACGAAAGAGAATACATTTATTCATAACAACACAAGACACAACAATATTATTATAGGTAACGCCACCAGAGTTGAGGCCACGCACACAACCACATCTCATGTAATGACAGCGGGATTTTGACGTTGTGTTGATGTTAAACGTTAACACAACGTCAAAATCCCGCTGTCATTACATGAGATGTGGTTGTGTGTGTGGCCTCAACTCTGGTGGCGTTACCTATACAAATAAATAACGCGTACTGTCAACGTCATAAATAAATAAGTGATCACTTTTGTACCTTGTCGCTTTCAGTCGTTTCATAATTTCGTGTGACTTTTCAAACATATGACGTTAAAGTGACAAGGTACAAAAGTGATCACTTATTTTATGACGTTGACCCTACTCGTAGAATAAAGCGTATATCATTGCGGTTGTGAATCTGACGCATTTTAATGCATTCGACATACCTACTAACTTTTGATATTCAGATAAGTCGGATCCTTTGGTTTCCCATAATTTAATTTGCTATAGTTTCACTTGCCATATTAACGTTTGCCATAAAATACAGGGTTATTTGTAATTCACTGACATCCTCTTAACCCTGAATTCCTATCACTCAAACAAATGTTTTTTGTATTACGACTTTTTAAAATGAAGCACTTTTTTTCCCATACAAATACACAGAGTATCGTAAAAATAAGAGGTAATCTTAAATTTTCAAAACGTTATTACACCAAAAATATTATGTTATGACAAAGGCCGTAAAACAAGAAACATTTGTTTAAGTGGTAGGAGTTTAGGGTTAAAAGGATGCTAGTGGATTACAAATAACCACAGAAATAATAATAAAGAGGATAGAAATGCCTTAGTTCCTATTTTGTTCCGGGACCAGTGGCGCTAGTTTGTCCCCTCTACTTAATATTAATGCACACACGCAAAAGACCAGAACCGTACTAAGCAATCACGCACACAATTACTAATATTTTGCTTACAAACAATTATGAACCTAACCACTTAGAGACAGCGTTGAATAACACTCACCGTAAGTCATACCCACACTTACAACACGGCGTTCTTCATTGGCCTCGTCGGCAGTATGGTTGTAGTGTACAAAAGCAATTTATTTCACATTTACGCTAGGCCTCGATTCATCGACAATTTTATCGACTGTTACAATTTGCAGTAAACTTTACAGGAAATTATTGGTTAAATGATCAAATTTAAAATTAATTCGTGGGGATGGACATTAGTATAAATAATTTGTAGCTAATTACGTGAATTTGACCTACAAAAGCAATTTATTTCACATTTACGCTAGGCCTCGATTCATCGACAATTTTATCGACTGTTACAATTTGCAGTAAACTTTACAGGAAATTATTGGTTAAATGATCAAATTTAAAATTAATTCGTGGGGATGGACATTAGTATAAATAATTTGTAGCTAATTACGTGAATTTGACCTAGGTATGTGAATGTGAAATGTATAATGTTTGGCTGCATGTGTCTGTCATACCAACGTCATAAATAAGTCACCACATTTGTAGTACCTTGTCACTTTCAATCGTTACATAATTTCGTATGGCTTTTCAAACATGACGTTAAAGCGACAAGGTACAAAAGTGATCACTTATTTATGACGTTGGTTGACTCTACCACCGACTCTGTGTAAGTGAGAGATGTGAGTTTAAACATGAAACTATCGTGAGACTCACTCATAGTGAAAATAAACGGATCACTCACGTCTTAAAACGAGTTAAACTCGACATGTTTCGGGCTAATCCGAGCCCTTCTTCTCGGAGTCGCACGTCACGGCGGCTCCCAAACGCGCACTGCGCGCTACTGCCCTGGTCGTGCGGCTACTCGACGCAACTGACAGCGACACAAAACTACCCCCGTTTTCATCATCACTTTTATTGTCATTGTCAAATGTAGGATAGGGGGGTAAATGTAGGGTTGTCAAAGTGATGTTGTTAGTGTTGTGTGCTACCCTACATTTGACGATGACAATAAAAGTGATGATGAAAATGTATACTAAGTACCAATTAACTGTAGGGTGTATTCGTTTTGTCATACATATTTGAAATATGTTTTTAAATAATACGCTGTTTAATACTGAATTATCATTTTTAATATAAAGTCAAAGTCAAAATTCTTTATTCTTTATACAATTTAGGAATTTTGTAGTTTCGGTGAGAGTTCCGGGATTAAATAAACAAAAGAAACAATCAGTGTTTTTTTTTACAATGGAATTTTAACTTTATTATTTGTACACTATTATACTAATTACACCACCTTTATACCGTGTTTAGGATGATTGTAAACTAGGATATCGATAAAAAGTCTACGCAAGTCAACGGGCATCACTAGCTCGGGACTAGTCGTAACATGTCTTGTGTTCGTACCATGAACATTTGTGCGAGGCAGAAGGTTTATCAAAAATTATATTACATTGCTGCGTATACTTCAAAGCAATCTGCGTTTTTAAGGATATGAGCAGCAATGGTACCTGAAGTTTCGTGTTAATAACGTGTAAACCAATATTTCATAATGAAATATTTTCTCAAGTTGTATTTTGATATAAACCGCATTATTACATTAAATTAATACATACCAATGAAATGTAATCCCCTTATTAGTGTAATTACACAGTGTGGACGAGTTTCCGCAATTGCTAATGCTGCAAAACACCATTTTAAACCACTTGTTATCATACCCACGTTTCAAATAGCACTGAGCCACAAGTCGCGCGCTTGTGACCTTCGAGTCACAAGCGCGGCGCCAAGGTCACGCGTCTAAGACACTTCTATCCTCTTTATTATTATTTCTGTGCAAATAACCCTGTATATAGGCGTGCTCCTTTCAGGATTTTTTTAAATGTCATCATATAGAATACAGTAGGTTAGTTTAGGTTAGTTTAAGTTTATTCAGAAGGAAATGCCGTTTCAGGATTAAATTACTTTATCCTCTGAAGGTATTTAAACATAAACTCAAAGCATGGCTTGTGGGAAAAGCCTTGTACTCTGTGGCTGAATATTTTTCTTCTTTTGACCAATGACCATGTTATGTTATGTTTGAGCATTAAAATTAAAATTTATGCGATGCTCCTAGTTCCTCGTCATCATCATCATCATCAGCCTATGTTCGTCCACTGCTGGACATAGACCTCTCCCATGGCACGCCACTGAGCACGATCCTCGGCCACTCTCATCCAGCTCTTGCCAGCCGCCTTGCGAAGATCATCGCTCCACCGAGTCTGAGGACGTCCCACGCTACGTTTTCCGATCCGTGGTATCCACTCAAGAACTCGTCTACCCCAACGGTTATCGGTTCTTCGGGTTATATGGCCTGCCCATTGCCACTTCAGCGTGCTAATTCGGTGGGCTATGTCGATAACTGTCGGATCACTTCATTACGAATTCGATCTTTTAGAGAAACTCCGAGCATAGCCCTTTCCATAGCACGTTGAGCAACTTTAAATTTGTGGACCAGCCCTACAGTGAGTGTCCATAGTTCCTAGTATGGAGTACAAATTTTGTATGCCAGATGCTGGTAAAATATGTGATCTCTATACTGTGTTCCATCTTCTGTATCATACTTTAAGCGAAATAAATTATTCGTATTTGTATTCATATTCGTATTCGTATCCGTATTCGGATTCGAATTCGTATTCGGATTTGTATTTGTATGACCAATGAAAATTATGAAAAATGATAAATTATGGCATATGAAATTCGGACAAACGATAGAGTATGGCATATGAAATTCGGACAAACGATAGAGTAGAGCCCTTTATTAAAAGTCCTTTTAAACCTACAATAACTTTATCACAACTTTATGAAGGTGCGAATGTAACATTAATTTAAACGATTTAATGGGGCATCAACAGGGACAAGCCCTGAGGGCCCGTCCGCAATCGGAGATTGCTAAACTTGTCTGTAGTGGGAGTTGTTCAAACTTGTTCCGAATGTGCCATTGTCGGTGGATTACACGAGTTTTAGTTAAGTTTGTTACTGTGAGTGTTGGGGCAGGTTTGGGTTGTGGGACAAGGACACTAGTAAACACTAAATAGGCATCATTGGTGAAAAACTTGACAGGCCCTTTTCCCGCGGCTTTGTGCGCGTTAAGCACTGGGCCTGGCATTTGAAAAATCCCGTGGGAATTCACAAAACTTATATTGCGGTCTTCATTACAGTTGTAGTACAAAAACAACGCTCTTAGATCGTTTTTTAGACTGATACAGAAGGTTATGTTCCGCAGCACAAACAAATGGATTTGATGCCATTATACGTAAGAGAGTCGCTCCGCTAGTGCTTAGGATGCGGAACAGCTCCAATGGTATCTTGACTGTGTGTGTTTGCTTGCAAACCTGATTCCCCCATGTGTTCCCATGTCAATAATTTAATGGTAGTGAATCGGCAAACTTGTATTAAGTAAGTCAATTATAATAGGTAGTTATCTCATCTACGATTATTTTTGCCCCAACGTGGATGAAGACATGTACTCTATTTATTGGCAATAAAATATCTATAGAGTACTGCTTCTTATGAGCACTACTCCAAATTTTACCAAAATCGGTCCATTAGTTATCTATATAAGTATGTTTATCGTCGTCTAGTACCCATAGTACAAGCTTTGCTTAGTTTGGGACTAGGTCGATTTGTGTTTGATTGTCCCCTAATATTTATTTATTTATTTATTTTATTTATTTTTTCTTAATACAGCTGTACTGTAAAATTACAATTCCGTAGATAACCGTTTACTCTTTGCTGCCGTCGATTTGAACGCGCATGTGCGTTTGTGGCCCCTGATAAAATCTCAAGTCTGACACCCTGATACGTTGAACTTTTCAAGCTTCACAACAGTTTTTTAATGAACTAAAAGTCCTACTCGACATGTTCCACCTTTCGCAGACAGTTTAGCGTTTCAAAACTTGCTATCAGCAGGGTTAATAGCAGCACTTTGGTCAGAAGGTGCAAGTCTGGCGAGGCTCCAAGTCGCCGTTCATAATGCAACCATTTGCATTGGCAATCTGCCCCCTTTAAAAAAGACTCGAGGTAACTTTGCCAAGTTGGCAAACAATTTTTTCGCCCTAAACTTCACCTAGCTAAATCAGATTCGGACAAAAACTGGGCAAACTTTTCGTACGTAGCAATTAATATCAAACAAAGTCATTCTAAAAGCGTTTAATCGAAAAACCACGTATTCTCACTAGCATTGCTCGCGACTAGGTCCGCGCAAATTTTAAATTTTCGGTAAACATTCTTCATCACTTTCATTGAATAAAGCAAAAATTTGGCAATGCATGCAATCATAATCAACAAGATGCGTTTGATATCCACCAATCATATTAATATTAATATTTAATCTTTTGTTATATTAAGTAATTTCTACCTTGATTTTTGTTCTGTTCACAAGTTTATTTCTTATTTTTTTTAATGTAAAGTTTTTGTACCCCGAATCCTGGTTGCCACGTGACAGCCATTGCCCAGTGTGGGACCAACGGCAAACATTTTTGTAACCCCGGCGCCACACATATTACAAATGTTTCAACACATATTTGAACACATATTTGATCTATGGTTGATTGTATGGATGTTCTATTGAACAAATAAGCAAATACCGGTGCTACACATGTGATCAAATAACTGTGTTCAAACATTTGTAATATGTGTGGCGCCGGGGTAAAAGATACCTTCTTTTAATAAACAATACAATACAATACAATACAATGACTCTTTATTGTACACCAGAAATAGTAAGCAATACAGAAAACAGGTACACAGAGAGAAAGTTACAAGGTAAGCAATAGGCGGCCTTATCGCTTAAGAGCGATCTCTTCCAGGCAACCCTTTAACAGAAAGAAGGAAGGACTAGTTTACAGCAGGTGGTGCATCAACAGTGGATCAGAAAATTAAACAACAAAAAATGGTGCATCTACTCATACATATATCGTACATATAATAGACGTCAAAAATAAATATAGGCAGTGGGATAAACAGCCACATATAAATAAATAAATAAACTAGGTATAATAAAGTTAACTATTACAAGATGACAGATAGTGCTCCTTAAACATAGATTTAAAGATTGACAGAGATTTTGCCCGTCGTAAGTCAATCGGTAAGGAATTCCACAACCGAATAGCCTGGACAGTATAAGAATAGACATAGAATTTGGAAAAAACTACTTTTATTTTTATTTATTTATCTACAAAGCGAATTAACAGTTAAAACCAAAGCATTCACAATGTTAAAGATATTAAAAAATTAACTGTACCTACATATAAATATACAATTTGGTAGTTTCATAAAAATCGGTCAAGCCGTCTCGGAAGAGTTCGGTAACAAACACCGTGACACGAGATTTTTATATATTAGAAGAAAGATGTGCAATAAAAGTTAGTCTTTCAATACGTTGACGGCCAATATACTTAGCCAAGTTAGGCCGTGAAGAAGTGCCGCATTTTACAGACAAGTCCAGCAATTTGATCGCAAATGTACCGCAAATCTGCGCAGTAACGTTGGCAACCCTTGTGGAAACGTCATATAGTTTCGTAGCGTAGCTTTAACATCCTCTGGTGGAAAGGCATCCTTAATCTATGGGTTTAGCCTGTCAGCAATGATACACGGCCAATATCGTAGCGTTGCAGGTGGGGTCAGGTGTCCCAGGGGAGAGGGTGCAGTTTATGGAGCATTCGGGATACGTGGACAGACCACTTATTACAGGAGTTACCTATTTCAGCCGAAAGACCACTGCTGAACATAGGCCTCCCCCAGGGCTCGCCAAACAGAACGGCCCTGCACCATTCGCTTCAAACGCGTTCCGCAACCTTAACCAGGTCGTCGCCCAATCTTGTCGGAGGCTTACCTACACTGCGTCTTCCGGTCCGTGAACGCCACTCGAGAACCTTTTGGCTCCATCGGCCATCAGTTCTATGAGCTTAGTGCCCTGCCCAGTGCCCACTGCCACTTACCTATACTTACTCAACCTTTTTTTCATGGGCTACAGATGTTTTGAAGCAATGGTGCAGCAGAAGCATTGATATCAACAGCACTAAAAGTCAAAGTGCAATGCAATGTGGCCGAAACGTCATGGTAATTGTAGAAGGCTTTAAAGCTATAAATAATGCACACTTGTATCGGTATTGGAGGTCTAGTAGACTGACGCACGGCACCTCTGCACTCGACCGCAGCCCGGAGCAGAATGGCGGCAGCGCCTGAATACTACATCCCTATTTTATTAAATGATTTTTTAATTTACAAATGTAACAGTGATTAATTATAATAAGTGATTTTCAATCAACAAATGTTACAGTAACTAAACCAATTTTCTAATGAAACAATAATTATTATCGGGTTAATCATTGACGGGTTGATTTTCATTACTCGTTAAATCATCGCAATTTTCATTCACAACTGTCCACGAACCGTTTATCTTTTTTAAATGTACCATATTTCGTCTATATTCTTTACCAGTTTCATCATTCCTAACTTGGACATCACTTCCATTAATTCTAGTCACAGTATGTTCGGTGGGATTGAAATTGGATGTCAACTTATTATCTTTTATTAAATTTTTTACGAATACTTTTTCTCCAACTTCAATATCACTTTCAGTTGCTTTTCTTTTTCTGTCACCGTATTCCTTTCCTTTTTCCTTTTTCTCTTTATCTCTATCTCTTACTTCCTCATCGAATAAGCTATTTCTAGTTGTGGTAGAATTTGGTATTTTGTCTCTGAATTGTCTCTTGTAGAACAGCTCCGAGGGTGACCTGCCTGTGACAGAGTGTGGAGTACTATTGTACATGATAAGGTATTTTAATAAATCCTCTTTCCAATCGTTTTTTTCTAGTTGACTTATTTTAAGCCTTTTGAGTACGTCTCTATTTTGACGCTCAACCTCACCATTCATTTGTGGCCAATAGGGAATGGTATTTAAAATTGTAATCCCACATTCATGACAATAATTTTTGAACCGATCACTAGTAAACTGATTCCCATTGTCACAAGTTAATGATGAGGGATAGCCTAGTCGGGAGAATATCTCATTCAGTGCCTTTATGGTTTCAACAGATGTTATACTGCGCATTATTTTTATCTCCTTATACCTACTGTAGTAATCTACTATAATGAGCAAATAATCATTGCTTGGTAGAGGCCCTAAAAAATCGATTGCTACGTCTACCCAAGGTTCAGCGGGGAGTTCGCGACGTTTCATAGGTTGAGGGGGATTTGGGGCAGACACGAGAGTGCAACCGCGGCAAGATTTTACTCTGTTTTCTGCATCTTTATCTATTCGCGGCCACCAAACTTTTGTTCTAAGGCGTGCTTTCATCGCTGCTATACCTGGATGTCCCTCGTGGGCTGCCTCAAGGACCCTTTGACGCAATGCTCTTGGAATGATCAGTTTGCTCCCACGTAAAGCAATATCGTCATCAAAACATATTTCTTGCTGAAAAATTTTGTAATTTTGAACTGACTCGTCCCATTCGTTATTGCAAACTCCTCGCTTGACCTTGATTAATTCGTCGTCAACAGCGGATGCAGCTTCTATCTCACTTTTAGAGACCGCAACTGGTCTGCTGTGTTCTATAATTTGATTAATGTAGTTCTCGTTATCAAAAGGCTTTGGTGACTCAGAAGAACATAACCTCGAGAGTGAATCCGCTATATTTGACTTACCCGGACGATAAATTATCTTATATTTATACGCTTGTAATCTCAGGACCCACCTTTCAATCCTTGCACAAGGCTTAGATTTCGGTCCGAAAATAATCTCTAACGGTTTATGATCACTTATAAGGTCGAATTCCTTTCCGAAAAGATAAACCCGAAAATGCTCTACGGCCCACACTAACGCTAAAGCCTCCTTCTCCGTTTGACAATAACGTTTCTCGCAGTTAGTGAGACTTTTGTTACCGTAAGCTATCACCCTAGGACCATGTTGATCGATCTGTACCAGGCACGCACCGAGTCCCACTGGGGAAGCGTCCGCGATGACCTGCGTTTTATCAGCTGGGTTGTAATACCCCAAAGTCTGGATATTGGACAAAGATTCTTTTAACTTCTTAAACGCTTCATCTTGTTGAAGAGTCCAATATTCATTGACGTTTGAAGTCTTACTCAACCCTAACCGTAACAATTGCCTCAACGGATCGGTCAACGTGGCTAAATTGGGAATCCACTTGCCCACGAAATTCACTAAACCTAAAAAACTCTGAATTTCGTCAATCGAAGAAGGTTTTCGGCTAGACTGTATAGTTTTGACATATTTGTCTAGTGGCTTAACACCTTTTTCTGAAAGTTCATGACCCAAGAATTCAATTTGATTCGTTTTGTATATGCATTTTGATTCGTTTAGTAGGACATGATTTTCTTTTAATACTGAAAGAACTTTATTGAGTCTCTGGTCATGCTCTTGTTCAGTAAACCCGTAGACAATTATATCATCAATAAAGTTTGCTGTTCCTTCACAGCCAAGTAGCATTTTCTCTACTATTTTTTGGAACATTTCAGGTGCGCACGATACGCCAAATAATAACCTTTTATACCTAAAGAGCCCTTTACTTGTACTAAACGTAGTAATATATCTACAGTCAGCATCAATTTCGACCTGATGGAAAGCATTCTTTATGTCTAATTTAGAGAAAACCTTTGCATGTCTAAAATGTGGTAAAAGCTGGTCCATTGTTGGAAGAGGATGATTTTCCCTAACGATAGCTTGATTAGCCTGCCTCATATCCAAACAAATACGTACCTCGCCATTTTCTTTGAGTACAGGTACCATCGGTGAGACCCAGTGCGACGGTCCCTGCACTTCTTCAATAATGTCAGCTGCCTTTAATTCTTCCAATTTTGCATTTACCTTTTGTTCCAGTGGTATCGGGATGCGCCGATAAGGTTGAATTACGGACTTGACGCTTTTGTCAATGGGTATTTGTATCGTGACATCCTTAAATTTCGGAAAGGGCAGTTTGTTGTCAACGCTATTAACCTGCAGACCAATCTGAAGAACTCCCAATTCTATTGCAGTGCTTTTACCCAGTAAATTTCGAGTACCGTTATTAATCACGTAGAACGTAGCAATTTGCTCCTTTCCATTCACCTGTATGATGGCTTCAAATGAGCCTATTATGTGTAAGGGTTGTTTGCTTCCATAAGAGTAAAGCACTTTGTCTGGGTTTTTGGTTTGTCGAATAACCCGCACTTTTTTCTCTTTTAAATAACGCCATGTTTTGTCGTCAATAACATTGCACTTGCTTCCGGAATCGATCAACATCTTAATTTCTACGCCACCTACTTGACAGTCAACAGTGGAGTCGTCATCAATGTGAAAAATGTAATCCACTTCCTCTTTCTTCGACTGGTTATCTTCCCTTGGCTTCTTAGCTTTGATATTTGATTTTGTGCCCATAAGCTGTCTTTTCTGAGTCGTCCTACAAAAGTTTTGATAATGGCCAAAAAACCCGCATTTTAAACATTTTTTTGATGAAGCTGGGCATGATTTGTCATTTGAATAATGCGTGTTACTACCACACCTACAACACTTGGATTTTTGTGGAGCCCGTATTTGCGATTTTTTTGAAGTGAATATTTTGTTGACTTCTGTTTTATCTTTGTATTCATTTGACTTCCCTTCTAACACTTCTAACTGCCTACCCACGACTTCTAATGAATTTGCTAAAGTGACGATTCTGTCTAATGTGACATCATCACCAATCGCTAATATTTTCTTCTTGAGATCTGAAGAGCGACATTTTTCGGTGATTTGACCTACAAGGCTTTCCTCTTTATCAGCAAATTTACATTTCTCAGCCTGAGTGCGAAGCCGTAGTAGAAAGGCTTCGAAACGTTCATTTTCTTCTTGCTTTATAAGCCGGAAGACGTGACGCTCGTATATTTTGCTTTGTTTAGGGAGGAAAAAATCGTCTAACTTCGTTATGGCGGTTTCAAACACATCAACATTGTTGGTAGGTTCCACATTTGCGCCTGGGATATTATAATATACATCCTGCAGAGTTAATCCTCCAACATGTAATAATGTTGCTCTCTTTTTTATGGGGTCGGTGATATTAAGCGCTAAAAGATATATTTCTAAACCCCGTTTCCACCGTTCCCATCGTGTTCCAATGGAAGTTGGTTCACCTTCACAGTTGAAGCTTTCTAGGCTCGCCAGGCCTTGATTTTGAGCCATTAGGGCGACCTGTAAATACATTACCTATTATTATATTACCAGTGGCCTAGCTGTTCACTGTAAAGACAGTGGGTTATGCAGGGCCCTTTTTATTATTATTATTTTTTTTCCCGGTGGCCTAGCTATTCACTAAAAGACAGTGAGTTATGCATGGCCCTAGTTATCAATTATTTACATGTGGCCTAGCTATTCACAAAACGGCGTGTTGTGCATGGCCCTTGTGTTTTCCATGTAGTCAAGCTGTTTATTGTAAAACAGTGAGTTTTTGCCTGACTCTGAATAGTAGCAATCGTACTAAACATACATGCCTAGTATTAGTATTTTTTTTTTTTTTTTTTTTTTTTTTTTTTTTTTTTTTTTTTTTTTTTTTTTTTTTGCGTTTAATTATATCTCAGTTTGTGTTTCGGCCCTTCCTTATTGAACCGGCCTTATTATGGATGGACAGATGTTGGTAATACAATGTTCACAAACAAATGCACGTACATGTTTACTTCCGAACAAAATAAAAGTTAAATATAATAATAGTAATAGTTTTCAATACGTAAAAGGTCCTAGGCCCTCATGTGCTTTCAACTATGGCTGTCTTGTAAACATATTTTCGATCCAATTATTCTTTAAAACAATAACACTACCTACTGTTTAAAATCACTTGTCGATAATTGTCTATAAATTTGAAAAAGAATAGCTAAGTGGGTATTTACCCACTCGCACCAATAGGTTAGGTAGGTACCTGCGTGTATATACATTGATATAATTATTTAAATAAATTGGTGATTAAACACAATGTTAGAAACAATAATGTGACCATCAAATAATTGTAACGCAGGTAAGTCATTGCTTACTTTCGTAGATATTCATTTATTATGTACTTATTTGTTCGTAACACAACAAATTAACGGCACACTTAATTAGTTAATCGCCGTATTTCAATGACATATCATTAAGTTAGCACATCCAAAGTTACGTCCCGCCTAGATACGCAATGATTTAATATGATTTAATGGTAATATAGTGGTTTAATATAAAGTTTTAAATATTATAAACAAACTAGTTAATTACTATCAGATAACATAAAACAAACACCGTCTTGTATCATTGCTTAATAAGTTGCTAGGTAGGTGATTTTAATCGTACGTTTTACATGATTGTTTACATTGCACTTCTGCGAACATTGAATTCCACTGCATTGCATTTACTGTTCACCATACTTTAACAAAAACGATTTCTCGCTATTTGGCAAACGGATATTTTTGAAGTTTTTATTATCTACCCTTGCCTTCCTTTCCAACAAAAATTAGTGGATAGTGATTTTCTACTTACGTTTTCCTCTGTCGCCACTTGTAGAAGGCTTTAAAGCTATAAATAATGCACACTTGTATCGGTATTGGAGGTCTAGTAGACTGACGCACGGCACCTCTGCACTCGACCGCAGCCCGGAGCAGAATGGCGGCAGCGCCTGAATACTACAGTAATTATTACTCGTTTCGTTCAGCGTGATACGTTCCGTGTGTGGTAATAGTTAAAAGTCAAAATGGTACCGAAGCAACCCTAAACACGCTTACCTGTCCAAACATTTGAACGGGGACACAATATTTTGATGCGTCTTGATTTCCCACCAGCCACATCGTTCAAAAATATAACCCTGTCCTTGCAGTCAGGTAAAAAGTCGTACTAGCCTTGTGGTTTGACCCATGGCCTCTCCAGCGAGAGGACACCTGGTCCCTGCAGCGGGACATAAATAGGCCTCGATGATGATGATGATTTTTTTTTAAATGAAGCTACGTTTTGCACTCAACAAAACTGAGGCCTGCCCAGTCTCAAAACAAATTTGCTTGCAGCCGTTGAAGTTCATTGGTATGGATTGGTATGGACAGATGTCTAGCCACTGCAAGCAAAATGGACATTTAAGGTGTCAAGGCGACCTTTTTGTCGAGGGTACATGTATAGACATTGACACAGTCATCTTGACTTACAATTGGGGTTTTTTTTGTATTGTAGGTGTAGTATAATAAATCGAAAACCAATTCGAAACAAATGTTTTTTAAATCGTTTTGTGTAGTTATTTAATTTTAATAATAATGTAATGCATTTATTACAGCAAATAAGCAATGACCTTTATTTGACATTGAAGTAGATGTCGTAGACGGTCCAAGTTGTAGGTCCCATTTGTATTGTTTAGAATTCTTTACAATTTACGCGTGGATTAAACTGCGTAGTTTGATTTGGACCCGCTGTCTGACATCTAGCTAGCACTTTGCCAGCGCCAGTAAAGTGACACTAGTTACAGTATACCACTAGATACACAAAAAATAATTAAAGGGGTTGCCTTATCGTACGCATTTAGATAGATTTAGAAAGGCTGTGTCAACCAAAATAGATTCAATGATTAATTTAAAAAAAAGTAGTGAACTAAATGAAAAAATATTGAAATTAGTTTTTTATAACAAACTTTTCGTCACAAAAATAAATAAAAACCATTGGATTTTTTTTTGACATTCCCATTGTTCCCAATCTATCGTTCTCGGTGTCAGCGAGTTACGTGTGATGGAGTCCTGTCGGGTGTGCAAATTCAATTGAACCACATGTAGTTGTGGTATTGTAACGGCGGAGGTCTGTGACCGAGTGCCCCCTGACCCAGTTCCCGGGCAGGTATTGACGGATGGATCCGCAAACCGGGATTTTCATTAGCGCCGCCCGTTGTTTCAGGTGGCGAATGTTGCCAATTCAAAAGTACAGTCAGGGTACGAAAACTTTCAAAGTCAAAGTCAACGTCAAAAGTGTTTTATTTGTGAAACATAGGTGATGGCTGCATAAATAAATAGTGTTGCACTATGCTTTGCCAATCGGCGACGGCGTACAAAAACTTGGCTTAATATCTATTATGCTTATCTGAACATTACTTACATAGGTATATGATTAGTAAGAGTAAGCAAGCAGTGTCTAATTATTAATTAAAAAGTCGGTTTACGGACGATAGTTTAACGTGACAACGTCATAACAAAACATTCAAAAAACAAAAGGGAAACCAGGCGGTCACCCATCCAAGTACTGACCGCGCCCGACGTTGCTTAACCTCGGTGGTCGGACGATAACCAGTGTTTTGTCAAATGAGCTACAGTGGCTAGGGTACTAATAACCCGATTGCCCCCGGGTTGACTAAACTTTCGAAGATACCAAACGCTTCTCTTCCATTACTGCACTTTCAAGAAGAGGATAAATGGGGTACTTATATTTTTTTTTGTCCGGCTTTACTTACAAAAATGTTCACGCCCCGCCACTGGTAGCTAGTCCCGGAGGCCCGATGTACCAACATAATAAAAACGTAATGAGGCTATAAATCCGGCCGATTCCAGTCCCGCATCCATTGTCCTTCGCCACAACTTCATGAAGTAATAACGGCGCGACACATTTATTATCGCGCCAAAATGGACGCCATTATGTATCGTTATCATTTATGTGTGACTAGCGTAACCCGCGGCCTTGCCCAGTTGCCCACATTAAAAATAGCTTCCCGAGAAACTTTTTAGATCTTGAGACCACCACAAACCGGAAGCGCGGTCAATAACACTGATTCATATACGCTGTGCCGCGCTGCTGGTGTGTTACCGTCTATATGATTCAGTGTTTTTGACCGCGCTGGGCACGCTCCGTCGGTCCGGCCCCGGAGCTTAAGGCAGTTCGCACATGGAGCTACTCAAAGAGAACTAGTTAGGTACTTGAGCTGAGCGTCACCGCCCATACATTCGCATTGAAGTTCGCACAAGACTCAACTAGCTACTGATATCAGTAGCGGTTTCGGCACAGGCCTTAGGCCGTTCACACATGGAGCTACTCAAAGAGAACTAGTTACGAACTTAAATTACTAACGAGTTGCTTGAGCATCACCGCCCATACATTCGCATTGAAGTTCGCATACGATGCGACTAGTAACTGTATCAGTACTGGTAACTCTGAAACCGCTTGCGTTTAATCGCAGTGCGTGGTAAGCGTTAACGTCCGGCGGATGCTGCATGAGCATCCCTGAATAATATACTGCAGTTGGGAGTTTTGAGGACCCGTAAAATAATAAAATGGAACATTGCAGCTGGGCCGTTGCGGCTTTAAGTTAGAAAACCGATAAGTGTTTATGGTCTGAGGAAGTTTGCTACTTTAAGCCGCATACATACTTTAAACCATCAGTTTTAACTGCACAGTTTTAACTGTAAAGTCGAACTGAATGAGTCGAAATGAATCGAACTGAACTACGTAATGAATACTAAACTAAACGGGACTTATCACGCAATAAATATTTATTTAAATACCTCAACGTTTCGGCCACATTGCAGCAACCGTGGTCACGAGTTAACTCGTGCGTGATAAGTCCCGTTTAGTTTAGTAATTATGAGTGAAAATCACGAAAGTTTAAAACAGTATAAGCCATAATGAAATTTCGATTAGATCGTCAGTTCAACTGCAGTTCCCAGTTTTGCCTACACACGTACGTTTTAACTGCACAGTTCGACTGTACAGTTAAAACTGTGCAGTTAAAACTGATGGTTTGTAACCCGCTTTAGTTTGCTTATAAGGTCTGAGCTTTGGTAGACTTTTTGTACAATGTAATGTAAGGAGTCTCCTATCTATTAGCGTTCTATTAGCGTCTATTAGCGCCTTGGATGTTTAACACGTACGTACGTGTGGTACGTATTTAATGTATGTTTAAGTATGTTTAAGTATTCATTAATTATCTAGTTCTCATCAATCAAATCGGTAAAAGAGCTCTCTATTGTACATGCGCTCGTACGCTGACGACGTCTGTCTAATGGTAATGGCCGATAATGTCACCCGCTTGCAAAATCTCCGGGAGTCGTGTCAGAGGTTTGGTCTAACCATAAGTACCTCAAAGAGGAAGAAGGTACATTAGCCTTGATATACCCTCATTATAATGGCGTAGTCTGATCAAATGGCCCTCCCGCCAGCGCGTCGTTAGTTATGGCAGGCACTTAGCAGGCGAGGGAGCGGAAGAGATAGATAAGTTATTACCTTAGGTAAATTATACTTATACGTCAATATTACTAGGAGAACTTTACTTAATACACTTAGAAAAATTTTACTTAATACTTCGTCCGTGCAGAATTCAAGTTTGTGGTAAAGCTTCTTCATCTCTCTTATTGAATAAAGCAAAAATCCTAAAATCCGTCGTTATCATCGCCGTTATCAGTAAGTGAATATTATACATCCCGATTTCTCCTTATCTCGTGGAAATTCCCAATATTATTATAATTAGTTTTTTACTGTTATAATTACCTAACAAAACCTAGGTAGAGATTACATAATATAACCAAAGCATTTAAATTAACTACAATAATAAGAAAGGGGTGTTGGTTAACCGAAACAGTGTGAGTGTGTGACTGTGTGTGTTTAAGTTTCGTGTGAGTGCGTGAGTGCACGTGAGGGTGTGGGAGTATGTAGGTGTATGTGCAGCCACCTAGGCACGACCCTGAGTAGACTATAGTGGGGCGTATATAGGCTAAGATGATGATGATGATGATGATGATGATTACTAAATACTAGTGGTTTGACCTATGACCCCTCAAGCAGATGGCCCGGGCTCTCACCTCTAAGTTTAAGGAAATTTACGTGCGAAATTACATTTGATATCATGAGGTTTAAGGTAAACATAGTGAGGAAACCTGCACAGGCCTGCGAAGAAATTCAATGGTGTGTGAAGTTCCTAAGCCCTCTTATTTGAGAGGAGGCCTGTGCCCTGCAGTGGGGCGTATATAGGCTGGGATGGCAATGATGAGTTTTATAGGATGGTTAGGTAAAGTTAGTTTAGTAGGTAATTTTACTGAAGAAATACTGTTTCTAAATCTATACATATAAAATCCTTTGTCCTGACTGACGGATCAACGCACAGCCTAAACCGCTGATCGTAGAGACCTGAAACTTGGAGGGTGTGTTCTTTGTATGACGTAGGCATCCGATAAGAAAGGATTTTTCGTATTTCTACTCCTAAGGGGGTAAAAAAGGGGGGCAAAGTTTGTATGGGACAACGTGATTCCTTGGTCCAATCTACTTCAAATTTTGCATAAACATTCTATAATAGAATTGATGGAAGACGTGTTTCGTATTTTATTGAAATTCATCCCTTGACGGGGTTAACAAGGAGTAGAAAGTTATTTTGGGGGTGATTTGCTTCGAAGTTGATATCAATACTCCTTAGTGCTTTTGATTTAAAGTACTTTTTATTTTGACACAATGTAAACGAAACGAAACTTCAAATTTTGCAAACCATTTGTCTGCGTTTGTCAACCACTTCCTGATCTGATCTGTGATAATAACTAATTATAATAAGTATTTGCATTTCGTCAAGCTTTTGCTTTTACAAGCGCAGCGTGGGACGTCCACCAACGAGATGGAGGGACGTTTTGGTGAAGGCCGCAGGTTCAGGGTGGATGCAAGTCGCTTCCAACCGTAATGATTGGGCGTCAATGAGGGAGGCCTATGTCCAGCAGTGGACGTCCTACGGCTGAAATGATGATGATGATGATGAAGCTTTTATGTGAGTTCAACCTTTTTCGAATAAAATCGAATTGAGTATTCAAACATCATTGTTGAACTCGCATAAAAGCTTGGTGCAATGCAAATACATATAAAATGCTTTGTCCTGGAAGTCCTAAATGACTGACTGGCGGATTAATACACAGCCTAAACCGCTGTATGTAGAGACCTGAAACTTGGAGGATGTGTTCTTTGTATGACGTAGGCATCCGATAAGAAAGAATTTTCCGGAATTCCCACGGGATAAGGAATATACAGGAGTGACCCTATCCCCATAACGAAGATTACTAAACTGTTCAAATTGGGCATGCAAGTAGGCTATTAGAATAGGTATAAAGCTAAATATACTCAAATCAAATGGATCCTATCTCCGTAACTACAATTACTAAACTTTTCAAATTCAGTATAAACGTAAATGGTCATACATAACAGCAAAAAAACTTATTGCAGGATTTTTTAAATTCCTGTGGAATAGATAATCTCTGAAACTTCCGAGGTGATTAAAAAAAAACTTTTACCAGTAAAAAATTACACTATCCTTTATTGACATAAGGTACTTTTTCCGGGAAAATGCAAAATTCCAAAGGGATAGAAGAAAAAATTCAACTTCGGAGCTCATTTTAAAATGTCTTTCACCAATAGAAAAGATACACTGTCCTTGATTAACATAGGATGCTATTTTCCGGATAAATGCAAAATTCTCGCGGTATAGAAAATAGTAAATTTTACTTCGGGGTTGAGTTTAAAAAAAAATACCTGTAGACAGCTACACTATCCTTTATTGGTATAGGCTAGGCTACCTACTATTTATTCGGTAAAATGCAAAATTCCCGTGGGATAGAAAGATGTGAATATCACTTGAGGGCTGATTTGGAAGTTTCTTTCACCAATAGGAAGCTACACCAACCATTATTTACATAGACTACTTTTTTCCGTGAAAAAGCAAAATTCCCATGGGAAAAAATAAGTGAATTTAACTACGGGGCTAATTTTAAAACTTCTTTTACCGGTAGAAAGCTACACCTTTAAGGATATAGCCTACTTTTTCTCGGGGAAAACGCAAAATTCCCGCGGGATAAAAATAAGCGAAAATTTGCATAGAATAAGGACAAATTTGTTGAAATTCCCACGGGATAGAGAATAAACGGGGTTTATAATATTCACTAACTGATACTGATGAAGATGAAATGATGAAATGGTAATAATGATGGACGTTGCCGTTGCCGGATTTTTGTTTTAAATACAATGAAAGAGATGAAGAAGCTTTACCACAAATTGGAATTCTACGCGGACGAAGTCGCGGGCAAAAGCTAGTCTATATATATAAAAATGAATCCCTATTTCCCTTGGTCACGGCATCACGCATGAACGGCTGGACCGATTTCACTAATTCTTATTTTGTTTTGTTCGTCATTGTCAGGAGAAGGTTCTTATGAAAGAAAAAATTAAGAAAAAACCGGCCAAGAGCGTGTCGGACACGCCCAAGGTAGGGTTCCGTAGCCATTACGAAATAATCAAGTAATATTTTTCTAAGGATTTCGTATGTGTACGGATTCATCCAAGTTTAGGTATGTTTTATACCTTAGGCTACTATTTACTCTTAAACTACAAATAATTTCCAAGCAATCGTAGCCGCTATAATTTTCCTAGTAAATTTGATATATTTACTACAATTCTGATTTTTTTTAAATTTTTCCACCCAACAGGACAGACAGACAGACAGACAGACGGACAGACATGGCGAAACTATAAGGGTTCCTAGTTGACTACGGAACCCTAAAAATGAATCCCTATTTCCCTTGGTCACGGCATCACGCATGAACGGCTGGACCGATTTCACTAATTCTTATTTTGTTTTGTTCGTCATTGTCAGGAGAAGGTTCTTATGAAAGAAAAAATTAAGAAAAACTACAACGGGGCGAAGCCGCGGGCAACAGCTAGTTAAATTATAAGTATAACAAATGAAAATTATGAGAAACGATATACATACATATATTACGGCATATGAAATTGGGACTTACGATAGAGAACCAATAAAATTATTAGTAAACTAGCGACCCGCCCCGGCTTCGCACGGGTGCAATTATGCATGTGGTATACATATAAACCTTCCTTTTGAATCACTCTATCTATTAAAAAAACCGCATCAAAATCCGTTGCGTAGTTTTAAAGATCTAAGCATACATAGGGACAGACAGGCAGCGGGAAGCGACTTTGTTTTATACTATGTAGTGATCAATCAGCGAAATCAACAATTAACTCCTGAAATTTGAAAAAGCTGGAGCATTCCAACAAGAATAATAAAAGACGGAGGAAACCAATGAATACGAGACGAGAACGGGCACAGTCGTAAAAGCAACGTGTTGCAGATTGTTTTTTTTTAGGGTTCCCTAGCGAAGCTACGATGTGAAAAACATTTAAATAAAGGCCCATGTAAACTGTCAGTCAATTTAAATTGCAAACAATGTAAACAAACCTTGTATTTAAAACGTCTTTAATTTCCATTTTCCCTCATCAAATACTGCTAAATCCGTGTGTTATTTAATCAATACTTGCCACAACACTATCCTAAACCATTAAAACATTAAACAAGTGCTATAATATGGATATTTCATTAAATGGTTTATTTACATTGTACGCAATTTAAATTGACAGCGATTTTAGGTAGATTATACAACTTTCTTGCACATTCCATACAGTAAAATTGAGGAAATAATATATACAGCCCATTACTGTTATTAGGCCATTTGGTCGTAATTTGTTCATGGTGACTAACTTTCAAACCGCTATTTTAACTCAAAACACACAACTTGGTTGCATACAGCAAAACTGTTGTTTTATTTATATTTTTATTCTGCTTGTGTTTCTTTTGTTCGTGTTGATTATGTTTCTAACGCTTTGATCTTTTTATTACTAAGCATTGTTTCACTTGATTGCATTATTTTGAATAAAGATTTATTATTATTATAATTTATTATTATTTTTTTGTGTGTGCATTGTGTTGTGAAAAATAAAGTTTATCTTATCTTATCTTATCTTAAAAAGTTGCTTAGTTGACTAGACATATTCCGTTCCGTGGACCCTTCGGTTGTTGTGCCAGCTCGCCCTTGGCCAGTTATCCTCCTATTTACATTTAACGGCCTCGCCGGGCCAGGGCGGTTCAATTTTTAAGCGCGGCCCGGATTTGGCCCCAGACCCCCGACCTATGGGAATCCACGTGCACAGATATTTTGCGTAATAATGATATTTAAGGGGATTTTTTTAAAGCTCGACGGGAAAAGGGTTTTAAGTTTAACGCTATGCTGTAATATGTATAGCATCTTTAAGGTTGAATCAAGAGGGCTGATTACGGTAGATTTTATTAAGAACGAAAAGTTTGCGGATGCGCGTGATGGGCATCGAGCCCGTATCTTTTGATTATACGTAAACTTTCAACTGCACCCCGTCGTCGTTAAGTAATCCATCAGAGAACACCAATCCAATAGTGGCGTGTGGTGTCATCTAAGTATAGCAACTATAGTAAGTCACGCATGACTTCAACGTTTTAAATTTGCCAATTTAGTTGGCTAATTTCGGTGTTTTTAGGGTTGCATATTCTAAGGGTTGGACAACAGGATCCATTTATAAGCTTCCGCTGTTTATCTATCTATTTATATTCTAAGGATTTTGTATTTTGTTCGGAACTTCCCAAGTAGGTATATTTTATAGGACAGGCTGCATTTACTCTTAAACTGTTAATAATTCGAAAGCCAATTTGGCCGCTATAGTTTTCCTTGTTAATTTGTTATATTTACTCCCATCATGATTTTTTTTAATTGTTTAGGTTTTAAAAGGGGGGGCGCTCGATTATAACAATTTGCGCTTTAAAGTTGAATATCTCACAAACAAATCACTGTATTGACAACCCCGGATTTTAAAAGACCTATCCAGCTATATAATCCCTAAAAATTCAAACTGTCCTCGTAACAAGAAATCTGCACTTTTTTCAATGAGGAACCCATTGTGTGCGATTGGACAGTTTTGTTATTCTGCCATTTCTAGATTGGTTTTTAGCCATGTCGGCTGGACCGCGGCCATCAAAATGCAATCAATCAAGCTGATACCGGTGGGTGACAGAACTAGCCTTATCCGCTAGCGATTCTGTAGATAATATAGTACTAAGTGTACAAAGTGTATCCATTGGGAAGGGCACCTTTTGAGACAGTGCACCTTCCGAAAACGTGATACTTTTAAACAAGTGTATATACATTTAGAAAAAGCGCATATAATTCTAGCTCCGTAGCAGCGATAAACAGGCCAAACTTCAAAGTCACACAGACGTTCCCGCCTGTTCAAAACGTAACTAAACGGGGAGTTATTTCCGCAGCTTCCTCGTGCGGATTGAATTATCTGTCGAACGTTCGAGAACGAATGCTCCGGGCAAGTTACTGCGGGATTAAACCTCTGTGCCAGCGTCGCTCAAACTTTCAAAACACGTTTTAATCTACTTCAGCGGGGGCGAACCCGCGGGCATCAGCTAGTAATTATATAATAATTATTAAATTTAATTAATTATGCGCGGTACATTATGTATAGTCGACCAAATAAGTGCTTCGCCACTTTTTGTGACAGTTTCTGGATGATTGTCACATTGATTTGCAAGTAAAAATAGTCTTTAATGTTATAAGCCGTAGAACTGATATTGAATCTTAGGATGGTAAAGGAGTTTCTTGGTCGGCTATAAGTACAACTAATCTAACACACTAAGAACAATCCTGAATACTATAGATACCAGACGCGGGAAAATGATTAGACATTTGATACGACATGACAGCTTTTGAGACCATTTTAGAAGAAAAGAGAGAAATTCAATGGTGTATGTGTGGAGTTCCCAATTCGCACTGGGCCCACGTGAGAACTACGGCCCAAGCAATGTCATTCTGTGAGAAGGTCTGCGCCCTGATGATGATGAATGAGACAAAAAATCATTACAGTACGCGGCCCTGAAGATTGCACATCGGCCTTTGGAAAAAGACTCGGCAAACGTCAGCTTCTACGAATTCGGGTCTACGAAGACGACATTTGCCGAGTCTTTTTCAAAATTCCGATGTGCAATCTTTATGGCCGGGTACTGTAGAAATATATATGTAGTTAAATAGTCGCGATAAGTTGTTTGGTCTTTTGTTTAGATTGAGTTGTTAATTTTGATACTAATCTCATAACAGCAAAATGTAGCCCCTAAAACAGCTAGCGAAATATCTAACGCGCGCTGCACTTTGGAAACCGCTGCCCTAGCTGTATGTATATATTCCTGATATAGACACGATCGGAGAATATGGAAAGTAATGGAAATCGGGGATTCACTCGTATTCAGAAGTCAGCTGGCGCGAGGGTGAAAAACTGCCGAATCTTCGTGAACCACTGTATGAATTCATTGAAGCGTATGAATGTAACTGTTTCTTTGAGTTATTTATAAAACATACTGAAAATAAACGGATCACTCACGTCTTAAAACGAGTTTAACTCGACTTGTTTCGGGCTAAGCAGCTGTGACGTGCGACTCCGAGAGGAAGGGCTACGGATTAGCCCGAAACAAGTCGAGTTAAACTCGTTTTAAGACGTGAGTGATCCGTTTATTTTCACTATGAGTGAGTCTCACTCACGGTAGTTTCATGTTTAAAGTATTTATAAAACAGCCGTGGTGGCCTAGCGGTTTGACCTATGGCCTCTCAAGCAGAGGGTCGTGGGTTCGAATCCCGGCTCGCACCTCTGAGTTTTTCGGAATTAATTTGAAATTTACCACGAGCTTTACGGTGAAGGAAAACATCGTGAGGGCCTGCATACACCTGCGAAGAAATTCAATTGTGTATGTGCAGTTCCCGATCCGCACTGGGCCCGCGTGGGAACTACGGCCCAAGTCCTCTCATTCTGAGAAGAGGCCTGTGCCCTGCAACTCAATTTAGCTTTAATTGGTAAGCAGTCCTCTTGGTGCTTCACCATATTAATTAAGACGAATTAAATTGCTTGGCAACTGTGTTTAAGTAATCGAATCGCAACCTGTGAAATACTTGTGTTTGAGTAGTTCTGGTGGTCTTCTTCAGCGGTACCACCTGCAGCTAATAGCACTCACTTGGTGTAAGCGTGTTGCAGCCGGTGCGTGGCGAGCCACTGCCGCAGCACGAGCCGTTGCTGCAACACCTGTGCCGCGCGCCGCAGCCGCCTCTCCTCCGCCGCCGGCAACTCCGGCAGCCGGTCGAACTGCTCCGGCGAACCGCAACCGGATAATGTGGAGATGCCTGCAACAACAACACGTCCTTAGTAGTTTTTCAAGACGATTAGCCAACCGAAACCGAGCACAGAACACAGTATGCCCAAAGTTTTATGCTTTATCTTTATGAGAAACAAATGAGACAGATTAGTTCAAAGATTGCATAACGCATTGGTTAACGCTCCCATGATTCAAAATGCGAAAACGATTGTCTTTTGGTTCAACAATTGTGCAATATATTTGTGATAACATTTGCGATCTAAGTACGCATTACTAGGATCGAACGAAAAACAAAGGTCAAGAGGTCATGAGTAAGAATAAGGTCCCCAAAATTCATTTATCAAAATCCAAAGTCTGGATCCGCCCCACCAAAAAAACGGAGCGAATCAAGCAAGAGTTACGTTTACAACGGGAACTAAATGACTTTACTGGAACGTTCCGTACCAGATACCTTTACAAAATAGTTATAATGAAGTCACAAATAATTATTATAGCTTACTAGCTGACCCAGCAATCTTTGTTTTGCCATATAAATTATAGCCTACGACCTGTTCTCAGACCTACCGAATTTGGAGAAAAAGTTTCATTAGAATCGGTCGAGCCGTTTCGGAGGACTTCGGTAACAAACACCGTGACACGAGATTTTTATATGTTAAATTTAGTATAATACAAACAACGCAATGACGAAGATCAGCTGGCACTTGAAAGAGCATAACACGGTAGGTGTAGTGTTGAAATTGTTGGAATCGACTGGACAAGCACTACCAAAAACCGGCAGTTGTGGAAGATGGAGGTCTTCACCACAAAAAGGACCATAGCAACAATATGTTTTGTAAATAGGAATCAATTAATAATAATACTGACTTTTAATTAATTATTTCTACGAAGACACATGGAATAAACAGACCTTTTATTTTGATAACTCATTTTGTAAACAGAATAACGCCACCCTCAGAACTCAGCTACAACAAGCGTCGCCATCTCTACAAAATTGTATTCCAAATTTCCAAAATTGTTCCAGAGTTCAAAAAGAACAATTCACAACAGCTGACACTCATTTCAAATACGTGACTACAATAACTTCAGCATTGTTCAAACAACCATACCACACTGGTTTCTTTCATATGACAAAAATAAAAAATAAAAATATCAAATTTACTAACACAACTCATTATTCTGACGTCTACAACGTCCAAACAATCAGAAAATATCAGAAGATTTATTTTCCTAATTACCTTCATTCCGATATTGTTATCGAAAGGTGAGCTATTTCTTCCCGCGACTACTTGTGCTATCCACTCACGCAATTACCGCTCGTTGTTTTACCCATATTATACCGAAAATTTAGTTTGTTGCGATTTGTTTTTGCCATGGATATTCAGAAACAAGGTATGTATGATTATTTAAAGTATTAATTTATTTTAAATATTGAGTTTTAGTGTGGTAAATTGGCTGCAACATCAGTAAGGTATTTTCGTAAATATATTTAGTTTATTTGGAATGCAAGTCGACTTTTAGTACTTTGTCGACGGTTGTCTAATCTTAAATCTATCAAGATTAGTTAGATATAAGACTTCTTTTACTAAATCAAATCTAATTTAATCCAGATCCGTCCATTATTTCAAGTAATCAGGGTGCTACGCCAAAGTGTACCTTTTGTAGCGTAATTCTACGAACTTTATACTTTATGTTGTTGTTGAATTTTGCACAAGATTATTTTATTTTTGTTTTAATTGAATAATATTTTTATGTTTATTAAAGGGGGGAGCCATCATTGTGTGTTTACACGCGTGTTGGTCTTCAATATTTGGGATAAATAGGGTGGCAAGAAGTTGAACCTAACTGACCGAATCCAACATGTTTTTAAGGAACTCTCAGTCATTAAAAGACAAGGAAAACATTAATTTTCATAAGTTGTTTATACGAATAAAATATATCTGCACAAGGATTTCCGTAAATCAAGATCGTTACACTTTTGGGTTATCACCCACTTCACGCCTGGATTAGGTTTTTTGAATTCTTTCTACATATTTAATACAGGTTAGATGTGAAATCATGGCAAGTCAGAGGACAAACTTCAAAAGAACAAGTGACAGAGAGAAAAAAACATATTCAATCCCAACTTAGGGAAAAAATGGGTTTGATAGTAGATAAGCCTAAGGCCGGAGGAAGTGGGACCTCAAATGATGGTAATACAGCTAGAAAGTTTTTCGACAATCAAAACGACAAAAACTAGCTAGAACGTTGTGCCACCATTCTGCAGGCTTTGGGTTCTGGCTATAACGTTAACGCAGCTAAATTTGGGCAATTTGCCATAGAAACTGCTAGACAAATTATCCAAACTTACCCGTGGTATTACCTGCCTGCTTCTGTCCACAAGGTTTTAGTGCATGGCTCCGCCGTCATAGAGCATGCACTATTATCTATTGGTGAACTATCGGAAGAAGCAGCGGAAGCCAGAAACAAAGACATTAAAGCGTTCCGATTACGACAAACCCGGAAGATGTCCAGGAATGTAACTAATGTAGACCTCTTGAACAGGCTTCTTCTGAGCTCTGATCCATTAATAACGGGGCTCAGGACGTTGCCTAAAAAGAAGAAATGTCTTCTATCAAAAGCTACTTTGGAGCTACTTTGTTTTTAACATATTTTTTATGTAATTTATTATCAATATAAATGATTGAAATCCTCTAATTAACCTTTTTTTTAATAATATGTGTTTTTTAAACTAAAATAAGTGTGTATTGAGCATTTAGTATTTTTGACGCACCTTTGTATGGACGAGAAACCAGTGTGCATACGAGAGTTTTGTTAATAAATTTTTGTCCGAAAGAAAACATTAATTACACGTAAAACTGAAAAATATAAATTCAGATGACATTTTATGGGATTAAAACTGAGCAGGCGTGCCCGTAGAATGAATGAAGCAGAAAGGCTTATTACTTCGAGAAGAAAGTGAAGAAACCTTAAACTTCAAGCAAAGTTGCACATAAATTTAAATTGGCGCCCAAAATGGGACCAGAACATAAATCTTTTTCATACTTAAACACTCAGAAGTGTTCACGAATAAACTACTTAAAACCTCACTAACACAGCATATTTATCATTATTACAATGCGATCACGTTCTTTTGTCGCGAAACTTTAGCAAAAGCCATTTGCAGTTTCATTGTTAGCACGACAAAGACTCCTATAGGCTAGCGCACCATTTGCGGATTCTGAGCCCTCAGCGTAAGTTTTTATCGCCACGAACGTCTAAAACGCGTTTACTTTAAACCATAGAAAGAATATAATGAGAACAGTTAGTTGCCGATACTTTGTTTTGTATTATTTTATTTTATTAGACCTGCCCTTAGCAGATCTCCCTTCTGCCTCCGTCTCGCCTCCGCCTTCGCCTCCGACTCAGACTCCGATTCCGCATTTAACCCTTAATAAGGCCCCATTTATTGGAGCACACTACCACAAAATCAAAAGCAGCTATCGAATACATACCTGACAAAGGATATTTTTAAAGCTAGTATTTTCAATAATTACAATGGATATTGTGACTTATTACTAAAACAATAAGGTTGAATTTCATGTCGGTAAATCGCCTCTGCCTTATTAAGGATAAAAACTCCGATTTTCTCAATTCCTTTCTCATTTCCGAAACAACGACTTCCATAACATCTCTAAGGCGGGCTTGCGCGGACCTGGGTTAACTACTTAACTCCGAGTTAATGGCTAACCCAGGGCTAAGAAGTGTCAAAATGTATGGAACTGTCATTCTTAACCCAGGGTTAACTATTTATTTTTTTAACCCCGGACCGTGCAAGTGGCCCTTAGCCGCCATCGCGTGATAAACCGCGTTTGTGCGACTAAATCGCGTCGAATAGTCGTAGCGTGTTTACCCCGACAACTTAAAGTTAGGCATGATTATGCAGCATTGCTGGTAATTAATTTAAGCGCCGTTTGTTGTCAGCCTGTTGCTTGGTAACATCACCTTGACCTGTACTATGCCTAGCGATTGAAGACTCCGTAAAGCTCACGCCATGAAGTCTTGTAATATGTGTCGATTTATTACTTTAGCCTCGCTCGGCCCAAGTTAACAGATTTATGAAATACAGTTACGAAACTAACGAAAGAAGGGGCACCCTGATTTGATTTTTGCTCCAAATAAATTGTATGTCTGTAAAAAGTAAAATCGTAGTTTTCAAGGAATCTACGCCTATAAATAAAATAGTAACATGACTGACTCACAGTAATGGACAGCCTAAATCGCTGGAGCTAAAGTCTTGAAATTTGGCAGACATGTTCTGTAAGGGTCACTAAGAAGGAGTCTAAATGATTTAAGAGATAAAATTTAAAGTCAAAAAAATCCTTATTCAATTTAGGCTAACTCCAAGCACACCCCTGTCCATGATTACATAAGTAAAGATACGTCATATGCTCACAAAACAACCGAAAAACATTATCCCAACGCAGCGGCAGCACACATACAAAGAAAGAAAGAAAGAAAGAAAATACATTTATTTACAACAACACATCCATCATCATCGATATTTTACAAAACAGAAGACAACACGAAAGCTAAAGATAGAATGCGTCATTGCGGTTGCAAATCGGACACTGGCTCAGCATAATGCTGAGGCGTTTAAAGCACCCCAGCGCTGATTTTCAGCCAGCACCGTTGCTGACACCCGGATCGCTGTTTAGATAGATAAATAAATAAATAAACTGCACACTAATAGCTACATAAGAATTTGTTAAAAAGCAAATAATAATAACAAAATTACTTAAACATAATTACTATATCTCACTTACCAAGCATGAAAGATGAAATAACCGAGACAATAAAAATCAAAGAAGTTTTGTGAAATAGTGCTGGAAAGGAGAGGAAATTAAGGTTTTTGTAATGACAACAAATAGCCTTTAAGCTTTCGCCCAAAGGTGTACCTGCTAGTCACACCTTGGATGGGAGGGGGGATGTCATTCCAAACAAATATCCTTTTTGCTCCTGTTACGAAAGGGATACGATTGTGCTTTCCTTCGGTACCACGTGAGGCCTCAGGCTACGATTGTCGCCTTTTTTATACTTCATTTTCGGCGCGCTAATATCACATCTACCTCTTTTAATACACAATCATTGAGGGGTTTTTCGAGATTCGCACGGGAACCAGAGCTAGTCAATTGTTTACGTTTAGTGAGGTGCAAAAAAAAAACAAAAGACTAAATGTTTAGTTGTCTGTAACTACTAACACAAAACCATAAAGATAAATATCATTTTGATAGCACATTAAAGCAATTTTCACACCTGAATCAAATTAATCTTCGCCTTTGAAACTGTCCAACCAATCGGCAACTTATCAAACGAAGACACTAACTTTAGCACGCTCTTAACTCCATAAACGTCCTTTGTAAATCTATACTTTGTTCCTTCGGAATATGGTGTTATTTCGATTCTTCCTTCAGGTAAAATAGCTTGCTTTCACAAGTTGCCGTGTCTAAAAATATCTTCAGCATGGCGATAGCGTGCGACACGAAACCAAACGTTTTATCAGAATAATGTAACAGTGGTACGGTACAATCTCGAGGAATCAAGACAGCGAAATGTACAGTTTTGCTTCCGTATCTGTACTCAATCTGAGGTTGTTTATGTAGACGATATTATACCGGCGGTAACTCACTAACAAGTTGTGGTAGCCTAGTGGCGAAGGGTACTAATAACCCGATTGCCCCGGGTTGACTAGACTTTCGAAGTTACCAAAATTACCTACCAAATGCTTCTCTTCGATTACTGCACTTTCAAGAAGAGGATAAATGGGGTTTTAGGATTTTTTTTCCGGCTTTACGCCGCGCCACTGAGCCTAGTAACTTGACCTATAGCCTATATAAATGGTCATAATGTTCGAGCCGAAGCTACAACCTCTTGAGTTTTTCGGTATTTGTGCCCCACTTATTCCTACAGGCCGAGATGATGAGCATTATTAACATTTTGAAGTAGCATCGTATTAAGAGCTTTTAAGTAACGTGCCATTATTAATATTCAGGGATTATATTGGTTGGTACGTTTATAGAATGATTGTTGACCATTTTAATATGGAGACGTGCCGTAGCCAAAAACAGTCGTTGGCGTACCGTGACGCGGCATCGTAATCGCAAAATTCTGGATGTTTAGATGTTTTTTACGCATTCGCGCAGTAACGAACGACTAAATGGATTTAAATTAAACTTGGCTTAAAGACATGGACTGATCTAGATAGAGATATAGATTAATAGGAATACTTAATCCCGATAATGCGTTAAACAAGAATAGAGGGCGCTATCCAAGAACTTTGAAGTACATACCCCAGCTTTCAAGGTGACGTGTTAACTTCGTATGCAAACAATAGATGGCGTTAGCTGAGCGAACGTTCTTTTTCAAAAATTATAAAAGTTTCTCGTGATGGTATTTCGAAGTAAAGCGGGCGAAAGCGTGGGTCATTAAGTGTCTACCTTTAGTCATTAAGAGTCTACCTTCAACTGTTTAAAAGATAGAGCCCTGTGGCAGGCAGACGAGCAAACAGCGAAACATTTGAGCATAGAAACCCTAACAAAGTCTAGCTTCCAGTAGCTAAATTATGATTATGAAATTTATGAATAAACAATTTGGCATGTAGATATACTACACTGCATATATATTTAGCTATCTGAGTAGTTCGTTCTCAACTGCAAGATAATATTAACTACTTAAACTCCTACTTAAGTTCAACTCAGCGACGCCAAGTCGGAGATATGTAAAGTTAGCGTCTTGATAGTTTGGTGTCTCATAGAAAATATCGTTAAAGTTTGTATTTAAAATATTACTCTTTATTAAAAGGAGTTGAAGCGGTAAACCATTTCAGTCGATATTTAAGACAAGTTTTTAAACACGGCTTCGCTCGCATAATTTGAATTGAAATTCACATAATTGTCTTCATTTCTGTTGTGTGAAGAACATTCCAGTATAATTTCATGTCCCTAGTCTTTGGGCTGCTATAGGCTGCGTATCCACCGGAGCTGTGCGAGGATGCGTTGCGAGGGATGTGTCTGTCATGAACCAATAGAAACACTTCATTTAAAAGGTCCTAAGTGAATGAAGTGTTTCTATTGGTTCATGACAGACACATCCCTCGCAACGCATCCTCGCACATCTCTGGTGGAAACGCAGCCTAGCAGTCAGCTCCACTGCCAACAGCTTCAAGCAGTCGCTGTTGGGTGATCTGCAGTTTCAATACAAAATACAGATCATTCGGGTTGAAGTCGACTCCAACCGCAACACGACTGCTCTCGTGCCGTTGGTCTCGACTGCTCTAAGCAGTCCGTCTATGGAGGTCCTTAGTGCAATTTTAGACTAGCGTAATATATTATAGACTTCTGCCTCTCGCGAATTGGTGCAAGCGTTGACGCGTTTATGAGCGCGCATGTTTCTTTGTCATC
This sequence comes from Archips crataeganus, assembly GCA_947859365.1. Lineage (NCBI taxonomy): Eukaryota > Metazoa > Arthropoda > Insecta > Lepidoptera > Tortricidae > Archips > Archips crataeganus. The sequence continues at coordinate 1,268,361 of OX402053.1, read as the reverse complement.
ACATCACCTCACCACTACCGATTTGAGTAAACATGCTGAAATAAGCCCGTGTATGCGAGTCTGGTTTATACCGAAAGTTTTCGGGATTTTAAATGTTTACATTCCGATATATATCGGGAAAAAAGTAGACTTTTTTTTTTTAATTTATTGTAAGTATTATACATTTATACTTATAAAATATTTCGCCAAATTGCAACACAATTTGTTGACGAACTATACACTCAATTGGCTAAGTAAAGTTTTTTGAAGAGGTGCTAATTATATATTTTTTCGACAGTCGGCGTTCTGGAGATCGAGAAACTGCAGCTGTTTTATTTTTATCTCCTATTGTTTACTGGAAATATTTTTTTGAGTATTTGAGATGACATTTGTGAGATTTTATGGTTGTCAAGTCGTTCGTGCTCAGAACTTAGTAGAAACAGAAAAAAAACCGAAGTGAACTGTCACTGCTGTCAATGTCAAATCGTTTGCGTTTCGTTTGCTTTGCGTTTTGGTGTGCTCAGTGTGATTTTTTGACTATTTATATCGACCTCCGCATAAAATCCGGACTTTCAATTTTACCGCATTTCTCCACGACCTATGCACAATAATTGGATCACGATTGAATACTTTCGATCACTATTTTGGAACTGCTTCTTGGACAACGCAAAACAAACGAAACGCAAATGGTAAGATTTCATTTGACATTGACAGAAGCGACAGTTGAATTCGTTTTTTTTTTCTATTTCTTCTTAGTACTGAGCACGAACCGCTTGTCAGCCATAAAATCTCACAAATGTCATCTCGAACACTTAAAAAAATATTTCCAATAAATAAAAGGAGATAAAAATAAAACAGCTGCAGTTTCTTGGTGTTGAAGTCGACCACTGTCGAAAAAAATATAATTAGCATCTCTTCAAAAAACTTTACTTAGCCAATTCAAATAGATTTGTGCACAATAGATACAGTACATCTTACAAAACTACTGACTATACAAAATACCTACTTAACAATTTGTTGTATGGAAATAGCTACTCCCAAACCCAAATATTTACTTTGTCATCATCATCATCGTAAAGATAGGTTCCACGTTCACAAACACCGTTGAATTTAAACATGAAACTACCGTGAGACTAACTCATAGTGAAAATAAACGGATCACTCACGTCTTAAAACGAGTTTAACTCGACATGTTTCGGGCTAATCCGTGCACGTTTGGCAGCCGCCGTGACGTCCGACTCCGAGAGGAAGGGCTACGGATTAGCCCGAAACATTTCGTGTTAAACTCGTTTTAAGACGTGAGTGATCCGTTTATTTTCACTACCGTTGAATTTCTTCGCAGGTGTGTGACATAGTAAATTTCAAATGTGATTCCGCACATAAATTCCGTAATATACAGACGTGCGAGCCTGGGCTCGAACCCACGACCCTCTGCTTAAGAGACCAGATGAACCACCAGGCTCCCACGATTTACTTAGTTTATACCAAGTATCATCCAAATCAGTCCAGCAGTTTTAAATCATCATCATCCCAGCCTATATACGTCCCACTGCAAGGCACAGGCCTCATCTCAGAATGAGATGGTTGGGCCATAGTTCCCACGCGGGCCCAGTGCGGACTGGGAACTTCACATACACCATTTAATTTCTTCTCAGGTGTATGCAGGTTTCCCCACTATGTTTCCTTCACCGTAAAGCTTATGGTAAATTACAAATGCAATTTCGCACATAATTCCGAAAAACTCAGAGGTGCGAGCCCGGGTTCGAACAAACGACCCTCTGCTTAAGAGACTATAGGTCAAACCACTAGGCCACCACAACTCACGGTAAGTAAATATTCACTAGGAATTCCGTCCCTAGTTAATAATTAAGCGACAGCTTTAATTAGATAAATTTCATAATAATTGAAACTTCTAAATTGCAAAAGCTTTTTAACTACAAAACTTAATCGCACACTTAACGGCACAATAACGTCGTAACTGCTTTGAATATTAAATAAACGATCCTGAACACAATTTACATATTATTTACCCGTATTTGAATAAAAGGTTACACATAAAAAGTGTGAATAATATCATAATATTAGGTGCTTCTGTTTAATACTACTTGGCCCCAGGCTGGGCGCCAACTATACAAGGTGAGCTGGCAATGATTTTATGTTCCTGCAATATTACATAAGTACTAGTTGTTAAATCTTCGTTTGTTTGACATGGGAAGTTTGCGTTCCCGGAACCAAATATAGCCTATGTTACTCGCTAATAATATAGCTTTTTCTTTTTTTAGGTTTCCATACCCAAAGGGGAAAAACGGGACCCTATTACTGAGGCTCCGCTGTCCGTCCGTCTGTCCATCTGTCCGTCTGTCCTTCTGTCCGTCTGTCACCAGGCTGTATCTCATGAACCGTGTTTCAACTGTCTAGCTATCACTAGCTAAAAATTTTCACTGTTGCCGCTATAACAACAAATACTAAAAAGTAGAATAAAATAAATATCCCATACAACAAACGTCATTTTTTTGCTCGTTTTTGCTCGATATTGATAACGGCACCAGGTAGACGCTTGAAAAATTCATAGAATATTCAATTATTATATTCACTTTAGAAATAAATAATTAAATTTAAATAAAACAAATATTTAAGGGGGGCTCCTATACAACAAACGTGATTTTCTTGCCTTGCCGTTTTTATAGATAATGGTACGGAACCCTTCGTGCACGAGTCCAACTCGCACTTGGCCGGTTTTTGAGTTTAACCATTCCAAACAAGCACAAAAAAATATTTTTTTGTGTGATATAAGTTTAAATATCATTCGAAATTTACCATGAGCTTTGCGGTGAAGGATAACGTCGTGGTACTTGCACATACCTGCGAAGAAATTTAATGGTGTGCGTGAAGTTCCCAACCCGCACTGGGCCCGCGTGGGAACTACGGCCCAAGCCCTCTCATTCTGTCTATTACAAACAAACACAGTCAAATATTTTCTTTCAATACTAAAGTGAATCAACTTTTTTCGTGTTGTTTACCTACTCTGTCCCCAGTTATCCAAGTGACACTTCATACACTGTTTCATAGACAAATGCTTAGGTTGTCCAAGGGACAAAATTTGTGTAACCATACATATAGCAACGAGTGGCACTAAAATGTTGATTCACTCATTAGTTTATTTCGGAGAGGAGTATAATTACTCTAGCACATGAGGCACGTCTTACGTCAAATGTGGAAACTGACGTCCCACGTCACAAGCGCCAATTAGGAGCCTTCCAACACACTAATTAAGCTCTGATAGTACTGTCAGTCTGACAACAACATGACTCCATCTATCCAATACCCAGTAATATATTATATTAGCTAGTAAAGTATTATATTAGTAGTAGTAGTAGTAGTAGTAGTAGTAGTAGTAGTAGTAGTAGTAGTAGTAGTAGTAGTATATTGTATTAGTAATATGTTATATTAGCTATTGTCCGCCACTTCGTCAGCGCAGAATTCAAGTTTGTGGTAAAGCTTCTTCATCTATTTCGCTGATTATTGAATAAGCAAACAAAATCAAAATATACATTCATTTTGTGCTGGGTAAAATCCAGACTGATAGACCCACTATTATTCAAGGGTTTCCAATCCGCACTGGACCCGCGTGGGAACTACGGCCCAAGACCTCTCATTCTGATAGGAGACCTGTTGTGCCCTGCAGTGGGACGTATATAGGCCGGGATGATGATTATTCTAGGGTAGCTTGACAACTCACATTGGCTAACATTTCTGTTGAATAAATATAAATCCTACTACATTAGAAATGCGAAAATATGTGAGTATATGCGTGCGTGTATGTTTATTAGTTCTTCGCGCTAAAAGGTCTGGAAGGATTTGGAGAAAATTTGGCTTGTAGATAGCTAAACGTCTGGAATAACACACATTCTACAAATGAACTGAAACAATTACTTTGCTCACCCGCGACTTTACGATAGTTACGTTTATGTAAAAAATGCGTCTTCATGCAGTTCCTCCACCTCCACACTGTACGAACGCACACAAATCACACAAACCCAACTATCACCACCACCAGAAACTTACGCTAGCAAAGCCAACGGTAATTGCTAGTATACATAGCTATATACAATTGTGACAAAAGATTTCTTAGCACGTCTCCAACAGATGAGTCCCTGCATTAAAATTGCGCGAGCGTCGGGAAGGACTTCGCCTCGAAGGAGGATTATGATAACGAATTTTGTTCGTTAAAAGTTACTTTCGCGTCTCGAAACTCAACAAACAAGCTGCTTGAGAAAATAATAACTCGAGACAACGTAATAACTGATGGAAGTTTCTTTTGTTTAACTTTACCTGGCCGTTGTGAAGTGTAACGAAATTCATCCGTGGATGATCGTATTAAAAAATATAAGCACGGAAAAAGCCTAAAAAAAAGTTGAAATCTATATTTGACTTTAGATTCATTTTGTGTTACATACAAACAATCACGCCTCCTTCCCAGCAAAGGGATAGGCAGAGACTATTTGTTTCCACCTGCTACGATCCTGACATAAGTCTTTCGCTTCCACAACACTCACTAGTCTTTTCATACATGCTCGCCGGTTTCGGGTACAAGAAAAACCTTTAAAATACTTTAGTGATACCGTGTAGGTAGTTAATTCTTTAACGGCCACTTGCACAGTCTACGGCAGAGATCACCAAACTTTTTTATGTCTCGTAGACCCCTAGACATATTTTGCAATTTTAGGTAGACCCCCTGCTTATAATATCGATTTATCGCAAAGTAATCGATTTCAAATGTGTTTTTTTGGGTACGTAGACCCCTCGCAAGTCTTCGTCGACTCCTGGGGGTCGATATAGACCACTTTGGGTATGAATGATCCTGGGTAAAAGTGAATCGTTAACACTGAGTCAGGGTCGACAGTTCTGTACATTTTGTCACAGTTAGCTTTGATCCGTGCACCGTGCAAGTCCGCCGTAAACGAATTTCTAATTCCTAAGGCGGTTTACGGTTTACGCGGATCAGAAGTAACTTTTAACTCCGAGTAACTGCTAACCCAAGGTTAAGTAGTGTCAAAATGCATGAAACTGTCAGCCCCACGTCAGCCCTCACCCAGGTTTAACGTTTTTTTTTTTACTCTAGTCTGTGCAATCATCATTTGAGCCGAAACACGTCCACTGCTGAACATAGGCCTCCGCCAAGGCCCGCCAAATAGATCGGTCCCATGCCATCCGCATCCAACGCGATTCCACAACCTTAACCAGGTCGTTGCTCCAACTTGTAGGAGGCCTACGTACACGTTGTTTGTTGAACCTAGATCATTTAATAATTACTACGGACAAAGAACAAGAAGGTACCTGATACCACGCATTTACAATAAAATCATATCGGAGAATGAGTGTGAAACGAAAAATATATTTAAATCTAAAGTAAAGGCGTGTTTGATGGATACCTTCATTAAAGAAAGTGAAAGTTAGGGTCCGCAAATATTGTACGTAATGAACTATAACAATTACTTTGCTCACCCGCGACCTTACAATAGTTACGTTTATGCAAGAAATGTGCGTTCATGCAGTTCCTCCACCTCCACACTGTACGAACACACACAAATCACATAAACCCAACCATCACCACCACCAAGCTACACTGACGCGTTTCGAACTCAACCAGAGCCCATCTTCAGAGTTACCACAACCGTATGCTATGCTACCAAACGTTAAACTAACAAACCAAAACAAATGTTTTAACTTGTCACTGTAACTTCTCAAGTACCCACTTTATTTTTCTTATTCTCAAACTACCCCACATAAATTAACTTTTATTGACATATTTAAAACTACCTTGAATTTTTTGTTTATTTATTTATAAGGCATATTTAATTAATACTAACTGTTCAAATTCATAACGTAACGCCTGATTCAATAAAATATTGTATGTTTGTGTGTTTATGTTTATCTTGTTTTAGGTATAAGCTTTATAGCCTATTTTAATAACTAGTTTGTAAAAAAGAGTGCTGTATTCGCCAACAAACTGCTTAGCAGTTTGGCGAAAATATTTTTAACCTGTAAAAAAAAAAAAAAATAAACACTGCGTTTACCGGTCCGTGGACGCCACTCAGATTCCCCAGCACCTAATCTGAATCCTTCATTAACACACCTAGCACTTCCCACTTCGAATATTCGTATCCCAATTTACATTTTAAGCTATTCAGACTAATCCTAGCTGTTACATAGTACCTATTTAGCAAGTTAGATCGTCGCGTGCGGCACGATATCACTGTTTACGAGCGAGGTACCTCTACCTCTAAGATTCATATCTATGGAAATAGCTTTTTAATGCCTAAATAGAAGGTTTATTAGCTGAAGTTTAATGAGCGTATTACCACCTCAGGAGTGGATTAATGATTAATTAGACGTTAGAAAGGGCAGAGGAAAATTGCATTGGTTTGCGCCTCGCTTAATTGGCAAAATGAATAAAGATTTCGTTGACAGATTCCGCTGAGCTTACTGGCTTGACAGTTCCTCTTAAAGAAATGTGTGTTCTCTGTTTCGTGTACGCATACACACATTATGACATTCTGCCACTACGCTTATTCAAGGTAAAGTAAGATGATGATGATGATGATGATGATGATGATGATGATGATGATGATGATGATGATGATGATGATGATTGTGGTGATGATGATGATGATGATGATCGTGATGGTGATGGTGATGGTGGTGATGATGATGACGACTATGATGATGATGATGATGATTTTGATGGTAATGGTGATGGTGATGGTGCATGTTTGAGAAAAGCACTATACAAGCCTCGGCCGGGGCAGGGGTTGCCGGGTCCATATTGGGTTCGCTAAAGTTCATCACCCGAAATTGATTTTCCTAACGATTTGTACTCCTAATGATCACTGTTCCTAAAGTTTTGTTTCCTTAAATTTTGTTTCCTACAATTTATTTTACTATTAACGTAGTCTATAACACTCAGTTTTCCGAAACATAATTTTCCTATCGATTTGTACTCCTAATGATCACTGTTCCTAATGTTTTGATTCCTAAAGTTTTCGTTCCTACAATTTATTTTACTATTAACGTAGTCTATAACACTCAGTTTTCCGAAAATTTACTTTCATAATGATCACTGTTACTAAAATTTTGTTTCCTAAAGTTTTCGTTCCTACAATTTATTTTACTATTAACGTAGTCCATAACACTCAGTTTCCGAAAATTTTAAGTAATAACTTCACTGTTGAAACTTTATGTATTACTCCTACAATTTTTTTTCATAACATTCTTAATCATAAAGTATTTTTTTTATAATATTATTACTCCTGTTATTAATAGGTAGGTAGTGCCGTTTTAAAAATCATTCAATGTTATTCAATCTGTGATATTTATGATTCTTATTTGAGGGTATGCCTACTTACGGTACCGGTACGGTACTTTATATATTTTGATGCATTATATTTTATGATTTTCGGCACTTCAACTGTATGGATTACCTAATGGAAATAATCATTTTCTGTGCTGTTACAAAAAAAATACCTAACACCGAAGGCTAAAGCGGGAGCTACGCTACGCTTCGCTCCCGCCTTAGCCTTCTGAACCTAACCTATCCGAGTCGCTTCTGCCCTAAAAGGTCTTGCTCGCTCGCTTCGCTCGCTCGCTTGCCAGCAAGGTACCGATTAGGGTATACGAAAGGGTGTAAAAAATGATATGATGATGAATAATAGTGTAAAAGATGGATATGTTGAGGAAATACATGAAAACAAATAGTAGTATGATATGTTTATTGCAACGAACATTATGAAGTTAAATGTATAATAATGTTCAATTTTATGAATAAAAACAAATATCCATAAAAAAGATATGATGATAAATATTAGTGTAAAAGATGGTTATGTTGAGAAAATATCGGAAAAGAAATAGTAGTATGATAGATGTTTATTGCAACGGACATTATGAAGTTTAATGTATATAATGTTAAATTTTATGAATAAAAACAAATCTACATAAAATAGATATGATGATGAATAATAGTGTAAGAGATGGTTATGTTGAGAATATATAGGAAAACAAATAGTAGTATGATAGATGTTTATTGCAACGGACATTATGAAGTTGAATGATTAGGGATTCAGAACGTTAGGAACAGAGTAGTTATGAGTAGTGATTATTAGGATGTAAATTTTTAGGAACAACATTTTCGAACTTCCGATAATCGACGTTAAAAAATTAGTTCAACTTTGGCGCACCCGGGGTTGCCGGCCTCGTATCATGCCATACCTACTCATATCAAACTTACTCGGCCGGCAACCCCTTACTTCCCGGCCTTTGCAGTAATGTACTACTATTATTAAACCAAGTTTAGACCTGGAAGAAAAACCGTGCAAGTTGCATTAATTTGGGGATGTCTATTTTTTTGCAATGTATAGTAAATCGATAACCATTTCGAGATAAATGCTTTTTAACTCGTTTTCTGTAGTTATTTAATTTTAATATTATGTAATGAATTTATAATTTAACAAATAAGCAATGACCTTCATTTGACATTGGTGTAAATTGCGTGACCGGTTCAAGTCGTACTTTATTCTGTGTGGTTAGAATTCTTCACAATTTACGCGTGGATTATACTACGGAGTTTGATTTGGACCCGCTGTCTGACATCTAGCACTTTGACAGTGCCAGTAAAGTGACACAGGGCATAGTGTACCACTACGCAAAAAATAATTAAAGGGGCTGCCTTATCGTACGCATTTAGATAGATTTAGAAATTTGGCATTGTGGGAGCCCTCAATTATAATCTGACGTCATCAACTAAAATAGTTTCAATAATTAATTTTGAAAAAAGTAGAGAACTAAATGACAAAATATTGAAATTAGTTTCTTATAATTGACTTTTCTACAGGGTTATTTGTAATTCACTAGCATCCTTTTAACCCTAAACTCCTACCACTTAAACAAATGTTTTTTGTTTTACGGCTTTTGTCATAACTTAATATTCTTGGTGTAATAACGTTTTGAAAATTTGAGATTACCTCTTATTTTTACGATACTCTGTGTATTTGTATGGGAAAAAAAGTGCTTCATTTTAAAAAGTCGTAAAACAAAAAACATTTGTTTGAGTGATAGGAATTCAGGGTTAAGAGGATGTCAGTGAATTACAAATAACCCTGTATACAAAAAAAATATAAAAACCATGGGTATTTTTTTTTAGACATCCCCAATTGCGGCGCACGATTGACCACTACAAACTCGTTAGCTTTACGCCGTCGCAATGTAGTGCAACTTGCACGATTTTTCTTGCAGATCTACACTGGGCTTAGTGGGCTTTACACTGTGAAATATGCCAACAAAATTTCGGCATTTGAGGCATGCGTATTTCTCAGATAGTTTACGATGTCTTAGGTAAATCTGTGCTCCTAAAGCCAATGTCAGAAGAACAAACAGCGCCCCAAAATCTGTTTCAACTTCGGCAAAACGAAACAGGCTACTACGAAATTAGAAGTTTGTATCGCGCCGTCCCTTTCACTCATCTGTCTAAAACTATAAGCATGAACGGTACGGCATGATACGAAGTTCGAAGTAGTACAAAGCTAGACCCAAACAATGCTCGGGAAAGCTCTCAAACAGCCGCCATACGTCAACTCATAAAATAATAAAGGTCGCGGCTTGTCCACAAAATCTTCAAAAGAAAACTTTCCCCGATTCAATTATTCCCCAGTCTCAGAGCTACTTGTAGAGATCTGATAGCAATTTCTAATTAAGGTTAGAAGTTTGTAGATAATGACGCTTGTAATTTAATTTTAGGGTCCTCTGCCTCGCCTTGGGCACTAGTCCCACAAAGGGAGAGGAAGTTAATAGCTATCGACTATTTTCTCGCTCAAGAAACGAACAAAAGATACAGATTTTGTGTCGGTAAAAAAGAGATATATATTTATAGTTGATAGCTACCTATTAACACTGCCGGCGAAGAATATTTCTGGTTGATCGCAGCGATAAAAGCTATTAATGATAGAACTCGCTCAGCGGTACTCGCTCAGCGACGCTCGCTTGACTAACTCACGCTGAGAGACCAAGCAGCGATCATGACATATACCTACGTACTTTATAGCGTGGATTTCAGTGCTCGTATTTCGAGAGATGCGAGTAATCGCCCGGCGCACTCAAACACTCGCTTATAGCAGTTATAGCCGAGCGAAAAAACTATCGGAGCTATCGTTTCTCGCTGCTCGCCATCTCGCTTCTAGTTTCTAGCTCTCGCTCATCGTCGTCGGTAGGACCAGTGCCTTGGAAAAAATGTGTTTTTATGAAAATATTTAAATTATGAATTTCTAAAATTAGACAGTTGAATTGAATCTCTGGGATTTTACTTAATTCCCACGGGAATTCTCAACACAATCGTGGTCTACGTTTACGTTGCAAGCCAGAATTAACTGTATGCGGCTAAACTCGATTTGCATTACACGGCTAAAATACGAACAGTGGCAAATTGCTCAACAATTAAAGTTGTAGAATTTACTCACAAACTTTTTAGCATTTATAATCTTAGAAGGATTAACGATGGGCGATTAAATACGGGGTGGAACAGGCCTACTCTCTATTCTGTTAGCCGCAAATTACTTTTACTTTCAAGGTTAGAGGGAGAGCAAAAAAGGGGGGGCGAATGGGGTGTGTAATGATGTATAATGCTACATTTGACATAATTCGATTTACTCGAGAAGTAAACATTCTACGATTCTTTTATAAAATAAACTAACCTAACCTAATCTAATGCATATCAAATAGAATTAATATCAATCCTCCGAAGTTTACTTTTTGAGTAAATCGCATTATATCAAATGTAGCATTATACCAAATGTTACAGTTATATCAAATGTTGTTATATCTATCGAGGCGCACCCGTTTTTTCCCCGTCTACTGTTCTAGTGGTATCCTTTTGACCGCCAGCGTCGGCTATAGACGACAGTACGGTAATACAAAATTAAACCTACCCGCATCCGCATAAGAATAAATTTTGTTCCAAACAAAAACGATGCGTGGCGGTCAAAAGGTGAAAGTCTTTTTCGAAAAGCGTTTTCGCTCTTCCTTCATCGACCGCACAGCTAAAGAGTGGAATTCCCTGCCTGCGACTGTGTTCCCTGAACACTACAATTTGGACGCTTTCAAGTCTAGGGTGAATGAGCATTTACTAGGCAAGCGTGCTCCATCGCAGGCCTCATCTTCGCTTTCCATCAGGCGTGATTATGGTCAAACGCAAGCCTATATTGTATAAAAAAAATCTGATGTTTTTGGCCAGCTGCGTTAGAAAGGGTTAAAAAAATCCTGTGGGAATTCCCGTAAATTACATCATTCTCGTTGCATAAATCACACCCGTGCCAAATTCCGTGTCTCTAAAGGTAGCGGCCGAGAATTCGGGATAATATCCCAATCCCATGGGGATATCTGAATAAAAAGTAGCCCATGTGTTATTCCAGACGTCTAGCTATCTACACACTAAATTTCATCCAAACCAGTCCAGCCGATTTAGCGTGGAGCAACAAATATGCACACTCGCACGCAAACACGAAAGTTTGTGTGTACATTTTTGTTAATTATATTTCTAATTTACCATGAGTTTTACGGTGAAGGCAAACATCATGAGGAAGCCTGCATATAAAGAAATTAAATGGTGTATGTGAAGTTCCCATTCCGCACTGGGCCCGCGTGGGAACTACGGCCCAAGCCCTCTCATTCTGAGAGGAGGCATGTGCACCGCAGTGGGACGTATACAGGCTCGATGATGATGATGATGACTAGTAGCTTTAATTTCGTGATATTTATCTTGAATATAATCTACTAGACATAGTTAAAATGAAAATGTGTGGAGGTGTTAGCTAGTGGCGCCCCACGTTTTAATAACAGAGCTTCATTAAACATAAAAGCTAATTATTCTGTAATAAGATTAACATTGTAAAAAAAAAATTAATCTGTTTATTGCAATTAATGTTACAAAAAAAAATCTTATACTTGTCTCGGTCCTGTCCTGTCCTGTAGGACCGAGAAGTCGAAAGACGGATCCAAAACGGCTGGAAGAGCTATTGGTCAATGAAAGATCTAATGAAGGGCGATCTTCCTCTAACCCTAAAACGGAGACTCGTTGATATGTGTATACTGCCTGTCCTAACTTACGGTGCTCAAACATGGTCATTGACGGAGTTACAGAAGACCAAATTGAAGGTTTGCCAAAGAGCAATGGAGCGTAGTATGCTCGGGGTGAAGCGGATTGATCGGATCCGAAACACCTCACTGCGCTCCCAAACACGCATTACCGATGTGGGTGCCAAGGCTGCCAAGCTTAAGTGGGACTGGGCAGGCCACGCCAGCCGCATGGATCCAAATCGGTGGGCTAGGTTAGCCACGGACTGGATATCACAGGATGGATGGCGGCGACGAGGCAGGCCCAGGAGGCGTTGGCGGGACGACCTAGACGTGTGCCTCAAAGACTGGAAGGACACCGCTCAATATTGGGATAAATGGCGAAAATGGGGGGAGGCCTTTGCCCAGCAGTGGGACACTTCTCCAGGCTAATTAATAATAATAATAATATACTTGTCTCAAAGTTTCTGTTCATTAGGAATAAGTAAGATTAAGATTTAGATAGCATTTAACTAACGTGGATTTCACGCGGACCTCCTTCTTCTGTGTGCTTTTAGCCCTTCCGGCCGATGAAAACTTAACATAACCTAAACTACCATGTTTCTGTATCGATTCAAATTGGGAAAAAACACTAGGTGTTGTGAAAATAAGCTTCAACAAAAAACCATCGCTCGTAGAACTGATGGCCGATGGGGCCAAAATATTCTCGAGTGACGTCCATGGACCAGAACACAGAGTTGCAGAACAAGCAAGGAGATGGAGCGACTACCTGGTTAAGGTTGCGGTAACGCGTTGGATGCGGATGACACAGGACCGATCTGTTTGGCGAGCCTTGGGGGAGGCCTATGTTCAGCAGTGGAGGGCTGAAAAGATGATGATGATAAAAAACCAGTGAGAAGAAAAGCATGTGGGGAAAAATGCTAATGGAAATTTTGCTGCTAAGAAATAACGACTCCGGTAAATTGATCTATCCCGACCTCTAACAAACGAAATGCCAAAGAATGTATCGTATAAAAAAAGCCTCGCCGGTAAACTAATCTGCATGAGATCTCTCTTGTTTGTGTTTGTACATCGTTACCTCTGCCCTTTGTGAAGTTTTTACATAACGCTACCCCGATATCTGAAATTGGCAAAGTTAGGGGCCATCTTGCAAACTATCGGAATCCCAGTTATTAGAGTTAGAGTAGTAGTTAGAGTAGTAGTTAGAGTTAGCAGGGAACAATGGCTTAGTCTTGCTAGTTGTAGAGCCAAAATGTTGAATAGCTTTCAAAGACAATTTCATAAGGTGAACTGTGAACTGGCTTTCGATCTTTCGAATTTTGATGTACGGTCAAGTGCAAAAATATGTATCGATTTAATCCTCCCGCTTAACCGCTTAGCGACCGCTTTAGCCTAGTTGGTAGTGACCCTGCCTACGAAGCAAGAGGTCCTGCCTGGGTTCGAATCCCGGTAAGGGCATTTATTTGTGTGATGAGCACGAATATTTATACCTGAGTTATGGATGTTTTCTATGTATTTAAGTATTTATTTATCTATACAAGTATGTTTATCGTCGTCTAGTACCCATAGTACAAGCTTTGCTTAGTTTGGGACTAGGTCGATTTGTGTAAGATTGTCCCCTAATATTTATTTATTTTATTCCATCGCTATATACCTATACCTTAATTCGACGATATAAGAGCTATGGGACATATTTAAGAGCAAGTTGTGTACACCCATATTTTTACACTTGACTGTACATAGTACATTTTATTTTTATAGAAGCTGTATTTTGACATAACCATAAATTTGTACGGAACCCTCGGTGCGCGAGTCCGACTCGCATTTGGTCAGTTTTTTACTGTACTATCTATTGTCATCCAAATTACATATCCGTACTAAGAACCAAGACGATGCCATTAACCGTTAAAAATTTCCGTCCTGTGGAGACGATCCTGACTGGATGGACCACCAGACTTTCTCTACCATATTTTTGTATTGTCACCGGACTTGGGTACAGAAGCACGCCTTCAGCTCAATCGGATATCGGGAAGTGGTCGAAAAATGGTTCGCAAATGAATACATACGAACGTTACAATACAAGTTGTAAAAATTAGCGACTTAAAGGTTAATATTTCGCAATCGAATCTCTGACTCTAAAGTTGATTTCGACCATGAAATAGATGAGAAAATAATCAACCTCACTTTACATGACGGAGGGTATCTTAAAATATAAATTTAAATAGTATTCAGTCTGAGTCATTTAGCCCCCAAATTCCTGAATCAGCGTTTTCAAGCGTTTCCAGAAATCAATTTAGAGAGCAAACATTGACTTAACCACTTACGAAATCCTTGCATTCCTTGTTACACGGATCTCAATCTAATTCCTTGAGATATAACGTCGAATTTGTCGTCTACAGTCACAGAGTCTGTGATTGGGCTAATATTTGTCAGAAGATTCAGTACTGTACCCTTGAAAACGTTTGATTGGCAATTTTGTATCCTTCATTATAAACTAGTTGTAAATTGATTATGAGTATTATGACCAGCTAAAAATAAACATTATTTTTCAAATACTACAAGAAAATGGTGGTCAAAAAGTATCAATATATCACTTGGCTAACAAAGCCATGTTGGAAAAAATACACAATGCTTAGACTCCACCCGTAGATTTTAGCTAATCTCTTGCGTTTTATGAATAGAACTTGAGACTTTTAAATTTTGCACTAATCGTTCCGCCTTTCCATTTTTCGCTGGCAAAGCCGCCGTCAACGTGCTGTTACTGTTTACCCTCTCTAGCATAGCCGGTGCGGTGCTATAGGGAGTCTCGGGAGCCTCGAGAGTCACGGGGGTGTTGCGTATCGACAGACCCGGCGCAGAAATGCGAGTCCTGCTTCCCCGTGCAACCGGTAGGGGCCGGGTCGTAGCCCGATGCCCCACTTTCGCCCGGGTCGCTGCAACAAGTGAGATGTGAGCGTGCACCCTTATGCACGCCCTCTCCTAGCGATCGAGGGTTAAGCAGGTCCAATGATCATCAGGCCCCAACCGAGAAATGAATAACATTTTACCATTTTTGTCGTTCAAAACTAGAGATTGCGACATAGCAACGTCGGAACTGGGATACGTTTAGACCGACTGGGTTTTAATATTATCACAGGTCGTATCAGAATAAAATATGAAATAAAGTCGAAAAACTATAATTTTTTTTTTTTTTTTTTTTTTTTTTATGATATAGGGGGCAAACGAGCAGACGGATCGCCTGATGGTAAACGATTACCGTCGCCCATGGACACCTGCGACACCAAAAGAGTCACAAGTGCGTTGCCGGCCTTTTAGGTAGGAGTACGCTCTTTTTTTGAAAGCTTGAAGGTCATATCGGTCCGGGAATACCGCAGCAGGAACCTCATTCCAGAGCTTTGCTGTGCGAGGCAGGAAATTTCTGGAAAAACGCACAGTAGAAGACAACCAACCATCCAGATGGTGAGGATGGAAGTGTTGTCGCGTAGGGCGGTGGCGGAAGGATGCGGCAGGGATCAACCCGAATAACTCCTCGGAGCACTCTCCGTTGTACATGCGATAGAAGATGCACAGTGAAGCTACATCTCCACGCAGCGCCAAGGAATCAAGCCCATCAGAAGTTCGTTGGCAGCCGACTATTCGAGTCGCTCTCCGTTGTATGCGATCCAGAGGGAGAAGCTGGTACCGGGGAGCCCCCGCCCACAGATGAGAGCAGTATTCCATATGTGGGCGAACCTGCGCCTTATAAAGCTGAAGGCGGTGGGCTGGAGTGAAATACCGTCTCGATCTGTTGAGCACGCCGAGCTTCTTCGAGGCTAATTTAGCCTTACTCTCCAAGTGGTCGCGGAACTGGACTTCTGGACTATAATATTATAAAACGAAAAGTGCTGAAGTTGTAATATTTTGAATCACACTAGATATATTTTTTTGTTGTTGCTACTGCAATTGGGGATATGGGTTAAATTTTACATTTAGATTATCGAAAAGTCCGCGGATTTTCTTCTTGATGATTTAGAATACCTTACACGAAATCACACAAAATTGCAATGATTATAATATGTTAGTATTATCATTGCAATTTCGTGTGATTAGTTGACGTCATTAACTTTTTGTAGACAAGATCACTTTAAAATAGGCCCCACACGAGCGTCGGCGTCGGATCAGCGCCCATGCAGTAGTGACGCAACTTTTGCGTAGCGTCGTCGCGACGCCAGCGGCGTTTGTAGAGCGTCAGCGTCGCTGGAGAACCGACGCAGCGACGACGCGACGTCATTATTAGTCGTTGTCGCTGTGAGGACGCTGGCGCTCAATAAACGCCGCTGGCGTCGCGGCACAGTTACCGACGTTGCATGCCTGCGCGGGAGTTAAAGGTGTTGACAGCCCTAACATCTCCTTTGTCAGCAAAAACTAACGCATCTTCAGCACTGCCGAATTGAGAACAATACGTCAATGCTGAAATGCATAATATTAGTATAAATAGTAGTAATCAATTAATCTTAAGTCAGAATACTCTTAATTGTAAGACTGGATTGTCACTCTGCTAGTTTAAATAAAATTAAGTAAATAAATTATTTTTTAAATTAAAGTCCTGACGACCCACTTAATTGGCGCAGCCGTTAGGATTCCTGTCGTTATCCTTCTGCGTCCTTAAATCGATAAAATTTCGATTTCACGCCGCACCAGGAAAACGTGTGTTTCTACACTTCAACGGGAAGACATCGAACAAATAAATCTATTAAGTATCGTCAAGAGGCCACCGCAGAAGCTGTCCAGCCGATCCAGTCAACTCAGGAAGCTGTCCAGATCCAGCCAATCCTGTTAATCCAGAGATTCCAGCCAGCCGTAAGGACACGTGAAAGCTGCCGGGGGGAATGTGAGTCAATCTTTTTCATCATCCTTTCTGCTCCTTTTATACGTATCCTTATTTGCATTAAATATATGTGTGTTATTAGGGATTAGCCAACGCCGTAATAACATCTTTATAATATTGCAGAGTGTCAAATTCCACTCGCGGTATTGACCTAGTTACGTTATAAGCATTTTATACCTAAGTTTTGTTGTAATTTTTTTTTAATATAATGGAAGGCATTAACCGAGTTCCTGCGGAGATAGTTAAGATTATCCCGATTTTTGAAGGGGATGCGAGACAACTCCCGTTATTCATAAAAAAATGCGAGTACATTATAAGTAACTTTGCGGGGGGAAATGCTCAGAACTTGTATCTATTTCATGTAATCACAAGTAGACTCGCAGGGCCTGCTGCCAACCTGGTAGGAGAACGGGACCAGATAGAGACTTGGGATGAGATAAAACAGTTGCTCAGCCAACATTTCGGCGATCCCAGGACCGAGGAATGCCTACTGTTAGAATTAGAAGCGTTGAAAATAAGTAGAGGTGAAAGTTATTTAGAATTCTGTCATAGAGTTCAACATCATAGAAGTATTTTGTTAGCAAAAGTAATAGGGACCGTGGCCGACGCCACATTACGTGCCGCTAAAACTCAGATTTATACACATACTTCCTTGAATGTTTTTCTTTACAATTTGCCACCATTTTTAGTTCGTTTAGTTAGGCTAAGAAACATAACGACCTTAGAAGGTGCCCTTAAAACTGTCATGGAGGAACAGAACTTCCAAACAGTTTACGACATAAAAAACCCATCTAGGACATCTAGAATTAACAGATCTAACCCTAGTAATTCAGAGTATATGCCTAGAAACAATAACATAGGTTACGAAGGTCAGCAGCAACAGAATATAAGCCATAGACCATCGAATAGTTTAGGTAATTCAGCTCAGTTTAGAAATAACAGGCCGCAAAGTGGTAGCAATTCGCATAACTTTAGAAATCAATCGCAACAGCTAAGTAGGTTCCCACATAGTCAGCAGAACGCGGGTAATGCACCTTTTAATGCATCGTCAAGTCAGCACAGGCCGGTCAATGTACCGCCCCGCGCGGCGTACGGTAACATAACAACTCACGGGACGTCGGGTTCAAACACTGATGTCACAATGCGTACGGCAAGTTCAAGGCGAGTTAATTACACAGAAAATAATGATCAAAACAATCTGTATTTTGAACCTAGCGTGGAACCCACACCGGGACCATCTCAGTATTATAACAGCGAGTTGGAAAATTTTTTCATAAGGGCCTCAGAAAGCGGGAACGAATAGAAATTAATTATAACAAAATAAGAAGTCTTCCGCACATTCAGATACCCGAGTTACAGGCAGTTTTTATGATAGACACCGGAAGTACGAGGTCTTTCATAAGCCCCCAAAAGGCCGAACAGTATTTTAGTAACTTTAAACAGCAGGAAAGTTTCGAGGTAATTAGCACTCATGCAACAAGTAAACACAATGAAATTGTGTATATTCCGCTACCAAACATTTTTAAATGCTCTGACCGACATAAGTTTTATGTTTATAGCGTAGACAGTAAGTACGACGGCTTGATAGGTAGTGATCTACTGAAACAGTTAGACGCGAACATAGATATGAAAAGCCAAATGCTTTTCACCAGAACAGCACAGATACCGATAATTTACACGCCTCCCATGAGGGAAACTTATAAGTTGCCCCCGCGTAGCGAACTTAGAGTTAAATTACCGGTAAATGTATTAAATGGCGATGCCATATTAGGTTTTAAACAGTTTACGGAAGGGGTAAGAATGCCCGCCGCGTTAGTTAAGTGTGTGAATGGTTACGCAACCACAGTCATACAAAATTGCAAGCTTGAACATATGACGTTAGTGGTTACGGCACCTTTTATAGTAGAGCCTTTTATTAATGAACAAATTAGCATTAACTTCTCCGATAACGTGAATGATACGGACCAATTGTTGACAGAGAATCTCTCCAAATTGAGATTGGATGACCTAAATGTGGAAGAAAAAAAGGTGATAGGACAATTGTGTGAGGAATATAAGGACATATTCTATTGTGAGGAAATTCCTTTATCATTCACAAATCAAGTAAGACATAAGATTAGGACAGTTAACGAAGACCCAGTCTTTATTAGGGCACATAGGATGCCCCCGGTTCAAACCGAGGAAATTAGAAGGCAGGTGGAAAAAATGTTAAAGGACGACGTAATCCAGGAGTCACATTCTCCTTGGAGTGCTCCGGTCCATTTAGTCCCTAAAAAGGTCGACATGTCGGGACAGCAAAAATGGCGTATGGTGGTCGACTATAGACGCCTTAACGACGTCACTGTCGATGACAAATACCCTTTGCCAAATATAAACGACTTGTTCGATATGTTAGGGAAAAGTGTTTATTTTACCACATTAGACCTGGCTAGCGGGTACCATCAAATCGAGGTGGACCAACAGGATAAATCAAAAACGGGTTTCAGTACACCGTTTGGTCACTATGAATTTAATAGAATGCCGTTTGGGTTAAAAACAGCTCCTGCTACGTTCCAGCGAGCAATGGACAACGTCCTCAGGGGTTTACAAGGCTTGCATTGCCTCGTATACCTTGACGATGTTATAATATTTTCTAAAAGCTTGGAAGAACACGTAGTTAAGCTTCGAGCAGTGTTCGATAGATTTAGGGAAACAAACTTAAAAGTTCAGTTGGATAAGTCTCATTTCCTTAGGAAGGAAGTCCTCTACCTAGGACATACCATCACGAGTGAAGGTCTTAAACCAAACAACGACAAGATAGAGGCGGTACTTAACTATCCATTACCAAAGACAACAACTGAAATTAAAAGCTTCTTAGGACTTGTAAGTTATTATAGAAAATTTATCAAAGATTTCGCCAAAATAACTAGGCCTTTTACAGTATGTTTGAAGAAAGGAAAAAAGATTGTGATAGATGATGAATACAAGAAGAGCTTTCAACTTTGCAAGGAGCTTCTAACAAACGCACCCTTATTACAGTTCCCGGACTTTAAAAAGCCGTTTATTCTTACAACCGACGCGTCCAACTTCGCGATCGGCGCGGTCCTATCCCAAGGGACCATTGTATCAGAAAAACCCATAGCTTATTTTAGTAAAGCTCTAAGTGACACACAGACTAGATACAGTACTATTGAAAAGGAGCTTTTAGCGGTAATTGAAGGTGTTAAACACTTCAGACCGTACTTGTACGGGAATAAGTTCACAATTTTCACAGACCACAGACCATTGGCGTGGCTGTATTCGTTAAAAGAGCCCAATAGTAAGTTAACGAGGTGGCGTTTAAGGTTACAGGAATACAACTTTGATATATGTTATAAGAAAGGAAGTCAAAACACAAACGCCGACGCATTGTCCCGTATAAAACTCAATATAACAAACGACGACGATGCGTCCATGAAAGTCAACGTAGACGACGATGACTTCGACTTAGACAAATTTGTTAGGGACACAGCCACAAAAATGCTGGTAGATACAGAGCCGGAGACACAGGCGGATATGTCGGAACCCGAAATAGAAATAGTCGAAATTTCTGACTCGGATGACGGCGCCACTGCTCACTCTATCTCTAATAGGGAACACGAAGGAATTCCTATAATGAACGAAGCAATAGATTCGAAGCCTAGGCAAATCCTCGTCTATACTTGGCTCAAAAATAGTATTAGTGTTAAGGATATCTCAAATAAAAAACAGAAAATTCTAGAAGTACATATGCCAATAAACAACTCAGATTTAGTTAAGAAATTTTTAAAAGAATACACCAACATGAAAAACAAATATTACGTGTATTTTGAGGACCCTGCTTTCAGAAAACCTTTTAGTTGTGTGGTAACAAAACTTTACAAAAAGGGAACTCAAAACTTAATAGAATGTACCGAACGTGTTGTTAATCTAGCAGAATCAGAGCAAGACCAAAAGGCAATTATAATTAAGTACCATGAAGGTAAAAATTGCCATAGGGGTATTAATGAAACACTGTCGAAAATCAAAAGGCACTATTGGTGGAGTAATATGAAAGAAACGATTTCGGCAATAATTAATGGATGTGAACAGTGTCGTAAGATGAAGTATGAAAGGAAACCAATTAAGCCTCATATTCAACTTACCCAGACACAAGAAACCCCATTCCAGGAAATTTTCATGGACCTTCTATTCATTGAAGGTAAATATTACTTGACCACAGTAGACGCTTTTAGCAAACTAGGTCAAGCAATAGCGATACCAAACCGTAGTACCCCAGAAGTAGTGAGAGCTTTGATTAAGTACTTCAGTATATACGGCATACCCCGAAAGCTCAGTTGTGATTCAGGAGCAGAATTTAACAACGAACTCATGAAAGAATTGTTAGCCTTGTATAAAATAGAATTACACATAGGAACCCCAAACAATCCCAGCTCCATGGCAGTCGTAGAACGTTTCCATTCCACAATCATAGAAATTTATCGTCTAGCTAAATACGATAAAAGCGAATTGGACGCCGCGTCAGTCATGACATATGCTATCATGGCATATAATAGTACTATCCATAGCGCAACAACGTTTACACCTTATGAAATTGTATTTGGGCATACAGACTCCGGTAACCCGTTCAATATAGATAGGGAAAGAAATCTCCTGCAAAAACTACTTCAGGATCATAGAAAAAGACTTAAAGTACTATATGAATATGTTAGTGATAAATTAGTTAATGATAAAGTTAAAGTTAGGGAAAAGAAAGGCGGTGAAAACCCACCCGAAATCAAGGAAGGCGATGTCGTATTTATGAAGGACACTCGAATCCGTAAAGCTAAAGAACTTCCTAGATGTGACAAAGCCAAAGTAACAGGTAGCCCATCGAGAAATATTATTCCTGTGCAGGTTAAAAAACGCAACACTCGCGTAGCAGTTAAAAATATCAAACGACCTCCACAGGTGGCGTGTGATAATACTGATGATCCTGGCACGTCAGGGATGCAGCCTCAACATCCAAAACCTGGAGCGGAATCCAGGGATAGCTCCAGTCAGGATAGGTACAGCTCTGATGAGGACTAGCTCTTGGAGCATAATTAAAGTAATAGATTTAGAATACATAAGTGCACTTTTCGAAAGTAACTTGGGACAGTATAATAAGCTAAAGCACCTTATCGATAGTAATAGTGAATCCCGAAGAGAACTAATGGGTTTGGAAATCCAGGTTGATTCTTTTACAGACTTATCCAGAGATAGACTACGCCAGATCTTGCCATCAGCAAGAGTGAAGAGAGGCATTCTTAACCCATTAGGATCTATAGTAAAAATAATAACGGGAAATTTAGATAATGACGACGCTATTAGGTATAACTCAGTAATTGATAGTTTAAAGCATAAGGAAATTTCTGTAGAAAACAAGGTTACATTAATGCAAAGGGCATTTGATAAGTTAGTTAACGTTTCAGATGATATTAATTTTAATGTTAAGCACTTGGACTATAAAACCAAACAATTAGAAAACATTCAGAAGTATGAAACTAAACATTTTAATATTATGTCTATGATGAACAGTATGTACCAAATCCTAAATAACTTTCGGACCATTTATAATATTATACAGGAAATTGAAACTGCCATTGCCTTCAGTAAGTTAAGTACTTTACACCAATCTGTAATAAATTCAACTGAATTATTTAATATTCTCATTGAAATTGAAAAACATGCCACTTTAACATACCCTGTTTCTAAAGAAAACCTACTTAACATAGAACGTAGTATAGAGTTAAAATCATATATTAGTAATAGTCATTTAACATTTGTACTGGAAATCCCATTAATAGAGAAAAACACATATATTTATTACAAAGTTGTCCCCATCCCAATATATAACCCTGACACACACCAAACCTTTGCTATCATTCCTAAATACCCTTACCTTATGATGAATAGATTAATACTCAGACCCGTAGCAAGATACTGCGAGGAAATGGAAGAAAATAAGTTCATCTGCACGGAGGACGACATAGTGCAGCAACCAACAGCGACTTGCATCGAACAACTAATGCTACTACGAGACAACCTCGCGAACTGCAACCAGCAACTGATTAAAACTGAAGAACAAGTTATTCAAAAAATCACATCTGACCACTGGCTACTTTATACGCAAAAAAGTACGATACTGACGGAGACATGTGGAGATGAAGCGACAAAACATAATTTAGAGGGAACATTTATACTAACTCCGAATAAACATTGCGAAACAAAAATAGACAGCATAATTATAAAAGCAGTTACCAACTCAACTTTAACAATTTATAATCTGCCACCAGTTATGTTACCAGAACTCCAGCTCGAGACCCAGAGAGATGACAACGAAGTGGATTTGCGAGGCGTGGACTTCGGCGACATAAGGGACATCCTCAATAGTGTTAAATTCAATAGTGAAAATAATAATAGTGATTTCTTTATAGATTATAGAGTCAGTGTATGGACCATAGTACTATATGTAATAGCTTTTACAATAGGCCTAAGTTATTTGTCTTTTAAACTATATTGCATATTTTTCAAACGAAACTACCTGAAGCCGACTAAGCCTCCTTCAGATAATTTCTCTCTTGGGGAGGGAGGAGTTAAAGGTGTTGACAGCCCTAACATCTCCTTTGTCAGCAAAAACTAACGCATCTTCAGCACTGCCGAATTGAGAACAATACGTCAATGCTGAAATGCATAATATTAGTATAAATAGTAGTAATCAATTAATCTTAAGTCAGAATACTCTTAATTGTAAGACTGGATTGTCACTCTGCTAGTTTAAATAAAATTAAGTAAATAAATTATTTTTTAAATTAAAGTCCTGACGACCCACTTAATTCGGGCGGTGGCAGGACGCCAACGCTCAAATGGCGCTATTGTGTGGTGTTCTGGTGTTTCTAAGGGGTGCGCCTCGATAGATATAACAACATATGATATAACTGTAACATTTGGTATAATGCTACATTTGATATAAAGCGATTTACTCAAAAAGTAAACTTCGGAGGATTGATATTAATTCTATTTGATATGCATTAGGTTAGGTTAGGTTAGTTTATTTTATAAAAGAATCGTAGAATATTTACTTCTCGAGTAAATCGAATTATGTCAAATGTAGCATTATACCAAATGTTACAGTTATATCAAATGTTGTTATATCTATCATTACACACCCGTTTCTAAGCCCCTTCGTACACAACGATCTTCGATACCCGACGATTTTAGTCTCTAAATAACATAACATACAACATAACATTTGGTAGCATAGTGAACGGTTGCGATAATCCGAGGATGAACTCTGGTTGAGTTCGAAACGCGTCAGTGTAGTTTTGTAGTGGTGATAGTTGGGTTTGTGTGACTTATGTGTGTGTTCGTACCTACAGTATGGAGGTGGAGGAGCTGCATGAACACACATTTCTCGCATAAATGTAACTATCGTATATCGTAAAGTTTCAGTTCTAAATAAGCGAGTACCGCAATACAAATTCATAGATGTTCATACACATTCACGCTGTACTGTACTCATTACAAACCATCCGCATTAATAGTGATCAATGTTCATCATTTGACATATTACATTGCTCGAAAGATTCCTAGGCTTTCTCGATAGGATTCTACCCTCACATTTCAGATCGGTGCCTGTATAATATTGCCTGTGATAAATTGGCATTGGAATATGTGCTATCACATGGAAATTGCAGTCATAAAGTTTGGTAAATGGCTGTCAGCCCGTCGGATTGTAGCTCGTAAAGCCCGTCGCAATCGATTCCTTCGTGCTGATAAGTTTTTATGATACACTAGTCTTTCGGCTGGCGCGACTGCACCGCGGTATTGTTTATTTAATTACTTACTAGCAAACTGCTAGCAAAGCTAATTTCGATATAATTACAACGTCATAAAAAACTCCACAAAGTAGCACAGCAGCTCTAAAAGTATGTATTTTCTAAAATCGCACGTGAGATTTTTGGGGAGGGGAGGTCAAGCTAAATCTTACGATATCGCACTAAGGCAGGAGGAGTCAAAAAGTCGTCTAACGTAAATAATGGACGCCCCCTAATTTAATGTGCATTGCTGCGTATTGACATTATCTTGGTAAGAGCAAGGGCCAAAGGTTTGGGCTGGGAATTGATGAATCAGTGAATCAGGTGCAATTCTTGCCCTATTCAAACAAAACACCAAATTCCTTGTCGGACCACAATGTAGAAGTTATCGGTGAAAAAGTGCACACAGATGAAAATAAAACCACTTCCTTTATAGAAGCCAGTTAAAATAGTCAAGATGACAACCTCAGGTTGTTTCACAACAAAGACTTACGGAACTTGCAATCGCCAATGGGCATCATTGGGCAAACATATTTTGACTGAAATATGGGGATTTAATAATTAACTGTGAATCATCTAATCGCGTCATATGTCTAGGAAGCAATTCTGTGGTGTATTCTGAAGTTCCTTGTCCGCATTGGACCCACGTGGGAACTACAGCCTAAAGCTTTTTGTTTTGAGAAGAGGCCTGTGCCCAGCAATGGGGCTTATATGGATCAGAAATGATGATAAATCATTCAAAACCGTTATCAACAGTGTTGAAGGTCAGCATTAAAAAATCAATTAGGATGCACTCATTTAGGCGTTTGGCGCTCACCCAACGCGCCATTGCAGATGGACACTAGCTTCTGTAGTCTTGATTAACTTGCAAAATTGAGTACACATACATATTACAACGTTTCGACGCCAGCTGTAAAATTATGAAGCTTATAAAGAACAAATCTGCAAGGTCGCGTTTCAGTGGCCCCATGTTGGGCGCCACATATTTAATTTAACTTAAAAACGTTAGAAATTAGCTATTGTTTTTTACTAATCACGATACAGGGTCATAATAAGACGATTCGACGTCAGCTATGAAATTATGACGCGCAAAAAAAAATCAAATTAACATGGTCGCATTTCAGTAGTCCCACGTTGGGCGCCACTTATTCGATTTAGTTTTAAAACGATGTGTTAATGTACTGTACACTCGCTTTTTAAAGACGCATATGTTATACGTATCGTACACGGCATACTAATTTACATCCGCAGCCTTGCTCACATTGCAGACCTCACTAATGCGTCTTCATTCCTAGTCAACATCATAAAGCCTCTGTACAACATTTTCGACCAGGTCTAAGGATTTAGTCAAGATTTAGACAGGGGCACGCAAAAAAGCTGTCACTAAAAGTTAGCTGACAGTATCAATTTTGTTTGTGGCAACGAACATAGAGTGGTATAGGACATACAACTGACATTGAATCCTAGGGTGATAAAGGAATTTCTTGGACGACTATAATTCAAGGTTGGCAGAGTCGTGCCAATCATATTGGCAAAGCAAAGGTGGACCTCAGCGAAGGCCGTGCTCAGTGGACGGAGACCTTTTTGAATTAGTTCCAAGAGCTGCTCGCTGTGAGGGGTGGCTGCACTTAAAACCTGGTCCAAGTCACTGAAGATGAGCTCAACGATTAAGCTTTAGCTTTAAAAGTAAGCGTGTTTGTTCTGTTGTGATCGACCTGTCAAATTATTTTTTGTCTTTCTTCATAGCTTTGTCCCTTTATTTGTGGTAAGCTCTCGCGGTCTTCGGACACAAAGATCTTTCCTGGTTAGTATTTGGCTCTAGCTGTGTCCGTTCCAAATCTTTGGATATGTTGTCCACAACTTGACCAGCAAGGGCTTTCTGCCTCTTTTCTCTTCCACGATAGTCAAACCCTTCGTCTCTTCTCATGACACGTCCGAACCATAATCAACCTCTCAAGTTATGACATCAACTTTGATGACGACTGGCGTCTGGCAGTTATCATGTACTGTTCGAAGTACAGCTGTAGTCAATGTCAATGATTGTTGGCAAAGTGTAGAACATATTCTGCTGATTCTCTAGCTCAATTTATCTATTACTGTTCTCTGTGTCTTGCCACGTAACGAGACATGTGAAATTACCAGAGGTATTTAGAAGAGGTAGGCTCTCCACTGGCTCCAAGCGTCCAGAGCCCTCATTGTCTAACGCACTTGAAATCACAATAATTTCTCCTCTTCTTCCTGTCATACCGTATAAGATCCGGGTAGAAAGAGATGGTAAATGCGATCGCCAGCACCGCGTGTTAGACAATACGGCCCCAGTTTCTACTATGGGCTTGATGCAAGAGACGACGCAAAACCGTTAAGGCGGAAAAATATCAGTAGGGAAATATTTATTTAAAGAAAGAAAATATTTATTTGCCACAGTAAAAATCCAAAATACATAAAACAGATAATAAAAACATAATAGTAAAAAATAAATGATTGATTTACAAGTATAAGCATTTCTGTCCTGCGGCAAAGGGAGCAGACAATTGTAGGCAAAAAAAAACAAAAACATATATTTAACATTGAAAAGTAAACAAGAAAGAACCCAGAAAAAAAAAGAAGACAAAATTTTCAGTTCCTATTCCTATTAAACAAATGTACTCTACGATGTTGTTTATGAGCTTGCAAAGGTTTCAAATATTAATCTCCCGATGTCACTGTCACTTGTGCCACAGGCTAACATTATGACCCGAGTGCATTTGCCAATTAAATGCTGCAGCTTTTTGTTCTTTGCTAGATATGCTAGCAATTACATTTTTTAACTTCTAGCTGGCTCCTAACATTCACAAAGTAGAGTACCTAATGTTATCGTAAAATATTAGAACCAAAAAAACACACAAAATTTGAGTTGTGACACCGAAAATACGCGACTCATAACTCGAAAAATTACGTTAGTTTGGCTTCACTCTTTCTGTGACAACATTCTACTAAGGGTCAAGAATTTCATCGACTGTATGTATACACCGTGAAATTTTAGTGGTTGTTTTCCCGAAACTAGGTGATTTAGTATCGATTGTACAATCGATTTATAATTACTATTTTGATTAGAGTCAAAAATCCAATTGTGAAAAACGAAAGTCGAAAATGACCGCAAACCAATAGTAACGCTTCGTTGGTACCTAACCTATCGTACGATCGTACGCTACTTGTACCAACGAAGCGTTACTATTGGTTTGCGGTCATTTTCGACTTTCGTTTTTCACAATTGGATTTTTGACTCTAGTCAAAATAGTAATTATAAATCGATTGTACAATCGAAACTAAATCACCTCGTTTCGGGAAAACAACCACTAAAATTTCACGGTGTATACACATACCAAATTGGAAATACAATATATATGTACATTACCTAAAAGAGGTAGATATGTTAGCAGCGTGCCGAAAATAGGGCACACAAAGGGCCACAATTGTAGTCTCTGAATTAGTTTAATAAATCAAATTGAAAACAATACTTTTACACCTTTACATGCAACAAATATTTACAGCACTTCAAGTTTTCTAAAAGCGTGCAACTTATTCCTCAGTTGAAACAGTCCAGTACCTATTTACTTTACGACCAGACAAGATTACATAAAAAACAATAAAGTTTACTATAGAGCACACCAAGTTCACAAGGCGAGTGTTGCTCTTTATTTACCGACAGTTTTTCCATCAATGTTGCCATTGGCGAAATCATCAATAAAACCATCATCAATAACCTCTTTGATGATGATTGTGATCCACTGCTGGGTAAAGGTTTCTCTACTGTTGAAGAGAGGGTGAAAAATCATTGTACAGCAGGAAGTCAAAGAAGTCTTTTTAACCAACGTGATTTTTTTATAACCTATAATAGCGCCATCTGTGTGATTTTAGGTGAAACATCTACAAATACTTATTACCGCTTGAATCTGTAAGTCTTAATTATCAATTAGTAGTGTTTTGTTTAAGGCACGGATACTCTGTGTGTGAGCAGTTTCAATAGTTTTAGTGTATTAGTTTGGACGAATAAAGACCAACTAGTTGCAAGAAAAGTCACCTATCAAATGTATTGTTTTAAAAGTCGATGACTTTATGTCTGTGCGATCTCATTAAGGATACAAAAGTTACCTTTGATTACCTATTTATACCTTACCTACTAGTCTTCGTAAGATGAGTTTAGCACCCTGCGCATTTTTACAGTATTTGAATACTCTTCCCATTCAATCTAGATTGTTGGATTATCGTCTTAGATGTCCTTGGCACAAGATTTTTCTAGAAGATTTATTACCAGATTTATTGTGTATATCTTCAACCATACTTACAGCTTGAAATATGCATAGACTGCTTAAACCTCTCTATCTTTTGTCTTTGCCGTTGTTGGGTAATAAAACCAAATGTAAACAAGATAGACAAAGCGATAGACAAAGTTACAATACGAAATACCGGATGAAACAGAGAAAAGTTTCTTTTAAATGTTAAACAAATCAAAGGTAACCCTTTTAACATTGTGACATTTCTAAAAACTTTCCTCGTGATTCGTGTAGATTTTCCAAACCTATTCTTTATTAGCTAATCAAAATATCAAACAAAAGAGCGTAATTTTGTAGGAAATAACTCAATAACTACGAGCAATTTGTCCATAGCAAATGCAACATATCATAAGTTCTAGTTAGTTTAGTACCTGAGAACTGTGACACTCCAGACAGCATGGATAGACCCGAGTTCCGGCTATGAGAAGGATGGATCATACCGATGGAGCATATCTCAGAATCTTCAAACTGCCACATCGTGAATTAAATCTCTAGTCACATCCAGATTAGCACTTAAATTAGGGAGACTAAGCTGGATTAAAAGGGGGTTGTTTTCTATCACATTACGTTAAAGCATTTGATGTGTCGCGGATATGCGTCGGGTGGACCGCTCCGCGCGCGGCGTTGGCTGCGGCTAGACTGAGCCCGAACAAGCTCGGAGCTCGAGGGGGAGGCTTACCCCCACCCCCTTGTTGTTAGTGGGGGGACGTGGGACCGGGACCGCGGCCTGTACTCAGACATTATCGCTATTCCGTCGCATTGTTATCGTTTTCATTACGGAAAAGTAATTTCAAATCACTGGAATCAAATTTCTGTTTGTTGCGCTTTGATCGCTGTTATGATCTCTTCTGGGGCTCGTAGGCCATGTTGTTTTGTTATCAGTTTCCAAAGATCCTTTTTCAAATTGATGTCAATTGTACGCAAGTCAATGTGACATTTAGCCTTTGTTTTTTTCTGATCTAGAAACTGTCATAACTATAAACATGACAAAGCATTGGTAGGCTACGTAATTACGTGCGCTTGATTACCGTAAGATCACGGTACTTTGACCCTTATTAAAAATACATGTGGGTATGAAAATCACAAAAACTTGGGCGTTCTGACAACCAGGTCGTCGCTGCATCTTACCTACACCGCATCTTCCGGTCCAGGACGCCATTCGAGAACATTTTGGTATCGGCCATCAGTTCTACGAGCGACGTGCCCTGTCCACTGCCACTTGAGTCTAGCGATTATTCCAGCTAAGTCCGTGACTTTAGTTCTTGCGCGGATTTCATAATTTCTAATGTGATCCCGCAGAGAAACTCCCGAGCATAGTCCTCTCCATCGCCCTCTGAGACATGACATTATAAAACAATGTTTTCAAGATTGTAAATTTGACATTTCAGGCAGGAAAACGATGTATGTATGTATGTAAACTCTTTATTGTACAAAAAAAGAAAAAAAAAAAGAAAAATATTATAGACAACCGTTGAAATGCATGTACAATGGCGAACTTATCCCTTTAAGGGATCTCTACCAGTCAACCTTTGAGTGGATGAAAGGAGCATTTAGTAAGGGACCGACAAAGAGTAAGTAAAAATAAAACAGTCGGACAAAGCAAAGGCTACAATACAACTTTTAGTAAATACAATACATAAACTCATAATATAAAGAAACCTATTAAAAATATACTACCATATACAACATATATATACATCAACATATATACGATGTCGTGGTACGAGGCGTTATGACAGATCGTGGCCGGATTAATTGAATGGTCACGGGTCTCCCTGGATTTACTACGGTATACACATATTAGTAATTTGTAGGTAGGTATAGTTATGCGGGCTGCTGAGAGTTCTGTTAGGGCCGATACAGACGGACAGCATACAACTACCGACTGCCCAAGCATTTCAGTCGCAGCTAGGCTAGCGTGCAGTTTGCGTGAAGTAGTGCCGACTGCAATGCAACTGCAGAGGAAAATGTATGGGCAGTCGGCAGTTACCTTGCAGATGGGATGCAGTCCGTCTGTATCGACCCTTAACCACACAAGGTGCACAATGAATCCAGAATGCAACTCCTGCAAAGATTTTTCACTCGAATTTTAAATTCAGGATGACTTTGCGAAGGTTACATACTTCAAGCCAGCCTATATGTCCCAATGCAGGGCACAAGCGTCCTCTCAGAATGAGAAGGCTTGGGCCATAGTTCCCACGCGGACCCAGTGTGGATTGGGAACTTTACACACCCCTTCGAATTTCACAGATACTGGTTGAGGTTTTTTTATTTTTTCTAGAGAAAGATGAGGGTAGTTTCTCACCGCGACGGCCGTGCCGAGTAACTGCGATGCAAGAGCGCTGAAGTGCAGTTCTCTGTTGGCTTTCCGTTCGAACCGCCCTTGAAAAAGAACCAAGGATTGGGTCGAAACACGTGATGTGTTAATATTTTTGTAATTACGTACATACCTAAGTAATGTCTTGGTATACTTGTATTTTGGCACTTACCAATACTATCGCATTTATAATGGAAGTACTTATGGATTACTATGGATTGATCAAATATACAAAAACCGGCCAAGAGCGTGTCGGACACGCCCAAGGTAGGGTTCCGTAGCCATTACGAAAGAATCAAGTAATATTTTTCTAAGGATTTCGTATGTGTACGGAATCATCCAAGTTTAGGTATGTTCTATACCTTAGACTACTATTTACTCTTAAACTACAAATAATTTCCAAGCAATCTTAGCCGCTATACTTTTCCTAGTAAATTTGATATACAGGGTTATTTGTAATTCACTAGCATCCTTTTAACCCTAAACTCCTACCACATAAACAAATGTTTTTTGTTTTACGGTTTTTGTCATAACTTAATATTTTTGGTGTAATAACGTTTTGAAAATTTGAGATTTCCTCTTATTTTTACGATACTCTGTGTATTTGTATGGGAAAAAAAGTGCTTCATTTTAAAAAGTCGTAAAACAAAAAACATTTGTTTGAGTGATAGGAATTTAGGGTTAAGAGGATGTCAGTGAATTAAAAATAACCCTGTATTTACTACCATTCTGAATTTTTTCAAATTTTTCCACCCAACAGTTTAGATTTTAGAGGGGGGGGGACGGTCGATTTTAATGAAAATTTTCACTTTAAAGTTGAATATTTCGCAAACAGATCACTGAATAGAAAAATCATGTTAGCAATCCCGCAATGGTTTTAAAAGACCTATCCAACGATGCCCCACACTATAGGGTTAGACGAGAAAAAAAAAAATCACCCCCACTTTACGTCTATGGGAGGTACCCTAAAAAAAATATTTTTAGTTTTTTTTATTCAATCACTTTGTCGGCGTGACTGATGTATATATTCATGCCAAATTACAACTTTCTAGTACTAACAGTCTCTGAGCATAGCTGCGGACAGACAGACAGACGGACAGACATGGCGAAACTATAAGGGTTCCTAGTTGACTACGGAACCCTAAAAACATTCTTTATTTTTAAGGAAAAGTTGCATAATAAAAGTCTTATAGTCCTTTTTCAATAGCTTTTTCAGCCGAAAGACTTCCACTGCTGAACATAGGCCTCCCCCAAGGCTCGCCAAACAGATCGGCCCCTGCGCCATCCGCATCCAACGCTTTCCCGCAACCTTAACCCGGTCGTCGCTTCATTTGATTGATTCTCTTCACAAATTTCCACCCCTCCCCTTTTTACACCCTTAAGGGATGATTTCGGAAATAAAAACAATTCTATATCCTACCCAACAACTCAAAATTTCATTTAATTTGGTTCAGCGATTTTGATTCCCCATACATACTTTCGCTCCCCGTGGTTATTGATTCCCCATACAAACTTTCACCTCCCTTTTCACCCCCTTAAAGAGTGATTTCCAGGATAAAATATCGGCACTCATTCTATCTGTACACCAAATTTCATCTAAATCGGTTCAGCATTTTAAGCGTAAACAAACAGGTAATAGACAGACACACTTTCGCATTTATAATATTAGGTAGTATGGATCTGTTTAAATAAAAATTAATCACCAATAGTCGGATCTCCACTGAGCGACCCGCCTCGCGAGGCAGCCATTTTCGGTGCGATTTTGAGCTTTGTGTGGAACAAAGTCATGTTTCATGCGTTTGCCTCGCGAGGCAGCTCACTCAGTGGAGACCCGGCTATTCGTGTTGCTAAGCGCTAAACTTGAGAACCACTACACCAAATTAGAAAATTCTTTTTTCACCTCACTAGCTCGGAAAGCCCTTTTTGTTTGTTTGACATCTATTGAGAAAATCGCTTTTTATCCACTTGTGAAGAAAGAGTTTTGACATTTGAAGGCAGCTTAGCTAAGTGATATTTGACAGCTAACAAAACGCAAAACGTTAAAAGTACTGAATTTTTAACATCACAATTAATTAATTGCATCGAGTAAAAACACTAAATACAGTCTTACAACTTTATTTTAATTCATAAATATCAGCATTCAACATTAGCCTTCATTATTGTTGTAAAAACGGATAAAATGTTCTGACAGTCCAAGTAAGTCGATGTGCGAACAAAACGCATCCGAAATAATAAAAACAAACTTAAGTCAATCAAAACTTTTCAATTAAGCCGTCAACGTTAAAATATATTCGCATTTTTTCTAGTTATTTTGTTATTAAAAATGAGTGATTCGAGTGACGAAGACGTATTAACACCTGTGGAATTACGGGAAACAGTCCGTGCAAAATGCGGAATCAAACTTGCGGAATGTCGGTATTGGAGTAGTTCCATAAAGACTGGATATGCTTAGGCTATTTTGCATTATTTTTGATTTTACCAATATTTCTATACTTCAAAATTATTGTATTGACAAAGAGGTAAATAAATAATAATTGATAGTACAAATCCTTTTTCTTATTTTCCTCGCTGTAGTAAGGTGAAAAGTTTTGTGTTATACACGGGTGAAAAGTTATTTTACATCTCGTGAGTTGAAACACTCGCTATCGAAAGGATTCTATTTTTGAACCACTCGCTTCGCTCGTGGTCAATCATAGACTCCTTTCGATAGCTCGTGTTTCAAATGAACACTCGCAGGTAAAATACAACTTTCCCCCCTTGTATAACAAATAACTATTTTGTTGTGTTTGTAATGGTCAAGAAATTTTTATGAAAAAAACTTCAGCAGGGGCGAAGACGCGGGCATCAGCCAGTATATAAAAAAACTGCAGAAAATGTATGTATGCATATAACTTCAGAACGGCTGCACCTATTTGGCTTATTATTTTTTGCTGAGTTAGTAATGGGAGGTTTGTATAAAAGAAAAATTGTAAAAAATATAATAAAATGTCATTCTCATATGCTACAGGTAGCTTATTGTCTACTCTGCCTTTTTACTTTTGTAATCTCACCATACTAATAATGTTGCTTATTTAAAATATAATATTTGTACAGTTGTGGAAACTGTACACTAGGAGTACAATACAATACAATACAATACAAATATTCTTTATTGATCACCAAAAACGGTACAGTGACATTACAAAAATAAAAATTCTGGTTGACTATAGGCGGTCTTATCGCTAAAAAGCGATCTCTTCCAGACAACCAATTACTCGGAAATTAATAAATATCAACAGACTAATGTAGGTGGCAGAAGAAGTTGGTGGAGTATTGCTCTTTGTGGATGTGAAACGTGGATACCGACACAGAGGGATTGGGCTATTGGGCAAGATTGGAAACTTTTGAAATGTGGTGCTGGTGGAGAATGAAAGGCATAAGTTGGAGGAAAAGGAAAACCAATGAGGAAGTTTTGAAAATGGTTAACAAACAGAGAGCAATCCTGAATACTGTAAAAAGATACTAGACGCGGGAAAATGATTCAACATTTGATACAAGACAACAGGTTTGTTAAGTAAGACCATTTTAGAAGAAAAAGTTGAGGTAAAGAGGTCAACCTAAAGGGAATGAGCCAGTGTTGTGGTGTATCAGAGGTCAAAGAGGGATGAGTGGAAGATACTCCACTGACAAGAGTTTAACTCGTTAAAGTTTGGATTATCTGACTTTCAGGGCTCTGAGCATGAGCCCTCCTTATGGGGAAGATTTTACAGTGCATTTACTTCATTTTTTTAGCATTAGGAATAAGGTAAACAATCTTGAAGAAGTCTTAGATATGAAGTATCTTTTTGTATTTATTTTTTCAACTTAATTTTATATTACTTTTACGGTCATCCCGTGAAACCATATATTTCATACTAAATACAAACTGAAATATAGATGCACAGAAAAAACCCCAGAAAAAAGACCAATGCTGGGAATCGAACCCAGGTCTTCAGCATTCCGTGCCGTGTGCCATACCCCTACACCACCATTGGTCTAGAGGTTAGACACAAATTTTTCCCGTACATCATACATTTCAGTCTGTCAAATAATCACCTTATGCAGTGATACAGCGCGCATCTATGTTATGCCCTCTATCGAGAGACTTCAACACTCCTTCGGAACTAACCACTCACCTGGACCAAGAGATGGCGCTACCGAGCAACTTTTAACAAGTCTTAGATATGAAGTATCTTTTTGTATTTATTTTTTCAACTTCATTTTATATTACTCTTTTTGTCTTTTTATTGAAAAACACTTTTTAAATAACTATAAATTGAAAATTTTAAAAACCCCCAACGCAATTATGTCACTCTTATGTTTAAACGTTAAGTAAATGCCCATTATGCGTCTAAGATCCCTTCCGCAGCTAACTAAAGAGCTGATAACTTTGAAACGGCTGAACCGATTTTGATGAAACATATCTAAGAACCATCGCGAAGAAACCTGCTTTGTATTAAAAAAAACCGCATCCAAATCGGTTCGCCCATTTAAGAGCTATAATGCCACAGACAGACAGACACACATCGCGGTCAAACTTATAACACCCCTCTTTTTGTGTTGGGGGTTAAAAATACAAACTATTACTTATGAAAGCAAAAGAGTGTAAATGACCATATTTCTTTTCAAATTGTAACATATTAGCTGTGATTTATTTTTCGAAAATGTATTTCAATAAAAAGACACATCAAGATTGCTTACCTTCTTTCTAATGCTAAAAAAAACAAAGTATAGGTGAGCACAACCATTAATAAATAAAATAAATAAATAAATATCACGGGACAATTGGCTAAGTAAAGTTTTTTGAAGAGGTGCTAAATATATTTTTTTTCGACAGTAGTCTTCTTCTAGACCGAGAAACTGCAGCCGTTTTATTTTTATCTCCTATTGTTTACTGGAAATATTTTTTTAAGTGTTTGAGATGACATTTGTGAGATTTAATGGCTGACAAGCGGTTCGTGCTCAGTACTTAGCAGAAATAGAAAAAAAAAACGAATTCAACTGTCGCTTCTGTCAATGTCAAATGAAATCTAACCGTTTGCGTTTCGTTTACTTTGCATTGTCCAAAAAGCAGTTCCAAAATAATGATCAAAAATATTCAATCGTGATTCAATTATCGTGCATAAGTCGTGGAGAAATGCGGTAAAATTGTAAATCCGGATTTTGTGCGGAGATTGTTAAAAATAGTCCAAAAATCACACCAAAACGCAAAGCAAACGAAACGCAAACGGTTTGACATGGACAAAAGTGACAGATGACTTAGTTTTTTTTCTGTTTCTACTAAGTACTGAGCACGAACCGCTTGTCAGCCATTAAATCACACAAATGTCAACTCGAACACTTAAAAAAATTTTCCAGTAAACAATAGGAGATAAAAATAAAACAGCTGCAGTTTCTCGATCTTCAGAACGCCGACTGTTGAAAAAAAATATAATTAGCACCTCTTAAAAAAACTTTACTTAGCCAATTCACACCAATTGACCTAGTCCCAAAGTAAGCTAAGTAAAGCTTGTGTCATGGGTACTAGGCAACGGATAAACATACTTATATAGATAGATACATACTTAAATACATATTAAACACCCAAGACCCGAGAACAAACATTCGTATTTTTCATACAAATATCTGCCCCGACACGGGAATCGAACCCGGGACCTCAAGCTTCGTAGTCAGGTTCTCTAACCACTAGGCCATCTGGTCGTCTATTAATGAATTCAATTTTACAAGGTAGAATGACTGGGTTAAACTTTGGAAAGTCTAATTAGGTTCCAGTGGCCAGATTGACTTTTAATTTGCCATACACACGCTTAATAAAGAACTGACTCAATTCGAATTATTCTCATTTGAAAACTAAACCTTAAATATTTTCTACATAAAATTTATTTTTAAAAACCTTAAATATTTTCGTTTTTTAGTAAGTGTGATGTAGGTTCAATGAGAATGCAATTACAGTCAACAAAAAAACTTGTATAAAAATTACATTTTTAACAAAAACCTATTTTCCTTTCCTTTACATTTGCATACTGATAACAAAAAGTTTCATCTTTAAATATGTGTATTTACACATTACTATGTTGAAAAAATGGAAAACTAGATGAATTTCTATATTTGTGGATTACGAAGATTTCAGACTTAAAATAAAATAAAATTTATAAGAAAACTAGCTGTAGCCCGCGATTCCGTCTGCAATGAATAGGGGTAGGTATACAAAAAATAGCCTACAACCTATTCTCAGAACTAACGAGTATGGAGAAAAAAGTTTCATAAAAATCGGTCAAGCCGTTTCGAAGGAGTTCGACAACAAACACCGTGACACGAGATTTATATATATTAGATAAATTCCTACCTACATGTGTAAATATTGATATGGTAAATTACCTATAACAACATTTTAAACTGGCCATGACATTTATTGGGTAAAGAATGTCTTGTGCTCATGAATATTCTGCGTTGGAATAAAACTTTCCCTCCCCTTCTAATTATGCCATAACATCGCCGACCAAGGGGGGGCGCGGCGATTGGTTGAAATTACCAGGAAATGGCCTCAAGGGAATAACTTGATATATTCACTGTTTATTGATGCAACGCTTCATAATTTAATCAATCAATTAGCACTATTACTTACCATAATCTTTGAACAATTTCTTGTATTCACCGAGATCGTTCTGCTCCAACCACTCCTCCACTTGCGCGGTCTCGTCCTCGAAAATCTCAGTCAATACGACTCTAGTCAAATATGTCAGCGAACACAAAAAGAAAACCGTACCGAAATATTGCATCCGCTTTGTCATTATTACTAAACTTTAGTCATAATTTTGTTATTTTTGAAAGTAAACAAACAAGGACGGCACAAATTGGATTTTGACAATTCTATGAACGTTCAGAAACGTGGATCGATAGCAAGAATTTTGACAGTTGAAAACAGCTAGTTTAGGTAGACGCTTTTGCAATAGATCTACGGTGGCGCTACTCAAACGTTCTAGTTAATGTTGCCAGGATTTGCAGAACATAAATGTAAAATTTTAGTTCTTTCTCTTTTAGTATTCGGTTGAATACTCAGTTCTTTCTATTTCCTACTGTTTTTATATAAACTAAAATAATTTTAAATATGCTGAGAACTTTGATATTCTAGTGTCTGGATGATAAAAAAAGGACTTTCGAAAAGGACGACAAAATCATAAAAAAACCGACATGTCGTTCGTATATCTACGTTTGCCGTATTTGCAATTATAGCACTATCTAGCGAGCAGACAAACGTTCTCACATTGAGGGTCATGATGTGACTTTGACTTTCTTTGCAATATGATAAGTTTCCACCATATTCCACGGTGGTTTAGGATTTCTATTCCTAGTACCTTATAGTAAATAATGCAGCTTCTTCTAACCGACTGTCCCATAAGTCAGACAATCCTTGTGATGCACCTAACTTATAGGAATTATCACTCATCTCAAATGCGATGGATGGCATTGTGGGAAATCATGATTTATTCGACAATTTCTATTAATATTTACTCGAAAATGTCTAGGGATCAAAAGCGTACCGTACAAAACCCATTAAACGGAGCCGGAGGAAAGGGAGACTACGTAACAGGAACGCGATGCTGCATTTTCATTAACAGAATACATCAACGAGACTCATTTCACGTTTCTCTTAATGAAAAATATAGCGTTGCGTCTCATTGTGAACCAACCCTCAGTAGAGGTTTTCTCATTTAGTACCGTTTTCATCTAAACTTCGTTTTTTTAGCATTAGAAAGAAGATGAGCGATCTTGACGTGTCTTTTTATTGAAAAACACTTTTGAAAAATAAGTCACGGCTAATATGTAACAATTTGAAAGGAAATATGGTAATTTACATTCTTTTGGTTTCATAAGTAATAGTTACTATTTTTTTAAAAGCGTTTTTCAATAAAAAGACTCAAGATTGTTTACCTTATTTCTAATGCTAAAAAAAAAACGAAGTGTAGTCAGGTTAAATTAATGAACATGAGTTCTAATTTGACATGTTTTATTCTTTAATGGATATATCACAAGGTGTGCTTCGACAGTCTATGATCTGTGTAAAGCTAATTGTAAGTGTACCACAAAAGGGGTTGACCGTTTAAACAAAAACCTAGGATCACCAATATTACGCTTCCTAAAACTAAATTGATTACTGATTGATTCAGTTTTTGTACCGCAGAACATTGTACTCAGATTACAACTGAGAGGGATGAAGTTACGCATAAAAATAAAGTAAATGCGAAACGAAAACTAAAACAGCGACAATGTTGTTAAATGCTGGTACGATATCTTCATTTTCGCAGTGTAAATTTCGCCGCATGAGCAAAGGAACGTGACAACTGGCAACACTCGTTTAAAAAATGCACAGACTAAGCTTTTGTTTTAACGGTCATAGAAGTTTGATTCCAGCCAGTTAGTTCTTGACTTTGAGTTTGTCGGCGAGCGAGCACGACAGACCAGTGCCGTCCGGTTCTACGTTCAACTGTTCCACTTTGCTGTCGTTGATGACCATAGAGAATCGTTTGGAGCGGAAGCCGCCGAGGGGGGGCAGTGTTGTGCCGAGGTCAAGGGCCTTGACGAAGTTACCGCTGGGGTCAGCGAGCATGCGAACCTGAAATAGAAAATGAAACAGGTTATTAAATTTACGGTAGGTATAGCATGTGATAGGAATAATGACATGGTTTCTGTCAGGCTGCGAAAAATTCGACGGTGTGCGAGTTGTTCGCAATCCGCACTGGACCCGCGTGGGAACTACGGCCCATGCCCTTTCATTCTGAGATGCCTGTGCGCTGCAGTGGAACGTATACAGGATGTTACAAAATTACCCGTAATAACTGAAGGGTATGGAAGTACTCCAGTAAAGAATTAAATTCATATTTTTTTTTTTGGGATGGCGGGAGCTCGCTTTTGATAGGCAGGAGTGGAGCAAGAGAGGAGAGGCCTTTGCCCAGCAGTGGGACGCAAAAATAGGCTAAATAAAAAAAATAAAAAAACATTTTTTTTTTTTAGAAAAAAAGTTTCAGTTTTATTTACTGTTCATGGGGTTTTAGGCTTTAGGGATTATTTTGTAACACCCTGTATAGGCCAGATGATGATGATAACACCTGGGGAATTTTATATTTTTGCACTGTCAAACACAATTGGGGATGTTTATTTTTTTGCAATGTATAGTAAATCGAAAACCATTTCGAGATAAATGCTTTTTAACTCGTTTTCTGTAGTTATTTAATTTTAATATTATATAATGAATTTATTACATAACAAATAAGCAATGACCTTCATTTGACTTTGGTGTAAATTGCGTGACCGGTCCAAGTCGTATTTTATTCTGTGTGGTTAGAATTCTTCACAAATTTACGCGTGGATTATAACTACGGAGTTTGATTTGGACCCACTGCCTGACATCTAGCACTTTGACAGCGCCAGTAAAGTGACACAGTGGATAGTGTACCACTACGCAAAAAATAATTAAAGGGGCTGCCTTATCGTACGCATTTAGATAGATTTAGAATTTTGGCATTGTGGGAGCCCTCAATTATAATCTGACGTCATCAACTAAAATAGTTTCAATAATTAATTTTGAAAAGAGTAGAGAACTAAATGACAAAATATTGAAATTAGTTTCTTATAATTGACTTTTCTATACAAAAAAAATATAAAAACCATGGGTATTTTTTTTTACACATCCCCAATTATTTCCTTCCTGTTTTGTTATGCCTGGCCGTCTGGCAATTGTGCATTTGAAAAAAAAACTTTTACTTCTTATTTTACTTTGTATACTTTGTAAAGTAATTAAACTCGAGTTACTTGTTGATTCGTGCGTGTCATAATCACAATTACATAATACACAATGTCCTTGTACGTTCGTGTTCTAGCATGACGCACACCTAAACTTTCGAATACATTCAGAAAATAACTTAAGGTAATAATAATATGTTTGAAGTAAGTACGACAGTTAAGATCAGAGTGACTACTGCAAAATTCACTCTTCTGATTAATTTAATACCTGCGTGGACGGAACGGCACGACAGGAAGTTCGAAATCCAAATAGGGATGTTGACACCATTAAAAAATAATTCCAAGACACGACTCCAGTAAAAAAACGCTTTATTTTAGCCCTGAAACCCAGATTAATTTTCGATTAACTGCAAAATTAGATTTTTTGTTGCTTTAAAACAAATAAATAGTTAGTTAATTGAGTATGCGAACAAGTGACGTCATATGTTGCTGTTGCCATTCAAACTCTATGGGAGAAATTTTGACAGCTCATAAAAAGTACGTCAGTTGATTGGTGGTGTCAACATCCCTATTCCGTGTTACACTACCCTGTAGCTTGCATATTTTTGTGAGAGCCACGATAAAGTGTATGCCCGGCCTAATTGTGCTACTTTTATCTCCAAATGCTCGGTCTCTCTCTATGCAAAACCGGGGGATGAAAAATTGATCTAGCTTGGTCTTACTTCTCTGGGAAAACGCCCGGTAACGAGTTTCAGCCTAAGCGTAGCTCGGTCGCCCAGGTACAACATATTAAACATCCAAAATTCAAACACAAACATTCGTATTTTCACACAAACATTCGTATTTTCACACAAATATCTGTCCCAACCAGGAATCGTACCCAGGACCTCAAGCTTCGTAGTCAGGTCAATTAACTGCAAAACTAGATTAGCTTAGATTATTAGCTGCTTTAAAACAAATAATAGTTAGTCGTTTGAATTGGCATACATAGAAGTGACGTCATAACTAGCAATTGCCGTACCGTACAAAATATAAGGGAGACTCGTATTTGATAATTTGCAAAACATGATAACATTACTTGATAATATCACAAGTAGGTAAATCATTTTTATCAGCTAGAGCATTACCTAAACCATCAAATCATATTACTCCAAATCAAAACAAAGACTAAAGTCCAGATATTGACAAAATCAATTGGCATGCATAAATAGCTTGATAACTTGGCAAGACATGGATGACTTGGCTTCTTTACGGGCGACCTTGGAGGTGGTTTGTGCCCATTACCTGGCAAAGGTTGTATGTTTTTGTCATAAACAGGAAATCAATAATTTGTTGAATCAGGCGTTACTTTGCGGAGGTCCATATTAATGAACTGAAAACAATTACTTTGCACACCCGCGACCTTACGATAGTTACGTTTATGTAATAAATGCGTGTTCATGCAGTTCCTCCACCTCCACACAGTACGAACACACACAAAACACACAAACCCAACCATCACCACCACCAAACTACACTGACGCGTTTCGAACTCAACCAGAGCTCATCCTCAGAGTAAGCACCACAAAACGCACTCAATAGGCTAACAACGATTGCGGTGACTAAAATAGCCGTGAAATAAT
The DNA here is from genome assembly GCA_947859365.1 of Archips crataeganus. NCBI lineage: Eukaryota > Metazoa > Arthropoda > Insecta > Lepidoptera > Tortricidae > Archips > Archips crataeganus. The sequence goes on along the minus strand of OX402053.1, from coordinate 1,225,552 downwards.
AAATAAATAATAATTAAATAATAAATAATAATTTATTTCCAAAAACATACATCAGTAAAATACAAAGGAATATCTGGCAGTCCCCAAACTAGGCAGAGCCTGTATCTTGGGGAAATGAAAATATGTAATTGGACGAGGCTCTTTCAAATCCAAAAATAGCAATAAATTATGGTGAAAAATTTCGCTGTGTTTGAAATAAGAGTAGTAGAAAACATAAATTATAAAATGACAATTGAACCGAGTGCAAAAAACCACGAAAATAACTTTCTAATGATCTGTTTGAAGTCGGTGGCTGAGCACTAGCCAGCAGGAGCGAACCTAGTCTCTATTTACCCACATACTATCTATTGGGCTTGTAAGTCGATTTCAAAAAAATTGTACGGTCGAGTTCACTAATATATGCATCGCCAACCTTTCATAAATATCTATACATAGACCTTATGTTACCGTAATAAGGTCTATGTATAGATATTTATGAAATGTTGGCTGTACAGATATTGGTGAACTCGACTGTACATAAAATTGTATTGTATGGATTTAATAAAAACTAAACTTAAATGGTAATGTACATCATATATTTTTTTAGCTTTATCATTCTCTTATTTTAGAAGTTACAGGGGGGGGGACACATTTTACCACTTTGGAAGTGTCTCTCGCGCAAACTATTCAGTTTAGAAAAAAAATATATTAGAAACCTCAATATCATTTTTGAAGACCTATCCATAGATACCCCACACGTATGGGTTTGATGAAAAAAAATTTTGAGTTTCAGTACTAAGTGTGGGGAACCCCCAAAATTTATTGTTTTTTTTTCTACTTTTGTGTGAAAATCTTAATGCGGTTCACAGAATACATCTACTTACCAAGTTTCAACAGCATAGTTCTTATAGTTTCGGAAAAAAGTGGCTGTGACATACGTACGGACAGACAGACAGACATGACGAATCCATAAGGGTTCCGTTTTTTGCCATTTGGCTACGGAACCCTAAAAACAATGATAAAGTACCGTACGGTCAGCAAAGTGTTATTAAAAAAAATATAAAAACAAATGTAAGACGTGAAACGGTACTTCCGTTAAAACAACGACCATTTGAGCCTGAGAATGTCATTTAGTTTTAATTAAATGCAACTGTATCTACAGTAAAGTTATCAATGCCAACGCCCGAAATACTAAAATAAGACAATAATGTTGCCGTGCGACTCGAAAGTCCAGTTAACTTGCTAACGAAGTAATTGTCAAGTGAAACGAAGGCCGCAAGGTCGGCTACACACGGCGACTTTTAGACAGACATAAAACTACTACTCTAACTTATTGTTATTAAACGTCAAAAAAATACACTGACTAATACAAAAAAATTTCGAAAAACATATTAGAGATGTTTTCAATAAAAATCTACGCAATGAAGGGTTTTAATAAAAATAAAACTTAATTGATCCCTTTGTGTAACGAAAGGTAACCATATTGTTTGTACGACTAAGTTTCGTTACACAAAGGACGCGTCCGTGTTTTTGTGTTCATTAAACCTTTAATGTATGTACAATTTTTTAGCGGCGTAGGATGTAAATTTTGTCTGAGCACCACATATTAAATGGCTGATTTTTATAGAGAAAAGAAACAAAAACCTTGCGAGGATCGACGCCCTAAAACCGCGGAGCTGCGGACATGGGCCCGCTTCGCCTACGCCAGTACTCTTTATTATACTGTGCCTACGCCTTGATACGCGACTGACCGCATCGATACTTTATCGCGTTTGTATGGCTGCTAAAAGTCGCTGTGTGTAGTAGATCTAAAGCAAGCATCATACAACTAGTATTTTAAAATTAACTATTCATCAGTGGGAAACGCGACGGTAAAGGTATTGATTTTACTAAAATAGAGGACTATGAATTGAAACCGTAGGCACATATAAAATGCTTTGTATGTAGATGTGCACACATCTACATACAAAGTCTAATAACATAGTGTTTTCCTGTATCGTAAATCTTGTGGTAAATTTTAAATGTAAGGTGCAAGCAAGCCCGAATTTGAACCTACACCTCTGTTTGAGAGGCCATAATTTAACACCTTAACTGTCCCGAGGATAATTTATGTATCTTCAGTGCATTACATGTAATGCAATATACAGTCAAAGTGTTAAACTACAATGTTGTTATGTACATGGTAGGAATAAGTCAAGGGTTTTCCTTGGACAACTTCATTTTGTATTTTGAGTTAGTGTTTTTGTTTCCTGTCCACATAAGGTTAAGGAAATAATTAATCATTGAAGCTAAAATAAATGATGGTTGTGTCACAACTCAGTGACTAGCTTTGACCGGGTATGTATTTATTACAATACCGAAATACGAAAGACCAAATGTATTAAAACATCGAATGGGTCAAAAGGCAAACACAATTTTTTTCTGAAACCGTAAACTTCTCAGAATTTATTAAAACGGCATCATACAGAAACCATTAGGTTAGGTTAGGTTTGTTTTATAACAATCTTAAAAAGTTAACGGTTTCAGAAAAAAATCGTGTTGGTCTTTTGACCCATTTGATGTTTTAATACATTGGGTCTTACGTAGTTTGGTATTGTAATACATAACCTTTTCACCTGACGCATCATTTATTGTGCGGAACAGCGGGAAAATCTATCGTGTTAGCTTGTCTGTGATTCTGAATGAATAAATTTGCATAGACTAAGCATATAAAGGAATTAGCCGTACATCATTTCTTACGCATTTCCAATGAAATTTGGAACGTAGGAGTCATAAGCATCTAATAGTTGTGATGGATGTTACCACACGCCACTGTTGGCGTATGTAAGCGATTAAGAATTTCGGGGAAGTCGGTTGGGAGCGACGTGGTTCAATTGGTAGAACAACCAGGTTGGGGCGCATACCCGGGAGACGTGGGTTCGAATCCCGCCGGCGCACCCGGAAAACTTTTTCGCTTTTAAATAATCTTAGATTCGGTGAGCAGCCGTATTGCTAATAAAAATAAATAATATTTGAATTAGCCGTATCCTATGACTGAGGCAAAACAAGTATAGGGTAGTAGGTTTTGAGTTGCGAGTTGTGCCCTAATATGAACCGCTTAATTTGATTTCGTAGAAAAATCCAGGTGTGGTTCATGTAGGACCTGTTATTGTCAACTTGGAATGAAATAAAATAATAATAATTATTGTTATTCATCTACATCATGGTTGGAAGCGACTTGCATCCACCTTGAACCTGTGGCCTTTACCAAATTATCCATCCATCTCGTTGGATTAATTAGGATTAATCTTGATAATGATTAGCTGTCAATGAGAGAGGCCTATGTCCAGTAGTAGATGTACTACGGCTGAAATGATGATGACGATTGTTCTTCAAATAACACACTAGCAGCTCAGTGAGCTGATGTGTGTTTTATTGCACTTGTTTTTATAGCTTTTTCAAGTATTTTTCTAGTCTGTTTTTAAAAGTTCAGTGAATATGCACTTAACTGGCCTTGTGGCCTGCCAGGCCAAATCCGGCCAAATCCGTTAGATCTCTGGTCCCTGCTGATGATAACAAAACCAAAGTGCCCCCTGGTCATTAAAATTTAAATTTCAACAAACCTTGATAAAGATAACCTCTGACTTTTAGCTTATCTTATTATGTCATGATAATTCTTGTTGCGTTAAGTATTAAAATATGATGTTTGTGTAAGCATAACCTTCATTTACCCAAGACCTCACTTGCACAATCAATCAGGTCTGGCATTTGAATTAAAATTTCTGGATTTTACAAAATTATCATGAGTATTCCCAAAAGTCGTACTATCTTAGCATGAATAATGCACATTCTCAAACTTTTACATTTATGATATCAGTAGGAACAGCAACCACTTATTAGAAAATTAGCCCTTTGAATTTAAAATGAAAATAAACCAAACCAACATAGTAAATAAACTGTTTAAATTCCTGATAGGTATACATTATTTTAGCACAATAATGAGAACTAGTTTGAGAAAGTACTCACTTCAAATTGTTGTGCAACTTCAGAAATAGAAAATAATAGAAATAAGAAGTTAAATTGGATATAACATAGAAAAAAACACATACTATAGAAGTTTTCTTGTATGAGACGTTTAAGTTAAACAAACATTAAAATAACAATAAATACAACTCAACTGATAACGAGGGGATATGGTCCCGGACCTTAGCCTGTCCAAACGGACAAATCAAGAAAAAAAAAGTAATAGAAATATTTATAGCATAAACTGTGAGGAATTCCTTCTACTTAATTAAAAGTTTAATTGTGACTGAATAAAGTTCTTATAAATCCAAGTATTTATTTATTTTACTGTTGTGGGTAGGTTTGTTGAAAAAAAGAATCTCTTACCTTTCCTTTGGTATTGTGCTGCGTGCCCCAGGCAGCCATCACGTAGGGATCATTCACAGAGATGCACACGATCTCGTCAACACCTTCGGATTTCATCTTATCCGCATTCTGCACGTATCCAGGCAGATGGGTCTTCGAGCAACCAGGTGTGAAAGCCCCGGGAACCGCGAACAAAACCACCTTTTTCCCCGCCGTCAACTCGCAAATATTCACTTTATTCGCGGGAGAATCCTCGAACAAATCCGCTGCCGGCAGATTATCACCAACCTAAAAGTAACCAGTTATTTAATAAGCCTGCAGTTACATAATACACAATTAAGTTAAATATACAACCTTAATAGGAGCCATGGCTAACTGGGACGTGTGCAGCGCTCGTGCCGTTCGCGAGGTAAATGCAGAAATGCCTCGAATAATTAAAGAGGTCGTGGGAAACATTGGCGGTGTATGTATTTTTTATTGAAGCCGATTTGACACCTGAATCGATTGATGATTAGCCGGTGAGCGAATGAAATAGAATGAATCAAATGAATGGCCTTCTATCAACTTATGTCAGTGATTGGTCAGTGAGTTATGTTCTAATGTAGACTAGAGCAATTACGAAACAATCATAAAATAATTAACTAACAAGAAATTTCATTAATTAATAACCAAAAACATTTACTGTACATTAATCGCAAAATATTGTTTGGTATTGTTTTTCAAATAACAAATTAAGTGTTAATGTAAATGTATGTTATCCATGGACTTAATACCTCAAATCATTTGTTTACGTTGTTTACATTTTGTAATTCGTCTTTGTCAAGTGGTGATTGTAAATTTTAACTGGTATCACCGACGTTGACAAATTTTCCATCAAATTTCAAATTTCTTTAGTGGCTATTGTTATTTCTGTCAGCTAACTAAGGGCCGGCGCCCACTGACGGCATGGCACGGCGTGGCATTTTATTACTATCAAGTTATTTTTAATCTTATTTCAATGAGTTTAGAATTCATGTTACTTTATTGGTTACGCGTGGCATCGGCCCTCAGGCCCTATACTACGAAGCGCGAAATTCGAACTTCGTTTCATGCCGTTCCGCTCACGCTAATGGTATTTATTACGAGAGTGAGAGGGACCGCACGATCCGAACTTCGAACTTCGAATTTCGTAGTAACCCTCCCAGTACTCAGTCCGGGTTAGGTATTAAGTCCATGGATTTGACACAGCTGCCAGTTGACAGTTACCATATGAAAAACAATATTTTTTTACTTTTAAAAATGCCATCAGATTCTGGTACACCGGCACACCGGTACACCTATAACGCACGATTATAAATCCGTAAATACTAGTGGTGCGCAGAGTACATTTATGAGAATATCGATGTAATTCATAAGTGTCAATATTTCACTAATCTCTATACACCGTGAAATTTTAGTGGTTGTTTTCCCGAATCGAGGTGATTTAATATCGATTGTACAATCGATTTATAATTACTATTTTGATTAGAGTCAAAAATCCAATTGTGAAAAACGAAAGTCGAAAATGACCGCAAACCAATAGTAACGCTTCGTTGGTACCTAACCTATCGTACGATTGTACGCTACTTGTACCAACGAAGCGTTACTATTGGTTTGCGGTCATTTTCGGCTTTCGTTTTTCACAATTGGATTTTTGACTCTAGTCAAAATAGTAATTATAAATCGACTGTACAATCGAAACTAAATCACCTCGTTTCGGGAAAACAACCACTAAAATTTCACGGTGTATACAGTATAATTTTTTAATAAGTGCACAAATTTTAATATGTGATTCAGTGTCGTTAAAATAACAAATTTCAGTATTTTTCGTTATAATATTAATCACTTATTTTTTTTTGTTTTTCTTAGTAAATAGTAACTCGACCAATTATTGGATGAATTACTATGAACAACCCAAAATTTCAAAATTTAAAAAAAAAATCTTGAACAGATAATTGTGATCTATCAACGATACTGAATCACGTATCAAAATTTGTGCACTGATTAAAAAATTACCTTGTATAAATATGACTCCCTACTTCCCTTGGTCACGGCATCACGCATGAACGGTTGCACCGATTTCGCTAGTTCTTTTTTGTTGTCTTCTTTATTGTCAGGAGAAGGTTCTTGAAAATTGGGATGCCGAAGGATCCTTTTCCTTGCCGATACCGATAATGTGCGTGCGCCGGGTCTTACTAACCTGTTCCTCTTAAATTGGTTAATTATTTAATATCATTACAATTTAATCCAATTTTTTTAAGTCATGGTTAAAATCTATGCATGTATAATGTGAGAGCTCACGTAATCCCTAATTAATATTATCAATGCAAAGGTATGTATGTCTGTCTGTTACCTCTTCACGCTTAAGCCGCTGAACCGATTTAAATGAAATTTGGTATGGAGATAGTTTAAATCCCCAGAAATGACGTAGAATAGCTATTATTCCTAATTGCAAAATTCCCGCGGAATAGCGATAAACAAATTCTTCGTAGACGGAGTCGCGTGCAACAGCTAGTCTATGCCTATAAACCGTGACTGACTGACTGGTTCACAGACAACGCACAGCCTAAACTACTGGTTCTAGAGACTTGAAATTTGGCATACATGTACCTTGAGTATTGTAGAGAAGCACTAAGGAAGGATTTTTCGAAATTCCGATGGATAGGGAAATATCTAAACTTTATTTGTTTCTTTGTTTGTAGCGGAATCTTTGAAACTATTAAGCAGATTTTAAAAATTCTTTATACCAATAAAAAGATACACTATCCTTGATTTATATAGGTTCCTTTTTATACCGGAAAATGCGAAATTCTCACGGGATAGAAATAAATAAATTAAATTTCGGGGCTGATTTAAAAAATTCTTACATATTATGTGATATGACTGTCCCCGATTGACATAGGCTACTTTTTCTTCGGGAAAATACATCATTCCCACGGTATATAAAAAACTGAATTCAACTTTGGGGCTGATTTTAAAAATTCTTTCATCAATAGAAAGCTACACTATTCGTGATTGGTATAGACTACTCTTTTTCGATGAAATGCAAAATTCCCGCGGGATAGAAATAAGTGAATTCAACTTTGAGGCTGATTTTAAAAATTCTTTCACTAATAGAAATTTAAACTATTCCTGATTGGTATAGACTCTTCTCTTCTTCGGGAAAATGAAAAATTCCCGCGAGATAGAAATAAGTAAATTCAACTTCAGCATTTCACAAAAAAGTACAAGTATTAGCGATTTTGTATTGAAATTGACTAATACTATTTGCTTGTATTTTGTTACGCAATTGGGCCCTGGTGGATGGATTGCGCTTTTCGACGTAACGGCTTGTAATGATGAAAATACAACATTGTCACCTCTCATTTTCACGAGAGCAAGTAGTGCTAATTGAGCATGGTTTTTCTAAGATATTTAGTTTCAATTTAGCCGACTAAAATACCACACCGTAGAAGTTTTGCAGAGCACAACTCCCGATTGTATGAATATGAAACTCTTTATTGTACTTACATAAAAGCATTAAATTAACAGTTAACAAGAGAAACAAAAGTACAAGGCGAAGTTATCCCTTAAAGGGATCTCTTCTAGCCTTCCCTTGCCTGCTTCTTGCTTGTTAGGGTTCCGTACCCATATTTAAGGGGGCTCCCACACAACAAACGAATTTTTTTTCTCATTTTTGCTCAATATTCATAACGGCAACAGGTAGACGTTTGAAATATTCACAGAATATTTAGTTTTATATTTACTTTAAAAATAAATACTTAAATTAAAATAAAACAAATATTTACGGGGAGCTTCCATACAACAAACGCATTTTTTTACCGTTTTTATAGATAATGGTACGGAACCCTTCATGCGCGAGTCCGACTCGCACTTGGCCGGTTTTGTTTACTTTGCCTTCGATGGATAGACATTTTCGAGGTGTAAAAGTGATACCTAGTGAAAGTGATAAAGCGAAAGAGATTCGTCCATTATCGTAGCAATCCAAATCTGTGATTCCTGCCTATTCCTCTAGGAATCGGGCGTGTACATATACGTGTAATGTAAATAATTATGCAAATGTAAGAGCTAATTTTTTAAATGTTTATACGAACCTGTACATTGAGATGTTCTAAAGATGCTAGATTCTCATTCGTCATCGCAAATTTTGCTTGTAGTTCCTTCAAAATTTGTTCTACGTTAACAATTTTTTTTTTAAATCTAAATACTTGGGTTTGCAATCTCTTGATTTTCAGTTTTTGATTTTTCACTTTATTTTCAGTCCAACGCAACTGGGCAGTAAGTTTGCGCTTTCGTGGAGATGAGTTCGTTGATTCTGGTGGAACAGTTGAGCCCAATCGTGGGTTTTCTGGACTTGTGTGATACTCTTTGTTAATGTTGCTGTCCCGTTTCCTGGTAGGGCTTTGTACAACGCTGTCTTCACACTTCCTTTTAAGCGTAGCTGGATCAGCAATTTCACAATGTTCACTCTCATCCATTCTCGATTTTTCATCGGCTGTAATTGTACTATCATCATCTATCGTACTCAAATCCCGTTTTCTTGAAGGACCAGGCAGGCTCCTTTCACTGCTTGCATTAGTTATCTATAAAAATAGTGTCAGGTCAAATACCTACGTAACATAAAAAATGTATAATGTATATGTTCATATTATTACGTCGATCTTGGGTATAAACTAGCAATTACTTTAAGTTTACTCCCATGCCTTCTAATCTACCACGTCCGTCAAGAATGATTATTAGGATATAAATAATCATATCGTTCTCCTAATACTTTTTCTATACTAATTGTTTATCAAATTTCCTGTGTTTTATAATACTATAGAGGCACGATATTTATTGAATCAACCTTAATAAATATATTATTATATTAATTACCTTGACAATTTTCTGAGTTGGAACAGCCGTACTATTTAAATACCTATAGCCTTTGTCGGTTGTGAGAATATCGTTCTGGCTGAAATGAGCTGAACATATAGTACTTGTTCTTCCTGGCATCCAATTTTGTCTCCCAGTCGCATCGATCCATTTTTCTTTCTGATAAGGATCTTTAGGAAATCTGAAAAGCAGTAGGCATATATTTGTCATGTCATGTTTTAAGATTCAGATATTTCAGAAAACATACTTTATATTCTATGTTTTCAAAGGTCAAGACGTTAGTTACGAAAATTATTACTAAAAAAAATTCACGAATCGGTAAATAATTAATATTATAAACACACTAGCTTTTGCCCACGACTTCGCACGCGAAGACAATGACGTTAGTTGTTTGGATGAAATTTGGCACACAGGTAGTTTGTTACATGGATTAACAGATATGTATGATAATGCCAAGAAAATGCAAAGTTCCCGCGGAATAAGAATAAGTGAATTCTATAGCCGCTAAGGCGCGGTGGCCTAGTGGTTCGACCTATGGTCTCTTAAGCAGAGGGTCGTGGGTTTGAGCCCGGGCTTGCACCTCTGAGTTTTCCGAATTCATGTACTAAGCTACGTTTGAAGTTTACCATGAGCTTTCCAGTGAAGGATAACATCGCAAGGAGAGCTGCACACACCCGAGAAGAAATTCAATGGTGTGTGTGAAGTTCCCAAATCGGACTGGGCCCGCGTGGGCCTCGTTCTGGGAGGAGGCCTGTACCTGATTGAAACAGGCCTATTTTATCCCAGGAAAGTGCAAAGTAAATTTCCCGTGGAATAGAAATAACAGTTTTGACCTATTTTGAAAATCAGGGACAGTGCAGCTTTTTATTAGTGAAATAATTTTAAAAATCGGCCCCAAATTTGAATTAACTTATTTCGATCCCGCTGGAATTTTGCATTTTCACTTAGAAAAGTAGCCTATGCCAATCTAGGATCTGTAGCTTACTATTAGTGAAAGATTTTTTAATATCAACCCCGAATTTGGATTGACATACTTCTATCCTGCGGGAATTTTGCATTTTCCCAAAAGAAGAGTAGTCTATACCAATCAGGAATAGTGTAGCTTTCTATTGGTGAAAGAATTTAATCAGCCCCGAAGTTCAATTTACTTTTTTCTATACCGTGGGAATTTTGCTTTATCCCGAAGAAAAAGTGGCCTATGTCAATCGGGGGTAGTCATATCATATCATATGAAAATTTTTTAAAATCAGCGCCGAAGTTAATACAATACAATACAATACAAATATTCTTTATTGATCACCAAAAAAATACAGAAAAAATATTCATAACAATAAAAAAAAACAGGCAGACAATAGGCGGTCTTATCGCTCAAAAGCGATCTCTTCCAGACAACCAATACTGGATACATGTACAAATATGAACAGGTTTATGTAGGTGGCGGAAACAACAGAGAGGAGAAATGAAGAGATATATTAATCAAAATATTAAAAACAATACAAATATACAATATTTGTATACATAAATAAACACATACATTAAATATAATACTAAATTATATACTTATTTCTATCCCGCGGAAATTTTTCATTTTCCCGTAAAAAAGTACCCTATGCCAATCAAGGATAGCGTAGCTTTCTAATGGTGAAAGAATTTTTAAAATCAGCTCAATAGTTAAAGGAATTCTGCTACAAACAAAGAAAGTTTAGATATTTCCCTATCCCATGGGAATTTCCAACAATCCTTCTTTAGTATACACCTCTACAATACTCAAGGTACATGTATGCCAAATTTCAAGTCCTTAACACAAGTAATTTAGTCTGCGCGTCGTCTGTCAGTCAGAGAGTCACGGTACTGGCCCTATACTACGAAGCGCGAAATTCGAACTTCGTTTCATGCCGTTCCGCTCACGCTAATGGTATTTATTACGAGAGTGAGAGGGACCGCACGATCCGAACTTCGAACTTCGAATTTCGTAGTAACCCCCCTGTTTTATAAGTATGTACAGGGTGTTTTTTGTGTCTTAGAAAACAAACCACGAGAAATATTTCTCTTGTCAGATGTTTTGCATAACGTACTTATCATTCGCGAAAAAATATAATGTATTGTTACCGAAGTTTTTAATTAAAAAAATTTAAAAATACAATTTTTGAAACAGCCTGTATCACGCGCGGCAGAGTTTGTACCTATCTACAAAGATGGCGGGCAGCGGTCATGCACCGCGTGTCCGCGTACTTATCAAATGCATTGTCGGAATATGATTTTCTTTCAGCGGAGCAGTAATTCGGTCGTATTATATTATCGTAAGTGCTAATTTTATGTAAATATTATTAATGGATATTTTTTCTAAGACACAAGAAAACACCGTGTAGATTAGTTTTAATTTATATGCCCGACAACTAGGAAATGGAATGAAAATTCAACTCTAAAGGCCACCACAAGCCGGGAATCAAATATACGGTGACACACACTGGCAGCGCGGCACACCGTATTTGATTCACTGTTATTAACCGCGGTGCTGCGTCAGCGCCCCGTGCTCCCGGTTTGTTGTGGCCTTAACACTGAACACTTAGAAACAAACATCGATAATTTTATCGACAACACCTCCGGTCTTTGCGAGTAGCGTAGCGAATGTTTAGCACAGAGTACTTTACTTATGTTTAGGTCATTTAATTTGGTCTCACAACACAACGTTCTGTCTGTGACACAGACAAAAATCGACGTTATCGTATTAGTATAGTCTATTTTTACACGCTTTATATTAGCTTCACCTGTATGTTTGTATGTATGTATGTTTGTAACCGACTCCTTAGGGCGCGATTTCGACCCACTTCCCGGTTTCCGATTGAGCTGAAATTTTGCACATATGTGTAAATTGGATGACAATGCAATATTATTGTAACATGGAGCTGATCTGATGATGGAGCTGGATGGTGGCCATAGGAACTATGTAATAAAACAACACAATCCCGTCGAGTTTGGGCTCGTTTGATTCGTCTTGACGAGCACTTTGATCTCAGATGGTAACCAGGGTCTGATGATGGAGCTGGAAGGGGGGTAGGTGGCGGGGTGGGGGGGGAATGGGGTAAGGGGGTCGGGGGTTTAGAGGGTTGGGGGTTAGGGTGTGGCGGTTGGGGTTAGGAGATGGGGGGGGGGTTTACGGGGAATAGGGTGGGGGTGTTGGGGGGTTCGGGGGTAAGTGATTTTGGGGGGTTGTGGGAAATGGGGAGGGGGTAAGAGGCCTAGATGGTAACAAGGGTTTGATGATGAAACTGGAAGGGGGGCGGTAGGTAGCGGGTTGGGGGGGAAGGTGGTGTGGTGGGGGGGGGTTCCGGGGGTTTCGGGGTTCGGTGTTAGGGGGGTTGGGTTTAGGTGGTTCGGGGGTTTGTAAAATGAGGAGGGGGTAAGGGGGGTTTAGGTGATTGGGGGTAAGGGTGTGGGGTTTGGGGGGGGGTTGGGGAAATGGGGTGGGGGATGTTGGGGGGTTGGGTTTAGGGGGTTTGGGGGTTGTAGGTGAGGGGGGTAAAGTTAGAAAGAAAAAAAATGCAACTAAAAAATAGAAAATAAATAATAGTTTAAAAAAACTAAAAAACACGCTTTAAAAAATAAAAAATAAATTTTAATAAATTTCAATTCACCATTCTTATAGTGCAGTAAAAAATCTTAATAAGCAATTATTATATTGTTATATCCAGATCAAAATTTATAAACAATTCTAAATATTGATAAAATAAATAATAATAGTTTAAAATATTTTATTGTAAAAAAAGCGTGGGGTGCATGGTGTCAATTGTCAAGGATTATCATTTTGATAACATCTTAAAAAGCACCTTTTTCAGCTTTTTTTACAATAAAATATTTTAAACTATTATTATTTATTTTATCAATATTTAGAATTGTTTACAAATTTTGATCTGGATATAACAATATAATAATTGCTTATTAAGATTTTTTACTGCACTATAAGAATAGTGAATTGAAATTTATTAAAATTTATTTTTTATTTTTTAAAGCGTGTTTTTTAGTTTTTTTAATTATATTACGTATTTCTAAAAAATGTCTTACGGAATAGAAAAAATATAAATTAATCTAAATTAAAATGTAATACTACTTACCGATGATACGAAATGCCACCATGGGTGATGTTTTTGGTGCGGCTATCATTTTTACACTCTAAAACTGAACAATAAGGCATATTTCATCAATTTTTCTCTACAATATTGTCGTTTTGATTTCGCAACCTTCCGACACAAGCCTTAGCAATACTTTTTGCACAAGCCTCTGCCTGCCTGCGCGCAATTTCTGAGCCGGTTGCGCTGAACTCATCGTAATTATGCCACACTCGACATGACACTCTTCTACTAGTTTTTTATGTTGTGTTTTTTTTGCATATCCCAGGGATGCACTTTAAAAAAAAAACACGACACGTCAAATTTTAGTCTAGCAACATTCCGCAGTTCGTTCATTCGAGCATTTTTCACTCGTTTGCTTGTTTGATTATTTTACTTCGATATTTCGTTGTATTCTACATACGATAGTATGTGATTTATACTGTTTTTAGTGTTTTGAAAGTGTGGTGTTGTGAATCCCCCACGTATCAGAAACGAACACACTATGGATACGCCGTCAATGGAAACAATTTATCAGGCCATAAGTGCTCTGTACGATAACCCCAATGCAAATGAAAAAGAAAAGGCTTCAAAGTGGCTAGGAGAGATACAAAAGTCAGTAAGTAACTTTCTAAAATTAAGAAGATCGTAACCTCGATCCCTGTATCATTTATTAAATTGTTTCGCATGAGATTATGGTTCCGCCATCAAAAATTTCACATGAATATTTGCTGTTTTATTTCAGATACATTCATGGAAAATTGCTGACGAGTTATTGCAGCAGAAGAAAGATGTTCATTCTTGTTATTTTGCCGCACAGACTATGCGTTCGAAAGTGCAACATAACCTTTCGGAGCTGCCTGAGGAGGCCAGGGTTTCGTTGAGAGACTCCCTGGTCGCGCACCTGAGTGGTGACCTACCGGAAACTAGTCAGCCCATCCTCACTCAGCTGTGTTTAGCCTTAGCGGACCTAGCATTACAAATGCCGTCATGGCAAAACTGTACTAGTGACCTAATTGAATCATTTTCAAACAAAAACAACACAGCTTTACTAGAAATATTGACAGTGCTGCCGCAGGAGATAGACTCTGTTAGTTTAAAACTAGGTGAAAATAGACGTGAGGATATTAGGAATGAATTACGATCAAACACAGATTTAGTGACATTGTTTTTGAAAGAGAGTATAACAAGTTCGCAGAATACTCAGTTAGCGCTTAAAATTATTAAATGTATGACCTCATGGATTCAGGTTAGGGCTGTTAATATACAGGAGGTGCCACAGAATGCGGTCATAGCGTACTGTCTGCAAGTGTTACGGGATTATAATTGTATTAATACGCTGCATGACGCTGCATCGGATTGCTTGTGTTCACTGTTGCACAGTTTAGAAGAGAATAACAATAATGAGGACATAGAAAGGCTGTTATTTGACAGTATATCAGCACTAGAAGAGTGTTACCACATAGCTGTTGCCCATGAAGAAGAAGAGAAAGCAGCAAACTTTGCTCGGATCTTCACTGAGCTAGGGGAGACGTTTTTGGAGAAGATTATTGCGGCAACTGCTTCCGGCCAGACTCACTTCGCTATGAGGGCATTGGAGTTAGTTTTGGTGTGTGTCGGACATCATGATTACGAGGTATGCATTGGTTAAACTAAAAGCAAAAAGAAGTTAAGTATGGGTGGAGTTCAAACAGTTACCACTATACTAGTTAGACCGTACACAAAATGGCTGAACAAAGTCCCATTGTAATATGAAAATTATCCAGTAGTGACATGTCTTTGTGGACAAGTTCATGTTACAAATAGGTCCATACTAGTTCTGTACACTTCTACATGTAAGAAGAGTGTTTCTTTAGTTTTTTGGTATGCTAAAATTGTTGGTCTAATAAATTCTTCCGCTTCATAATTTTTGTAAATAAGCTTTTCACTATGTTCTTGATTTGTTCAAAAATAGGCTAACAATGTGTAAAAAGTAGGCTGTATGGTGAAGTTCCACCATAGAATTTTATTAAATCAGAAGTGCTTGGCGAATGTAATATCTAATATATATAAAAATCTCGTGTCATGGTGTTTGTTACCAAACTCCTCCGAAACGGCTTGGCCGATTTTTGTGAAACTTTTTTCTCTACACTCTGTAGGTCTGAGAATAGGTCGTAGGCTATTTTTTGTCCCCCCCTCATTCTTCGCGGACAGAGTCGCGGGCAACAGCTAGTATATACTATAAAAACAGTCTTATTACATTTCTAACCATACCTTATCTAATTAGAGAGAGATTGTGCTGTAAGAACCTGAGAGAGAAACATCCTAACCTCATCCTGCCCAATGTGCTCTATTAAGGACATCCCCATTTCAAAGGAATTTAATCATTCTAAATTGGAACAGAGTTACATTTTACTTTGTTTAGTGCGATTTAAAAAAAAAAACAAATTTGAATCTTTTCCTATTTAGAGTTGATTCATATTTCACTGGCATTTTGCTTGTATGGTGGGCAGGATGAGGATAAAATAAGTCATAAAATTTATAAATACTAAAAATTAGTAACTATTGAGAGAAGATTTGTATGAAAGACTTTTTTAATTAGTAATACACCCATGACAGCCGATGGGGCCGAAAGGTTCTCGAGTGACGTCCGCAGAACGGAAGACGCAGTGTAGGGAGGCCTCCAACAAGATGGAGCGACAGCCTGGTTCCTTAACCATCACCTTTGGCGGGAACGCGTTGGATTCTGTTGCCGCAGGGCTGATCTGTTTGGCGAGCCTTGGTGGAGGCCTATGTTCAGCAGTGGACGTCTTTCGGCTAAAATGATGATTTATGATGACGCCCATGTGAAGCTGGGGCAGCAGCTAGTAATTTATAGTTTACGAGTTACAAGTACAGCCATCATTCACAGTACAGTCAACGTCACAAATAAGTGATCATTTATGTACCTTGTCGCTTTTCGCTGTTACATAATTTCGTATGGCTTTTCAAACATGACATTAAAGTGACAGTGTACAAAAGTAATCACTTATTTATGGCGTTGACTCTACTCTACACCCTTATGGCCGGCGCCCACTGACGGCATGGCACGGCGTGGCATTTTATTACTATCAGTTATTTTGAATCTTATTACAATGAGTTTAGAATTCATGTTACTTTATTTCGATACCACAATGCCGCGACGTCCTGAGGGCCGATGCCAAGCATAACCAATAAAGTAACATGAATTCTAAACTCATTGAAATAAGATTCAAAATAACTTGATAGTAATAAAATGCCACGCCGTGCCATGCCGTCAGTGGGCGCCGGCCCTTAGGCTGCGTATCCACCGGAGCTGTGCGAGGATGCGTTGCGAGGTATGTGTCTGTCATGAACCAATAGAAACACTTCATTCACTTAGGATTAGGACCTTTTAAATGAAGTGTTTCTATTGGTTCATGACAGACACATCCCTCGCAACGCATCCTCGCACATCTCTGGTAGAAACGCAGCCTTAACTGGTACTTTGCATATTCGACAATCAAAAGTAATAATATCGTGCCCATTAAATTAGTTCCTGCAAAGCAAGTTGTTCGATGTTACCAACCTTTATTCCAGGTAGCAGAAATAACCTTCAACCTTTGGTACCGGCTGTCAGAAGACGTGTACCGCAGGGACTACCAGCCACTCTCGGATGCCTTCAAGCCGCACATCGAGAGGCTCATCGAAGCCCTGGCGCGCCACTGCCAGTGCGAGCCGGACCACACTCAGCTGCCGGAGGAGGGGGATGACTTCTATGTAAATAATTGATTGATGATTTACTTTGCGGAGCTCATATAAATGTAGACAGCAGCTAGCAGGTTCTTGCCATAAGGCAGCAGGATACCCCCATGGGCCCCATGGCGTTCGTAGCCAGAGATATTTAAGAACCATATTGACAGAACTTGATTGCTCTTTGTTGGTCATAATGCCTGCGGTCCCTTATCCTAAACCGCCTAGGGCGCCCAAAAGGTTAAACATAACCCTGCAGACAAACTGACAGGCAACCTGGTGTTCCAGGAGTTCCGCGTGAAGGTGATGGAGCTGATCAAAGACGTGGTGTTCATTGTGGGGTCCAGCTGCGTGTTCCGGCAGATGTTCGCCGCGCTGCAGGCCGACCTGCCCTGGGAGCACACTGAGGCCGGCCTCTTCGTCATGCAGGCCGTCGCCAAGAACATCCTGCCGTGAGTAAATCTGCAAGACGTCTTTAAAAAAAAAAAATTATTCATCCATTGCTACGCGCTACGTTCGTAACCAGTGGCAGCGATGATGGTGATGATGACTATCCCAATTACGCCGCAGTTTCGTATGCACCATTGACCAGCACCATCAATGGTGCAAATTACTTTGTTATGTATATTCAAAACGTGTGTATCCGGTATATCTTTGGTCTCCGTAAATACGACCACGTATCTCACTTTCGCGCACAGCTGAGGTGGTTGCCCATCAGGGAGCGTAGGAACATCCACGTTCTGTCATTGCTTTTCAACACTCTTTTTAATCCTTCCGCCCCTTTATACCTTTCTGAGCGTTTCAGCTACTTGGCTGAAGGAAGCCAGCATCGTTTGCGGTCGAGTACCAATCTCCTTTTGGCCTGTCCTTCTACTTCTTCCAAAATTTACTCAAAATCATTTACTGTGCAATCTGCTAGACTGTGGAATCGATTACCCACCTCCATTAGGCAATCTCCCTCCGTGGTGTTGTTCAGGGAAGCTTTGAAGAAGATGTGGCTCACACCATCACTTTAATATATTGAGAACACTGCTTATTTATTGTATGTATTTTGCATATATATGTTGTATATGGTAGTATATTTTTATTATGTTTCTTTTAGTGTCCGACCGAAGTTTCGGTTTCAGTTTCGGTTTCGGCCAATTTCGGCCAAAAAAGTGATTTCGGCCGAGGTTTCGGTTTCGGCCAGAATCCGGCCGAAACCTTCGGCCGGGCCGAAATTACTTCGCGGCCTCTCGCGGCTCTCGCATCGGGAGCGCTCGGCTTAATTCGGACACGCTCGGCCGGGTAGGTATAGGTAATGCATCGGCGGCCGGCCCAGCTGGGACCAGCGACAGTAGTATGTATGTGTGTGGTTTATTTATTAAATTATTATTTACTTTTTAGAATCTGTTTGGTGACCGCTTTAGCCTAGTTGGTAGTGACCCTGCCTGCGAATCAAGAGGTCCAGGGTTCGAATCCCGGTAAGGGCATTTATTTGTGTGATGTGCACGAATATTTGTTCCTGAGTTATGGATGTTTTCTATGTATTTAACTATTTATTTATCTATATAAGTATGTTTATCGTCGTCTAGTACCCATAGTACAAGCTTTGCTTAGTTTGGGACTAGGTCGATTTGTGCAAGATTGTCCCCTAATATTTATTTATTTTATTTATTTTATTTGTTACTGCATTTTATGCTGTGATTAATGAACAATACGTTTGATATTAGGATTGTGAATTTAGTTTAGACGTGATAAGAATAGGTTGTTTGTTTTGAATAATATAATACCTATGCCAAGACATTTTTCATTAAAAATAAACGTTTTTCATTTTGTTTAACAAAAAAAGTAACTGTTCTCGTATTAGAAATCCTTGCAATAACCTTTCCTTACGATCTGTACAGTAATTTTGAATATTTTGTTTGATATGATACGTCTTCAAAAATTTCGGTTTCGGTTTCGGTTTCGGCCGAAATCAGAAAAAAACCGAATATTCGGTTTCGGTTTCGGTTTCGGCTAAAAATCGTGTTTCGGTCGGACACTAGTTTCTTTATATTATGAGTTTATGTATTGTATTTACTAAAAGTTGTATTGTAGCCTTTGCTTTGTCCGACTGTATTATTTTGACCTACTCTTTGTCGGTCCCTTACTAAATGCTCCTTTTATCCACTCAAGGGGTGACTGGTAGAGATCCCTTAAAGGGATAAGTTCGCCTTTGTACATGCATTTCAACGGTTGTCAATAATGTATTTCTTTTTTTCCTTATTTTTGTACAATAAAGAGTTTACATACATACATACATGTATCGTAATGTGTGCTAGTCAATGGTGCATATGAAACTACGGTCCAACTCCTGGTCCTAAATAAAATTTTGAAACAATACTGAAATAGTTACATACCCTAATTACAGAAAAACCTATAAGAAATGTGTGCTTTGATATGTTTTTTAGGGAGTACAATTAAAAAAATATCTCGTTTTTCTGCTTATTTTTAGACATCCGTCAACTATACCATAAAGATTATTTATTTTATTAGCAGTACGGCTGCTCACCGAATCTAAGATTATTTAAAAGCGAAAAAGTTTCTCGGGTGCGCCGGCGGGATTCGAACCCACTGTTGGCGTATGTAAGCGATTAAGAATTTCGGGGGAGTCGGTTGGATGCGACGTGGTTCAATTGGTAGAACACCCGTTGGGGCGCATACCCGGGAGACGTGGGTTCGAATCCCGCCGGCGCACCCGAGAAACTTTTTCGCTTTTAAATAATCTTATACCATAAAGGTTAGGTACTAAATGTAAACAAACTCCATATTATCCGACTAAACTATAAGTACGTCGAAAATGTGACGCGTGAAAGTCAATTACAAATATTGCATTTTGCTGGTTAACCCGACGCCATAACTTTTGGTCGTGTTGGCTGGCAGCTGATGTTTGTTTACATTTAGTAAAGTACCTAAAAACATTTATAGTATAATGCGCGGCGCGCTATCGTAGGACTTCGCGAAATATATGTAGCTCACACCACATTTAGATCCTGCGTCGCCAATGGTGGCATCAGTGATCAGTGTCCATTCTGCGCGGCGTTGTATCCAGACATACCTAACTCGCGCTTCTCCCACTCTCCAGAGGCTCTTTCTGTCATCATCTTATAACGTTTGGCAGAAAGAAATAGGGATTGCGAAGGCAAGCGTCAGAAGCGTTAGACAATAAGCCTGCATGTTTCCTAACGAAAGAAACTTCCGTCTTTATCTTTACAGAGACGAATACGAGTATGTCCCGAAAGTGGTGGAAGCCATCCTGTCCATGCCGGAGGGTGCCCACCCGGCCGTCCGCAAGACCTGCATCCTGCTGCTGGGAGAGTTGGGCGAGTGGATCGAGCGGCACCCCAGCTGCCTGGAGCCCTGTCTGCAGACGCTCGTCACGGCGCTGCAGGAACCCAAGCTGGCGCACGCCGCGGCCACTGCCTTACAGGTATGGGGAGTGGGTCGAGCGGCACCCCAGCTGCCTGGAGCCCTGTCTGCAGACGCTCGTCACGGCGCTGCAGGAACCCAAGCTGGCGCACGCCGCGGCCACTGCCTTACAGGTATGGGGAGTGGGTCGAGCGGCACCCCAGCTGCCTGGAGCCCTGTCTGCAGACGCTCGTCACGGCGCTCCAGGAACCCAAGCTTAAAGTAAAATGAGTTTAGTAAAGGGTTTTATTCTCAATTAAACATTTTCTTGTTAAAAATAAAACTCTATACTAAGCTCATTTTACTCGAAGAAGCTATCACAGCGGGTTTTGTGGTTATCGTCATTTTTGTAACCAACCCTTTATTTTTGCTCGTCAGTGTATTTCTTGGTTTGTAGCGTCACCATCCTGTTTCACGTTCCAGAACATCTGCAAGGCGTGCAGCAAGCAGGCGTCGGCCCACGTGGTGACGCTGCTGCGAGCCACGCGGCACCTGGACTCGCTGCCGCTGCCGCACGGCGCCGGCGCCTCGCTCGTGCGCGCTCTGGCCGCAGCCTTAGCCGCGTTGCCGCCCGACCAGGTATGTACGACGTTACCATTTTTTAGGGCTCCATACCCAAAGGGTAAAAACGGGACCCTATTACTTAGACTTCGCTGTCCGTCCGTCCGTCTGTCACCAGGCTATTCCATGAACCGTGATACCTAGAAAGTTGAAATTTTCACAGATGATGTATTTCGGTTGCCGCTATTGCAACAAATACTAAAAATAAATAAATAAATAAATATTAGGGGACGATCTTACACAAATCGACCTGGTCCCAAACTAAGCAAAGTTTGTACTATGGTACTAGACGACGATAAAAATACTTATATAAAATAAATAATAAATATCACGGGACAATTCACACCAATTGACCTAGTCCCAAAGTAAGCTTAGCAAAGCTTGTGTTATGGGTACTAAGCAACGGATAAACATACTTATATAGATAAATAAATACTTAAATACATAGAAAACATCCATAACTCAGGAACAAATATTCGTGCTCATCACACAAATAAATTCCCTTACCGGGATTCGAACCCAGGACCTCTTGCTTCGTAGGCAGGGTCACTGCCAACTAGGCTAAAGCGGTCAAGGCTAAAAAACAATAAAATAATATACCTTGCAATACTCTTGTTTTATGCTGTGAACTGACAAACACACATATACATACACACATAGACATACACACACACAAACTCACACCTGTAGCTATCTGTTTATCTTTAAAAAATGTATTTTTAATTTGTTTAATGTTCTAATTTCACCTTTTTTTTGTCAATATTTTGTAATTAAGATACAGACCGCATCACTATGTCACAGAATAAGTAATAGTACTAACGTACAGAAGGATCACTCTCGAACAAAGGTCAACTTTAGGTATAAAAACTTTCCTACTCCTACTGCGTGCACGCGAAATTAAAACTTATCGTGTGATACGAGCGTTCATATTCCGTTGGGCACCGCTGATCCGAAACCAAGGGCACAGGGTTCCCACTCGCACATATTTGGTAGGTATATAAATCAAGAAAGATAACAGTGTGTATTAATTCAGTAAACTACCTTTAGTATGTAAGAAAGTTATTTATAATATCGTTTAGAAGTCATTGTTTGTTGCAAAAATCACAGAAAAAAAAGATGCTTAATTACGCGCGACGCGGCTAGCGTGCGAACTGAAGGCCGCGCGACAACCTACTGCCATACTCCTCCCGGGAGGAGCGCCACACGAACATACGAGGGGCGTTCAATATAAAGTGAGAATGAGATGGAAACTCTTTTAATATTACGAAATTAAATACTGGCCGGTAAAGCTAAACTATCTAGCTGATTGCTATGTTTAGCGGCAATATGTATTTCCTATGGTAGACTACATCTTGCCGGATATTAGAGGGAGCAGAGGGTTAGAGAAACGACTTCGTATATGTTATATATGAGACTGCCATGACTGGCATGTCTGCTTGTACTGAACTGAAGAACTCAAGAACTAACTTAATCATTACATATGGTAACTTATATATACAATCTATTCCTTATGCTATAGGCTAGGCGTGCAGATATCAGAATTGACTATCGTCACGCCAGCATCAATATAATCTACTTATCTTAGGTTCGTGCCGTATGCCCTAGTAACTTACTAGCACGTCTTAACATACAAGCTACATTTTGTGGCTTTCGCCACATGGCTCCGCCCTTTAAAAAAGAAATGAGTTTATACAAAAGAAAACAAAAAGCAAACAATCATACTGCTTAAGAATTAACGTAAGGGACTTGTAACATATCCGCTTTATCCGTGTGAACGTGCGTAAAACTTAAAACTGTATTGGTAACCTTAGCGGTGCTCCAATCAGAATATTACGTTCAGTACACATGTTTTGCATCTCGATCGATTTAGGAAATAAACTACTTTGTAGGTAGGTTTAAGTTCCTTCGCCTGGACTTGCTTTCAAAATTCTGGTGCTTCCTCATAACATAACATATGCAAAACAATATAGCGTAATAGCGTTTGCTCAAAACAATAACAAATAAAAAATATTGAACTAACTTAAAAAAAAAACAATATAAGTATATAAAACACATTAGGTACACTTCGCGAATTGCTATAAAAAACAAGGTGTAGAAAACCATTACACTTTGTGCGCGTGCCGCTCTTTGCTGACTATGCGCAGTTCACGTGACAATTTAATTATTAACATTTCTCATTGGCATTATTCTCACTTGTCACGGCTAAATCTGTAGGAGGCACTTTTCCATCTCCTGAATAAATCATCGACCACCGTTACAGGCGTTGCAGGCTCTGAAACATGGTGCTTCATCTTAACATAATGAAACCTATATAATAATAATAATAATACTTAACCACTAAATTAATGAGACAAAATTTCAGCGCTTACTAACGACTTTTCGTGTAAATAATTACTTATTTTAATAAACAATTTGAATTTGAATTTTGAATTTGAATGAATCTATATACAATTACAGCATTAAATATTGAATTTCATTTCACTAGCTTGTGGTTTACGGAATTCCAAAAATCAGAGTCAAAAAATCAAGAAAAACAACAATCATGAGGAGGATGGCTTGCTTTTTGACAGCAATCACGATTGACCAAGTGCTACATAACTTGAGATCATCGTGAGGACAACACTTGTTTCCATAAAATAACATCATCAATAAAAACTACCGTATAAACCAGACATTAATACCACTTTTTCAGTCTGTAATTAAATGGCGGCTTGCTGGATAGCTCCCGTGTTAACCTCAATACGAGTATATCACTTTTGCAGTCGATATTTGCATGGCGGTTTGACGGGTATACATAAAATAATAAATAACACTATAGGTCCGCCACATCCTGTGTTGATTCAAGTTCCCCTGTCTTGACCATGGTTAATTCTCCTTAAACAAACTGCATGAAATTCACCATAAACAAAAAAACAAAACATATTATCAATTCCAATAAACTAACCACAATAAAATTATAAGTACCTTAATACGCTGCGCTAACTCTATATCGCCCTTGAACTTGAATTGTGCTACCGAAGCACATTCTGCTAACTACGATACTGCAGCAACGACATATTTACGAGCTACTTTACCTACACAAACTACTACATAATACACGCTACAATATTACCTACAGCTTATCATGGCTTCTTCCAAGGCCTTACGTTCTCGGGCGAGGGCGTCAGCTCGCGGAAGGGTGAGCGCTCGAGGTCGATAATCGCGACCGGCTTGGTGGCGGCGGCGGCGGGGAGCGCGCGCTTCTTCTTGCTGGGCTTGTCGGGCTTGAGGCTGCGGTCGGCACTGCGGCGGCGCTTGCGGCGCGCGGGGCTGGGGTCGTGGTGGTGACGCGGGGTGGGAGGGGCGTGCGGCGGAGCGGCTCGGCGGAAGAGCGGCGCTTGCGCGGGGCTGGGGTCGCGGCGGCGACGCGGGGGGAGGGGGTGTGCGGCGGAGCGGCCCGGCGGAAGAGTGCTGCGGCACTTGCGCGGGGCCCCGGAGCTCGGGCGGCGTGAGCGAGCGCGGGGAGGCGCGGCGGGGGAAGGGCGTGCGGCGCGGCCGCGGCGGCTGGCTCGGGTGGCGTCTCGGGCCCGACGGCGGTGCGCGGCGAGTCGGGCGCGGGCGGCGCGGGCGTGGCTGTCTCCGTGTGTCGCTTCTGTAGACCTGGTCCCTGGTCGTATTGCAGTCCAAAGCTTGCGCCCCCGGAGGTCCTCCTGAAGTCACCTGACTCCATATCCTCGCTGTCTTGTTAATCACTACGAGGTTGGGGAAAACAAGATCCCATGTTACGAGTCCCGGGTCACCACCAAGTTCGGCGGTGACCCGAAAAGAAAAACTCACTTGGCTTGGCTTCCTTGGTGCGAAACGTTCAGTCGGGGTCACCACTTTAGCGGCAATATGTATTTCCTATGGTAGACTACATCTTGCCGGATATTAGAGGGAGCAGAGGGTTAGAGAAACGACTTCGTATATGTTATATATGAGACTGCCATGACTGGCATGTCTGCTTGTACTGAACTGAAGAACTCAAGAACTAACTTAATCATTACATATGGTAACTTATATATACAATCTATTCCTTATGCTATAGGCTAGGCGTGCAGATATCAGAATTGACTATCGTCACGCCAGCATCAATATAATCTACTTATCTTAGGTTCGTGCCGTATGCCCTAGTAACTTACTAGCACGTCTTAACATACAAGCTACATTTTGTGGCTTTCGCCACACTATGAAAAAAAAACTAACTGTCTTTTGTTTAAAAAAATATACGGTAATTTCTTTGCAATGCTATTGAGTACGTTAGCGAAAATGGAGAAAATTGAACTGCGCGCCGTTATCAAATACTTGTATTTCAAAAATTTTTCTACGGACCAAGTCAATTTGGATTTGCGGGACACTTTACGGTCTAATGCTCCTCCGTATTCGACAGTCGCACGTTGGTGCGCCGAATTTAGACGTGGAAGAACATCGACAATGGACGACCCCCGCTCCGGACGCCCTACTACAGCAGTAACTGAAGAAATTGTGAAAAAAGTTGAAAACTCAGTTTTGGCGGATCGTCGTGTCACGGTTCGTTTTATTGCTGAAAATGTAAAGATTTCAACGGGGAGCGTGCATAATATTTTACATGAACGCTTGGGTATGAAAAAGGTATCTGCGCGTTGGGTACCCAGAATGCTTACTGACACGCAAAAACAAACTAGAGTCGAGATTTGTCAAGAAGCTTTGGACCTGATACAGCAAGACCGGGAACTTTTTTTGGCGCGATTTATAACAATGGACGAAACATGGCTACATCATTACGACCCAGAAACGAAACTGCAGTCTATGACATGGAAAAGGCCATCATCTCCAACTCCGAAGAAATTCAAGGTGAGCCCATCTGCCGGTAAGGTCATGGGCTCTGTTTTTTGGGATGGTAAAGGGGTATTAATGATTGAGTATCTCGAGCATGGAGCCACTATTACGGGCACATTATACGCCAAACAAATAGCAACATTGCGCAATGAGATCCGCGAAAAACGGCGAGGTAAACTCTCGAAAGTTGTGCTGTTCCACCAGGACAATGCCCCGGCACACAAGTCCGCCGTTGCAATGGCTGCAATTCGTGATGCTGGGTTCGATATCCTTAAGCATCCTCCGTATTCACCAGATCTCGCTCCCAGTGATTTCTACCTATTTCCGAGATTGAAACAATACCTGAGAGGCCAGAAATTTGAAGACGACGACGCGGTAGTCACTGCAGTACAAGATTTTTTAAGTACTCAAGATGAGACCTTTTTTAAAAATGGAATTTTAAGTTTAGAAAAAAGATTATACTAAGTGTATTATGCTAAAAGGTGACTATGTTGAAAAATAAAATGACATTTAGTAAAAGTTGTTTATAACATACTCATTCTCACTTTTTATTGAACGCCCCTAGTACCTAAACTGCGGAGTGAAACCCCCCTGACTATGTGTAATTATTATTATGGTCTTTTGGCTTAGGCTTTTAGCCTAGTGTGGAGTCATTGGTATTTCTTTTTTATGTATTGTTCTCATATGGTTAATAAAAATTTACTTTACTTTTACTTTGCTTAGTTTGAGACTAGGTCAATTGTCCCATGATTTATTTATATTTTTTTCACTTCTCATGCTCTTAAAATGTTACTTTAGTCTCTGCATATCGGGACTAAAGCTCTTTTTTGATCTCTAGGGATTAAAGTATTTTTTTTTAATTTACTTTGGAAACCCCTAAACTGCCAATCACTTTGGAATGTGAATGGAGGATTATCGCCATTTTCAGTGACTGGGTAGATAATTTTAAAGCTTTTCCACAGACCGAAGCGCTCTGCGGTCGCTCCTTAGCGCTCCGTAGCGCTCCGTAGCGCCCCGCGCTTTGATCTGTGAAAGCCTTTAGGGCGTGGAAATAACCTCAAAATGACAACTGTATAAAAAATATTTAAAAAAATAATAATTTCGTGAAACACGATGAATAATTACTAATATTAATCTATTTAATTAGAGGTATGTATATTAAAGATGAATTCATTTTATTATGCATAGGTACTAGTCTAATTAGCTATGGAATAATTTTCAAGTTTGAATCTGTTGGCTAAATATGCAAACATTTCAAGCGTCACTCAACAAAAAAAACCGCGGAACAAATTTAAATTGCTATTTGAATTCTGAACAGACGTCCATTGTTCGTATTGAGCGTACGTTGTATAAAAGTAATATTGTAGATTTGTATAAAACATCGTTTTTTTCCTCGCATTCAAAATGAAAAGTAGAGTGTTTAATGCGAGACAACTACCATAATGACACGCGAATTATAGCCACTCTCGCTCTGCTCGGGTGGCTAACTATCTGGTGTAATTATAGCTAGTTTTAGTCCCTCGTTGAACAATAACAAATCTTTCAAGAGGACAACATTTAACAGTTCTAACCGGCCGTTGCGCAATTCCAGCTGTCCGTGGCGATGCGGGAGGCGGCCTCGATCCAGCTGGACGTGCTGAAAGCGCTGCTGGAGAAGGAGGCCGGCGCCGGGGACAAGCCGCGCGACCCCTGCGCCGCGCTGGACCTGCTGGCGGCGCTGTTCCGCGACCTGTCCCCGCGCGCCGCCGAGGCCTGCGTGCCGGCGCTCGGGGACGTCTGGCCGGTGCTGAGGGACGTTATGCTCAGGTGAGTTGCTGCTGACCCCACTGAGAAGGCCTTTGAAAGCCCTGCTGGAGAGAAGGACACTTGTGCTGTGAGACATCTGGCCGGTGCTGAGGAACGTTCTGCACAGGTGGGTTGTTCCTGACCCGACTGCGAAGATCTTTAAAAGTCCTACTGGTAGAGACACGCCCGACGATTCTTGCGCAGCCCTGAACCTGCTGGGAGACATCTGGCCAGTGCTAAGGGACGTTCTGCTCAGGTGGGTTGTTCCTGACCCGACTGCGAAGATCTTTAAAAGACTTACTGGAGAGGTCTATTGCCACTAGTTCCATTGACAGCTCCATTAATAGAACTAGTGGCAATTTTTGCTTAATGAATATTTCCACTGGTTCTATTAATTAGTTAAGCTTTCAATGGAACTAGTGGGAATATACCGCTGGAGAAGGACACTGGTGCTGGAGACATCTGGCCAGTGCTGAGGGATGTTATGCTCAGGTGGGTTATTGTTACTGACCCGACTGTGAAGACCTTTGAAGGCCCTACTGGAGAAGACCGGTGCCGGAGACAAGCCCAGCGACCCCGCGCAGCCCTGGACCTGCTGGGAGACAGAGACATCTGGCCGGTGCTGAGGGACGTTATGTTCGGGTAGGTTGCTGCTGACCCAACTGCAAAGACCTTTAAAAGCCCTGTTGGAGAGAAGCACGTGCTGAGTGATGTTATGCTCAGGTGGGTTGTTACTGATCGGACTGCGAAGACCTTTGAAAGCCCTACTGAAAGAGACCGGTGCCGGAGACAAGCCCAACGATTCTTGCGCAACCCTGGTCCTGCTGGGAGTCGTCTGGTCTATTTACATGCTCACGATTTTTATTCACGACCGCTGCAAAGGCATTTTAGAATTAAATAAATGAGTTAATATGGGTGAGTATGAATAAGAGTTGGATTTTATTGCTAATGTCGACTTCCATGGCTCGCTAATGTCTTACCGTGCGATGAAAACTCCGATGCCTGGTTATTCTTCTTTCTAATATACACCGTGAAGTTTTAGTGGTTGTTTTCCCGAAACGAGGTGATTTAGTATCGATTGTACAATCGATTTATAATTACTATTTTGACTAGAGTCAAAAATCCAATTGTAAAAAACGAAAGTCGAAAATGACCGCAAACCAATAGTAACGCTTCGTTGGTACCTAACCTATCGTACGATCGTACGCTACTTGTACCAACGAAGCGTTACTATTGGTTTGCGGTCATTTTCGACTTTCGTTTTTCACAATTGGATATTTGACTCTAGTCAAAATAGTAATTATAAATCGATTGTACAATCGAAACTAAATCACCTCGTTTCGGGAAAACAACCACTAAAATTTCACGGTGTATAAAAATCTCGTGTCACGGTGTTTGTTATCGAACTCCTCCGAAACGGCTTGACCAATCTATGAAACCTTTTTCTCTATATTTGGTAGGTCTGAGAATAGGTTGTAGGCTATTTTTTATACCCCTATTCTTCGCGGACGGAGTCGCGGGCAACAGCTAAACTAATGCATAAAAATCTCGTGTCACGGTGTTTGTCATCGAACTCCTCCGAAACGGCGTGAACGATTTATAAAAAAAAAAATCCGTATGTTTGGTAGGTCTGAGAATAGGTCGAAGGCTATTTTTATACCTCTATTCTTCGCAGACGGAGTCGCGGGCAACAGCTAGTAATATTATAATTAGAATGTCCTCTCCAGATACCAGCAAGACGGGCGCGTGATGGAGCGAGCGTGCCGCGCGCTACGCTTCGCGCTGCGCTGCACGTCCCGCCGCGCCGCGCCCCTCCTCGCGCACCTGTCCCGCACCATGGCCGACATCTACTCGCAGCAGCAGCACTCGTGCCTGCTCTACCTCGCCTCCATACTGGTGGACGAGCTCGCCAACGAGCCGGAGTGCGTGCCCGACTTGATCGAGCTGCTGAAAGCGCTGATGCCGAGAGCTTTCGTGATGCTGCAGCAGGAAAACGGGCTGAAGGATAACCCGGACACCGTAGATGACTTGTTCCGGTTGTGTATAAGGTGAGTCGTATTCATTTTTTTAGGGTTCCGTACCCAAAGGGTAAAAATGGGACCCTATTACTGTCACCAGGCTGTATCTCATGAACCGTGATAGCTAGACAGTTGAAATTTTCACAGATGATGTATTTCGGTTGCCGCTATAACAACAAATACTCAAAATTCAAATTCAAATTCAAATTCATTTATTTCGTCAACATAGGTACATTTAGGTGATATTGATAACCATGCAAGAGAACAAGCTATGATGTGCCTGCCGGCGTCGAAATATAGAGGATAGGTAAACACAATGTCAGTTAACAGTACATAAGATCGGATACAATAATTAAAATAATCAAAAGAATAACAGAATGTCAAAAAAACCAATAAACAAAATCAAATTTAAATTAAAAATAAATGTAAATTATCTTATTATTATTAGGATGCACAAGAAGAACAACCAACCTAAACAATGTCACTCAAGTAATCATTTACACTATAATAGCACTATTCAATTAGGCGTTTCGTCAACAGATATTTAAACCTATTTGTGTTTTCTGCCTTGAGTGGTTCAGGAAGCTTGTTAAATAATTTCGGTGCCATGCCAATAATACTTTTAGCCATCAAGGCAGTATTGCATCTATTCATCTGCACCGTATGCTTTCTTGGACGCAAGTTGGATGCATAATATGAGGTTTCTCTTTCAGGAAACAATACTAAAAAACAGAATAAAATAATTATTTAAGGGGGCTCCCATACAACAATAGTACATTACTGCAGAGGCCGGGACTTAAGGGGTTGCCGGCCGAGTATCTAAGTTGACGGCCGAGTGGTACACGAGGCCGGCATGATACGAGGCCGGCAACCCCTGTTCCGGCTGAGGCTTGTATAGTGCTTTTTTCAAACATGCACCATCATCATCATCATCATCATCGTCGTCGTCATCATGATGGTGATGGTGATGATGATGATGACGATGATGATGGTGGTGATGATAATGGTGGTGGTGATGGTGATGGTGATGATGATGATGATGAATATGATGATGGTGATGATGATGATAATGGTGGTGAGGATGATGATGAATATGATGATGGTGATGATGATGATGGTGATGATGATGATGATGATTATGATGATGATGATAATGATGGTGGTGGTGATGATGATGATGATGTTGATGATGGTGGTGGTGGTGATGATGATGATGATGATGATGATGGTGATGATGATTGTGGTGATGATGATGATGATGATGGTGATAGATGATGATGATGGTGATGATGATGATGGTGGCGATGGTGGTGATGATGATGATGATGATGATGAATATGATGATGGTGATGATTATGACGATAACGATGATGATGGTGATGATGATGATGATGATGATGGTGATGATGGTGATGATGATGATGGTGATGATGATGTTGATGGTGAAATATTTCTCTAGGCAGATCACCATTACCATCACCATCACCATCTTACCTTACCTTACCTTAAATAAGCGTAGTGGCAGAATGTCATGAACCAAAACGCAAATATTGCTTATAGTTTTTTTTTAAATGGCTAAATGCTATGATGCCGCATAGACCTATTTTAAACATCATGGTGCTGTGTGACATGAAACAATAGACGATCGCATTGCAGGCCTAGGCCTGCAACGATGTATTTTGAAGCCTGTTTTAAGGAACACAACGTAAACATTAGATAGCTTGTTTGAGAAAACGTAATTTATTGCTCGTTTTTGCTCGATATTGACAACGGCAACAGGTAGACACTTGAAATATTTACAGAATATTTAATTTATATATTCACTTTAAAAATAAATAATTAAATTTAAATAAAACACTTATTTAAGGGGGCTTCCATACAAAAAATGTGATTTTTTGGCCGTTTTTATAGATACCTAATGGTATGGAATCCTTCGTGCGCGAGTCCGAACTGAGTGCTACTACATGCATTTATAATTGTGCAAGTTCCACTTTTACTTCCATCGTCACTGCGCTTTTTGTATGTAAATCGCCGAAGTCGGAGTAACTCGAACATATTTTTCCAAGACACAGGTCTTTACCTAGTTTGGGCGGCAGAATCTTCGACGTCTTTCATGACTTTTCGGTACATACTCGTACCTGCTAAGTTCTCACGTATTATAATGTAATTTGCTTGTTTACCGGACCCCCACAAGGGCAGCAGCCGCAGCAGAGGCGGCCGAAACCGCTAAAATGTCGAGACCCTTGGTCCGTGGGGCCCAGAAGCACTAAGCCTCTTTAAAGAGATTTCGAAGAGGGTTATAGATGCTACTAGTGACCGAAGAGCTGGCAGCTACCTCGTTCAAAGAATTAGCCTAGCGATTCAACGAGGAAATGCTGCCAGCATCTTCGGCACAATGCCGCAGGGGCCTTTTTTAGATCTAGTTTAGTTTTTTTTTTAATTTAATTTGTAATATTTAGTATTATTTCTGCTTATTGTTTTATTTTACATTGAATTGAATGTTATGTGATGATCACAAAATAATTCATGACTACGAAGCTTGAGGTCCCGTGTTCGATTCCCGTGTCAGGGCAGATATTTGTATGAAAAATACGAATGTTTGTTCTCGGGTCTTGGTTGTTTTATATGTATTTAAGTATGTATCTATCTATATAAGTATGTTTATCCGTTGCTTAGTACCCATAACACAAGCTTTGCTTAGCTTACTTTGGGACTAGGTCAATTGGTGTGAATTGTCCCGTGATATTTATTATTATTTCTTATTATTATTCTCTTTATTTTTATTTTTTCTGTTAGGTTAGATTTTAACAATAATTATACAAAAAGTAAAATATAAAATTATACATACAAAACGTAAAATCATTATAAAAACCTAACCTAGGGTGCCACTTATTATTATTATTATTGTGTTGGTACGGATTTCCGATCACGGACCCATGGGGACCCGGTCATTTGAAAGGCATTCATGGGGCCAAAGCCAACATGAAGAGGCCTTTGGTACCATATAATATAAATGAGATGGGCGCAACTATGGAGGTCTATCCCCTAATACACCATGAGGATGTGCTAGCGGACAGTCCTCCACAGTTGCCAATCTATTGCCAGGTAGGAATCGACATGGAATTGGCTGTGGGGTTGGGATGTTGTGGACAGGATTACCGGGCTATGGAGTGAGATAACGGACACCTACCATTTCAATATCTCATAAACTGAACTTTTGGTAGGCGGTGACTCGCCATTCACTAAATGGGCCCCTCAAACTATTGCCCACTCGGGGCAACGAGGCGGCAACATTGGTGTGAACGGCTAAGGATGGAGAGGTGTTCCTGGACTTTAAACTTCAGAATGCCAACTCGCCACTTACGGAAACACATCCATCCTTCGAGCATTAGCTCTTGCGCTCCACTCTAGGCGACCAACAAAGGCAAACTAGAGGCGGGGTGGGTGTGTAACTGTGTGTGAGTGTGTGTATAAGCGCATGTGTGTATGTGTACCCCTGGAGGTCTCGGGTTCGTGGTGTCGCTACGCACCAACAGCTCGCCACAAGCCGCCCTGCGATGACTGACTGCACTGGTGACACGACAACACCAGCGGGCGATGAGGTCGTCATATCCCTACGCCTTTTGACTGACTGCGCTGGTGACAGACACCACAACACCAGTATTATTATTATTATTAATAAATATTATTATTTATTCATAAAAGTACAAATTTTACATATCAAAGGGAAATTAATTATTAATGTTCATAATTCGGCCGAAGCCAATTAAACTATATTAATGAGATCTCGTGGATCTGAGGCTTCGTAGTCAGGTTCTCCAGCAAGCAGGCTATCCGGTCGTCCCAATGCGATGTGGTGATTATCCGTGGCAGGTTCCTGCAGCGCATCCCCGTGGAGTTCCTGTCGTCGGGCGCGCTGCCGGCGCTGGTGCGGTGCGCGGCGCTCGCGGCGGCGCTCGACCACCGCGAGGCCAACTGCTCCGTCATGAAGTTCCTGCACGACCTGCTGGCCAGGGCCACCGCCCATGCGCGCCCGCACCACGCCGAGGCCAAAGGTCGGTGCCCGAGTGCCCGCTGGCCACCACGAGTTACGCCGGAACAATAGGGATGTTTCCTGAGTAAAAAAATAATAATTCTTATTAGTCCGTATTTTACATTATCAAAAAATATTAGACACGTAATTTTTCTTTTGACATTTAAACAAAAAATGACGAAGATATGGCGCGTTGAAGTTCCGCGTGACGAGGCGTGACGTCACTTGTTCCTAAAATGCTCATACAAAGTGTAGGAACAAGTGACGTCACGCGAAACTTCAACGCGCCATGTCTTCGTAATTTTTTGTTTAATTGACAAAATAAAAAATACGTGTCCAATATTTTTTGATAATCTAAAAGACTGACTAGTTAGGAAAGTAGCCTATTTAACCGGCGAAAAAATTTAAAAGCAAAAAATAATGCCTTTTTTGTTTGACCTTAATCTGAGTACCAGTTTGAAGTCGGTGCCTCGGCACGAGCCAGGAGGTGTGATAGAAGCCAATCAGGTTGACGATTATAGGTCCGCTCCTCCTGGCGAGTGCCGTGGCACCGACTTCCAACTGGTACCTAGATTAAGGTCAAACAAAAAAGGCATTATTTTTTGCTTTTCAGTTTTTCGACGGATTAATATTTTTGTTAATTTTATTTTATACTTTTTCCCGTCCTTGGAGTAATTTTATCCCCCCAATTTATATAATACCAACTTCAACTTCACCCTATCCAATAAAAAAGAATTATGAAAATCAGAATACTCTGTAAAAAGTTATGCCTGATCATACAGTACAATCAGTGACTGAACAATCAATCATCCCCTGTTTTCCTACCCTTAGGGTAGGAATATTATTTCTAAATTTAAATGGGACCACCCTCGGAGTATACGCTTTCCAATAAAAAAATAATCATACATAAAAATAAAAATATATGCGTCGACTTGAGAACCTCATCCGTTTTTTTCGTCGGTTGAAAATGTCACT
This sequence comes from Archips crataeganus, assembly GCA_947859365.1. NCBI lineage: Eukaryota > Metazoa > Arthropoda > Insecta > Lepidoptera > Tortricidae > Archips > Archips crataeganus. The sequence continues at coordinate 1,190,861 of OX402053.1, read as the reverse complement.
TCTCATCAGACGTCGGAGTTTTCGGTGCGGGTATCTATACTAATATATAAAGCTGAAGAGTTTGTTTGTTTCTTTGTTTGAACGCGCTAATCTCAGGAACTACTGCTCCGATTTGAAAAATTCCTTCAGTGTTAGTTAGCCCATTTATCGAGGAAGGCTATAGGCTATATATTATCACGCTAACACCAATAGGAGCGGAGCGGAGCGGAAGAATGTTTCAAAATCGGGGGTTTTTGACTTTGATCAATTATAACTGAAGGAAGATACACATTGCCGAACAAAATCCCCTTCAAAGAATGTCCGAACTTTTTTATTTGTTCGCATAACAATTAAAATCATCACCTACACAGAAATTTGAACCTAGTCTTTACTTCATTACAGTCGAATTTCGGTTGACACTTGACAGCTAAACTTCACAATTTCACGCAACGTACTGAGAAAAAAGAAGGCCACTTTTCTCAAAGTGGCGCTCATTTGGCTCGGACATTTTCGGGCGCGCGACTGTGGATCTACAGTTATAATTGATCAAATGTTTTTGAAGTAAAACTTCTATAGGCGGTAATCTCAGGAACTACTGCTCCGATTTGAAAAATTCTTTCAGTGTTAGATAGGGCGGGTTGAGAGCGGGTTGGGGGCGGGTTGAGAGCGGGTTGGGGGCGAGTTGGGGGCGGGTTAGGAGCGGATTGGGGGCGGATTGGGAGCGGGTTGGTTTATTATGAAGTTTCACTTCTTCCGGAAGGATCTAGGGAGAGCCATAATTGATGGAAAAGCAAATTGAATAAAAAAATAAGCTGCCCAAATTACTAATTCCACGCGGACGGAGTCGCGGGCAAAAGCTAGTGATAAATAAATCGGCAATCATGTTACACAATGCACACGAGCTCTTAACCACACAGCATTAACATGTCCACAGCCCTGGCCGACGAGATCCTCCAAACGTACTCCCCGGAGCTCACGTACGCGCTGATAGAGTCCAGCGTGCTCCACCTCCACGCCTACATGCTGGCCGAAGTAGCAGAAGTGCTGGTGGACCTGCTGCGCTGGCAGCGCGCCCGCGGGGTGGACCACCTGGCGGGGGCGCTGGCGCGGCTGCCCGCCCGCCCGGCCGCCGCCACGCAGCAGCAGTGCTGGCAGTTCCACCAGTACGCGCTCAGGTCTGTACTGTAGGACAGCATAGGTAACCTGCTGCGCTGGCAGCGCTGGCGCGGCTGCCCGCCAGCCTTCGTATGACATAAGACATACGAAGATTTGTTCTTAGGAACCATGTCATCGATTTCAGTGAAAAGAAAAACAGCATTCATAGATTTAAAAAAAAAAAAACTAGTTCTCAGTTCGGGAATCGAACCAGGAAATTTTGAAAAAAAGAACGTACATTATTTCTATTTAGATATCGACTGAGTAGGTCTTAAGATATCTGAGATGAATAAAATGCATTGTTTTTCATATCTTTTAATTTAATTTAGTAGGTGTTCGAAATGACAACCATTTTTCTCGATACAATTTTTTTTTTTAAATCTATGAATGCAGTTTTTCTTATCACTAAAATCAGTGACATGGTTCCTAAGAAGAGATCTTTGTATGTCTTATAGTTTCAGACTTTCCCATACTGACCGATTTAAATGAGACACCCTGTATATTAGATTAATTTTAAAACGCCATGTTATCCACCCAAATGTATGGAAGTTAAACTTAGTATAAACTAAACCATACGGTTCTCAACTCTATTTTAGTAGCCCTCTGTGAAGTTTAAGACCAACACAGACCGCAGCGCGGGGTGCCGACGGAGCACGGTCAATAAAACTGAATCATACATACGGTGACATACACCGGCGGCGCGGCCCTTTGGTACCGTTTCGTAGCTAAAAGTTCGTAACCAGCTTCGAAACGGGAAAAAAACCCAATTCGTAACTGGCTTCAAAATGGGACTTTTCCATTACCGATTCGTAACCGCGGTTGGTCACCAGCTTACCAATTGATTACCAAACGGCACTACGCAGCGCAGGCCCATTGCGTAGCCAGCTACAAACAGGGAATTTCGGATTCCCATTTTGTAGCCAGCTACGAAAATTGGCTACGAAACGGTACCAAAGGGGCGCGGCACAGCGCATATGATTCAGTGCCATGCAGCGCGCGCGTCGCCGTCACGCGCACGCCCCGCGCTGCGATCTGTGAAGGGCTTTAAAGCCCTCTCCTTTTACCTACTAACGCCTCCTATTTTATTTTCTAAACATGGCACCAGGGTGCGTTGCCGGCCACTTTGAGAATCTATGTTATTAAACGTATTATATCATTGTTTCAGTGCTGACAAAGTCAAGGAAATGACCCGTCTCCTCCGAGATTTCGCAAGGCTGTACCGATAGTGTCGACCGAACGCTCCTTGCCAGCTCACAGAAACCACACCAAGTTTACACCTGCCATCACTGTCTCGTTCATTTACTTGGCGTGCAAGCGGGACAGCACACGCTCGTCAAAAAATTGAAATGCACACGTGTAAAAACATTGATCTACCTTTGACCAACTGCAGTCTTTAGGAATGTGGAAATATCGACAAAATTGTCGACACATTTTCTTTTAAACTTAAATGTTATCTCAGCAGGTAATCTTAAGACAATGTAAGTGCTTCCCACTCGGCGGCAAAGCTGCTAAGTAGCAGTACCAAGCATTTATTTTCTTCAAGCTACAGTACGTAAGTTACCTCATGGTAGCAAAATTACTGACGTACACCAACAGAATTTAAGTTGAAATATTGAAGCAATCTCTGCAAGAATTAACTATTGATTATGAATAAAATTTATAGAAACAACTGACGTAACTCATTTATATGCTAGATTTGAACAAGTTAGCTATGAAGTATCTTTTTTTTTTTTTTGTACTTATTTATTTTTTTTTTTTTTTAAAGTAAAGTTGCACAGTAGCGCCATCTCTTGTCCAGGTGAGCGGTTAGTTCCGAAGGAGTGTTAAAATCTCTCGATGAGGGTGTAACATAGATGTGCGCTTGTCACTGCATAAGGTGATGATTTAGCAGATTGAAATGTATGATGTATAGGAAAGATTCGTGTCTAATCTCTAGACCAGTGGTGGTGTAGGGGTATGGCACGCGGCACGGAATGCTGAGGACCTGGGTTCGATTCCCAGCATTGGTCTTTTTTCTGGGGTTTTTTCTGTGCATCTATATTTCAGTTTGTATTTAGTACGAAATATATGCTAGATTTGATCAAAGTAGTATAGTTGACTTTTGTTTTACTAAAACCGACACACGGCCATGCCGTTCATTTTTGTTTGTATTTTTTTTATTTTGTTCATTTTATTGGATTGCGGGAGTGTTGCCAACCTAGAAAGAAACGCTACAATTATTATTTTTTAACCACCCATGTTGGAAAATCCTTCTTATTAATGGTTAATGATACAAGTCTGCGCTGAAGATTAAATTATTATCAAAATCAGGCCTTGAAGTACGTAATTCGATTTTCGAACTTCGTATCGTACCGTTCCATTTACGCTAATAGTATTAAACAGAAGAGTGAAAAGGACAGCACGATACTAATTTCGTTGTCTATATTTTTTGTCAATTTGTTTGCAAGAAACTTTGTCCCACTATTTACCATGAGCAGTACTTTATCCTCCATAAGTCCTGGTGTACTTTATAAAGAACAAATCATCAGTAAGAATAACGGCAGAATGTACTATATAAAGTACAAATTATTCAATGAATAAAAACTTTAAAGTCATTTGAATAAATTCCAAAATTACAAAACGTATGACTCTTATTTAGGTAAACGAACTGAAACAATTAATTTGCTCACCCGCGACCTTTGAAGCAAAGCAAAAAGCAAGCAAAGCGGGTGAGCAAGGTAATTCTATCAATTCACTAATATGGATCTACGCAAAGTAACGCCTGACTCAATAAATTATTCTTAGTTAGGTCTTAAGTTCTATATCGGATAGAAAAGGCCGGGACTCAACAGGATATAGTAAAAAAACCGGCCAAGAGCGTGTCGGACACGCCCAAGGTAGGGTTCCGTAGCCATTACGAAAAAATCAAGTAATATTTTTCTAAGGATTTCGTATGTGTACGGAATCATCCAAGTTTAGGTATGTTTTATACCTTAGGCTACTATTTACTCGTAAACTACAAATAATTTCCAAGCAATCTTAGCCGCTATAATTTTCCTAGTAAATTTGATATATTTACTACCATTCTGAATTTTTTCAAATTTTTCCACCCAACAGTTTAGATTTTAGAGGGGGGGGGGGGACGGCCGATTTTAATGAAAATTTTCACTTTAATGTTGAATATTTCGCAAACAGATCACTGAATAGAAAAATCATGTTAGGAACCCCGCAATGGTTTTAAAAGACCTATCCAACGATACCCCACACTATAGGGTTAGCCGAGAAAAAAAAAATCACCCGCACTTTACGTCTATGGGAGGTACCCTAAAAAAATTTTTTTTACTTTTTTTTATTCAATCACTTTGTCGGCGTGACTGATATATATATTCATGCCAAATTTCAGCTTTCTAGTACTAACAGTCTCTGAGCTTAGCCGCGGACAGACAGACAGACAGACGGACAGACATGGCGAAACTATAAGGGTTCCTAGTTGACTACGGAACCCTAAAAATTGAATATAGTAGCCCCCCGGTAGTGTTCGAGTAAGTAGCGCTATTACCAGTTGTCCACACTGCAGTGCTAAAAGCTGGACAAAATCCTAGACTTTGAGCCTAAAAACAGGCCTCAAAATACGTTTGAGCCTTATTATTAAACATGAAAAGAAATTTTAGTTCCTTTTTCATCAGTTTTGATTTGTGTTATCTCTATTATTTACGTTCGTTTTGTCATGGGATTTAAAATAATTGTATTTGCAAAGGATTGTTAACTTGTACAACAGATTCTTGTAGTATTCTCTAAGCAATAAATTTTTGGTCGACCACAAGAAACTGGATTGGTTTCAATTGAAACAGTACTTCGGGGTAGGTAAGTATGGCGTTTATTTTTAAGTAAATATATTTTGTTATATACTCTCATTTTAATTTAAATGTGATTTGCATTGTAAATATTTATTAAAATGTTTACTTTTACAAGTGATATTTTATTTATAATTATAATTGGTGCATACAGAAACATGTCATTACATTACATTACAGATTATGATTTCAATCATTTTGACAAAATCCACTTGAACAAAATACTGTCTTAAATTTTTCTTATGCATATATTAATTACTTCAGTTTGCTTACTTTAAGTTTCACCATCCAGTGATCAATTGATCAAATTTATTTGACGGATAAATGAGATGCCGTCTCTGTTTGTTTTGCTCGAATAGACGGAGACGGCATCACATTTATCCGTCAGTTAAAATTAATCAATGGGTGGTGAAACAGCCCCTTAATCTATCGTATGTCCCAAACACAGTTATGTGCCAGATTTAAGGCTAGGTATACATTTATATTTTTTATTTTTTGAAACAAGACATGAATGCAGTTTATTTTGCATCCGATTAAGAGCGGTTTCGCATCACGTCCGATCTGAATCCGTGAAAATATGCGGTGCGGCGAAAGTACGACTTGTAAGGGCCGGCGCCCACTGACGGCATGGCGCGGCGTGGCATTTTATTATTATCAAGTTATTTTGAATCTTATTTCAATGAGTTTAGAATTCATGTTACTTTATTGGTTATGCGTGGCATCGGCCCTCAGGACGTCGCGGCATCGTGGTATTGAAATAAAGTAACATGAATTCTAAACTCATTGAAATAAGATTCAAAATAACTTGATAGTAATAAAATGCCACGCCGCGCCATGCCGTCAGTGGGCGCCGGCCATTATTGTGTTGTTAACTTCAAACTCGGATAAATCTACTCTACCCTCTTAGGAGATTATCTACCATATTTACCTTTTCTTTTAATGCCAAAATCCGAAAATTCTCGGATTTGGATTTATCCGACTTTGAAACTAATTCAAATTCTATAGCTAGATCGTTTAAACGAGTCCTCGCGCGCGGTACAGGGGCTGGGGGGGGGGGGGTATGACGGCAAAGGGGGGCGGGAGAGGTGCGTGCGGCGAGCGCAACTCGTGTGCCGGCCTTTGTACCGCGAAGGCGAGGACTCAAACGTTTTAGCTATAATGTAATTGTACATTAACCACACCCAACCGGAGTTAGCGTAGAACTATTTGTATGGTTACAAGTTAGGCTTAAGATTGTAGCCGGTTCGATTCCCGGGTGTGGCAAGCGAATTTTCGAAAATAATTGAATGCAGTTTTCCTATGAGTAAATTTTCCTAGTTTCAGTGCTTTCCCTGGAGGTGGCATAACAAAATTCCACCCTGTGTAGGACCAAGGATGATATAGACTGGATTGGCAGTCGCCATAGTGCGCTTCGGCCGCGGTTTTTGTAGTTCGATTATTAAATCTAGATGGCGCAAACAATAAAGGCAAAACAATAAGACTACAGATATTTCATATCACTGCAAATGTATTATTATGCAATTTTGAAAAATAATACATTTATAGTAATATGAAACATCTGTAGTCTTATTGTTTTGCCTTCAAAGCCTCTGGCTATATTTCAGCGCCATCTAGATTTAATAATCGAACTACAAAACCGCGGCCGATGCGTACTATGGCGACTGCCAATCCAGTCTATATCATCCTTGGTAGGACGAGAGCATGTCCAGGCAGATATTTTTGCCCGCTGTCCGTCGTTCTCATGCTGACTGTACCTAGCACACCTACCTATAACTTCTTTTTAGCGTTCTTAGGGCTAGATAGAGTGACAAAGTTAACCCTTCGAGGAGCCTTTGGACTTGGCACAGCCTGAACGGCCGGTTCTTTCATATCTGTCACCTTGGCCTGCTTGAGGAATGAGAAGTCTTTCGGAGATTCCTTCTTGCTGGAGTTCTCCGGAGGTGTTTTAGCTTCATCGGACTTATTCCCTTCCGTCTCTTCGTAGACCAGTTTGATGTCTTCGCTATCTTCTATAATCATAACCTCGTCTTCCTTCTTACTGTCCTCGGGTTTGATGATATCATTACTGGAGTTGTCCGACCAGGACTTCATGGCTGTTTCTTCTAGCAAATCGATTTTGACAGGTGTCTTTGGTTGTACTTGTTTCGTCTTGCGTTTCTTCGGCGATTTCTCTGTCGGAGCTTTGAATTTCATGTACTTGTCTATTTTGGGCGTGGTGGGCTTCGGCGCTGGAGCGGGCTCTTTTTCTGCGACAGTTTTGGTTTCCGTTTGATCAGCATCAACTTCCATTTTTTCTGGAAATAGTTAAATGAATTAGAAAAAGAAATCTTATCTTAAAATTACACAAAAAATGGGCACAAAACGTGTTACGACAAGATTGTTGCTTATCATGGCTACCGAATAATAGTATTGTCTAACGCGCAGGCAATGGCGGTTGCATATTCACCAACTCTTTCTATAGTACGAATTTTGTGAGGTGTCCCGATTTCGTTAACAAGCCCAACTTTCGAACAAAGCGATTGTATTCAATTATGTCCTCAAGTGCATAATCCTGTTTAAAATGAACGGAAATATAACATAAGACAGCTCATTGAAATAACCACTTTATTATTTACAGTAGAGTTCATTTTAAATGAAACTTTGTTGGCAGATAATATTTTTCAAAATTGAATGCCTCGTAGACAAAAAAAATAAGTGATTAATATTATAACGAAAAATAGTGAAATTTGTTATTTTAACGACACTGAATTACATATTAAAATTTGTGCACTTAATAAAAAATTGCCCTGTATACGCTCCCAAAAACGAGCTTATACGCGCGTATACATACAACGCTAACTTGAAACCGCTCTTAACATGTTCCCTGTTCATGCCTTAAAGTAGAACCTTATTACAATGGAATAAGCGCTATCGTGCCCTTATACATGGGTCACTGGACTGTGAAGGTGTTAACTCACAAGCCGGTGTTCCAGGAAGGGCAGGATTTAAGTTTTAGAGTTTAAGGGCCTACCGTGTTCTTGGCGCATTTATTGCATTCATTTAATCTCGTGCTGTATCATTACAAGTAAAGCTATAGTCTTGAAATTCATGTGTAAGATATTTGAGGATTCACTCTAATGACAAGTGTTTATCGAAACACGATTATTTATAGTTCGCTCGATAGAAAAAAAATCCAAAGTCGTCTCTAAAATAAATTCGTAGTACGACGCTAATACTGCACGGCAGGTCATGACTTTTGAATGTTTTCTAGGGCGTAGTTTTGCTACATTTTTAAAGTATGTATTTGTTTCAGTAATAAGATGAAATACCCAAAAACACGCGCAGACCAACCAACCTATCTTGAGCCTTCGTGCCTCCCCCACGCCCGAAATCGCCCACCCAAAATCGATTAGCGCGAAAAGCTCGGTAGGGCCCTTAAGGTGTCAAATAGTCTATTTACCTGTAGTGTCGTTGGACGGTGGTGTCTCCACAGCTACTTCCCCCAGCTCGCCGTCGGCGAAGGAGATGACAGAGCAGAAGCCGTCCGTACTGGAAGCCACCAGCGTGCGCCCGTCCGGAGACCAGCTCAGGTCCGTCAGTCTGAGGGACAACATTTTAACTCATTGCTTCCGAAACTTGAGGTAATTAGGGAACATACCCATACTACGTGACCCATTTTTTAGGGTTCCGCACCTCAAAAGAAAAGGAAAAAACGGAACCCTTATAGGATCAGTTTGTTATCCGTCCACAATTAAGATCAACTTTTAGTATGGGACCAACAACGAAATCGTACAAAAAAAACCGGCCTAGAGCGTGTCGGACACGCCCAAGATAGGGTTCCATAGCAGGTACGAAAAAATCTTTGCATACTTTATTAATGTGTTTGTTTTGGTCCCAACGTCGGCGGTACAGCGCCATCTATCGGCGAATTGTGTAACTACCTAATCTAATCTGCAGTCTACTAGAACACAAGTTCTATGTACATACTAGGGGCGTTCAATAAAAAGTGAGAATGAGTATGTTATAAACAACTTTTACTAAATGTCATTTTATTTTTCGACATAGTTACCTTTTAGCATAATACACTTAGTATATCTTTTTTCTAAACTTAAAATTCCATTTTTAAAAAAGGTCTCATCTTGAGTACTTAAAAATCTTGTACTGCAGCGACTACCGCGTCGTCGTCTTCAAATTTCTGGCCTCTCAGGTATTGTTTCAATCTCGGAAATAGGTAGAAATCACTGGGAGCGAGATCTGGTGAATACGGAGGATGCTTAAGGATATCGAACCCAGCATCACGAATTGCAGCCATTGCAACGGCGGACTTGTGTGCCGGGGCATTGTCCTGGTGGAACAGCACAACTTTCGAGAGTTTACCTCGCCGTTTTTCGCGGATCTCATTGCGCAATGTTGCTATTTGTTTGGCGTATAAAGTGCCCGTAATAGTGGCTCCATGCTCGAGATACTCAATCATTAATACCCCTTTACCATCCCAAAAAACAGAGCCCATGACCTTACCGGCAGATGGGCTCACCTTGAATTTCTTCGGAGTTGGAGATGATGGCCTTTTCCATATCATAGACTGCAGTTTCGTTTCAGGGTCGTAATGATGGAGCCATGTTTCGTCCATTGTTATAAATCGCGCCAAAAAAAGTTCCCGGTCTTGCTGCATCAGGTTCAAAGCTTCTTCACAAATCTCTAGTCTAGTTTGTTTTTGCGTGTCAGTAAGCATTCTTGGTACCCAACGCGCAGATACCTTTTTCATACCCAAGCGTTCATGTAAAATATTATGCACGCTCCCCGTTGAAATCTTTACATTTTCAGCAATAAAACGAACTGTGACACGACGATCCGCCAAAACTGAGTTTTCGACTTTTTTCACAATTTCTTCAGTTACTGCTGTAGTAGGGCGTCCGGAGCGGGGGTCGTCCATTGTCGATGTTCTTCCACGTCTAAATTCGGCGCACCAACGTGCGACTGTCGAATGCGGAGGAGCATTAGACCCTAAAGTGTCCCGCAAATCCAAATTGACTTGGTCCTTAGAAAAATTTTTCAAATACAAGTATTTGATAACGGCGCGCAGTTCAATTTTCTCCATTTTCGCTAACGTACTCAATAGCATTGCAAAGAAATTACCGTATATTTTTTTAAACAAAAGACACTTAGTTTTTTTTTTTCATAGCAATCAGCTAGATAGATTAGCTTTACCGGCCAGTATTTAATTTCGTAATATTAAAAGAGTTTGCATCTCATTCTCACTTTATATTGAACGCCCCTCGTATGTTGATTGTTTTTCAGATGTAATATATTTTTTTATTTGAAAGAAGACACTGTTAGCGTGATCTTTAGCGGTTAAATTACAATCTTAGTGTAGAAATATTTTTTTACAAAAACTTAAAAACTGCTCAACTGATTAAGATGAAAATAATTTTCCTAGAAAGTTTTTATTAAGTTTAACGTACTTGATTTTTTTCATATTTTTTAGACGTGCGGTTCAAAAGTTAGAGGGGGGGGACATTATTTTGAACTTTCGGAGTGAATATCTGCGAAAATATTCACTTTATCAAAAAATGGTTTTAGAAAACCCCTATTAATTTTTAAATACCTATCCAATGATACCCAACATTATAGGGTTAGTCGAGAAAAAAAAATCACCCCCACTTTAAGTCTATGGGAGGCAAGTACCCTAAAAAATTTTTTTTTACTTTTTTTATTTAATCACTGTCAGCGTGACTGATATATATGTTCATGCCAAATTGGGGATGTCTATTTTTTTGCAATGTATAGAAAATCGAAAACCATTTCGAGATAAATGCTTTTTAAATCGTTTTCTGTAGTTATTTAATTTTAATATTATGTAATGAATTTATTATATAACAAATAAGCAATGACCTTCATTTGACATTGGTGTAAATTGCGTGACCGGTTCAAGTCGCACTTTATTCTGTGTGGTTAGAATTCTTCACAATTTACGCGTGGATTATACTACAGAGTTTGATTTGGACCCGCTGTCTGTCATCTAGCACTTTGTCAGTGCCAGTAAAGTGACACAGTGTATAGTGTACCACTACGCAAAAAATAATTAAAGGGGCTGCCTTATCGTACGCATTTAGATAGATTTAGAAATTTGGCATTGTGGGAGCCCTCAATTATAATCTGACGTCATCAACTAAAATAGTTTCAATAATTAATTTTGAAAAAAGTAGAGAACTAAATGACAAAATATTGAAATTAGTTTCTTATAATTGACTTTTCTATACAAAAAAAATATAAAAACCACTGGTAATTTTTTTTAGACATTCCCAATTACAGCTTTCTAGTACTAACAGACTCTGAGCTTAGCCGCGGACGGACAGACAGACAGACAGACAGACGGACAGACATGGCGAAACTATAAGGGTTCCTAGTTGACTACGGAACCCTAAAAAAAAGGATTTCTCCATACAAAACTTGCAGCTAACAGAGCATTCAGTATGGGCCATACAATTTTTTTTTTAAGATTTCGATGTTGCTTCCATACTAAAAGCAGGGGGGTTTCACTCCGCAGTTTAGGTATGTTCGTGTGGCGCTCCTCCTGGGAGGAGTATGGCAGTAGGTTGTCGCGCGGCCTTCAGTTCGCACGCTAGCCGCGTCGCGCGTAACTAAGCATCTTTTTTTTCTGTGATTTTTGCAACAAACAATGACTTCTAAACGATATTATAAATAACTTACTTACATACTAAAGGTAGTTTACTGAATTAATACACACTGTTATCTTTCTTGATTTATATATCTACCAAATATGGGCGAGTGGGAACCCTGTGCCCTTGGTTTCGGATCAGCGGTGCCCAATTTAATATGAACGCTCGTATCACGCGATAAGTTTTAATTTCGCGTGCACGCAGTAGGAGTAGGAAAGTTTTTATACCTAAAGTTGACCTTTGTTCGAGAGTGATCCTTCTGTACGTTAGTACTATTGTGCTAAAAGTTGATCGTAATTGTGAGTAGAATCGGATGTTAAAAGGAAAGCCCCTCGTTCCGTTACAGGGTGTATACTAATGCTTTCCTACCCCCTCCATGGTAGCGTTAAACGTTTAACGCAACCTTGTTGGAAGTCGCATTAGAAGTTTCATTTCAAAAAAACCGGCCAAGAGCGTGTCGGACACGCCCAAGATAGGGTTCCGTAGCAAGTACGAAAAAATCTTTGCATACTTTACTAATGTGGCTGTTTTGGTCCGTTTGGTCCCAACGTCGGCGGTACAGCGCCATCTATCGGCGAATTGGGTAACTAATATGCAGTCTACTAGAACTAGTATGTATGTTGATTGTTTTTCAGATGTAATATTTTTTTTTTATTTGAAAGAAGATACTGTTAGCGTGATCTTACTTAAAGAAGAAAAATGCTTGCAATGGCGGTTAAATTGCAATCGTAGTTTAGAAATATTTTTTTATAAAAACTTAAAAACTGCTTAACTGATTAAGTTGAAAATAATTTTCCTAGAAAGTTTTTATTAAGTTTAACTTACGTGATTTTTTTCAGATTTTTTAGACGTGCGGTTCAAAAGTTGGGACACATTATTTTGAATTTTCGGAGTGAATATCTCCGAAAATATGAACTTTATCAAAAAATGGTTTTAGCAAACCCCTATTTATTTTTGAATACCTATCCAATGATACCCCACACTATAGGGTTAGTCGAGAAAAAAAAAATCACCCCCACTTTACGTCTATGGGAGGTACCCTAAAAAAAATTTTTTTAGTTTTTTTTATTGAACCACTTTGTCGGCGTGACTGATATATATATTCTTGCCAAATTACAGCTTTCTAGTACTAACAGTCTCTGAGCTTAGCCGCGGACAGACAGACGGACAGACATGGCGAAACTATAAGGGTTCCTAATTGACTACGGAACCCTAAAGACATTGTTACCTGGTGTAGTGTATGTTGGATATAACAGCGATGGGAGTCTTCTGCTGTGTGTCGTAGATCATGACGGAGCGGCGCGTAGCCACGGCCAAGAGCATGCGCGCGCCGGGGAACGCGGGCGGGGGACCCTCGGCGCGCGGGGCGAACCGCAGCGGGCACCAGCGGACCACCAGGGCGGAGTCCCCGCACGGCAGGATGCAAGCCGGCCTGGGGACGACAATCATTTACATTACACTGAGCATTTACTACAGAAGCCGTGGGGGCCTAGTGGTTTGACCTATAAATTAATAAATAAATATCACGGGACAATCGCCCGTCCGACAATCTTCCTCCGTATACTCGTTCAGGGAGACATTGAAGAAGATGAGGCTTACACTATAGTTCCTTGATTATTTATTTAGTAAGTAATTATCCTTTATACTCAGTCATGATGAGATGAGTCATGTTTTTTCGTGTATGCAGCCGGCGTTCATCGATTTATTAGACGTTGTCACGTCAAAAAATTGGCTAAGCATGGAAAACGTTAAAGACTTACACTTTCAGGCTGTATCTCGTATAAATATAGACAGCATTCATGGGTTTCACGTCAACTTTGGTCTCCGGCTCTATCCTCCCAGCAGGCACGGCTATCAGCAGCCCGTCTGGACTAAACTGTAGCCTCCTGTAGTAAGTCTGCAGGGTGTCGTCGTGGTACAGACGGACGGACACGTCGTGCAGCGGATGCGATGCTGGGAACGGCAGGGTGGCTTTGCTGCTGCGTGATGTCACCTTCTTGGTCGATATGTCGAACGTGCGGAATACTCTGTGGAGATTTTGTTATTGAGGATTGGAAGAATTGGCACGACCACGACTTTTTCTCTGTTCATTGCGCGTCTGAGTCGCTCTCCGCGCAGTGGTTACCTCGCAACACACGCAATGAACAGAATTTAAAGATCGGTTTATCGAGCTTTTCGCGCTAATCGATTTTGGGTGGGCGATTTCGGGCGTGGGGGAGGCACGATGGCTCAAGATAGGTTGGTTGGACTGCGCGTGTTTTTGGGTATTTTCATCTTATTACTAAAACAATTACATATTTTAAAAATGTAGCAACACTACCCCTAGAAAACATCATGTTTTATTAACATTCAAGAAGTCATGACCTGCCGTGCAGTATTAGTATTAGCGTCGTACTACGAATTTATTTTATTTTTTAGAGACGACTGGATTTTTTTTCTATCGAGCGAAATAAGTAATCGTGTTCCGGTAAACACTTGTCATTAGAGCGAATCCTCAAATATCTTATACATGAATTTCAAGACTATAGCTTTACTTGTAATGATACAGCACGAGATTAAATGAATGCAATAAATGCGCCAAAAACACGGTAGGCCCTTTAGCGTGCCAGACACCGTTTATTTACAGGGTTATTTGTAATTCACTGACATCCTCTTAAATGTTTTTTGTTTTACGACTTTTTAAAATGAAACACCTTTTTTCCCATACAAATACACAGAGTATCGTAAAAATAAAGAGGTAATCTCAAATTTTCAAAACGTTATTACACCAAAAATATTAAGTTATGACAAAAGCCGTAAAACAAAAAACATTTGTTTAAGTGGTAGGAGTTTAGGGTTAAAAGGATGCTAGTGAATTACAAATAACCCTGTATATCTACAGACATGAAGCACACCAGACATGTACCATGTCAGACATCAGCAGACGCCGTCGTCGGTCTCAAGGGTCATCTGCACGGTTCTGGTGCCCTATTCACACCAGGGGGGGCACACTTACATATATCACACTTTTCATGCGACTACAGCGACCTTTGGTGTTAGGTGTTTGGACGAAGAACTAAATTAGCGGCCATCTTGGTTGACTTGTCAAACTTGTCCGTTGTCATTCATCGGCCATGGCCATGGCGTACCAAATTGTACGGTCAAGGACTTTAATTGATAGGCCACTTGCCAATGTTCGTATTTTAGCCGTATAGTGCAAATCGGGTTTAGCCGCTTATACTTCGTATATGCTGATTTGAATTAGACGGCTAAAATACGAATAGTGGTAATTAGCCTATCAATTGAAATTACGCGTATCTACACCGTGAAATTTTAGTGGTTGTTTTTCCGAAACGAGATGATTTAGTTTCGATTGTACAATCGATTTATAATTACTATTTTGACTAGAGTCAAAAATCCAATTGTGAAAAACGAAAGTCAAAAATGACCGCAAACCAATAGTAACGCTTCGTTGGTACAAGTAGCGTACGATTGTACGATAGGTTAGGTACCAACGAAGCGTTACTATTGGTTTGCGGTCATTTTTGACTTTCGTTTTTCACAATTGGATTTTTGACTCTAGTCAAAATAGTAATTATAAATCGATTGTACAATCGATACTAAATCACCTCGTTTCGGGAAAACAACCACTAATATTTCACGGTGTATAGCTGTACATCACTACCAACATATACATATAGAAATAGAAATAGAAATAGAAAATTATTTATTTGCCAATATAAATGCACATTACATAAGTGTTTAAACAGCTACTTAGCTTATACCTAGGAACTAGAGATTAGCAGCGGTTCTCACACTAGGTCGAGCCTGTATCGTGAGAACCAAGTGATTTGGCATAAAAGATCAAATAGTAAGATTTCGCTTTTACAGAGCAGAGATGCTAGCATGCACAAAAACAAAAAAAAAATCACATATAGATAGGTATACATCTATAGATACGTCACATTAGTTCTTGAGTAGCCAGCCGTAGGGTGGCAGCACCTTCCATACATGCATATTTGACCATAGAGTTGCCACTCTTGTTCATATAATATTACAATACTCTTTGATTCACACTGACCGGCAGATAGCCACAGATACGGACAGACATGAATCGTGCAGACAAAATATACTTTCCGCGCATGCTGGCCGGGCACGGCCCGTGTCTGTCGGCATCTGCGTGGCTGTTACGATAGATATTAATATGTTAATAGACACTGTATAGAAAAAAAATAATTTTGTCTACACACTCAATGTCTGTAGATAAGATATAAATCGACCTTAAGATCGGGCGAAGTCGTAGCCGTTAAGATCAAGGGCACCGACAGAGCGTGCCCAGGGGGTTACTACGAAATTCGAAGTTCGAAGTTCGGATCGTGCGGTCCCTCTCACTCTCGTAATAAATACCATTAGCGTGAGCGGAACGGCATGAAACGAAGTTCGAATTTCGCGCTTCGTAGTATAGGGCCAGCGCGTTGTTTACCACTGAATCATATACTGCGCCGCGCTGCCGGTGTTCACCGTATATATGATTCAGTGTTATACAACGCGCTGGGGCCGGTCCATCGGCGACCCGCGCACGCCCCACTCTGTTTTGTGGTGGCCTTTATTCATTTTTGAGTTTCGATGTCGCTGGTTGGCGCCCCCCTAATACGAGCGCCCTAGGCCCCAGGCCGTCGCCTAGCTTTTTTTTTATACTATATAGGCTTGCGTTTGGCCACAATCACGCCTAGTTCGCATTTCAACCGCAACTCCTGCTGTTTCTGAGCATCTGGATAGCGTGTTTTGGGTATGTGCTGTTTCCTAGTATATAGTCAAGTTATTGCTGAATATAAGTACAAAAAATAGTATTTGTTAAAAAAAAAATTAAAATCTATTCTTGCAAGCTATACTTGTATTGTTAGCTACATATTGGTCTGTACCACATTTCACTAGAGTGCATTAATTTGACTTGCAAGGTTTGATTGTAACAAGCATACAAAGAAATATTAAATAAAAGCTTATAAAAAAATTACAGAAAATTATGTGTCATCTTCTTTGAAGATGGATTAACCTACCTATCAGTGCTAGCGGAAGCAATGAGCTGCCCCTTCGGATCCCAAGCCACGCCCTGCACAAATCCCTTATGGTCAGCCAGGATGGAGCTGTACTTCCCGCGGGCCACGTCCCACAGTATCAGTTTGTTGTCAACGGAGCCAGAGACAAGATGTGCCGAGGAGACTGACCAGCTGATGTCTAGAACGTCTTCCAGATGGCCTCGGAGAGTCTGGATAAGGTAATATGACAAAGAAATTTATTTAATTGTTTGTTCACAGCAACAACAGTATAAGATCCAGTGTTTGTCTGTTTAATTGGTAGACAACTCAGCTTATATTAGTGTGTTGCAAACTTAACTTACACATGCTGTTAATAAAACAAACTTTCTTACAATTTTAGCGATTCCTTGTGCATTGATGTAGTACCAATTTTGAATTAATTAGATTATGTTATTAATAATAATATCAATCCTGAGAGCATGAAAATGTATAAGCTTCTAGTGGAAGCTGTTTTGTTTAAAGAAATCAAAGTTCAATTGTATTATTAATTTGCTATATTGTTTCATAAATAAATTGATTAAGAAAGAGAATAAAAAGGTATCCTTGTAATATAGTAATATGAAACAATTCAGTAAACAAACCAAGCTTTTTTTTCTTCCCTGCCATTATGATAATACAGGCAATTTAATATTTTAACAAACAGATTTTTATTTGAATGCAGTCATCAAAGTATAATTTATTGTGTATCTGAGCTGCAGCAACTACAAATCAAAGTATTACCTTATAAATCACCCAAGTCTCTTTGTACTGCTCCTCATTTGGATCACTGGGAACAGGGTCTTTCTCAGTCTTCTGTTGCCAGACGAATATGATCGATTCATCGTCTCCCGAAGCTAAGTATTGACCGCTAGGAGACCATCGGACCACGTTAACAGCTTTTTGGTGTCTCGTCAGATCCGCTGCGACTTCCAAGTTTACTGACCCAGTTTCCGATGAGGAAACGTACCAAATCTACGAAGGAGACACATTTTAAAGTAATTTAAGCGTTGTTTTCACTATCTGATACACTTAAGAATGCTAAGTTCTCACCAAAACATGAGAATCCGTGCCGCCAGTTGCTAAACGTAAAGGTCCATTTGTTTCAGTCTTTGGTTGAAAGTCTACACTTAACACGGGATCCCGGTTGTGCCAAGAGATCTCGGGTATCGCGAACTTCATGTTTAGGACTATGTTTATAAAGATTACGAGATTATGTTATAAATTAGAGTATTGAAGACCAACAGAAAAACATCTGTTCTGCGATCTGACATTACTTTAATGTCAGTTTTGGCGCCATAACTTGCAGTTTTTAGTTAAGGCTGCGTTTAGACTCAATCAAAATTTAAACGCCTTGTACTTGTTAAAAAAGTTTGAGTAAATATTCGTAATAGTTAGAAAATGGTTAGAAAATCTTATCATAAACACTGTAGATGAATGCGAGCGACATATTTTAGGTGGTCATTTAATTTTATTAGTAAGCTTTGTGTTTTTTCTTACATAGTAACATTTGATTTTACGTTTTGTGAAATTGCAGCAAGCAACACTATCTCTTTTTGACGTTTCTTTGGATCGTGCAAAGTCAAACGCTAAAATGGTTTGTGATTTTCTGAATTTCATCGCAATAAATCTTGTTTTCAGTGATATTAATTATTAGAAAATACCGTGAATCGTGTTTCATGTGCAATGATTGGTGATACGGTGGTGATATTTCAACAACGGCACTTGTTATTTTCAGGTGAACGTACCTAAACAGCGCAGGACGTACTGCAAAAAGTGCAAATGCCACAAGACGCACAAGGTGTCTCAGTACAAAAAGTCCAAGGAAAGGCACGCCGCTCAGGGCAGAAGGCGTTACGACCGTAAACAGCAAGGTTACGGTGGTCAGTCCAAGCCCATCTTCAAGAAAAAGGTAAACAACATAACCTCAAAAGCCGACATTAATCGTGGTCATATTTAATGTTAAACTGCTTTTCACAGCGGTCCTGTACTTTTAATTAGTCTGACATAGATTTAGATGTTAGGTTTATTTAAATCAGGTTCACTTATTCAAGTAACATTATTCTCGAGCCCAAACATTTAAGATACTTTGTTACTTACAAAATTATTTTTCAAAGTAAACTTCGCCTAATTTTACTGGTCCTAGTAGTCTCCAAACGACAAATTGTTCTCTCGTAGTCTACCGACAGCGAATTTCAGTCAGAAATTGAACCATTTTTTATTTTTCCCATTTTAGGCGAAAACCACAAAGAAAATCGTACTCCGTCTGGAATGCGCCGACTGCAAAGTGCGATCACAGGTGGCGCTCAAGCGCTGCAAGCACTTCGAGCTCGGCGGTGACAAGAAGAGGAAGGGACAGATGATCCAGTTCTAGGCGCGATAATAAATAAGAACAACTAATTTGACTTTTATTTGTTGCAGTTGGGTGGGTCCATATCAGGTTGCATAATTGGGAAGGTCCATAACTCTTTACTAAACAGAATAGTTATAAAACAAACCTAATCTAACCTATAGGGTGTTTGTGCACTAGGTACAATGAATTTTACTGTCTGGCAGTCGGAGTTTTTACCGGGCCGATATGGCACGCCATTAAATGTATAGGGTGCTTGTGCACTACAATGAATTTTACTGCCCTGCAGTCCTATACATTTAAGGCATGAAAAAAACTGACCATGAAAACTAGACTTCCGGGCAGTAAAATTCACTGTAGTGCACAAACGCCCATAGAGTTCTACACCGTGAAATTTTAGTGGTTGTTTTCCCGAAACGAGGTGATTTAGTTTCGATTGTACAATCGATTTATAATTACTATTTTGACTAGAGTCAAAAATCCAATTGTGAAAAACGAAAGTCGAAAATGACCGCAAACCAATAGTAACGCTTCGTTGGTACAAGTAGCGTACGATCGTACGATAGGTTAGGTACCAACGAAGCGTTACTATTGGTTTGCGGTCATTTTCGACTTTCGTCGGTGGATTTTTGACTCTAGTCAAAATAGTAATTATAAATCGATACTAAATCACCTCGTTTCGGGAAAACAACCACTAAAATTTCACGGTGTATAACATGACCATTTAAAAATTTCTGAAAATTTTAAGTTTCTGATGGGAAAAAAATTATGACAAACATTACATTGTTTAAAAATTTTATGCCACCAGATACAGTTCACCACCTTTACAGTTCTCTTTTCCAATAGGGCTTCTACTTTGTCATGTCAAACATTTCTGTTGTTGGGTTTGCGTGGGGTTATAACTAAACCGTTTAACAGAGTCGCCCGCGCGGTACAGGGGCTGGGGGGTATGACAAAGGGGACCGGGAAAGGTGCCGGTGGCAGGCACACGAGGCGCGCTTGGGGATGCAAATATCGAAAACAAGAACATCGATGTATCGAAACATCGATGTTTGTTTTAAATTTTTTAATGATCTATCTATTTAATAGTTAAATTGTATATTATCTATTATCTATAACAATATTATATCTATTGAATAGGTAAGTCTTTAGAATGAGGAAGGTGTAGAGTAGAGTATAGGAAATAAAATTACCTTTAACAGCTATTTTAACAGTTATTTTTTGTGTTTTATTTTTTGTGGCAGGAAAAACATCGATGTATAAACATCGCATAAATTTTTGTAAATTTGATATATCAATGTTTTGCAATGGTGAACATCGATGTCTTTTTACTGAAACATCGATGATTCAAAAACATTGATGTATCGTTTGCATCCCTAGGCGCGCTCGCCGCCCGCATCTCGGCCACTGTGGCTATACCCCCCAGCCCCTGTACCGCGCGGTCGAGGACTCGTTTAAACGGTCTAGCTATAGTGTACAACCCTGTAGGTATTTGTCAACCCGGAATTAATCACATTCATGAACTGATAATTTAAGCCCTTGTAATAATATGAGGGTTTGCATTATCAGGTACATTATTCTCTCAAGCAGAGGGCTGTGGGTTCGCGTCCGGGCTTGCACCTCCGAGTTTTTCGGAATTTATGTGCGCAATTACATTTGTAATTTACCATGGTGAAGGAAAACATCGTGAGGAAACCTGCATACACCTAAGGAAGAAATTTAATGGTGTGTGTGAAATTCCCAATCCGCACTCGGGCCGCGTGGGAACTAAGGCCCAAGCCTTCTCATTCTGAGAGGAGGCCTGTGCCCCGCAGTGGGACGTATATAGGCTGGGATTATGATGATGATGATGAATAAAAGTTGATGACTCTGTAAATAAATAAAAATAAAATAAATAAATAAATAAATATCACGGGACAATTCACACCAATTAACCTAGTCCCAAAGTAAGCTTAGCAAAGCTTGTGTTATGGGTACTAAGCAACGGACAAACATACTTATATAGATAGATACATGCTTAAATACATATTAAACACCCAAGACCCCGAGAACAAACATTCGTATTTTTCATACAAATATCTGCCCCGACACGGGAATCGAACCCGGGACCTCAAGCTTCGTAGTCAGGTTCTCTAACCACTAGGCCATCTGGTCGTCTAAACCTGACCTGCTTCACTCACACCTATTTAGCTAAGCCATTGGAATTGACTGGCAAGAGCTGGCTCAAGATCGCAAAGCGTGGCGTAATCTGGTGATGGAGGCCAAGACCCACTTTGGGTCACTGCGCCCTGGCAGTAAGTAAGTATTGGAATTGGGGAGGCATGCAAAAAACACTGAAGTTATACAAATAACATAATGTAATCAATAAATCCGTACTAATATAGATAATATTTCTTAGACAGCTAAGATTAAAGCTCCAATAATAAGTTGCACTCTAGCTCATATCAAAACAAAGATAAAGAACCTACAAACAGTCAAAAATAACAGCGCAAGTTGCTAAAATATACATTAACCTTATTGATAGAGCTATAAAGTTTGCGTACAGTCAAGTGTAAAAATATGGGTGCACACAACTTGCTCATAAATATGTCCCATAGCTCTTATGTCGTCGAATTAAGGTATAGGTATGTAACGATGGGAGGATTAAATCGATACGCACTTGACCGTACATAGTTTTGCGACTGTGGTGAAGTTTTAAAATAATGACCTGTATTTGTCGACGCGGAATAATGAATGTGCAACAACAATAATGTGTGTGAATTATCAGGTCGTACATTATTGTTATTCATTCCAGGTCGAAAAACGTGAGGTCTTATTTTAACCGCCCCGGTGATTACTGTTCAGTTGACTATAAAGCTCCAAACGTACAGACAGGCAGCGGCGGCGTGGCGGTGACGGTTGTAATATTCTAACTTAACTATTATTTTAACTTGTGTGAACGGTTGTGCGGTACCGTACACTACAACAGAGAAGTATTTCTCTAGGCAGATGTTACGCCTCACCGTCACCGCCACGCCTCCGCTGTCTGTGCGTATGGAGCTTAATGCTGGCACTACACGATGGGCCAGCGTATGGAGGGCGTAGTGGTGTCGGATGGCTTATGGCGCGTGCGATGGTCGTGGGATGGCATCGGTGTCGGTTTATAGCCGCAACTGAACGTCGCCATCGTATAGATGCGTTGCAGCCATCGCTGGGTCATCGCACCGACCATTTAATGGCCCATCGTGTAGAGCTATAAAGATAATAATTTAATAATAATATGCTTCCACTTTTTCATCTTATTGCATTTGGAGTAAGGTTTAAATGTGTGTACTTGCATATTTTTATAGTCAAAAACAAACTCATAAAAAGTAAAAAATAAACTGTTAAACACAGCATGGCCTAGGCCTACCACCACATTTGTAAGAAGTTAATTAGTTCAAAACATAATTAAAATGATCAATGAGATTTCATAATTGCAAACTTTTAAGCCTGCAGTTAGTGAAAAACTTGCAAGTCCATTTTCAATTACCACCAATACCATCACACAATACTTTATGCGTAGGTACTTGGAGTGCCTTCAAATTTGGCATGTTTATGATGAATGATAATGCATAAAAGTACTAAATAATGCGTCACTTTTTTCACAAAATGCACAAATCTGGAAAATGTTCCAAATTACATGGCATGGCTCGCCATTACCTGCTTTGTATGCTGCTTTCATTAGTCTTTAAAATAATTGACAGAATATATTTGCAATTGAAGCTTCAAGGCTAAATAACGACCGCTTTAGCCTAGTTGGTAGTGACCCTGCCTACGAAGCAAGAGGTCCTGGGTTCAAATCCCGGTAAGGGCATTTATTTGTGTGATGAGCACAAATATTTGTTCCTGAGTTATGGATGTCTTCTATGTATTTAAGTATTTATTTATCTATATAAGTATGTTTATCCGTTGCTTAGTACCCATAACACAAGCTTTGCTAAGCTTACTTTGGGACTAGGTCAATTGGTGTGAATTGTCCCATGATATTTATTTATTTATTTATTTATTTAAATATGTCCAGCAGTTTTAAAATTGCATCATTCCATCCAATACATGGCTTAAAGCTAAATCTGAAGTGATAACATAACTGAGAAACAATTGATAACAATCTGGAATGTTACAGCAAATAGAATCAAGTAAAATTTCAATACACTTGGTATTCAATACATTTATAGCAGCAAGTCTCCAAATACATTAGAACAAAGAATTAACCTTGCAAGTCCTTGGATACTTTACGGGGAACAAATGAACATTAAGAATAACTACTGAATGTACTATGTTCAACAAACAAAACACTTTAAATAAATTGAAATAATTTCCAAAGTTCCAAAACTGGCGAATCTACTATGTCCAGTGGTACAGTCAAGGAATTTCATTCCCTACTAATTTCGTAAAAATGTTGTTACACATTTGCAATGCATTAAGAGGGTACGATGGCTGAGAGAATTTTGAGAAATAGGTATTTTAATGAAATGTCGCTGTCTCGCCCGAACCCCTCCGTGTCAGTACAGCAAGAGCGGGACAACTGCAGCTCAGACCGTTAATAGGCGCGTAAAATTTATCAAAACAGCATTTCGTAGTCCCGTTTTCTTCTCGAAAACTGGACCAATAGATTTATTTTTTTTCATAAATAATTAGAGGAGAGATTTAGCTATGCCCCTATGTTTTCCTTTTTTTTTGTTTATACGAGGGATTCTTTTCTGATGAGTGTCTGAAAATGACGTTGAAATTGGGCAATTTTTTCAGTTTTTGAAAGCTCATATGTTAATTGAAATATGGAAAAAAACGAAGCATAGGGGCATAGCTGTGATAGATACAGATTACACAGTAAAAAAAATTTGGCTCTAAAGCCATCATCCAGGGAGGAAACAGGGGACTACGTTTGTATGGAGAAATGGTGTGCATCGTACCCTCTTAAGGTCGAAATGTCAAATGCGACACGTCAAAGCAACATCGTAACTAGCTCTTATGGTGACAGTTTGCTGTACGATATTCAAACTTAGGTGGGTAGGAAATTAAAATCCTTGACTGTATGTCCAATATTACTGATGGTAGGGGGTTGACTGCACTAAAGAATATAATAGGTTGTATTTACCTAGCAAAGTAAACACGAGAAAAGTACACAGCACAGGAAACCTCAGGTGCTTTTAGGGGTTCAAGCCCCAATTATTTGCATTTATTATGGGTAGTTCTACTAATGTTTCAACCTCGATCAGTTTCCTGTCACATAAATTTAAGAATGAGCTACAGTTACCATGACATATCACAAGTATACTGCATGATTAAAAAAATCTTCAGCTTGAAATGCTAGTAGAATTACCCGTATATTGTACTGGAATAACCCTAACACAGTATTATAATTAAGCTTCAATTCTGGAGTTAATGTACCAAATAAGTCACTACATATAGGTTAAAAACTTAAGTGCACAGTGCACAGGACTTTTATGGAGCTTATTGTTGCTTAGCTATGAATACCGCACAAGTAAGAAACTGACCATGTGATACTTTATATCCTACTAGCTGTTGCCCGTAACTCTGTCTGCAAAGAATTTGTTAACCGCTATCCACGGAAACTATGCAATTTTCCGGGAGAAAAACTATCCTATGACCTTCCCAGGGTCTCAAGCTATCTTCATACCAAATTGCATATAAATATATATTGCGTAAATAAATTTCTCTCATCTAAATCACATTTGCTCCCGTCGTCTGTATTTCCAGATAAATACAAGCTAGGGCTCTTCAAGGCTAGAGTGAATAGGCTGTTACTGAACCAGTGAGGTACACCTTTGGCCTCATCTTCACTTTCCATCAGGTGAGATAGTGGTCAATCACGGGTCAGTTTTATACAAAAAAAAAATCTGTTTTGTATCAAATAACTTGTCTCTAACTTGTGCGGTATTTAATTGGTAGCTAAACAAACGGGATCCTGTCGATGTTTAGAAAATTTTATTTCCGAAGGTTTAGAATCTCGATAACTTCATTTGTCCGAAAGTGTTTTTTTCTGAAATTGTAAATATTTCAGGATTTATTTCAGGACCATTGTGTAGAACCCTTTAGGAGGGTTGTTTTATAAAATTCCTGAAATATTTACAGTTTCAGGAAAAAATGCATTTGGATAAATGAAGCATTCGGGATTTTAAATATTCAGAAAAAAATAATTCTAAATTTTGATAGGTAACCTAAACAAACATAAAAGGTCAACTTCTCTACTTATATGCACATATCACTACTACATGCCTGATGTCCACATGGGGCACATTCCCAGGCCCGACTGCATAGGGGCCCAAAAAGTCAGATACATTAATTTCCATGAAAATAATTACTTTTTGTAGTTGAGTTTTGTTGGGTTCCCATATTTTTTGGTGCCCAAGGCCCCTGGCTTGCTATAAGACAGGACCGCAGATGGGACTTACTTAAGTTCTTTACCTATAAGTATAGGCAACTGTTCATATTAAAAATATAGATCTAAGCTTTCTTTGGGTCTCAGTAATGATTTAACCCAGAACTATGTACTATAAATACTATAATATAAATATATAAAGTAATTTGTTCAAAAATATATATTTCTATATCTATTTACCTATTAATTTATCTAACATGTCAGAGTCTAAGCCTTCCAGCGTCATTTTTAACTTGACCGCTTGTAAAGGCACACCAACTTGTACCATTTTAACAAATTTCACATATTCGGGACTAATTGTTTCTTTTTCTACTGGACTTGGGTCATTTGAGGTATCTTTTTCATCACTAGTTTCAGTTTTCTCATGTTTGGTTTCCTGAACATCTTTTACTTCTGCTTTGTTTTCTTGATTATCTGTAGTTGAGGTTTCTTTTAGAGATTCTGATTGTGGAATGTTCACTTCTGGAATTGATGATAACTGGAAAAAATGTGTTTTATAATTTAGAACTCAAAACAATTAATCAAGAACAGGTATATATTTTAAGAATACACATTGTTTGT
This sequence comes from Archips crataeganus, assembly GCA_947859365.1. NCBI lineage: Eukaryota > Metazoa > Arthropoda > Insecta > Lepidoptera > Tortricidae > Archips > Archips crataeganus. The sequence continues at coordinate 1,164,852 of OX402053.1, read as the reverse complement.
TGCAGTTAGGTACATAAAATTTACCTTTGATTCCAATAAAACCATAGAAGCGTTAACTTTCTCAAGTTTCCTTTCAAAATGCATCAACTTCTCTTCACAATCTTTTGTAAATTTATTCAGGAACTGAACTGTTGTGACGAGGAAATGGTTTACGAATGCCAATGTCCTCTTTTGCTGCAAGCTTGCTATCTAGAAAATTACAAGATGATTAGGATACATGAAAACTTCAATAAACTTTAGAACTTCAGAAGTTCATGTCGTTATAATCCACCCACTTTTGTAAGGTCTACATTGCTTAGCTCGTGGTTCACTACAGCATCTTGTAAGCTCATTATTTATTCACTTTTACGATATAAACAAAAATCTTAAATAAAATTAGAATCAATTAAATTACAATAGTGTCGGGAAAACATAAAACATTTATGAAAAGCTTTTTACTTCTTTATCAATTCTTGCAAATGTCATAATGACACTTGAAATGCGTAACATGTTTGAGCCTCGATTAAAAAGGCCTGATTGATGGAAGGAAAGAAAAATGATAATTTTCGAGTTGTCAAGTTTTATGTTAGTTATGTTGGTCAAACCCAATGCGCAATGTAGTACAACCATGTCTCAACTGATTACGGCTGTATCTCTTGACTAGTCTGTGGCTAACCAGTTGTCATTGTCAAAATTTTCTGAAGTTAGCTGTGTCTGTGTAAAAAACACAACAAAACCTAAAAAACTCAAATTCAAGGATTTTAATATAATTGCTTTGAATAAAGAATATAATAATGGCCGGAGAAGTTATAGTGGATGCGTTACCATACATCGACCAGGGTTACGATGACCCAGGAGTCCGAGAAGCGGTAAGAATTATTACTAACCTGTACGATTTCTCGAATTTTCGTTAATACCTTTGTTTTTCGTAATAAGTAACGTCCATCAATTAAACACTGATGAATAATTCGCATAAACCATACGTGTAGTCGTTCTTGTATGTATTGGTACCTACCTGGTTTTGATAATGTTAGTGAATCATTTGATTTTGAACACGGCAAAGTTAATCTGTGTAATGTTACAGGCTCTCTCCATGGTAGAAGAAGAATGCCGCCGCTACAGACCTACCAAGAATTACCTAGAAAATGCGGGCCCCGAGCCGAGTACTGCGTTTGAGACCGCCTCGCTGCAGAGAGAGATGGAAAGAGTGCAACAACGATTACCAATGGAACCATTATCAATGAAAAGGTAACGTAAATTAGGTGTTATTATACGTGAGACAAAAAAAAAACACAAATTGAATACCTCCTCCTCCTCCTTTTTTGTTTTAATTCAGTTGATTAAAAGCAATTAAACTTAAATGTGTCATGCCTGACTTGCAATTTCAACAGTTGAATCCTCCCTCAAAATCAAAATTTCTTAAACTGAACATTCTCCGTTGTGTGTTACATCTTTACGTTGACATAAGCAAAATACGCCTTGCTAGGACAGCAAGGGTGAAAGCCAAAAAAAATTGTTTATAAATGATTTTATAATGCTGTTTGTTATCTTCTGTGCTATGTGTTATACCTATGGTGCTTGTTTGTATTGTACAAATAGGGATGTTGACTATTGTTGACTCTTTGCTGACTCCATTAAAAAATAATTCAAAGACAAAACTCCAGTAAAAAATGCTTTATTTTAGCCTTGAAAACCAGATTAATTTTCAATGAACTGCAAAATTAGATTTTTTGTTGCTTTAAATCAAATAAATAGTTAGTTAATTGAGTTGGCGAACAAGTGACATCATAACTTGCTATTGCCATTCAAACTCTATGGGAAATTTGTTTTGACAGCTCATAAAAAGGTATGTCTGTTGATTGATGGTGTCAATATCCCTATTTCACAATGTTTTGGTTTGTCTGTAATGCTGTGTAATTATTTCATTAAATAAATAAATTTTATTTGGTGAGACCTTCTCTCCACAACTTGAGATGAGGTCAGTTTCGGCCTACCTACCTTCCTAAGTCTGTATATCAGACATATCTCTTGTTACCCAGGTACGAGCTCCCGCCTCCCCCAGCAGGCCGTCTGGGCGAGCCCACGGCCTGGTCCGAGGCCGTTGACAACTCCCACGCACAGCTCTCCCACCAGGCCACCAGGGTGCTGAACTTGGAGTTGCAGCTGCATTACGGGACAGAGGCGTGGCGGTCTTACCTGGCCACGTTGCAGGCGCTCGTGGGAAGCGCACAGAATGTTCACACTAACTTAAGGTAAGCTTATTTTGTTGAAGAGGAAGGCATGAAATTAAATGCAATTAGCACAGGGTTGAAAGGTCGGGAAGCCTTGGGAAAATAAAGAGCCCGGGCTCCTAAGGCAAAAAAGGCCGATTGAAAAAAATAGACAGTTGCTTGGATATTTTTTTATATTTCTATAGTGAGGGCCTTTTCCTTGAGGAGACATAGAGGCTGGAGCCTCTGACAGGCATATGGACACCATAATTGGTTCCTGAATTTTTGTACCTTGTGTTTTGGACTGGCTGACATGACATTGCAAATTTTTTTTACATTTTGTCAGTGACAATGAGTATTGGCGAAGGTTGTGCATACTAACTCTGAAGATTAGTATTCGAAGACATACCTAACTCAGGCGTCATGTCGCGCCAATATATATTTATGTTATGGTATGGTAAATTGATATGTAATATAATGTAATTAGAATTAAAACTGTCTGGGAATTGTCATTTTTGCACCCTAACAAGGTGTTGTGTATCTACTACTGCATAATATGTCACCTAATGTATGACTTATTATTATTTTTCTTCTATTTTTTTTTTCGATGCTTTAGTGCACCTGTGTGACTATGGCAGCCTCATTGGGAGACTCAATGGCCAAATTCATCAAACACTGCTCCTGCCACGTCCAGATTCTCTGGCTGCAAAAGAATGTTCGATGAACTTGTATATTTGTACTGCATCTCGCGACACCGGACAACTCAAAATAACATTCACTGCCCCATTGAAAAGGTCTACATCATTTAAATAAGTCTCACGGTTATCCTTGGTCCGTATACACTCCACCAAAAAATGTATCAAGTCCTCAATCCTGTTACAATCCATGCACATTGGGGATTGGACAACTTTCATCATATTTAAAAATTTATTTAATGGTACATGGCCTGACCGCACTCGAAACGCCCCCCCAAGTAAATCCCTGGAGAGGCTGGCACTATCAAACCAGGGCACCTGGAAAATTTTGTTCTGAATTGAATGTATGACTTATAAAATAAATGAAATTAATAAATAAATGGTGCACCAGGAAGCAGATAGCGGGCGTGAACTGGGAGCGCAAGCGTTCGCAGACGGCGAGCGGCGCCAGGCTGCGCGCGCTGCGCAGGCGCTGGGCGCAGCTCGTGTCCGACAACTACCGCCTCGAGCGCGCGCTGCTACAGCTCGACACACAGCTGCTCAAGGTGAGTGTTGCCAGCTTAAAAAATATACACAGAGTTGGGCGTATAGGGTAACACAGGGAATTACTGCACAGCCATTCCAGTATGGAGTATAACAAGGGTCGCCAAATTGCGTGCCACGTCACGTAAGCGGCCCCTGATGTAATAATTAAATTGTAAGAAACATGGCGCACTAGATGCGTGCACATGGTGTGACATCTCTTATAGTTTCATTCATTAGAACCGGTGCGTGACACGCACACGTATCTGGTCTGAGCCGGCCTTTAAGGCGAGTGTTGCCGACCTAAAAAATATACAGACAAAGTTGGGCGTATAGGGTGTCGTATCTCATATGGAGGTAGAGTTGCGGATTGTCTGTCCATAGACGTAAAGTTAGATAACAGAGCTGAGATAGAAATTAATTTGGAATGGAGTTGCAAATTGTTTTTCCATACGCAAAGCTAGCCCTCGCTCGTTTCTCCGCCCCGCTTTCCCACTCCTCTTCCTCGCTCCGCGCCCTCACCTCGCTCTCGGTTTTGTATGAATTTTTTAAATACTTTTGTAACTTCCTGTCCACTGAAGAGGAGCGGAGATTTTATGGAATTCTATTGATACCTGGTTTACACTCGCGTACGAGTGGCGAGACGAACTGCGGGACGAGCCACGAGACGAGAGTGTGAACAGGCGCGCCTCGCGCCTCGTCTCGTGATTTGCCTTGATTTTGAGGCTCGCGTCCGGAGCGAGACGACGAGGCGAGGCGCGAGGCGAGGTGACGAGGCGAGAGTGTAAATCAGGTGTCATGGGTTTTGGTCTCGTTCACCGCTCACCTGCCTCGTTCCGATCCTGTGGACAGGCAGCCTAAAGAAGAACTGTCTCGTGAACAGCTGCAAAAGCGTCTAGCTTTAATAGTGAATTATAGTACCAAATCCCTCCCGTAGCGCTCATACATAGTATACCTGATTCATTACGTGTTAGAAGAAGATAGCAAAATAACCCTTCCTTCTTCGCAGTCGGGTAAAAAATGCAACACAGACAATTTTGCTTTTTATTTATTTATTAAATGTTTTTGTACTTTTTCCAGGCGCAGGGTCAGGCGACGGCTGATGATGGAGAAGCTGCAGACCTCGAAGCCGTCAAGCTGCTACCCGACAAGCTGAATTCGGAAACTGAGAAGGAAGTACAAAAGAAAATTGAGGACATGTTTGCTGACTAAAAAATAGAAAAAAAAAAGTATTTTCATGCTGTATTTTATAAGGATTAAATAATAAGAACATTTTTTGTGTTATTCATTTCTACAATAGTCCCTAAAAATAAATAAGAAATTATCTAATTTGAAAGTATTTTTATCTGTGAATGCAGTTTTGTTGAGCCACCATTGTTAAACAAAACAATGAACTGAACGCGACGCTAACGTTTTTTCGCTCGATTGTCATTTGTCGTCGCCTGTCAATTTTATTTGAAAATGGCGGACGATGCGTCGAGCAGTAGCGGCTGCACCGGCAATTTAGCGGATAATACAATAAATCAAGATGAGTTGATTATGAAACAGCAACGGGAGATAGAAAAAGAGGTAAACATTATGTAAAATCATACACTAAATCGCTCCAATGCCGAACCAACTTGGAATTAGAAAGTACAAAACATGATCCTGTGTTTGTTTTGCAGATTTCAGAGAGTATTCCTTTAGTAGGGGAGCTCGAACCTTTGTCGTCGTTAGAAAAAGAATACAACGAGGATCCCGTGTACCTTTTAAAAGTAAAAGACTTAGCAGCTAAGTACAAATACGTGCGAAGAACAAGGCCGGACGGTAACTGTTTCTTCCGGGCATTTTCGTATGCGTATCTAGAGCACCTCCTTACTGACAAGGCGGAATACGAAAAGTTTCACGAGCTAGCAAAGAACTCGAAGGATATACTCGTCGCATTAGGCTTCTCTCAGTTCACAGTCGAAGATTTTTACGAGACGGTGAGTGCCATTTTTATAGGTTACTTTTTTTGTTGTTGTTTTTCTTTGTTGTCTGCCTGTTCGATTTTCTTGGTCGTGCTGGTTGAGCCGAAAAAAAGAGAAATAAAAAGTTAAAAGGATTATTATAGCTTTGGTGGAGTTTGATTGAATCTGCCTAACATTTGGAGGTGAATAAATGCTTGAGGTCAAGAATGTCATTTTTGTCGTCTTTATACGACAATGAACTTACGTAAAGTGCCAATAGAATCTTAATTAACAGGATGTAAAGCTTCTGAACTATGCACATTAATTTGTTACCATTATTGATTTACTTCAGAACATGTTAGAGGTATTTGTTTGATAACTTGCTCTGTTTATCTTTAACAAACATTCAACAACCATTCAACAAGCTTAGTAATCATCACTTATGCTAAGAATAGGACAAATATTTTAAATAACAATAGCAAGTAAAGTTACAACATAAAATATAACATTGAATAAATTACTTCATGTGTCCCAACATTTTTTAACAGATGTAGTGCTTAAGGTATCCTATTATCTTGCCTCATTTGATTTTCGTTTAATTCTTCTTTCGTCTCATCCTGTATTTGTCACTTTGCCTTGTTAGCTATCTGTCATCTTATTTGGTCAAATTCTGTAACTTGCCTCTCTCTTAATAAGTCTTATTAGTTTTTTCGTCACGGTCTTCCTTGGACTCATTTGTTGTTCTTCCCTTTTGTTTTTTGTCTCATTTACTTATGAACGAAAAATGGGTTGGTAGAACCATGATGATGATGATGATGAGTCCAAGGAAGACTGTGACGAAAAACGAATAAGATGTATCAAGAGATAGACAAGTTGCAGAATTTGACCAAAAAAGATAGTGACAAATAGTGAACAAACAAAGACAAATACAAAATAAAAGCTTTACAAGAAAATTATGTTTATTCTTGCTTGCCCCTTCCAGTTTATGGAAGTTGTCCAACGGGTGGGCGAGCAAGCTGGTGGGCCCCCGGCGGCCGTGGAGGCTGCCCGCGCCGAACTCCACGACAAGTTCAACAAGCAGGGCTACTCTGACTACATTGTGGTGTACCTGCGTCTCGTCACCTCCGGACAACTGCAGACGCAGCAGGACTTCTATCAGAACTTCATTGAGGGACCCAGGACAGTTACCGAGTTTTGTAGACAAGTAGGTTTCATGTTCATTTTGATAGTATGTGTTTATTTGTAACTGTCACTACACTTGTATTTTTGACGTGAGAACGTCTAATAAATCGATGAACGCCGGCTGCATGCACAAAAAAAGATGACGCAATGTAAAGTACATGTACGTACATGTCCCGTACAGAGCAGTGAAGGCCAGGATGTACAAGAGAGCAGCGCGCGCCAGGATGTACAATCTTAGTACTAGCGCTCGGGTAATTTTTAATGGGGGGGGGTTTGAGGGGGGTGCGAGGGCTTTAAAGGAGGGATGAAAATTTCATTGATTTTGTCGTAGGAGGCACCGTTTTCAAGATATTTGACACAGTAGCGTAGCGTAGGGGGGGCGATGGGGGCGACCCGCCCCGGGTGGCACGTTTATAATAATATAATATAATAATATGAATATTTATTTAGACTTTTCAATCCATTATTGTTAGTAATACATAATCACTTATTAGGTAATGTTAGTAGTTCTCTATAATAATTTAACTTAGAATAATCATAATAATAATAACAACACAACACAATAAAATCACAATCAATCACATGTCACGTCTAAAAGGAGGCACTGGAGAGTGCAACGAATGCCAGTGCCTCATGAAAGGGCCGTCAAGCCTCTCGGCCACCACTGCCAGCAGCCTGTTGCCGCCTGTTGGCGCTGTCCCAGTACTCCCAGTGGCATCGAGGCGGCTCGCTTGCGCATCGTGGCGTGGAAGCAGTCCAGGCGCGCCCCGGCGAACATGCCCGACGCACTGCAGAACCGGGGCAGCCGCAACAAAGCTCTAAGCGCGTTATTGTACTGAACGCGGAGAGCGCTGTAGGATTTCTTGCTATAATTAATAGAGATGCACTGAAATTCGTTTCTCATTCGGTATTACCGAATTTCGGCAGCTTTTACCGAACTTCGTCTCCGGCCGAATTTCGGTTAGATCTGCCGAATGTCGGCCGAAATTCGGTAGCTTAAATTAACTTACATAAGAAATGGAATAGTGAAAAGAAATTTATTTTAAAATGAAACATCAAAATGATGATTTGTAAGTAAATAGGTACTTAACGTGAATGCTTGTGTTTGCTTTTATTTCCTTTTACTATGAATTTCAGTCTTCTAATTTTTTTTATGTAACAAAACAATATTTTTTATTTATTATTATTTTTAAAAACACATAATTTCAAAACAGGTTATTCAAATATTCATAATTTAATTAGCAATTACGCTTAATAATTTTTAGACAAAACATTATTTTCTCTTAATATTTCTAACCAGTGGCAGGTTGTGGTGGAGAAAAGTTAGTGTCTCAGCTACGTTATTCCGCTTATACAAACAAAAAAACTAAAAAAATACAGAGTAAATAAACAATTGCACGCGTTTTCGTTAACACAAGAGGCCGCGGGGTGAACGCGGGTGGCAGGCGGGAGGCGGGTGAGTGAAATTACAAGCGACGAAATGAACAAGATCTGACCTGTTCATTGAGCAAAAGCGCGCGAAATTTAACCAAATTTCGGCCGAACTTCGGCTTCGGCACATATTTAAACCGAACATTCGGCCGAATTCGACATTCGGCAGGACCCACATTCGGTGCAACACTAATAATTAACCCACAGGCTGCTCGTATAGAATGTCATACAATAGGCTCTAAATAATGTAAGTTTGACAGTACGAGAACAGCGAGCGAACCTGCGAGCCATCATATTGATTCTTACCGACAGCGCTCTCCGGTCCCTGTCTACACCGTGAAATTTTAGTGGTTGTTTTCCCGAAACGAGGTGATTTAGTTTCGATTGTACAATCGATTTATAATTACTATTTTGACTAGAGTCAAAAATCCAACTGTGAAAAACGAAAGTCAATAATGACCGCAAAGCAAACCAATAGTAACGCTTCGTTTTTACAAGTAGCGTACGATCATACGATAGGTTAGGTACCAACGAAGTGTTACTATTGGTTTGCGGTCATTTTCGAATTTCGTTTTTCACAATTGGATTTTTGACTCTAGTCAAAGTAGTAATTATAAATCGATTGTACAATCGATACTAAATCACCTCGTTTCGGGAAAACAACCACTAAAATTTCACGGTGTATAGTGCTTAAATGTGCGTTAAGTAATATTGCCGCCGGTGCGCGTTATGTTTGTAATGTAACCTTTTGTTTGTGGCAGGAAGTGGAGCCGATGTACAAGGAGTCTGACCACATCCACATCATAGCGCTGAGCGCTGCACTGGGTGCTGGCGTGCGCGTGAAGTACATGGACCGCGGAGAGGGCAGCCAGGTACATCACGCATAGCGTTGGTCAACAACTCCATTACCTCCCATGATGTAGCGTGTTGTGTCCAACAACGCCCATAAAAAACATCGATAAGTATTAGAACATCGATATTTTTAAAAGTGAAACTTCGATGTTAGTAATATCAAAGTTTATGAATGACATATCGATCAAGATTGGTTTTTTGGAGTCTTTTTGTATTTTTATATTTTTTACTTTTACGGTCATCCCGTGAAATCTTAATATTTTTATACTTAATACAAACTGAAACATGGATACACAGAAAAAACCCAGAATAAGAGACCAGCGCTGGGAATCAAACCCAGGTCCTCAGCATTCCGTGCTGCGTGCTTACCCCTACACCACCACATATAAAACATCGCTCATGATATGAAGAACGATGTTACATCGATGTTTATGAACGATGTGTTGTTTGTATCCCTAAGTGTGTGGTATTCATTTAAAAAAAGTGAGGCGTACAATTTTTATTGAGAACGCCCGTATAAAGCTCCAAACGCACAGACAGCTTAGGCGGCGGTTGTAATATTCTAACTTGTATGAACGATTTTGCGGTTCGGTACCGCACTACCGTTCATACAAGTTGGTATATTACAACCGTCACCGCCATCGGACCGCCACGCCTCCGCTGTCTGTGCGTTTGGGGCCATCCATAAATTACGTCACACCAATTTCGATCATTTTGGACCCCTCCCCCCCTTGCCACACTTTACTATGAAAATCACCATTATTTTGTTCTAGCGCAGAAGTAATATGTAACTAGTAATCCAACTTCATACTAGAGCGCCCGAATCGACGCACGCACACAGCCAAGCGTCTTACACGGCCGCTAACCAATCTTTGCTAGACAAAACAATGCAGATCCCACGCTGCGCGCGTGTAAGACGCTTGGCTGTGTGCGTGCGTCGATTCGGGCGCTCTAGTATGAAGTTGGATTACTGGATATATTACCAAGGGTGATATAGACTAGATTAGCAGTCGCCATAGTACAGATCGGCCGCGGAAAAATAGTTCGATTTATTAAATCTAGATGGCGCTGACATACAGCCAGAGGGTTTGAAAGCAAAACAATAAGACTACAGATATTGTTTCATATTACTACAAATGTATTATTTTTTCAAAAATATTGCATAATAATACATTTGCAATAATATGAAACATCTGTAGTCTTATTGTTTTGCTTTCAAACCCTCTGGCTATATGTCAGCGCCATCTAGATTTAATAAATCGAACCGCCGATCCGCGGCCGATCTGTACTATGGCGACTGCTAATCCAGTCTATATCATCCTTGATATTACTTATTCTGTGGTTCTAGTGTCACAGATCGCTTGACCCCCCGCCCCCCCCCCGTAAATGTGACGTAATTTATGGATGGCCCCTTTGGAGCTTTAGGGGTTGGTCGTACTTGGCATTCCGTGTGATGTTGGTGTCGCTGGCCCTCGGCAGGTGATCGCGCACGACTTCCCGGAGGGCTGCGCGCCGCGCGTGCAGCTGCTTTACCGGCCCGGGCACTATGACATCCTGTACGCGTGATGCGCCGACGCCGTGGCCGTCGCCCGAGCGCCCGCGCAATAAAAACCTTACTACCACCAACCTGGGCCTTTCATTTGCAACTGTTAGATCGCACACGCACTACGCTAGTGGCCATAATTCGAGAGACAACTTTGACAATTCATTTTGCTCAAATGTTGCCACAGACAGGGTAGTGCTGTTCGTGTAGATAGTTAAAAAAAACATTACGGCTTTGGTTACCTGTGGTATTTATTCATTACTTACGGTGATGTGATTAAATTAATTTAACAATTTACATTTCGATGTAGAATATCATTAAAGGGAGTAAAAACCCGTCTTATATCATATCATATAGTCCAGTCGACACTGATTATCGATATCGGCCACATCACTATTTAATTTCGTCTAACCCTGGTAACCCTTTTTAATTGTCAAGCTTGTCTCTCGAATTATGGCCACTAGTGTAAGTCATAGATTCCCAAACTTTCACAATGTAACGGCGGTATCAGATTGGCGTTTTTTCTGCTCGTGGGTCATTATTTACTTTCGTGGGCACATTTTTGAAGAAATGACAGATTTTGATACAGTTTCCAGTTATCTAATAGAATTACGAGACCTCTAACAATTAACCGAATACACCATCAAAATCTACAAATCAAATCAAATCAAAAATTTTATTCACTTTTTATTTACAGCCTCGAATAAGGGCTCATATCGATAGCTTACCGCACAATCGTATTAATTACAATGTACTGCACATATAAATTAACACCGTATGTCCTAGTGTACAAAACCACTACTTAATTGTGTACTGAATTGTAATTAATACGATTGTGCGCTACGCTAAGCTATGGTAGTTTCGGTAGACGTGATTACAGATGCGTCGTACGTTTCGCGCTTTGAAGAACCGGATTCGCGTACAGTCAAGGGCAAAAATATGTATACACTTTAGTACCTTGTCTATTTTCGTCATATTTCAACTGCCGTATTATGAACTGTCACAGTGGTTAAAGTGACAAGGTACTAAAGTGTATACATGTTTTTGCCCTTGACTGTACACGAGCTTGTTCAAGCGTGTTCGCTCGAACCGGTAGTGGTGAGAGACAAATTAGTATCAATATAAGCGCGGGAACCGTCTCTCGCTTATAAGCATAAGCGATCAACGTGCGTGGCACAAGCATTATACGCGCTTCCAAAAATTAAATAGGCGCATATAAAACGCTAGTCTGAAACCGCTCGCTCTAAAATCACTGTAAAGCCACAGAATAAGTAATAGTACTAACGTACAGAAGTATCACTCTCGAACAAAGGTCAACTTTAGGTATAAAAACTTTCCTACTCCTACTGCGTGCACGCGAAATTAAAACTTATCGTGTGATACGAGCGTTCATATTCCGTTGGGCATCGCTGATCCGAAACCAAGGGCACAGGGTTCCCACTCGCCCATATTTGGTAGGTATATAAATCAAGAAAGATAACAGTGTGTATTAATTCAGTAAACTACCTTTAGTATGTAAGTAAGTTATTTATAATATCGTTTAGAAGTCATTGTTTGTTGCAAAAATCACAGAAAATAACAAAACCGGCCAAGAGCGTGTCGGACACGCACAAGGTAGGGTTCCGTAGCCATTACAAAAAAAATCAAGTAATATTTTTCTAAGGATTTCGTGTGTGTACGGAATCATCCAAGTTTAGGTATGTTTTATACCTTAGGCTACTATTTACTCTTAAACTACAAATAATTTCCAAGCAATCTTAGCCGCTATAATTTTCCTAGTAAATTTGATATATTTACTACCCTTCTGAATTTTTTCAAATTTTTCCACCCAACAGTTTAGATTTTAGAGGGGGGGGACGGCCGATTTTAATGAAAATTTTCACTTTAAAGTTGAATATTTCGCAAACAGATCACTGAATAGAAAAATCATGTTAGCAACCCCACAATGATTTTAAAAGACCTATCCAACGATACCCCACACTATAGGGTTAGCCGAGAAAAAAAAAATCACCTTACGTCTATGGGAGGTACCCTAAAAAAATTTTTTTTACTTTTTTTTATTCAATCACTTTGTCGGCGTGACTGATATATATATTGATGCCAAATTACAGCTTTCTAGTACTAACAGTCTCTGAGCTTAGCCGCGGACAGACAGACAGACAGACGGACAGACATGGCGAAACTATAAGGGTTCCTAGTTGACTACGGAACCCTAAAAAAGATGCTTAGTTACGCGCGACGCGGCTAGCGTGCGAACTGGAGGCCGCGTGACAACCTACTGCCATACTCCTCCCGGGAGGAGCGCCGGCCGAACATACCTAAACTGCGGAGTGAAACCCCCCTGGTAAAGCTTAGTTTAGACTTAAAAGAAAAATCGTGTAAGTTGTGTTACATTGCGTGATTTTTCTTACAAGTCTAAACTGGGGTTTACAATACTATGGAGATGGATACGCGAGCCACTAGCGATCATTTAAATTATATCGCATAATTCGCAGTCTTAATTTTCCTTTTTATGATCTACGACCATGACCTCCGTGGGGACCAGAGGAGGGCGCGTCCCATAGTTTGAGAACCTATGCACTAGGCGGATCCCCTATCCTTGCGAATAGATGTAGGATCTCATTGTGTACTTAGAGGGTACAACACCTTCAGAACGAGACTGACACAATTCGAAATATTCAGGTTTCAAAAATAAACTGTGTAAAAAGAATTGCTCAAAGAATTAGTTCGCTGAAGTGGCGTTGGGCAGCGGTGGAGCAGACGAGTCCTCGAATGGAGACCACGGACGGGGAAACGTAGTGTAGGGCGTCCAGAGGTGCGGTGGACGGATGACCTTAAGAGGGTTTATACCTGCTGAGCTGGCAACGTTGCATTTTTGTTAGTTTTTCTCGATTATTCCATAAAAAATTAATGAAAATTAAAAAAAAATTGTATACAAATTGTTCTAATATATAAGTTAATGTGTCTACTGCAATAATAATTCGTGATAAAACTTTTATTTTCTTTAAAAACCGTTAGGTAATAATTTGTTCGTTTAAAGAAAATAAAAGTCTATATCACGAATTATTATTGCAGTAGACACATTAACTTATATATTAGAACAATTTGTATACAATTTTTTTTTAATTTTCATTAAATTTTTATGGAATAATCGAGAAAAACTAACAAAAATGCAACGTTGCCAGCTCAGCAGGTATAAACCCTCTTAAGAGGGTCGCTGGCGGCGGATGGATGCGAGGGGCCGAAGACAGTGTTGTGGCGCGCCATGGAAGAGGCCTATGTCCAGCAGTCGACTGCTATAGGCTGATGATGATGATGAAAAACAATAAAAGGTTTAGTTTTGAAATGAGAATAATTCGAATAGGGATGTTGACACCATTAAAAAAGAATTTGAAGACACGACTCCAGTAAAAAAACGCTTTATTTCAGCCCTGAATGTCAGATTAATTTTCGATTAAATGCAAAATTACATTTTTTGTTGCTTTAAAACAAATAAATAGTTACTTGATTGAGCATTGCGAACAATGACGTCATATGTCGCTATTGTCATTCAAACTCTATGGGAGATTGTGTTTTGACAGCTCATAAAAAGAACGTCAGTTGATTGGTGGTGTCAACATCCCCATTGTGTCAGTCTCGTTCTGAAGGTCCGATTGTTCTGAGGGAGATTCATCCAATTTCATGCAGAGGGAGAGGTGTTCGAAAAATTTGATTAATCGCGGTAGTTCAAACAGAACTCAAAGCCGATTCAAATCAGCAATATTTACGGTCCAAAATCTCGAATCACTTGACAGGGTTGTCAAATGGTTTAAGGGTTAACAAGAGGTGAAGGAAGAACTGCGTTCATTTCTTCGCCTTTGTTCCTTGTCGCAGTAGCGCCTTCAGTTTAGCAAAGGAAGAAAGAACATTCGTAGTTCTTCCTTCACCTCTTGCAAATGAACAAGTGCGAAAAAAAAACCGCATTAAGTTCCTTCGAAGGAGCAGCCAAAGGAACTACCGCGTATAACCCGAAAAATCGCCTCAAGGCCCTGTTTGGATATTAATCAAACTAATAAGTCGGATCCCCACTAAGCGAATCGGCTCGTGAGGTAGCAATTTTCAGTACGGTTTTGAGCCGTGTCGAACAAAACCATGCCTTATGCGCTTGCATCCAGCCGCCACGCTAACCTTTCTTACCTTAGGCACTACTGCTTGGCACTACTAGTAGTGTCATGGGAAATTTTACTTTTCCGTGACACTACTAGTAGTGCCACGGGTAAAAAAGAATTTCCTGTGACACTACAGTACAGTGTCCTTAGTAGTGTCACGGGAAAATTAATTTCCCTTAATTGTCTTCATACCCATATCGCAACAGTCGTAACTGCAATGCAAACTACTTAGAGCTTGTTCTAATTCGTATCTTCTATTCGTATCAACGGAGAATTATCGGTTGGTAACACGTTGGAAAAATTGAGTTAGAGATTTTCAGCGTATAAATAAGCATCAATATGAAATTGTTTATTAAGTAAGCTTAATACTTAATAGAAGATAAGTCACTTTCGTTTTCATTAAGTAGATCACGGGTAATTTTGTTGTATGTGTCCAATGAGCCAATCAGAGAAGTAGCGTCATAGGAAAACAAAATTTTCCATGACACTACTGGTAGTGCCAAGCAGTAGTGCCTAAGGTAAGAAAGGCACGCTAAGTGAGAATCGGCCTGCTCCACTGACATGACACTACGGGGTACGATTTTACTGGAATTATGTGAACCAGCCATAAATACTACTTAATATCTATCTATCTGGTTTCCACTATCACCTCATGCCTCCTGTCAGAGTTCCATCGTCACCTCGAAGGGTGGTAAAGGTTTCAGGACAAATAAAGGCCAATCAAGTAAAATAAAACCACGATGTATCATAAAAGTCGTTTCATTAATTACTTCGCAAGTATTCAAATTAAAAATCGCCAGTTTATGCAAAATCTAGAGAATAATACTAGCAGGGAATGCTATCAATCACTAAAATAAAAAGTAAATAAAATGGCTTATTACATAACATTAAAATTATTTACAGAAATACACGCCGTCCGGCTCCCTTTTCGGCTTCATACCGGCAAAGAACGCCTTGATGTCATCTTCTTTAACAATCTCTTTTCTATCCTTGAAGCTTTTCAAGAAATCTAGCAATTTGTCCCTCATTTTGTTGTATTCCGTCAAGGCGTTGATTTGTTGGATTCTTCCAAGGGATGACAATGCTTCTAGACCTTTCTCATACTGTGTAGAAGCTGTCCCATCTGTCCTCTCCTTCCCCAGCGTCTCATAAGCTGATACTGTATCTTCTGGGTCTATTAAAAACAAGACTGACAGGTCTTTGTACATAACTATGCATTCATTACAAGTGCATAGCTTTTGGCGAAAATGTGATGGCCAAAATGTAGCGCCTTTGAACACCTTCCTCTCATTTCGTAGCCTGGTACACTTGGATCCTTCTAATTTTGGTTTTTTCACTGATGCAACATCAACTGCATTGTCTGGATCTTCTGTGGAAAGTTTTCGCTTATTCTCCTTTGTCTGGTCTTCAGTTTTCAAAGGAGTACTTTCTTCTATGTTAGAACTTACATCCATTTCATTTTCTTTTTCTGTTGAATCATTGACATCTGATGCAACTGAATCTTTCTGATCTTCTTGGCTATTTACTGGGTCGTCATTAGGTATTCCATTCAAGTCTTCCTTGTTTGTTTCTATTTCAGTCTTATTTGTCTTTGGTTCTATGTCATCCTTGCTCATCTGACCTGCTGCATCTTCAGTATCCGTGTTATCTTCACCAGTTTCTTTGGCTGACACAGGAGTTTCCTCATGCATTTGCTCAGATTTAGTTTCACTTTCAGCATTGTTTGTATTAACATTAGTAGTGTTTTCTGTATCAATGATAGCTTCAGCATCAGAACTATTTACTGATGATTGTTCTTTGCTTTCAGTTTCAGTTAACTCTGATGCACCTTCCACTTTTTCAGGGCCATCAATAGTTGTATTATTTTGATCTTTTAAATCTTTTTCTGCATCATCAGTTCCTTCTGCATCTTCTACTTTTTCAGTGTCTTCATTAAGTGTAGTATTTTGTTCTTTTGTATCGTTTTCTACAGCCGTTTTCTCTGATTCAGTACTTTCGTTGGGTATGTCCTCACCTTCTGTTTTATCAACTTTAGAGCTCTCTGAATCAATGATTTCTGGTTCGGTTTGTTCGTGTTTGTTATCATCATTAGTAAGACTTGGATTTTCTGATTCATCCGGACCAGCAACATCTTTCAATATGCCATTTGAATCACTAGTTGCCTCTTTACTTCCATCTTCTTCTTCCACAGTCATATTTTCTACCTTTTCTTTATCAGCATGTTCTTTTTCTTCTTCATTTACTCCATTTAGTATGCTTGTGTCTCCATTACAAACAGAAATATCACTTCCATTAATAGTTACATCAGCATCCCCATTAACAGCATACCTGCCGTAATCATGCAAAAAATCATTCTTTTCCATACATCCCTTGCAGATCATTTCAGCATATGCATCACTGGAAGGAACAGTTGCTTCTAAATGTGATTCATGCAACCAATCTTCGCAGATGATGCACTGGATCATCTCTTCTTCAACACCCTCAGGATCTGGGTATGGTCTGTGGCAAGTGCAGTACAGACCGCTGAAATTCTGGTTATATTTATTTTCATCGTTAAGATCCGTTTTTTTTGGAGTGTATTGGCACGGGTGGTTGAATTTAGGGTTGCCGCAGTCACAGCAGAAGTTCCTCTTGGTGTACAGCTCGATGAGATCATGGTTTTCGTGGCAGGTGAGGCTGCAGGCGAGACACACGCCGGCGCGCTTGGTGGGGTCGTCCTTGGCCTCGCTGCAGCAGGTCAGACAAGCATAGAGGGCTTGTCGCTTGATGTAGCCCTGAAAAAAAAATTTAATGGTCTTTTGAAAAAAATGGTACTATGTTTTTATTACTATTAGGAGCTGCTGTTACAAATAGGCGATCTATTAATAAAAAGGAAGAAACTTGTCAATTATTTATAGTAGCAAGGCAAAAGTTGTACTTTTTTGATATGGACATCAATGGGACGTAGTTTAGCAAAAAGGATCCAACCCTCAACAAGTCGCTTTTTGATTTCGGATCTAGTTTCAGTACCAACAAAAGATAAATTAAAGAAGAAAATGTCAGTGGTTTGGATCCTTTTCGTTAAACTACGTCCTGAAACATTGCTTCTGCAATCAATTACATATAATTAACCCCTCATATGCTTAAAACACGGATCCACGCCCAATTTAAGGCATTCTTTTGTATTTTTAGGGTTCCGTACCTCAAAAGGAAAAAACGGAACCCTTATAGGATCAATTTGTTGTCCGTCCGTCCGTCCGTCTGTCTGTCTGTCAAGACCCTTTTTCTCAGGAACGCGTGGAGGTATCAAGCTGAAATTTATATCAAATTCTCAGGTCTACTGTCCCATGGAGCTGTGAAAAAATCAAACTTCTAAGCCAACGCAATCAAAAGATACAGCCGTTTATGCCGCAAATTTCCGTATATTTTCGAAACTCGCAAGGGAATCAAAACCTACAGGGTACTTCCCGTGAACTCAGAATCTTGAAATTTGGTACGAAGCAAGGTCTTATAGCACAGATAAAGGAAAAATTGCGAAAAGCATCAATGTTTTTGTCTGTCTGTCTATATCAGTAACAAATCTATTTATGCCGCAAATTTTCGACACTCGCAAGGGAATCAAAACCTACAGGGTACTTCCCGTGAACTCAGAATCTTGAAATTTGGTACGAAGCAAGGTCTTATAGCATAGATAAAGGAAAAATTGCGAAAAGCATATTTTTTTGTCTGTCTGTCTATATCAGTAACAAATCTATTTATGCCGCAAATTTTCGACACTCGCAAGGGAATCAAAACCTACAGGGTACTTCCCGTGAACTCAGAATCTTGAAATTTGGTACGAAGCAAGGTCTTATAGCACAGATAAAGGAAAAATTGCGAAAAGCATCAATGTTTTTGTCTGTCTGTCTATATCAGTAACAAATCTATTTATGCCGCAAATTTTCGACACTCGCAAGGGAATCAAAACCTACAGGGTACTTCCCGTGAACTCAGAATCTTGAAATTTGGTACGAAGCAAGGTCTTATAGCATAGATAAAGGAAAAATTGCGAAAAGCATATTTTTTTGTCTGTCTGTCTATATCAGTAACAAATCTATTTATGCCGCAAATTTTCGACACTCGCAAGGGAATCAAAACCTACAGGGTACTTCCCGTGAACTCAGAATCTTGAAATGTGGTACGAAGCAAGGTGTCATAGCACAAATAAAGGAAAAATTACGAAAAGCATAATTTTTTTTCTCTATCTGTCTATATCAGTAGGAGCAGGTAGGCAGGCAGCTTAGGAGCAGGGGTCTGCTGCTAAGACTGGATGTTCATAGATACATATAAATTTGTACGGAACCTTCGGTGCGCGAGTCCGATTCGCACTTGGCCGGTTTTTTAAATCTGTATACAGTGGAATCTCTATAACTCGTACCTTGTTAAGTCGAAATCCTCAGTAAGTTAAAAAAATGCCGTTCCCTTCCGCTAAACCCCCAAATACTCAGTATCTTGAATTATTTAGACTTTGTAACTCACTTCCCTGCGCAGGCATTTTAATACTCAATAACTCAAATCACAAAAATCATACTCTGTAAGATGAAGTTAGTAAAACATAATGACTTCTTACTTGGAATTCCCCAAACTCGAAGCAATAAAATCGAAAAGGAATGTCCGGTGTGTTTATTCTATTGTTTCTGCACAATTATTTTTTCACAATTTCTTTACACATGCAAGGAATGAATCTATTCATTATAGTTGTTACAATCATTTATTTTCTCGATGACAGATCTAGTTTGAAAG
This sequence comes from Archips crataeganus, assembly GCA_947859365.1. Classification (NCBI taxonomy): domain Eukaryota; kingdom Metazoa; phylum Arthropoda; class Insecta; order Lepidoptera; family Tortricidae; genus Archips; species Archips crataeganus. The sequence goes on along the minus strand of OX402053.1, from coordinate 1,145,601 downwards.
TTATAGTGTTGTGACCAAATAAGTGATCAGTAGATGCGATATTGATCCAATTTTAAAATTAATAAATAAAAATTACCTGTTATTATAATTATTTAATTTCATTGTTGATTACCTATCTATACTTATATTATAAAGAGGAAAGATTTGTATGTTTGTAATGAATAAGCTAAAAACTAGTGGACAAATAAAAATTATTTCACTTGAGTAACATAGGCTATTTTATATCCCGGGAAAAAAATTACAACACGTAGGGTCAACGTCATAAATAAGTGATCACTTTAGTACCTTGTCACTTTAATGTCATGTTTGAAAAGCCATATGAAATTATGTAACGACTGAAAGCGACAAGGTACAAAAGTGATCACTTATTTATGACGTTGACTGAACAAAGTCACGGGAACACATCTAGTTCAACATATACAATACCGATACAATATTGATATTTCAATCATAACATCACTATTTGTATTGCCATAGAATGTAACTTTATTAAAACGTTTATTATTTATCGTACTTTAAAAAAAAAATACTGCATATATGGACTCAATTTGTACAAGTTAGCTATGAAGTATCTTTTTTTGTACTTATTTTTTCAACTTCATCAATCTTCTTCAATGTATGACTCAATTTGTCTTAGATGAATATTATATGGGATCAAGGAACAAAATTAGGCAGTTGTATTTTTTAAACCTCGCATTTAAAAGTAAATTTTTGCGTAAAAAACGCAGTTACATTCTACGGGAGCTGTCATTGAGAAAATAAATGATTGGAAATACTGTAGACTTTCTAAGTAACACAGCTGTGTACCATAACAAACATAAATTTGTTTTTTCAATCAGTAACTCGAAAAATATACTCATAAATCTAAATTTTAGCCTTCAAATACTTCATATCTCGAACTTCTTGTTAAGTTGAAGACTCAATATGTCAAAGTTTTTTGCATTTCCCTTGACATTTGAGATATCGAGATTCTACTGTAATTAGATTTATATGAACCAGTTGAGACTAGAATGTATGATGGAAAGGTGTTAATTTGTCAGTCTGTTGCAAATAAGTTATAAACTGCATGTGTATGCTGTACCTCCTTTTGCAAAAGGGCACAGGGACCATGCCCCCAGCGTCACAGGGGCTCAGAAGTCAGATGTATTAGTTGACACGAAAATAACTAGCTTTTGTTGTCAATGACATTCGCTTTAGCACTTTCTAATGAGGGCCACATATTCTTTGGTGCCCAAGTGCCCTGGAATGCCCTAGGGCCAAGTTTAGACTTGAGAGAAAAAATGTGCAAGATTGAAGTGGCCAATCGAGTGTTGCAATTTATTGCAACATGCACATTTTTTCCAGCAAGCCTAAACTGGGCTTAAGATTGTTTGTATCTCTGTCTACATGCCAAAAGGTGCAATGTCAATGAAGTTTGATCAGAAGGAAACATAATCCCTCTAGGTTAAAATAGTTGGATCGAAAAGTTTGACTAAATTAAATATACTTTTAGTGAATTGTAATTAGTGGCATAGGTAAGTGTGAGTGAAATAGGCCCTCGGCCTTGCGCCTCGTAAGGCTTTCGTTTTTCATGATGCACCAGCATAGGGCCTCACAAAATATATCTAGCTCACACTCACACAATGTTAGTATCACTAATTGTAATTGACATGGATGTAATGAGTAAGTATATAAAAAGGTACATGGAAAGAATCAAGAAGCATTTTAACAAAACCAGTTTGTAAGCAGAACCCATTTCCTTTGTCAGAGGATAGATAAATATTTTAGTAAGAACCTGGTGCTAGCGTTATGATTAGCCATTGCTAGAAACTAGTATTTTTTTTTCTGTTGGGGTATAAAGTTAGAAGTAAGAAAACGGAGTTCCAATTAAGATAATAGTTGTTCACATGACAACTTAACACGTAATAAATAACACCTGTTAGCCGTGTAATGTATGAAGAAGCATTGTTTAGGCAAAAACGTGCCATATTCAACACAGAGATCTAATGTAATATAAGTTACATTCCGTCAACTGATCTCAGACATTTTCTTTTGTTGAGTTGTCAACGTTTTAAATGAATAAGATTATCCCAAGCGTCATCCATGTTTGAATGGAAGTTTTAAGGTTAATTACAGTTAAATATACACTTTACCTTGTTGTAAGTGCAATTTTTGTCGTCTGAAGCACCAAGAACAGCATTGGCGTCTTCTTCAAACTCCTCTTGTTCTTGTAGAACGTCCATCATTGTGACGACTTTTTCGCCGTCGCACTCCGCCATTTCAGCGTCCTCGACATTCACGCCGTTAGTAGACATATTGATAGTTCTTACGACAAAATTTGGAATAAATTCACTAACGCTAAGCAAGTTTTATTAGGATTTGTGTTAAAATGCCGGTTACAAATGAGCGCCAACTTGAAGTCCGACAACGAGTGAAAGGTTTTTTTTTATAGTATTAGTGTTGCCACATGAATCGTATATCGTACCGAATGAAATGTCATACAACACGCGAACGATCAATAATAATTAAGGCTACCACAGACCCAAAGAGTATTGTAATATTATATGAACAAGAGTGGCAACTCTATGGTCAAATATGCATGTATGGAAGGTGCTGCCGCCCTACGGCTGGCTACTCAAGAACTAATGTGACGTATCTATAGATGTATACCTATCTATATGTATATGTTGGTATAGCCCGACAAGCTCGTGCGCGACCCTCCGCGGAACCCTGTCGCAGGGAGCCTCTGCTAATAATAAGTAGTAATTTTAATAAGTGTGGCAAACGCTGACTGCGACAGAGTTCCGCGGAGGGTCGCGCACGAGCTTGTCGGACTATAGTGATGTACAGCTATAGATACGCGTAATTTTAATTGAAAGGCTAATTGCCACTATTCGTATTTTAGCCGTCTAATTCAAATCAGCATATACGAAGTATAAGCGGCTAAACCCGATTTGCACTATACGGCTAAAATACGAACATTGGCAAGTGGCCTATCAATTAAAGTCCTTGACCGTACAATTTGGTACGCCATGGCCATGGCCGATGAATGACAACAGACAAGTTTGACAAGTCAACCAAGATGGCCGCTAATTTAGTTCTTCGTCAAACGCCTAACACCAAAAGTCACTGCAGTCGCATGAAAAGTGTGATATATGTAAGTGTGCCCCCCCTGCACAGACCGCAGCGCGGGGCGTGAGAGCGACGCCGACAGAGCGTGCTCAAAGGCTCAGCGCGTTATATAACACTGAATCATATATAAGGTGACATATACTGGCAACGCGGCGCAGCGTTTATGATTCAGTGTTATACAACGCGCAGGATCCGCTCCGTCGTCGTTGCGCGCAAGCCTCGGATGCGGTCCGTGGTAGCCTTTAGTAGATGTAAAACAGGCTCCCCGAGATGACCTTTCGTATTTTCAATCGATAAATTCTCCTTGCCATAAATATGTGAAACCAGAAATCGCATAAGATGTGACGAAGGATTCAATGTAAGGCTGTGTTTCCACCAGAGATGTGCGAGGATGCGTTGCGAGGGATGTGTGTGTCATGAACCAATAGAAACACTTCATTCACTTAGGACCTTTTAAATGAAGTGTTTCTATTGGTTCATGACACACACATCCCTCGCAACGCATCCTCGCACATCTCTGGTGGAAACGCAGCCTAAAACTTGATAGATGCTTCAAGTGGGGCTGTTGACGGTATATGTGTTTCAATTTCAAACCTCTTGATGATGTGTTGATGTTGTTGTTTTTTATCTAAAACACATTGTAACAGTATAGTTACATATTAACTTATATAATAACCTTATGTACCTAATTTTAAAGTTTAATTACAAAATAACAATAAGCAAAAGATGAAATTACAATAAAACACAAATACCTAACTTAAGCACTAAAACTTAAAACAATATAATACCTAAAACACTAAAACTAGTACTAAATAAAACATAATCAAAAACTAAAAATGAACTAACTACAAAAAAATAATTTATAACGTAAAAACTAAAAATGTATCGGCGCAGTGCTCCGCTTCTTGATAATTTTTTGCTACCGTTTGTTTCGACTTGGGGCATGAACGTATGTGCGCCGCCCGGGACGAGCATTCCACTAACAGGAGAGCTCGAAGAACCTCATCTCATCACCAGTGACGCTCGTGGACTTATATCCTCGTTTAACTTATTTTTTATTCAAAGAAATTAAGTACCTAATAAAAGTATTTGCTTCCTTCGCGGCAGTGGAAACCATTTTAATAGTTAGCGTGTCTACAAAAATAAGTCAACGTACTTCTACCACCCCGATTGGGTAAGTGTTGAACAATATTTTATTCATCCGTAGGTTTAGAAAATAATTAGTGCTAGGTTTAAGGAATAATCAAGTGCGAGATCACGTATAGTTACGATTACCTACCCTCTTTTAGTAATTATAATCAGGAAGGTACATTATCGCGATGAATTGCTTATTTTAATACGATATAATTAAATGATTTGTAGATATTATTGATTTATTGGATTGATGAAGTTATTTATTATTAATTCACTATTTTGAAAGTGTACTGATTTTTAAATTGAATCTAGTTATTTTTTTTAAGAATGAATATGTAGGGTATTTTAATCAACAATAAAATCTAATAGAATTGATTTGTAGTTGAAACGAATTATGAAATGAATAATGGATTTATATTAATTATTTGCCTTGATTTTGCATGATTGATTATCGTAATAAATAATTTTGTTTTGAGTAAACTTTAAACTCCTCCGTTCTGATTGTGAGCACCTACACCAACTAGCCCCCGGTTTTCTCTTAGGTCCAACAAGGTGCTCACATACCACGCCAATCCCGAATTCTTCCTAATACGGGCCGTTCATTCACAGGGTGTTACGTTTTGACGTAACCCACACCATCACATTCCCACTGTTGGGAACCCGCAGCCGTTTCTTCCGGACGCAGCCACGGCATTTACCATCTCCGGCCCAATTACCACCTGCACTGGCTCAAGACGACCCAGGGAAGTACCGGACTACAAAAAGTGAATTCAGACGGGCATATGTAGAACCATAAATAAATGTATTATGTTGACCACTGGTATATTTATTCATCTCCAGTAGTTTAGAGGTCACAACATCAAGGGTCGTTTTAAAAAAAAATGTACATAAGTGCTTAATGAAAACAAAATCACGATCCCGTCCTTCGTTAGACGCTTGAAATATTCACAGAATGTTTAGTTATGTATATTCACTTTAAAAATAAATAGTTAAATTAAAATAAAACAAATATTTAATGGGGGCTTACAAACACCAAACTAGTCGTTTTCAAAAAATTTGTACACAATTAAGGGATTAATTAAAAACCAAATTTAATGATTATTTTTGTGTAACGGAGTTACCCATATACTTTGTATGACTAACTTTCGTTACACAAAAAAAGAAGCCGTTTTAACTATGTACAATTTTTTTGAAAACGATCCTTTTTTGCCGTTTTTATAGATAATGGTACATAATGGTACGGAGCCCTTCGTGCGCGAGTCCGACTCGCACTTGGGCGGTTTTTTTTAAAACTTCAGTCATAAAAATTATCAAGCGTGACCACGTTGACAATCGCGTTTAATCTTTCGGAGTTGTTTATACGCCTACAAAAAAATACACAATTAGGTAGAAATTATGCGATGTTGCGAATTAAAAAAGTCAGGCATTTCATTTTTAAACAACTTACTTATCTTGAATATCAGGCGTTATTTATTTCTAATACAAAACAATCCAAATAACAATTGATAAAACTAACTTCAACTCTTCCTTTAAAGCAACAAGAAGTATTACAACCATGTTTAATGGGGATGTTGACACCACCAATCAACTGACGTTCTTTTTATGAGCTGTCAAAACACAATCTCCCATAGAGTTTGAATGACAATAGCGACATATGACGTCATTGTTCGCAATGCTCAATCAACTAACTATTTATTTGTTTTAAAGCAACAAAAAATCTAATTTTGCATTTAATCGAAAATTAATCTGACTTTCAGGGCTGAAATAAAGCGTTTTTTTACTGGAGTCGTGTCTTCAAATTCTTTTTTAATGGTGTCAACATCCCTATTAAACTAAAGCAAAAACGGCACATCCAAATTCTTTCTTCCGTTGCCAACGTACAGAAACCCACAATCGGGCGTTCTAGCCTTATGGAAATACGTCATACCGGGCCAATACAGGCTTTTTAGGTAGGCAACACTGCCGGCCTGTTCCAGACTTAAATTCCAACAGCCACTTGGAATGTCTTGGTCAATGGAGTCGAGGAAGTCCATACTGTAGTTGTAATCTTGTCTGCTTAGGAGGTTAGTATTCCAACGTTGCTGTGACGGGCGTATGTGTAGGTAGGATTTTAGTTGCTTCGCTTCGGAACCCGTCAAGCCGTAGAAATTAGGGTTGATGACTACGGTGCCGTCTGGCTGTTTGATGAGTTGCCCTCGCGCGCAGATCTCGGCTTCATCGCAGATGTTGCTTATAGTGCCAGCCAGTCTACTCTCTTCCTTTATGACCTGGGAACGAATAAACCGTTTCAGTGGTTTAAGTACCGGTGTCAGTAATAATGAGATTCGTAACTCCGAGGCTGTATTGCATGACGCGCGGGCGCTTGTGGTCGCATTCACTATCTTTTTCTACCCTCATCCTGCATCGTGTGACAGAAAGAAGTGGTGGAAACGATTGCGATTCCGAATGCGTTAGACAATGAAGCTTCTGAATATTGTCTAACGCACGGCTGCTCGTAATCGCATTCACCATATTTCTTTCTGTCACCATCTTACATCGGACATCGACCAAAATTATGATGAACACCTGTGATTCCCCTCGTGTTGCGGGTGTCCATGGGCGACGGTGATCGCTCTCCATCAGGTGACCCGTCTGCTCGTTTACCCCCTCTTATATAAAAAATAAAAAACTGGCCTAGTGCGAGTCGGACTCGCGCACGAAGGGTTCCGTACAATTATCTATACAAATCACGTTTGTTATTGATTTTATTCCATTTTTTAGTATTTGCTGTTATAGCGGCAACCGAAATACATCATCTGTGAAAATTTCAACTGTCTAGCTATCACGGTTCCCGAGATACAGCCTGGTGACACAACCGACGGACGGACAGCGGAGCCTCAGTAATAGGGTCCCGTTTTTACCCTTTGGGTACCCCTAAAAAGGTGCCTCTGGAGCCCGGGGCCCCGTATCACTGATACGGCTGATACGGACCGAGCTACAATACGTTTACTTTTAGTTTACCACTGACAGATTGCTTGCCTTCATTTTTTAATTTCCCAGTTAAACACCATACAAATAAAGTAGTTACTTTTCTCACGTGCGCCCTTTTGACATTTTCTCATTGATATTCTGCTGTAGTGTATGTAGTGTATAAGTATTACATTTAATGTATGTGTTTATTTATGTATATAAATATTGTATATTTGTATTGTTTTTAATATTTTGATTAATATCTCTTCATTTCTCCTGTCTGTTGTTTCCGCCGCTTACATAAAGCTGTTCATATTTCTACATGTATCCAGTATTGGTTGTCTGGAAGGGATCGCTTTTGAGCGATAAGACCGCCTATTGTCTGCCTGTTTTTTTTTTATTGTTATGAATATTTTTTCTGTATTTTTTTGGTGATGAATAAAGAATATTTGTATTGTATTGTTATTACAAAATCTGCAAACGTGGGTAACAGTATTCTAAAATTGGCTTTATTTGTAGGTCGTTAAAGTTGAATATGAAATGAAGGCAAACCATCTGTCAGTGGTAAACTTTATGTAATTTTACTGCAACTTGCAACGTATGTATGTATGTACGGGTCAAACGAAGTGATCCGACAGAGAACCAAAGTTATCGACATGGCCCACCGCATTAGCACGCTGAAGTGGCAATGGGCCGGCCATATAACCCGAAGAACCGATAACCGTTGGGGTAGACAAGTTCTTGAGTGGAGACCACGGATCGGCAAACGTAGCGTGGGACGTCCTCAGACTCGGTGGAGCGATGATCTTCGCAAGGCGGCTGGCAAAAGCTGGATGGGAGTGGCTGAGGATCGTGCTCAGTGGCGTGCCATGGGAGAGGCCTATGTCCAGCAGTGGACGAACATAGGCTGATGATGATGATGTGGGGAGAACATGCGATAAAAACGGTGCGAATACGACGCGTCACTGCGATTCCGTACCGTCGCCGTATTTTAAGCAGCGGTTTGGCCGAACCTTTACGAAACGACGTCAATCACCTACAAAAGTAATAGATTTTAAATGTGGTATATCTCGCGTACGTTGACTCCTCACAGGTCTTCGGCGACTCCTGTGGGTTGATATACCACTTTGAGTACTGGTTTAAGCTTTACCTGGCATCTATCCGGGTTGTTCTCCTCCAGCGATTCGTCCAGGATCTTGAGCTTGAGCGTGGGGTCCCCGCGGAAGGGGAACGTCGTCAGCAGAGACAGCAGCTTGTAGCGCCGCTTCGCCCGCGGCAGCAGCCCCCAGAACTTGAAGTCGGTCGTGTAGAAATACTTGCGGTCTAGCATTGCGTCGTTGTCGATACCTGAAATAATAGTAGGTCGTACAATGAGAGCATAAAACGAGCCATTTTACCCGAGGCGTTCATAGCCCGAACCGGTACGGCGAGGATAGACGCGTCGAGGGGGAAATGGGTTTGATGCTCGAGTTTTACACTCTGTTTTTCACTTCGATTGCAAGGAAATTAAACAGCAACATTAGAAATTAAATTTACAAGCTCTTATTTTTCATGCATTGCAATTTCTACAGGGTTATTTGTAATTCACTGACATCCTCTTAACCCTGAATTCTTCACTCAAACAAATGTTTTTTTTGTTTTACGACTTTTTAAAATGAAGCACTTTTTTTCTCATACAAATACACAGAGTATCGTAAAAATAAGAGGTAGTCTCAAATTTTCAAAACGTTATTACACCAAAAATATTAAGTTATGACAAAAGCCGTACCTAAAACAAAAACATTTATTTAAGTGGCCTACCACTCCTCCTCCTTGCTCCTTGGGAGGAATTACAAACAACCCTGTATAATAATGTAATTACCTACTAGATTTGTCGAGTTTTATTAATTTCGTAATATAAAACACCAATTTAATAAAAATAAATATTTACTCGCATTAAGTGTGGATAACAATGATCTTATAGCTTAAGTGTTACTAATTAATAGTACACACTTAGCCAGTTCTATCTAGCATGCAAATATTATTGTTATTAAATTATTCTAAAATATTAGTTACATGTCCTAATAATATGTCTACAATATGTCCAGTGTCCAATATTTACTACAAAATAATGGTTTCCGCGTAATAAGTATTTATTAGGTCAATACTTTGGTGTCATAGCTCAAATAATCCTTAACGGAGTAAAAACACATTTCTCTCAGCCAGACACGCAATTCGTTTTTCGAACACGGCGCACTTTTACATGTTGGAACCAACAACTTTGTAGGACTGGGCCTCAAGTTTAGGTTGGTTCTTGACCTGCTAAAGAAAAACTAGTGGAAACGGTTACATAGTTTCGTAGAGAAGCTTTCACAATCTCGCAGCAAAGCTTCTGCTACATTGCACATGGTGGAAAAGCACCCTAAGGCCTATAATAATCTTACCAACAGCAATGTGATAATCCGCGTCAACAGCATACAACTGCCCCCAGTACTGTACGTGGGTGAAGTGATTCTCCACCTGGAGAAGGGTCAGGGAACTCTGGAGAACCGATATCAGCTCGCTGGTTAGCATCATACCGTTCACGTTCATGTATTCTCTGTGCTCCCACAACTTGTGGATGTTCATGATCACGACTTGAGTCTAAAAATTAAATTAAAAATATGTTTGGAAAATTGGCGCCGTCAGTTTGACAGCTTTGTTTTTAATTACTTATGGGAATTTCGCTTCGGCTGCCAGTATTGCTGAAAGCTTTTTTTTTCATAATACCAGTACTTCGATTTTTAAAGGTCACGTTAAGCCGGGAGCGCGGGGTGCCGACGAAGCACGCTCTATAACACTGAACCAAACATACGGTGACATACACCGGTAGCGCGGCACACCGTATTTGATTCAGTGTTATCCACCGCCCCGTCCCCGTCCCCGGCCCGCTCCGTCGGCGCCCCGCGCTCTCGGTTTGTTGTGGCCTAGCAATATAAATAATAATAGGTATGATTAGAGTTAAAATTAACTTTATTGAAAAACACTTTTATAAAATAAAATAGGTAATTAAGAGCAAGTGCTTTCACTTAATTCCATTTTAAAACGTGTTTTTCTTTGAAAAAACATGTCAAGATTGTTCACCTCATTTGTATTAAAAAAAAGTATAAAACATTACTTTTTATCCTTCATAAAGTGCAACACTGAAAGGGGGCGCGTTGGGGTAGAAACTAGAAACTAGACCGATGATTGATTATTAACGAAAAAAAGTAGTAAAACAAAATCTTAGGTAAAAAGGACTGATTTTGGGATCATCCCACGTGGAGTACCGAAACGGGGGCGAAGCCGCGGGCGTAAGCTAATCATACCTTCTTTTTTCCAATAAATCAATTTATCGAAAATTGTACCTTATGTTTTATTTTATTTTATTTTATTTATTTGGGAAATAAACAGCAAATATAACACAGTTGAATATAAAGACACATTAACATATATATAAGCCAACGCAGTTTCCACTTATATACAAAAAACATTTTTGTTGCTCGAACTTTACGAGTACCTAATATAAAAAAAATAATAGTTTAAAAAAACTAAAAAACACGCTTTAAAAAATAAAAAATAAATTTTAATAAATTTCAATTCACTATTCTTATAGTACAGTAAAAAATCTTTATAAGCAATTATTATATTGTTATATCCAGATCAAAACTTGTAAACAATTCTAAATATTGATAAAATAAATAATAATAGTTTAAAATATTTTATTGTAAAAAAAGCGTGGGGTGCTTTTTAAGATGTTATCAAAATGATAATCCTTGACAATTGACACCATGCACCCCACGCTTTTTTTACAATAAAATATTTTAAACTATTATTATTTATTTTATCAATATTTAGAATTGTTTACAAGTTTTGATCTGGATATAACAATATAATAATTGCTTATAAAGATTTTTTACTGTACTATAAGAATAGTGAATTGAAATTTATTAAAATTTATTTTTTATTTTTTAAAGCGTGTTTTTTAGTTTTTTTAAACTATTATTTATTTTCTATTTTTTAGTTGCATTTTTTCACAGTGAGATTTTCCATGTGCTAAAAAGAGAAAACGGTTTTTGCTCGTCTTAAATAGAATCAGTCCATCTTATATTTGGTCTTTGGTGCGCGCGCACAGCTCTACACTACTAAACGTAAACCTCTTTCTTTCTAACTCTACCCCCCTCACCTACAACCCCCCAACCCCCTAAACCCAACCCCCCAACATCCCCCATCCCATTTCCCCAACCCCCCCCCCTCCAACCCCAAACCCCAATCCCCTAATGCCCCTTCTCATTTTACAGACCCCCAACCCCCAACCCCGACCCCCACCACCCAAGCCCTCCCCGCCACCTGCCCCCCCCCCTTCCAGCTCCATCATCAAACCCTTGTTACCATCTAGGCCTCTTACCCCCTCCCCATTTCCCACAAACCCCCAAAATCACTTACCCCCGAACCCCCCAACACCCCCCCCATCCCCTAACCCCAACCGCCACACCCTTACCCCCAACCCTCTAAACCCCCGACCCCCTAACCCCACATACCCCATTCCCCCACCACCCCGCCACCTACCCCCCTTCCAGCTCCATCATCAGACCCTTGTTACCATCTAGGACCAAAGTACTCGTCGAAACGAATCAAACGAGCCCAAACTCGATGGGGTTGTTTCGTTTTATTGTGGAGTGCCTTTGGCCATCATCCAGCTCCATCATCAGACCCTGGTTACCATATGGGATCAAAGTGCTCGTCAAGACGAATCAAACGAGCCCAAACTCGATGGGGTTGTGTCGTTTTATTGTGGAGTGCCTTTGGCCATCTTCCAGCTCCATCATCAGACCCTGGTTACCATCTGGGATCAAAGTGCTCGTCAAGACGAATCAAACGAGCCCAAACTCGACGGGATTGTGTTGTTTTATTACATAGTTCCTATGGCCACCATCCAGCTCCATCATCAGATCAGCTCCATGTTACAATAATATTGCATTGTCATCCAATTTACACATATGTGCAAAATTTCAGCTCAATCGGAAACCGGGAAGTGGGTCAAAATCGTGCCCTAAGGAGTCGGTTACAAACATACATACAGGTGAAGCTAATATAAAGCGTGTAAAAAACAAACAATTCTCATGCAAATTAATTAACCAACTACCTTGTTCACAGTAAGATAAAATTATTTCAATAATCAAGTCTTTTTCAGTTATCTGAATTCACAGGTAGCCTACCATGTATACACATATAAATTTGAGTATAGATTATTATTATTACAAATATGAACAAGTATGAACGAATATGAACAAATCAAATTATCTTTATATAACAAAGCAGCAAATATATTCAAATTCACACATAATCTGTAGCTATTTATTCACTTCTTAGTAAAGAAGTAAGTGCAGAAACAAATTGATTCAAGTTCATGCAAAACATATCTACACCAGAAAATAATTCATTATGCTTTTATACTACAAATCTATGTGTAAAAATTGGCGAACAACCCAGGTAGACTTATTAGGTAGACTCTCGTAGACACCCGAAACCCCACTAGTCATAGAAAACCCGTATTTATTCCCGCAATATTTTCTTCCAAATGTCACACTTGGACTGCAAACAAGCAAGCCGAGCCTCGTTAGGAGAAACAAAAATTGCGTCTCAAGTTCGAAAGAAACCAGTTGCAACAGTCCTCTGTTACTGAACACTTCAACGTTTTCAGAGGTCTATTAATTCTGGTCAATTCGTCTACATACGTTTTCGAAAAAAAGTCATTTGTCAAAAATTATTGAAAACTCTTTTCAGATTTAACTCGTTCGGGTTAAAGTTGAATTTCGAACACGCGTTCTTTTTTCTAGGCAGCATACATTGCGAAGCACGCTTCATCCAGTTTATTCAGACTGCCGTTTTTTTCTGTTGTAAAGGCACAAATGGGTCAGCATAAACTGGTTCAATGTCCGGTTCAGTTAGACCTATCATTAGCACTGTGATGTAGGATGTAGAAGGTCCAAGTATACTGGTGGTTAAAGTTACGAATTACGATCAACAGAGGGCCAGCAAATATTTGATGGCGGGTAATTGTCATTCGAGTCCGGATATCCTTTTACGATGGCCTTTTGGGAAAATAGTAGGGACGAAGGCGGCGTGGTAGTTACAGTCCGCCATTTTAAATAAAAAAAAAATATTAAATGAATTTTCCTTTTAGTTGTAGAGTAACATAAAAAATAAGTTATTTACACCGAAAAGTAACATAACTGAGATGTTTAAAAAAAATACAATTAAGGGATTTAATCAAAACAAAACTTAAATTGATTCCTTTGTGTAACAAAAGTTACCCATATAATTTGTATGACTAACTTTCGTCACACAAAGGACGGGATTGTGATTTTATTTTTATTAAGCCTTTAATGTGTTACAGTTTTTTTAAATTAACTAGCAAATAACAAATCAACGCATCTGATTAACAAAGCACTCACTCGTTGGTAAATACATAATAAAGATGGCGCTTTTCCCAAATATAAGACGCTTGATTTTCTCGTGGCTTAAAATTTTAAGGATATGTTCTTGTTTATGCTAAAATACATTTAATTTAATTTCTTTTGTATTCTGAAGACAGTTTACACAGGCATTTTTGAACAAACAAAAAACGTTGTATTATAATGCCGCTACTCGACAATAGGTGGCGCTAAGAACCAGTTTCGTAGAATAATGTCGTTGTACGGGCTAGTCGTCTCGTACAATATTTTGATGATATTTGATACTGATAGAAGTGATACACTTAAGATTTTTACTTAATTATTTCAAAAAACCTTATAATTGATACAACACTCTGCGGTTGAGCGTGCGCGCTTGATACTTGATATAATGCAACTAAAGTTATGAAATAACGCGAAGTAGCGTAAAATGCTGACACGTGGAATGTACGGTTTGCATAGACCGTACAGTCGTTATACATTTACATTAGTCGATTGTTGTTCCATCATTATTTTAATTAAAACCAAATAAAATCTTTTTAAAAAAAGGCTGGTCACCATAGCAATAGTCATTTATTGTAATAAAGATTATACAAAAAAAAACAATAAGTTTATAACTTAATTAGTTTTTTATTGATTTGAAGAGATAATTGAGTTACGGAATTAAGTTTTTTGGTTATGATATTAAAAAATAGACTGGGAGCATAACCGACAGTAAATTAATGGATTGTAATGTTCATTTGTTGTGTATCATCATCATCATCCCAGACTATACGTCCCACTGCAGGGCACAGGCCTCCTCTCAGAATGAGAGGGCTTGGGCCGTAGTTCCCACATGGGCCCAGTGCGGATTGGGAATTACACACACACCATTGAATTTCTTCGCAAGTATGCAGGTTGTTGTGTAAACATCGAGTTTTTTAGTTCCCTTTTGACGTGACAACGTCTAATAAATCGATGAACGCCGGCTGCACGCACGAAAAAGGATGACGCAATGTTCCGTACATGTCTCGTACAAGAGAGCGCAGTGAACGCCAGGCTGTACAAGAGAGCAGCGCGCGCCAGGATGTACAATTTTAGTACTAGCGCTCGGGTAATTTTTAATTGGGGGGGGGGGGGGGGGCGGTCAGTGCTTGGATGGGTGACCGCCTGGTTTCATTTTTGTTTTTTGAATGTTTTTTTTTGACGTTGTTACGTTAAACTATCGTCCGTAAACCGACTTTACAGACAACCGGTTTTTTTTTACATACAACCTAGGGCTCTTCAAGCCTAGAGTGAATACACCTTTAGCTCCTTAGCTTAGCTTAGCTTATTCCTGAAGCTCATACACCTTTGGCCTCATCTGCACTTTTCATCAGGTGAGATAGTGGTCAATCACGGGTCAGTTTTATTTAATAATATTGAATGAGGCGTTACTTTGCGGAGGTCCATATTAATGAACTGAAACAATTACTATGCTCACCCGCGACCTTACGATCGCTACGTTTATGTAAAAAATGCGTGTTCATGCAGTTCCTCCACCTCCACACTGTACGAACACACAAATCATACAAACCCAACTATCACCACCACCAAACTACACTGACGCGTTTCGAACTCCACCAGAGCTCATCTTCAGAGTACCGCAACCGTTCAGTATGCTACCAAATGTTAGACTAACATGAACGTAACTAATCATAAGGTCGCGGGTGAGCAAAGTAATTGTTTCAGTTCATTAAAAGTTTAGGACATTAGTGTCTTAGAGAAATTAACTTCATTTGACCTGTCAAAGTGTGGCTGGGGTTCGAATTTTAAAATCATATATCGCTAGTTTTTGGTGTTCAATAAAGAATATTTATATTGTATTGTTAATAATTGTTTAAGTATGTACTAATCTAATATTATAATGCGGAAGTGTGCCAGTCTGTCTGTTACCTCTTCTCACTTAAGCCGCTGAACTGATTTAGATGAAATTTGGTTATATTTATTGACTGTTTGAGTCCCGGGAAAGGACATAGGATAGTTTTATCCCGAATAATTCCCGCGCATAGTTCCCGCGGGATATCGACAAACGAATTCTTCGCGGACGAAGCCGCGGATAACAGCTAGTATATAATAATTATACAAGTGCTTCGACAACGTGACGTTTGAAGGCACATTAGTTTACAATGTTGGCACTCCCGCCACCTGTCACTCAAGCCCTCAAGCACCATAGACAATTTTAATTTTAAGCACGTGCTGGCAACACTAGACGCTGTATCAGCGCGCTGATCGCACGTTTCGGACCGCGCCGCCAGGGGGCGACACTCGAGCGTCCGACGCGTGCTGAATCGCGCTAAGCGACGCAGAAGAGGCTAATTGGTGCACGTGTTAGGTATTGTTTGGGGGTAGGATAGCGCGTGACACGATGCGTTTTTGTTTTAGGGGTCCGTAGTTCTACAAGGAACCATTGTAGTTGCGCCATGTCCGTCTGCCTGTCCGTTCGCGGCTTACTTAGCTTAGAGTAGTCTGTTAGTGCTACGAAGCTGTGATTTTGCTTGAGTATACAGGATGTTCCAAAATTCTATGATAACCTGGTTATTGCTGGGCGACAGGTCAAGTTGAGGTCAAGAGGACTTGTAAAGCAAATTGGTAGGGGCATCGATAGATCGGTCAGCACATAGGAACTTGGAGCCATGCATTAATTCATCATCCCAACTTAATACAGGGCACAGGCCTCGGAGAATGAGATATATATGTGGCTTAGGGCGTAGTTCCAACGCGGGCCCAGTGCGGATCGGGAACTTTACATACACCATTGAATTTCTTTGCAGCATGCAGGCATTGTATGCAGATTTCCTCATAATGTTTTCCTTCACCTTAAAGCTCATGGTAAACTTCAAATGTAATTTCGCACATAAATTCCGAAAAACTCAGAGATGCGAGCCGGGATTTGAACCCACGACCCTCTGCAAACCACTAGACCACCACGGCTTTTGTCAGCGAAAAACGAGATATGTCTATTATTGCTTAAGTAGTGACATGGATTTTTTATTTTTTCCAGAAGTGATATAACTGTGACTTCTTGCCCGGTACCAGGTTATCATTAACCGACCCCCCCCCTGACCCCCTGTACATATAAATAAATAAATAAATAATAAATAAATATCACGGGACAATTCACACCAATTGACCTAGTCCCAAAGTAAGCTAAGCATAGCTTGTGTTATGGGTACTAGGCAACGGATAAACATACTTATATAGATAGATATATACTTAAATACATATTAAACACCCAAGACCCGAGAACAAACATTCGTATTTTTGATACAAATATCTGCCCCGACACGGGAATCGAACCCGGGACCTCAAGCTTCGTAGTCAGGTTCTCTAACCACTAGGCCATCTGGTCGTCAAGACATATATTAAAAAAAGACGTATAACATAGTCAGGATCACTAATCTCTACGCTATAACCAAAGAGAATATAACCGCTACAACTTGTCAAAATGAATGCACCCCTAAATTTGGATTTAAGTAGGTAAAGCTCTCAAGCTCTCAGTTTCTCAGGCGCATTAGCGAAACTCCAGTATACTCAAAAACTCAATGCACACGCTTAACACAATACTGGGCAAGCAAGCAATCAGCAAACGTAACGAACAAACACAATGGCCGCGTAAAAATATTCTTAATCTACAATTCGCACCCTGTTTGTCGTTCACTCGCGATTAAACACCCATTCGCTTTGTAATTCATTCACTCAAGTTTCCGCTTTCTCAGAATTGTGGGAAAAGGGCACTCGAATTTTGAAATTCGAATGTGGGATAGCACTAAGCTAGCTATTAAATATTTCCAACTGTAATTGGTCACTATTTCCAATTGCACAATAGCTAGCTATTGTTCGTTTGTGCAATTCATATTGATCTAGTCTACATAGTCCGCAATTGCAATCAATAAATAATTGTACACTATCGCGCCTATTATTTGAAATTGACTCTACAATTACGCTTCATTATATTGTATTGCGTCGGCAGATTTCAACTTATTATTTTCAAAATCATAAAGCAAACGTTACGTTAATCCGTTGTTATTTCAGCGTTAAAAACAACATCAAACAATAGCGGAAAAAAAGAAACCACAGATAAGTTATAGTATAGTTCGATGTTTTTTTTTTACAACGGTATCGTTTACAAACGAGGCGACGCCCGAGGGCATAACTGCCAACCTCTCGTTCAAAAACAATTAAAAGTAAAAGGAATAAAGCAGAGGGCGATTAGTCGGGGCGGCCCGGGGCGCGGTGTGGGAACGGTGTTATTGTTTTTGAACGCTCATTGATATTGCTCATTCGCATGACTTCCGAAATCAGCCGAAATCACCCGATCGCGATATAGCGCGGACAGCCGGTGTCGTTAGCTTCAAACAAAGTTGATTCGCGATGAATGGGCATATGGCGAATTAGTTTTGGTCCCATTGTTGGCGAGATTATAGTTCAGGTTGTGTGGTGAACAACAGCGATGCACTCTAGCGTGGATGTACCTGCGAATTTGTAAGCAGTATTGAGAACAAACGGTAAACATAATTTTACAGTCATCGATTTGTAACTGGGACTCGCGATGAGATGCGCTTGATGGCTGGGATGCGCTTTATTTCCATATAGCGAGAATTTGTTATAGTGACTCATGTACTCATGTACTACAAAGAAATCCTTCAATAGATTTTCAGGTTAGAAGTTTTTATTCAAACTGTATTTCCTTCTTCAAACCACAGAAGATTGTATTTTGATGAACTGATTTGAGATTTATAAACTAGCTATTATCCGCGAAGAATTTGTATATCGCTATTCCTCAATGGAAAGGAACTTAATGGAGAGGTTGGTGGTTCAGGGTCAGGTGGAAGGCAAGAGGGCACGCGGCCGTTCACCAACTCGCTGGACTGACCTGATTAAAAAAGCTACTGAGTCCACCATGGTCCAGTGTACTCGCAACGCCTCTAACCGGCAGAAATGGAAGCAAATTGCTAAGAGGGCTGTCCTCGAAAAAGTCTGTGACCCACCGAACATCTCTCCATGTACCTCGTCTGCGCAACCACGACCACTATGACAAGAGTGTCCGACTAAGAAGAAGAAGACATTCCACGATAATTATGCAATTTTTCGGAATAAAAACCCAGATAATATCCAATTCCTACGTCCTTCCCAGTCTTAGTAAGTACTAGTACTTATCTACGTATCACATTTTATTAAGATCAGAGCAGCGGTTTAAGTGCGAGGAGGTAACAGATGGAAGAGTTTATCGAACTTGTTGATAATTGAGACTGAGATTCTATAAGCAAAGATGGGCGTGGGCGATGCTGTATGAGCAAGGAGAACATGTGGATCACCAGGTTAACACGCTTACAAACAATAAGTAGGTAGCCTGGGTAGGTACTTGTACTTTGATATGTAGTCAACAATTGTGGAGTCTAGTTTAACCAATCACATTACTATGGATGGATGGAAGTCTTGGTTAAAGTATTGGATCAGAAGGTACATAGATGTGTAATGTATACAATATTTATTATACAATGTGAGCTTACTCACGTACATGATCAGATAATTAAACTGCGATAAGCTACGTTTAAATCTTAAGACTAGATAAATACGTGTTGAAGATATTATTCTACTGATTCATGCCCAAGGAGTTTACGGCCATAGACGTAGACATGGGCATGGCCAGGGTTATGTAGATAAGGATTAAGGACCTAAACAACTGCTTATTGAAGATACACTTGGTGCTCGAAGAATTGCTCAGCTGAGATGTCAGATGTAAAGATGTCTCCGGGAAAGAAGAAACTTCATACGACGAGCTTAGTATCAGGAGGGCATAAACCGAAATGATTAACTAAAGTGTAAACTGGTATGGCGTGATAGACATTAGTTAGACAAATGCAAGGCTTCCCCCAACTTGCAAGGGTTAGGAAACTACAATTCTTATCCACTTCATTGCGATTTTTTCGCTTCAACTCAGTTTCAGTTGAACGAGTAGCAATGTAACAGTATAAAGCAGAAAAAAACAAAACCCACTTGAGCATTACAGGATTATCTCATCCAAAAAGCTCTCGTTAGCATAATTACGGAATAACAATCCGCAGTCCATCCCGGAGCGTGCCGCCACGCGACGAACACCATTATTTGTAATATAAAACTGAATCAAGTCACACAACAATCACTACAAATTTGTACCTTATGCGAAAGCATAGAAGATTCGAATGTGAATGCATCCGTTTTCCAAATTGTGACAGTTCACATTTTGACAACAAATTGTTGCCAACAGCGTCCCAGTGTTGCTAGTGAAATAATCACTGCGTGAAGGGTTGCCAGTGAAATAATTGGCGCCCCGCGGACAACTAATGTTTTGATAATGACGAGTGCGCACGCGCGGGATTGTGTCCAGATTTCGGACTGTTGTATAAATAGTCTGATAAACAAATAAATAAACTAGGTTGAAAAAACAGTTCGATGAGAAAATTAAGTTGCAAAGCACTGTGTACACAAGAGTAGTATTTACATTCCCAGATTGCTGTCGGACTGGATTCATGCTAGTTCAAAGATAGACACGAATAAGGTAGTCCGGATATTCGTGTTCATCAAGACAGCTGGTGAAATTATTGAGGTTTCTATCGTAGCCATCGGTACGTCTAGGCTAGTAACGCGTCTGCAACCCTCTGGTGTTGCGATTTTCATTGGACAAATTAATTATAACTAAAACTAAATAAAACGTGATATTGTACTGACCTGATATGATTATGCAAACTAAATTTCGGATACTTAGATCCGAAAGTGTCAGACGCTTAGAGTATAAATAAGCAAGATACTCTAAAGTCGGACGATTATACGAGTACGACTAAGTATTACGTTAGTCTGGTGTTTTTATTGATTAATTTCGCAAACTTAAAGCATTGTTTACAATAAAGCTTCAGTACAGAAAACGAAATTGCCTCAAAGAAAGAAATACCAATTGCGTGAAGTAAGCGAAATTCCAAGTAGCGGTCTCATCTTGAGGAGTTTCCCGGGTAATGTTGTTGAAATATTGATTAATATTGTCGTCGCCCTGTTCGATTGCCACTCACGCCGCTCAAGCACCTCCCCCCCACCGGATCTTCCGGTTAGGAACTCCTTTCATACCCCCATTGTGCCCGCCAAGTACTTCCAACGAGAGCGCTTCCGAAAATTGAAAAAAATTCTAAACAATGAAAAATATTTTCAGCCATAGACAATAGGAAACTTGTGAACGCTCAATTGAGCAACTGTGTTAATGTTAGTTATTTTATATTGTTATCGAATGCGGGGAGTTTAACAAGAATTCCATTCGACCCCATTGTAGAAGCCGTATTCGTTGTGTAATCAACAAATTAATTCAAACGGCCACTCGTTCTAAGTGGCTTAAATTTGAAAAATGCCTTTTGTTTTTCGCGCCACCTGGATTTTCTTTTTATTACTTTGACACTCCACAACTGTGTTTTTCTGGCAATGCTCTAAGGGACACTTATAGGATTATTTTATTATGGGCACTTTGATTGCGCGTACAAGTTTCTGTGAAAGGCACCATTGGAAAGCTATTAGCATGGCATTGTTCATTTTAAATTCATTTCTTTGTCGACAGCAGCTGACGTTCAAGCATGCTCTCGATTTCTTTCATTTGTTGCAACTGGCAAAGGCAAGCCTACAAATAATGCCACGAATATTTAACAATGACAATAAAGTTTACAATAACGTGACATGTTTGAGGATTTAATAGAAACACGCCTTATTTAAAATGTGTTTGATTGAAGTATTGAATAAGTGAGCTTGTTGGTGTGATGTACTATCGTATATTTATCGTTAGTTTTAGCCATAACAATATTTCGCTATACATGTAGGTAAATATTATTTAAGTAAATAAAACATTGATACGTGCAATTATCGAATCCAAGGTTATCATTTGTCCGGATTTTTCCAGACTTGTTGGAATTATAGTCACGTTAAAACAAAAAAAAATATCGATGTACTTTTAGTTAGCTAGATACATTCCGGCACTGAATGATAAGATAAATACTCGTCTCAACTCCAAGTACGGACGATAATTAAAGTTTTTTCGAACCTCTAATTAATACAACAAAAACACTTTCAACACCTAACTCCCAAGCACTCCCAAGTAACAACACGATACATTATAAATAAATATTTTATTTTGTCGAACAAAACAAATAACCTTTTGATCATAGACGGTATTTTTTTTAGCTGCATCTGTCGTTGCCTCGTGTCCGTTCTGCCACTTTTTTGCCGCGCTTCTTTCCCGCCAAGTCGATCGGCTTTGGCGGCGGGGGGTCCGAATTGTACACGATACTACACTAACGATTGCTCCGTTTTGTTATTTTCGCCCTTTGATTGTCCGATTGTGACGGATTTGCGAAAAGGCCATTTGAGAAAGAGGATTAGAGAAAGCGTGCGTACTGCAAGTTCGTGTGGATAACTAAAAAAACGTCACGGGTGATGAGGTTTCTGGACACAATTTGGACAGCTTAGCGATTTGAAATGCGATTGTGAATAATCTGCTACAACCGGTATGTCATGTTAGTTTTTTGCCACTGAATTCTAATAACGGTTTTCTTTAACATATGGGACTTGAAAGAAAATTTAGTGCTAAAATTACCTCGACGTTTCAGCCACATTGCACTGGCTGTTGTGATCACGAGTAGTGAAACGTCTAGGTAATTTTAGCAATAAATTATCGCGTTTAAAGTTCCGAGTGTGATAATAACTATGACTGAAAATCACGAAAGTTTAAAAAAAATATTTTTTAGACTTTTTAGCGTGCCCCAAATGTAGGTACTAATTTTAGTAATTTAATGGATTGGATTGCATACGACGACAAGACTAGTGCAAGCCAGGTGCTAATGATTATTAATAATCTTATGATCTTAAAATTAATACAATCTCAGGCCGGATTTGCTAAGCACTTTTATCTTGAAAAAAAAAATGTATTATTGTTTTAGATATTATGAAGGTCTTACTTAGCATACCTACAGTTTATAAAGTACGGCTTACGGATTTCATTCAACTAATGACCCAATTCGAGTATCCTCACGTGAGAAGCAAAGCCCTCCACTTTCCCAGGGCACCATACATGTTACCAAACAAGTCCCCAGAGGTACACAATGACGTATCATCTGCCTACGTACTGTATCCGATTTAATTAAGTCGTCTGCGACACGTGAGTCTGAATGGCCGCCTTTGTACCCAGCATTGTTGGCAAGCAGTGGGAGGCTTTCCGAACGCACCTGTCAATGGTGTTGCCAGTGAAAAATATGGACTTTAAATTTCGAACGCAGGGTCCATAATGGCGCGTAGGTGTTTTATAGGAGCGTGGGTCTTTTATACAGTAACGAATGTCTCAATATGGCGCGACGACGTGCTAAGAATTGTCGGTTTGTGACAATGTGATAATTGATCGCTGAGGACTCCAGATGGTGGCGGCGCACCCTTTATTCGATGCCAAATTTATTTCGCTTGTTTGGGATGCATGTAGGTTGACACGGTTAACAGTAAATCTTTGGACGTTTTTATTGCCTATTATTGGCGCGGTCTTGCGGGTTTTCATTCGATCCAAATAGCTTTTGTGAATGCCCGATCGACTGGCCTAGAATTAGCCGCGATGTCGACGGCTGTTAGTTTTTTCGAGATTTACTCTTTGTGTTTTAACACCAAAGAGTATTGTAATATTATATGAACAAGAGTGGCAACTCTATGGTCAAATATGCATGTATGGAAGGTGCTGCTGCCCTACGCCCTGGTGAAGAACTAATGTGACGTATCTATAGATGTATACCTATCTATATGTATATGTTGGTAGTGATGTACAGCTATAATTACGCGTAATTTTAATTGATAGGCTAATTGCCACTATTCGTATTTTAGCCGTCTAATTGAAATCAGCATATACGAAGTATAAGCGGCTAAACCCGATTTGCACTATACGGCTAAAATACGAACATTGGCAAGTGGTCTATCAATTAAAGTCCTTGACCGTACAATTTGGTACGCCATGGCCATGGCCGATGAATGACAACTGACAAGTTTGACAAGTCAACCAAGATGGCCGCTAATTTAGTTCTCCACCAAACAACCAGAGATCGCTGTAGTCGCATGAAAAGTGTGATATATGTAAGTGTGCCCCCCCTGTTTAACACCTATTTAGGTGCTTATACTTTGTGCTTTTAACTAATTAACAATTAATTAATTATCAGCAAGAAAGACGCCATCGCCAAGGAGCCCGATGACGATGAGACATTCAAGCTAAGCCATCCACAAACCCGACCCGAAAGTAATATTTCATAATAGTTCAAGTGCACAATATTATTTATCGGTTCTGGTTTCATCATAATTTTCTTAAAGTAGGTCGGTCGTCGTCCAGTACAAGCTTTGCTTAGTTTGGGACTAGGTCGATTTGTGTAAGATTGTCCCCTAATATTTATTTTATTTTTTATTTAGGTACATTATCAATATGTAAACATATTTACAACTCTTTTTTTATCCATTTCCAGTGGTCCGCCTGTGTTGAAATTTCATACGTAGGTATCCTCTGTTGACTGCGCAATAAAATAATCAAAATCAAAACTTATTCTGCAAGTAGGCCGCAAAGGGCCCTTTTACGTGTCACTTGTTTTTAAAACTACCAACGCTTTCGGAAGGACAATCATTGCCAAGAAGAATGCGCCGCAAGAAACTTGGCAGAAAGTCATATTTTCAAACTTATGATGGCTGCTACCATCATGAATCAAGAACAAATAAAAGTGTTTTAATAAATTATTAGTACATGTAATTAAGTTTTTTGCTATGATTAAAAAACTGTTTATACAACCCACAACCATATAATAAAAACTCCTTCCTTAAACTAGCCAAACACAATCATAATATACGTTAAAATAAATTAGTCTTTTAATTATTATAGCAAATGTGTGGTAACATCACGACTTCTTAAAACACAAGATTCCATATTCCATTAAGCCAGTTCTAATTTTAACTTCTTGCCTTTTGAGACAAGGATCATTTTCTAACGGTTTGAATTTTAAATATAGAATTAGAATCTTGTTTTAGTTTAGACAGGTAACGGTAGCAGACGGACAGACAGTCTGATGGATTGTTTTGGGTTTCCTTTGCAACGGGCGTACAATTGGACAAGTTACTTAGTTATCAGAAATTAATAAGTTAACATTGGACGGCATTGTTGTTCAGGGACATTGTTGCTTTATGTACCTAGTTTTTTGTTTCACTTCCTCCATTCTGTTGAAAGGTCGTTGTACCTTCTTGATTTTGATCCTTGAATACAATTCTTGAGATAACCAGTCTAACACACCCAATTTATGTAGGAATTGTAGCAATTTTATTGATATGCTGCAAATTTATATTGTAACCATTTTATTGGTATTGTGTCTCGTTGTTGGTCTGGCTGGTTTCTCTGACAGCTTTAATTTGAATCGGGACATGTAAAAAAGAACAATGTAAGATTGACAAAGATGTTTGGGCCGTACGAGGATGACGGTGAAAGAAATTCAACAATATTTTTTTTTGGTCTTGAAGAAAACCTAATTACTACGTGATTTGTAGTGCTATTCCTTATTTTTCTTTCTTGTGCTACATTATGTAATAGGTATCTAGACGTTTATCTTCTCATTTATCTTCTTCTTTTTTTTAAAAAGCCTGTGTCAGTGTCCCACTGCTGGGCAAAAGCCTCTCCCCTGGACTTCCAACTCGCCCTGTCTGCACTTGTGTTTGACCAATGACCAGTCGCTCGAGAACTTGTCTAGGTCATCCCGCCATCTTCGCCTTGGCCTGCCGCGGCGCCGATAACCATCCATCCATATCTATACTATAGTATAAATCTTCCCAGGTGAATTTTTCGCTTTGAACCATTACATTATTTTGAACCTTAATACTATGACGATACCGTTTATTTTGAAAGATAAGGGCTTGAAGCGAAAAATTCACCTGGGAAGATTTTTACTATAATCTACATCTACATCTACACTAATATTATAAAGAGGAAAGATTTGTACCTATTTTTGTATGTTTGTATGTTTGTAATGAATAGGCTCAAAAAGTACTGGGCCGATTTAAAAAAATCTTTCACCAATAGAATGCTACATTCTTCCAATTTGACATAGGCTACATTTCATTTTGAAAAAAATTAGGGATCCTTGGTAAAATTTGAACAATGTAACCGAAGGTGTAGAAAAATGAGTCTTAAAATGTCTTTCGTCGAATGCGCTGCCGAAACTATTAGCGATAGAACAAAATAATGTACAACAATATTGAAGAACATCATAATGTCTACAAAAAACTCCGCGGTAGCATATGTCCAACTATTGTAGTTATGTCACTACCACAACTTTTTTCATTTTAAACATTAATGAAAATGCTAACCAAATTCAAACCATGCTATTTATGTGTTTATATTAATCCTTATCCAAATAAATTATTTTATGGTAAAGACCATTTAACTACCTATAAAATAGTTTTTAAATTATTTAAATTGGACTTTCCATTCAAAAGATATTACGAATTAAAAAATTCAAACAGTAAACAAAACCGCCATAGCGCCGTGGCCGTTGTTTGCGATGCAGTCTGAAAAGCGCGCCGGGCATCGCGGCGGGCGGGGTGGAGGGGGCACTGAAATACAGGAGTGGGGCGTGCACGTCTGTAATAATTAATAAATAATAAATAATATTTTTTTAATAAATAAAAATATTTGTGAAAAAAAGTGTTTTATACCCAAATTTCCAAAAATAAATAATTGTCTACCCCGTGCGAAGCCGGGACGGGCTGCTAGTAATATTATAAAGAGGAAAGATTTGTGTTTTTGTATGTAACGAATAAACTTAAAAACTACTGAACTGATTCCAAAAATTCTTTTGCCGTTAGAAAGCCACATTATCACTGAGTAACATAGGCTACTTTTTACCGCGGGAAAATACCTTTTATTACGGGAATAATTAATTTATCGCGGACGTAGCTGCGGGCGGAGGGCTAGTTTCTAATATATTTCTCGTGTCATGGTGGTATTTGTTATCGAACTCCTCCGAAACGGCTTGACCCATTATTATCATTTTTTTTGTCTATATTTGGTAGGTATGATATAGAGTCCGAATTCCGAATCATTAATTATCATATCAATCGTCAATCGTTATGCGCTTGCACTGGTTGCGCGCGTCCCCTGCCCTATACTATGAAATTCGATTTTCGAATTTTATAACCATGCCGTCCCGTTCACGCTAATAGTATAAACAGAAGAGTGTAAGGGACAGCACGAACTTCGAATTTCAAATTTCGTAGTAGCCCCCTGCGCGCGCGCCACGGGGGCCCGCGGCGCTATGCGTTTCGATAATGCACCAAATATTTGCCTAAATCACTGATTGTGGACTAATAGGGTCGGACGGGGGGAGGCTCGCGCTTGACTGAATTTCATTAGCGACCCTTTTTAACCGACTTCAAAAAACGAAGTATGTAAACTCGTTATTGTACAAAAAAATAAGAAATAGTAGATTGTTCAACAAGGGAGGAAAATAACCAATATCACACCAGGTTATTTGGCACCCGAGCACAGCGAGGGTGCCAATATTCCGAGGGTGATATTGGTGTTTTTCCCGAGTTAAACAATCTGCTTTTCATTTCGACTACAAGGAAAGTAAGAAAATATAAGTATAAATAAATAAAAATGAACGTTGTAAAATATTTCAATGGAGTTTATTGTTAAGGAATAATTAATTTAACAAAATTTAGAACGTTCAGTATAATCAATGAAAACAGTAGATAGAGTAGTTAGGTATTTTAGTAAATTTATTTATAAAATATGTAAGTAACCAATTTGAACCAAGGAGTTAAGCTGTATAGAGATAGGCTGTGTGGACAGTAACATTGTCGTTTACCCTGTTTTTTTCTTAACATTTTCTAACTTTTCTGGTTTACGTCACTAAATAAGAAATTAATAATTTAATTTAATAATATTTCACTGGCATTATAAAATTTATAATATGACTAATTAAGAAAAAAAAACTCAATACTTAATTATTCCATGTATATGCCGTAATGCTTGGCTGAATGCGTATGTGTTCCATTGACAGGCAGTGCCTTTATTTTTTTTATTCATTTCTACCCTTGGGAAGAAAATAATAGTTATCCTAGTTAGACGACCAGATGGCCTAGTGGTTAGAGAACCTGACTATGAAGCTTGAGGTCCCGGGTTCGATTCCCGTGTCGGGGCAGATATTTGTATGAAAAATACGAATGTTTGTTCTCGGGTCTTGGGTGTTTAATATGTATTTAAGTATGTATCTATCTATATAAGTATGTCTATCCGTTGCCTAGTACCCATAACACAAGCTTTCCTAGCTTACTTTGGGACTAGGTCAATTGGTGTGAATTGTCCCATGATATTTATTTATTATTTATCCTCCCGTATGTCAGATATGATATGCCTCACTTTCCGAGTATGAGAGATGAAAAAGAACTAAACACTATTGACAACCGTTGTAATAAATGTACAGAGGTGAACTTATAACTTCATGGGACCTCTACCAGACAACCTTTGAGTGAACGAAAGGGGCATTTATCAAGGGATCGACAATAAGTAAATTAAAAGTCAGAGATACTTAGTGAGGCAATTTTTAAAACAGATACAATATGGAGGTTTTCCATTCGCTTGTATTTTTAGTTATACCTAGGTCCTATTTGATTCCATTTCAATTTAAAGAAAAATTACATCATCCCAGCCTATATACGTCCCCCTGCAGGGCACAGGCCTCCTCTCAGAATGAAAGGCCTTGGGCCGTAGTTCCGACGCGGGCCCAGCATTAGGGAACTTCACAATTCAATTTGGTAAGTATAAGGCCTTTGGTCGATCTATACTTCATAGGAAAATATCGCAACTTGCATGATATATCTCGCAAAGTCTAAAGAGAATTTACGAACGTTCGTTATTCTTTATAATGTCATGGTAAACTCTACACTTGGAACATTCCACGTCCTATTTATAGTCCAAATGATTACCATGGCGGGCTTCATCTTGTTTGTCCCATGTTGGCCGTTCTCCCTCAACAGGGCTTCTGCATCGGGTTACTAAAGTAATTAGATTTGTATCTGGCACCATAAATAAACAGAATTTTGTCAGCATTTCGTCGATGAAACTGGAATACGGCGTAACTAGCTTTTCCATTAGGTTTTTTTTTTTATGTTAGAGAGGCCAGACAAACGAACTAGTGGGTGGGTCACCTGATGTTAAATGATCACCACTGTCCAGCGCTTTACGCGATGCCAGCGCGTTGTCAGCCCTAAGGAAAAAGGAGAGGGAATAGGGGAGGGGGAGAGGTATTGGGCCACCGGCGCCCTCACTGACCGTGCGAAACGCAGCAGGGAGTACTGCTGCTTCACGCCGGTGTTCTGTGAGAGGGTGGTACTGCCCCGGACGAGCCGGCCCATTCGTGTTGCAGCGGATAGCTACGAGGTCTAAAGGTCTAATTTCTTCTTCTTGAGTGACCGAATGAGGAAGATTCTAATAAGGGAACGTTGTGGCATGAAAAATGATGTTGTGACTCGTATAGAGAAAGTAATGTTAAGTTGGTTTAGGCATGTGGAGAGGATGGACGAAGGAAGAATTACGAAAGAGATATAACGCGAGTGTAGATGGAAATATTGGAAGAGGCAGACCAAGAAGGACATTCCATGATCAGATAGGGGATGTCGTGAAGAAGGGTCAGGTCAAGAGTACCCGAAACCAGCGAGCATGTCTGAAAAGACTAATGAGTGTTGTGGAAGTGAAAGATGTAAGTATGTCAGGATCGAAGCAGGTGGAAACAAATAGTCTCTGCCTATCCCTTTGCTGGGAAGGCGTGATTACATGTATGTGTCTAATTGTCACTGTTATTTACCTAATATCATTGGAGAGAGCGAAGCTCATAGACTCCGATGGCTCGGCCATTTGGAAAGAATGGGTGAAGATCGTGGCGCGAAGAGAGCATATGAGGGTCGTCTGACTGGCCGTCGTCCGGTGGGCCGCCCTAGGTATCGCTGGAGTGACGCCGTGGAGTCCGACCTTGATGGACTGCAAGCCGCAAATTGGCGGAATACTGTGCAAGATCGACAGATATGGCGCTGTCTCGTATCGGAGGCCAAGATTCACTTTGGGTCGCTGCGCCAACGGAATAAGTAAGTAAGTCACTGTTATTTAATTTCAAGTTGAACCTTATGGAAAAAGCTAGTTACGCGGTATTACTGTTTCATTAACGATTTGGTACAGATGACTACAAAGTGATCGATGCGGCCAGACTAATAAGAAATGCTAAGGAATTGAATTTGCTCCCGTCCAGTGTATTTCCAAATAGATACAACCTATCAGCTCTTCATAAAATTAAATAGCCGTGGTGGCCTAGTGGTTTGACCTATGGCCTCTCAAGCAGAGGGTCGTGGGTTAAAATCCCGGCTCGCACCTCTGAGTTTTTCGGAATTTATGCCCAAAATTACATTTTCAATTTACCACGAGCAACATGCGGTTCACAATCAAATTATAAATCAAATAATGTCAAGTTATTAAGACGTCGATTACGTCAATATAAACTTGGAACAGCACGGCACACTAACGATACGTCTATGATGGCTATGCCTATAGTATACAATATGGGTTGTGTAGGGGTGAAGAGGGGGGGCAGACCGCGGCACGTGTTTACCGACGATTGGGCCAATTGATGGCGGAGACTAAAGTGTCCATGATTTGACAGAAGCGTGGACTGTGAGAGTTGATATTTTAGGATTTGCTATGGCGAACATGACTAATGTTTAGCAGTTGATATCGTCATCATCATCAACCTAATAGACGTCCCACTGAGGGGCACAGGCCTCCTCTCAGAATCATGTTATTATGATCTAAAGCACAGACTATAACTTGGTATGAGAAATTCAACAAATTATCATTTGTTTTATGATCTTTATAATTAATACTAGCTGTTGCCTGTGCAATTTTCCGGGATAAAAAATATCCCATGTCCTTTCTCGGGACTCAAACTACCGTACCAAATTTCATCCAAATCGGTTCAGTGGTTTAAGCGTAAAGAGGCTGACAGACAGATACCAACACTTTCGCATAACACTATTATTATTATTTATTATTATATCAATACAAACATTAATTAAATTATACTGTATATACTTTACACAAGTTAATGGGAGTGTTGCACATTCCCTTGCCTCGCGCAATAACACCGCACGGGGAACCGGTTCAAACCACATTACCTGCTGGTTGCGCGTGGGCTGGTCCCATTTGCACCATATTCGCTTTGAAATTTATGTATAATCTTGGTTTTGAGCATATTTTTCAACCGACGAAAACAAAAGGAGGAGGTTCTCAATTCGACGTGTATATATATATATTTTTTTTTTTTTAAGTATGATCACGCATAACTTTTTACAGAGTAGTCCGATTTTGATGATTCTTTTTTTATTGGAAAGCGTATTCCCCGAGGGTGGTCCCATTTAAATTTGGAAACAATATTCCTACCCTAAGGGTAGAAAAACAGGGGATGATTGATTGTTCAGTTACTGATTGTACTATATGACCACGCATAACTTATTACAGAGTAGTCGGATTTTGATGATTTTTTTTTATTGGAAAGCGTATACCCCAAGGGTGGTCCCATTTAAATTTGGAAATAATATTCCTACCCTAAGGGTAGGAAAACAGGGGATGATTGACTAACTTTTTACAGAGTAGTCTGATTTTCATAATTCTTTTTTATTGGATAGATAGGGTATACCTTGAAGTTGGTATTATAAATTTGGAAAAAAAATTACCCCAAGGCTGGAAAAAAAGTATAAAATAAAAACTTTTTAACAAAAAATTAAACCGCCGAAAAAACTGAAAAGCAAAAAATAATACCTTTTTTGTTTGACCTTAATCTAGGTACCAGTTTGAAGTCGGTGTCTCAGCACGAGCCAGGAGGAGTGATAGAAGCCAATCAGGTAGACGATTATAGGTCCACTCCTCCTGGCTAAGTGCTGACGCACCGACTTCAAACTGGTACCTAGATTAAGGTCAAACAAAAAAGGTATTTCAAACTAAATACAAACTGAAATATAGATGCACAGAAAAAACCCCAGAAAAAAGACCAATGCTGGGAATCGAACCCAGGTCCTCAGCGTTCCGTGCTGCGTGCTTACCCCTACACCACCACTGGTCTAGAAGTTAGCTAGTTAGTTAAAAAAAATGAAGTTGAAGAAAATAAAAAATAAATAGAAAAAGATACTTCATACTTAACTTGTAAACAAAAAAGGTATTATTTTTTGCTTTTCAGTTTTTTCGGCGGTTTAATTTTTTGTTAAATAGTTTTTATTACTAGTATGGATGGATACGAGAAACTACAATATTCCAAGAGGATGCAGTGGAACGTAGATAATAATACAGGGTTATTTGTAATTCACTGACATCCTCTTAACCCTGAATTCCTATCACTCAAACAAATGTTTTTTATTTTACGACTTTTTAAAATGAAGCACTTTTTTCCCCATACAAATACACAGAGTATCGTAAAAATAAGAGGTAGGTAGTCTCAAATTTTCAAAACGTTATTACACCAAAAATATTAAGTTATGACAAAAGCCGTAAAACAAAAACATTTGTTTAAGTGGTAGGAGTTTAGGGTTAAAAGGATGCTAGTGAATTACAAATAACCCTGTGTATGTATAAGCTGGGATAAAATGAGAAACTGTCCTGTCAGTACCGTAGTTCGTGGCCGCCCCGTCGTGCGCTCGCGGCGAGATGCGTGGCGGCGCGCGAATGTTTGACAACCGCCCGCGCTGCGTCGGCTCGGCGCCCAGTAATGAGGACCTTGTCACACCAGGCCTTGTACCACGCAATTCGATTTTCAAACTTCGTATCGTACCGTTCCATGCTTCGTATTTCGAATTTCGTAGTAGTCCCCCAGAACTGTTGTACGCCCAACTGATGCGGATATGATCTTCTGTTCACCTGTAAATAGTGGTTAACACTATCATTGTAAAATTTGTGATTTGTGCAGGTACGACCTGGTTAAGGTGGCGGGAATGCATTGGATGCGGATGGCGCAGGCCCGATCTGTTTGGCGAGCCTTGGGGGAGGCCTATGTTTAGCAGTGGACGTCTTTCGGCTGAAATGATGATGATGACTATCATTGTAGCTGAAAGACGTCCACTGCTGAAGTTTAAGGCCTCCCCAAGGCTCGCCAAACAGACATATCCTGCGCCTTCCGCACCCGACGCGTTTCCGCAAGCTTAACCAGGTCATCGCTCCATCTTATTGGAGGCCTACACTGCGTCTTCCGGTCCGTGGACGACATTCGAGAAATTTTTGAAATCGGCAATTAGTTTTACGAGCGATGTGCCCTGCCCACTGTCACTCGAGTCTGCCGATTCTTGGAGCTATGTGTGTGTGTGTGTGTGTGTGTGTGTGTGTGTGTGTGTGTGTGTGTGTGTGCGTGCGTGTGTGTGTGCGTGCGTGCGTGCGTGCGTGCGTGCGTCCGTGCGTGCGTGCGTGCGTGTGTGTGTGTGTGTGTGTGGGTATTGGCTATAGCCAATGTTTTTTAGTCAAGTCTACTCTGCGTGTGAGACGCCAGGCCATCTTTCGGCTATCTACTTCTAATATATAAAAATCTCGTGTCACGGTGTTTGTTATTGAACTCCTCCGAAACTGCTCGACCGATTCTTATTAAACTTTTTCTCCGTATTCGGTAGATCTGAGAATAGGTCGTAGGCTATTTCTTATACCCCTACTCCTCGCGGACGGAGTCGCGGGCAACTGCTAGTGTTTAGTAGTTTTTGTTCTCTTCGATAGCTTATTAATGGAACTGACCTGATGATGATCTGGAGGCGCTCCGGGGGGCCCCCTCGGTTATGTATCCACAGGATTATCCCTGGATTCCTCTGGGTTCACGAAGAGCTGCTATTTGTGGCTTTTTTTGAATTTTTCGCGAGCTCAAGCAATACGAGGTGCGAGCATACGTGCTAACCGTTTTTTAGGGAAGCTGGCAAGTGACAGCTGTCAGTTTGCATTTTGATCTCTCACGCAGAGACGCGTTCAGTTAGTCCATAGTATAAACCATCGAATCGAAGAGATTTATTCAAACAAAACTAGGGTCAAAAAACACGCTGTATCTGTGCTAGTTAAAATACATAAGTACGGAACATGCCGCCGACCATAAAATAATGCTTATTTTATTAATGAACTAACCTAAAGAAATATGATGTACTATGCTACAGTACTATGCTAACTTAAGACTAAAACATGTAATGTTATAGCTAGGTAATTCCTATTCAACAGGTAATGGGCAGACCTTAACTACAGGTCGCTTACTCAAAGTGTTGCCGATGCGTACAGTCACGACTCGAGTAACACCGTCGACGCCAGGGTGCAGTTTGTGCACGCGCGCAAGACGCCAGCGCAGCGGTGGCATTGTGTTGTCCATCAACACGACTACTGAACCCTCACGGAGGGGTGAGGTAGCGTTATCGTGGAACCATTTACCTCTTGGTTGGAGTTGGTGTAGGTATTCGATACTCCAGCGCTTCCAAAAATGTTGGACAGCTTGTTGTATGACCTGCCATCTTTCGAGGCGGTTAGGGTTGTCGTTAGACAAGTCAAATTCAGGAAGAGACGTTAATGGTTCCCCGATTAGGAAGTGTCCTGGTGTAAGTGGCAAAGGATCCGCAGGATCGTTGCTCAGAGGACAGATGGGTCTCGAATTGAGCACAGCTTCAATTTGACAAAGTAAAGTGTTGAATTCGTCCTGGGTGAGTATGAGTGTCCCTATGACGCGGTGTAAATGTCTTTTTAGACTGCCAACAGCTCGTTCGACGAGACCGTTAAAATGTGATGCATAAGAAGGACTAAAATGCCAGGTGACTTGCACATTAGCCAGCTGGTTGTTTATGGCGAATTGATTTGATTCGTTTCGCAGGAACGTGTAAAGTTCGGTGAGATACCTATTACATCCTACATAAGTACGTCCATTGTCGGAATATATGTTTCTGCAATAACCACGGCGAGATATGAATCTTCGCATCGCGTTAAGAAATGATTCTGTAGTTAAATCGGGTACGAGTTCCAAATGGATTGCTTTCGTAGACATGCACACGAAAACGCAGACATATGATTTGAAAATTTTAGCGTTACGGAACTTACTCGATTTTAAATGAAAATGACCAGCAAAATCTACCATTGTATCTAAGAAGGCACGTAATGCTCGAACTCTAGCTGCCGGCAGTTGCGCCATTGACGGCTGCTGTGCGACAGGGCGTGCGCGGACGCAGGGGATGCAGCGCAGTGTGCGCATACGAACTGCGTCGCGGGCACTGAGAATCCAATACGTCTGAGCGAGGGCAAACTGCAAAGTTTGCGGCCCTACATGCAGATGGGTTCTGTGGTAAAAATCTATAAGTAGATTCGTGAAGTGATGCCTTTTGGGTAAAAGAATCTGATATTTGGCATCGTGCGGTACGTTCGCTCGACTTATCCTGCCGCCGACCCTGAGGAGTCCAGCATCGTCCAGGAATGGTTTGAGTTTTTGCAGACGTTTTGAGCATCTGTCTTCATCCTTGAGACGTGAGATGTCTTCAGAAAATTGATCACGTTGAACAAGTGAAATAATGCGAATAAGAGCTTGATTCGTCTCAGGAACTGTGACGTAATTTGTCAGAAAGACATTGGTCTTACGACACTTGTTGATGAACCGAAGCATGAGAGCTACTATGCGTAACATCTTGGGTAACGACGAAAATCGTTCTATGAACTCTAGGCTAGGTTCATTAGTTTGTGTGAAATGAACATGCTTACGGCGTTCTTCATCAGTATGACAATTCACATTTGAAATAGGCCACTCAGACTCAGGTCGCATGAGCCAAGATGGTCCAGTAAACCAAAGTTCATGGTTCAACAGAGAAGGAAG
This sequence comes from Archips crataeganus, assembly GCA_947859365.1. Lineage (NCBI taxonomy): Eukaryota > Metazoa > Arthropoda > Insecta > Lepidoptera > Tortricidae > Archips > Archips crataeganus. The sequence continues at coordinate 1,110,020 of OX402053.1, read as the reverse complement.
AACCCCTCGGGACGCGGGATCCGCGGGGTTGTCCGCCGATTGAACGTGATGCCAGTGTGAGGCAGGCACGTTGCTTGTCGTCTCCGCGATGCGGTTTGACACGTACGTACGCCACTTCTCTGGAGCTGAACGCAACCATGCAAGGGTGATTGTTGAATCGCACCACGCGTAGACTTGATCAAACGATAAAACCCTGCTGTAAGTAGTGATGATCTTTTTCATCAGTTTTGCTAAAAGATAAGCTCCGCACAGTTCCAAACGTGGAATTGTGAGACGTTTAAGAGGGGCGACTTTTGTCTTACCTATTAAAAGGTTTGTATTTATAGTCCCGTCTGAGTCGCATACCCGAATATAGACGCAGGCAGCGTAGGCCTTTTCAGAGGCGTCAGAGAAACCATGAAGTTGTACGTGATTAGTGCTAGGGAGCACGTGACGAGGTAACGAAATGTCTTGTAGTAATGGCAGTTCGTCGATGAACTGATACCACAGCTCACAGACACCACGCGGAGGAGCTTCATCCCAACCTGTGCCTGATACCCACAAGAGTTGGATGAGATGCTTAGCAAATAGCGTGACTGGACTTAGGAATCCAAGAGGATCGTAGATTCTCGCGATTTCCGCTAACATTATTCGCTTAGTACATTTACGTGACGGAGTATCCGTTTGATAAGTGAATGTATCAGACTTAGGGTTCCACTTGAGCCCTAAGACCTTGACACAAGTGTCAGTATCGAGTGCTGAAAGAATGAGTGCGTCGTCTTGATTAGATTCGTCTATGTTTAAGTTAGCTAAGAATTCAGAACTGTTACTAGTCCACTTTCGTAGTTCAAATGCACCCGCCTTGCAAATACCAGTAAGCTGACGTTGAAGATTCACAGCGTCTTCGAGTGTATTAGCTCCACTCACAATATCATCAACAAATACTTCGTTGAGCAGCACTTGTGAAGCAAGTGGGAAAGCCTCGGCTTCGTCAGTAGCTAATTGTCGTAGCGTGCGCAAGGCAAGGAAAGGTGCGGAAGCAACGCCGAAAGTAACACAGCACAGGCGATATTCCTGTACAGGATCGTGGGGTGAGAATCTCCAAAGAATGCGATGAAAGTCGCGATGTTCTTCAGCAAGACCGATGTAGCGGTACATCATCTTTATGTCTGACGTAAAAACTATCTTGTGTAAACGATATTTTAGTAGAACCTCAGATATATCGAGATGTAGTTTTTGACCTTTCAAAAGGTTGTCGTTAAGAGACCGACCTGAGGTGGTCTTACAACTGGCGTCAAACACAACTCTGTGCTTAGTTGTTGCAGCAGACTTCTTCACCACGCAGTGATGAGGTATGTAATAGGGAGGCGTGTCACTGTTCGCAGAATCAGAGACAGGCTCCATGTGTCCTAAGTCCAAGTATTCTTGAAGACACTCATTGTATTTCTCACGTAAGGTCAGGTCACGTGACAATCTAACCTCTAACTTATGCAGACGCGATACAGCAATAGATCGAGATTCGCCTAGAGGAGGAGCGTTCTCCTTAAAGGGCAGCGAAACTGTGTATTTTCCGTTTGAGTCCCTTGTGTGAGTATCAACGAAAATTGACTCACAGCGAAGTTCATCTTTGGTAAGATGAGGATGTTCTGGTACTGATTCCAGTTCCCAAAACCTTTGAAGTTTGATGTCAAGTTGACATGTACTCAGATTGGTACAAATCTGTGCCGAAGGTGCATGGGAGATCCTGCCGTTAAGCAGGTAACCAAAAATGCTATTGATGGCTACAGGCGTCCCGTGAGGACCCTTGATGTTGTCGTGCAGCAGTATGCTGTCACTATAATCTGAACCCAGCAAGAGTTCAACCGGACGCGCAGAACGCAATTCTGGGTCCGCTAAATTTAGACCTTTCAGGTGAGAAATGTTCTCAAAGGAATTCGGAATATTAGGTAAGTAGCTCGTGATTTTTGGTAAAATAAGAGCTTCGATAAAGAGCTTCGGCTCTGATTTGTTGTGGGGCGTAACCTCACACATCGCGTAACCCCGTGGTTGCTCGTTGCTGTCACCAATGCCGGTGACGGTGGTGCTTGTCTTCGCGGGATACCGCGGCAAGCCAAGACGTTGGACGCACGACTCAGTAATGAGCGTGGCCTGAGATCCTTGGTCGACAAGGGCGCGTACTGACTGCGGCGTATAAGGCCCATGGCACATGGGACGCACCCTTACAAGCGCAGTCGTAAGTAGTACGGTACAGTTTTTATTATTGTGTTGCCCCGTAGCTTCATGTAATGAAGTGGGCGAAGAAGTTTCCGCTACCGAGAGTGACTCAGGGGAAGCACTGCATTCCGTCATCAGCGTGACATTGGAAGAAGGTGTATCTTCATGTAAAGAAGTGTGATGGCGCTGATTGCAGACGCGACAACTGTGGCGCGACTTGCAATCTTTAGTATCGTGACCGATAAACAAGCAATTGTTACAAAGTTTATTTTCGCAAATAAAATATTTTCTTTCATTTACATTAAGTGAGTGAAACTTATCACATTTATATAAAGGATGCGAATTATCCTTGCAGTATGCACATTTAATTTTGCTCGTGGAATTCACTGCCATTGCTGCATGAACACTCATAGTACGGGACGTGCGCGCGAGGGGCACGCTCGGTGTGCGTGAAACATTATATTGAACATCAGAGTGTGCACGAGTCAGCGATATCGCGTGGCGGGCCGCCTGCGCATGGCGCGATGGCGTCACAACAGACGAGCGAGTCGAGCCGGCCGCGCTGCCAACAGCGCCCGCGGCGGCGGTGGCAGGGCGCGCGGCGGCGCTCATAATCTCCAATGCGGCTAGTTCCTTCTCTAAGAAATCGAGTAATTCGGACACGGCAGGAATATCATTTGAAGTTTTCAAAGATAACTCAAAACGACGACGTACATTCGACGTAATTTTGCGCAGCAAAATGTTTAAAAGAATGAAACTCCATTCTTCTACCGGAAATCCTAATGATTTTAAAGCCGTAATGTTCTCGTGATAACAGTTAACCAGCTTACGTAAGCCAGATTCAACATGTTTTTCGGACATAGGTTCTATATCGAAAATATTATCGAGATGTTTTGTTGAAATAATTCGTTTGTTTTCGTAACGATTTATTAATACCTGCAAGGCATTTTCATAATTATATTCAGTAACGGGAATCGATTTAATAAGATTATAAGGTTCATCTTTTAAGAACAACAACAAATACCGAAAACGTTCGACATTACTTAACGTTACGTTATCGTGGACAAGCGATTTGTATAAATCATAGAAAGCATTCCATTCGGTCAAAACACCCGTGAATGTTTGTAACGATAATTGAGGTAGTTTTACCTTGTTTTGTACAGTGGGCTGAGATGCGCCACATCCCGCGTTTTGTTCTATAGGTATACCATAGACTGACGTCATACTTTGTTTACGTTCCTCTTTAATAGTGTCCAAAGTAACTTGTATTTGAAAGTACAATGAATCGAATGTGTTACGAAAAGACAACTGTTCTTCCTTTGAAAAAAATGCATTTTTTGCCATTAATTTTTCAATCTTTTCTTGAACCTTAAAGAATGATTTTTTTATTGTATTTAATTCTTTGACGCGTACTCTGAACTCCGGTAAGTTACCCGAACAATCAACAATACGCTGGGCCCCGTTTATAGCGAGATCACGTTCAAAGGATAATTGTTCAAGTTCCATGTCCACTGCAACTCTGCTATTAGGTAGTTACTGAATAAAATTATAAGATTTGTACTTGTAAAATGTACCTACCTAGTTTAGGCTTCGATCTAGATATGGGTTCGGTACGCTATACCTACACCGCTAATAATACGCTATATGAATACGAAAATACACTATGTACGAAAATACAAAGTGCAAATGTTTTGTACGATGTATGAAAGACAGTAGAACTGTAGTCTGCGACTATTCTTACTATGCCTAGCACTGAGCGGACGAATATCGCACGCGTTTATACACCTACCGCACGCTCACGAAAAATACAAGTGAAAAGTAATTTCACAAAATATCGCTTATAACCATATGAATGTATATATAATTAGAAAGTGTTCGTCGAGATCGCACTGTAGACACCGGTATTATGGTAAAATAACACGCTAGACGTCGGCAAACTCGATATTTAGTTGTGTGAATGTCGGTAGAACCCGAGCTAATTCGACATGTAATGAACAAAAGATTTAGACCTTAGTATGTAATACTAGCACAGACAACAGCTTTCGCGAATTTATTGCATAAAATAACCAGTTATAATGCGGTATATCCGGCTCGAAATCTATGTTTAGTAGTTTTTGTTCTCTTCGATAGCTTATTAATGGAACTGACCTGATGATGATCTGGAGGCGCTCCGGGGGGCCCCCTCGGTTATGTATCCACAGGATTATCCCTGGATTCCTCTGGGTTCACGAAGAGCTGCTATTTGTGGCTTTTTTTGAATTTTTCGCGAGCTCAAGCAATACGAGGTGCGAGCATACGTGCTAACCGTTTTTTAGGGAAGCTGGCAAGTGACAGCTGTCAGTTTGCATTTTGATCTCTCACGCAGAGACGCGTTCAGTTAGTCCATAGTATAAACCATCGAATCGAAGAGATTTATTCAAACAAAACTAGGGTCAAAAAACACGCTGTATCTGTGCTAGTTAAAATACATAAGTACGGAACAGCTAGTAAATCATAAGTTTGCTGACTCGGAGTCCCTAATTTCATATCCACAGGAGAGACAACTCTTGTTTCTTTTCTTATGCTGTGTCCCTTAGAAATGAAAGCTTAGTAAAAAGACAAAAAAGTAAATAAAAGCTTGTAATAAAAAGTATAATTTTTTCCCGCTCCAACAGACTTCATCAAAGTTGCTAACGATGCCCAAAGCGGCGCCGCGTCACGCGCTGCCACCGCAAGCAAAAAACCGGCGCGTCTCGTTACTATTTCGTAAATACTAAGTAAATAAATAAATACGACTGCCGCGCGTGCTTTCCCCAGATTTGAGCAATCAGGACAGCGGAGAAGTACAGCAGGTCGGGGCTGGCGGTACAATCTGTCTATCTTCAGATCATCATTATTATCATTTCACCCGAAAGACGTCCACCTAGGCACATCTCTAAAAGTTAGTCTTACAAAATATATGGGTAACTTTCGTTAAACAATACAATACAATACAATACAATGACTCTTTATTGTACACCAGGAATAGTAAGCAATACAGAAAACAGGTACACAGAGAGTAAGTTACAAGGTAAGCAATAGGCGGCCTTATCGCTTAAGAGCGATCTCTTCCAGGCAACCCTTTACCAGAAAGAAGGAAGAACAAAGGAATCAATTAAGCTTTTTTTTTAACTAAATCCTTTAATTGTGTACAAATTCTTTGAAAACGACTCAAATAAGTGGCCCAAAAGTTCTGTAATGGAGACCACGGAATGGCAAGCGCAGCGTGGGACGTCCACCAACGAGATGGACGGACGATTTGGTGAAGGCCGCAGTACCTCTACCATGAGTTTACACTAGTTTACGTGACCGTACTCGCTAGCGACGGCGTAAATTATTTGTATGGAGAATTGTGCAGCGCCTCTAGCGGTCACTTACGGAAGTACAATTCTTCATACAAAATCATTTACGCCGTCGCTAGCGAGTACGGTCACTGTAAACTAGTGTAACTCATGGTAGAGGTACAGATTCAGGGTGGATGTCGCTTCCAACCGTAATGATTGGCCGTCAATGAGGCAGGGCTATGTCCAGCAGTGGACGTCCCACGGCTGAAATGACGATGATGATGAAGTAGCTCAATATAGTCGCCTTCTGTCCCCATGTCTCCTATGCTCGCCCATTGGGACTCGCTCCCCGGCCGACCTCGCCGTTGGTTGAGTTGTCAAAATTACACTTCAATTGTTTTTGCTTTTGTTTTATTTGTTACATTAAATCGAGATTTTGTTCAGTTGGAACCAGTATGGTCCTATAGCATGTAGGAAGTTGTATACAGGGTATAGTTTGGACAAATGATGAAACCCTAAGAGTGCTACTCAGCCATGTTATAAAATAGCTCGTTTTTTGTTAGAAAAAAAAAACATATTCTCTAACAAACATAACATAATGTATGTAGTTACTTAATTGTCATTGACAATGCCAATAAAATAAGTAATATTCTTGGGTAACTCAAAATGGTTTGCAATTGTTTGGGTATTTTATAAATTATGTACAGACATGAGCTGCCCCAAAATTATAACATTGAAAATCGGTAATTTTTCGGTAAATATCTACCGTATTTGTTTTTCTACTTAAAAGTACCTAATTCATTCTTAAAGGTTAGAGGAAGAGTCAAGATTAGAATAAAGTTAAAGGGTAGAAGAAGGTCGCCTGGACTTCGAAGTGATAAGGCGGCGTATTGTTTACCTTATATATTTTTTCCATGTACTTGTTCTTCTGTATTGTTTTCTTTGTGGTGTACAATAAAGAGTCATTGTATTGTGTTGTAAACAAAGATCAGTTAATGTAAAGTGTAAGGCGTTCGACAAAGTAATTGTTTCAGTTCATTAATGTGGTCAATTTTATTATTCTCCAAATTATATTTTATATTTGACTATCCCTAGCGCAGAAACTAACTTAATTGAAATTGTTATTTTAATTTTATTTTTCTGACATTTTGTATTTATTTCAATCGGTTGATTTATATTTTTATTTATGTAAAATTTTGACAATACCCAATCCTTCTAATTTGACTTTTATGTCAATTATGACGTAGTTTTATATTGAATGATAAAAAAACAAGCTAAAATTATCTTCTTTCTTTCTAAAAAATTTAATAGGGACTAGAATAGTTAGGTTACATTCAACAAGTTAGCTATGAAGTATCTTTTTGTATTTATTTTTTCAACTTAATTTTTTTATTACTTTTACGATCATCCCGTGAAATCATATATTATTTCACATAAAAGTAATAAAAAAATGAAGTTGAAAAATAAATACAAAAAGATACTTCATAGCTAACTTGTTTAAAGTTGCACAGTAGCGCCATCTCTTGTCCAGGTGAGCGGTTAGTTCCGAAGGAGTGTTAAAATCTCTCGACAGAGGGTGTAACATAGATGTGCGCTTGTCACTGCATAAGATGATGATTTAGCAGACTGAAATGTATGATGTATAGGAAAGATTCGTGTCTAATCTCTAGACCAGTGGTGGTGTAGGGGTATGGCACACGGCACGGAATGCTGAGGACCTGGGTTCGATTCCCAGCATTGGTCTTTTTTCTGGGGTTTTTCTGTGCATCTATATTTCAGTTTGTATTTAGTACGAAATATAGGTTACATTCATTTTATAGTTTCCCCAAAAAGCTGATGATTTCGGAGCAATTTATTAATTATTTAGTTATCAAAACGAAATTCATCACTTTTAAAAAGCTATGTTTTACATTAATCCTTTTAATTCAAGATACTGATTTCAGAGGACTATAGTGGTGTAGACAGACCTATATTTAGGGGGGGCGTGGCCGAGTGGGCGGGCCTGGGGGGTAAACTGATCACGTTAGTTTCCGAAATAGAACAAAACACATGGCTCAGGAATCACAGTAGTCGTTAGTTTGTGTACTGACTTACCAACACTGTACCTTTGATTATTTATACACTAGATAGAGTGTCAGTAGCAAACACTGCGATACAAAACGTCCAGAAACCCATTTGAAAGCTTCATCTTACGATCGCGTTACGTCATTCAGACTGAAGTGTGGTAAATGACATATAAGCCAATTGTTGGCTTATATTTTTCGGGACGTTTTCACGCCGCCTAAGCTCTATCTGAGTCGTTTTCAAAAAAGTGCACACAATTAAGGGATTTAATAAAAACTAGACTTAATTGATTCCTTTGTGTAACGAAAGTTACCCATATCATTTTGTTTGACTAACTTTCGTAACACAAAGGAAGCGATCGTGATTTTGTTATGATTAAGCCCTTGACTATGTACAATTTTTTTGGAAACGACTCATCTAGTGTATAAAATAATCTAAGCACTGGTACCTATGCGTACTAAAACCAATACCATTGATTGCAAGATAGCTATGTCCGTGCGGGTCGTAATAGGTAAGTGTTTTTATTTCTGATATAAAGCTACATACAATATTTCATCAAACTTCAATCTTCTTTGTTTGCAAAGAATAATGCAGTAAAAAAAAGCCGTGGCAGCCTATTGGTTCGCCTTATGACCACTCAAGCAGAGGGTCGTGGGTTCAAGCCCGCGGGCTCGCACCTCTTAGTTTTTCTAACCCCGGCGCCACACATATTACAAAATGTTTGAACACAGTTATTTGATCACATGTGTAGCACCGGTATTTGCTTATTTGTTCAATAGAACATCCATACAATCAACCATAGATCAAATACGTGTTCAAATATGTGTTGAAACATTTGTAATATGTGTGGCGCCGGGGTAACGTGTGAAATTACATTTGAAATTTTACCATGAGCTTTACGGTGAACATCACGAGGAAACCTGCACACCTGCGAAGAATTTAAATGTTGTGTGTGAAGTTCCCTATCCGCACTTGGCCTGCGTGGGAACTACGGGCAAAGCCCTCTCATTGTGAGAGGTCTGTGCTCTGCAGAAAGACGTATATCTGATCCCAGCCTAGCTACTGTCACCCGATGAATACAGTAAAAGGTCGTAGTTTATAATTTACTTACAAGTATTATACAGTATGTTTTTTACCTCCGTTAACTTCATTCAAGAGATAGTCAAAAATTAAATTAAATTAATAATGCGCTCCTCTCGCCAGGTACCATAGGTTACCGTTGAGTTCTGGGACACTCTGTATAACCAAGTATACAGGGTGTTACAAAATTACCCGTAATAACTGAAGGGTATGAAAGTAGGTACTCTAGTAAAGAATTAAATTAGTAAGTATATATTTTTTTGGGATGGCGGGAGCTCGCCTTTGATAGGCAGGAGTGGAGCAAGAGTCGAGAGGCCTTTGCCCAGCAGTGGAACACAAAAATAGGTTAATAAAACAATAATAAAAAAATTTTTTTTTTAGTAAAAAAAAAGCAGCGCGCAAAATTACAGTTTTATTTACTGTTAATGGGTTTTCAGGCTTTAGGGGTTATTTTGTAACACCCTGTAAATATGAGTGAAGAATAATATGCCATACATCGATTGATCATCATGTCAGCCGAAAGACGTCCACTACTGAACATAGGCCTCCCTCAAACTCTAGGCACTCCCTCTAGGCTCGCCAAACAGATCGGTCCCGTGCCATCCGCATCCAACGCGATCCCGCAACCTTAACCAGGTCGTCGCCCCATCTTGTTGGAGGCCTACCTACACTGCGTCTTCCGGTCCGTGGACGCCACCCGAGAACCTTTTTTCCCCATGCCATCAGTTCTACGAGCGATGCGCCCTGCCCACTGCCACTTGAGTCTGGCGATTCTTTGAGCTATCTCGGTGACTTTAGTTCTTGCGCGGCTTTCATCATTTCTAATGCGATCCCGCAGAGAAACTCCGAGCATAGCCCTCTGAGTGACCTTGAGCTTTCTTATGAGGCACATTGTTAGCGACCACGTCTCAGTGTCATCATTGGCAACACACACTGGTCAAAGACTTCGATAGATGTATCGATGACAAAGTAAAAGATAGTATAGATAGATAGGAACACTGAGAAATAAAATGACTAGCTTTTATCCTAGAAAATTGCATAGTTCCCGTGGAAATTAATACATTTTCTGTGGATCCATATTTCAGTCTGTATTTAGTATGAAATAGCTTTTGCCCGCGACTCCGTCCGCGTGGAATTAGTAATTTGGGCAGCTTATTTTTTTTTATCCAATTTGCTTTTTCATCAATTATGGCTCTCCTTAGTTCCTTGATATAAAAAATTACCCGCCCCCGCACCCCCCCGCACACCCGCATTCACATTCAACACCGTGCACCGTACTCCCAAGTCAAGCGTGCCTATAGAAGTTTTACTTCAAAAACCCCCGATTTTGAAACATTCTTCCGCTCCGCTCCGCTCCTATTGGTGTTAGCGTGATGATATATAGCCTATAGCCTTCCTCGATAAATGTGCTATCTAACACTGAAAGAATTTTTCAAATCGGAGCAGTAGTTCCTGAGATTAGCGCGTTCAAACAAAAAAACCGGTTCGATAAATTCTTAAAATAGACGTATCTTTCTTATTTGTGAACCGATTCAAATGAAACAAACACTAAATGTTAATCCAAGAAAATACCAACATATCAGTGAAAACCGCATCCTTCTAGGTTAAGCCGTTTCTGAGATTAGCGCGCACAAACGCACAGACAAACAGACAAACAGACAATAATTCTAAAAATCATTGTTTTGGGTTCTATTGTGCTAATAAATAGCCCTAGTGACAGTTTTTCTCAAATATCTTCAATGTACAGACACCGACTTGTTACAGATTTATTATATGTATAGATATGTACCTACCATACCATAGTTAATTAAATTTAATTCTTGATTATCCTTTCGACAATAAGGGTCAGGGAATAAAAAAGGGAGTCAGGGAAAAAACACGGTGTGTACCAGGATTCTGTTTAAACCAAAACAAATGCTTTCATATCCATTAGATGCACGGCTGAAATAGAAGAAACATTATAATACTACCTGTTGCTCGCTACTCCGTCTGCGAAGAATAGGGGTATAAAAAATAGCCTACGACCTATTTTCCTACCGAACCGAACGTGGAGAAAAAAGTTTCATAAAAATCGGTCAAGCCGTTTCAAAGGAGTTCGATAACAAACACCGTGACACGAGACTTTTATATATTAGAAAAGACTAGATGAAGAAGATAATGACGTTATAAATATTTAATGTTTAACCTTTGTCTAAAATGTTATAATAGCCTTCAGCCCACCTATACTCGTAGTTTAATAGAGAGTAGAAAGATAAACAATAAGAGTATAAAAATGTCAAAGAAGTCGTAGTAAAAAATAAATTAATCAAAACGATCTATTTGTCAATTCAAACTTAACTACAATTACATTGTTCACGCATCTGCTCTGACGCTAAACACATTTAATAATTACACCCAAACACCATTCATTAAACCAAACCAGTCACTAAATAAACTTACAAACAACGCGTGAAAAATTACAAAAAGTGTTTACTCGCCGTGACGGATCGAGTTAACTTTAACCCTTCACCCTTTGACACCAACCAGAGCGCCAAGCGAGCCCAAACGGACTTAAAACAACTTTATAACAACATCAACAAAGCTTGTCTCATTCGTTTGTGTAAGTTGGTTTGTGTACTGGCATTCATGGGGCGAGGATGGGAGGGATCTCGCGTCTGGGCGTAGCTAGAAGGCGGGGCTTTGGAACCAGTCTCGTTGTCGTCTTTAGTCGGGAGCGAGCGTTGCGCCATGCCGCACTATGACGCCGCCGCACAGTTTCGCGATCCGGGACCTCCTGCCCGAGGCAACCTCCAGGTCCCCCTCGCCTTCGGACACGGAACTCGACGTCACCGGAACCGAGACGCCGCCACCCAGCTCCTCGACACCCGAGAGAAAAAACGAAAAACCGGCTTACAGCTACAACGCGCTCATCATGATGGCCATCCGAAGTAGCCCCGAAAAACGACTCACGCTGAACGGCATATACGAATACATAATGAAGAATTTCCCTTATTACAAAGAGAATAAGCAAGGCTGGCAGAATTCTATACGGCATAATCTTAGCTTGAATAAATGCTTCGTGAAAGTGCCCCGGCATTACGATGATCCGGGGAAAGGGAATTATTGGATGTTGGATCCTTCTTCGGATGACGTGTTTATCGGAGGAACGACTGGGAAGCTGAGGCGGCGGTCGACGGCCGCGTCTAGGTCTAGATTAGCTGCATTTAAACGAGGAGCGATGCTGCACCCGATGTTTGGGAACCCTTACGCTTCTTTAGTAGGGTTGTATCCTCCTCTATTGTCGGTGTACGGTCGGTACGGGCTTCCTAGTCCGCTGTTACGGTTACCACCACCTCCTCCGAGTCCGTATCATCAGCTCTACAGAAGAATCCAAGGTTTGGTGCCCAGCAGCTCCACTGATGACCCGGACCCTCAGCTAGTCAAGCACAGCTGATAGAAGGGGCCCTAAAGGCGTTGCCTGATCTACCCCTGACATGGAAATGGACTTGTTAAAAACTGTGATAGGACGTGTACAGTACGAAGTGTCGCTATTTATTGTTAATGTAAGATTTTATTTAACGAATTTAAATTAGGCTTAATAGGTTATACTGGGCGCAATAAATGTTCTAAGCGGACTGCTTATGTGTGTGTTTGATTGGAATATTCCTGTTGGTTTTTTAATAGTTATATTATAAGCAGCTTGATCTCCTTAGTACCAGAACCACCAAGTTACTATATCAATAAAGATTTACTGTTATTAAGTACAAATGGAAAATGGTAGAAAAACCTGAAGCGACCATTTTAAAGTGTGACCAAAAATAATACCGGCTCTAAATTTATTGATAATCAAATTTATTTTCGTCACAAATGAATTAAGCCTAAATTGTATAAATCTTTAATTGAATTGGTCATTATTTCTTTCGGCCTATAACCATTTTGACAATAAGTGTTACTTAATATTCTGGATGGACAAATTTCCTTATTGGTGTATTGAAAATTGGCAATTTTTTGAATTGACGTATAATTTCGAGTCAACGATTTTTCATTTGTCTCTACAACGACAAACGATTTGTTAAATCTCTGGTTAAGTACATTTCTGCAAGCTGAAATTTACTACTTAAGTATTTACGTTTGACTAAATCAAGTATTTAAAGTAAATTTGGATATCTGACAGCTGGTTTATTGACATTGATTATCTTTACAGTAACTTGGTGCAACTCAAGCTCATGAAAGTCAACTTTACAGCTATGAAGATAAACTATGTATTTTTAAACAGAAATGAAAACATAAATAATGAAAGAGACACATTGGGCGATAAAACAATAAGTTTAAATTAGAGTTTCATTTATCGCCTTAATTTTGATTGAAATCTCATTAAATCATTGACATAAAACTGGTAATCGCGTCCAATATTTAATTGTTATTGACAAATTAAATTTAAGATCTTTCATGTTATGTAGATATGATATTGTTTCAATCACCTCACCTCAATGAAACATAAGCGCATTGCAAAGAGTTATAGTTAATCTAAAATTTTAAAATAAATTGCATACTGATTATCTATAATCAAAAATTAATGGAGAAATTAATCCTTTTAACTAATTGATTTCATATTGTGCATGTTTCTATAATAGCTAAGATAAGTGACTCATCATCATCATCATTTCAGCCGTAGGAAGCGTCTTGCATCCACCCTGAACAATATTAATACATTAAGGTCTTATAAGGGCCATTCTACTTTTCGTTGACCAGTCATTTTTAGTAATGTGCTCTTCAAATATTTTTTTTACAAAAACGGTAAAGTGCTCGGTTTTATCATTAAAGATTTAAATAGGCACATAATTAAGCTTATATTTAAAATTATCACTACGCATAAAAAGTAATCATTATTATCTATAAAGTAGGTAACGCAGTGGACATGCGTGTCCCCGCCATTTGTATGAAAATTGGTGTATTTTCCGCTAAGTTACCAATTTTTTCCACAAAATTTCTTTGAATTTAAAGTTTTTTTGCTTTAAAATATTAAATTTAGTTATTTCAGTTTTCATATAAGTTATTTACACTTGAAAAAAATCACCAGGTATGCCTTATATTTCACGAAAGATTAATGGTTACTTAAAAGTAGAATGGCCCATAAACACAACAAGTACTTAGTAGAGTTGTAATGTAACGGAGGTCTTCTTAGTGGAGGCAGAGGCAGATGCGGAGGTGAAGAGTTTCACCTCAGCGGAGACGGTGGTTAATGGATGGACAACGCGGAGGTGAAAGGAGAGATGGAAGTAATGTAACTTTATGATTTATTGTTAAAGAAAGTAAAAATGTTTATTTCAGATAGACAGCTAGGTAGGTACGTACATAGTACAACATACGCTTTTTAGTAGAACTAGTAATTCTTATCCTTACTAATTCAAACTATCCATTCTAATATTATCAATGCGAAAGTGTGTCTGTGTCTGTCTCCTCTTCAAGCTTAAACCGCTAAACCAAAAAATGAAGTTGAAAAAATAAAAAAATAAATAGAAAAAGATACTTCATACTTAACTCGCTAAACCAATTTTGATAAAATTTGGTGTGGACTTGTATCATAGAAAATTGCATAGTTCCCGCAGGATAAACGACGAATTCTTTGCAGACAGAGACGCGGGCAACACCTAGCTATAGTCACTGATTAAAATTCAGAAGGGTCAAATTATATTCCACGAAACAGTTATCCGTTTTGTCACCACCCAAACGCTTTCTTAAGGATTCATAAATTTTATTAATCTCCGCTAAAATTTTGCGGAGGCGGAGGTAAGATTTCTGGCGGACGCTCCGCAGTTACGGAAGCAGAGGCGAAGTTAAGTTACAACCCTAAAGTAAGCAATAATCGAAGTTAACGTTCAGAAAAACTGCAGAAGTTAAAAGCCATAAAAATACTAAAATAAATTATTTAAACTTGTAAAAATGTCAGCCAAAAAGACATATAATTACAGTGTCAAAATAAATAAAACTGAATATACATAAAAATTACTCATTTTTTTATTTTAATTGTTATGAAATAAAATAACAAAATGATATGGATAAAATTTTTATCAAAAATCTAATTTTAAACGTCTTTTTTTCCTTTCCTTTGCTGGCGGTACTTCGGTCCGAAAAAACCCTGTGGGGAAGAATCCGACAAAAACTCAAGAAGGTATATATTTTTCAAAACAGATCCTATTTGCTTGAATTCAGTTATACCTACATAAAGATTGTAATAGCATTGCAATCCAATATAGGTACGCAACACAATAAACGGAGTACGTCCTTTAATGCCCATAACAGTTTCCCGTATTAGGCGATAGATGGCGTTAAGCGTAGCGACTAGCGACTTGTTCACTCTGACATTTAGTCGTTTACTCGTTTCAAAGTATGATTACGAGACATAATCCGTTTATTCTTGCTTTTGCTGTAAGTGAGCGATTCAGTTACATTTTACTCGTTGTTGCACCTTTTGCAATAACCTACTTAAAAATCGGCCAAGTGCGGGTCGGACTCGCGCACGAAGGGTTCCGTACCTTTAAAAATATTTATAAAAACGGCAAAAAAATCACGTTTGTTGTATGATTGCCCCCTTAGATACCTATTCGTGTTATTTTAATTTAATTATTTATTTTTAAAGTGAATATAAGTATAACTAAATATTCTGCGAATATTTCAAGCGTCGACCTGTTGCCGTTATCAATATCGAGCAAAAACGAGCAAAAAAATCACGTTTGTTTTATGGGCGCCCCCTTAAATATTTATTTTATTCTGGTTTTTAGTATTTGTTGTTATAGCGGCAACCGAAATATATCATCTGTGAAAATTTCTACTGTCTGGCTATCACGGTTTATGAGATACAGCCTGGTGACAGACGAACACTACGGACCGATGGACGGACAGTGAAGTCTCAGTAATAGGGTCCCGTTTTTACCCTTTGGGTACGGAACCCTAAAAACAGTTTAATTAGAACACTTTAAATGGATGTATGTACCTACGTCGACTATTCGCATTTAGTTCAAGACATTGTCTCGTTTAGTAGCTGGGGTGATTGATACATTGTTGTATGTATAGTTAAGACTGTTCGGCTAGTCTAAGAGCCCCCTCACACTAAAGTCTTTCAAGCGTAGTCGTCTTGACAGCGCCCGCGCAGCGTTAACGCAACGACATCTGCGTCTGTCGTGCATCGTCATCTCCGCCTATAAGACCCACTGCACAGGCCTCCCTTCATCAGAATAAGAAGGCTTGTGCCCACGCGGCTCCAGTGCGGATTGAGAACTTCACATACTTTTTGGTGTTGCTGTCTTCGCTGGTGTGTGTAGGTTTCCCACGGTCTTTGCCTTATTGTAAGTACCTAAAGCTTATGGTAAATTTGAAATGTAATTTCGCACGCAAATTTCGAAATACTCAGAGGTGCGTGCCTGGGCTTTCTGCTTGAGAGTTTGTAGGTCAAACCACTGGGCACCACTACTATATCTACTAATTTCGAGCACCAGACTTATTATGATAACGTTCGCGTAGCGTTAACGGCGCCGCGTCGTCAGTGTTTTGTTTTTGGCAAGACACTGACATCGCGGCGCTGTTGCCCGAACGTCGAATCGAAGCTGCGTGAGCGTCAAAAAGACGTTGACGTTGCGGTATCGTTGCGGCAACATTGCGCGGGCGCTGACAAGCCGACAACGACATACATTCTGGTGAGTGTGCGCAGGAATTACATGATTTGATTCCTCCATCTCCATTTTACCAAGAGACATCCAGGCGGGTGGAGCGTCTTCACCCTTTGTGGATAATATGCTCGAAGCAGTTCGTTTCGTCTATCCTACAACGAACTGCTAAGGAATGGAATTCGCTCCTCTTCAAGGATAGAGTGAATAGGCTCTTACAGAACCAGTGAGATACACCTTTGGCCTCATCTGCACTTTTCATTAAGTGAGATAAGGGTCAATCACGGGTGACTAATGAAAGAGCTCAAGCTCCAGACGCACAGACAGCGCAGGCGTTGCGGTGCGGTGGCGGTGACGGTTGTAATACTTATTCTAACTTGTATGAATGAGTTCGCGGTACGGTACCGCACAACCGTTCATATAAGTTAGAATATTTCAACCGCCTCCACTGTCTGTGCATTTGGAGCTTAGCTTAAGTACGGATTCCACTTACGTCATGATCTCATAAAATCCGTCATTGCAGAAATGAATCTTTCATTGAATTTGTAAAACGGCCATTAAAATTACAACCCGTTGTAAATATTGAATCATTAGCCTCGTTGTAACGGCAAGTGCGTCCAAACATTTATTATATTTACGGCTCTGGGCGCGCATAAAATCCACGTTTTACCGTCGCCATGTGTCGCCTCTCGTCCTACCGACAAAAATGAAACCAATTCCAAAACGTTGCCAACAAAAACATGTCGTGTAACGTGTAACACGACACTGATATAATCCGAGTAAACCCACCCATCTCTCATCCGACACAAAACATCTTGTGCTAGAAATATTGTGAAAAGCTGCGCCGATCGCAACCCCGAATAAATCAATCGGCCATTTTGTTTTTACGTTCCCGCGCTTTCCTGCGACCACAGACAATTAGGCGGGTGACAGCGCACCATAAACAAGAGGCGCGCTAATCCGCGGCTCACCGTGAGGCGACACACTCGGAGGACGCAGGCACTTCTTGTAAATAATTGTAAATCTACGTCAAAATCCAACGGCAGATACATATGTCGGGATTACGCGGGATTAACCCGTTGCGTTGTTTTACGACGCGCATTTGGTATCTGAACAGACTTCCCGCCAAAACGATCTGTTAATCTCTGTTTAAATATGGCGGCGTGAAATTGGATTTCAGGAAATAGCCCTAAATATGGCTTTGCTAGTTTGTTTTTACACGAGATCGGTCCGGGTTTTTGTGGGCGCAATTATAGGGCATTTCTCCGCTTTTGTGGCGACGAAAATAAAAGAGCGATTTTGGAATTTGGATTCAATCCTTTCAACACATTGTGCGGGATAATCTGGAGAAAAAAAATAAAGGATTGTCCGGACAGACGGAATGGGGACAATTGGGTATATTTATAGGGCGTCCTATTTGCGAGCTTTTGTCGTATGTTTGCACACATTTAGTTTATTCAATGAATGTTTATTTGCTCACATTGAGCTGCGCAGGATGTTTGTACACGGCGTAGGACATCAATGGGATTTACGTATGATTATGAATTTTAATAAAACTACTTAATTTTGGACAAAAAATATAATGCGATTTTGGTCCTGCGTCATGAGAAACTAAACAGTCGTATGTGTCTTTAAGATGACCAAAGGCATAGAAATGTATGCTCTTTTATAAAATGACGACAGTTTTGTGTCACACAGAAAAGCTATTGTATGGATGATATTATTAAATATCTTACGTTTGATTTGTTCGCAAGAATGGCAATAATTAGAAATGAGAAATATAGCATCGAAAAGTACATTTGTATTATTAGTATTGTTAGTAGGTCAAATTTAACGTACATTTATGTTCTTATTTAAAATAAGTTTTCTGCACAATTAGAATATAATAAAAGGCACAATGATGGTCTGTCTTTGTAAAAGCTATTTAAGTACTTAATTGTTATTTTGTGTAACAAATTCGTATTTCGTTAATGTGTCCTCTATTTTTTATGGTGACATCGCATCATTTCTATTACATAATTTGCTATCGTATACTGTACTCGTACTCAAATAAGAACACTTTCAGTTTTAAATCGCACTGGCAAATAAACGTGAAAGTTCGTAAAAAAAACAATGCAGCCGAAAAAAAAACAAATTCTCGGTCCATTTCTCTCTGGCCAGTACGATAAACTTCTAATTGCTCTCATAAAATATCGGATTACCGATTGTTGCACCCAAAATATTTAAGTTCGTAACTTAATACGTATAAGCGATGTAATTGCACTAAACAATGACATTTTGTAAGCGTCTGTTGGCAGTTTGCTCGTGCGTGAAAGCGTCTAGACCAGCGGTTCCCGAAAGGTGGTCCGCGGAACCCTGGGGTTCCGTGGAAGGGCAATAAGGGTTCCGTAAAAAATATTTTCATGTGCGGTGAGCAATTTAATTGTTTTTCATTTATACCTATTTTAAGGTGTTATCAAAGAAGGGTTCCGCTAGGAAAAATGTAATCAATTAGGGTTCCTTGACACAAAAAAATTGGGAACCCCTGGTCTAGACAACAGTCGAAAAAAAATTGGCGAGGTTTTTTTGGGCGCGTTTCTTACGTATTTTTTGTCGCTTTGTGTTAGTATTTTTCAACTAATTTGGCAGTAGTTTAGTCATAATAATTACGTCCCAATGTGAATATGGGACGGGATTACACGGTACTATTAATGTAAATGAGAAAATATGTATTTTTTTTTCTTTTACAATATTTTATTATTTACCTTCGTATCTTTTTGGAATCGTTTTGAAATTATTTAGCTTTAGAATACTAATTTTATTGGAGTCAAGTGCCCTTGCCTTTACAAGTTAAAAGTTAACTTGAAAAATCTGAAAAAAAAGACATTAGGTACAGTACTATTTACAGTAAGTACTATAGTTAAGTATAGATTAGCAGTTTTACAAGTCATAGTCATAGTCGTTTATTGCAACCATAGTGTTATAAAGTAATAGTCGATCAAAACTTATCTTTACTATCCTTACTATCTTTCTAATATATCTCGTGTCACGTTGTTTGATATCGAGCTTGACCGATTGTTATGAAACTTTTTTGTCTATATTCGGTAGGTCTGAGAATAGGTCGTAGGCTATTTTTTATACCCCTATTATTCTTCGCAGAACGGAGTCGCAGGCAACAGCTAGTAATATTAGAAATGCGAAAGTTAGTTTGCTGGGGAGGCCAAAGGATAATTTTTATCACAGAAAATTACATTTTTCCCGAGTGATAGCGATAATATTCTTCACAGACGGAGTCGCGGGAAACAGCTAGTAATCAATATTAGTCGTATCTTAGTATAGAACCCTACACCGCGTGGCCTGACACGCGCTTGGCCGGTTTTTTTAAGTTGATTAAAACCTTCAGCCACTATCGATTTGTCGGGAATGTTGGTAACATTACACCATAGACTACAAAGCGCTCTTCCGCGAACCGTTGTTTATGACGGCTCAATCGCACGCGCAGGTGCCGCGCCGAGGCTGCGCTCACAATTGAGAGAACTGAGATTATTTGCATTCATAAAATCAAGTATACAAATCTTCTCTAATATGTAATATATAAAAATGTCGTATCACGGTGTTTGTTATCGAACTCTTCCGAAACGGCTTGACCGATTTTTATCAAATTTTTTTCTCCATACTCGGTAGGTCTGAGAGATCGTAGGCTATTTTTTATACTCCTATTCTTTGCAGACGGAGTCGCGGGCAACAGTATATTATTTTGTTCATGGTTGGCTTTCCGTTCCGCCGCCGTGGTAGACTAGCAATGCCGGCCTGTGTAGTCTCGGGTAGGACATACAAGAGGCGCTAAATTCGTCCCGTACATGACATCAAAATGTAAGAGTCTGGACGAAATAGACGTTTAAAATCTATCTATAGTAATATAAAGCCCGAATAGGAAAATAAAAACCTTCGCCATATTGCGGAAAACTAATGGAACTAATTTCTTCAACTGGCAACAGTAACTTTGAAGACGTCATTAATGTAATCTGCCAATTGCTGTCTAAGTGTGGTGCTCATCGATAGTATCGATGAAGCTATATTTTTAAAAATTAAATTGAAGTGTGGTGCGTTTCTTGGATTTTGTGGATTATTTGTGCGTTAAAAGACATTTATTAAAAGTTATATTCAATATTCAGTATTTGTCGGAGAGAAAGTCTGAAGGATTGGAGTCTATTCCTCTAAATAACATCACCGACCTTGTTGTCAACATGACTGGTAGGTACCTGGTACAGTGTTGCTATAACTATTGCTATTTTAACGCCCCCAGAGCAGGGTTTTTATTTTCCTGGTCGGGCTTTAATATTATAAAGCTGAAGAGTTTATTTGTTTGTTTGCTTGCACGCGCTAATCTCAGGAACTACTGCTACGATTTGAAAAATTCTTTCAGTGTTAGATAGCCTATTTATCGAGGAAGGCTATAGAAGCGGAGCACCAATGAAGAATGTTTTAAAAATCGGGGGTTTTTGAAGTAAAACTTCTATAGGCACGCTTGATTTGGGAGTACGGTGGTGAATGTGAACGCGTAGTAGTAGTGGTGGGGGGTGCGGGGGGGGGGGTAACTATTCCACGCGGACGAAGTCGCTGGCAGAAGCTATTTATTTATATCGGGGAACTAAGGAGAGCCATAATTGATGAAAAAGCAAATTGGATAAAAAAATAAGCTGCCCAAATTACTGATTCCACGCGGACGGAGTCGCGGGCAAAAGCTAGTTGTATATATAAGAATATTGTGACGCTCTAGTTCTTAAATATTTATGTTGCCATGTCAAGGCGTCAGATGTCTACCTGAATATACGTACACTTTACTGAAACTAAGAATACAAATATTAAAGAAAAAATAACAATGAACAAAACTTCACAACAAACTAGGTACATATCTAACTTAAAAACTATTAAATTAAGTCTAAATTATGATATCTACACCTCCAAACTGTAATGTGACTTGTAATAAACGATTCTAACCCCCTGTTTCACCATCCATTGATCAAATTTATTTGACGGATAAATGTGATGCCGTCTCTGTTTGTTTTGTTCGAATAGACGGAGACAGCATCACATTTATCCGTCAGTTAATATTAAGCAATGGGTGGTGAAACAGCCTCCAAGTATATTTATTACAAATTATGGCAAATTAAATTACCTATGGAAAACGTAGTAATTCGGTAAAATGTTTGTAAATATAGTACGGTTCGCTGGCATGTGCACACGCCCTAGCCGAGCTTCCCGCCCTTTGATCCTTTGATGCGTCGGCCCAGCGCCGCTGAAAGAGGTCAACATCTCCCGGCCACCGAACAGGTACAAACAGTTACGTTAGTCCGATTTGTGATATCACGTGTGAGAAATTACCACTTAAATTGTCAAAACCTGTGCTATTTTAAACATGAAACTACCGTCAGACTTACTCATAGTGAAAATATACGGATCACTCACGTCTTACACCAAGTTTAACTCGGCATGTTTCGGGCTAATCCGTAGCCCACTTAGTGCACGTTAGTGCACGTTTGGCAGCCGCCGTGACGTGTGGCTCCGGGAAGAAGGGCTACGGATTAGCTCGAAACAAGTTAAACTCATTTTAAGACAAGGGTCTTCGACCTTTTTGAAGTCAAGGGCCTAGTATACTCTGATATTGCTGGTTCGGTGGGCCGCAACATAATAAATCTATATCGTTTTAATTTCTATTATTTTTAATCTGTAAATAGGTATAATTTGTAGACATGTGAATTTTATTTTGTCAACTCAATGTCGGGCCGCCATGGACGTAACCGCGGGCCGAAAGCGGCTCGCGGGCCGCCGGTTGAAGACCCTTGTTTTAAGACGTGACGTGAATGATCCGTATATTTTAACTAGGTACCTGTGTTATATTAAAATAGGTTTCAAACAAGTGGACATCGTTTCATGGGCACGGTAACAGTTCTATTCGTTTTGTTATTCTTATTAGTGCTATTAATACGATAGTAGTTTAAATATCTCAATTATTTCTAAAACCGACACCAAAACTTAAAGTAATCCAGTCTATTTTGGTACAAAAACAAAGCCCCTGCGTGTTAACGTCGCTGTTACGGAACATCAGAGCTCATATCCACTCGGAATGTTTGATAAACACTTGGAATTGAAAGCGTGATGTTTTCTAAATGGAAAAGTTATAAATAATGTGATTTTTGTTAGTAAATTAGGCGTTCGAAGGTCCGAGGAACACGTTGAGTGATTATTACGTCAAGGGGTTGTGCGGAATTAGAATAAGAATGCGCAAAGATATTGACAGAAAGTAATGTGAAAATTTATTGAAATTATGAAATATTGCCTTTAAAATAATAATAATACTAATAATAATAATATGAAATGGTAGGTGTCCGTTATCTCACTCCATAGCCCGGTAATCCTGTCCACAACATCCCAACCCCATAGCCAATTCCATGTCGATTCCTACCTGGCAATAGATTGGCAACTGTGGAGGACTGTCCGCTAGCACATCCTCATGGTGTATTAGGGGATAGACCTCCATAGTTGCGCCCATCTCATTTATATTATATGGTACCAAAGGCCTCTTCATGTTGGCTTTGACCCCATGAATGCCTTTCAAATGACCGGGTCCCCATGGGCCCGTGATCGGAAATCCGTACCAAGATAATAATATTAACGGCCAGATAGCAACACGTCCTTAGAGCTGAACGCCAAAATCGCAGAACGTCCAAATAATATAATGTCGCGATTTCACGATATAAATAGTTTTAATTGAATATAGATTCTAAATTGATACCTAATTATGACCGGCAACTTGAAAGCCGAACACACTTTTTGGTTATTCTGCTACTCCAGCTAACTGCTTTCTATAAGATTTGACGATTTGCTTTTTTGGCTGATAGCGTTTTTGACAACATGTAGTTTGGACGTTATGCTACACGGACTAATTCCTATTTTGATGTTCTGCGTTATGGATTTTATGCTAATGTGACAAAAGGCTAATTAGCTAATAGGATGTCTGAGATTTCGTTTCTTGGTCAATTTGCGTTACTGGACATTTTGCTACATAGAAGATTCGGTACCTACTGAGCGGCCAATTTATATATTGTTGTCCGTTATGATTTTTTTTTAAATTTGGAATTATTTATGTGATTTCTGGTCAGAATCAGGACCTTTTTCGATCCTACTAGGAGAAACAAATGCCCTAAAATTTCTATATAGTTGTCGGTTCTTCTATTTAGTTACGGGTATCTAGTATACCCACCCTAATACTTCCGAATAATTATTTATTAGTGCGTAGTTAATAGTGGGATTAAAACTACATTCAACTCTAACAAACTTAAATTTCCATCAATAACTTTATCCATTCACGAGTAGCTTATAAAAAAATTGTCCTATTATGTATCTAGAGCAATTGGTCCAATATACAGTTATTGGAGTATTACCCTGCGCAGACGCTGGACAAAGGGGCAATTACTTGAGTTAACCTCGCTGGGGGTCACAATCTAATTTAATAACCGGGTACCGGACTCACACCGCCGCCCGCGCAGCCACTTAGTACATGTACGTAAATATATCACGAATGACGTGGTAGGAAGCATAGCCTAGTCTTCCCAACTCTCAAACTAAATCAAATCATTCAAAACCAAATTATTCTCGAAACAGAGACCTGGGGCTAAATTCAGGAACAGCCGTGGCAACCGTCAGAAGCGTTAGACAATAAGCCTGCAGGTGCTCTAAGCGATGCGTTTCAAAATCTGTAACAGCCTTATTTACAGAGCTGCGCCATTCTGGGCTAAATTCAGGAACGGCCCAACACGGTTTGCGAGCGGTAATTCAATCTTATGCGAGAGGATAGGAATGGGCTGAGCTTGGGACGAGCCTTATTTTCCTGTTAATTCGCTTTGTAAATAAATAAATAAGGCTCATCCCAATCTCAGCCCAAACCTCTCGCAAACCATTGATTTTGGCTTTCCTGAATAGCAGTTCATCCCTATCCTCTCGCAAACGATCGAATTAGCGCTCGCAAACCGTGTTGGGCCGTTCCTGAATTTAGTCCCAGGCAACCACTGTGCGGCGAATCGCTCGTATCGTAGTAGTAGTCGCGTAACTTCTCCAAAGTTTAAGTCCCAAATGAAAGTGCATTTGTGTTCATATCGTTAATCAGTGGCGTGAGTTAGCGGTTTGTATAATTGGGCGATTTTGAAACTAAGCGATTAGCACCCGAGTTATTCACAGCCCTCACACTGCTGGGCAGGGGTCCGCAACTTTGGGGTGAGAGTTTATAAAAACATTGTTGGGTAAACATTTATAGAGACTACAGAACAGAGTAAAATCCCACTGTAAAATTCTGCACGTCTTATTGTACAATTGTGCATGTAGTTAGTTAAGTGCAGGACAGGACTTGGACTATGAGCTAAGGAACTTCGACTCTATGTCAACGAGTTAAGGTTAAAAAGTGACGAAACTTTTCATTCCGCTACTATACCTAGCAGCAACATCTAACCTTGGAGAACATTTCTAGTGTTTTTCAGCGAGCACTCTAGTGATCTTTCATTTGCTTCTTGCTCCTTTTTATTTACCTTTTTTCTATGACACCGTTTTGCATTATCAGCATTTAGTATTACCTACTGTCTTTGAGCTGGCTCTACTTTAGAAGACATACGTACGGGTAAGCATTTCAAGTGAAACAAAGTAAATGAGGTAGGTTGACGATGATTAAATGTTGGGGCTATCTAGTAAGTGCGAAACACACTTGTAGCAGAAGGTCCCGCTCTTCTATAACGTGTATGATAAGTCGAATAACATTTAAACTTGTAAAGTAAAATTCTACTTAATTACAATCCTTCACTTACCTATTTGTACTTTTATTGTTTGTTTGAACTAAGCAAATTAACCGTATCATACCTATAACATGAATCAGAGTTAAAATTAACTCTCCTGCAATGCGAAATCAATTTTCATATTTTCTCAATTTACTCGAAATGTCTAAAAATAAGTTAACACCTTTTGCTTTCTGAGGGCAGTATATTTTAATGGTTATGGTAAAATGTTCTGCGCCCGCGCACCAGCCCGCATGCCCGGCCAGCAATTATGATGGCCGACCACGCCGACCGATTGCCGGCGTCCGCGCCGTGTCCGCACCCTCTCGAATCAAATAAATAGTTTTACCACTGCACTTGTTTATCTATTCAAAATCCATTTGTATTAAAAGCAAAGAATAGAAACAAGCTGGAAGAAAGAAGGTGTACTTCATAAAGTTTTATATGAACTGCTGCTAAAGTATGGAATTCGCTCTCATCGTCTGTATTTCCAGATAAAGTTAATTTTAATAGAATCCGTCAATCTTTTAGATAACCAAAGACATCTGATATGGCCTCCTGATTGTTTAGGTAAGGTACCTAAAAAAATTATTATAATTGAAGTAACCACTTTTATCTACTAACTAATTCTATTGAACAGATTGAAAAAATTTGAAAAGAGTCTGCCTCTTGAAGACTAGAGTGGATAGGCTGTAATGAACCAATGATATATACACCTTTGGTCTCATCTTCACTTTTCATCAGGTGTGATAGGAAGGAGATAGGGGTCAAACACGTATCAGTTTTATGTAAAAAAGTATGTTTTGGATCCCACGCTGGTTAAAAGAATATAGTATTTTTGCTTAGTTTGCGAGGTCTCTTGCCATCTATGATGGATGGGATCCAGGCTGGTGGTATACAAATTTTCCACCTACTCGTAATTCCTCATAATTCATAATTTATGCCATGGCTTCACTCTGGTTTCTCCGAGACCATTAATTATTCAGGATTTTTGAAATTGTTATCCTGTAGGAGTAGGACGCTATAGGTTAATTTTGACTAAAAACTAAAAAACAGTTGAGATAAGATGAATTATGCGTAAAATTTTCATCTAACAATTAACCTTGATGGACATCTAAGTCATTCGCCAAAACTGTTTTGGTCTGTCTCTTCATTGGAAGTACGCTATTTCTCATTTCCTTAGTCTGTTCAGCGCAAGCTGTTGCCATCCTAAGTCATTTACCACACCGTTTTAACATCCAAACATCTAGGATTATTAAATAAATATAAATCCAAGACCGGCCATATCTCACAAAAGCTGTCAGTTGATCTAATTTTCAATAGCACTTTAAAATAAAAAGATTAATTTTGATTTATAAGACTAGTCCTAGGAGAAAGTGATTGTTATTAATTGAAAACATAAATGTGATAGCTCGCGACCTCTGCTCTGTGACATCGTAAAATGCTTCCACTGTGAGGATACTGGTTGAGCTAATGAAGGGGTAATGTTATTATGGGGGTTAAAATAAAGAGTGGCTGTATCAATAGCCAGCCATTAATCACGAACTATTTTATTGCTAAACTAGCTTTTGCCCGCGACTCCGTCCGCGTGGAATTAGTAATTTGGGCAGCTTATTTTTTTTTATCCAATTTGCTTTTTCATCAATTATGGCTCTCCTTAGTTCCTCGATATAAAAAAATACCCGCCCCCGCACCCCCCCCGCACACCCGCGTTCACATTCAACACCGTACTCCGAAGTCAAGCGTGCCTATAGAAGTTTTACTTCAAAAACCCCCGATTTTGAAACATTCTTCCGCTCCGCTCCGCTCCTATTGGTGTAAGCGTGATGATATATAGCCCATAGCCTTCCTCGATAAATGTGCTATCTAACACTAAAAGAATTTTTCAAATCGGAGCAGTAGTTCCTGAGATTAGCGCGTTCAAACAAAAAAACCTGTTCGATAAATTCTTAAAATAGACGTATCTTTCTTATTTGTGAACCGATTCAAATGAAACAAACACTAAATGTTAATCCAAGAAAATACCAACATATCAGTGAAAACCGCATCCTTCTAGGTTAAGCCGTTTCTGAGATTAGCGCGCACAAACGCACAGACAAACAGACAAACAGACAATGATTCTAAAAATCATTGTTTTGGGTTCTATTGTGCTAATAAATAGCCCTAGTGACAGTTTTTCTCAAATATCTTCAATGTACAGGCACCGACTTGTTACAGATTTATTATATGTATATAGATTTACCTCGACGTTCCGATAACTTTGCAGCGGTCGTGGTCACGAGTCGAGGTAATTTTAGCAATAAATATTATCATCATCATCCCAGCCTAATAAACGTCCCACTGCAGGGCGCAGGCCTCCTCACAGAATGAGAGGGCTTTGGCCGTAGTTCCCACGCGGGCCCATTGCGGGTTGGGAACTTCACACACACCATTGAATTTCTTCTCAGGTGTGTGCAGGTTTCCCCACGATGTTTTCCTTCACCGTAAAGCTCATGGTAAATTACAAATGTAATTTCGCACATAAATTCTGAAAAACGCGTGGTAACTACGGCCCAAGCTATCTCATTCTGAGAGGAGGCCTGACCCCTTTAGTGGGACGTAGGTATATAGGCTGGTATGATGGTCCCGTGGGAATGTCATCAAAATTACAGTTTTCTAACACCTAACCTAACCTGTTGTGGCGGCCTAGTGGTTTGACCTATGGCCTCTCAAGCAGAGGGTCGTGGGTTCGAGCCTGGGCTCGCACCTCTGATTATTTCGGAATTTACGTGAGAAATTACATGTGAAATTTACCATGATATTTACGCTGAAGGAAAACACCGGCACACATCTGCGGAGAAATTCAATCGTGTGTATAAAGTTTCCAATCCGCACTGTGCCCGTGTGGGAACTGCGGCCCAAGCGCTCTCACTCTCAGAGGTCTGTGCTGGGACGTATATAATGCTGTGATGAAGGTGAACAGCCAACAGGCTCTAACTAAGCTAAGTAGCTGACGGAAGAACATGGCGAAGTTTCGCCTTGTAGTTACAAGGGTTCCTTGTGAGTCTACGGAGCCCTAAGAACGACTCAAGACGAAAGCTGTTCAACAAACCCATTGTCCGGCCATTACCGCCGAGGCTGTCGGCCGATACGGGCGCATTCCTAGCAATTGGCTCGACCTCTGCACAATGCACAAACGCATTACGCTCTTTTGTGGCGCAATTGAGGAGCATTCAAAATATTAGATCTTTGTGCTTGGACGCTTTGTGCCCCTGAGAAACTTTGATTTGTTAATCCGTAACTGTTAGTTTTAAATATTTCATACTAAATACAAACTGAAATATGGATGCCCAGAAAAAAAAACAAATAAGTATAAATTAAAAATTTTTAAAACCCCCAACGCAATTATGTCACTCGTATGTTTGATTGAACATTAAGTCAATGCCCATTATACGTCTAAGATCCCTTCCGCAGCTAACAAAAGAGCTGATAACTTTAAAACCGCCGAACCGATTTTGATGAAACATATCTAAGAACCATCGCCAAGAAACCTGCTTTCTATTAAAAAAAACCGCATCCAAATCGGTTCACCCGTTTAAGAGCTATGATGTACAGACAGACACACACACACATAGCGGTCAAACTTATAACACCCCTCTTTTTGTGTGGGGGGTTAAAAAAAGATCAGCGCTGGGAATCGAACTCAGGTCCTCAGCATTCCGTGCCGTGTGCCATTCCCCTACACCACTACTGGTACCACTACACAAATTTTTCCTATGCATCGCACATTTCAACTTGCTAAATCAGCCAGATTATTGGTTAATATATGGATTTCACGGGATGACCATAAAAGTAATAAAAAATGAAGTTGAAAAATGAAAATACAAATAGTACATTATTGCCGTGGGCTGGAAGTAGGCAATTGCTGGCTGAGTATGAGTATTAAACGGACGAGCTTGCGAGTCCGTTTAACTAATACGAAGCCAGCAATTGCTATTCCAGCCGAGACTAATATAAAGCTTTTCTCAAAAATGGTGAAGGAAAAAAAATAGAATAAACTTTTGTTAACTTAAATAGGTACAAAGAATAGCAAATCACTTAAAATTAAATGTCCTTTAACCCTTTCCCGCCTTTTTTCATTAAAAAAAAAACTAAAGGTGTATTTTTCTACCGAAAACACAACAAGCTGTTTCAAACACAATAAAAAAAGTCTGGAGTTCCAACAAAAAAACTGATACCGGTCATTTGAATTGGCTGTATACGAATAACTTATTGCCAACTTATTACCATGGCCGTTATAAGTTTTTAAAAAGTTCGAGACTCGACAATAATGGAATTTGTATGCGACATTGCTGTCGAGTTTATCGAGCCTGCAATGTTTTTAACTTTTTAATTTTTTTTCTGACCATAAACTATGCACTTTACGTTTTGATATGGAAAGAATAACGTCAACTTTTACGGATATTTTTGACAAAAAGATACTTCATATCAAAATTGTTATGACCTCGAGGCCGAAGTCTCAAACCATGGTCGGACCTGAGGCCGTATTCCGCTTCAGAAGCAGTACCATGAGTTTACACTAGTTTACAGTGACCGTACTCGCTAGCGACGGCGTAAATTATTTGTATGGAGAATTGTACTTCCGTAAGTGACCGCTGGAGGCGCTGTACAATTCCCCATACAAATAATTTACGCCGTCGCTAGCGAGTACGGTCACGTAAGCTTGTGTAAACTCATGGTAGAGCTACTGACGCTTGCGTTCGCTTTCGCCATCTCTTTCTGTCACCATCTTATGCAGTTTGACAGAAAGCAGTAGTGATTTGATTGCGAAGGAAAGCGTCAGATGTGTTAGACGATAAGCCTGCTGATCTCGGAACAACTGGACTTGAGGCCGTACCGAGCTTCTTGCGCTAATTGATTTTAGGTATTCTATGCACTCGTGTGTGCGTGAGAGCGGCTAGAATCTAAGCCGTGCGTTAGCGCCAGCGGCAAAAGTTCTCCGTCCGATGGCTGAAGGAGAACTAACGCTACTGACTATACGGATTAGGGGGAAGCACGGCGGCTCAAAATAGGTTGGTCCGATTGCGTGTATTTAGGTATTTTCATCGTATTAGTACAACAAATACATATTTTAAAAATAGCTTTTGCCCGCGACTCCGTCCGCGTGGAATTAGTAATTTGGGCAGCTTATTTTTTTATCCCCACCCCCCCCACCAAACCCCCCCCCCCCCCGCACACCCGCGTTCACATTCACCACCGTACTCCCAAGTCAAGCGTGCCTATAGAAGTTTTACTTCAAAAACCCCCGATTTTGAAACATTCTTCCGCTCCGCTCCGCTCCTATTGGTGTTACATAGGCCCTGCCACGCCTGTGTGCATGTCCAACTTAAGATGAACCCTATTTAGTATTGTTTACTATATCGTTGTCAGCTCATTTTATGTTGAATTTTTTTTCTATGTATTTTCGATAAATTCTTAAAATAGACGTATCTTTCTTATTTGTGAACCGATTCAAATGAAACAAACACTAAATGTTAATCCAAGAAAATACCAACATATCAGTGAAAACCGCATCCTTCTAGGTTAAGCCGTTTCTGAGATTAGCGCGCACAAACGCACAGACAAACAGACAAACAGATAAACAGACAAACAGACAATAATTCTAAAAACCATTGTTTCGGGTTCTATTGCGCTAATAAATAGCCCTAGTGACAGTTTTTCTCAAATATCTTCAATGTACAGACACCGACTTGTTACAGATTTATTATATGTATAGAATAGATGTAGCATCACTAGGTCCTCGGAATCATCTTGTTTTATTAACATTCAAAAAGTCATGACCTGCCGATGCTGTGGCAGTATTTACGCCGTATTAAGGATTTATTTTATTTTTTAGAGACGACTTTGGATTTTTTCCTATCGAGCGAACTACAAGTAATCGTGTTTCGAAAAACGCTGGTCACTAGAGTGAATCCTCAAATAACTTACACATGAATTTCAGAACTGAAGCTTTGCTAGTAATGATACAGCAAGGGATTAAATGAATGCAACAAATGCGCCGAAAGGTCGGTAGGGCCTCAAAAATAAACCACTAAAAACCCAAGAAACCATCTTTTATCAACTCATTACAAGCACATTCGAGTTTTTCGAAATTTATGAGCGAATTTGTGAGCTTTACAGAAATTTCAATGGTGTGTGAGGGTCCCAATCCGCACTGGGCTCGCGTGGGATTACGACCCAAGCCCTCTCATTCTTGGCACATTGGAATTATGATAATTATGGAACTCTTTGAGGGCAATAATAGCATTAATCTAGAATAAGTTAAGAGGATACGATGGGCACCATTTCTCCATACAAACGTAATCCCCTGTTTCCTCCCTGGATAATGGCTTTAGAGCCAATTTTTTTTACTGTGTAATCTGTATCTACAACAGCTATGCCCCTTTGTTTCGTTTTTTTCCATATTTCAATTAACATAAGAAATATGAGCTTTCAAAAACTGAAAAAATTGCCCAATTTCAACGTCATTTTCAGACGCTCATCAGAAAAGAATCCCTGATATAAACAAAAAAAGGAAAACATAGGGGCATAGCTAAATCTGTCCTCTAATTATTTTTGAAAAAAATAATTTTATTGGTCCAGTTTTCGAGAAGAAAACAGGGGATTACGAAATGCTGTTTTGATCAATTTTACGCGCCTAATAACGGTCTGAGCTGCAGTTGTCCCGCTCTCGCTGTACTGACACGGAGGGGTTCGGGCGAGACAGCGACATTTCATTAAAATACCTATTTCTCAAAAGTCTCTCAGCTATCGTACCCTCTTAAGGATAAGTTGTTGCTTCGCCCTAGCAGGGTCCATGTAGCACTGAAATATCTATTTTTCACCTTGTAATACCATGGTTGCAGCGAATAAATGAATATGAATATGAATAGGTATAGGGGGCCTTTCTCCAGCAATGCACGTCAGTCGACACGTAACTACATAAGTAAGGTAAAGTAAACGTCCCTGTGCTCGACACTGGCCCAATACATGGCACCTTCAATCTTATGTCATAATAATAAGATGGGTGTCATCTACTGGGCGTTGAGGTGTCGAGCATTGGTACGTTTACCTTAGGTATTTATAACATTGCACTGTCTTGTGTTCCAATGATACGTGTGATACAGTAAATATTTTGCCTATCATGATAAGGATCATATTATTAAATGACTAATATTTTTTCCACTTAAATTGCTATCAAAATATTTGCAGTTTGATTAGAAGTATTATACCACTTATAAGTAGGTATGTATAGTCGACAAAGAAATTCCTTTAGCACCCTAAGATTCAATACCAGTTGGTTGAAAACATAAAAGGCTATTTTCACTAACAAGTCAATGTGATAATCAGACTAATTATTGTTTTTATTTTGATGTAGGAACTGTTAAGCTGCGTACGGACTGCGCGCACATGACGCGTACCTACCCTACGCGAGCCCGGGTACGCGTACCCGGGCTCGCGTAGGGTACGCGTGTCCTGGAACGCCATGTCCGTACGCTATGTACGCGTAGCTGCAAGTACGGACATGGCGTTCCAGGACACGCGTACCCTATGCGAGCCCGGGTACGCGTACCCGGGCTCGCGTAGGGTACGCGTAATGTGCGCACAGTCCGTAGGTACGCAGCTTCATAAAACAACCGGTCAAGTGCGAGTTAGACAATATTTTAAAAATAATCATCGTCATCATCAGCCTATGTAGTAGTAATTTGATTATAGTGCCATAATAGGTATAACGGAGTATTTTCGTATTCAAAATCAAAGTAAGAGCTCACTTTGGCATTTAAATATATCAAGCCAAATTTGCTTAATCGTGTTTCGGAAGCAAACACGAACTAAGGAACACGATCAAGACTATCTTCTTTCTAATACATATATAAAAATCTCGTGTCACGGTGTTTGTTATCGAACTCCTCCGAAACGGCTTGACCGATTTTTATGAAACTTTATTCTTTACTAGCTTTTGCCCGCGACTTCGTCCGCGTGGAATTAGTAATTTGGGCAGCTTATTTTTTTATCCAATTTGCTTTTTCATCAATTATGGCTCTCCTTAGATCCTTCCGGAAGAAGTGAAACTTCATAATAAACCAACCCGCTCCCAATCCGCCCCAACCCACTCTCAACCCGCCCCCAACCCGCTCCCAACCCGCTCTCAACTCACCCCCCACCCGCCCCCAACCCGCTCTCAACCCGCCCCAACCCGCTCCCAACCCGCTCCCAACCCATCCCCGACCCACTCCTAACCCGCCCCCAACCCACTCCCAACCCGCCCCCAACTCGCTCTCAACCCGCCCCCAACCCGCTCCTAACCCGCCCCCAACCCGCTCCCAACTCGCCCCCAACCCGCCCCCAACCCGCTCCTAACCCGCCCCAACCCACTCCCAACCCGCCCCCAACCCGCCCCCAACCCGCTACCAACCCGCCCCAAACCCGCTCCCTATTCGCCCACCCACCCGCTCTCAACCCGCCCCCAACCCGCTCTCAAACCGCCCCCAACCCGCTCTCAACCCACCCCCCCAACCGCTCCCAACCCGCCCTATCTAACTGGGCTATCTAACACTGAAAGAATTTTCCAAATCGGAGCAGTAGTTCCCGAGATATAGACGTTTTATTTCCAAAACCCCCGATTTGGAAACATTCTTCCGCTCCGCTCCGCTCCTATTGGTGTTAGCGTGATGATATATAGCCTATAGCCTTCCTCGATAAATGTGCTATCTAACACTGAAAGAATTATTCAAATCGGAGCAGTAGTTCCTGAGATTAGCGCGTTCAAACAAAAAACCTGTTCGATAAATTCTTAAAATAGACGTATCTTTCTTATTTGTGAACCGATTCAAATGAAACAAACACTAAATGTTAATCCAAGAAAATACCAACATATCAGTGAAAACCGCATCCTTCTAGGTTAAGCCGTTTCTGAGATTAGCGCGCACAAACGCACAGACAAACAGACAAACAGACAATAATTCTAAAAATCATTGTTTTGGGTTCTATTGCGCTAATAAATAGCCCTAGTGACAATTTTTCTCAAATATCTTCAATGTACAGACACCGACTTGTTACAGATTTATTATATGTATAGATAGATATTCGGTAGGTCTGAGAATAGGCTGTAGGCTATTTTTTATACCTACTACTATTCTTCGCAGACGGAGTCGCGGGTAACAGCTAGTCCTAATATAAAATAGATCAATTTTGTACAAAGTCGTTTTAAAAATAGCAATGAACAGCATTGGTGGACTCTTAAGCCCAGTTTACACTTGCAAGGAAAATCGTGCAAGTTGCAATACATCGCGCGGCTCTATTGACTTCTTGAAACTCGTTCGCTTCATGACCTCGCAATGTAATGGAACTTGCATAATTTTTCTTGCATACTACCGGGTTTACCTTCAGAGTGTTGGCCGACTGTACTAGCGTAGATTTTCTGAAAATTACTGTTGTACTTATCGATGCTTATGTGATTAAACTGATTACAAACAGTCCTAACAGTCGATTCGTAACATCATCACTGACGATGATGTGATGATTAACTTTCAAATCGCTCTGTAATTCAAAAAGTTGCTTAGAGGGCCACTTGCACAGTCCAGTGTTAAAAAACTAAATCGTTAACCCAGGGTTAAGAATGACATTTCCATACCTTTTGACACTTCTTAACCCTGGGTTAGCAGTTAGCTCGGAGTTAAATAGCTAACCCAGGTCCGCGCAAGCCCGCCTTAGGTGACTAGATATGTTTTTTTCCGTGTACCCTTCATATATGTCCCACTGCTGGGCACAGGCTCTCTCAGAATGAAAGGGCTTGGGCTTCCCACGTATCATCACACCCTCACGGTACATTTCAAATGTAATTTCGCACATAAATTCCGTAAAACACAAAGAGCCCAGACTCGAACCCACGACCCTCTGCTTGAGAGGCCATAGGTCAAACCATGGCTACCACAACATTGAGAAAAGAACAAGCAAGGCATTTAGCAATCAGTAGGTACTTTATGTAGTTGTGTGTGTAATAATTCGCCTCAACTCTCGTGGCGTTACCTATACTAACGGTAAGACTAAGAGGGCACTGAATTAGTTGGTCCAATTTCCTTTGCGTGGACGGAATTAGTGGTGCGTGTGCGCCGCCTAATTGGTATAATTGCGTTAAGCAGGATGGTGCATACATCAATTGGAAACTGTACACCGGCCACCGGCAGAGACTATGAGACGTAGTGACGGGAATTTATGTCGCATAACATTGTTCGACCTAAAGCTACGTTTGGCCTAATGATCGCGTCGTCTAATATGTATCGCGTAGCAGTGTTTGACCTACAGCTACGTTTGGTCTAACGATCGTTTTGTCTAATTTTTATCCCATAGCATTGTTTGACCGAAAGGTACGTTTGGCCTAATGATTGCCTCGTCTAATTTGCATCGCATAACGTTGTCTTAACTCTTTATTGTTCATAAAAATTTGATAATCATAGATAACAAGATATATAGATGTAAAAAGGCAAACTTATCACTTAAAGGGGTCTCTTCGAATTAACATTAGAACGATTGACAGGACATCAGAAAAATGAGTAGACATACAATGAAAAGTAAAGACAACCGAAAAAACCTACTTAGTTCTGTCTCTTTACTGCTTTTTCTTGTTTTTTTTTGCTTCTTTTGTTTTATTTTTCTTCTTCTTCCTTGCGTATCTCGTGTAAGTATAGTCAACCAAGAAACTCCTTTACCACCCTAAGGTTCAATGTCAGTTGTATGAATTAAGACGTCAAAGGCTATTTTCACTTACAAGTCAATGTGACAATCGGCCTTATTGGTTTTATTCTGATGGAGGAACTGTCACAAAAAATGGTAAAGCACTTACATGGTCGACTATACATTCACTTGCTCTAATATTTCTAAAACGATGTACTAAAACACAATCAATTACATACAATTCCCTGTGAAATTACAAATGGCTGGTAATGATCGTAATAAACTCAACAATCCCGTAAACACAAGCATCCCGCATCGTATCAAATCACTACAATGCTCCTGTTTGAGGAACTTGAGACTGTCTAACATAAATGTTGCTGTCTTTATTGAATGAGGGTGCTCATAAGATGGTATCATAATCATCATCTCCATACCACACATTAACATTTTGACTGAGCAAAAAAACGAGAGCCATTCGAGGCGCTGTTTTTGAGCATCTTGCCGGATTCTTCTCAGCAGGGTTTTTCCAAACCAGCCTTCGACATTCATAAATGCTTGGTATAGCTTAAATCATGTATTTAGACTGTATTTAGACTGTATTTAGACTTTGACTTTGAAACATCGTCAATGTTCCCTTATAATCATAGCTGGGCATTAGTTTCATCAAAATAATAACAATAGAATGAGAGAATCCAGTAAACTAACAAAATGATGCGGGAAGATAAATACAAATTGTCCCCTCACAATTGACCACATTCTATTAGATTATTTGTATTGCTTATGCTTTTATTATATTAAACGATTTAGCTTCATCCCATTGTAACATTGTAATTTGAAACCGTGGTGCTATGTCAGTGGCTTCCCAAGCAGAGGATTGTTTGTTCTTCATACCCGGCTCATAGGTACCTTTAAGATTTTCAAAACGTATGTATGTGCGAAATTGAAATTATTTACATTCAGATTAAAAATTGACCACGAGTTTGCGAGCTTATGAAGGAAAACATCATGAACAAACTCGCACACTCCGAAGAAAGCAATGCAATCGCGTGTGACAAGTTTCCAATGCGTATTGGGCTCGGTTCAATATACCACGTGTCTCAAGTCAAAAGTCTTTGACCAGTGTGTGTTGCCAGTGATGAATTATGGCACTGAGATGTGGCCGCTAACGATGGGCCGCATAAGAAAGCTCAAGGTCACTCAGAGGGCGATGGAGAGGGCTACGCTCGGAGTTTCCCTGCGGGATCGCATTAGAAATGATGAAATCCGCGCAAGAACTAAAGTCACAGACATAGCTTGAAGAATCGCCAGACTTAAGTGACACTGGGTAAGGCACATCGCTCGTAGAATTGACGGCCGATGGGGCCAAAAGGTGAGAACCTCAAGAGAGTGGCGTCCATGGACCAGAAGACGCATGTTGGATGCGGATGGCGCAAGTCCGATCTGTTTGGTGAGCCTTGGGGGCCTATGTTCAGCAGTGGGCCCGATTTAATGAGGCTCTCAGCCCCTTTGTCGTCATACCCTCCAGCCCCTGTGACGCGCGGGCGAGAACTCATTTAAACTGTTTAGCTATATCTGAGTTTGTAAGCAACATTTTGTCATGTTTTACAGCAGTTTGTTGACTCGGCATGTGTTGGTACCTAAGTTAGTGACCGCAAGTGAAGCCACGTGCATATGTTTATCTGCTACTCCTCACACTTGACAGCTCCATACAAACGTATGTCACAATAGACTATACATCCCGAAACCGACTTTAAACAATCACAAATAAGATTGAGTTTACAAGCACCCAAATTTAATTAAGTACGTGTTAATTCCTAATGAAGTAAAAATGGATGTTGTCTGTCAAAGAGTTTTGGATTTTAGGCGGTCGTTTTAAGGTTTTCTTTTAGGTTGTGTGCGTGTTTGTTTTAGTTTGGTAAAATAAGTATTAGTGGTTAAATAGCGCTTGATTTTAAAGATCAAAGAGTTGTGCGCGCGCGCAGTTCTAAGCGACAGATCTTGATCGTTTTGATGTTTAAAAAAGGATTATTGCGTGTTAATTAGTTTTTTTCTAGTTACCTACTTTTTGTGTTTTATATGTATTATCCATACCATACCAATATTATAAATGCGAAAGTGTGTCTCCTCGCGCTTAAACCGCACAACTGATTTATATGGTATCCTATTATCTCGCCTCATTCGTTTTTCGTTTAATTCTTATTTCGTCTCATTCTGTATTCGTCACTTCGTCTTGTTCGTTATCCGTCATTATCTTATTTTGGTCAAATTCTGTACTTAACTTGTCTCTCTCTTAATAAGTCTTAATAGTTTTTCGTCACGGTCTTCCTTGGACTCATTCGTCGTTCTTCGTTTTCGTTTTTGTCTGATTTACTTACGAACATTCATTTACTAGTTAGCATCGAACGTATCGAAATAATTTTGGCGTATTCGCCAAAATATTAGTAAATGAGACAAAAAACGAAAGGGATGAACGACGAATGAGTCCAAGGAAGACCGTGACGAAAAACGAATAAGACGTATTAAGAGATAGACAAGCTGCTGAATTTACGGCCTCTGGTAGATGTAAACCTAATTATGTATAGGTAACCACAACTTAATTAACTTGTCTGTATGCCTCCGCCTCGGGGTCCCGGTCTGCGCCCCACATCGTTGCCCCTGTGGAAGTGACGTGGACCGACTAGGGCACCACGGTCTTTCCTGCCAGAGAAGTGCGGGTCGTTTCTCAAGGCATGCTGCCCTTAATGACATCATCCGCCGGTCTCTTGCATCGGTCAATGTGCCGGCTATTTTGGAGCCAACAGGAATATCTAGAAATGACGGCAAGAGACCGGATGGGATGTCCCTGATTCCGTGGAGTATGGGACGGGTGCTAGTGTGGGACGCAACTTGTGTTGACACACTGGCCCCTTCACATCTCCACCGAACATCTATAAGGGCAGCGGCAGCAGCAGAAACGGCCGAAATTGCCAAGTTAGGGAAATACAGTGGCCTCGGCGCCGAATATAATTTTGTACCTTTTGGCGTCGAGACCCTTGGTCCGTGGGGCCCTGGTGCTCTGAGTCTCTTCAAAGACTTATCAAAGAGGCTCAGAGATACCACAGGAGACCGAAGAGCTGGCAGCTTCCTCGCTCAACGCATCAGTCTTACGATCCAGCGAGGAAATGCTGCCAGCGTCTTCGGTACCATGCCACAGGGGCCATTTTTAGATTTAATTTAGTTTTAGTTTATTTTATTTTAATATAGTTAGTTTTAATTTCTATAGTTTGTTAGTGTTTGTACTTAGTTAAGTTTTATTCATTGATATTTTATATTCATAGTTTAGAAAGAAAGAAAGAAGAAAGAAAGAAAGAAGACATTTATTCACTTTTACAAGACACACAAATACAAGAAAGTACACACAAATTCATACAAATAAACAAGGTTCACAAAACAACGAAGTAATAAATACACAGATCTGCATGTGTGTCCATGCAAAAGTGAAACGGTCGCTGACTCAGCATTATGCTGAGGCGTTAGACGCCTGCAGCGCTGATTTTCTGCCAGAACCGTCTGTGACACACGGAACGATACACAAATATACTATATAAACTACTTAATAAAAAGATAAATTAATAAAAAGATAATGAATTAACAAACAATTTAGATTTATTATTGCGTAGCATAATATGTAAATAAATAAATACAATAAAGAAAAAGTAAACTGCGAAAACATAACCCTGTAAAACAACAGGTTGGCATATCAAGTGCTGGTTTTATAGGTAGGATTTTTGGAGCGTTAATAAGTGATCCTTCAGCTTGCGCTTGAAGGTGTACCTACTAGACGCTCCTTGGATAGGGGGAGGAATATCATTCCAGCACTTGGACGCCGCAAACTTAAAACTTCCTCGAAATGCCGCGGTCCGGTGTTTAGGCACAAGAACCATAGCACTCCTGCGCTCACTCTTCGACCAAACAATTTTATTGAAGAGGTACAACGGTGTCCTGTAGCGTCTCACACCGAACAGCAAAGTGGCGAGGTGCATGCGCCTGCGTGCAGGCATGTTCAGCAAGTTAGCGGCGTTCAGGTAAGGAGTGATGTGGGACCGGGGAGGGACACGGAAACAAAAACGAGCACATGCGTTTTGCACTCGCTGTAAAAGCCTCTTGGAACGACCAACAATGCAGCCGTCATAAACAATATCATAATAGTTTAATCTGGACAATATAAGCGATTCACAAAGGTTAACACGCAAATCAACACTAAGGCGTATACTGTACAGAACCTTGAGGCGGTAGAAGCAGTTACTCACAACTTTTAGGATGTGGTTCTCAAAGCTCAGCTTGCCGTCCATAAGTAGACCAAGGTTATTGGCTTCTACCACCCGTTCTATTGGTTTACCCATAACGGCAACATCCCCGGTAGTCAGAGCATCAATAGTATTCCGAATTTGATGCCTCGATCCAAAAACTATATACTTCGACTTGTCGGGGTTGAGGACTAAACAGTTCCTCTCCGACCAAGCTGAAATACGATCGAGATCTGCATTGACGGCGTCTACAGCAATGGAAGTTTCTGACGGCGCGCAGGAGACGTACAGCTGCAGATCGTCCGCGTAGAGATGGTATCCACTGCTCTTTATACTGCTGACAATATCAGAACTGTACAATATAAAGAGCAGGGGACCCAGTATCGAGCCCTGCGGCACTCCCCGTGTCACAGGGCAAAGAGAAGACCGCAGAGTACCACCATCCACCCCACGCAATACGATAGTCTGCGCACGGTCAGTCAAATAACTGCTAAACCATTTTATCGCCGTGACATCAAATCCGTAATACGACATCTTGGATAATAGCAAGGGAACGCTAATGCAATCAAAAGCCCTGGAGAAATCTAAAAGTGCTAAAATAGTACTTTTTCCAGCATCCCTAGCCTGCAAAATATTATCGACTACATCGAGTAACGCAGTAGCTGTCGATCGACCCTTGCGAAAACCCGATTGCAGTTCAGGTAGGATGCTGTACTTCTCCAAGTATTCCGACAGCTGTTCGCAAACTACCCTTTCCACTATCTTCGACGCACAGGGAAGGATACTAATAGGACGGAGTTCGGACAGATTAACAGGATTAGGTTTTTTAGGTAACGGGGTCACTTGTGCAATTTTCCAATCAGTCGGGAAAGTCATAGTCTCAATACTCCTATTGATGATGAATGTCAGTACCTTCGAAGTCACCGGAAGAGTCATAAGTAACATGTCAATAGCAATCGAATCATGTCCCTTTGCAGTTGTTTTAATAGAGGTCATAATTTTTGTCACAGTTCCTGTCGTTGTTGGTGAAAGAGTAAATTTTTTGTCACTATGTCTATCGAATTCATACCGTGTCAAGTCAGATATAGATACGGCCGGTTTACCAGGTATATTTAAGAAATGCCGGTTTATTAAGTCGGGGTCGTTAAAGTGTGTCGGGAGGTCAGTCTGTGTCTGTGGGTCTGGAAGGACGGTGCGCTTTAAGTTTTTCCAGAGAGTCTTTGAGTCGGTAACGTCATTGATGTGGTGCTCGAAGAAGGCACGTTTCTCGCTATGGATGGCTGCGATTACTAGGCGTTTCAGGTCCAGGTAGTATTGCTTATGAACATCAGCTTCAGCTTCTTACTTGTACAAACATATTTCGACTAAAGTTTTGACTTTGTCTTCGGACCCTAGGCTGAGAAACACTGCGCTAAAGCATAAAAAAACATTTTATGCAGACGACATCCAGCGTAAATACGAAGTTCATGAAAATATGAAGTGAAAAGTAAATATATTTAAAGACTACGAATGAGTGAAGCCAAGCAGGGTGCGTACAAGTAACCTAGCATCAACGTGTCGGAGCACTTGTTTTTGACTCACCATTATTAGTGAAGAAGATTTTTCATCCAATTATAGGTAATCGATCAAGAATGGTCGCTCCTGCTCCTAGAAGCTCGCTTTGAAGTAGCCGATGTTTACGTGTCTGTTAAACAAAACCGCCAACACGCCAATGTGTGGCCAATGTTTGGGCCAACACTGAAACCGCTCGCAGATGTGAAAACATACATCAAGGATTCTGGAAAAAACTCTAGACAGTTAATTGGGATAAAGGTCAAAGCTAATTACATGTATTATAACGAGACCCTTCATCATCATTTCAGCCGCAGGACGTCCACTGATGGTGCCGAAGATACTGGCAGCGTTTCCTCTTTGAATAGCTAAGCTAGTTCTTTGTCCGAGGAAGCTGCCAGCTCTTCGGTCTCCTGTAACTTCGATTAACCGCTTTGAAATTTCTCTAAAGCTTCAAAGCGCTTAGACACCACGGACCAAAGGTCTCGACACCGAATGGGACAAAGTAATATTCGGAGCCTAGACCCCTGCATTTGAGTCCTTTCGCTTGTTCGGCCGCTTCAGAAGCTGCACCAGGTCTGTTGCAAGTTCCATAGAGATGGGAAGGGGCCAGCGTGTCTGAACAAGTAGCATCCCATGCCAGTACCCGACCCATCTTCCATGGAATCAGACTCATACCACCCGGTCTCTTGCCACCGTCTCTTGCAATGCCTGTGAGCTCAAGCAAACTTGGCACGTTGATAGTGGTAAGGGACCGGCGTAGAATGTCGTTTAGTGCAGCATGTCTTGAGAAGCAGCCGGCGCTTTTTTGACATGACAGTCCGTGATGTCCTAGCCGGTCGACGTCACTGCCACAGGAATACTTTTAGGAGCGTAGACCGGAACCCCGAGCCATAAAATACATACTTAAATACATTATTAAACATCTAATACACGAGCACAAACATTCGTATTTTTCATACATGTAGCTGCCTCATCCGGTGATCGAATCTGGAACCTGGTTTCAGTGGTATACTTAGTAACGGCCTAGTGGCCATCCGGTCGTCAATAATAGTAAAATACACCTTGGATCTCGCCGAGATTCCTGAAAACCATAACGTTGGCGCATTGGCCCAACGTTGGCCCGTAGGTGGGTCATGTTTGTTATACAGGCGGCCAATGAGCGGTATTGTCTGTAAACAAATCCGTTGGTTTCCATGCGCATGCGTGGATTAAGTTACGAACTGAAACGAAATAGCCCGAAAAATGGATTACGACACTTTGGATATACAGGGTATTTTTTTATTAAGCGCATAAATTTTACCTATGTGATTCAGTGTCGTTAAAATAACAAATTTCAGTAGTTTTCGTTATAATATTAATCACTTATTTCTTTGTTTTTCATAGTAACTTGACCAATTATTGGATGAATTACTATGAAATGAACAACCAAATTTTCAAAATTAAAAAAAAATCTTGAACAGGTAATCTGATCCATCAACGATACTGAATCACGTATCAAAATTTGTGCACTGATTAAAAAATTACCCTGTATTTTATTTTTAATTTATACGCTACTAGCTTTAACCTGCGGCTACGTTCGTTCTTCGAGCTATGTCCGTGACTTTAGTTCTTGCGCAGATTTCATAGCCCTCTCCATCGCCCTCTGAGTGACTTAGAGCTTTCTTAAGAGGCCCATCGTTAGCGGCCACGTCTCAGTGCCATAAGTCTTTGACCAGTGTTTGTTACCACCACGCGTTTTAGTTCATGAACATTATACCAAGGAGGATAGGAGGATGATGTAGACTGGACTGGCAGTCGCCATGGTACGCATCGGCCGCGGTTTTTGTAGTTTCGATTATTAAATCTAGATGGCGCTGAAATATAACCAGAGGCTTTTAGCAAAAAAATAAGACTGCAGATATTTCATATCACTGCAAATGTATTATTATGCAATATTTTTGAAAAATAATACATTTGTAGTAATATGAAACATCTGTAGTCTTATTGTTTTGCCTTCAAAGGCTCTGGCTATATTTCAGCGCCATCAAGATTTAATAATCGAAACTACAAAAACCGCGGCCGATCCGTACCATGGCGACTGCCAATCAAGTCTACATCATCCTTGATTATACTTAGATTTTTGTAACGCATGGGATAAGGTGGTTGAAACGCTTCGCAGCCATTACCGCTACCACTCGTGCCTTACGCCCGTCGGAGGATCGCACTCCGCTTTGAAGTGCTCTCTGGATATTTACGTACATAATGTTTATTTTCATATTTGTGGTGCGCACGTAACTCATGAACTCGCCGCGAACTTTATTCACTACCAATTATAATTTATGTATGTATGTTAGTCACATTAACCTCTATCATACCGATAATCAAAGATTTGTGAAAATCAAGTCCAAGGGTTCATCATCATCATCATTTCAGCCGAAAGACGTCCACTGGTCCAGTTAATTTTAAGGCCTGAACTCCGGGATAGAGCAATGAAATGGGTTACCTATCAAAATTTAGAATTATTTTTTTCCGAATATTTAAAATCTCGAATGCTTCATTTATCCGGATGCTTTTTTTCTGAAACTGTAAATATTTCAGGATTTTTATAAAATAACGTTATTCTAACCTAAAGGGTTCTACACGATGGTCCTGAAATAAATCCTGAAATAATTACAGTTTCAGAAAAAAATGCTTTCGGACAAATGAAGTTTTCGGGATTCCAAACCTTCGGAAATAAAATTTTCTAAACATCGATAGGATCCCAATGAAATGGTATCAACTGTTAGTTTGTGGGTGTGTGTAAGGGGTCCAACGGAGCTGGACATAGGCCTCCCCTAACGCTCGCCAAACAGAACGGTCCTGTGCCATAGGCATCCAATGCGTTCCCGCAAAAGATCCAGAAAACAGAACAAATTAAGAAACCAGGTCCGTGGACGCCACTCGAGAACCTTTTGGCCCCATCGGCCATCAGTTCTACGAGCGATGTGCCCTGCCCACTGCCACTTACTAATTTACTTACTAATTTATTTTGCAGTGCAATAGACACAAGCACGAGTTTTCTGTGATATTACGACTACCATACATGCATATGTACAGTCACGCCTTCTTCCCAGCAAGGGGATAGGCAGAGACTATTTGTTTCCACCTGCTTCGATCCTGACATACTTACATCTTTCACTTCCACAACACTCATTAGTCTTTTCAGACATGCTCGCTGGTTTCGGGTACTCTTGGCCTGACCCTTCTTCAACGATCACCATTAGTAACGGAAATGGGA
This sequence comes from Archips crataeganus, assembly GCA_947859365.1. Lineage (NCBI taxonomy): Eukaryota > Metazoa > Arthropoda > Insecta > Lepidoptera > Tortricidae > Archips > Archips crataeganus. The sequence continues at coordinate 1,065,149 of OX402053.1, read as the reverse complement.
GAGGAGAAAGTTCTCTCAACCTTAATTCTATGATACTTTGTGTTGTCAGCAACAAACCTTACTACCTACTACTTAGCTCAGGAGCAAAATAAATATTCCATTTATTGACGACTAGATGGCCTAGTGGTTAGAGAACTTGACTACGAAGCTTGAGGTACCAGGGTTTGATTCCCGTGTCGTGGCAGATATTTGTATGAAAAATACGAATGTTTGTTCTCAGGTCTGGGTGTTTAATATGTTTTTAAGTATGTATCTATCTGTATAAGTATGTTTATCCGTTGTCTAGTACCCATAGTACAAGCTTTGCTTAGTTTGGGACTAGGTCAATTGGTGTGAATTGTCCTGTGATATTTATTTATTATTATTATTTATTTATTTTAACTACCGTCGGTTACGACGTTAGTGTCCAAATTTTTGGACTCCATGCGATTCAGTTTCCAAGACTGTACCAAGATTTAATATCTATGTTCTATTCATCATAACTTTAATATGTCTCTAATAACAGCCTAACCCAGCAAGAATGCTGCCAGGAATTTTATTAACATTCGTAACAGTAGTGAGGTGATCCATAACAGGTAAAATACCAGGTATCTGATACCGGGTACTGATTACAGGCGGAAGTACTTGGTATTAAGGTACAAATATTTCCGCTGCGGCTTTTGATGGATCGCCTTTCCACTGTTATCGTGTTTAACAATATCATTCCAAAGTTTTAGGCACTTTTTGTGGTAACATTAAGAGAATTTTCTTTTGTTTTGTTGTAGAGTAACTAACTGTCTTGGTGAAATGCTAGATTTGAAGACAAGATGCGTGTGAAGCTTATTGCTCGCTTTGTTACCTTTTTACTAATATCATCATCATCATCATCATCATCATCATCCCAATTAATATATGTCCCACTGCAGGGCACAGGCTTCCTATCAGAATGAGAGGTCTGTGCCTTGCAGTGAGACGTATACAGGCCGAGATGATGATGATGATTTTTTTTTTACATACAACTGACCCGGGACGTGATTGACCACTATCTCACCTGGTGAAAAGTGCAGATGAGGCCAAGGGTGTATCTCACTGGTTCAGTAACAGCCTATTCACTCTAGACTTGAAGAGTCCTAGGTTGTATTTGTCTAGAAATACGGACGAAGGGAGCGAATTCCATTCCTTAGCAGTTTCTTAGTTACTTTGATGATATTGGTAAGTTTTTTTTTTATACAATACAGGCTTGCATTTGACCACAATCACGCCTGATGGAAAGCGAAGATGAGGCCTACGCTGGAGCACGCTTGCCTAGTAAATGCTCATTCACCCTAGACTTGAATTTAGGGGAATAAGCAGGAAGAAGGCAGTTGTTTGCGATGTTGCGCGCGCCCCCAAGCAGTGCAAACCGTACAACAAATACGGGGCACTGTAACCGGTACGCGCGCGCAGCACAACTGCTCAGACCCTTCCTCCAGAACGGCTTCTATAGACAACAGGCCGGAACACGACGAGAGTCGCTTGGCGGCCTGGCTCAACCAAATGGTGGTGACCATTCTCGGCCAAGTAAAAAATTCGGATTGGAATCGGAGATTCGTAACATTTAGATTATTTTTCATGCAATTAGTAGATTCTTTATATTTTTGGACTGGTTTTTACCTCTGCAATTTGACATACGCAGTTTGCCCTCCTTTTATTCTGCGAATTAATTATCAATTAAAGTGACATTTCGAGAATTTATTGAATCAGGTGTTACTTTGCGGAGGTCCATATTAATGAACTGAAACTATTACTTTGCTCACCCGCGACCTTCGAAGCAAAGTAATTGTTTCAGTTCATTACATTTCCAGCAGAAGTTAAAATAACACGCGTAAAGTAATCCGCTAACGGTATTATTTTGTATGGTTTTAATACATTTATAAATTCAGTATTGGCGAACAATGGCTTCGAGCTGAGCCACTTTATTATGGTAATCGGCAATCGTGGAGGTATTTTAGAAACCTTATTGTGGTTTTGGATTAATTCACAAACTGTCCAAGAGCGTGTCGCGTGTCGGTACATCAAACTTACATTACCCGTGTTAATATTGTGGCAAACATTGATATTAAGTTTTGATGGACTCATTATCATCATCCCAGTCTGAATACGTTCCACTGTATGGCATAGACCTCCTCTTAGAATGAGAGGGCTTTTTTTTTTTGAATGAGTCGCCAGAGGGGCCTAAGACGCGAAGTCTTTGCTATTTTTTACTTTGGGGTAGGAAGAGTGACTTGTGCTCGGGAAAAATCCCTTCGGACGAACTGGGAATGGAGGGCCCAGACAGTGTCCGACTTGCACGGACTAAAAAACCCGGTCACAAGTCCCCTTCTCTATTGATTATTAATACAAAAACGTGTGCTTTATATTTTGAGGAGGGGAGGGGTAGGGAGGGGACTTAATCTACCCACAGTGTCCTGCCTCAGCCATTTGCTGGAAGGCCGGGAGAGGAGCATGCATTCTCCCGCTGGGCACTGGGGGGTGCTTAGGTCGGTCTTTTATGTTTTTACCCGTTGGTTTATTCCTTGAATGAGAGGGCTTGGACCGTAGTTCCCACGCGGACACCCAATGCGGACTGACACACACTGTTAAATTCATTCGCAGGTGTGTGCAACCGTAAAGCTCTTGGTCAATTTCCGATGCTACGTATATGTATAGGCTGGGCTGATGATGATGATGGTGATGACTATGTGGCGAGCGTCTCGGCCGCCCAATGAACAGTGAACACGCTCGCCGCTCCGCTGCCATCCCCGCTCCCCGCTGGCATCCAGTACGCGGCCTTACAAAACAAACGGCGGTACAAAATACCTACCCCTTTTAAAAGCTTTTTACTAACTTGCAATGTATGTAAGTATGTATGTACGGGTCAAATCTTGGAAGTTGAATTCGACCCACTTCCAGTGGTCGAATTGACTTGAAATTTGGTATGCCTATTAAGGTTGGATGACAATATAAGCACAAGATTGGTATGAAGTATCTTTTTGTATTTTTATTTTTCAACTCCATTTTTACGGTTATCCCAGTTCTAATTTAGTATGATATAAATGCAAGTGCAGTCAACAAAAAGTACATTTAACGAAAAGCTTGCATTGAAAATGAAAATTTTAACAAAAAAATATTTATTTACCTTTCTAAGGTCAGCCAGCATTGCCACAGATGACATAACAGGTGCGTGAAATGTTGGCTGTGAGTCTCAATCCCAACTGCGGCTGCGCGTAAGCAGATCGATCGGTTAGATCCTTGTCAGACGCAAGCGCGCGCGCTGGGGCAGAAGTGACGGACGGACGGACAGCCGCCATTGTGTGTGTGTAGGAACAGTAAAAAACTGAGATGACACTTGACATGTATGGTGTTTTTTTAACTACTTTTGCATGTCATTCACCCCTGTAAACTAATGCAGAGCGACTTTTTTGTCAAGTTTGTGCCTATTGTCTCATTATCATCATCATCATTATTATAATATTGTTTATTTTATTAGCAGTTAGTTACGTCTGCTCACCGAACCTAAGATTTAAAAGCGAAAAAGTTTCCGGGTGCGCCGGTGGGACTTGAACCCACGTCTCCTGGGTATGCGCCCCAACGGGTGTTCTACCAACTGAACCACGTCGCATCCAACCGACCTCCCCGAAATTCTTAATCGCTAATAAAATAAATAATATTTGAATTAAATATAAGTGGTACATCATTTCTTACGCATTTTCAACTAATTTGGAACGTAGGAGTCATAGCTTCTAATAGTTGTGATGAATGTTACCACACGCCACTGTTGGCGTATGTAAGCGATTAAGAATTTCGGGGAGGTCGGTTGGATGCGACGTGGTTCAGTTGGTAGAACACCCGTTGGGCGCATACCCAGGAGACGTGGGTTCAAGTCCCACCGGCGCACCCGGAAACTTTTTCGCTTTTAAATCATTATTATAGTCGAAAGAAGTCCACTACTGAACATAGGCCTCCCCCAAGGTTCGTCAAACAGATCGGTCCTACGCGATCCGCATCCAACGCGTTCTCGCAACCTCAACCAGGTCGTCGCTCTATCTTGTTCGAGGCCTACCTACACTGCGTTTTCCGGTCCGTGGACGCCACTCAAGAACCTTTAGAACACTTAAGAACCTTTTTGCCCCATCGGCCATCAGTTCTACGAGGGATGTGCCCTGCCAACTGCCAATTGAGCCTGGCAATTCTTCGAGCACTACTTTACTACTTCTTAAAGCCTAAATTGAGTTCCGAAAAACTTAGAGGTGCGAGCTCGGTTTTGAACCCACGCCCCTCCGCTTGAGAGGCCGTAGGTCTAATCACTAAGCTACCACGGCTTACTTAACTTTGTGATCGCCAAGAATCTTTTGATTCTAGTTTAAAGAAGGAAAACCGCTCCCGAAAAACAATACAATACAATACAATACAAATATTCTTTATTGATCACCAAAAACAGTACAGTGACATTACAAAAATAAAAATTCAGGTAGACAATAGGCGGTCTTATCGCTAAAAAGCGATCTCTTCCAGACAACCAATTACTCAGAAATTAATAAATATCAACAGACGAATGTAGGTGGTAGAAATAACAGACAAGAGAAACGCAGTATTACTTAATAGACAACAAACAATAAAAACAATACAAATATAATATAAATTATATAAATAAACAAATACATTCAATATAATACTTATTTATACACTACATATATACTTAATACAAAATATCAATGGAAAAAAAATGTCAAAAACCCGCATGTGAGAAAAGGATTTAAAAAGGAAATTAAAGAAACAATATACTTAAACAAAAAAGAAAAAGAATAAAGAAGGGTCAAAGAGCGAGAATTACGTTAAAAACGTACTTTTCCAAGAAACATTGGCTAATGTTTAACAATTTGGCAACATTTTTTACCACAACAACACTGACACAAGCCAGATCGTCCATTAAATACGCCGATGTATTTACGTGTCCTCCATGTTGGATTGATAATAAAAAGCGGAATTGAACGAAAACAAAAATGAATCGGTGATCAAACGGCGGGCTATCAAAGCTGCTGGACTTGTAAACAAGTTGGTAGGGGCACCGATAGATCGGCTAGCGCATAGCTCCTTGGGCTTGGCTTTGGCTTGAATAAAATTCATCATCCCATTTTATACATGTTCCACTCCACTACAGGGCACAGGCCTCGGAAACAGAGAGGGCTTGTACCGTAGTACCCACGTTGCCCAGTGAGGATTGGGAACTCCAAACACACTAGAATTTCTTCATAGTGTATTCCCAACTACCCTCTTCTTAAGAGACTAAAGGTCAAACCACTAGGCTACTATCAACTTCTAATTTATACCAGTTTTGGAAAAAATAAGAAAATAAATCTATGTTACTTATGTAGTTAAGCGATAATTAAGTCACATTTAACTTTAAACAACCATTTTTAGTGTTAGATATTTTCGAAATAATGTCTATAATCGCTCAATTAAGTGACATTAATTTTATTCTTATTTTTACCAGAACTCTTATAATTTAGTTTTTGTTTGGTACCAGGTTAACATTGAGTCTTGCTTGGGACAACCTGTTTATTTATTTATAATTGATTTCCCCAACGTTTTGCTCTCAAATATCCTTCATTCTGTTTTAGAAGTACCATATTTCGACTTATAAATAAACTTAACATTACGTAAGAATGCGATCCCAGTGTCACCGACGGTGCTAGCTGAAAATCAGCGCTGGGGTGCTATAAACGCCTCAGCATAATGCTGAGCCAGTGTCCGATTTACAACCGCAATGACACTCTATCTTTATACTGGGATCCTGCAGTTTGCAGGTTTTTTTCCCAACTGATTCATTTGCCAACGGTTTCATTTCCCAACCGTTTCTTTTTCTGAAACTGTAAACTATTCAAGATATATTTTAAGACTATCCTGTACAACCCTATAGGTTAGGTTAGTTTTATAACAATCCTGAATAGTTTACAGTTTCAGAAAAAAAAAACCGGCCAAGAGCGTGTCGGACACGCCCAAGGTAGGGTTCCGTAGCCATTACGAAAAAATCAACTAATATTTTTCTAAGGATTTCGTATGTGTACGGAATCATCCAAGATTAGGTATGTTTTATACCTTAGGCTACTATTTACTCTTAAACTACAAATAATTTCCAAGCAATCTTAGCCGCTATAATTTTCCTAGTAAATTTGATATATTTACGACCATTCTGAATTTTTTCAAATTTTTCCACCCAACAGTTTAGATTTTAGAGGGGGGGGGACGGTCGATTTTAATGAAAATTTTCACTTTAAAGTTGAATATTTCGCAAACAGATTACTGAATAGAAAAATCATGTTAGCAACCCCGCAATGGTTTTAAAAGACCTATCCAACGATACCCCACACTATAGGGTTAGCCGAGAAAAAAAAATCACCCCCACTTTACGTCTATGGGAGGTACCTACCCTAAAAAAATTTTTTTTAGTTTTTTTTATTCAATCACTTGGTCGGCGTGACTGATATATATATTCATGCCAAATTACAGCTTTCTAGTACAAACAGTCTCTGAGCTTAGCCGCGGACAGACAGACAGACAGACGGACAGACATGGCGAAACTATAAGGGTTCCTAGTTGACTACGGAACCCTAAAAACAGTTGGTTAATGAAACAATTGGGAAAAACATAGTTGCGAAAAGGCAGAGAACCCTTCATCCTTCCTGTCGTCTATTTTAATAATATTGATGTGTCTTGTTTTGTTGTAAATAAAAATTAATAAATGTTAAAAAAAAACCTTTCTTTGAAATTTGGAATTTTCTAGAACACGAAGGGCCAGCCCTGCGCACGCGCTTCAACTTGCACCTGCTTAATGTGAGCAGCTTCCGGTGCGATTGCCGTATTTATTATTTTTCCTTTAATGTATTTAATTTCTCCAGTTTTGCGGATATTAGGTAACTTGTCGTTTTTTGTTAAAAATGTTATAATGGATTTAAAAATAATGTGTTTGGTAAAGAGTGTATGGTTTAATATTACTTTATTTGGACAGGTGGGTGTCTAACAATATTTTCTAAGACTTACCCCCTGTTTCACCATCCATTGATCAAATATATTTGACGGATAAAATTTGATCTCTGTGTCTCTGTTTGTTTTGTTCGAATAGAAGGAGACGGCATCACATTTATCCGTCAGTTAAAATTAATCAATGGTGGTGAAACAGCCCCTTAGACAATTATTCACCAGTTTCGCATCTAGTTTTTGCCAGACTGATAATAGAGGGGAACCTATCGATGTTTAGAAAATTTTATTTCCGAAGGTTTAGAATCCCGAAAACTTCATTTGTCCGAAAGCATTTTTTTCTGAAACTGTATATATTTCAGGATTTATTTCAGGACCATCGTGTAGAACCCTTTAGGTTAGGTTAGGGTTGTTTTATAAAAATCCTGAAATATTTACAGTATCAGAAAAAAATGCATTCGGATAAATGAAGCATTCGGGATTTTAAATATTCGGAAAAAAATATTTCTAAATTTTGATAGGTAACCTATTAAGCTTAAAATTGGTGCTTTATAAATAATGTCAATTTTTATATTCAACAAGTCATCACATACAGAATAATAATTTTAAAAAAAACATTCACAGTTGGTAGTTTAAGCAAAAAATTATGCTATAAAGAGCAATGCTACATAAAAAAGATATTTTCAATAATACCTAAGCTATTTAATTGTCATAAAAACATATACAAAAGGCAGCCTCGAAGAATTGAAGGCCACTTTCTTGTAACAAAATGTATACTTTAAACTGTAATGTATAATTTAAACTTGGTTTATGTTTCTTACTTGTTGCCATACATACTTCCGGTTTGTACCTATTCAGGTTTTGTTGCGAATTACATTTTCCGCTGGCGTTTGTGTTTAGTTTTTAAATGGGTCCCACTGAAAAACAGCGTTGCGGGTTGCCGCAAAATTATGCTGGGGGCCCAGTTTATACCATTCGATGATTTTTATTTATCTCTTTTCATGTCAATTGTATTTCCTGTGTATCGAATATGTGTAAATAAATATCTCTCTCTCTTCATAGTTTCATGGACTTTAACACTAAACCGAGATTTCCTTTTTTCCAGCAAATGGCCTTAACGCAGACAAACCTTTCAGAACATGTTTCGTAAATTCATCGTAACACTTTGATATGACCACACCAACGTTATAACTCATCGATCGGCCATTAGCCGTTTTTCCGTATCGAAGGCCGAATTCGGCGATCCATCACGACCGAATTCGGCGATGACGTGCGTCCGGCGATCAAAGGCAGGATGCGCTGGACCCGTGTCTGTTTGTTTGTGATCGCAGCTCGTAAACGGCGTTGGAATAATAATTGCACGGATCAGCTTCTGCGGTTTTTATTCAAATCCATCATCAAATTTCGCTGCCTAAAGCGAATAAGCCTAAAATAAGATATTAATAATGTCACGCAGGATAAAAGTGCAAGGCGTCCATATGGCTATACTATACAAGTTGTTATATATATATATAGTTGTTATAGTTGTTATATTTTTTTAATCAGTGCACAAATTTTGATATGTGATTCAGTATCGTTGATAGATCACGATTATTTGTTTGAGTTTTTTTTTACATTTTCAGATTTGGGTTGTTCATATACATAGTTATTCATCCAGTAATTTGTCGAGTTACTATGAAAAACATAAAATTTAATTAATAAATATTATAATGAAAAATAATGAAATTTGTTATTTTAACGATACTGAATTAAATATTATTTATTTTATTAGCAGTTACGTCTGCTCACCGAACCTAACCGAACCTATCTTAGATACTGAATTACATAATAAAATTTGTGCACTGATTAAAAATACGTATAGTATAATATTACTTTTAACGACCGTTTAGCCTAGTTGGTAGTGACCCTGCCTACGAAGCAAGAGGTCCTGGGTTCGAATCCCGGTAAGGGCATTTATTTGTGTGATGAGCACGAATATTTGTTCCTGAGTTATGGATGTTTACTATGTATTTAAGTATTTATTTATCTATATAAGTATGTTTATCGTCGTCTAGTACCCATAGTACAGGCTTTGCTTAGTTTGGGATTAGGTCGATTTGTGTAAGATTGTCCCCTAAAAAAAACAAAAAACAAAAACAAAAAAACTTTGGAGCTAGGTCATTTGGTGTGAATTGTCCCGTGATATTTATTTTTATTTATTATTTTATTTATATATAAATTTCAGGTAGATGGACAGAAGGACAGGGTGGCGACTTTAATAAGGTTCCGTTTGACACTCTTCGAGTAAGGAACCCTAAAAACTCACTTTGATAATGTAAACTGATTAGATCTAACATACATCACATCCATTATACGAAACATTCATCATAACTCTGTTTATAAATATTGTAAAAAAATACTATCTGTTTGTCCGTCGGTTACGCTTATCAAATTGCATTTCATTTCCAAAAAAGAACTGTTTCCATAGTTACCAAGTTGTTTTATAATTTAGACGTCATAATTTCAACCTAAAGCTCCTTGTAATACGGAATAGGGGAAAGCGGAACAAATGGTTCCGCGGTGGTGAATAAAATGAGAAATCGATCAAACTTGTTGATGTTTATCTGAATGACGGATAGATGTCGCTATGTATTTATTTTAGTTTCGGCAGAATTCATTTGTGACATTTGCTTTTAGTTCGTTTTTCTTTTTGCTGTCGTAGTAGCTTGGTGATGGTGGTAGAGCTTGTCTAATTTGAAATGACGCGCCCTATCACCGAATTCACACACAGGATTTTTCATGTGATTTGTCGATCCTGATGTATGCACCTGATCATTATTCAAAATAGTCAACGCTCCCAAACAGACCGCTTTAGCCTAGTTGGTAGTGACCCTGCCTACGAAGCAAGAGGTCCTGGGTTCGAATCCCGGTAAGGGCATTTATTTGTGTGATGAGCACGAATATTTGTTCCTGAGTTATGGATGTTTTCTATGTATTTAAGTATTTATTTATCTATATAAGTATGTTTATTGTCGTCTAGTACCCATAGTACAAGCTTTGCTTAGTTTGGGACTAGGTCGATTTGTGTAAGATGGTCCCCCCCCTAATTTCAGCTGAAAGACGTCTACTGCTGAACATAGACCTCCCCCAAGGCTCGTCAAAAAGATCGGTCTCGTGCCATCCGCATCCAACGCGATCAGGCAACCTTAACCAGGTCGTCGTTCCATCTTGTCCGAGGCCTACTTACACTGCGTCTTCCGGTCCGTGGACGCCACTCGAGAACCTTTTTGTCCCATCGGCCATCAGTTCTACGAGCGATGTGCTGCCCACTGCCACTTGAGTCGGGCGATTCTTCGAGCTATGTCGGCGACTTTAGTTCTTGCGCGGATTTCATCATTTCTACTCTGATCCCGCAGAGAAACTCCAAGCATAGCCCTCTCCATCGCCCTCTGAGTGACTTTGAGCTTTCTTATGAGGCCCATCGTGGCCCAAACAGATGTAGAGTCGTAATTAATATTTGCACGCACACATTCAAATTAACTGATAATTCAGTTCAGATTTTTTGAATCAGAAAATACTCTGTTATTTATTATGGCACTACTAGGGGCGTTCGATAAAAAGTGACAATGAGTATGTTATAAACAACTTTTACTAAATGTAATTTTATTTTTCGACATAGTCACCTTTTAGCATAATACACTTATTAAATCTTTTTTCTAAACTTAAAATTTCATTTTTAAAAAAGGTCTCATCTTGAGTACTTAAAAAATCTTGTACTGCAGCGACTACCGCGTCGTCGTCTTCAAATTTCTGGCCTCTCAGGTATTGTTTCAATCTCGGAAATAAGTAGAAATCACTGGGAGCGAGATCTGGTGAATACGGAGGATGCTTAAGGATATCGAACCCAGCATCACGAATTGCAGCCATTGCAACGGCGGACTTGTGTGCCGGGGCATTGTCCTGGTGGAACAGCACAACTTTCGAGAGTTTGCCTCGCCGTTTTTCGCGGATCTCATTGCGCAATGTTGCTATTTGTTTGGCGTATAATGTGCCCGTAATAGTGGCTCCATGCTCGAGATACTCAATCATTAATACCCCTTTACCATCCCAAAAAACAGAGCCCATGACCTTAACGGCAGATGGGCTCACCTTGAATTTCTTCGGAGTTGGAGATGATGGCCTTTTCCATGTCATAGACTGCAGTTTCGTTTCTGGGTCGTAATGATGGAGCCATGTTTCGTCCATTGTTATAAATCGCGCCAAAAAAAGTTCCCGGTCTTGCTGCATCAGGTTCAAAGCTTCTTGACAAATCTCTAGTCTAGTTTGTTTTTGCGTGTCAGTAAGCATTCTTGGTACCCAACGCGCAGATACCTTTTTCATACCCAAGCGTTCAAGTAAAATATTATGCACGCTCCCCGTTGAAATCTTTACATTTTCAGCAATAAAACGAACCGTGACACGACGATCCGCCAATACTGAGTTTTCGACTTTTTTCACAATTTCTTCAGTTACTGCTGTAGTAGGGCATCCGGAGCGGGGGTCGTCCATTGTCGATGTTCTTCCACGTCTAAATTCGGCGCACCAACGTGCGACTGTCGAATACGGAGGAGCATTAGACGCTAAAGTGTCCCGCAAATCCAAATTGACTTGGTCCGTAGAAAAATTTTTCAAACACAAGTATTTGATAACGGCGCGCAGTTCAATTTTCTCCATTTTCGCTAACGTACTCAATAGCATTGCAAAGAAATTACCGTATTTTTTTTTAAACAAAAGACAGTTAGTTTTTTTTTTCATAGCAATCAGCTAGATAGATTAGCTTTACCGGCCAGTATTTAATTTCCTAATATTGAAAGAGTTTGCATCTCATTCTCACTTTATATTGAACGCCCCTCGTATAGTCAAATTACTAAGTCTGGTTTACAAACAAAACGTATAGATTATACCTACCTATTGCTTCATTTGACGACCGCTTTAGCCTAGTAGGTAGTGACCCTGCCTACGAAGCAAGAGGTCCTGGGTTCAAATCCCGGTAAGGGCATTTATATATGTGATAAGCACGAATATTTGTTCCTGAGTCATGGATGTTTTCTATGTATTTAAGTATTTATTTATCTATATAAGTATGTTTATCGTCCTCTAGTAGCCATAGTACAAGCTTTGCTTAGTTTGGGACTAGGTCGATTTGTGTAAGATTGTCCCCTAATATTTATTTATTTTATTTATTGATTTGATTGTATTTTTCAAATATACATCGTTATTTTATTGTAAGAATTTTATTTGTGGTTTTTGAAGCCATATTGCCATTTAAGATTCTAACAGACCTAAACACAGTCTTGTTTTCTTAGTACTTAATCATTTTAGTAATATTGGAATCGTTACCGTTTAGTTACTTGCTTTTAGTTAGGTACGTTGATGCAATTTGCCCGTTGGACAATGTACCCACTGGTTGCAGAAGTCAAAGCAACTTTTTTCTTTAAGTTACTTAGTGAGTTAAATGTTTTAATTTGAAAACAAACGCAGAGAAAAGCCAGTTACGTGCGCAGGAATGTACAGTCGAGAAGTAGAGTGCTTTCAACAAAATATATAACGTTACCAGCTGACCCCCCAAACGTGGTTTTGCCATATTATAATATCACCTAGGGGTATAAAAATAGCCTACGACCTATTCTCAGACCTACCAAATACAGACAAAAAATTTCATAAAAATCGGTCAAGCCGTTTTGGAGGAGTTCGATAACAAACACCGTGACACGAGATTTTTATATGTATACTAGCTGTTGCCCGCGACTCCGTCCGCGAAAAATAGTAGCCTACGATGTATTCTCAGACCTAGCGAATACAGAGAAAACAGTTTCGTAAAAATCGGTCGAGCCCTCTCGGAGGAGTTCGATAACAAACTCTGTGACACGAGATTTTTATTCATGTATTTTATTTTAGAGAAAGATAAGATTATTGGACATGTTTTTAAGGGAATTATGACCACGATTAGTTCTTATGAGGTCCTAATATTTTGATGCTTCTACGAGCGTCCTGGTCAGGCATAGATTGGTAGACGTTATAGGCTCTTATCATCATCATCACTATCGTCATCATTTCAGACGAAAGGGTGGGTGTGTAATGATCGATATAACAACATTTGATATAATCTTTTTCACATGACAACATTTGATATATTTTCAAATGGTATAATCACTCATTTGATATAAATAACGTTTGGTATAATTTTAAAATATATAATTTTATATGGTATAACGCTATTATATATTTTGTTGTTACATCTCGTGAGACGCAACCATTTGTTTTATGTAGGGGGTTGCAGTTCTAACCTAATCTAACCTACTCTTCTGGCATTAAATACAACCATTATTATATAACCATCATTATATCTTATGAACGTTATATGAATAGTTGATTATATCAAATGATAATATATTAAGTGTTGTTATAAGATTCAATAATTATATCTGTTCCGTCCTTCTATTATCTTTCAAAGGCAACTTTCTGGAGATGGTATGACTCCTTATTTAATGTCATCCTATGTGCTCTGAGGAGCCCTCTAGCGCCGCGGTACAAAACACTCCGTTAGCAACCGCCGCCGCGTGCGCATCTATCCTTTCCCCTTTTCGCTACCGTACTTTGGAGTGAATCTAGAACATTTGTGATCTTGGTGTGATCTTCAAAGACCTAGGCAACGCCTGTGCTGCAAGGAGCTGACTCTGCCACCCCTGAGGAAACCAGGCCATTGGACGTCATTGGGTAAGCGAGCTAACCTTCTGCTTGATTGTTGCCTTTGAGGTCCTTTCACCTTTCCTTCTACTTTCTTTTCATTTCTCCACTTTCCACTGAGCTACCGAACCCTTTTCTCATACAATATCAAATGAGCGTTATAGCGACTGTAGTTATATCAAAAGTTTTTATAGCGATCGTTGCGCACCCCAGGTCTTCGCCCTATCTCCTTGGAGGCTTACTTATACTGCGTCTTAAGGTCCGTGGACGCCATCCGAGAACCTTTTGGCCCCATCGGCCATCAGTTCCACGAGCGGTGTGCCCTGCCCCTGCCCAGTGCCACTTGAGCCTGGCAATTCTTCGAGCCATAGCGGTGATTTTAGTTCTTGACTTTGGTTCTTATCCTATCTGATCTTAATATTAGGTGTTAGGGGAAATCTTTCGAAACCTAGGTATATTTTGTGTATTTACCCCTCTTTTGCACTTAGTTCATTGCTTTTGCCGTTTCGTCTATAAATTGGATGAATTGTCGTAGTGGTAGTGCCTTGAAGTTTCTTGGTGCGGTCGCCAAATAGTCTCATTCTTAATCGGTCGCTATTATAATACCAAAGCTATCTAGGTGCTCAGAATAAAGCGAAGCGAAGCGAAGGTGTTAGATATGTTTGACCACCCAAACAGCTTCGATGTCTATGAAAGTGACTGAACAGTGAACTCAAAACGTTTGTCACTTGTTTAGGTTAAACGAAGTTATTTTATGCGCGACTGTACCGGCCGTTGTCCACGCTTGCGCATTCAGCTCGCCTAGCTACTATAAACAGTGTAATTACTAAAAATTCCAACAATGCCCTCGCCCGTTGTCCATAGCCAACCAATATGGCGTCCGATTTTGACGGATGAGCGCGCGACTCGTGGCGCCACTGTTGCCGAGATTTACTGTTGCTCCAACGGCCATATTGTTAGTCTTTTGTATCCAAAGTCGTTCGGAATTTAAAATAGATGAGCGCGGCTACTGATTTGAATGTCAATGGCTACCCAATACGGTTAGGTAGTGTCTTGTTTCTGGTCAAATAGACTGGAGCGCGCGCGTTGCGTGGTGGTTTACCAGAGACCTATCACGACGTATAGAAATGTTAACGTGTATCAGCATCATCATCATCATCCCAGCATATACACCGTGAAATTTTAGTGGTTGTTTTCCCGAAACGAGGTGATTTAGTTTCGATTGTACAATCGATTTATAATTACTATTTTGACTAGAGTCAAAAATCCAATTGTGAAAAACGAATGTCGAAAATGACCGCAAACCAATAGTAACGCTTCGTTGGTACAAGTAGCGTACGATCGTACGATAGTTTAGGCACCAACGAAGCGTTACTATTGGTTTGCGGTCATTTTCGGCTTTCGTTTTTCACAATTGGATTTTTGACTCTAGTCAAAATAGTAATTATAAATCGATTGTACGTACAATCGATACTAAATCACCTCGTTTCGGGAAAACAACCACTAAAATTTCACGGTGTATTATGTCTCACTGCAGAGTACAGGTCTCCTCTCAGAACCCACACACGGGCCTAGCGGGGATTGAGAACTCCACACCATTGAATTTGTTTGGTGTGTGCAGCTTTCCTCACGATGTTATTCTTCAGCTTCAAGCTCATGGTAAATTTCGAATGTAATTTCGCACATAAATTCCGAAAAACTCAGAGGTGCGAGCTCGGGGTTGAACCCACGACCCTCTGTTTGAGAGGCCATAGGTCAAACCACTGGGTATACTATGGCTTGTGTATATCCTTTCACAATTCATGTAGCAAATTCTTAGCATTTCCCCAAGAAAGACGGTCACTGCCTTGGAGGCGTCGAGACCAACGGCACGTCAGCAGTCGTGTTGCGGTTGGAGTCGACTTCAACGCGAATGCTCTGAATTTGAATCTGCTTCAATTTTATATTGAAGCCGTTGGCACTGACCGCTCTAAGCAGTCCGTCTATGGAGGCCCTGAATGGGTGCATGTTCTTTCTTGTTTTCATCATCATCATCACTAAATAGCCGAAAGACGTCCATTGCTGAGCATAGGCCTCCCCCAAGGTTTGAAGAATAGACCGGTTCTGCGCCATCCGCATCCAACGCGTTCCTGCGTCGTCGCTCCGTCTTGTTAGGCCCTTCGCACATGGAGCTACTCAAAGAGAACTAGTTACGAACTTAAATTACTAACGAGTTGCTGGAGCGTCACCGCCCATAAGCAACTCGTTAGTATTTTAAGTTCGTAACTAGTTCTCTTTGAGTAGCTCCATGTGCGAAGGGCCTTAGAGTTAGAGGCCTACTTACACTGCATCTTCCGGTCCTTGAACGCCATTCGAGAGCCTTTTCGCCCCATTGGCCATCAATTCTACGAGCGATGTGTCCTGCCCACTGCCAATTGAGTCTGGCGATTCCTCGAGCTATGTCGGTGACTTTAAGTCTTCCGCGGATTTCATCATTCGAGACCCTTTTGGCCCCATCGGCCATCAGTTCTACGAACGATGTGTCCTGCCCACTGCCACTTGAGTCTGGCGGTTCTTCGAGTCATGTCGGTGACTTTAAGTCTTGCGTGTATTCCATCATTCGAGAACCTTTTGGCCCTATCGGCCGTCAGTTCTACGAGCGATGTGTCCTGCCCACTGCCACTTGAGTCTGGCGATTCTTCGAGCTATATCGGTGACTTTAGTTCTTGCGAGGTTTTCATTATTCGAGAACCTTTTGGCCTCATCGGCCATCAGTTTTACAAGCGATGTGTCCTGCCCACTGCCACTTGAGTCTGGCGATTCTTCGAGTTATATCGGTGACTTTAGTTCTTGCGAGGTTTTCATTATTCGAGATCCTTTTTGCCTCATCGGCCATCAGTTTTACAAGCGATGTGTCCTGCCCACTGCCACTTGAGTCTGGCGATTCTTCGAGTTATATCGGTGACTTTAGTTCTTGCGAGGTTTTCATTATTCGAGAACCTTTTGGCCTCATCGGCCATCAGTTTTACAAGCGATGTGTCCTGCCCACTGCCACTTGAGTCTGGCGATTCTTCGAGTTATATCGGTGACTTAAGTTCTTGCGAGGTTTTCATTATTCGAGAACCTTTTGGCCTCATCGGCCACCAGTTTTACAAGCGATGTGTCCTGCCCACTGCCACTTGAGTCTGGCGATTCTTCGAGTTATATCGGTGACTTTAGTTCTTGCGAGGTTTTCATTATTCGAGATCCTTTTGGCCTCATCGGCCATCAGTTTTACAAGCGATGTGTCCTGCCCACTGCCACTTGAGTCTGGCGATTCTTCGAGTTATATCGGTGACTTTAGTTCTTGCGAGGTTTTCATTATTCGAGAACTTTTTGGCCTCATCGGCCATCAGTTTTACAAGCGATGTGTCCTGCCCACTGCCACTTGAGTCTGGCGATTCTTCGAGTTATATCGGTGACTTTAGTTCTTGCGAGGTTTTCATTATTCGAGATCCTTTTGGCCTCATCGGCCATCAG
Organism: Archips crataeganus; assembly: GCA_947859365.1. Lineage (NCBI taxonomy): Eukaryota > Metazoa > Arthropoda > Insecta > Lepidoptera > Tortricidae > Archips > Archips crataeganus. Next base: position 1,047,971 of record OX402053.1, on the reverse strand, counting down.
TTTTACAAGCGATGTGTCCTGCCCACTGCCACTTGAGTCTGGCGATTCTTCGAGTTATATCGGTGACTTTAGTTCTTGCGAGGTTTTCATTATTCGAGAACCTTTTGGCCCCATCGGCCATCAGTCCTACGAGCGATGTGCCATATCTATACCTTTTATTTAGTTCTGTTTAGTACTTTCAAACAATAGAGACGTAAGTACGGTTTAAAAGGCTTTGTAGTTACGCCCTTTCGTAGTCGCGCGCGCGTGTGCTTCCAACACATTGTTGCTCCGACTTTAAGTATTAACTTGTCAGGAATCATAATAAGTATTGGATATTAACTAATTGCATTCTTTCAAGTGTAAATGTGAGCTTGAATGGTTGCTAATATATTCATTTTCAAACAATGGATGTTGACAGAGGTTGGTATTTAGGTTATTTACGTTGGTTTCGTTGTTATCGTCTTAAATTGTAAATGTATTAGTTTTTACGTATTGTTACACAATCATGACTGTGAATGAGATATAGAACTGTTTACATGTTTTGCTCGTGCGAAAAGTAGATCTTCGAAAAAAAACAATTCAATTCAATTTAAATTCTTTACTGCGTTTCATGTTACAATGAGGTTTTAAAAGATAATAATTTGTTGAAACTAAAATCATAATTAAGTATTATGTCAATACTCAGACTCGGTGGAGCGATGATCTTCGCAAGGCGGCTGGCAAGAGCTGGATGAGAGTGGCTGAGGATCGTGCTCAGTGGCGTGCCATGGGAGAGGGCTATGTCCAGCAGTGGACGAACATAGGCTGATGATGATAATGTCAATACATAGTAGGGTAGTAAAAATATTGTATCTATATTCGTCTTATTTTTAATATTTCTGCATTTCTCCTGTCTTGTTTCTACCTGTATCCAACATTGGGTGTCCGGAAGAGATCGCTTTTGAGCGATAAGACCGCCAATTGCCTGCCTGAATTTTTTAAAAGTTTCTGTTCTATTTTTGGTGTTCAATAAAGAATTGTATTGTGTACTGTACACATATCTTATTATTCAGCGTATTTAACATTATAAAGCATAAGTATGTCTGTCTGTTACCTCATCAAGCCTAAACCGCTGAACCGATTTAGATGAAATTTGGAAAAGGCATATTTTTCGTCCCGGGAAAGGATATAGGGTATTTTTTATCCCGGAATCTTATAATTTTCCTGCGGGATAGCGATAAACGAATTAATAGCAGGCGAAGTTGCGCGCAACAGCTAGTATTTCATATTTATTCGCACTTAATACAAGTGTAAAACAGTCATTACAATAAAATGAATACGCAATCGAATAGGTTATAACAAATCACCACGAACCCATACACCTCTCAACTTAAAGAAACATTCTTAACCGGGTAGTAATACGGACAAGTTCGGCGATTCCGAGTGCAAAATTAAGCTGGTTTCACACGTTTTCATGTCACATGGCCACAAATCGCGTCGATAAATAAGGGCTCGGTCACACGCGGCGCTCATTACAGCCTCTGATATACGACCGCGGCTGATTGGGAATATTGGGATGGTGTGAAACCCGGTTTAAACTTAATGGAAGGCGATGTGAGATAAACAAGGGACAGTGTAGTTAATTGTTTTGGCTTGGATCGATTGCAATCGATTTGGTCGGGGGATTCGATTTTGATAAAAAAAACCGGCATTGCAACGCTGTCAAATACGAACGTGTCAACTCCAATCAAAGCGAACGAACAAGCCAAGTTTTTTTTTGCTGACCATATATTTTTTTGTCTTGCATTGTCATCTTATTTACATAATATGTCACTGGTTGACTTATTTCAATGCAACTATTGGAAGTGGGTTGAATTCGTCTTCCAATTAACAGTTACTATCACAGTAAGTTATATAAAAGTTTGTAAAATATACTTAAATGGCAATTATTTTTTGCTGAAGAAGAAAACTAGATGGTAATGCCTTGCGTATGCTACAAAGCTAGAAATTCCAGATTTTATTCCTAGATCTTGTGTGATGAATATTAAATTTGTAACTGAGTCGTGAAACACCTACATACATAAATGCATGCTTATGTTGTATATAAATAAAAACTTTTTAACAAAAAATTAAACCGCCGAAAAAACTGAAAAGCAAAAAATAATACCTTTTTTGTTTGACCTTAATCTAGGTACCAGTTTGAAGTCGGTGCCTCAGCACGAGCCAGGAGGAGTGATAGAAGCCAGTCAGGTAGAAGATTATAGGTCCACTCCTCCTGGCTAGTGCTGAGGCACCGACTTCAAACTGGTACCTAGATTAAGGTCAAACAAAAAAGGTATTATTTTTTGCTTTTCAGTTTTTTCGGCGGTTTAATTTTTTGTTAAAAAGTTTTTATTTTATACTTTTTTCCCATCCTTGGGGTAAATTTTTTTTCCAAATTTATATAATAATAACTTCAAGGTATACCCTATCCAATAAAAAAGAATTATGAAAATCAGACTACTCTGTAAAAAGTTAGTCAATCATCCCCTGTTTTCCTACCCTTAGGGTAGGAATATTATTTCCAAATTTACATGGGACCATCCTTGAGGTAAACGTTTTCCAATAAAAAAAGAATCATCAAAATCTGACTACTCTGTAATAAGTTATGCGTGGTCATATAGTATAATCGGTAACTGAACAATCAATCATCCCCTGTTTTCCTACCCTTAGGGTAGGAATATTATTTCCAAATTGAAATGGGACCACCCTCGGGGTATACGCTTTTTAATAAAAAAAGAATCATCAAAATCGGACTACTCTGTAAAAAGTTACGTGATCATACATAAAAAAAAAATATATATACACGTCGAATTGAGAACCTCCTCCTTTTGTTTTCGTCGGTTGAAAATACAACTGCAGCTTTAATTTCATGAATTACTAGGCCAATCGATGTCAAAGTTGCTGTATTCTTCGAAGACTCACTGAAATACATAAAATAAAATTTTCAGTAGGTAAAAGATCTATATAATGTTGTCTATAATGGCCTGGTCACCACTACGAGCAAACAGAACGGTAACGAGCTTTTCCTTTTTTCACTGCGCGGCCGGCACGCTTACCGCGCAGTGGTTACCTGACAACACACGCAATGAACAGAAAAAATGCTCACCGCACCGCCATTCACGTGTGTGTAGTATAGTAGCCAGTTTTCGTTCTGAAAATTTGTAAACAACAAAAGACTGCCTAAAAACAATAACCCACAAATATGACGTTACACAAGAGAAACGCAAACACAAAAACTGTTTGATCTTCTATTTGTCTTCACAAAAACTGGAACGGCATTAATTCTTAATAAGACAATGGCCATCAGCTGTCCGCTGACAATCGCAAATTGATGGCGACATCTGTGTGACGGTGAAAGAGGCGTCATGTTCTAACGCGTTACGCTCAGTGGGAAATGTGGCCAAGTTCGAGAAAAATAATTAAAATGGGATCATTGCTAATTTCTAGTCCCACGTTTCCAGGTTGTTTACATGTCCCGTGGTTATGAGAGGACGTTTTAGGCCATTTATTATATTTTGTTGTAAAAACAATAACTTAGCTTTTCTTTTTGTCACTCGTCCCTCATCTAACTGATTAACTAAGTACAATAATTAAGTGGACTTTAAAACAGCATATTATTATTATAATTAAAAAAGTCTAAAAATTGAATAAATTGACGTATCGTGGATAGTGACGGAAAGATAATTTGACTACATATATCTTTCTATTTTGAAACAAAACCCTATTATGTATAATAAACTGTTACAAATCATTTTTAACTGTATTTCATTCTATGTATACAATTTTTTTCAAATGTATCTTTACTGAACAAATACTACTTGGTTTGTCAACTAAAATAATGTTCTAATAATTGGTGTTTTATCGTTTTCCCTAATTTTCATTTGTCATAAAGTCATTTATTTCTAAAACAGTATTTTTTCAGAATTATTTACTAACCTAACCTATTGGACTTAATAAGATGACATTTAAAAAAAACCTGGAAGCAGTACGCTTCTATATTTTACGGCAAACGTTGGTATGACATGTGAAATTATAACAAATTATATTATAGGAACAAAGTGATTTGTTAATAATTTATGTAATCACATTTATATTGTAGTAGCTATTTAGGCATCGATGTGAATGACCTCGCCAACTGTTACTAAAACCCCTGAGATTTTCACTGGTTGCTCAGTTAAACTTTTCAGGTAAAAACTGTACTTACCTTAATAATAATAAAAAAATCACGCTCAACAAATATAGCAATAAACTTTTGTTCAGAACTTGGCGCTAGCGCTAGGGAGCCCCTGCGCAAGCGCACAGAAGCGGCGGCTCATTGCTGTCTTTATGTTCCGTCGCGAATGGGCTTGATTTAATGCTGTCGATATTTTTTTGTCGCACGAGACTTTTTTTGTGCTGTTTCGGACTTGTTAAGCTAGACGATAGATGACGCTACTTAACATAAGAGATCTTTATTTTATTAACCCCCGACACAAAAAGAGGGGTGTTATAAGTTTGACCGCTATGTGTGTGTGTCTGTCTGTCTGTCTGTGGCATCATAGCTCTTGAGCGAGTGCACCGATTTGGATGCGGTTTTTTTTAATAGAAAGCAGGTTTCTTGGCGATGGTTCTTAGATATGTTTCATCAAAATCGGTGGAGCCCTTTCAAAGTTATCAGCTCTTTTGTTAGCTGCGGAAGAGATCTTAGACGCATAACGGGCATTGACAGTGACATAATTGCGTTGGGGGTTTTTAAAATTTTTAATTTATAGTTATTCCCGTTTCGTTTTAATAATACAGGTAATTATTAGTAATACTGTGCTTCAAATTTTAAGATTATTTTTTTAAACAATATGGATTCGATTCTATTCTATAAAATCTTGCTAAAATAAAATAGCTGGGACTAGGTCGAAGAATCTACCACCGGTTCGGAAAAACCCTGTTGGGAAGTGTACGGCAAGAAACTCAACCCAAATTAGCTTTATTTCATTATTTATGAAAAATCACATCTTCCAATAAGTCTAAGTGGGAATTGTTTTAGGGTGAATACTATTAATACTTATTTATGTTGTTACATTATATAATACTTGTGCCTGTATCTGTTTTTTTCCCAAATAAAGAAAATAAAATAAAATAAATCTGTACCTGGAATAAAATTGATTGATTCCGGCCTTACTTGACGAAGGTATATCAATATAATATATAATCTATATAGACTCTGGTCGGTGGAGTAATATCCAGCTTATTCTACATTCCGCTCTTTCCTTCACTTCTTTGTATAATGAAACATTTATTTTTCTTTTATTTGCTCCATATGTGTCCTTCTTGGTTTTCCCATTTTCCTTTTCCCTTCTATCTTTCCTTCTATACCATCTTATCTTATTTAAATTACAGATGTCTTCAATCTACACTTTGTTGGAAGGAGAGAGCGTGTATGGACTGGACTGTGTTAGTGTGTGACTTCATTTATAAGTGTAAAAGAGTAAAATTACCGACTGATTGACCAACCGCCAGACCAAAATTGAAATTTGGTAAACAGAATACCTCGACAAACATAGAGGTGCGCTAAGAGGAGATTATTCGTAATTTCTACGAGATAGGCTACTAGCTTAGGTTTAGTTTTACAGAGCAAAGCTGTAGTTTAGTTTATTTTTCCCATTAACGTCGTTATGCCAAAGGGTACTAGAAACACAGGGAAGCTTAAAGTTCCATCTCTTTCTGTTCTGGGAAGTTGCATACGTTTTCATAATAAAACGCCAAAAACCAATCAAACAGATACAAAATTCAAATCTATAGGTAGTATCGTCGAGACAACAGTAATATCTAAGGTGTAAGTACTTAGGTACTATAAAATTAATGATTATTGATTACCAACATGGCCAGGGATTTGTGGAAATAATTCCGATCCGCATTGGCGATCCCTAGTCTCAAATAACGTATCTACCGTGTTAAAAAAATATTGTATTAACTACTTTTGATTTATGTTATTAATTGTAGATATGTGTATGTGTGAAAAAATATACCATGTTGAGTTACTTCCCGGATTTTTATCAATAGGGTTTTCCCGAACCGGTGGTGGTAGATTTTTCGACTTTCCTAAAGTGAAACACTAAATTGAATTGTCTTTGATTTTGTTATGAAAATGGCAAAACAATTTATAAATAACTAGCGGCTTTGCGCGGGTGCAATTATGCATGTATTATACATATAAACCTTTCCCTTGAATCACTCTATCTAATAAAAAAAAAACCACATCAAAATCCGTTGCGTAGTTTTAAAGATCTAAGCATACATAGAGACAGACAGACGGGAAGCGACTTTGTTTTATACGAGGGGCGTTCAATATAAAGTGAGAATGAGATGCAAACTTTTTCAATATTAGGAAATTAAATACTGGCCGGTAAAGCTAATCTATCTAGCTGATTGCTATGAAAAAAAAACTAACTGTCTTTTGTTTAAAAAAATATACGGTAATTTCCTTGCAATGCTATTGAGTACGTTAGCGAAAATGGAGAAAATTTAACTGCGCGCCGTTATCAAATACTTGTGTTTGAAAATTTTTTCTACGGACCAAGTCAATTTAGATTTGCGGGACACTTTAGGGTCTAATGCTCCTCCGTATTCGACAGTCGCACGTTGATGCGCCGAATTTAGACATGGAAGAACATCGACCATGGACGACCCCCGCTTCGGACGCCCTACTACTGCAATAACATTAACAATTTGTGAAAAAAATTGAAAACTCAGTTTTGGCGGATCGTCGTGTCACGGTTCGTTTTATTGCTGAAAATGTAATGATTTCAACGGGGAGCGTGCATAATATTTTACATGAACGCTTGGGTATGAAAATGTATCTGCGCGTTGGGTACCAAGAATGCTTACTGACACGCAAAAACAAACTAGAGTCGAGATTTGTCAAGAAGCTTTGGACCTGATACAGCAAGACCGGGAACTTTTTTTGGCGCGATTTATAACAATGGATGAAACATGGCTCCATCATTACGACCCTGAAACGAAACTGCAGTCTATGACATGGAAAAGGCCATCATCTCCAACTCCGAAGAAATTCAAGGTGGGCCCATCTACCGGTAAGGTCATGGGCTCTGTTTTTTGGGATGGTAAAGGGGTATTAATGATTGAGTATCTCAAACATGGAGCCACTATTACGGGCACTTTATACGCCAAACAAATAGCAACATTGCGCAATGAGATCCGCGAAAAACGGCGAGGTAAACTCTCGAAAGTTGTGCTGTTCCACCAGGACAATGCCCCGGCACACAAGTCCATCGTTGCAATGGCTGCAATTCGTGATGCTGGGTTCAATATCCTTAAGCATCCTCTGTATTCACCAGATCTCGCTCCCAGTGATTTCTACCTATTTCCGAGATTGAAACAATGCCCGAGAGGCCAGAAATTTGAAGACGACGACGCGGTAGTCGCTGCAGTACAAGATTTTTTAAGTACTCAAGATGAGACCGTTTTTAAAAATGAAATTTTAAGTTTAGAAAAAAGATATAATAAGTGTATTATGCTAAAAGGTGACTATGTCGAAAAATAAAATTACATTTAGTAAAAGTTGTTTATAACATACTCATTCTCACTTTTTATTGAACACCCCTAGTACTATGTAGTGATACCGGTAGGTGTAGGCACTTTTTCTTTTTTTTTTTACTTAAACTGACCCGTGATTGACCACTATCTCACCTGATGAAAAGTGCAGATGAGGCCAAAGGTGTACCTCACTGGTTCAGTAACAGCCTATTCACTCTAGCCTTGAAGAGCCCTAGCTTGTATTTATCTGGAAATACAGACGACGGGAGCGAATTCCATTCCTTAGCAGTTCCCATTAGGAAAGATGACGCTTCGTACGGGCCACTGGAATACTAACCACACAAGGATGAAGACGCTCCCCCCGCCTGGATGTCCGTTAGCAAAATGGAGATGAAGGAATTAAATTATGTAATTATGCATATATTGAAACACTTTCATGTCCATTATTAACTGTACCTACATTATCACATCAATGAATACTTTATTTAATTTCTAAATTCGTGCACACAACGAAATAAATAATTTACAACTAAACAGCACGTTACGCGTCCCACAGAACACACATTAAGCTATTTTCGCATTCATCCCGTAACTAACTGAAACATTCCCGATTTAGTTACGCTACTAAATAACTACTTGGGTGTCTTAAAATTTCGCGATTTCACGCGGCCATATTGTTTCTTTATTTTTTTAATTTTGTCCAGAAGCCCGCGCGGCGAGCCATTGTGCCCACCGTTTTGACTTCAGTCTATGGCGCATAGAAATACCACGATAATGAAGTGAACAACGAAGGGCTTCTTGCATTATAATTAAGTTAGTTTTTGAGTGATCTGTGTACTTTGTTTCTTTGTTTTTCTTTTTTTTTATGAAATCGAGTGATTTCGTCACGACTCACGCTTTTTTTTCTGTGAGCGTTTACTACTGTTCCTATTGTTCTGGCCATGATTACTGTGAAAATAATGTTCTTTTATTTCTTCTCAACAAATGGCTGATTGCTGTGAAAACGTAGAAGATTTCGTGAGCCACGGGAGCGAAGAAATGTGGATGTTTTGTTCGGGATAATGTATTTCATTACCATTTTTAGATTATTAAGACAGGTACTGTGGAACGAATTAGGTAACGATTGTTTAAAATTGATATTTTGTTCCGTTTTAGTGTAAAAATATGTGTTCGATAAGATTATGTGAGATCTTATGCAAGATTGCATAGACGCTACGGATTAGCTTCATTTGCTTTTCGTTCCTCGTAATCAAGGAACATTTAAATACACTATGAGATAACTTCGCTGTATATCTGTCTATTGAGGTATTAATTGAAATTACATAATATAAAATACTCAGGTTATTCTCTTGTAGCTGTCAAAAAAAGTAGATTTAAAGTTTATGCGATCAAAAAATACTTAAGTAGGTACGGTCAAGTGCAAAAATAAGTATCGATTGAATCCTCCCATCGTTATATACTTACCTATACCTTAATTCGACGACATAAGAGCATGGGACATATTTATGAGCAAGTTGTGTGCACCCATATTTTTACACTTGACTGTACATAATATATGTATAACGTTTTGCAAGTGTGTTTTCCTGCAATATTTATGGTTAAATAATAATTTTGTCGTCATAGCAGTGCATAATTAGGTGATATTAAGTATGATTATGTAATTGTATACTATGTATTTCAAAACTATAGGTACTTAATAATACCTTACGTTTTACTACACTAATTGAGAGTTAGATTATTTCCACTTTGGCACTCGGCAATCCTCGACATACATCGAGAGAGATCGGAAGTGCAATATTTAGGCTGAGGTTTTTTTATTAATTACATTAAATAGGTTTGGATATTTTATAGTGATTGAATTCTAGGATTTTACATAAGTACTCTATGAGAAAACACGAACCTTTACGGTTAAAACTGAGACGTCCCGAGTGTCAAAGTGGAATCTTACAACAGGTACTAATTTGCTATCGAAAAAAAAATTTTTTGAATCTTATTTCGGACTCCCAACTTATCATCCAACACAAATTAAACCTTCAAAATAACGACATCAAAACAAAACACAACATTTCCTAAAACTTCGTTCTCAATTACACCTTTTCTTGATTTATGCGCCCCCCGCTACGACCGAAACATTATGCAACTCAGTTGGAGCCGACTACCTTACAACACAACAACCATAACAATAAAGTGGACAAATTCAGAACTAAACATATTCCAGACTAAATTGCCCTTAACATTTGCCAGTGCTGCCACCATAGTTTGAAATTATAACTTTGTGTTCTTAATGACAGTTGCTGGCTGATTTCCGGACTTTTGTTGTACATTTTCGAGGAAAGCTGCTCGAAGTGCGTTTGTTTTGAAAGTGCGCTGCGTGCTCAGGAACGCTATTGTCGTTTGACAGATGCTGAGGCGGCAAATAAATGTTGGCAACTGCTGGCTGTTTGTGTTTTGTTTTCTTGAGTTACATTTAAACTGTTTCGTGTTAATAGTCCGCTGTCGTTGCTGGCTGGAAACATAAATAAATCATCGTCATTTTGAAAAAAAAGAACAATTAAAAGTTTTTTGTAGCCACGAGTTTATGCACATGTCAAAAATTGTCCTTTAATTTGTATTTATGTCAAACTTTACATTATTACTTTCCAATTTAAATAAGTTTGACATAGCAATTAGTTGTGTAATACTTTTTATTTTTTCACATGGTAAGCCCTGTGATTGAATAATTGAATACAGAGAATCAGGATCATACGAACATTTTTTTCAATATTTATATACGAATATTAATCGCAAAGTAAACTCTTTATTAAAAAAAAAGTAAATAACAATGTTCTATCTGAATCTAGCAAATGTAAATGTGAAAATTACATATAAAGACAAACTAATGTTAAAGAAGAAAAGTTTAAACCTTGTCAGGAATCATCTATAGTTTAAACGGAGCTATATTTTCATGAATTGTATTTATTGATCAGTTGTGTAATACTTTTTATTTTTTCACATGGTAAGCCCTGTGATTGAATAATTGAATACAGAGAATCAGGATCATACGAACATTTTTTTCAATATTTATATACGAATATTAATCGCAAAGTAAACTCTTTATTAAAAAAAAGTAAATAACAATGTTCTATCTGAATCTAGCAAATGTAAATGTGAAAATTACATATAAAGACAATTTAATGTTAAAGAAGAAAAGTTTAAACCTTGTCAGGAATCATCTATAGTTTAAACGGAGCTATATTTTCATGAATTGTATTTATTGATCAGGTGTTTATAAATGAAGGCAGATTTTTTTAGGCTAAGTGGTAATAATTCTATGTAATTTATTGAATCATCAGGCGTTACTTTGGGGAGAGGTCCTTTGACTTTGAGGAGGAAACAATTATTTTGCCATGTTTTTGTCTCTTTGAATGCCTTCTGTAAGTCAATTGTAATAATACCGTACAGTGCACTGCAAAATAAAATAAAATAATAATAGGTAAATATCACGGGACAATTCATACTAATTAACCTAGTCCCAAGTTAGAAAAGCTTGTGTCAAGGTTACTGAAAAACGGAAAAACATATACTTCAACTAGCTGTTGCCCACGACTCCGTCCGCGGAGAATAGGGGTATAAAAAATAACCTACGACCTATTCTCAGACCTACCGAATATAGAGAAAAAGTTTCATAAAAATCTGTCAAGCCGTTTCGGAGGAGTTTGATAACAAACACCGTGACACGAGATTTTTATATATATTAGATAAGAAGATAGATAAATAGGTCCTTATATAGGTACATATTAAACATCCAAGACTCAAGAATAAACATTTGTACTTTTCTTACATACTTAATTTAAACATAAATATCATAAACTAAAATAAACTCGGGATCAGTTTGTAGTCAGGTTTTTCAACCACTGTGCTATCCAGCCGTCAACGTCTGTGACAAATGTAATTTATGTACTTAAATAAGACTTAAATCAAGTTAAAAAGTAATACTGTACGCTTATTGTTTAACCACGGGCGTTTGCTAAAGCATTCACTATTTCATTCTATCAAAAGGTATAAGATGGTGACAGAAAGAGATGGTGAATGCTATTACGAGCGGCCGTGCGTTAGACAATAGTGCCTCTGTAGTCGTATTGTAACTAGGGGCGTAAAGGACAAAACAATCACAAACGCAAATCATTGTCCGAAATGTCCAGTAGCAATTAATCACTGATTACAAAACGGACGGACGGACAGACGGAAGCCGCACTCGAAAGTCAACATTGTGCACTAATACTAATAGATAATTATCACTTTGTCGGTGTTTCCACGAACACTGTCGCCGTGCCGGCTTTGCAAAAAAACCTACCGATAGTTAGCTGAGATTACGGACAAAAATAATAAAAACATCACAGTCAAAATATATGTTGGACGGAATAAAAACATATAAAAGAAATGGTGACTTTTGTGTCGACTTTGTGACGTGCCGACACCACTGTCCAAAACATTGCCTTCACAAAATAACTTCCAAATCAACGTGGTAAGGTTCAACTTTGCCGGTTGTTTTTCTTGTCAGGTCCCGGGGCGTGGCCGGTCCCAAATGGAAACATTTGCTAATATTATAGTGAAAGGACTGAACAGATGAAATAATTTATTTCCCGATGTCGCATTGTGCCCGAGCCTATACGCCTTTGTGCGTTTTTTGCGTCGGCCGCTTTGCTACCCCGTGTGGCTAACATCTCTATTTTTATCCCTTTAGTTAAAAGAATACCGCCATAAAATCTTGTCGATGAAACATGGTCCTTAGACATGTGAATTTAAGAATATTTTTGATGCTATTTTTGTGGTATATTTGCGTCATTTCGGAAATTGTCGTGTAGGTGTTTGGTCGATCCGTGTCGATGACAATAGAATTAGAGTGTTGGTAAGTGATCCGTCGGTTTGTACAACCATGTTGACTTTGATGATTCGTTTTAATAAATGTTGGACGTAAGGAGATTATTTCGCTGCTGGAGGCTTAAGGGCTTGGAAAGGTATTTTGTTGTAACCCAACCAAAGTTAACGTAATGACGTAACGTAAACTTAAGTAAAGTCTCATCTGGCATAATCTCGTTTGCCAGAAACTCACCTAACATAAAGCAAATCGCAAGCAAATTTTTTTTATCAAAATAATTACTTGGCATAACGTTTACTTGGCGTAAGAATCATTTCGCATAAGATCCATTTCGCATAATACTTGTTTGAAAAACCGCAAACAGTTAACAAGCGATGGTTAGCTACGCTTCCCCGTTATAGTAGGGGAGCCCAAGAGGGGATTTGGGGAGTCACTCGAGCGCGGCAGATTAATATATGGGGGCATACTTTATACCCTCTAGAGCACCTCCAGCGAATATGAGCACTTCATGTGGGGGGGTTTGCAAAAAATTCTCCAGTCTTAGTCGTTTTAGTATTTCGTCAAGCTATAAAGTCGCCCACTTCAGTTTACGTCAACAATAATTATCATCTATGTAGGATGTACCCCTGGGATTTATCTTGAATTATTATTAATAAAGATAATAAAAACAACATCACCATTGAGTCATAAAATAACGATTACTTAAATAAGTCCACGTAACTGATTAGAAAATGAAAAATCATGGCGAGTCATTGTGAAAAATGATATTTTTTATCGCAAGGACGAGTTTGCAATAAGTGTAATTATTGGTGTGTGATTGAGTCACGTAGACAAGGTACACGACAGAAGCGCTTTAATGGCGAAGTTCCACCTCAGCTCCTTAGTTATCTACAAAGCTATAGAAGAAGGAAGAACAAGTTAGCTATGAAGTGTCTTTTTTGTATTTATTTTTTCAACTTCATTTTTTTTAAATTACTTTTACGGTCATCCCGTGAAATCATATATAGAAGGAAGAAGATATAGGTATAGTCGACCAAGAAACTCCTTTGCCACCCTAAAGTTCAATGTCAGTTGTATGACTTAAGACATCAAAGGCTATTTTCACTAACAAGTCAATGTGACAATCAGCCTTATTGTTTTTATTCTGATGTAGGAACTGTCACAAAAAATGGTAAACCACTTACTTGGTCGACTATACATTTGAGACATGCCACGAATATTTTTACTATTCGGTGTTCGGTCTATACGGTCATTTTGTGTTATACTTATTCAATCATCATCATCATCTCAGCCCATTTACGTTCCACTGCAGGGCACAGGCCTCCTCTCAGAAAGAGAGGGCTTGTTCCGTTGTTCCCACGCGGGCCCAGTGCGGATTGGGAACTTCACACACACCATTGAATTTCTTCACAGGTATAATACAGGTTTCCTCACGATGTTTTCCTTCTAAAGCTCAAGGTAAATTTCAAATGTAATTTCGCACATAAATTCCGAAAAAATCAGAGGTGCGAGCCGGGATTTGAACCCACGACCCTCTGCTTGAGACGCCATAGGTTAAACCGCTGGGCCACCACGGCTAAAGGGCCACATAATTACTCAAAAATTAAATACTATACCGAGAAACATAAGTTAACACTTAAAATCTGTCTGAGGTAAGTATATATATTTTAGCAATATTTGAATATTACCAATTTCCTGAGACGTACTGTACAAAGTTTAATGAAAGAGAAATTAGAAAGAGCCTTTGTAATTTTATTTGCGAAATAATTTGCGGATTAAAGTCATCATTTCTCTCGGAAGACGTCCACTGCTGAACATAAGTCTCCCCCAAGGTTTGTCAAATGGATTAAAGTAGGTAAACTAGTAGAAAAACAATTTTCTCAGCATTTGCTTGCGACAGATTGCGCTTTTCGTCATATCCGCGCGTCTGAAAATAGCATCCCAATGTTTACACTGCTTCCGGGCGAGGTTAGACATTTTTTGCGGAGCCAGTTTTGGATATTGTGGTACGTTTGCTAAACACCATTCGCAAAGACCGCTTTAGCCTAGTTGGTAGCGACCCTGCCTACAAAGCAAGAGGTCCTGGGTTCGAATCCCGGTAAGGGCAATTATTTGTGTGATGAGCACGAATATTTGTTCCTGAGTTCTGGATGTTTTCTATGTATTTAAGTATTTATTTATCTATTTATTTATCGTCGTCTAGTACCCATAGTACAAGCTTTGCTTAGTTTGGGACTAGGTCGATTTGTGTATGATTCTCCCCTAATACGATACTGAAAAGGTCTGCGTCCGATGTCTACCTTTTGACCGCCCCACGTTACTATATACATTGAAATTGATCGAAATCTGTCGCCGCCTAGAATATTCGAACACCGAATATTTGGCGATTCGACTAAGAGATTGGCCTAATATTCAGTATTTGGTTTTCGTGGCATCTCAACTTATTAGAATACTATAATAGGTGTAGAGGTTGAGACTTCCACGATTCTGTAGTACGGTAGACTAGAGACTGGTAATGAGTCCCTCAATCGTGAGGTACCTCGTTTGAGTTCCTCATCGCGACAAACTGAGGGAGTACTCGAATTGTAACTTTGAATCACCTCAATCAGCTCCTCTTTTTCTATCACGAGGCGCGAGCACGTCGCGAGGCAAAACGAGGTCCTCCCTCATCCTCAATTAAAAAGCAAGAGTTACACGACGCTACTAAAAACGAGCCGTAGGGCCTCACTTCAATCAGAGTAGTAGTAGCTAGAACGTTTTGAGGATGTGATAATTTAAATATTATTTATTTTATTAGCAGTTACGTCTGCTCACCGAACCTAATATTTAAAAGCGAAAAAGTTTCCGGGTGCCCCGGTGGGACTTGAACCCACGTCTCCTGGGTATGCGCCCCAACGGGTGTTCTACCAACTGAACCACGTCGCATCCAACCGACCTCCCCGAAATTCTGAAATTCTGGATTCTGGATTCGGTGGGTTCAAGTCCCACCGGCGCACCCGGAAACTTTTTCGCTTTTAAATCTTAAGTGATAATTTGTTGAGAGATATCCTTACTATACTTAGGTATCAAATTATTTGAGGAAGAGCGTCTAACGGCGTGAGACGTAAAACGCCAATTACGTAAAGAGAGACCTAAGTTCTCCTACACGTATACATACAACTCAGCTGGGCAACTGTACTGTCACGCGTGTAGGAGAGTATTTAAAAGTAAATTCGGTCTAGCCAGCCATATCAGAGCCCATGATAGGCGTCTTAATTTATAGAATAGTGGGGTCGGCGTCATCGAAACCGATGAGGAGGACTATACACCGTGAAATTTTAGTGGTTGTTTTCCCGAAACGAGGTGATTTAGTTTCGATTGTACAATCGATTTATAATTACTATTTTGACTAGAGTCAAAAATCCAATTGTGAAAAACGAAAGTCGAAAATGACCGCAAACCAATAGTAACGCTTCGTTGGTACAAGTAGCTACGATCGTACGATAGGTTAGGTATCAACGAAGCGTTACTATTGGTTTGCGGTCATTTTCGACTTTCGTTTTTCACAATTAGATTCTTGACTCTAGTCAAAATAGTAATTAGAAATCGATTGTACAATCGATATTAAATCACCTCGCTTCGGGAAAACAACCATTAAAATTTCACGGTGTATATATACTTAGGTAATATTATAAATGCGAAACCCAGATGGAGATGATGATGGAGACGTAGAGCGAACACTAGGGCGCGGCAGACCGCCGCAGCGCTGGGTGGACGGTATTCGAGGACACGGAGGCCAGGGCTGGACGTGACGGGCACAGGATCGCCAAGAGTGGAGGAAAAGGGAAGAGACCCACATCCAAGACTGGATTAGAAAAAGACCAATATGATCATGACGAAACGTGAAAGCTGTGGCGAAAGTAAGTCTGTCTGTCTGTGACTGATTTAAATGAGATTTGTTTTTTTATTTTTTTCTTTTTCTTTTTTTTTTCTTTTTTGACGGTGGAAGCATTCTACACTTCCACTGAACATAGATATAGTTAGTTAAGATAAAGGTATAGTTTTAGTTTTTTTTTTTTAACTAAGGGACCCAATACATCCCTGTATGAGAGAGAGAGAGAGAGAGAGAGAGAGAGAGAGATGTTTATTTACACATATTCGATACACAGGAAATACATTTGACAGGAAAAGATACAAATAAAAATCATCGAATAGTATAAATTGGGCCCCACTCAGCATAATGTTGCGGCAAGCCGCAACGCTGTTTTACAGTGGGACCCATTTAAAAACTAAACACAAAAAAAAAACAACACATTGTGAAGACACGAACGCCAGCGGAAAATGTAGTTCGCAACAAAAACCTAGATAGGTATACAAACCGGAAGTATGTATGGCAACACTTGATCAGTTTAATCGTATCAGAACCATTAAACCGCAACAAATTACGCCAAAGATTATTCTGGCTACTGTAGTGAATTATCAGCAATTTCACAAATTTTGATATTGTGAATGTGTGTGAAATGAACATTCTAAAGACTTAAGGTTAGGCGGGAACGCAGCCCGGCCCTTTGCAAAGTCGTTCACAATAAATTTAAGCTACCGCCATTTCGTGTGAAAAAAATAAATACTTAGCAAATAACTTAGCAAATAACAAATAGGTAACAAAAAATATACAAATACATCCCAACGAATAATTAAAAACAATTAAAAAGTCTGTGTCAAATGCGCTCAATGTACGTGTTGCCCTGAGAGCGTCACCCAAGCCAGCCAAATGTCTTGTTGGAGTTGGAGCAAGGTAAGTATAGTGTTCTGTTTAGGTTATCCATTCAGCGCGAGAAAGTGAATTTTACATTTTGTTTTAAAATTATGCTTTGACTTTAAAGCACGGATCGGTGAAGGCAGATCATTCCAACACTTCGTGGCCGCGTATCGAAAGCTACCACGAAATGCAGCTGAGTGGTGCGGAGGGAAAATAAGCTGAAGGTACCTCTCAGGACGGACTTCCGCAGACCTGGCGTTACGCGACCAGGTCAGCCTACTGTACAGGTACGAAGGCTGTTGCTGGTTAACAATACCAAACATAAGAGTGGCCATGTGCAGTTTTCGGCGCGAAGACATATTCAAAATGCGATTCCGGAATGTATTGTTTTTTTATATAATTACTAGCTTTTGCCCGCGACTTCGTCCGCGTAGAATTCCAATTTGTGGTAAAGCTTCTTCATCTCTTTCATTATATAAAACAAAAATCCGGCAACGGCAACATCCATCATTATTACAATTTCATCATCATCAGTATCACTTTAGTGAATATTACAAGTCCCGTTTATTCTCTAACCCGTGGGAATTTCAACAAATTTGTCCTTATTCTATGCAAATTTTCGCTTATTTTTATCCCGCGGGAATTTTGCATTTTCCCCGAGAAAAAGTAGCCTATGTCCATAAAGGTGTAGCTTTCTACCGGTAAAAGAAGTTTTAAAATCAGCCCCGTAGTTGAATTCACTTATTTTTTTCCCGTGGGAATTTTGCTTTTTCACAGAGAAAAGTAGTCTATGTAAATAATGGTTGGTGTAGCTTCCTATTGGTGAAAGAAATTTTCAAATCAGCCCTCAAGTGATAATCACTTCTTTCTATCCCACGGGAATTTTGCATTTTACCGAATAAATAGTAGGTAGCCTAGCCTATACCAATAAAGGATAGTGTAGCTTTCAATTGGACATTTTTTTTAAACTCAGCCCTGAAGTTAAATTTACTATTTTCTATACCGCGGGAATTTTGCATTTAGTTTAGTTTAGTGTATCTTTTCTATTGGTGAATGATATTTTAAAATGAGCTCCGAAGTTGAATTTTTTTTTCTATCCCTTGGGAATTTTCCATTTTCCCGGAAAAAGTAGCCTATGTCAATAAAGGATACTGTAACTTTTTCCTAGTAAAAGATTTTTTTAATTGGCTCGGAAGTTTCAGAGATTATCTATCCCACAGGAATTTCCAAAAATCCTGCAATAAGTTTTTTTGCTGTTATGTATGACCATTTACGTTTATACTGAATTTGAAAAGTTTAGTAATTGTAGTTACGGAGATAGGATCCAGTTAATTTGAGTATATACATCCTGATTTATCCTTATCCCGTGGGAATTTTCAAAATTATTGAAATTAGCTTTATACCTATTCTAATAGTCTACTTGCATGCCCAATTTGAACTTTGAACAGTTTATCTTCGTTATGGGGATAGAGTCACTCTTGATTGACGAAATATATACATCCCGTATATTCCTTATCCCGTGGGAGTTCCGGAAAATTCTTTGTTATCGGATGCCTACGTCATACAAAGAACACATCCTCCAAGTTTCAGGTCTCTACATACAGCGGTTTAGGCTGTGCTTTAATCCGCCAGTCAGTCATTTAGGACTTCAGGACAAAGCATTTTATATGTACTTGCATTGCACCAAGCTTTTAAGCGAGTTCAACAATGAAGTTTGAATACTCAATTCGATTTTATTCGAAAAAGGTTGAACTCACATAAAAGCTTCATCATCATCATCATCATGTCAGCCGTAGGACGTCCACTGCTGCTGGACTTAGGCCTCCCTCATTGACGCCCAATCATTACGGTTGGAAGCGACTTGCTTCCACCCTGAACCTGCGGCCTTCACCAAAATGTCCGTCCATCTCGTTGGTGGACGTCCCACGCTGCGCTTGTAAAAGCAAAAGCTTGGTGAAATGCAAATACTTAAACATAGAATTAGTTATTATCAGAGATCAGATCAGGAAGTGGTTGACAAACGTAGACAAATGGTTTGCAAAATTTGAAGTTTCGTTTCGTTTGCATTGTGTCAAAATAAAATGTAATTTAAATCAAAAGCACTAAGGAGTATTGATATCAGCTTCGAAGCAAATCACCCCCAAAATAACTTTCTACTCCTTTTTAACCCCGTCAAGGGATGAATTTCAATAAAATACGAAACACATCTTCCATTAATTCTGTTAAAGAATGTTTATGCAAAATTTGATGTAGATTGGACCAAGGAATCACGTTGTCCCATACAAACTTTGCCCCCCTTTTTTACCCCCTTAGGAGTAGAACTTCGAAAAATCCTTTCTTATCGGATGCCTACGTCATACAAAGAACACACCCTCCAAGTTTCAGGTCTCTACGATCAGCGGTTTAGGCTGTGCGTTGATCCGTCAGTCAGGACAAAGGATTTTATATGTATAGATTATTATTTTTTATTTAATTCTATATTTGTATTTGTATGGTGTTTTAGTTTGTAATTTATTATATTTTAATTTGAAAAGATGACTTCCTGCCAAGTTTCTTGCGGCGCATTCTTCTTGGCAATGATGGTCCTTACGAAAGCGCTGGTAGTTTAAGAAAAGTGACATGTAAAAGAGCCCTTTGCGGCCTATTTGCAGAATAAACGTTTTGATTTTTGATTTTTTTTTTGATCAGATAGTTTGAGACCCTAGAAAGAACGTAGGATAGATTTTACTCTAGAAAGTTACTTAGTTCTCGCGGGATACCGATAAACAAATTCATCGCAGACGGAGTCGCGGTCAATAGCCAATGTAACGTTTTCTTTAGTGACATCAGTGATGACAAGTATGGCAAATATTGATTATCATATCTGGGTTTTATATTTATCATAACTAAATTTATTTACAAGTTAAGTATGAAGTATCTTTTTCTATTTATTTTTTTATTTTCTTCAACTTCATTTTTTATTACTTTTACGGTCATCCCGTGAAACCATATATTTCAAACTAAATACAAACTGAAATATAGATGCACAGAAAAAAACCCCAGAAAAAAGACCAATACTGGGAATCGAACCCAGGTCCTCAGCGTTCCGTGCTGCGTGCTTACCCCTACACCATCACTGGTCTAGAAGTTAGCGACGAATCTTTCCCATACATCGTACACTTCAGTCTGTTATAATCACATTAGGCAGTGATAAAGCGCATCTATGTTAATGCCCTCTACCGAGAGACTTCAACACTCCTTCGGAGCTACCCGCTCACCTGGACCAAGAGATGGCGCTACTAGGCCAACTTTTACAAGTCAAGTATGAAGTATCTTTCTCTATTTAAATTTATTTGTAATATGTAGCAGGATTTTCTATATTTTGGCGCGTAACCTTCCAAGATAGTTCTTTATGACGGTGCTACGGGATGTCGCCACAGGATGCGAAGTCTCTTTACTCACATCCAGAAGCACTTTTTCAAAGTAATGGACATTCAATTCCTGTGGGGCTGTTATGAGGTGATTTACTACCGATTAGATAATGTACAAAACAACAAAACAGAATGACAATGCTTTGGGGACGTGTTTGTCATCGCGTTTCAAAGGACTTCGTATTGTTTCTTGGTGTGCTTTGGATGACTGTATAGATAAGTCTTTTACTGGTAGTTGATTTTAGAAAACGTTTTGTTTTCCTATTTAGAACCATGTTTGCGTGTTAACGATAATTCGAACATGTATTTGTGAAGTATGTAGATACAAGCACCATGTCTGAAAAATATCTTCTTTTGTAATAGAAATAGGCACATTTATTAGATACATAATAATAAATATCACGGGACTATTCACACCAATTGACCTAGTCCCAAAGTAAGCGTAGCAAAGCTTGTGTTATGGGTACTAAGCAACGGATAAACATACTTATATAGATAGATACATACTTAAATACATATTAAACACCCAAGACCTGAGAACAAACATTCGTAATCAGGAATCGAACCCGGGACCTCAAACTTCGTAGTCAGGTTCTCTAACCACTAGGCCCTCTTGGATTCTCTCTGCGCTTTCATGTAATTTCAAGTCTTACTTACGGCTTCAGTAGTTTAACCTGTGCGTTTTCTGCCAGTAAGTCTTTTAATTACGTTACTTTTTATAGGAATAAATATTTTCTAGAAATGTCTGCTTATTTTTAATCTGTACTAATATTATAAAGAGGAAAGATTTGTTTGTTTGTTTCTTTGTTTGTTTGCATGGAATAGGCTCCGAAACTACTGGACCGATTTCAAAAAATATTTTGCCGTTAGAAAGCTACATTATCACTGAGTGACATAGGCTACTTTCTACCGCGGGAAAATACCTTTTGCTACGGGAAAATTAATTTATCGCGCGGGCGAAGCTGCGGACGGAAGGCTAGTTCATTAATAAAATGGTGTCAGTAATCCATTATAGCTGATTGCCTGGTGTCAAAATAATTGTCGTATCACGTTCAGTAATGATTAAATACAAAGATTAGAACAATGTTAATACAATTTGATAAAATAAATACTTACTTCGGCTAGGGTTTATTGGATCAATGTATTTAAACAGATTTTGAAGTAAATATAACGGGGTACTTCACACAAATTGACCTAGTCCCAAAGTAAGCAAAGCTTATATTATAGGTACCTACTAGGCAACGGATAAACATTGCAAGACTCGAGAACAAACATTCGTACTTTTCATACATTATTACGGCCGGGGGCCTGTTGCATAACAAAGTACAACTTATATTAGAAGCGAAACTCCCTTTCTACTTAATATAACTGAAGCGAGAGTTCCGCTTTTAATATTAGTTGTAATTTGTTATGCAACAGGCCCCGGATGGCCTAGAGGTTAGAGATCCTGACTACGAAGGTTGAGGTCCCGGGCTCGATTCACGGTCGGGGCAGATATTTGTGTGAAAAATACGAATGTTTGTGTATGTTTATCCGCTGCCTAGTACCCATAACATAAGCTTTGCGTACTTTGTATACCGACGAATTGCATCGTGGTTGTCATGTATGGGTGGGGCCGCAAAGCGTTTCAACCGCCGTATCTAGTGTGTCAAAATCAAAATCCGTAGTATCCACACGTAAATTGTGAAGAATTCTAACCACACAGAATAATGTACGACTTGGACCGGTCACGCAATTTACACCAAGGGGCCATCCATTAATTACGTCACACCAATTTCGATCAATTTGGACCCCTCCCCCCCCTTGTCACACTTATTACTATGAAAATCGCCATTATTTTGTTCAAGTGTCACAGATCGCTTGACCCCCCCCCCTCCCCCTAAATGTGTGACGTAATTTATGGATGGCCCCCAATGTCAAATGAAGGTCATTGCTTATTTTTTATGTAATAAATTCATTACATAATATTAAAATTAAATAACTACAGAAAACGAGTTAAAAAGCATTTATCTCGAAATTAATAATAATAATAATAATAAATATCATGGGACAATTCACACCAATTGACCTAGTCCCAAAGTAAGCTTAGTAAAGCTTGTGTTATGGGTACTAGGCAACGGATAAACATACTTATATAGATAGATACAGATACATACTTAAATACATATTAAACACCCAAGACCCGAGAACAAACATTCGTATTTTTCATACAAATATCTGCCCCGACACGGGAATCGAACCCGGGACCTCAAGCTTCGTAGTCAGGTTCTCTAACCACTAGGCCATCTGGTCGTCGATTTTGTTTTCGATTTACTATACATTGCAAAAAATAGAGATCCCCAATTAGGATGTACCAAAAAAAATAGCCTATAGTTTTTATATTCTTTTTGGAAAGAATAGGATATTTTAAGATACCATTTTCATCGATTTTGAATTTGGTTGAGTATATAATTTTTTATATTTTTTTTAAGAAATACGTTGGATGACGTCACAGTGAGAGAGCCACGTTCCATTGCCTAGAAAAATTCAAGTCGTAAATAACATAATCTGTGGCACTACTATTATACATATACAAGCACGGCTTAGGGTCCTAAATGAACCATGAGAAAATAGTTTTATTTTATTTCTCTTCTTTTAGCTTTGATTATTCCTGTTTGTTTAATGGTGTGATAGTAAATAGATATTTTTTATAAAAATGTGATATTTAAATTCTTTTATATTTACTTGTAACGTAGTAATTTAATAATTAAATTTGTAAAAATACATTGGAAATACTCGTATACATTTCGGACTTTACGATAAATGACAACTGTTTAAAGCCAGGTGCGCATCATGTGATTAAAGTTCTGTCTTTGTCACTCTTTGCTATTATAAGCAGGACAGCAACATTTCAAACTGTCAATTTGCTTTAGAGTGTAGACCTGCTTATATCTGCTTTTGTGATGATTCACTGCAGGGGTCAAATGAAGATCATTACTTAAATTTTCTTTATTTAATTCAGTTTATCATATTTTTGGAATCTGATTTCTGAAAACGCTTCACAAAGCCTATTTCTCCAAACGGTTTTCGATTTATTATACGTTGTCAAAAATTGGGACATCCCAATTGCAATTGGCATGCATCATGGTCTACATTTACGTTGTTTGACGGACAGCCGTGCAAAATTTCATATCAAATTTCATAGACTTAGCAGTTCAAATTTTGGGATTTTACATGAATAGGGAGGGATGTTGGCGCCATTAAAAAATAATTCGAAGACCGAATCCAGTAAAAAAAAAAAACGCTTTATTTTAGCTCTGAAAACCAGATTATTTTTGATAAACTGCAAAATTTGATTTTTTGTTTCCTTAAAACAAATACTTAAATAGTTAGTTGATTGAGTTGGCGAATAAGTGACGTCACAAGTTGCTATTGCCATTCAAACTTTAAGGGAAAACTGTGTTTTGACAGCTCATAAAAAGTACGTCAGTTGATTGGTGGTGTCAACATCCATATTCCGTGGGAATATCGGGATGAAAATTAAGCCTTTGTTGTATTTCAGACGTTCAGCTATCTACATACCAAATTTCACTTAAATATGTCCAGCCGTTTTAGCGTAAAGGAGTAACAGGGCGATTCTACTTTTCAGTAACCATTAATCTTTTGTTAACAAAAGCCTGTAAAAGACATACCTGGTGATTTGTTTCAAGTGTAAATAACTTACATAAAAACTGAAATAACTCAATTTAATACTTATGCCTTTTTTATGGTTACCTATCAAAATTTAGAATTATTTTTTTCCGAATATTTAAAATCCCGAATGCTTCATTTATCCGAATGCATTTTTTTCTGAAACTGTAAATATTTCAGGATTTCTATAAAACAACCCTAACCTAACCTAAAGGGTTCTACACGATGGTCCTGAAATAAATCCTGAAATATTTCCAGTTTCAGAAAAAAATGCTTTCGGACAAATGAAGTTTTCGGGATTCTAAACCTTCGGAAATAAAATTTTCTAAACATCGATAGGATCCCCTTTTTTAAACTTAGTTAAGTTTTATTCATTGTTATTTTTTTCTATTTATTTGTATTCTTAGTATCAACAAATTTTAGTATCTATAGTTACACTATATTTGATTGACTTATTGCTTTCTCTTAGATATGGCTTAGCCTTTCGCACTAGATAATCCATCTGTGTCGTCATCAGTAGTTATTAATATTTTCTAACATTATGCAATAAAAAGTTACTGCAATGAGATCATCATTGAACGAGGTTTTTGATCAAGATATGATGATACAGACGCCGCCGAAACTATTGGCCGATCATGCGAACGAAGCATGACCAACCTGACAAAATAATAGAGTTTAAAAATATTTTGTTAAAATTTTCATTTTTAATTACGAGTACAAACTTTTTGGTCATCGTTTATCCGGCACTACCCATCATATTTCGTTTTCTAGATTGTAGACATGCCCGTCTGTGACTCCTGTGTTTCTTTTTTAAAATAAAAAATAAAAATACCTAAATAAATATCACGGGACAATTCACATCAATTGACCCAGTCCCGAAGTAAGCTAAGCAAAGCTTGTGTTATGTTTGTTTGTTTGTGTTTTGTTTCTTTATTGTTGTTATGTTTTTTAATTGTAATGTTGGTGTGATGACAACATAATCTAAGGTATCATTTTAATTTATTGGTCCTATTACTAGCAACACACGAGAGACGAAAATAGAACTTCTATTCTTGAATCCAGTTAAAAATCATCATCATCAATCATGCTTTTGTTTACGATACTGAACACATATTCGACCACCTTTTACTCTACAGTATATTCATTGACCACGTTTTTTCAACCAAGTAAGCGTGTTTAACTAATTGTTCTAGCGTTACGCTAATAATTATCTTTTTACAATCCGCTGACCGCAAACACCCTGCGGTTTCCTTTTACCACATTCAAAGAAACATCCTTTGTATGTAGACTACTAAAGACTGTTACGTATTTTAGAAAGAATACTAGTGTTACCAATCTCAATTCGAAAAGTCGCCAGGAAGCCGCAAAAATGAGCCAGAGAATTTAGAATTAGTGAAATTTTGAATGCTAGTTCTTGCGTTTATAGCCTCATAGCGGTGCGTTTTAAAACGTAATGCACGAGTTGACAGGCCTATTAGTAAATCGATGGGGCACCGAAGCGTTTTGATCGACGCATCTCGCGTGTTTCGGAAATCTAAGGATAATGACCATGAACTAAAAGTAATTGCAATTCTCCACACACCATACAACGTTCATTGGAATTTTAAGATGCATTGTTATAGTAATTACTTATAAGTCGATTTTCGTAACACACATTGTATATGGCGGTTGAAACTCTTCACAGACTTACCCAAATATACTTTCTCTTTTAACTATCAGTAACTATCGGGCACTGAAGTCCGCATAATATTATATTCCCTATTCTATTAAATCTGGTTGTACCAAGGATTGAGACATGATATCGTTTTGAGAGGGAATTGAAGTATTTTTCATTTTTCAAAAAGAACCCTTATCCGTTGTCTGAAACTTCTGCCAAATTGCCTAAGTAAAGTAATCCCAAAACTCCTCAGGTATCTAAATCACGAAATAATTTGGCCGCTTTTTTTTCGGCGCTTTTTTAAAGCATATATCGTTATATCTAGCGACAAAGTTGCTATAATGGCAATACAACTTGGAGTATTACAATAGCTTATAATGTTTCATGATCGGTTTACAACAGCTTGGAATCATAAAGAGCGTATGTGCAGATACATTTGTAAAGGCAAACGTCGTTTTGGTTCCGTTGCAGTGGCCTCTGTGACCAATCGCTTGGCATGGGGTCCGACCTCAGTTGTGAACGTATTTATTGTTTTACAGCAGCCATATAACCATCAGTGGGCCCAGTGATTCTTTAAAATGCTGCCATAAAAGCATCATGGGCTGAACAAGAAATGTTATGTGGAGATTTGATTCGGTCCCTATGTGGTCAAGGCAGTAAAGTAACAATCGAAGTTGACATAATAGCACTAGTCTTTACCGGCGGTTTCACCCGCGAAAGCCATCAGATTTGGCAGTCAAATTAAAATTCCAAAATTTTACAATATCCCATGCGATTTAACAAAGTATGAAGAAAACGCGTGCCAATTTTCACGTTTCTAGACGATACGATTTTGGTATTTTATATCAAAATCGGGATACTATGTAGCTTATGAGGTTATGAGTTATTTCTAAGATCCAGCTACTTACATAGGTATGCACGTTTTGCGTGGGTGTTCATACACCACGTAAATTAATACCACAATACGAATGTGCATACTTGTTCCCGAGTCTTGGTTGCTCAATATAATATTTAAGTATGTATCTATCTATTTAACTATGTTTATTCGTCGCCTAGTACCTATCGATTAATACAAAATGCTTACTTACTTTGGGACTAGGTCAATGACACGGATTCGACTATCAATATTATCATTATCATTATTTAGACGACCAGATGGCCTAGTGGTTAGAGAACCTGACTACGAAGCTTGAGGTCCCGGGTTCGATTCCCGTGTCGGCGCAGATATTTGTATCAAAAATACGAATGTTTGTTCTTGTTGTTTGGTCTTGGGTGTTTAATATGTATTTAAGTATGTATCTATCTATATAAGTATGTTTATCCGTTGCTTAGTACCCATAACACAAGCTTTGCTAAGCTTACTTTGGGACTAGGCCAATTGGTGTGAATTGTCCCGTGATATATATATATATATATTTTTTTTATTATCACGTAATACACGCATATCACGATCCGTATCACAAAAGTGTATCGCAGTATCGCAATAAAACTGAAGTGGATTTCCGGATGTTTTGAAATCCGCGATAATATTGTCATTGTGTATTGATAGTCTAATCCGTGCTAATTAATTTAATTAATTATTTTATTTTATTAATTTAACTGGTGTCAATAGATCCGTGATATTTATTTGTTTTCGAGCAAGTAAAGTAAGATAACTGAATTGCAGTTCAACTTCTGCAATACTAGTTCAGACGAGGCACTAAATAAATGTTTAACCAATTTTTCTATTAATATTATTACCGGTAGCAAGGTAGGTAAAGTATTTTGCAAATTATTCTGAAACTATAAAAGTTAATACTATATAATTGGCTAAGTGAAGTTTTTTGAAGAGATGCTAATTATATTTTTTTTCGACGGTGGTCGACTTCAACACCAAGAAACTGCACCTGTTTTATTTTTATCTGCTTTTATTTATTGGAAATATTTTTTTAAGTGTTCGAGATGCCATCTGTGAGATTTTATGGCTGACAAGCGGTTCGTGCTCAGTACTAAGAAGAAATAGAAAAAAAAACGAATTCAACTGTCGCTTCTGTCAATGTCAAATGAAATCTAACCGCTTGCGTTTCGTTTGCTTTGCGTTGTCCAAGAAGCAGTTCCAAAATAGTGATCGAAAGTATTCAATCGTGATCCAATTATTGTGCATAGGTCGTGGAGAAATGCGGTAAAATTGAAAGTCCGGATTTTATGCGGAGGTCGATAAAAATAGTCAAAAAATCACACTGAGCACACCAAAACGCAAAGCAAACGAAACGCAAACGATTTGACATTAACAGCAGTGACAGTTCACTTCGGTTTTTTTTCTGTTTCTACTAAGTTCTGAGCACGAACGGCTTGTCAACCATAAAATCTCACAAGTGTCATCTCAAACACTCAAAAAAATATTTCCAGTAAACAATAGGAGATAAAAATAAAACAGCTGCAGTTTCTCGATCTCCAGAACGCCGACTGTCAAAAAAAAATATAATTAGCACCTCTTCAAAAAACTTTACTTAGCCAATTTTCAAGAATGCTCGCAAGATGCTATCTATCTACCAAATTGGGAGAAGTAAATCAATTATTTATTCAGTCGTTTGATTTAGTTTTTATGGTTGCTTTTGTATTTTTAGACCATATGGCGCATACGATTTTGTTGAGCGAATAGTTTTGTATTTTTGGATGCCTTAACTTTAACAATATTTAATGTTTGTTTGTTGCAATGTGGTCGAAACGTCGAGGTGATTTTAGCAGTAAATACTCAATTAGTTCGTGATTTAGTCCTGAGATATTATTAGTTATATAAGTGAGAATCGGGAAAGTTTAAATAATTATAGGTAAACGTTATCATTCTTTACAACAATCAAACCGTCTCTATTCACCAACACAATAAATCTCAGTGTTAAATCAAGTACAAATTCACAACATGACGATGTGTGAATAAATACGTTTCACACAGGGCTGCACACTCCAGCGCTCGCGAATGGCACAGACGTGCGCACACGCAGCGGGTTTACACGACAAAAACTACCCTAATGATTCGACCAACATCGACAATTTGCTACGAGCGATTGCGCTGTATCAAAGAGATTTGCGCACCCCTAGCTTAAAGCGTGTCACAATCGATTTGCAACTTTATTTGTTGGAGTATAAACATTGAATTTGGTTGTTGGGTGTACGTTTGAAGATGTAGAGTTGAAATGTCGTACGTGTTAGAATTAGGGTTGGATGTTACGACGTTTTGGAAAATTGTAGTTTTTCGAAATGAAGATGTAAGCGTAGTGCGAACGCAATAAAATATTATCATTTATCATGTTGTTTGTTTGTCGGTTATTGTGGTAAATGGCGGCGTTACCACTATTATCGATGGACATCTGCGTTTTTGTTTGGAAATGTCCTTTTAAAATCGGTGTAAAATGCGACGGGGGGTGTTTGGTGTTAAACAGCCGTGTTTCTATTTATCTTGTTTTTGATTCAAGTTTTGAGTTTGTATTGGGACAGTTTTACGGCATATGACTACAGGCAACCGGGCGTTGATCCTTTCCTCATTGCGTGTCATTATTATTATCAGTCTGTGTCAGTCGATTGCTGGACATGCTTTCTCATATTTAGTTTTTTTCTGTTGGCAATACCTAAATGTATTTTTTTCCAAGTCTATTGTACTTAAAGCAATGCTTTGTTTGTAAGTCAGTACCTAATGTGTTGTTGTATTGAAGCTACAGTACAGATTTGTTCATTGTACCGTTTAGATATTTCAAAGAAACAAGCTAAAGCATAAACGTCGAGGTAAATAGGTACATATATAGGTAGTTTGCGTGATAAATTCCGTTTTTAGTAATAGTAATGAGTGAAAATCACGAAAGTTTAAATCATTATAAGCTTAAAGAATTAAGATGCATACGTTCCGTACGTGACTAAAAAAGATAGCTATCATTTTTCAAAAATACCGTCATTCAAAAAACGCATTGTAGTTTAATATTTGTTACAAAATGTTAGATTATGGTATTACAATGTCTATAAATAATCCTTAAAATACATAAATGTGTAAAAGCTTAAAATTTTGTGTGAACTAAGGATTATAGTGACAATAAACACTTTATTTAGCTAATGCCGAAGCATCAATTAAAAATCCAACGACACGCATCCATCATAGTTACAAATAAGCTTGGTAAACAACATAATCCTTAACTAACTTAAATGGATGATGGATCAAATAAGAACTAATATTTTTAGATATAACTTGCCGCTTGCGCATAGATAGTAGCGCCACAAATAAAGGTATCGCAATGTTGGGCGTGGATCGTGAAACGGCCCCAGTGTTGTAAAAAATGATTACATAATTAAAAAAAAATACAGAAGACACAAAAACACAATAAAAATAAATAATAATAGAGAAATGTAAAAATGTTAAGGTGTGAATATTGTAAATACGTCAAGCAAAAAAACGAGGAAGCTGATTCATTAAATTATGTAATGATTAGACGACCAGATGGCCTAGTGGTTAGAGAACCTGACTATGAAGCTTGAGGTCCCGGGTTCGATTCCCGTGTCGGGGCAGATATTTGTATGAAAAATACGAATGTTTTGTTCTCGGGTCTTGGGTATTTAATATGTATTTAAGTATGTTTATCCGTTGCCTAGTACCCATAACACAAGCTTTCCTAGCTTACTTTGGGACTGGGTCAATTGGTTTGAATTGTCCCGTGATATTTATTTATTTAATGAAAGTTGGTACTATTCGAAAGTCTTCGTATTACTTATAAAGTTACCGGCTCTAATCATTTCGAGTATTTAAGACAATTGTACAAGAGCTGTAACTTCATACTAATCTACTCGTATATCAAATGTAATTAAATAACACTGATTTTTGATATTATTCAATGTTTGAAATAGGTTAATATCCATCACAAACTAACACAGAAACGAAATATTATACACATTTGGCAGCCGCCGTAACTGGTGACTCCAAGAAGATGGGCTACGGATTGGCCCAAAACAGTCGAGTTAAACCCGTTTTAAGACGTGAGTGATCCGTTTATTTTCACTATATGTGAAACGTCTTTGAAATGTTTCGATTAATCGTTTGTCGGCGATTCAAGGGTAAACGCATTCAAAAGTTGACAATAACTTCACCCACAATACTAATGCCTCTTTTTCTCAAGCATTTTCACTTTACAAAACACCAAACATCCTCCAAAACACGCATGAAATTAAAAACAAATCACACAATAACTTAACGATTGATTAAGCAAGCATCAAAACAGACCGCCGTCTGCACACAATGGTTACTGTTATTTTAGTATAGCCGACGAAGCGCAGTGACCACCCGAGTTTCCGAGCGAGGCAGCGAGGCGAAGCTAGTGGAGCTTAGAAATCGGCGAGCTTAAAGCTAAAGACTCAAAAGCTGCGCGAGATTAGTAAAAAGATGAGCGGTGTTGAAAGATCAGATAAGTTTCGGGTGGTTTGGGTACATGTTGCAAGATAAGGTTAAATTGTGTTAGTACTACACACAGAATTAATAATTAATAGTAATAAAATAAAATAAAAAGTTTATTTTCAGCTAACGGAGCCATTTTTTTAAGGTTCCGTACCCAAAGGGTAAAAACGGGATCATATTACTGAGACTTTCGCTGTCCGTCCGTCTGTCTGTCTGTCTGTCCGTCCGTCCGTCTGTCCGTCTGTCCGTCTGTCCCAACCTTTAAATAAGCAACTCTTTTACGTTTATTTATTTATTTAAGAACGATCTAGCTTGGTGCTTTTGCGTTGTTTTTAGGGTTCCGCACCTCGAACGGAAGAAGCGAAACCCTTAAAGGATCACTTTGTTGTCCGTCCGTCTGTCCGTCCGTCTGTCAAGACCTTTTTTTCTCAGGAACGCGTGGAGATATCAAGCTGAAATTTATATCAAATACTCAGGTCTACTGTCCCTTGGAGCTGTGAAAAATACAAACTTCTAAGCCAACGCAATCAAAAGATACAGCCATTTATGTCGCAAATTTTCGACACTCGTAAGGGAATCAAAACCTACAGGGTACTTTCCGTGAACTCAGAATCTTGAAATTTGGTACCAAGCAAGGTCTTATAGCACAGATAAAGGAAAAATTGCGTAAAGCATAATTTCTTTTGTCTATCTGTCTATATCAGTCCAATCTACAATGGTCGCACACTGCGCACATTTTGATTAAGAGCAGGGGTCTGCTAAGACTGGATGTTCATAGATACATATAAATTTGCACGGAACCCTCGGTGCGCGAGTCCGACTCGCACTTGGCCGGTTTTTTTGTTTTAATACGAGCCAAGCTTGGTCGACCAATATACATGGCTAATAAAATGAGGACACAAAAGCGTGTATCTGCATTGAGTTGAAGATAAACATCGAAAGGTGCGGCGGCTTCTATCTTACGCAAAATACCGACCCTGGATGTAAATAATTATCTCAAACTGCGACTTTCCACTTGGGTCCCTATAGTGAATATAGTTTAACCATGTGTTACGGTATTTTTAGGTTATAAATGTAAGTCGTTTGTTCGCCGCCAGACAGCGCTGCTCGTTGCAGTCGCAACGGCTGCGTTCAGCATGCCGCGTAAGGCCGTGTTGCACGACAGGGTTTCTGTGACCGATAAAAATGGTCTCGCCGGAAGACCAGCGCTGGCTCCACCCCAGGAGTCCGCATTTATCCGTACACGTCATTTTAATATATTATTTTTTATTTTATTTTTTTGTTTGCTTTTTTTATTGGTTTTTATATTTTAAAATTGTATTGTTTTAATAGTAATAATTGTACGTGCATTGTGTGCGAAATAAACTTTTTAATTTCATTTAATTTTTTATAGTATTTTGGTAGCCTACTCCAACAAAATTTTAACACGTCTTATAAGACATCTCTAAAATTACAGTTTTCTATTAATTGACATGCGTAGCACACTAATTCGTCGTCTTCAATATTTATATTTTTTCCTTTCGATACGGGACGAGCTCCCATTAATATTAGATAGGTGTTAGATAGTTATGAATCAATTTGTTTTTTTTTTGTATATAACAATAAATCATTAAATAAAAAGTAACAACAAATAATAATATATATATTTTTTTGCCTATATAACTAACTATATTAAAATAAAAAAAACTAAAACAAAAAAAAAAAACTATGGACCCTGTGGCATGGTACCGAAGACGCTGGCAGCATTTCCTCGCTGGATCGTAAGACTGATGCGTTGAGCGAGGAAGCTGCCAGCTCTTCGGTCTCCTGTGGTATCTCTGAGTCTCTTTGATAAGTCTTTGAAGAGACTCAGAGCACCAGGGCCCCACGGACCAAGGGTCTCGACGCCAAAAGGTACAAAATTATATTCGGCGCCGAGACCACTGTATTTCCCTAACTTGGCAATTTCGGCCGTTACTGCTGCTGCCGCTGCCCTTATAAATGTTCGAATTATAATTATAAATAATTCACTTTGTTTTATTTATTGTCAGTATTTTAGACATAGACATAACTTTATCCTACACCAAAAAAGAAAATACACTGACTAATACAGGGGAAAAAAAAACAATAAAGAAACAATTATATATTTTAATCAGGTATGTATTAGGTAGGTATACTATATGTAGGCTTATACTTCAAAATTATTATTTTCGATTTATTTTAAAAAACAGAGTTCAAAAAGCAAGACAAAAGAGGAACGCCTTAAAAAAGGTCCAAAATGTCCCTATTAGGCACCCATCAATTTGGGCCAAAACACCAATTAACGGATAAGGATAAATATTGGCTCTTGGCGCCAACTCTGGGCGCCAAAAAAACTGCACCACCCACGTGAGCACCCTGCCTTAAAAAAGGTGTAGCAAGTGGTTCCGTAGCTTGACTTTATACCGTCTCTATTTTCGTAATCCTCTCCTATTAACGTACCCTACCGTGGGCCTACCGTGTTTTTGGCGCATTTATTGCATTCATTTAATCTCGTGCTGTATCATTACAAGTAAAGCTATAGTCTTGAAATTCATGTGTAAGATATTTGAGGATTCACTCTAGTGGCAAGTGTTTATCGAAACACGATTACTTATAGTTCGCTCGATACAAAAAAATTCAAAGTCGTCTAATAAATATAATAAATCCGTAGTACGACGCTAATACTGCACGGCAGGTCATGACTTTTTTAATGTTAATAAAACAAGATGTTTTCTAGGGCGTAGTGTTGCTACATTTTTAAAATATGTATTTGTTTTAGTAATAAAATGAAAATACCCAAAAACACGCGTAGTCCAACCAACCTATCTTGAGCCATCGTGCCTCCCCCACGCCCGAAATCGCCCAGCCAAAATCGATTAGCGCGAAAAGCTCGGTAGGCCCTTAACATTATAAATGAGAAAGTACTAGGGGCGTTCAATAAAAAGTGAGAATGAGTATGTTATAAACAACTTTTACTAAATGTCATTTTATTTTTCGACATAGTCACCTTTTAGCATAATACACTTAGTATATCTTTTTTCTAAACTTAAAATTCCATTTTTAAAAAAGGTCTCATCTTGAGTACTTAAAAAATCTTGTACTGCAGCGACTACCGCGTCGTCGTCTTCAAATTTCTGGCCTCTCAGGTATTGTTTCAATCTCGGAAATAGGTAGAAATCACTGGGAGCGAGATCTGGTGAATACGGAGGATGCTTAAGGATATCGAACCCAGCATCACGAATTGCAGCCATTGCAACGGCAGACTTGTGTGCCGGGGCATTGTCCTGGTGGAACAGCACAACTTTCGAGTGTTTACCATGCCGTTTTTCGCGGATCTCATTGCGCAATGTTGCTATTTGTTTGGCGTATAAAGTGCCCGTAATAGTGGCTCAATGCTCGAGATACTCAATCATTAATACCCCTTTACCATCCCAAAAAACAGAGCCCATGACCTTACCGGCAGATGGGCTCACCTTGAATTTCTTCGGAGTTGGAGATGATGGCTTTTTCCATGTCATAGACTGCAGTTTCGTTTCAGGGTCGTAATGATGGAGCCATGTTTCGTCCATTGTTATAAATCGCGCCAAAAAAAGTTCCCGGTCTTGCTGCATCAGGTTCAAAGCTTCTTGACAAATCTCTAGTCTAGTTTGTTTTTGCGTGTCAGTAAGCATTCTTGGTAACCAACGCGCAGATACCTTTTTCATACCCAAGCGTTCATGTAAAATATTATGCACGCTCCCCGTTGAAATCTTTACATTTTCAGCAATAAAACGAACTGTGACACGACGATCCGCCAAAACTGAGTTTTCGACTTTTTTCACAATTTCTTCAGTTACTGCTGTAGTAGGGCGTCCGGAGCGGGGGTCGTCCTTTGTCGATGTTCTTCCACGTCTAAATTCGGCGCACCAACGTGCGACTGTCGAATACGGAGGAGCATTAGACCGTAAAGTGTTCCGCAAATCCAAATTGACTTGGTCCGTAGAAAAATTTTTGAAATACAAGTATTTGATAACGGCGCGCAGTTCAATTTTCTCCATTTTCGCTAACGTACTCAATAGCATTGCAAAGAAATTAACGTATATTTTTTTAAACAAAAGACAGTTAGTTTTTTTTTCATAGCAATCAGCTAGATAGATTAGCTTTACCGGCCAGTATTTAATTTCGTAATATTAAAAGAGTTTGCATCTCATTCTCACTTTATATTGAACGCCCCTCGTATGTGAAGATGTTTGGATGTTTGTTAGACAATCACGCAATTACGGCTAAATGGATGTAGATGAAACTTGGCGTCATCGTTATCATCAATATAATTATTAAATGAATCACATGCCGAAAGACGTCCACTGCTGAGCATAGGCCTCGTGCGCCAAACAGACCGGACCTGCGCCATCGACATACCCAACACGTTCCCGCTCCCTTAACCAGGTCGTCGCTACATCTTGTTGGAGGCCTATATGTCTTCTGATCCGTGGACGCCACTCAAGAAAGTTCTGGCCCCATCGGCCATCACTTCTATTAGCGAGGTGCCCTACTCACTGTCACTTGAGTCTGGCGATTCTCCGAGGGGTATGTATTACAATACCGAAGTACGAAAGACCGAATGTATTAAAACATCGAATGGGTCAAAAGACCGACACGATTTTTTCCTGAAACCGTAAACTTTTCAGAATTTATTAAAACGGCATCATACAGAACCCATTAGGTTAGGTTAGGTTTGTTTTATAACAATCTTAAAAAGTTAACGGTTTCAGAAAAAAATCGTGTCGGTCTTTTGACCCATTCGATGTTTTAATACATTCGGTCTTTCGTACTTCGGTATTGTAATACATACCCTCTCCGAGCTATATTACCTATAAATATTACCGTAACTTCTTTTCATGGATTTCTAACACGCGTGAAGCCGTGGCTTAAAGCTAGTCTTAATATAAATGTATTTTTTTGCTTATTTATTGTATTTCCATTGCCATCCAATTTGCATAATTATCCATGGCAAATTTCAAGTCAAAAGGTAATAGATTTTATTTTAATTTTCGTAAAAAAATACTTATTCCATAGATGAGATTTCGATGGATAAGACATAAGAAATAAATAAGTTATTCTGTGACAGTAGAGAGAAACTGTCCTTCAGTTAAACTAAACTAATAATTTATTGAATCAGGCGTTACTTTGCTTTAACTAATAAACATTTTTCAAGTTGAGAACCTCAAGTGTTCTTTTTCTTCTAATTATTTAAAAACTGGAAAACTCACTGTCATTTAACATTAAAATTATCTGTTTATCTGTTTTGATAATAAATACCTAGATACCGCGACATCATTCCTAATCATCATCATCAACATAATTATTGATAGTGTGACAGTTTGATTGTTTAAAATATCTGTTTTATCAATAGGTACCTACAGTTTGCGTACACTTATAAATTACGTAAAATTTAACGCACTCAGATTTAAAGCGGATATTACAAAAATGTTCCGATACAATACAGCAACACTTTATGTACGCCAAACGCCACATATAAAACAATAAGGAAAATGGGGAAATATGGTAAGCAATAGGTACAAAATAAAATAAACTAGGTAAGCTAAAAATAACCTATCTATATAATATAGGTATACCTACAATTCGCCTAAAGTCCTGTCCCTGCGGAAGAGTGCCCATAAGGCTGGCAGCATTTCCGCGCTGGATGTGATGCCAATACGTTGGGCGAGAAATGCACCAGCCTTTTAGTCACGGGTAATTGCGAACAATATATTTGGCAGAAAAGTTTGTGAGCGTCCGGGCTCCACGGACCTAAGGTTTCTACAGCAAAAGCTGCAAATATGTAGTCTCTTGAGAGCCCTGCATATTTGCAGCGTTTTGCTGATTCAGCCTGTGCTGCTGCCCCGCCCGCCTTGAGAGATGGTGAAAAAGGTAAGTAGGTACTTATGTTGAGTTGGTTTGGGCATGCGCAGAGGATGGATGATGGCAGAATTACGCAAGAGATTGTACTGGTTAAAATTTAAATGTTGGTACAAAATTAGTGTTTCTAACTTAGTTAACGCTTGACTCATTTGTTTTAATTATTCTTATTTAATTTGAGGTGTCCATACATTGAGTTTGTGATTTAATTTCAACAAAGTACCTATGAATAAACTAATTTCAGGAATCTTGATCTTGTAGTGGTAGAGCCATGTTGTAGCTAGCCGCTGCCTCACAAATGGGCCGGCTCGTCCGGGGCAGTACCACCCTCTCACAGAACACCGGCGTGAAGCAGCAGTACTCCTGCTGCGTTTCGTACGGTCAGTGAGAGCGCCGGGGGCCCAATACCTCTCCCCCTCCCCTATTCCCTCTCCTTTTCCCAGGGCCGACAACGCACTGGCATCGTGTAAAGCGCTGCGGGTGTCTATGGACAGTGGTGATCATTTAACATCAGGTGACCCACTAGTTCGTTTGTCTGCCTCTTTAACATAGAAAAAAAAATTCCCATGCGATAATGAAACAACTGAATTTATATGTCTAACGATACATGTAGGTATGTAGGTATACCGATGACGACGATGGACATTTGGATGTTGCTATTGCCCGATATTTTGCTTTATTCAATGAAACCACAGAATTCTGCAAACCGTAAACCGGGTGACGTTGAACTGCGGGACGACTTTAAAAAGTAGTTTGTTGACCAACTCACGCATTTTTGTTAGCATTTGCTATTCCTCATCGATGTCTTCATTGATCTACTTTTTGTCTACATGTCAACCATTTACTTCATATGGACAATGTCGACTTTATAGCGATTTTAAAACGATCAAAGTTGCCCCAATTTGATCAAAAGCACCCTGGTTTACGGTACTTATAGCCTCATCTTCCAAGGAACTCCAAAATGCGCGTATCGTATCCAAACCAACACTTAGCAAAGCCGAGCGATAGCGGCTTCGCAACAAGGTTATCTAAACTACCCTCTTGAACCGTGGGTGGGATTTTTTACGTTTTTTAACGAATTCAAGGCACGATCTGCTAAATGGGTGGTGACATCTGTTGGGATCCGATGTCACTGTCGATGACGATAAGATGGAAAAAAATTGCTAAACATCAAGCCTTATTTAGGGTAAGACCGGGATAGTTGTCCCACTTTTAGAAAACACTCCATATCTCTTAGTAAAAAAAGTAAAATGTTTTATTTATAAAACCGGCCGGTACTTCGTCGACCAATTTATAAAAAGTAGAAAACATTTTCTTGAATATTTTCAGAGTATTAGCGATTTTAGCAGACCTCTTCATTGTGTGACATCTATCCCACGTATGGGATAGTTGCCTGATCTATATCAATGCCGTATAGGACAGATGCTCTCCCCCAAAACGGGACAACTATCCGCTAATAATTTTGATCACATTTTGCTTTCCCATGCAATCACACATATCTCTGTGTCTCTGCGACTCGGTCAACTTAGTGGTAGCTGGAAAGTCTCTCGATAAATAATTGAAATAAAATATGATTCATTCGCTAAAGTAGAGTAATTATAATCGGGGCAACTATACCCCAGGGAGTCCAGGGACAACTGTTCTGGTTTTACCCTAGACCTTTTTTGTTGCGAAATTTCGACACAGGTAAGACCTAAATATATAGATGTGGCTTTGTAGCCTATAGTTTCTAGCGATATACTGGCTTCTCTTAGAGATTTTGATACTAAAAATTTAAAACAAAAGAGTTCACGAATCACAGGCACTAATTTATTTGCTCTTTTCTAGACAGGAAAAGCGTAAAAATTGTGTCCAAATTGTCCTAAACTGATGGTTTTGTGCGGTATCTCAAAACTAGGAATTCAAAGGAACAAAGAATTACGCCTTAATATACATATGATAATTCACAGTAATTTACGGGCAACGTTAACGACCCTGCTAACAAGAACACGTGGTAATATTTTTGTTCAATTTGTCATCCGCCCTTTGAAGAGACCCACCGCCGCGCGGAGCTAATGAGATCACAATTACATAGACAACTAATTAACACATTGTTCGAAGCTGTTCCTACTGCAGTTATATATATTTTACCTGCATCAAAATTAAAAAAAAAACCGACCAAGTGTGAGTTGGACTCGTGCACCGAGGGTTCCGTACAAATTTATATTATCTATGTCGTCCAGTCTTAGCAGACCCCTTTTCCTAAGCAAAATGTTCGCAGTGTGGGATCATTGTAGAATGTAGATTGGTTACTGATATAGACAGACAGACAAAAAAATTTATGCTTTTCGCAATTTTTCCTTTATCTGTGCTATCAGACCTTGCTTCGTACCAAATTTCAAGATTCTGGGTTCACGGGAAGTACCCTGTAGGTTTTGATTTCCTTGCGAGTTTCGAAAATATGTGGAAATTTGCAGCATAAACGGCTGTGTCTTTTGATTGCGTTGGCTTAGAAGATTGACTTTTTCACAGCTTCAAGGGACAGTAAACTTGAGTATTTGATATAAATTTCAGCTTGATACCTCCACGCGTTCCTGAGAAAAAGGGTCTTGACAGATAGACGGACGGACGGACGCACGGACCCGGACGGACAACAAACTGATCCTATAAGGGTTCCGTTTTTTCCTTTTGAGGTACGGAACCCTAAAAATGTGCATTTATAAGTAGTTTAAGAAAACAAATTATGTTGTTAGGCAGAGGGCGTAGTATGCTCGGAGATTCTATGCGTCAGGCGGTCTGTCACATCTTAACATTTATTAATCGCAGCCGCGCTAAGAATGTGCGAACTCCAAAGTCGTGTGCGACATTTTTTCGCGGCAATTTTGTCGCTCGCTAATGGTTGCATAATCGCTCCGCTGAAACTATGGCATTGGGGTTTGAAAATTTCCGGTTTTGAAAATTTTCTTGATTACTCCTTTGTTTAAGTTTGGTGGGAAGTCCGAAAATCGCTGATTCGTGCTTAAATATGTAAATGAACTGAAACAATTACTTTGCTCACCCGCGACTTTACGATAGTTACGTTTATGTAAGAAATGAGTGTTCATACAGTTCCTCCACCTCCACGCTGTAGGAACACACACAAACACACACCTTTCCATTCACCTAGCAGGTACTTTGTCAATTTTTTTTCACAATTTACAATAAATAAACTAAATCATATTAAATTATTAAGCTTACAGAAACAAGTTTTTATATCTTAAAAAAAGGGTTAGTGACGTGCGGCGTGCGGGGCTGATGCCTGCCAGCTCATGGTTATTGCCCTTAGGGTGCTATAAATCATCATTCTACAAATTTCTAGCCTTACAGGAAGACCGTTACTTGGAGGGTTCACAAGCTCTGGGCCTATACGCTAGGCTACCAAATGTACAAAAATATGTACTAGCTTCTACCCGTGGCTTCGTTAAAAAAAAAATAAGTTTAGTAAAGAGTTTTATTCTCAACTAGCTGTTGCCCGCGACTCCGTCTGCGTGGAATTAGTACTTTGGGCAGCTTATTTTTTTATCCAATTAGTCTCCTTAGTTCCTCGATATAAAAAAATTAACCCCCCCCCCTCCGTACTCCCCTCCCAACCCCCCCCCCACCGAATCCCCAGCACACCCGCGTTCACATTCACCACAAGTCAAGCGTGCCTATAGAAGTTTAACTTCCTAAGCCCCCGATTTTGAAACATTCTTCCGCTCCTATTAGTGTTAGCGTGATGATTATATAGCCCATAGCCTTCCTCGATAAATGTGCTATCTAACACTGAAAGAATTTTTCAAATCGGAGCAGTAGTTCCTGAGATTAGCGCGTTCAAACAAAAAAACCTGTTCGATAAATTCTTAAAATAGACGTATGTATCTTAGTTGTGAACCGATTCAAATGAAACAAACACTAAATGTTAATCAAAGAAAATACCAACATATCCGTGAAAACCGCATCCTTCTAGGTTCAGCCGTTTCTGAGATTAGCGTGCACAAACGCACAGACAAACAGACAAACAGATAAACAGACAAACAGACAATAATTCTAAAAATCATTGTTTTGGGTTCTATTGCGCTAATAAATAGTCCTAGTGACAGTTTTTCTCAAATATCTTCAATGTACAGACACCGACTTGTTACAGATTTATTATATGTATAGATTAAACTTTTTCTTGTTAAGAATAAAACTCTTTACTAAACTCATTTTACTCGAAGAAGCTATCACAGCGGGTTTTCTAGTTATCGTCATTTCTGTAACCGACCCTTTATTTTTGCTCGTCAGTGTATATCGATACTTAGTGCACAGTTAAGTATTTAGTAGTTTTGTACACTAGGACATACAGTGCTAATTTATATGTGCAGTACATTGTAATTAATACAATTGTGCGCTAAGGTATCGATATGAAATTTGGTACGGAGGTAGTCTGAGAAAACTGGGGTCCTAGCGCTATGACAAAATGCCATAACAAAGAGGTTAGTCAACGTCACAGGAGACCAAAGAGCAGGCAACTTGTACATAGTTTATATAAATACCAAATTAGGATAAATATATAACCCCACAATGTGCAACACGCGTCAACTTCAAACGTTCTCCAATTTTAGAACAAATCAAAATTCTTCACAATAATTTTTCATGGCTTTGTAGGTGGTAAACCGTTTGGCGCGCATGCGTGTGAGACATGCGGATCATGCGTGAACCATGCTGCGCACGAGTTACGGAAACTAAGATATTAGACGGAAAAGTAATTAGCAAGTTCAGGAACACGTGTATGATAGTTGGCATGTAGTGATATTTATTTCGACATTTATTTATTGATATAAACGACATAGAAAAACGGATTATCTCGTTAAAATGGCAATGGGCAGGCCATATAGCACGCAGAACAGCCGTTGAGGCCCAAAAGTTCTGGAATGGAGACCACGGACTGGCAAGCGCAGCGTGGGACGTCCACCAACGAGATGGACGGACGATTTGGTGAAGGCCGCAGGTTCAGGGTGGATGCTAGTCGCTTCCAACCGTAATGACTGGGTGTCAATGAGGGAGGCCTATGTCCAGCAGTGGACGTCCTATGGCTGAAATGATGAAAAATGTTTACATGACAATACAGTAAAAACCAATGCGTCACAAAACTCAGACTATCAATAATCAAACCATAACTATTTAAGGATTTTTGAAACTCGTTTTCGTCACTTCCCTAAAACGACGGAACATGCACCCTCCAGCCAGAAATCAGAGCGCAGGAATATTTGCTGATGGTTGACAGGCACTTGGAGTCTTAATGAGCTGAAGTTGTTAGCCCTTTGAGACTCGAGCGTTCTGATGAACAGCTGGGCTCTCTGTAACCGACTCCGTGCCTCACGAACGTCCTCGAAGAACTACTCCGTCATCGTCTTCTTGTTCAACCGAGACAGTTAGATTTCCACCAACGGTACCTACTGCAGCTTAGATACAGGATGTACTGGATCTCCAGCCTTGTTGCCCGTGACTCCATCTGCGAAGAATTCGTTTAGTTATTGATATACCGCGGGAACCGCGTTTCTCTAAAAGATCGAATTCGTAACGAAGTGATCCG
The DNA here is from genome assembly GCA_947859365.1 of Archips crataeganus. Classification (NCBI taxonomy): domain Eukaryota; kingdom Metazoa; phylum Arthropoda; class Insecta; order Lepidoptera; family Tortricidae; genus Archips; species Archips crataeganus. The sequence goes on along the minus strand of OX402053.1, from coordinate 1,005,223 downwards.
ACAGAGAACCAAAGTTATCGACATATCCCACCGCATTAGCACGCTGAAGTGGCAATGGGCAGGCCATATAACCCGAAGAACCGATAACCATTGGGGTAGACGAGTTCTTGAGTGGAGACCACGGACCGGCAAACGTAGCGTGGGACGTCCGCAGACTCGGTGGAGCGATGATCTTCGCAAGGCAGCTGGCAAGAGCTGGATGAGAGTGGCTGAGGATCGTGCTCAGTGGCGTGCCATGGGAGAGGCCTATGTCCAGCAGTGGACGAACATAACTATACAATGTTCTGGGATAAAATCTGTCCTATGTTCTTCCTAGGATCTCAAACTATCTACATTGTATACCCATCTAAGTCGATTCAGAGAGAATAGAGACACTGATAGAGTTCTTTTCGCATTCGTAACATTTGTAAGGTGAATTGAAATTAATGCAGCAAGTTTCCCATTTGGCAAGATTGCTACGAAGACTTAACATGCATGAAAAATATTACACTACACCGCTCGAAATAAAAAAAGTTACACTATTTCACTTCATAGCTAAATCATCATGCTCCGATGACGGTTGAAGACATAATTGACTCGAGGGCTCTGGGATCGAATTCGGGTGAGGTCCAATTAGCAACGGTTGGGAACGGGGACCCATTTGCTTTTAGTTGCGATTATTATCTTCTTTTTCACAAGCTTTTATTAAACTTGCCGTGTAAGTAAATACAATGCGAGTCTTTATGACTGTGTGTGATGTGCATATTCCAGGTAACCGTTAACCAATACGCTTTGACAAGAAGAAGACATGGACTGGATAATCCGCACTGAAACCGCGTGAAAAATACGGCCCAAGCTCTCTCATTATGGGAGGAGGCCTGTGCCCTGCAGTGGGACGTGTACAGGGCGTCCCATCCAAGGCCATGCGGCATGAAGGGAAAGTACCTTAAATATTGTAGATTGGATATTTTGCTCAAAGGAGACTTTAATTTATTCTTAAAACTATTCTATCTTCTATTATGAATAAATCTATCAATATATATGAATGTATCTATCATGGGGAGTGTTTTGACGAACTGTTCGAATTGCTGCCTGCGGCTAAATTCCACTACCGCACTTCGAGGAACCGTTTGTCTTTCCATCCTCACCATCTTGATGATTGGCATTCTAGTACCGTGCGTTTTAAGCGAAACTTCTTTCCTCGCACGACAAAGATCTGGAATCAGCTTTCTGCGGCAGCATTCCCGGAGCGTTACAACTTAGGGATCTTTAAAAAACGAGCCTACCAATTCCTAAAAGGGTCGGCAACGCACCTGTGATGCCCCCCGTGTTACGGGTGTCCATGGGCGACGGTGATCGCTTTCCATCAGGTGACCAATCTGCTCGTTTGCCACCTCTTATATATAAAAAAAAATATATATTTATACTGCATTCAAATATTTTCAAAAATTACTTGCTTCGTCTGGGAATCGAACAGTCAAATGTGGAAAAAACCACCCCGTATTTTTATAATGCCAATCGAAAGAATGGACCAAAAATAATAATTCCTCTGGGATGGGATGCAATATTCTTTTCACTTCTCATGCTCTAAAAGTAGGTCAATATAGCCTTACGAGGCGGGAGTAAGGTGAGTGATTTAGTCCCTAGGGAGTAAAAGTAATTAATTTTTTTAATTCATTTCGAGTGACTTAGATAAACTCAAATAGCCAGTACTTGCTTAGTCGCAAAACAAAATATATTTAAAAAAATAAGATTGTGTGGACCATTTTCACGACGAAAATGTTACGTTCTTTCTTAGTCTACGTGGTCTTAGTTCTATGCTTTTTCCGCATAGAAGGTGGCGCCATTCTATTTTTTCCAGTTTGTGTATGGGCGGGTTGGGAGCGGGTTGGGCGTGGGTTGGGGGCGAGTTGGGAGCGGGTTAGGAGCGGGTTGGTTTATTATGAAGTTTCACTTCTTCCGCGCGGAGGGACTCCACGCACTGTTTTTTTAGGGTTCCGTAGTCAACTAGGAACCCTTATAGTTTCGCCATGTCTGTCCGTCTGTCTGTCTGTCCGCGGCTAAGCTCAGAGATCGTTAGTACTAGAAAGCTGTAATTTGGCATGAATATACACATCAGTCACGCCAACAAAGTGGTAAAATAAAAAATAAAAAAAAAATTTTTTTTAGGGTACCTCCCATAGACGTAAAGGGGGGTGATTTTTTTTTTCACGACTAATCCTATAGTGTGGGGAATCGTTGGATAGGTCTTTTAAAACCATTGCGGGGTTGCTAACATGATTTTTCTATTCAGCGATCTGTTTGCGAAATATTCAACTTTAAAGTGAAAATTTTCATTAAAATCGAGCGTCCCCCCCCTCTAAAATCTAAACTGTTAAATGGAAAAATTTGAAAAAATTCAGAATGGTAGTAAATATATCAAATTTACTAGGAAAATTATAGCGGCTAAGATTGCTCGGAAATTATTTGTAGTTTAAGAGTAAATAGTAGCCTAAGGTATAAAACATACCTAAACTTGGATGATTCCGTACACAGTAAATCCTTAGAAAAATATTACTTGATTTTTTTTGTAATGGCTACGGAACCCTACCTTGTGCGTGTCCGACACGCTCTTGGCCGGTTTTTTATTATTTTTTTTTACAAAAATGTACTAAACTTACTATTTTTTTCTCGCAATCGAAGTGAATTAATTTCTATCCAAAATAGAAATAGCCCATAACCAGTTGTATTTGGAAAGATTTTATGGAGTAAAATTATAACATAGTTACAACCAATATTCTTTTATTTCAAGAGTGACACAAGTACACATATTTTTTTTTAGAACCAAAGACATTAGTATTGTGAGAAAACCTGCTTTTAGTGAATTACAACAATTTATATCCCAGCTTTTCAAACCGTAACTGTAAATATTCGAATCCTTCGTAGTCGTAACGAAGTCCTAGTCATGTTTGGATAAGACATAAACTTTTACTATGTTCACTGTGTAGTTTTAAATGCATTCGGTACGGTTTATCGATTTGACACGCCTTTCCCGTTTCGAAAAACTAAAATACCCGTACGTTTTAGTATCTAAAATATATCTCAGATGTGCCTATGTTACATGCATAATTTATAAGCCAGCCATTTGGTATAAGTTTTGGAAAGTGGCGTGTTAACTGAATTTTTCGTCTGCATGAATATTGATTACATTCGCTATTTTGTTTTTGATTTTTATGAGCAGGAAGGTCGTTAGCATTTAAAAGCCATTTAATACGTACCTATTTAAGTTTATAATGAGGATTGAAAGTTTAAAGGTCGTATAGAATTATATGACCACTTTTTGTAATGTGAGTAAAGTAGGCTGCGCCCAGAGGTCAAGAAAACGGTAGTTTTAATATTTATTTAGAAACAGTCAATATCTTTTTGCTAACCAAAATCGAAAATGAATCTTCCTCATCTTAATTTTTTTGTTCATAAAAAATTTTAAATAAAAAATAAAACCGCCTTCAAAAAACACCCAAAAAAACATAAAATAATAATTGATTGAACCGACCACAATAAGCATGAAAATATCTTTCTACTAATCTGTTTGAAGTTGGTGCCTCAGCACGAGCCAGCAGGAGTGTAGAAGCCCTATAATAGGTATGTAGGTAAGTTAGATTACTAGGTCCACTCCTGCTGGCTCGTGCTGAGGCACCAACTTCAAACAGATTAGTAGAAAGATATTTTCATGCTTATTGTGGTCGGTTCAATCAATTATTATTTTATGTTTTTTTGGGTGTTTTTTGAAGGCGGTTTTATTTTTTATTTAAATTTTTTTATTTTTTTCTTTTTAGTTGTTGCTAATGGCCTGGACTGGCACTATTTACTGACTGTACTTTTTGCCTCTGGTTACCAAAGTACTTATCAAGACGAATCAAACGAGACCAAACTTGATGGGGTTATGTCGTTTTACTACGGAGTTCTTATGGTCACCATCCAACTTCATTGTCAGACCCTGGTTACCATCTAGGACCAAAGTACTCGTTGAGACGAGTCAAATGAGTCCGTACTCGATGGGGTAAGTGCCGTTACTTTATGGAGTAACTTTGGCCACCTTCCAGCTCCATCATCAGACCCTGGTTACCATCTGGGATCAAAGTGCTCGTCAAGACCTTTCAAATGAACCCAAATTCGACGGGGTTGTGTTGTTTTATTACAGAGTTTCTATGGCCACCTTCCAACTCCATCATCAGATTAGCTCCATGTCACAATAATATTGCATTGTCACCTGATTTACACATGCATGTAAAATATGAAATCAATCAGAAACCGGGAAGTGAGTCAAATTCAACTTGCAAGATTTGACCCGTTGAGGAGTTCCGTTGGCCATCTGCGGTCTTCTTCATCAGATCTATATAGTTTACCAAATGACACTTTATGAATGCAAATGCTCGATTTGTCACTGAAAATACTAAAACCGCTTTACATTTCCCTTGAACTTTTGAAGAGTTCCTTCAATTCCTCATGGATCCCATCATCAGAACTGGATTCCGGTAACAACGGGACCAACCTTGAAGCATATGCTTTCAAACAACGAAAGAATTTTCCAAATCGGTTCATAAATGACGGAGTTCTGAGGTAACACACGTTAAAAAAAAAAAAAAAAATACAACCGAATTGAGAACCTCCTCCTTTTTTTGAAGTCGGTTAAAAAATAGAGTTTTCACCTGGAGACTAAAAGTCAATATAAACCCTCAGATAAATAGACACCCTCGCTAAAGCTCAGGTGGCTAACCACCTCGGGTATATATTGGCTTCTTTTAGTCCCTCGATAAAAAATATACTATTTCTTTTCTTCTTCTTCTTTTACTAATTTAGTGCAATTTTTACTAAATAATCTACGTTCCTAGGCTACGGTTACCTAGCAGAGCAGCACATGGAAATACTCTCATTACATTTCGTTCCAACTTATACTTTATGTCTCGTACAACATATCACGGAGTAGCGATAGCGAGGTGATTGCTGTTAGTTCATGGAAAACAAATAAAAGCAAAGTATTCGGTTTACAGTCGGCTGGTTTCTTTTAAAATGTATTGTGTTACGCACTATCGGGGAATGGGTTTCTTTTGGGAGCCGTTCATGAGTGAATGTGGGCCCGGCGGTCAGTTTTACTAGGGATGTACTAAATAAATGTTGTTCCTTATTTCAAAGTTAGGATGTCCAGTCTCCCATGGCCAGTCTCTCATGTCTATTTACCCTATAGTTCAGTGAAAGCAAAGTAAAACACGCTACATTGCATTTTGTTTGTTTACCACCTTAGTCGTATTATCTTGGGATACAAACAGAAACTCCTAGGACAACATAAATAGGTTTTTTCAGAAAGGTATAATTGGGGGATTTGTCATAACAAAACAAACGATTTAGGGTTATATATTGTGTTTGTTAAATAGAATCTTGCTTGAGTGGATTTACTTCTACTTTTACTAAAATGTAAATCAAATTTACATATTTAATTAAATGCTTTCCGAGAAAGTAAAGATTCGTAGTGATTATTTCATTGATCAGTTATGGAGATTAAATGATAAACTAAGATAATGAGATTCCGTGGAATTAATTTTAAAGATGGAATTTACCTTGCAAGTTTAAGACTCTGAGGCGGGTTGGCTAACTAAACGAGTTAAGTGCTAACCCATCATCATCATAATCCCAGCCTATATACGTCCCATTGCAAGCCACAGGCCTCCTCTCGCAATGAGAAGGTTTTTGGACCTTTACACCCGGGCTCAGTGTGAACTGGGATTGGAACTTCACTAATACCACTGTATTTCTTCGCAGATGGTGCAGGTTTTTTCCTTCACCGTAAAGCTCATGGTAAAAATGTAATTTCGCGCATATTATAGGTATTAATATGGTAGTAGTAAAGTACAGTACAGGCGGCCTAGTGGTTTGACTTATGGCCTCTCAAGCAGAGGGTCGTGGGTTCGAGCCTGGGGTTCGCAGTTCTAAGTTTTCCGGAATTTATGTGGGAAATTACATTTGAAATTCACTACGAGTTTTACGGTGAAGCTGCACAACCTTGAGAAGAAATTTAATGGTATGTGTGAAGTTCCCAATCCCTACTGGGCCCGGGTGGAACTACGGCACAAGCCCTTTCATTCTTGCATTATTGTGCCCTGCAGTTGGGTTTGAATAAACTGGGATAATGATGATGAAAGGATAATAATAAGATGGGTAGAACTTGGTGTAACTAACTCCCATGTTAATAGAAGGATTGTTAGATCGCGGCTCCCCCAGGCGGGGGCGGCACCCTCCTGGTTGTTATTAGCCTGAATGGGTCTCAGGTGCATCTCTGATTTTACGGGGTTCCGTAATGAGGTGTTAAGGGGCGCTTGATCAAATCATTACCTTAAGGGTTTGGGGACAGTTGAAGATGCTTGGATCATGATGTTTCGAGATTAAGTGGTATTATGGTTATTGATATGATCTCCCGACAGTTTATTGCTAAATAACTCGATGCTTCGGCCACATTGCAAAAGACATAGTCACGAGTTCTTGAAATTTTAGTAATTGTCATCTATCTATCTAAACTAATCTAATATCTTTAAACGAGCAATTCTTGTATATATATGTATATATAATCAGAATCTCAGAAACGGCTCCAACGATTTCGATGAAATTTGGTATGTGGGGGTTTTCGAGGATGAAAAATTGATTTAGCTCGGTCTTATCTCTGGGAAAACGCTTGGTACCGAGTTTCAGCCCGAGCGGAGCTCGGTCGCCCAGGTACTGATAGGTAAGTATTTATAAAACGTTTTTCACTTCTGAGCAGCTGAGAAATCTGTCTTATGATTTTGGGGTATTTGCCTTACCCATAATGTGTGTCTTTGACCAGTGACTGTTGCCAGCGATGTTTTGGCCTACACATCTCTCACCTTCGATTGCCGACGATGTGTTGCTTATGGCTGAGACCTTGGAAGACCTCAGTGCAATGCTCGCTGACCTCGGAAGAGTCTCCGAGAGAGTTGGTTGGTTGGTTGGTTGTTGGTTGGAGTTGTTTGGTTGGTTGGTTGGGGTGGTTGGTGGTTGGTGGTTGGTTGGTTGGTTGGTTGGTTGGTTGGTTGGTTGGTTGGTTGGTTGGTTGGTTGGTTGGTTGGTTGGTTGGTTGGTTGGTTGGCACTCTCGTGATAATCGAAATTGATGACGACTATGTCTACCTGGGACATATAGTCCAATTAGGTAGGTCCAACTTCGAGAAAGAGGTCGATCGACGAATCCGGCTTGGCTGGTCAGTTTCGTCCAATATACCGCAGTTGGGCTATGCTCGGAGTTTCTCTGCGGGATCACATTAGATCAAATTAGATACCATGAAATAAAGTCACCGATATAGCTCTAAGAATCACCTGACTCAAGTAGCAGTGAGCAGGGGACGTCGCTCGTACAACGAACGAGGTTCTCCAATGGCGTCCACGGAACGGATGACGCAGCAAGGTAAGTCTGCAGCAAGATGGATCGACATTACTGGCTACAGTTGCGGTAACTGACCGACCTGTTTGGTGAACCTTGGGGGAGCCCTGTGTTCAGCAGTGGACATCTTTAGGCTGAAATGATGATGATGATGGTTGTGTTTGTAAATGTTACGCGACTCTAAAGTTTTTACAAGGCTCAATGACGTGTGTCGCCGGGACGACACGACTGATACTGTCACATGTCGTACGTGTAGGGTGGCTATAGTTATCTCAAAAGATAGACAATGCCAGACACGTAATACTAGTTAGTAATTCATCTCATTTCCAACCTATATGTGTCCCACTGCTTGGCACTGGCCTCGTTTAAGAATGAACACTGAGAAAAAGGGATCGAACCTGGATCCTCAAGCTTCGTAGTCAGATTCACTGAGCACTAAACTACCCGGTTGTCACATTTGGCACACTTGAATTAGCTATTTCAAATCACTTAATAGTTAGCGCGTAAATAATAATAATAATAATATCCAATTTATTTCAGACTAGGTCCATATTTTGTTAGTTACAATAATAGGTGATACAATTTTAATAGTACAACAACAAACGTAAAAATGTTATACAAATTGCATTAAATCAAAATAAATTAAATAAAATCCAAACAAATCGAAATTAAGCTAAATCATATCACATCAAAAAAAAAAAAAAATTAAATTGAATTAAATCTAAACATATAAAATTAAATCAAAATAAATTAGGTCAAAAACAAATTAATAATAATAAATCTACAACTTGGCCATGTGCAGTTTATCCCAGTGGAGCTGGAACGGCCCATTCAGGCGATCTGCTACTGTCCGGAGAAGACTGTTCGGGCTGCCGCGTATGCGCCTCACCAGGGACGCAACGCGTTTGTGCATTATGGCATGAAAGCCATCCGTGTGGGACTCGCAAAACATCCCCGATGCACTGCAATGACGCGGCAGCCCCAGCAGCATCCGAAAACCATTGTTATATTGGACTCGTAGGGCGCTGTAAGCTTTTTGAGTGTAGTTGATCCATAGGCTGCAGGTGTAGAATGACTGACAAAACGCCTTAAAAAGAGTTATCTTTACATTGTTAGTACACCTTGCAAACCTACGGATCAGCATGTTACTCCTGACTGACAACGCCCTACGCTCCCTCTCAATGTCCCTATCGTCACTCAGTCGTTCCGTGACCCAATGGCCTAGATATTTAAACTCCCTTACAATACTCAGAGGTGTACCGTATAGTGTAACTGGCGGTATACATGGATAGCACTTGGTACCTGCCTTAAACACCAGCAACACACTCTTGGAAGTGTTGTACATCAGCCCGTGAGTCTCCGCGTATTGCTCACAGACACCAAGTAACTTGTTAAGTCCCTTGACTGATGGGCCCAACAGCACCATGTCGTCCGCATAACTAATGTTGTTCACAAAAGTGCCATCCACTGAGCACCCAACCATAGTTTTACTGAGCCCATCAATCAAACGATCAACATATAAGCTGAAGAGCCTAGGCGATGTCAGCCCGCCCTGCCTCACGCCACACTCCAGCCTGTACGGGCTGGACAGCGCATCAGCCCACCTGACCACATTTCTCTGATGACCATACCAGTATCTTAACATCTCAATTAATTCACCGGGCAGGGTCGTATCCTCATACAGTTTCTGCCAAAGCTTGCCATAGCACACCAAATCAAAAGCCTTCGACAGATCAAGGAAGCACGCATATACAGGAGTCTCCCTGTCTGTGTAGTACCGAACAGTGTGCTTGAGACAGAGCACTGCTGTTTCTGTGGAGAGTCCAGACCTGAAACCAAATTGCGCATCATGAAGGGATATATGTTTTTCCAGCTCTCTGTCCAGCACACTGTCCAGAACCTTAGCAGCAATCGTTGCCAACGAAATGGGTCTATAATTGCTTAAGTCAGAGGCATCTCCTGTCCGACTCTTCACTATAGGAACCACTACGGTTTTCATCATCTCATCTGGCAGGTACCCATGGCCAACACAGAAATTGAAGAGCATGGCTAGCACCCTAGGCAAATGTACTCCAGCATTATGTAAATGCTCAATGCCCAGAGAATCGGCGATAAAGGCGATGAAAGTCTAGAGAAACTGATTGTGGTTGGGAATACCGAAGGCAGAAGAGCGCGCGGTCGTTCACCAACGAGATGGACCGATCAAATAAAAGACTCGTCGTCCGCCAAATTCTACACGGTAGTAAGAGATGCGCTGGACAGGAACCGGTGGAGGCAGGTCCGCTCCAGATACAACCCTGATACTGACCCCAATCCTCAGACATGAGGCACCGACCTGGAAGGAAGGAAGGAATAGTTTCAATAGTTTTCTATTTAAAATTGTTCTCTCATATTTCCGACAGTTTGTGTTTGTCTGGACACTTCTTGTTCTTTTGTTTTCTGAACTTGACGAGTCACGTTTTTTACAAGCTTTTATTTAGCTCACCCCGTTTGTTTTATTTTATTTTATATTATTTATATTTATTATTATTCTTGGGTCAAATCTTAGAAGTCGAATTTGACCCACTTCCAGCTGTCGGATTTACTTGAAATTTGGTATACTTTTATAGGTTGGATGACAATGCAAGTACAGTCAACAAAAAGTACAGTCAACGAAAAAGCTTGTATTCAAAATGAAATTTTTGACAAAAACTTATTTATACAGGCAGACGATAATATTGGCGGAATAAATTGTTAAACACAGACAAAGTCACCTTTACGCGTTTCAAAAAATTTATTACAAAAGTTTTTTATTTAAACAAGTGTATATTTCGCTTATCCGTATTGTACTTGTCTACATAATAAATCTGTAACAAGTCGGTGTCTGTACACTCAACAAAACCGAGGCCTGCCCAGTTTCAAAACAAATTTGCTTGCAGCCGTTGAAGTTCATTGGTATGGATTGGTATGGACAGATGTCTAGCCACTGCAAGCAAAATGGACATTTAAGGTGTCAAGGCGACCTTTTTGTCGATGGTACATTGAAAACATTTGAGAAAAACTGTTACTAGGGCTTTATACACCGTGAAATTTTAGTGGTTGTTTTCCCGAAACAAGGTGATTTAGTATCGATTGTACAATCGATTTATAATTACTATTTTGACTAGAGTCAAAAATGCAATTGTGAAAAACGAAAGTCGAAAATGACCGCAAACCAATAGTAACGCTTCGTTGGTACAAGTAGCGTACGATCGTACGATAGGATAAGTACCAACGAAGCGTTACTATTGGTTTGCGGTCATTTTCGACTTTCGTTTTTCACAATTGGATTTTTGACTCTAGTCAAAATAGTAATTATAAATCGATTGTACAATCGATACTAAATCACCTCGTTTCGGGAAAACAACCACTAAAATTTCACGGTGTATTAGCGCAATAGAACCCAAAAAAATATTTTTAGAATTATTGTCTGTTTGTCTATCTGTTCGTCTGTGCGTTTGTGCAGGCTAATCTCAGGAACGGCTTAGCCCAGAGGCATGCGGTTTTCACTGATGTGTTGTCCTTTTCTTGGGTTAACATTTAGTGTTTATTTCATTTTAATCGGTTCACAAACAAAAAGATACTTATGTCAATTTAAAGAATTTTATCGAAAAGTTTCGGATGAATCGTTATTGATTTCGCAAAAACTTCGATTAAATATTAAAGTTTTGGTAAATTTTGGTATGTCAAATAATGATTGAAAACTTATCCATACTAATATTGTAAATGCGAAAGTGTGTCTGTCTGCCTGTCTGTCTGTTACCTCTTCACGCTTAAACCGCTAACCCGATTTAGATGTATACAGATGGTATGAGTCCGAGGAAAGGACATAGGATGGTTTTTATCCCAGAAATCACCCTTCTAAGGGGTGAAAGGGGGGTGAAAGTTTATATGGGGAATAAATAGCTGCTGAACCAATTAAAATGAAATTTGGTACGGGAGGTGGAATTTTGAAAAGGGAGTAAAAAAAACTAGGTATAATATTTTTTTACCATTTAACTTTTCGTTAGAGTGTTTGTGTCTTGTGGACCAATTCATCCATGCAAATATTATAAATGCGAAAGTGTCTGTCTGTCTGTTAGTTTAATTTTCACGCTTAAACCGCCGAACCAATTTTGATGAAACTTAGTATAGAGATATTTTGACTCCCGTAAAGGATATAGGATAGTTTTTATGCCAGAAATCACTGTTCAAAAAGGGGTGGAAGTTTTTGTGGGGAATCAAAAACCGCTGAACCGATTTATATGAAATATGGTATGGAGATAGACTGAGTTATGAGGAAGAATATAAAAAAGTTAATAAGCTGATTGATGAAAACGCAGATTGGTTAAAAAATAAGCTACCCAAAATACTAATTCCACGCGGACAAAGTCGCGGGCAAAAGTTACATAGTTAATAATAAAAATTTACATCATATGCATATTTTTGCATTTATAATGAAAAAAATATTTATTTGGATATTTCATAGTTCCAACGAAGAATAATTTTCATGGAGCAGTTTTTGTATTAACGAAACATCTGGCAAACAGAAAAACAAAATAAAAAAACTTGCAACAAAACAATTAATCTGAGACCCATTGATTTGGTCCGAAATGGAGCAATTCAGGCTGTTTGGGTACTACACTGAAAAAACAATTTCTAGAAGTTATTTACTTCCGTAGATTTCATTAGAAAAAAAAAATATAACTAAATAAAATAAAAATAAATAAATATTAGGGGACAATTTTACACAAATCGACCTAGTCCCAAACTAAGCAAAGCTAAGGGTACTAGACGACGATAAACATACTTATATAGATAAATAAATACTTAAATACATAGAAAACATCCATAACTCAGGAACAAATATTCGTGCTCATCACATTAATAAATGCCCTTACCGGGATTCGAACCCAGGACCTCTTGCTTCGTAGGCAGGGTCACTACCAACTAGGCTAAAGCGGTTGTTCCTACTATTTATGAACTATTATCTTAAAAATAAAAACAGTAAAAACGAATAGTAAAAAATGTTAGTTATCAAAAAGGACTCCTCTTAGGCAGGGTTCCGAAGACACTGGCAGCGTTTCCGCTTTGAATAGCTAATAAAAAAAAAATATCACGTGACAATTTACACCAATTGACCTAGTCCCAAAGTAAGCTAGTTAAAGTTTGTGTTATGGTTATGGGTACTAGGCAACGGATAAACATACTTATATATATAGATAGATACATACTTAAATACATAGGTAATTCATAATAATTGTATGCTGGCAAATAAATGAATTATTATTATTATGTTGGTACGGATTTCCGATCACGGGCCCATGGGGACCCGGTCATTTGAAAGGCATTCATGGGGCCAAAGCCAACATGAAGAGGCCTTTGGTACCGTATAATATAAATGAGATGGGCGCAACTATGGAGGTCTATCCCCTAATACACCATGAGGATGTGCTAGCGGACAGCCCTCCGCAGTTGCCAATCTATTGCCAGTTAGGAAGCGACATGGAATTGGCTATGGGGTTGGGATGTTGTGGACAGGATTACCGGGCTATGGAGTGAGATAACGGACACCTACCATTTCAATATCTCATAAACTGAACTTTTGGTAGGCGGTGACTCGCCATTCACTAAATGGGCCCCTTAAACTATTGCCCGCTCGGGGCAACGAGGCGGCAACATTGGTGTGAACGGCTAAGGATTTGTTATTATTATTATTATTCTCTTTATTTATATTTTTTTCTTAGGTTAGATTTTTACAATAATTATACAAAAGTAAAATATAAAACTATACATACAAATCATAAAATCATTATAAAAACCTAACCTAGGGTGCCACCGGCAGCGAGGCGGGGCCTAAGCTATCGGTGGTTAGGGCGACAGAGAGAGGAACCTCCTGACTATCCGCGCAGTGTCCAGGAGTACCGCCTTCTGTATCTGACCCTTGATCCAGCCATCTAGCGAGAGTCTCTTGAGGTGTTGGTCGAGACTCTTCGCTATGAGCCCGTTCGCAGAAACGACTATCGGGACAATGATCGTCGAATCAACATCCCACATGGCGGTTATCTCGTGAGCTAGGTCAAGGTACTTGCTGGCTTTGTCCTTCTCAGCTTTCACGAGGTTCTCGTCATGGGGGATGGTGATGTCGACGAGCACTGCCTGGCGTTTCGATCGACCTGTCAGCACGATATCAGGCCTATTGGCTATAATAGTCCTGTCCGTGATAACAGACCGATCCCAATAGAGCGTGGCACGACCATTTTCGAGAACTGGCGCAGGTATATACTTATAGTAAGGCACTTCAAAGTCCACAAGGCCGTATAGCAGAGCAAGTTGCTGGTGAATAATTCTGGCTACAAGGTTATGTCTGTGCAAGTACTCACCGTTAGCAAGATGACCACAACCGGAAATAATATGCCTGAGTGACTCCCCGGGACGGCGGCATGCCCGACAAATGTCGACCGTACCGTCCTTCAGGATATACCTCCGGTAGTTGTTCGTCATGATAACTTCATCCGCAATTGCACAGACAAAACCTTCGGTTTCCCCGAAGAGATCCCCGAAACGTAGCCAGTTCACCGACGCGAGCAGATCTACATCTGGCCCTGTGAGTGCCTTGTAGAACCGCCCATGTAGCTCCTTGCTCTTCCATACCGCCTTGCGGTCCTCGATGCTCATTACTTTAAGTCGGCGCCAGTTCTCGTTTGCCAAGGAAAGCGGGGTGAAGTTTTTGTCTACTGCTACTACGTCGCGATGCACCCCACACTCGTTGTTTAGGAAATAATCCCTGAGATTATACACCTCGCGGTTGTGGAGGTCTTTGGCATTTAAAAAGCCACGACCTCCATACTTCCGCGAGATGTACAGTCTCATAACAGACGAGCGCGGGTGAAGCAAACGGTGCGCAGTGAGCAGTACACGAACTCTTCGATCCAAGGTATCCAACTCAGTCTGAGTCCACCTTAGTATGCCAAAGGAGTAAGTAAGCAAGGGCATTACCCAGGCGTTGAAGGCGCGCATCTTGTTGCCGCCCGACAAAAGACTATTAAGTACTTTTGTCAGACGACAGAAGAAGCGCTCCTTCACCGTCTGCTTTACGACCTCACTCTCAATACCCAATGACTGTGACATACCAAGATACTTATAGGTTTCTGCTTCGGAAATAGATCTGAGGGACATTGTATCAGAAAGCTGCAAATTTGTTAAATTTACAACTTTCCCCCGCTGTACATGCATAACTGCACACTTATCGACACCAAATTCCATGTTGATGGCGCTACTGAAAACTTCTGTTGTTTTCAGTAGCTCCAACAGGTCATGTTTATTTGGTGCAAATAGCTTAAGGTCATCCATATAGAGCAGATGAGAAATGACCTCACCCCCTCTTCGAAGCCGGCAGCCTAGCCCTGAATCCTTCAGCAGGGTGCTGAGCGGATTCAGCGCTAGGCAGAACCACATAGGACTCAGGCTGTCACCCTGGAAGATCCCTCGCTCAATCTTGATAGAGTCCTGTGGGCCAGAGGGGCCGTCTCCTTCCCCCGGTTGACGAAGGACTGTGGTCCACTGTCCCATGCAAGCGCCTAAGAAAGATCTCAGGACTGCATCAATTTTATACAGTTCTAAGACCCTCACCAGCCATGAATGGGGCACCGAATCATAGGCCTTCTTGTAGTCAATCCAGGCGACCGAGAGAGCCCCTTTGTTCCGCCGGACTCGTTGACAAATGGTCATGTCTATGAGGAGGAGCTCTTTAGTACCACGAGACCCAACCCTACATCCATTTTGAGCAGGGGCCAAAACGTTGTTGGCAACAATGTGCGTGTTAATTTTTGCTCTCAAAATGGATGTTAGGAGCTTGTACAGCGTAGGCAAGCACGTGATGGGTCTGTAATTTTTCGCTTCTGTGGTACTACCGGACTTATAGAGCAGGGAGGTAATACCAGTTGTAAAGAAAGATGGTAGGGATCCGAGCTCAAGGGCTTGCTGGAACTGTGCTGCCAAACGCTGGTGTGAGCATCGAAACCATTTCAGCCAGAAGTTGTGTAATCCATCCGGCCCAGGACTTTTCCAGTTCGGAGCCAACCGGATGGCACAACTAACGTCATCGGGGCTAATGGTAACAGGCCCCATAGGTTCGATGGACTCGCACTCACGTTCGACAACACCTATCCATTCACCCTCGGTGTGCTCAACAGGTACCGACCAGATATTACGCCAAAAGTCAATCATGGCAGTAGCATCCGGCCGCCGTTCGTCGGGCACACGAAGATCGTCTCCCTCCCACTTTCGGTATACCTTCCTTTGGTCGCTCTGGAAAAGGCGATTCTGCTGGTATCGGTCCACACGCTTCCTGTAGCGGCGAATACGGCTTGCCCATGCATAGACTTTCTGCTTCAGAAAGTCGATACGTTCCGTTACACAGGCCATATAGTTGCAGGGCCTGATGTCAGTCCCCACAAAGGCCTGGGCCACGAAGCGCATTACTCGGGGGCGGTTGTTGCCCCCCCTGAAGCAGATCAGCTTTGCAATGAGAGTCCTGAACGTATTGATACGCCGCTCAATCCGCACTTGCCATGCAGGGAATTATTATTATCCAAGACCCGAGAAAAAACATAATCTAATCTAAGCATAAGCTAATCTGTCTGTACTCGATGCAAAGACGATTCAGAAGAGATTTAGCTGGAGAAACAGCATTGAGCCTACGCCAATCAGAAACAGGATAAGGTAGGAAGACGAAGAAGAAGAAGAAGAAGAAAAGATCATGACTCGACTCATATGAGAGTATGAAGTAATTGTTCTACTTGTACCTTCCTCAAATTACAACCTTCAACCACTGGGCTATTTCGCTGTCAAAAACCCATGAGATGGTAAGGTGCTGAATGCTGATACACTTGAGCATTCACTTGTAATGAGCATTCTAGGGAATGTTACACTATAGGTAAAAGCTCACAAAATAAAAAAAGAGTTTTAGCTAGATCCTAGCGAGCATTCTAAAAACGGCGAATGCTCGTAAATGAAAGTAATAAAATTTGATTTTTACCATAATACCTTTTATTTTCCATTAAAAGAGTATTAAAAGTATCCCAAAAATGTGATCCCATGGACACCACAGTACGGTCTCATGTGGTAACACTCGAGCCTCACTCGCGCGGAACCTTTCAAAGGTCCGATTTAACGACCCCTAAGAAAATCGGGAACCGTACAATTGACGGTAACAAAACCAACGTTTTCTACGTTTGTAAAATAATGACTAGCTGTTGCCCGCGACTCCGTCCGCAAAGAGTAGTATTCTACGACCTATTCTCAGACCTACCAAATACAGAGAAAAAAGTTTTATAAAAATCGGTCGAGCCGTTTCGGAGGAGTTCGATAACAAAAACGAGACACGAGATTTTTATATATTAGAAGAAGAAGAAGATTATTAAGAATCTCTACGATTTGACTATGTATTCATGCAAATAACTTTTTCAATACAGCAATTTCTTTACTTATGATTTGTTTTTAGTTAGCCTTGTGTTGTAATGGTGTCGTATTCCTGAGCAAAATCTCCTCTTGATCTTCACAACTACCCGTCTGGCGCAATGTAAAATACAATACCTTGCATACGGTTCTTAATCGCCCGCCATCTCCTTGGTCTGCCCCATCGTTGATATCATCGAAAGAAAACTACAAAAAACTAAATCCAAAACTATTCCAAGGTGGTCTATCTCAAGTGCTTATTTACTACAATATCTATTCTATATCGTGCAACACAAAGGCAAAGCCCAAAGCCACGGATAATTTGTTTCACAAGCCTCTACAAATCGGGATCAGCCGCCAAATGGCCAAAATAAAGTGATTAAAGCCCGCTGCGTCCGCGCAGCCTTTTGGCAAATCCGCCATGAATAAATAATTCTGATCGCTTTGTGCGTGACACATTGTCTGTTGACAAGTCATTTGACAATATAAACTTTGGGCAACAGCAAACTCTGCCATCGGAAATAAATTTCTAACTGTCATCATTTTAAAGCTCTTTACAGAAAATACGGTGAGAAACTATAACGCTCAGCGAAAGATGGCATTCAAAGTAATAACGCAGTAGGTATAAATAAAAAATCATTCCAAGTTCAAGCTTAAACAGTTGCTGCTAAAATCTAAAATGAAACTTCTTTCTTTATCGACATCATCCTTTATTGTTACAAGAAAATAAATGACAATGAATGAATGGCAGTTGAACGTAGTCGTTCCCAATACAATTTTATACGTCGCGCTGTAAAGTATTTTTTCATTTGCGTTCGTTAAATCCTCAAATCCGTCTATGTTTAATCCGGCGGCGCTTAGTTTGAAGTTCTTTTTTCAAAGAAAACGTTCACTTTCGGCACATCTTTCATTCACAGCCAAAAGGAATCAAACGGCAAAATCAACGTCGTCTGTTTGATATTCAAATGCTGAGCACTAAGTTAGAATTTGCAATGGATAATTTTCGAGTTTGTTTCCTTCTTGTAGTGGATCCTTTCACATCTGTCTTCGATAATTAAGAGCGAGTGGGTGGCCCGCACCTGTGGTCCTATTTGCGACATGTCTATTATTTCCATCATAACCCCCTTTTGTTGTATTGTCATCGATGTTTTCACTTTTAAATAATCCTGTATTCTGGTATTGGGTAAACAGAAATCGATAGTTTTCGTTTTGTCCAAGGCTTCGCCGAAAGGGTTTAGTTTAGTATTAATTCCGTGTTTATAATGAGTCACATTGTGTGGGGGATTAAACGAGTTAAGTAAATTGTGTAAGGACGAACTGAGTGGACTTTGGCCAAAGTCTCTTTTAATCTCGGCGGCACTAATCTTAAAGACATTTAATGATTGTTCATGGCTACAGATTTATTATCTTATGGTTGGAATTAGTTGCATCTCCTGGCATATTTTAATAATTTTTGCTTAAGTTTAAAACCATCACGATTTTCTTCGACGACAAATTTCAGAGCTTAGGAATGGCGTTTCTTTGGCATCCTTTGAGAATAGAACAATTTTTACAAGGAGGTTTAATGTTTGATTTAAGATGGTAATTGAAAATGCATGCAATATTTTCCAAATTTTTGATTCAAGATGAAGTTACGCCTAAGACGCCGTTTGCTTTGAACATGTACTTACTAATGTATGGAAACAATTGTATACTACAATAAAAAAACATCTTGAAAACCACACTACTCACAGATGTTAGAGATAGATGTAGGAATTAATTTCTTTACGGATTCCTACATCAAATGGTAAAGGAAAATAAGTTGCATAATCTAGGAAATAGATCATCAACACACATGTAAATGATAAGTGCATCAGGGCCGGTAAGAAAACTACGAAAGCACTTTTTAATTACAACGGTGATGAGAATAAAATCATCACTGATTCCGATTATACGATTCTGACTATTCCTACACAATTTCTTTTACTTGAAACAGTACCGAAAAATCCCACACAAACAAAGAAAAGCAATCCATTATGAATTCCAACTCAAACAATAGTAAATTGTAGACTTCATCGGCATGATGACGTAACAGAAACGGTAGCGGTTCGAACAGGTAGGCCGTAACCACTACTTCACCGAATGCCTTAAGTTCTGCGGAATGAAACAGAGAGTGGACTTCGCTACGTGGGTGATATGGTTGTTTTTCTGGTAACGGTGTATTGGGGTTAGTCCAAATGAGTAGTAGTAGAATTTTATGTTAATACGTCGCTTATTAGCGTCAGAGCATTGTTTTGTTCCATTGTGCGGCTGCGGAGCGATATGTTTATTACAGGGAGGCGGCCGCGTAATGACAGGCTGGCAAAAGCGGTACTTTCGAGGTGTGAAGGGGAGTGATACGGGTGGAAGTGACTGTGCATGTAGGCATTTAGAGACTTGTTATTGCTGAATTTAGTGCCTTTAATTTATAAGTGCAGAATTCTCATACTTAATGTTATTTTTCACGACACTGATCGAAAATGTGGCCATAGATAACCTAAATCCAGTACTCAAAACTGCCTATATATGTACATTTAACAGCTGACTCATTTATGGCGCACAAACACGACAACAAAGTTACACTAATCGAAAACAGGACGTATCAGTATATGTATTTCATTTATACGATACGACTTTTTGAAAGATAATTTCTGAATTTCATTCCTGGCGTGCTGAAACGACATTATTGGACCAATCAACAGTAATCGTCTGCTGCATGCGATGGATGGATGGATGAATGGATGGACGGACGGACGGACGGACGGACGGACAGACGGACTGGATGGACGGATGGACGGGATGGACGGGATGGACGGGATGGACAGAATGGACGGATGGACAGATGGACGGGATGGTCAGGATGGACGGATGGACGGGATGGACGGGATGGACGGAATGGACGGATGGACGGGATGGATGGACGGATGGACGGATGGACGGAATGGACGGGATGGACGGGATGGACGGGATAGACGGGTTGGACGGGATGGACGGGATGGACGGGATGGACGGGATGGACGGGTTGGACGGGATGGACAGGGTGGACGGGATCGACGGGACTGATGGACGGGATGGACGGAATGGACGGGATGGCCGGAATGGACGGGATGGACGGGTTGGACGGGATGGACAGAATGGACGGATGGGCAGATGGACGGGATGGACAGGATGGACGGATGGACGGATGGACGGGATGGACGGAATGGACGGATGGACGGGATGGATGGACGGAATGGACGGGATGGACGGGATGGACGGGATGGACAGAATGGACGGATGGGCAGATGGACGGGATGGACAGGATGGACGGGATGGACGGGATGGACGGGACGGATGGACGGATGGACGGGATGGACGGGTTGGACGGGATGGATGGATGGACGGGATAGACGGGATAGATGGACGGATGGACGGATGGTCGGATGGACGGGATGGACGGGATGGACAGGATGGACGGGATGGACGGGATGGATGGATGGATGATTATGATGATGATGATGATAATGATTTCCTCGCATTAGTCGTGAAAAGCACAATGTTTAGTCTCGACCAAAAGTGCAATAGATGGACTCGTACTTTCGAGGGCCTCCGCTACGCGTCGGCCCTCAAACAAACTCGTCCATCTATTGCTTACTTTCCAGCCTCTACAACAATGTACTATTAACTTATCGTCCGATACATTACCTTCGTACATTGGGCGATTTTTGAAGTTGTACCCGTGGAAATATCGTTTGAAAAATTTTATTGCTTCGATTTATTTCGACTACTTTTGGTCATTTTCCAAGACTACTAACCTCATATTTCATCATAACTTTTACGAGTTTTGAATGGTATTTTCACAAATGTATCTGTGCGTTGCCTGTTTAAGTGCTGTCAAGACATCTTTGTATTTGGCTATCATCGACTGAAAGGCATACTTATTTTCTTGGCGCTTTTTTCGTTTGATATTTTTTTTAACCGATAGCTTTTTGTCATTGCTGAAAGCCACCTTTCCAGATTGCTTGCTTCAGGGCTGTCAAGACATGTGACATTATTTCTAGCAATTTATATCCACTATAAAACCTGTATACTTCAAGCCAATTATTATTATTATCCTTAAAATATTCGTTAAGCACTTTATTTTGACCATCATCATCAGCATCATCAGCCTATGCTCGTCCACTGCTCAGCTGGACATAATCCTCTCCTATGGCACCACCATGGCAGACGGCAAACGTAGCGTAGGACGTCCTCAGACTCGGTGGAGCGATGATTATTTTGATATTGTTTCTATTTGGCTATCAACGACTTAAGTTTATAAATAGGTACTCATTTTCATGACGCTCTTTTTGATGTTTTTATAAAACCTATAGCTTTTTTATCTAAGTTGACGGCTAATTTAATGAAATAGTGTAGATGTTATGCATTCTACTTTTCCGTTGATCTGTGGCCGCCAACACGAGAACACCTCGTCATTCGCACTAATAAGCCATAGCCCAATAATTGGGTAATCTCACATAATTGTGGCCGAATTTCAAAACGGACAACAAAACCCGTCACTTGTTCTCCCTATGTACATAGAAACAAAGTCGTCAATCGCGCGGAAAAAAATCAGTTTGGGGTGTTTCAATGGTTTCAATTTTCTTTAGAACGTATTTTGCTTGTTGCAAACAAAAAGGGACCAAGTTAGTGGTTTGGTTTTGGAGTCTCAATCGTGTGTGATTGTGTTAAGGTGGAGTTTGAGTTGGCATTGTAATGAGTTAAAAGGCGTTTTGTGTGACACGCGTTGTTTTGGTATATTGTCGTTGGCACCTGTTATACGTTAGAAAGTAAATAATTTGGAAATATGAATGAGCCAGTCATTGTGGGCGTCGTTATAGTAATTCTAGCTTTGGATTCAATGGGAATAATTGGATTTGTGAACCGTTGGCATAATTGTAGAGAGGATTTGGTTAATTTTGTTTTACTTAACTTTTAACCGTTGTGGTTGTGGCAGTCTTCGCCAAAGAAATAACTGCGAACGAACGTTTTTTGTAGAGTAGATGTTCTAGTTGAGTCGACAAAAGCTTGTATTGTGTGCTTATAAGTATAATTTTGCTTTTGTCATTTTTTTTAACTTTGTACTCGCATTAGATTAGACGACCAGATGGCCTAGTAGGTAGACTAAGAAGCTTGAGGTCCCGGGTTCGATTCCCGCGTCGGGGCAGATATTTGTATGAATAATACGAATATTTGTTCTCGGGTCTTGGGTGTTTAATATGTATTTAAGTATGTATCTATCTATATAAGTATGTTTATCCGTTGCCTTGTACCCATAACACAAACTATGCTTAAGTAGCTTACTTTGGGACTAGGTCAATTGGTGTGAATTGTCCCGTGATATTTATTATTTTTTTATTATCATTCAAAATTCATTATCCGTAACAATTCAATCAATCATATCACCACAAATGAGTGAAATCTTAGTTGGAAAATTTGAAAGCCCTCCATACAAACATTGCAAGTTATGTAAATGTTTTTTTTTGCTATTTTTTTAATACTATTTTCTTACTGTGCTTTTTGTTATGCTACCTGCATTTCAGTTACTTCTATTGATTGGATAACCTTGAAATCTGATATAGATATGTTGTATGAAGAACACTGAACAAAATTATAGAGTCAGAAAAAACGCTTGTAATAAAAATATATATATTTTTTGAATATGACATCATGCCAACTTAATTCTAAAGGTAAATTTTATCTGTAATTCCTTAAACGGAGAGCTTCAAAACTTTTTATTTACCGACGCCGCTCGCGTCGAAAGGATGACAGACATTTTAATTTAATGCCAAAGGATTAAAAAGCAATATAAGTTGCCAGCACTAAATATTGACGCAGCCTTATAACTAAGCCGTGTCCACACGCGTGTCCAGTTGGCAGATTAAAATCGAAAACCACAAATAATCGGTGATCTTTGAACGACCGAGAGAAAACATAGAAGGAACAATACAATACAATTATGTTCAAATTTGCTCGCCAAACCGATGGGCCCTGCGCCATCCGCATCCAATGCGTTCCCGCCACCTTAACTAGGTCGTCACTCCATGTTGTTGGAGGCCTACCTACACGGCGTCTTCCGGTCTACGACTTGGCTGATGGGGCCGAAATGTTCTCGAGTGGCGTCCTCGAACAGTACAGTGACATTACAAAAACAAAAATTCAGGCAGACAATAATTGGCAATAGCAATAACAATAGCAACTTAGCGAATGTTTTTAAAACTTGCCGTGGAATCATCATCATCATAGCCTATATACGTCCTTGGCTTGGCTTGGGCCATTAGTTCCCTCGCGGGCCCATAGGTTAGGCAGTCGAAGTGAAATTTCGGAATCGCTTAAAAAAATCCATGGCGATTCCCAAATATTGCATCGTGCTCTTTATTACTCGACGACCGGATGGTCTATGGTTAGAAAACCTGACTACGAAGCTTGTGGTCTCGGGTTCGATTCCCGGACGGAGCAGATATTTGTGTGAAAAAACCCAAATGTTTGTGCTCGAGTCTTGGATGTTTAATATGTATTTAACCTTTGGTTTATTCGTTGTCTACTGTCACAATTGGTGTCAACTGTCCCATAATTCAATAATTTAATCATTATTATTATTAACCTAATAAATATAAAATATAAAATATAAATATAAAGAAAGAAAGAAAGAAAGAAAGAAAATACATTTATTTACAACATCACAAGACACAATATTATACAAAACAAAAAGGCAATACTAAAGCTAAAGATAGAATGTGTCATTGCGGTTGCAAATCGGACACTGGCTCAGCATAATGCTGAGGCGTTTAAAGTACCCCAGCGCTGATTTTCAGCCAGTACCGTTGGTGACACCCGGATCGCTGTTTAGATAGATAAATAAATAAATAAACTGCACACTAATAGCTACATACATAAGACTAGGTACATGCGTAAATAAATAATTTGTAAATTGTAAAAGCAAATAATAATAAGAAAATTTCTTGAACATAATTAGTATATCTCACTTGCCAAGTATACAACCCTGCGCGGACTAAAACGAAAAATGAAATAACCAAGACAATAAAAATCAAAGAAGTTTTGTGAAATAGTGCTGGAAAGGAGAGGAAATTAAGGATTTTGCAATGACAACAAATAGCCTTTAAGCTTTCGCCCAAAGGTGTACCTGCTAGTCACACTTAGGATGGGAGGGGGGATGTCATTCCAGCACTTAGACGCCGCGAACCTAAAACTCCCTCGAAACGCCGCCGTCCGGTGCGGCGGCACAATAGCCTTAAGTCTGCGCAAACTTTTCAACCATGAGATTTTTTTAAAAAGGTAGGAAGGCGTCTTGTGTCGCACTACACCGAACAAAAGGGTTGCAAGGTGCAAGCGCCTGCGATTGTGCATCTTAAGCATATATAAATATACGATAGTATAAATATACGATAAACCTTGTTTAAAAAACAGCCGCCAAAAATGTCTAAACCCAGCGGTTTACATTTCGGGAATTAATCCCGATTCCGTGAGAACATTGACATAAAAAGTAGCATGTGTGTTATTCTAGAAG
This sequence comes from Archips crataeganus, assembly GCA_947859365.1. NCBI lineage: Eukaryota > Metazoa > Arthropoda > Insecta > Lepidoptera > Tortricidae > Archips > Archips crataeganus. Next base: position 980,799 of record OX402053.1, on the reverse strand, counting down.
ATGTATGGTGGTGTGTGTATGATTTCTCGGTTTTTCTTTGCGGCAAGGAATCTAGAGACATGGGACTTTAAATTCTGGAGACATCAATACAGGCGTGAAGAATACGCGGGCGCAGGCGGCGTGGCACCATGTAATTATGATAATAGCGGCGCAACCGAACTGGCAGCCCATGCATGGGAGACGTTATATTTAGAAAATTTTAAATGAAGACAAAAACCGGCCAAGTGCAAGCCGGACTCGTGCACGAAGGGTTCCTCACTATTAAATAAAATCGGCAAAGTGCGAGTCTGACTCGCGCAGGAATTGTTCCGTACCATTATCTATAAAGACGGTAAAAAAAACACGTTTTTTGTATGGGAGCCCCTTAAATATTTGTTTTATTTTGATTTAGTTATTTATTTTTAAAGTAAATATAGAACTAAATGTCTACTTGTTGCCGTTCCCAATATCGAGCAAAAACTAGCAAAAAAATCACGTTTGTTGTATGGGAGCCCCCTTAAAATAAGTATTATTTTTATTCTGTTTTTTAGTATTTGTTGTTATAGCGGCAACCGAAATACACCATCTGTGAAAATTTAAACCGTGTAGCTATCACTGGTGACAGACGGACGGACAGTGAAGTCTCAGTAATAGGGTCGCGTTTTTACCCTTTGGGTATGGAACCCTAAAAAGCAAGGTATCCAAAATTATTAATACTGCTTTCGTTTTGTTTGGGAACGATTTGAGAATTAACTCAGACAGTTTGAATCGCGTCAACGTCTCGTGTCAGTTCCCAAGAGAACTACGGCCCAAGCTCTCATTCTGGCCTGCGCCCTGCAGTGGGACGTTATAGGCTGGGATGATGGTGTTAGCAGGACAGGTGTTCAGCAGTGGACAACTTCGGCTGAAATGACGATCAAGCAAAATCAAAACACAGTTTTACTTAATCTATACATATAATAAATCTGTAACAAGTCGGTGTCTGTACATTTAAGATATTTGAGAAAAACTGTCACTAGGGCTATTTATTAGCGCAATAGAACCCAAAACAATGATTTTTAGAATTATTGTCTGTTTGTCTGTTTGTCTGTGCGTTTGTGCGCGCTAATCTCAGAAACGGCTTAACCTAGAAGGAATGTTGGTATTTTCTTGGATTAACATTTAGTGTTTGTTTCATTTGAATCGGTTCACAAATAAGAAAGATACGTCTATTTTAAGAATTTATCGAACAGTTTTTAGAAGAATTAATAAGCTGAAGAGTTTGTTTGTGGTTTGAACTACCGCTCCGACTTGAAAAATTCTTTCAGTCTTAGATAGCCCATTTATCGAGGAAGGCTATAGGCTATATATCATCACGCTAACACCAATAGGAGCGGAGCGGAGCGGAAGAATGTTTCAAAATCAGGGGTTTTTGAAGTAAAACATCTATAGGCACGCTTGACTTGGGAGTACGGTGGTGAATGTGAACGCGGGTGGGCGGGGGGTTTGGTGGGGGGGGGGGGTTGTAATTTTTTTTATATCGAGGAACTAAGGAGAGCCATAATTGATGAAAAAGGAAATTTGTTAAAAAGCATAAGCTGCCCAAATTACTAATTCCACGCGGACGGAGTCGCGGGCAAAAGGTAGTCACTAATAAAAAAAAAGTTTAGGTAGGCATTGAATTGGCCTTTACCCTTCGATTTGGGACCGTAAGCCGTTCTTTATGAGGTTTATCGAGATTGAAATTAAGATGTTCGAATGTGTTAATATACCGCCGACAGCTTAGCCGGCCGGTGGCCACTGCGACGCTATGCTATACTTTATTTGGTTAAACAGGATTTATACACCGTGAAATTTTAGTGGTTGTTTTCCCGAAACGAGGTGATTTAGTATCGATTGTACAATCGATTTATAATTACTATTTTGACTAGAGTCAAAAATCCAATTGTGAAAAACGAAAGTCGAAAATGACCGCAAACCAATAAACCGCTTCGTTGGTACCTAACCTATCGTACGATCGTACGCTACTTGTACCAACGAAGCGTTACCATTGGTTTGCGGTCATTTTCGACTTTCGTTTTTCACAATTGGATTTTTGACTCTAGTCAAAATAGTAATTATAAATCGATTGTACAATCGAAACTAAATCAACTCGTTTCGGGAAAACAACCACTAAAATTTCACGGTGTATATTGGGAGTGCTCCTCTCTCCGTAACTATGATTACTAGAGTATTCTCATTTAGCCTGCAAATAGATGACCATAACAGTAAATAAACTGATTTCAGAATGTTTGCAAATGCCCATGATATAAGGAAACTAGCTTTTGCCCGCGACTTCGTACGCGAAGACAATAACGTTACCTAGTTGTTTCGATGAAATTTGGCATACAGGTAGTTTGATCAAAGTTATAATTGATCAAAGTACAGGTAGTTTAATAGGATTAGGCTGCGGCTCCACTGAGGCGGAGACGAGCGGAGCTGAGAGGAGACGTGTGGGGATCGACCAATCATATTATATGAAATCCATATCTCGTCTCCGTTCATGTAATATGATTGGTCGATCCCCACACGTCTCCTCTCAGCTCCGCTCGTCTCCGCCTCAGTGGAGCCGCAGCCTAACACCAGGAAAATTCAAAGTTCCCGTGGAATAGGAATAAGAGACTTCTATGGCCGCTAAGCCGTGGTGGCCTAGTGGTTTGACGTACGGACTCTTAGGCAGAGGGTCGTGGGTTTGTGCCCGGGCTTGCACCTCTGAGTTTTTCCTGAGTTTTACGTTTGAAGTTTACCATGAGCTTTACAGTGAAGGAAAACATCGCGAGGAAAGTGCACACACCTGTGAAGAATTTCAATGGTGTGTGTGAAGTTCCCAAGTCGCACTGGGCCCGCGTGGGAACTTCTGCCCAAGTCCTCTCGTTCTGGGCCTGATTGAAACATAGGCCCAAGAAAGTGCAAAGTAAAGTTCCCGCGGGATAGAAATAACTATTTTGACCTAGGTATTTTGAAAATCAGAGCCAGTGTAGCTTTTTATCAGTAATTTTGTTTAAATCAGGCCCTAAGTTCAATTCCCTTATTTCTATCCCGTGGGAATTTTACATTTTCCCGATGAAAAAGTAGCCTATGTCAATCGGGGATAGTCATATCATATATCATATGAAAGAATTTTTAAAATCAGTGCCGAAGTTGAATTTACTTATTTCTATCCCGCGGGATTTTTTTATTTACCCGGAAAAAAGTACCCTAATACCTCTCCCCCTCCCCTATTCCCTCTCCTTTTCCCAGGGCCGACAACGCACTAGCATCGTGTAAAGCGCTGCGGGTGTCTATGGACAGTGGTGATCATTTAACATCAGGTGACCCACTAGTTCGTTTGTCTGGCCTTTCTAACATAAAAAAAAAAAAAAAAAAAAAAAAAAAAAAAAAAAAAAAAAAAAAAACCCTATGTCAATTGAAAATACTGTAGCTTACTATTGGTGCAAGAAAATTTTAAAATCAGCCCCGAAGTTGAGTTCACTTATTTCTATCAAGCGGGAATTTTGCATTTTCCAGAAAAAGAATAGTCTATCTATACCAATCAGGAATAGTGTAGCTTTCTATTGGTGAAAGAATTTTTAAAATCAGCTCCGAAGTTGAATTCAGTTTTTTTCTATCCCGGGGGAATTTTGTATTTTCGCGAAGAAAAAGTACCCTATGTCAATCAGGGATAGTCATATTACATAATATCTAAGAATTTTTAAAATCAGCCCGAAATTTAATAAATTTATTTCTATCCCGTGGGAATTTCACATTTTCCCGGATAAAAAGTAATCTTTGTCAATGAAGGATAATGTAGCTTTCTAATGGCGAAAAAATTTTAAAAATCGGCTCAATAGTTTCAAAGATTCCGCTACAAACAAAAAAACAAAGAACGTCTAGATATTTCCCTATCCCTTGAGAATTTCGAAAAATCCTTCCTTAGTGCACCTCTACAATACTTAAGGTACATGTATGCCAAATTTCAAGTCTCTAGCACCAGTAGTTTAGGCTGTGCGTTGTCTGTCAGTCAGTCACTCAGTCAGTCAGTCAGTCAGTCAGTCAGTCAGTCAGTCACGGTACTGTTTTATAAGTATATATAAAAAGAAGATAATTGAAATCCGCGCAAGAACTAGTCACCGATACATAGCTCGAAGAATCGCCAGACTCAAGTGTCAGTGGGCAGGGCTCGTAGAACTGATGGCCGATGGGGCAAAAAGGTTCTGGAGTGGCGTCCACGGACCGGAAGACGCAGTGTAGGTAGGCCTCCAACAAGATGGAGCGACGACCTGGTAAAGGTTGCGGGAACGCGTTGGACGCGGATGGCACGGCACCAATCAGTTTGGCGAGCCTTGGGGAGGTTCACTATCTGATACCGATGAAGAAATTTTTTTTAGTGTGTAAGTACCTATGTTATTGTGTTTTGATATGGGTCCCACGGAAACACAGCATTGCGGCTTTCCGCAACATTATGCTGAGTGAGGAATAATTTATACTTTTACTATGCTATACTTTACTTGGATACTAGTCTTTACCTCTAGCTTCATTCGTATGGACTGTGTTTATTACGTATTTCATACTAAATACAAACTGAAACATGGATATACAGAAAAAAAAACAGAAAAAGAGACCAGCGCTGGGAATCTAACACAGGTCCTCAGCATTCCGTGCCGCGTGCCATTCCCCTACACCACCACTGGTCAACCACCACTGGTGGAAAACCCAGAAAAAGAGACCACCAGTATGAAATATATGGATTTCACGGGATGACCGTAAAAGTAATAAAGAATGAAGTTGAAAAATAATAAAAAATACAAAAAGATACTTCATATCAAACTTGTTTGTGTTTATTACCTAACTCCTCCTAAACGGCTGGACCGATTCGAACGAAATTTTGTGTGTATTCAGTAGGTTCCTGAATAGTTTGAAAATACAATCGGACCGCGGGTGGCGCTGCTGTGGGAAGATATAAGTCTGCTAGATCCGCTAGTCACATTGTCACATATAAGTACTTAAATATTATTAGCTTATCTAACTGTGGACAGCCGCCTAACAATCAAATCCGGCGTCCAACGATTATAGGGACCAGTTTCCATACATTAGCGTATAGATTCATACTCGATTTCCTGTGACGATTAATTAACGTCGGTTAATTGACCGGGCTCGCACTGGTGTATAAATATTGCGGGTCGCAATTATTAAGTCGTTAACTTTTTATGGTTATTTCTCGATTTTATAAGTTCGGTAGCTTTGAAACAGCCGTGATGAGTCTGCCGTGCCGGATAGGACGGGGCTAAGCTACACTTCCCATGGGTATCCGACTAAATAAGTTTTTGTTATTTTTTTATGTAAGCTTTTTCGCTGACTGTACTTTTTGTTGACTGTACTTGCATTGTCTGTCATCCAATCCAACTTACATAAATATACCAAATTTCAAGTAAATCCGACAAGTACAGAAAAAAATTAATAACAATAAAAAATATTGTAATAACAATGCCCGTTTGATTATTTATTTTATTTTATTTTTATTACGTATTCACTTAGTTTGGTTATAGAATAGAGTAGAATAATTTATTATGCCAGACAGTAAAGATCCATATTTTTTACTAAAAAAAAATACACCTAAATTAAAAGGGGTCTACAAGGAACGTGTTTTTTGAGCATCTTTTGCAAAAATTTGTAATTACTTGTACGTAGGTTAGGTAGGTACATACATGGGTTTAGATTTAATTCTAAACATAAGTTCTAAATTCGCTACCCATTGTTAAAATCTCCAAATACGCTTTGTAACCATAAATTTTCAATTATTAATAACTACCAGCACGTTAGCAGAACAAACATAATATTACCATAAAGCCCTTACAGAACATTTTATTTGACAGCAGCGCTGAATGTTTATAGTTCCCATTTTAAATGTATCACATAATTTAGGACTGACAAGGCACCCTAGTGTAATGAAGTTACCAACGCAGGCGCCGCTAATGTGTGGGTACGTTAGTCCACGCGGAAGTCAAAATCATTGTCACCCTAATTGAAAACGCACCGACCAAAAACACAGCTTAAATCACTAATGTTAGGGTAGCTTTTTGAGTGTCGATTTTTTTAGTCCTTTCAAGTTTTTATTGTTAAGTTGTATGTATTCAGACGCGGTGGATCGAGAGGAATTAGCTCTCATTCATGTCAGTATTGTGCGATGTGTCACTGCGCATGTCATAGCACTGAATGAGGATGTCTCCGCTTTGGGGTGACGCGTACACTTTGCCGTTGGCGGATGAATATCGAAAAAAGAATAAGCGGTATGAATAATATAAAAAAATAAACTCATTTTTGTTCAGTCGAATTGCTCAGGAAAAAGGTTGATTTTTAAACCAGAAATTCTGCTTTCATTAAATAGCTTAGTGCAAGTCGAACTCACGCACTAAAGGTTCCGTATAATTGGTAAGCAAGCATAATAAGTTTCCATTTCATAGTATGAAAAAGCTAGTTACACATACAACTGTGTCACAACGGAGATTTTTCATACTTGTAAACCATCAGCGTTAAGCTGTCCAACTTTTTGAACTTCACCTAAAATGGTTCCGTTTTTGTCGTTCTGACTACGGTACCTTAAAAAACTATTTCTCCATATCAATTAAAACAGAAACATAAATAAACATTAAGCATATGATAACTATGTTAATACTTAATACGGTGCGCGCGCAGCTGAAGACTACATGCGTATGAGTCGAAATAAAGCATTGTTTTCAACGCGCTAACGTCTAACAGAGATTCATTGGATTTCGAACCTTAGTACAATGATATTGAGTTCGGAAATGTTTGTTGGTTGATGGATATAGTTCTTTCGGTGTTAGAATGAGATGGTCGCGTGACAGCTATCTCTTGTTTATGCTGATGCCTTTAAGGTGTCAACAGGAGTGAATAAGTTTACCCACAGAAGTACAGTAAGATTATTTCCAATTTGACACTCGGGACATCTCAGTTTTAATCGTAAAGGTTCATATTTTCTCATACATTAGTTATATAAAATCGTAGAATTTAATCACAATTAATAGACGACCAGATGGCCTAGTGTTTAGAGAACCTGACTATGAAGCTTGAGGTCCCGGGTTCGATTCCCGTGTCGGGGCAGATATTTGTATGAAAAATACGAATGTTTGTACTCGGGTCTTGGGTGTTTAATATGTATTTAAGTATGTATCTATCTATATAAGTATGTTTATCCGTTGCCTAGTACCCATAACACAAGCTTTCCTAGCTTACTTTGGGACTAGGTCAATTGGTGTGAATTGTCCCGTGATATTTATTTATTTATTATTTATTTATTTAATAATAAAACCTCAGTCTATGTATTGCACTTCCGATCTCTCTCGCTGTATGTATGTCGAGAATTGCCGAGTGCCAAAGTGGAAATAATCTTAATGTAATAGAATAGAATAGAATAGAATAGAATAAATTTATTTCACAAAATAAGAGGGAGGAAAATGTTATCGTTTTTAAGGGGCACTCCTCCAAGGTGTACTCACCAGGCTGGGGACCAGGGTTCGTAGAAAAGCTCAGGGTTATTAAGATTTCATTCGTTCATTACTGGAAACAATGTAGCTGGTAAGCGCATTAAAACCTCGATTATCATAAGTCCCGAAGTCCCAAATAAAATTAGCCCACATCTCAGCCCCGGCGACATGGCGCGGCCCACATTCGGCACCCTAGTTCCAATGCTGGGGCGCAAACAATACGCCTAATTTTAAGGGTCCAAGGGACGAGAGCCCGCGTTAATGAATAAGGCTAAAAAATGGTGTAATTTTTGTTATCACTTTGTTTCCAATAAGTTCTTTTGTCATAGTTTCACCAACATTATGCTGTTTTCAAATTTTTTTGAAATGTTATCTTCATGCAAAGGTTAGGTTTGGTTTAGTTTAATAAAAATTCTGAAAAAAATACTGTATCACAAATATATTTTTTTAAACAAATTAAATTATTATTATTTATAGATACATTATGGCGTATGAAATTCGAGCAAATGGTAGAGAACCGTTATATTTTCGCGTTTAGCGTTCCGCACGCGTAAATTAACTACTTAAATATGACAGTTGAATCTTAACTGTGGAATTTTACAGAATTACTATGGAAATTCCCAAAAAATACACCATCATCTTCATTTACGTTGTATGACACCCGTGCTAAATTTCATACTAGACATAGAAAGAAAGAAAATACATTTTCTCAAAGATGCACTTTACGTTCCAAATAATGGGCCGGGACGTATCACATTGCGGGCGCGGATAGACGAGTGCTATGCAATGGATTTTCATACAGAATTGCAGGCCTAGGCCGGGAAAGCGATCGTCTATTGTTACATCTGACACAGCATCATGACGTTTATAAATAGGTCTATGGCATCATGGAATTGAGCCCTAAAAAAAACATAAGCAATAGTTGCTTTCTTTGCAATTTTAATTTCATGATTTTTTTATTTATTTCATTGCACGTTTGAGAAAAGCACTATAAAAGCCTCGGCCGGAACTGGGGTTCAACTCTTTACTTCCCGGCCTCTGCAGTAATGCACTTGTGGCGACACCCCTGCCACATAATGTATACTCAGCGTTTTAGCTAGCCACGCGGGACTCGCGGCCAACGGTCTTTAGTCGGTACACAGCCACCTTACCAGCCACGCGCATACCAACGCGCCCCGACTCCCGCCTGGTTAGCCCATCCTTCTGATCTTTATGTGAACTATAGATATACTGTGTATGTTATTAAATAATATTAACTACCAACTCTTATTTACTCATCTCCAGAGTTAACAACCCACTAGGTAGTTAAACACTATTATTTACAACAACTCAAGACACAAATATTTTTACAAAAAGAAAAGCGCGAAAGCTGAAGGCTGGCTGGCGGGTAGCGGTTCCGCCATCGCTCGTGGCTTGACACCGCCTGCGCCTGCGCCGCCAAATAAAACATTTATAAATATTTGCTGGCATTATTCGTGGGGGATTGCGGCTCTATGTAACAAATGGGGCAAATTGAATCTGGTTAAGTAGCGTCGAAATACAATATCGCCGTTTTCGTTGTACCGTTTGGAAATAGTATTAACTGTTGCTACTTCGTTTGTGTCCCAAGGGAATTTCGAAGTTTCATGAAATAAAAGTAGCTTGTTAATATGGTATAGTGTAGCTTTCTACACGAGAAAGAATTGTTGAAATGGGTTTATAAGTTACAAGGATTAACCCGCAACAAAAAACAAGGAGACAAAAAATCTGATTGTCCCTGGAATTAAATTGAAAATATTTTTTAACGCCGAATAGTTAGAAATTCTTTCGTTTCGTTTCTTTCTTCCTGTCATAAACCTCATCAGACGTAATTGTGGTAAAACGCAAGCCTATATTGTACAAAAAATAAAATAAAAAAGTCCATCTATTTTTGTCAAAAAGCGATTACTTTTTGTAATCAAAAAGATTACTTCAAACTTATTATATTTCGCAACCAATTTATTTGACTCATTTCAGATATCCCAACCAAAATAACAATCGAAACAAGTTATTAAGTCGTCAACATACAGCGCACAGCGTGACGCTGCCACCCGCGGGGGTCACATTCAAATCATATTTGAGTTGTTTTACAAAACATATTAATTTGTCGGACTATTTTTTCCAAACAAATCTGTATAATAAACGTGAAAACATCAGCGCATTTGTTAACTATTCTGCAATGTTATTTGTTAATGTACTTCATCGTCACATCGGCATGGGTCTTTATACGTCCCAGTTATAGGCCTCTCAGAATAAAAACGCTTGGGCTGTAGTTCCTACATGGGCTCAGTGCGGATTGCGAACTTCATGCACACCATTCGAAGGTGTGCCTAGGTTCCCTCGCGATGTTTTCCTTCACCGTGCAGCTTATGGTGAATTTCAAATGTAATTTTGCTCTTAAATTAAAAAAAACTGAGAGGTGCGAGTGGTTTGAAGCTACGACTCTGTTTGAAAAGCTATAGATCAAGCCACTAGGCTACTATAGCTGATATCTCGCTATCATCACATCATCCTGTTTTGAATAAATAGAAAATTTAGGCCTCTTAATGTCTAGGTAAAGCTTTAACACTTCTTTCTTTCTTCTTCTTTTTGCAGTGGTAGAGCCATTTTGTGGCTAGGCCACTGCATCACGAATGGGCCGGCCCATCCGGGGCAGTACCACCCTCTCACAGAACACCGGCGTGAAGCAGCAGTACTCTTGCTGCGTTTCGTACGGTCAGTGAGAGGGCCGGGAGCCTAATACCTCGTCCCCTCCCGCTCCCCTATTTCCTCCCCTTTTTTAAAACCCGGCAACATATCAGTCAAATAACTGTTGATATTTATGGGCGGTGGTGATCATTTTCTATTAGAAGACCCGCTTGCTCGTTTTCCTCCCTCTTATAATAATGAAAAAAACTTCTATATTTTAATCGCAACATAAATTGTTGTTCGAAGATAATGAACACAACACTAAATAATACAAACAACTTAAGTACTGTTTTCCCAATATACTTTATTATCTACATATTTATCTAGTTATCAGGGTAAATAAACCATCTGGGTAAAGATGGGCCTTTCCTATTGCGTCAAAAATAAAGCAAAAACAAATATTGTGTCTCATTTTTCAACTTTACTCAACAATGCAGTAAGTATTATGTAATCTAAAACACATAAATGATAACGCATTAAACAAATACCATTTTTTTTACTAAATATCGTTGTTTAGAATTCTAAAGTTCGAATGATTCTTGCGTTTAAACAAGGACTACTCATTAATGGGTTACATTTGGTGACTTTAGAATACCTAATTTAGATTATAATATGCGAAACGATTAAAAACTCATAGTATTCTTTTATTTAGCCTATTAAATATCCCGCTGCTGGTCAAAAGCTTCTACTTTAACTTTCCATCCCTCTCTATCTTTAAAAAAATATCAGTTTGTATCAAAATCTTCCAAATCGGCCTGCTATCGTAAGTAATTTTGCATTAACAGAAAAATATTCAACCACATCCTATAGTAATAACGTAATGAAATTAGTGATAACGTTTTTTAATTTTCAACTCTTTAAAATTGCACACTTAAGCCTGTAAAAGAACTAATCCTTCCTAACTAATATTATAAATGCGAAAGTAACTCTGTCTGTCTGTCTGTCTGTCTCGCTTTCACGCTAATTACTGAACCGATTTAAATGAAATTTGGTACACAGATAGTCTAGAGCCTGAGAAATGAAATAGGCTATATATCATCACGCTAACTCCAATAGGAGCGGAGCGGAAGAATGTTTCAAAATCGGGGGTTTTTGAAGTAAAACTTCTATTAGGCACGGGTGTGCGGGGGGGGGGGGGGTTCAGTGGTAGGGGGGTCTGGGGGGGGGGGGGGGGTGCGGAGGCGGGTAATTTTTTTATATCGAGGAACTAAGGAGATCCATAATTGATGAAAAAGCAAATTGGATAATAAAAATAAGCTGCCCAAATTACTAATTCCACGCGAACGGAGTCGCGGGCATAAATTAAATGTTAGGTCGAATGATAACATGGATATGGCTGTATAAAGAATGAGTGTGGATCTGAGATGGCAAATTTTTTTAAATTAGATCTTGCCATGGGATCCGAGGCCTTCAGCCGAGGTGGCATAGTGTTGCCATGCGTAGCGCTTGGCAGTCTGAGGTCCGGGACGCGGAAAAACGATTGTCAATTGTCAGTTTGTAAAAGAAGATCAATCCCAAGTCTCAAGAGCTATTTCGCGTTTTAATATTATTAATTAGTCTTTTCATTTAACTAAGAGTGAATTATTGTGACAATGAAATTACTAACGTTTGTTGTGAGTGCTATTACTGTTTTAGTTTTGCATTACAGCTACAATGGTGGACTTTTCCAAAATAGTTTAATTTACTGCTTGAATCTAATTTATTTGTCCACATGAATCATTTGTGAGTGTGTGTGCGTGCGTGTGTGTGCGTGTGTGTGTGTGTGTGTATGAGTGTGTGTGTGTATTTCTATTGCTTTTATTATTAGTTGTGAGTTTGTATCTAAATCCTGGCACATTACGGCATGTCACAACACATGCCGCGGCGAACGGATTCGTCTCACCTTTTTGTCCTCGAATTAAATCTAATGTAACCGCGTGTTTTTATGCCATTCGTTGCACTATTGTGTGGAAATATCAAAAAGTTGCGTCCGCGCAGGGGTGAAATAAAGATGGCGGCCAAATCATATTTCAAACGGGTGAAATCTTTTGTTAATAATGGAATGAAAATAATTCAAATGTAAGTAGGGGTTGGGGGCTTTGAAACATATTTTATAGAGGAGCCATGTTGGATAACATTGCGACCGTGGCGAACTGCAGAGAGGGTGGCCAGCGGCAAAACAGTGATTGTACATGTGTTTGTGCTATTGTATAGTTGTACATGTTTTATTTTAGCTTCAGCTTTGCCAGTCTTGCGACTTCGTTCAGCAGTAATTTTTGATTTCTCTTTTCTTCTTTTAGCGTGCTTTTATCCATTTTTACATCCATCCATTTTTCAATAAAGATTACTTACCTATTTCAGAATATAGGCATATTCATTAGTTAAATAATTTAGGGTATATCTACTTATGGCACTGAGACGTGGCCGCTAACGATGGGCCTCATAAGAAACCTCAGTCACTCAGAGGGCGATGGAGAGGGTTATGCTTGGAGTTTCTCTGCGGGATCGCATTAGAATTGATGAAATCCGCGCAAGAACTAAAGTCACGGACATAGCTCGAAGAATCGCTAGCCTTAAGTGGCAGTGGGCAGTGGGCCGGGCACATCGCTCGTAGAACTGACGGCCGATGGGGCCGAAAGGTTCTAGAGTGGCGTCCGCGGACCGGAAGACGCAGTGTAGGTAGGGCTTTTTTACATGACACTGTTTTTAAACTACCAGCGCTTTCGAAAGGACCATCATTGCCAAGAAGAATGCGCCGCAAGAAACTTGGTAGAAAGTCATGACTTAGTAGTATATCATCTCCTCTTTACAGGAAATAAGAGTATCTAATACCAAGTTTAGTGTCATGGTAAGGTCATGGCTGTCATGACATATTAATAGGGTGTTTTGTAACTGTGGTCGCCCTTAATCTCGATGAGGTCTTATCTAATTAATCTGCTAATCTCACATTGTCTACGCAATAACTAGGTGAGACGAAAACACAGTAAATTTTACAGTTTTAATTTTGGTTTGGATTAAAAACTTTACTAGTCATGATGTTTTGTAAAATTGTGTTTATCTTGAGAGATCGTCACAGTTTCTATTTGACTTGTTTTCGCATTTAAGTACGGTTTTTTGAAAATGTATTATGGACAAGGTAAACGCGTGTCGGACACGCGCAAGGTAGGGTTCCGTAGCCATTACGAAAAAATCAAGTAATATTTTTCTAAAGATTTCGTATGTGTACGGAATCATCCAAGTTTAGGTATGTTTTATACCTTAGGCTACTATTTACTCTTAAACTACAAATAATTTGCAAGCAATCTTAGCCGCTATAATTTTCCTAGTAAATTTGATATATTTACCTAGTGTACTATTCTGAATTTTTTCAAATTTTTCCACCCAACAGTTTAGATTTTAGAGGGCGGGGGGGACGGTCGATTTCAATGAAAATTTTCACTTTAAAGTTGAATATTTCGCAATCAGATCACTGAATAGATATCTAACGATACCCCACACTATAAGGTTAGCCGAGAAAAAAAAATCACCCCCACTTTACGTGTATGGGAGGTACCCTAAAAAAATTTTTTTTAGTTTTTTTTATATAATCACTTTGTCGGCGTGACTGATATATATATTCATGCCAAATTACAGCTTTCTAGTACTAACAGTCTCTGAGCTTAGCCGCGGACAGACAGACAAACAGACGGACTGACATGGCGAAACTATAAGGGTTCCTAGTTGACTACGGAACCCTAAAAATAGACTCCAGCTAATTTATTGTCAATTTAAAATAAATCGCTCTGATTGTCGCAGAAATTAAAAAGTCAAAATATCCATTCAATTTAGGCTTTTATAAGAACCTAGGTTAGGCCTCCAACAAGATGGGGCAACGATCTGGTTGAAGTTACGGGAAGGCGTTGGTTCTGGATGCGCAGGGCCGATCTGTTTGGCGAGCCTTGGGGGAGGCCTGTGTCCAGCAGTGGACGTCTTTCGGCTGAAATGATGATGATGAAGTACTTACAAACGTCAAAGTATTTATTGCCTAAAAAACTAAGCTAAAAACCTATAAAAGAATCTGGCAAGAAACTCCACAAATCGGATCGCGTTTCAGGGTTAATTAAAATAAAACAAATATTTGAGGGGGGTTCTCATAGGAAAAACATGTTTTTTTTGCCGTTTTTATAGATAATGGTACGGAACCATTCGTGCGCGAGTCCGACTCGCACTTGTCTTGGCTGGGTTTTGTATTTTTCACTGCTATGTCTATTTAATTAATTTCTGACGGGAATATGAATGCTAGTAGTTTTTGAGCCACTAAAATCATTGCAATTAAAATTCAAACCAATATTTATTATAAATCACTAGCTGTTGCCCGCGACTCCGTCTGCAAAGAATCCGTTTATCGTTATCCCGCGGGAACTAGCAAATTTCCGAGATAAAAACTACCCTTTGTTCTTTCTAGGATCGCCAACTATCTCCATACTAAATTTCATCTAAATCGGTTCTGCGGTTAAGGCGTGAAGAGGTAACAGACAGACTAAGAGCGCGCGCAGACAGAGAGCGGTCTGGCGTTCCGCGTTCCGAGTTCCAAGTTCTGCGTTCTTTCGAATGTACTAGGTCCCTTACGATAACGCACACAGCAGGCGGTCGGAACTCTCGAGCGGTCAAAACACAGAACTCTAAACGCGGAACGCGGAACTCCAGACCGCTCTCTGTCTGCGCGCGCTCATAGTTACTTTCGCAATTATAATATTAGTAAGGTTTTAGTCATCATTTCAGCCGAAAGACTTCCACTGCTGAACATAGGCCTGCTCGCCAAACAGATCGGTCCCGTGCCATCCGAATCCAACGTGATCCCGCAACCTTAACCAGGTCGTCGCTCCATCATCTTGGAGCCTACCTATACAAGGTTTTAGTAGCGAGTAAGCAAACTAAAAATATTATAGTTCAATAAAGTCAGTATAGAGTCAAGGAAACTGAATCACGTACCTGAACCTCTTCACAGTCAATTTTCCGATGATTTCTTTGGCAGTTGTTGGTAGCGAATGCTAACGTGATATTTGCTACAAAAAGGTTCCATCCTAATACGCAACTCAGTTACCTCTACTGTAGTTAGGCCGATATTAGACTATCATAGAAACATGATCATAGACATAGGACTCATATTAATTTGATAAACCTATGACAGTGTAATAACAACCTATGAGTCATATAGTCTATGATCATAGAAGTTTGATCCTATTTGACAGCAAGCATACAATTATGATCATATGCGGTCTACCTCAAAGATGGCGTCGTCAAAAAGTAAGAATTAATAAATCTGTACGAGGAAAATGAGTGTTTATATAATAATCTCAATCCTGAGTACAAAAACCGCGACAAACGATTGTCAAAAATGACAAACATTGCAAACTTAATCAGTAATTCGACATGGCTCCTTATTTTCTTTTTTTCCTCGTCCCAATTAATTGCAACAAAAAAATTCCATTCATAACAACGGAAAACGCGGCTAAATCGGTATCCATCGTGTTTACACCTATGACACTTATATGAACTTAGGTGTAATATGTAAACATAGACCACTATCATATAAAAAAATGATCCTAGACTTTGACAGATATGAACTCATATTTCTGTGATGATTATATGATAGTCTAATATCGGCCTTATAACGATATTGCACTAACCTTTTAATATAATATTTCAACACATAAATTAAACTGTATCACATTTGATTATTATTTATTGCACAATAAACTTAAAAAAAGCATAACTATTAATCCGTTACCACATTCAGGTACAGAAATTGACATCGGCAACTTTAAAGAAAAAATATTGATTTATGGAAACCGTACAAACCTAACAATACCATCCAACCATGGTGTTTAAACTATATAACTAAGAGAATACGGGTGATAATTTATTTTGCGGTGGTGAATTCTCCTTGCCGCGGTATATGACTTTATTTTACCATTATAAAGCTTTGTCGTTCCCGCAGCTTTGGGACCAGAATGCGTGGCGAATGTGACGTCTCAATTTAGCCTTATTGTCGCTATTCAATTCAGCCCTGTGTGTACAAGCCATTAAATAAATCACCATATATCCGTACGCGCCCTCCTAAACCACCCTAAAATTTGCTGTGCGCTTTTACAATGGATCTGGTTCATCGCCGCTGACTTTGGAAGAACTTATTAATGATTCACAAAACGAGCTTACTTGACGAGCAGTGTATAGCGAATTTGAGTGACTTTGTTTAGCATTTTAGGTCGGATGTAGTAATGGTTATCACTTCCCACAAGTAATAAATGTAATGTGTTTACTTCGATGATATAGTGATTTGTTGTTACATATGTACGTAAATGGTATGGTTACTTGCATGTTTTTGCCAAATTAATTAGGAATGTCTAAAAAAATACCAATGGTTTTTATACTTTAATTGTATAGAAAAGTCAATTATAAGAAACTGAATTCAATATTTATTCATTTAGATCAGTACTTTTTTCAAAATTAATTATTGAAAGTATTTTGGTTGATGGCGTCAGATTACAATTGAGGGCTCCCACACAGCCAAATTTCTAAATTCTTACGATTAGGCAATCCTTTAATTATTTTTTGTGTAGTGGTACATTGTAACTAGTGTCACTTTGCTGGCGCTGTCACAGTGCTAGATGACAGACAGCGGGTCCAAATCAAACTCCGAGATTCGATTTGTAGCATTCGAACATGGCGGATGTAGACAGTATCTAATTTTGGTATTTCTGTTTCTTTGGCTAGTTGAAGTATAATTTTGATAGTGTTTTATGCGGCGATTAACCTTAACTAACAGTGATCCCAAAATTCTATATTGCTCTCGTGTCTGACATTTTTTAATGCGCAAGTTGTTTCCACGTGGTTTCTGGAATTTTTCTATCAAGTTGCAGAAACTACAATCACCGTACAACGTCGCTCCCAAGAGAGCTTACTTCGACACTGGCAAAATTGTCCTACCATTAAAGTGGGACAGAAGCCATATTTAAAAAAAAAGAAGAAGAAAAATCAAACTCCGTAGTTTAATCCACGCGTAAATTTTGAAGAATCCTAAATAATGCTATTCCACACCGATTAAAGTACAACTTGGACCGTCTACGAAATTTACTTCAATGCCAAATGAGGGTCATTGCTTATTTGGTATGTAATAAATGCATTACATTATATTAAAATTAAATAACTACAGAAAACAATTTAAAAAACATTTATCTCGAAATGGTTTTCGATTTACTATACATCACAAAAAGTAGACATCCCCAATTGTCGAATGAGCTTCCCTCTGTGGTATTCCAGTGTAACTTCGACATGAGGACCTTCAAGGAGTCTATCTGTGTTTAAAAAGCAGACAATGCACCAGTGACTTCCACATAGAGTGCGATAAAGAACAGCCATGGAAACTGAATCGCGTATCAGGGTGGAACTTTTTCACAACCAATTTCACGGTGAATTCTTTGGCAGTATGGAATGGTAACATTGCTTTTGCAATGAAAAGGGTTCACCTCGGTACGTGAGTTATTTGACTGTACGATGAGGTGCGAGTCCGGGCTTGCACCTCTGAGAAAATTACAGTTGAAATTTACCATGAAGTTTATGGTGAACGCAAACATCATGAGATAACCTGTACACACCTGTGAAATAATTCAATGGTGCAGGTGAAGATCCCAATCCGCACTGGGCTCGCGGGTAAACTACGGTCCAAGCCCTCTCATCACCATCGCAGCCTATATACGTCCCACTGCAGGGCACAGGCCTCCTCTCCGAATGAGAGGAGCCAAGCGACTTCACACACACCATTGAATTTCTTCGCAGGTGTATACAGGTTTCCTCACGATGTTTTCCTCCACCGTAAAGCTCATCGTAAATTTCAAATGTAATTCGCGGATCAAGGATTTAGCATCTAGGTAAATTGTAACTTTAACTTAATTTAAACTTTATTATCTTCATCTCAACCTCTCACCGCAAGGGGTATGTATTACAATACCGAAGTACGAAAGACCGAATGTATTAAAACATCGAATGTATCAAAAGACCGACACGATTTCCCACAGATCTGAAAAAAAGTGTGAAGGGTTGGACTGAAAACCAGCGCTGTGCGCGTGCGCACCTCCGTGGGCATGTATCCACAGCTCACGCTGAGCCTAATCCATTTAACACGCTTAGTTATAGGTTCAATGTAGAAAATAATATTGTATCTTTTTTTTTTCTAAGAGTGTTAATAAAATTCTATTCTATTCTATTCTATTCTATTTTTTTCTGAAACCGTTAACTTTTTAAGATTGTTATAAAACAAACCTAACCTAACCTAATGGGTTCTGTATGATGCCGTTTTAATAAATTCTGAAAAGTTTACGGTTTCAGAAAAAAATCGTGTCGGTCTTTTGATACATTCGATGTTTTAATACATTCGGTCTTTCGTACTTCGGTATTTTCGGTATACACACACCCCACCGCAAGGAGTTCGACAGAATTCTCACGACAAAAGCCGAAACTATTCTGCTATCAAGACATTACACCGTTCAGAGAAAGCGTGAACGACAGCGGCATGTTTACGGTTTTTATTAGGCACATTACCGGTTAATTGCCGCCACCATTTCAGTCCGGCCCGTTATCGCCGGAGTGAAGAAACATCACTTCTCGGCGGCATTTTAATCGACCATTACTGATATAGAGTAGTGCTGCTGGACTTGGTCCCAAGTCACAAGCGGTGTGTATCTTCATCGAAGTCTGCTGGTGAACAAAGGCCTCATATTTCACACGAAATACAAACTGAAACATGGATGCACAGAAAACTCAGAAAAAGAGACCAGCGCTGGGAATCGAACCCAGGTCCTCAGCATTCCGTGCTGCGTGCTAAGCCGATACACAATACATGCTGACGTAAACTTGAAAAAATGTATTAACCTATAAAACAGTATAATTTGACTGACTAATGGGCAACCCAACAGCCTAAACATCTGGACCTAGAGGCTTGAAATTTAGCACGGATACTCTGATCACAAAGCTGCACTAAGAAGGGATATTTCAAAAGTACCTACTAGCCTGTTATGATAGTTAACGTCATGAGCGACGCCTTGAGCTCAACTTAGTTGTTTATATTATTTATTTTATTAGTTGTTTATATTATTTATTTGAATAGATAGATGTGGTACATCATTTCTTAAGCATTTCCAATGTAATTTGGAACGTAGGAGTCGTAGCTTCTAATAGTTGCCATGGATGTTACCACACGCCACTGTTGGCGTATGTAAGCGATTAAGAATTTCGGGGGAGTCGGTTGGATGCGACGTGGTTCAATTGGTAGAACACCCGTTGAGGCGCATACCCAGGAGACGTGGGTTCGAATCCCACCGGCGCACCCGAAAAACTTTTTCGCTTTTAAATAATCTTAGTTGTTTATATTTCTTAACACTCTCACTTTACCAGATGCCTTCCTCTCATGGTAATAAAATTCAGCGGCGTTTCGCTTCAGCTCAAGCAATCGCTGTCGCTTGTTACTTAAGGATATGGGAAGAGGCTGTCGCGGCGTTTCTATTTGGAAACAAACGTATCGATTTGCATGAATCACGTATTAAGTATTAACAGTTCGTTAACAAACTGTATCGTAAATATTTTGCCGTTGGGAAACAGGCGGACGGTGACGTTGTCCATAGTTTGTGTCGGGCTAAAGAAAGGACAACCAAGGGTCATATTTTGAGTGTTTTTTCTAAATCACTTTCGTTGACACGTTTTTGTAGAAATAACACAGGATTCTGACACAGTTGCCAGTTACCTAATAGAAGTACAGTCGAAGACACTGAATCACGTTGAGGGGTGAGCCTTTTTTTATTGCAAATGTCACGTTGAAATTGCATACATCTGCCAAAGAAGTCATCGTGAATTTGGTTGTGAAACGTTTCGCGTACCAACGCGAATCAGTTTCCTAGACTGTACATAGGACCTCTAATATAAAATCGAAAACGCCATCAAAAACTACAGCCAATTTGTAAAAAATGTAACCACGAAAAAGTGAGGCAGTTGAAACGCTCAAAGAATTTAGCTGTCAATGGCCTCTTAATGTATTTTTCCTTACAACACTGTTAGGAAACAGAGAAGAAAAAAAAAGAGGAAAGGGAGGTTGAGGATAGGATAGGATAGGATTGGAAAGAGGGAGACAGATGCTGTGTTGTATCTGAAAGTGAAATAATATTGAGAAGAACATGACTGGAAGGAAGAGTGCGATATGTACCTCGAATGTGAATGTGCCTCGGAACTGCACGACCTCATTCCACCTGCTCCTTTCTTCCTCAGGTCGACCAGGAGTAGGCGGGGGGGGGGTCTCCACCCTTACGTTGTCAGTATTCCCAAAATCCGCACAAAGCGTTTTCGCTCTTCCTTCATCAACCGCACTGCTAAGGAGTGGAATTTATAATCATAATCATAATCATTTATTGCAAACCATGGTACAGTATAGATGTTTAAGGATAGGTACATTTGTTTCACATGGACCCCGGTAGGGCACAGCATATACTATAATATAATATACATTATTTACTTACTTACTTGTACAAATACAAATTTTAAAGATTAATTAAGTAATTCATAAGATTCTACAATACAATCAAGGATTAACTGAAACTATAAATTATTACAACCTTCCACAATACATAATATAACATAATACATTCTATTTTTTCATTTTTTTTTTGTTGGTCTGCCTGCGACTGTGTTCCTTGTACAATTTGGCCGCTTTCAAGTCTAGGGTGAATGAGCATTTACTAGGCAAGCGTGTTCCGTCGTAGGCCTCATCTTCGCTTTCCATCAGGCGTGATTGTGGTCAAACGCAAGCCTATATTGTATAAAAAAAAGTTTTACTATAGCTGTGGATAAACATAGGTGAACTGACGACATCGTGACATTGCGGGGTTGCCGTGGTTGCAAGAGGCAAGTTGTCATTGTGGCGATCTAAGGGGGAGCTCTTTGTTCAATAGGGGATGTTTTCCAGCTGATGATGACGATAATGATATGATGATGATAATCATAATGAATGAATGAATGATTCGTTTATTCACAGAAACATATGGTAGCTAAGGATCTTACATTACAATAATAATAATTAGTTATTAGTTGGTATAAATGAAGTGAAAGTTAAATGAAATCAACGAATTTCATTCTCAATTACTTTGTCAAATTTTACATACAAATTTTTTGCCCCAGACAAGAAAATCATTACCGCTTTGGAACCAGCAAAAGTAACTGTTATAATTCCATTCAATCGTTAAAACAAAACAAAAACACCAAATTGTTTGCGCTCATAAAATTCCTAACATCGAAGTAAAACGTTTTTTTAAATGTTTCCTTTAGTGCGCCGGCGCAGTGGAGAGGCGCGTTATTTAGAGTATCGTCTTTAATACATATTAATTCGGATCTTAATGCGGTTTCACCGTCGTCGGCGTCGTTCGATCTACGGCCAACGGACATTAGCGACGATATGTTTCCATAAACCCTCTTTTACTGAGGTGATCAAAATATAGCTTTTTAGCGGGTATGTAATCAGATACTCTGAGAACAATAGTTGGTTTAACCATATTTTCGCTTAATATAGAACCAACCCTTAGATTTTACTTATTTTTATCAGTAGCACAATTGTAAATTAAAACCGTGTAGCAAAATATTAATTAATTGAGTAACATGTGTAAACTTAAAAAAAAACAACAAATTATCACAGTAAAAACTCTTTAAAAAGGTTGCTTGAAAGTACTCGAAGTGTTAAAAACACAAGTTTGATTGTAGCTGTAGCATTATAGCAAAACCCTTTGTATATTTAAGATGTAATTTTACGTACAATTTCATTAGATTCGCAATCGAATTATAGTGGTTGGATTGATAGAGGAACCAGTCTATCAAATATCCAATCGGATGCTTCTTTAACGGTAAATGGTTCCGATCATTATTATTGCTTTAGCTGCCATTGAACTACTACTTTTTAGCAATGTTCTCGAATTGTCTACTGCTGTTTGTTTAACGGTTTTTACAGCTTACCCGTGGAAATGGTCAGTAAGTTAGTTGCGAGAGATTTTTGTTCTAGTTTTGTTATTAATTACTTTTTTATTTTTTAACAGGTTTAATTTACATTTGTATGTGTAATCAGTTTATATTAATTTTATTGTACTATAACTCAACAAGCACAAATATGTGACGCTTAAAAAGGCACAAACAAGACGCACGAGCTAAAATTAAGCACACAATTTCTATTATATGTCAAAGATTAAGATTATTAGCATTTACGACCACATTCGTTGACGTAACATAATTTAGCAACATCTTATTTGCATGTAGTTTTTCAATAGTTTACGTCACATAAGCCATAAAGATTGTTAGTCAAGCCATAAGTAGGTTATGTAGGTACCCCTTTCGTGACGCATTTCGTTATTTTCCTGTCTGTAGTGCGTCTTTCATATCATAAAATTGACTACTATGCTGCCTAGAGAACTGGGAGAGGGTAAATATCTTTCTACAAACTTTTGTGCCCACTGCCACTTTTGAGTCTGGCGATTCTTCGAGCTATGTCGGTTCTTCCACGGATTTCATCATTTCTAATGCGATCCCGCATAGAAATTCCGAGCATAGCCCTCTCTATCACTCTCTGAGTGACATTGAGCTTTCTTATGAGGTTAATCGACGACCAACCGATCTGTTTGGCGGGAGGCCTAGGTTCAGCAGTGGACGGCTTACGGCTGAAATGATGTGATGATGATGAATTCGGGACTACAAAATCTGAAGTACCTACTCGGCTATCCGGTTTTCATATTATAATGTATGATTACCTGATGGTCCCATCCCAAAGAAAGATGACCGCCGTTTGCAAGACTGGCTTTGCTGATTTGGGACTATTTTGTTGCATGCGCATTATATATTTCACTATTTCAAAATAACACAAATTTTATTGTTTTTCTCCATGTTGTCACAATTCATGTTATATTTCTTTTTCATACTTTTCAAAATCTGAACTGCTCCGATGTTTATCATGGCATGGCATAAATCCTGATGCTTAAAATCGGTATCGTGTCGTTCCGTCCCGTCTCTAACCGTGTATACGTCGCCGGCCCATAAAGATCGGTATTGAATCGGTAGCTAATGCATACCGTCTACATTATTAATATTTTAATTCGCCCAACACTGGTCAGTTTCTTGTTTGGATGCGATTTGCTTCGTTAACCCACCGTGTTATTACTGGGAGTTATTTTAATCGGTCAGGTTGCGGTGTGTTTGTTGATATCTTAATTTCGTTCTGATAAATTTGGCTTTGCTTGCTTCGATTTCGGATTTTGACTCACTTTCACCCTGTAATTAAAAATACATGTCAAGTTTTAAACCGTTGAAGGCACCAAATTTGGCTCGCGGAAGTCAGTTTGTCACAGTGCATATTACCATAAAATGCAATAATGTTGCAGGTTAAAAACAATGCTCAGAGTAATGTGCTTAATTATGTGAAATTGATGAGTTATAAAGTTTTATCGGTTCGAGAGTAAAAACGTTTCTAAATCTTAAGTAAATATTACTTAAAAACATAAGAAAGTGTAGTATACTCTCGCATGTTTTTAATAATGACGTAACATTATCACTTTAGATATTTTCAAAAAATGTCTACGTATTATGTCATGGATTTTTTTTTAGTTTTTCCTGAATTTTTCTAACTTGGCGTCTTACCCGGTGCCTGGTTCATCATCATCATCATCTCAGCCGAAAGCCGTCCACTGCTGAACATAGGCCTCCCCTAAGGCTCGCCAAACAGATCGGTCCCGTGCCCTCCGCATCCAACGCGATCCTGCAACCTTAACCAGGTCGTGGTTCCGTCTTGTTGGAGGCCTACCTATTTTGTGTGTAAAGGAGTTTAAGTCGAAAACAGCAATTCAACTTGTGCAGGTAGGTATTAACCCCTTTTTCACTAGGGAGGGCCCCAGCTTTTTGCCCGATCGGCCATCAGTTCTACGAGCGATGTGCCCTGCCCACTGCCACTAAACTTGGTTCTGGCGATTCTTCGAGCTATATATTTCAAACTAAATACAAACTGAAATATAGATGCACAGAAAAAACCCCAGAAAAAAGACCAATGCTGGGAATCGAACCCAGGTCCTCAGCGTTCCGTGCTGCGTGCTTACCCCTACACCATCACTGGTCTTGGTGGAGACCAGTGATGGTGTAGAGGTAAGCACGCAGCACGGAACGCTGAGGACCTGGGTTCGATTCCCAGCATTGGTCTTTTTTCTGGGGTTTTTTCTGTGCATCTATATTTCAGTTTGTATTTAGTTTGAAATATATGGTTTCACGGGATGACCGTAAAAGTAATAAAAAAATGAAGTTGAAGAAAATAAAAAAATAAATAGAAAAAGATACTTCATACTTAACTTCTTCGAGCTATGTCGGTGACTTTAGTTCCTGGTCTCTTTAGTGCGTGGTTATTGTTTATTTTTGGGACACCCTGTACCTATACGCCTCTGTCCCTACTTTCTTATCTAATCTAATCTAATCTTAATCAACCACCACGAAATTATATTAAGACTATAACAGTCAGTAGGAAAGATGGAAGGGAAAAGGTAATGGGAGACCAAGAAGGTCATATATGAAGCATATAAAAAAAAGAAATAAAAATGTTTCATTATATAAAGAAGTGAATGTAGAATAAGCTGCAAAATAATCCACCGACAAGAGCCTAGCTCTTAATAATGATGATGAACAACCACGAGTGGAGCGTGTTCGGCCTCTCTCAAGCGTGGAGCGACTTAGAGCTCTTAGAGCCACTTGCACGGATCAGGGTTAAAAAATTAAATCGGTAACCCTGGGTTAAGAATGACAGTTCCATACATTTTGACACTTGTTAACCCTGGGTTAGCGGTTAACTCGTAGTGAAGTAGCTAACCCAGGTCCGCGCAAGCCAGCTTTAGTCGTATCTTCGCATTGTGACGCTGGGTTGGCTTTAAGGCTAACGATCAACCTAACGTAGCAACGCCGCTTACATCGCATTTCTCAACGATAACACCAGTCATTATGACGCAAAAACCGTCGTTTCCTGCTTGTCCAAGCTGTATAAACGACTTAACATAATTGTCTTTTTCGCGGCGGTTACGGGATCCCGGCAATCAGTTTTAATGATACATTGACGTGTGTCGTTAACTTTTGATAAGAATTGGGACAAACGTCTGATGAAATAAATATGTACTTGTGATTAACTCTTTTATCTCGTAATCATCATTCTGGCCCCACGTCCCACGGCAGCGCACAGCCCTATTCTCAGAATAAGAGGGTTTGAGCCTTAGTTTGCACGCGGACCCACACACACCATTAAATTTATTTGCAGGCAAAGCTCTTGGTTGACATCAAATATAATCATCATCATCATCATTTCAGCCGACAGACGTCCACTGCTGAACATAAGCCTACCTATTCTGTGTGTAAAGAGGTTTAAGGCGAAAACAGCTATTCAACTTGTGCAGAATTAACTCCTTTTTCAATTAAATTAAAATACAACAAATATTTAAGCGGGGCTCCCATACAAAAAACGTATTTTTTTTTGCCGTTTTTATAGGTATTGTACGGAACCCTTCGTGCGCGAGTCCGACTCGCACTAAGCCGGTGTTTTTTTGCCATTTGCCAATGAAAAACATTATTGTTCAATTCTTAAACGCACGACACGGTTTAACAACAGATTATCTCCTCATATTCAAAGTTCATATGAAGTCGGTTAAAAAGTAATAACAGGCTTCACAAAGTGGCGCCAAAATGACAAACATATTTTTGCCAAATACCTACTACATATTTTTGCCAAATTTGTCAAGTTTTGTGCGCCGATTTCTTCTTGGCAATGCAAGGAAACCTTATTGGTTGAGCCAGGCCGCCAAGCGGCTCTCGTCGTGTTCCGGCCTGTTGTCTATAGAAGCCGTTCTGGAGGAAGGGTCTGAGCAGTTGTGCAGCGCGCGTACCGGTACAGTGCCCCGTATTTGTTGTACGGTTTGCAGCTTGGGGGCGCGCGCAACACCGCAAACAACTGCCTTCTTCCTGCTTACTCTCCTAAATTCAAGTCTAGGGTGAACGAGCATTTACTAGGCAAGCGTGCTCCAACGTAGGCCTCATCTACGCTTTCCATCAGGCGTGATTTTAGTCGAACAAAAGCCAATATTGTACATAAAAAAATGAAATGAAATTACATTATATCTTCGTGAGTCCCGCGTACTTTATAAAGAACAAATCATCAGTAAGAATAACGGTCGAATGTACTATACACCGTGAAATTTTAGTGGTTGTTTTCCCGAAACGAGGTGATTTAGTTTCAATTGTACAATCGAATTTATAGTTACTATTTTGACTAGAGTCAAAAATCAAAAAAACCAAGTACCAAATTCTTCCATTTGACCGCCTCCAACGTAGAGCTGCTCGATTTTTCGGTAATCAAGCACTCTCTGGCCTACTCGATCCTTTGGCTTTGCGGAGGGATGTGGCGTCTCTCTGTATATTATACCGTATCTATCATGGGGAGTGTTCTGACGAACTGTTCGAATTGCTGCCTGCGGCTAAATTCCACTACCGCACTTCGAGGAACCGTTTGTCTTTCCATCCTCACCATCTTGATGATTGGCATTCTAGTACCGTGCGTTTTAAGCGAAACTTCTTTCCTCGCACGACAAAGATCTGGAATCAGCTTTCTGCGGCAGCATTCCCGGAGCGTTACAACTTAGGGATCTTTAAAAAACGAGCCTACCAATTCCTAAAAGGGTCGGCAACGCACCTATGATGCCCCCCGTGTTGCGGGTGTCCATGGGCGACGGTGATCGCTTTCCATCAGGTGACCAATCTGCTCGTTTGCCACCTCTTATATAAAAAAAAAAAAAATCCAATTGTGAAAAACGAATGTCGAAAATGACCGCAAACCAATAGTAACGCTTCGTTGGTCCAAGTAGCGTACGATCGTACGATAGGTTAGGTACCAACGAAGCGTTACTATTGGTTTGCGGTCATTTTCGACTTTCGTTTTTCACAATTGGATTTTTGACTCTAGTCAAAATATTAATTATAAATCGATTGTACAATCGATACTAAATCACCTCGTTTCGGGAAAACAACCAATAAAATTTCACGGTGTATAAAGTACAAATTATTCAATGAATAAAGAACTTCCAAGACAAGAGGATATGTTCCGAAATTGCAAAACGTTTGACTTTTATCTAGGTCATACTTAAGTTCTACGTCGGTTAGAAAAGGCCTGCAGGCTTATTGTCTAATGTTTCTGACGCTTGCCTTCGCAATCACTATCTCTTTCTGTCAAACGGTATAAAATAATGACAGAAAGAGACGGTGAAAGCGAAGGCAAGCGTCAGAAGCATTAGACAATACGGTCTCGAGACTCACGAGGATATAAACACAACATTACCCATTTAAAGAAAGAAAAATTTAGCCTAGTTGGTAGTGACCCTGCCTACGAAGCAAGAGGTCCTGGGTTCGAATCCTGGTAAGGGCATTCATTTGTGTGATGAGCAAGAATATTTGTTCCTGAGTTATGGATGTTTTCTATGTATTTAAGTGTTTATTTATCTATATAAGTATGTTTATCGTCGTCTAGTACCCATAGTACAAGCTTTGCTTAGTTTGGGACTAGGTCAATTTGTGTAAGATTGTCCCCTAATATTTATTTATTTATTTATTCAATCTTTTATTTAATAATGACTTTAAAATACAAATATTAAGAAACAATAACAATTATAAATTAATACTATAACTAGGTATAAATAAAGTAAAACTAACTTAAACTAAAACTAAATAAAATTAACAAAAGTTTACCCCCGCGGCGTGGACCCAAAGACACTGGCTACCTCATTTATTTATTTAATTATTTATTCGTGACATTTTATAAAAACAAAGAAAATTAAACTAAGACAAATTTAATATTGTCACGAAATGGTCCCAACTCAGCATAATGTCAACCTTGCAGCTGACACTGGTCTTCCGTTGGGACCATAATATCTGTCTACAGTCTTCGTACACATAATATATCTATAGCTTCCAGTTATCTATCATATCAAATAGAATAGAATAGAATAGAATAATTTTTATTTCGGGCTGCATAGGCCCATATAAAAAATACCTTAAAGACTAACATACATATTTATATTATAACTTAATTACTAACACGAGAAGTCTGTGACGTGGGCACTTTCGCGGTGTCAGTTAACCGGCCACGAAACCGCCGGTATGCGACACCTTTCGGCCAAAACTCTTCTTTTGTGAAGGTCGACAGTTGATCAGTCGGAACCCTCACCACGAATAAATTAAAATTCACATCAATACCTGTGTATTATGTCGTTGCTCTAACAAATATTAAACACAGCTATCAGACCACAAAACAAACGAAAGTTTGCCACACCACGTCTTACAAGATCTCTGGCTTAAGAGATTTTTTGAATATGACCGCAATTAAAATCGTTTGCTGACTTGTACCACTACCATGAGTTACACTAGTTTACAGTGACCGTACTCGCTAGCGACGGCGTAAATGATTTGTATGGAGAATTGTACTTCCGTAAGTGACCGCTAGAGGCGCTGTACACAATTCTCCATACAAATCATTTACGCCGTCGCTAGCGAGTACGGTCACTGTAAACTAGTGTAACTCATGCTAGTGGTACTGTAACTTATTGCGACTAGTAGTTTCCGTGACTTCGCTTACGTATGGAAGCGATAATCGATAATGTGTATCAAATATGTGTACCTAAATAAATAGGTATTTCACTCTCTCTCTCAATATTGGATTGGATTTATTTGCAGCTTCTATCGTTGCCTGTCAATTCTAGAGTCAGCTGTGTAAATGTGTAAGTTTATCTACACTAATATTATAAAGAGGAAATATTTGTACCTATGTTTATATGTTTGTAATGAATAGGCTCAAAAAGTACTGGGCCGATTTAAAAAATTCTTTCACCAATAGAATGCTACATTCTTCCAATTTGACATAGGCTACATTTCATTTTGAAAAAAATTAGGGATCCTTGGTAAAATTTGAACAATGTAACCGAAGGTGTAGAAAAATGAGTCTTAAAATGTCTTTCGTCGAATGCGCTGCCGAAACTATTAGCGATAGAACAAAATAATGTACAACAATATTAAAGAACATCATAATGTCTACAAAAAACTCCGCGGTAGCATATGTCCAACTATTGTAGTTATGTCACTACAACAACTTTTTTCATTTTAAACATTAATGAAAATGCTAACCAAATTCAAACCATGCTATTTATGTGTTTATATTAATCCTTATCCAAATAAATTATTTTATGGTAAAGACCATTTAACTACCTATAAAATAGTTTTTAAATTATTTAAATTGGACTTTCCATTCAAAAGATATTACGAATTAAAAAATTCAAACAGTAAACAAAACCGCCATAGCGCCGTGGCCGTTGTTTGCGATGCAGTCTGAAAAGCGCGCCGGGCATCGCGGCGGGCGGGGTGGAGGGGGCACCGAAATACAGGAGTGGGGCGTGCACGTCTGTAATAATTAATAAATAATAAATAATAATTTTTTAATAAACAAAAATATTTGTGAAAAAAAGTGTTTCATATCCAAATTTCCAAAAATAAATAATTGTCTACCCCGTGCGAAGCCGGGACGGGCTGCTAGTTATATTATATAACTTTATGTAAATGTGTTAGTTTCTTTGTTGCAAGTTACATTACAGAGAAGGATCTTAAATACAAATTGGTATAGGGCACAGCAAAAACCACAAAACATGATGGATTCTTAGCCAAAATGTACAACATTTTAAAATTTGTTAGTATAACTATTATAGTAATGTCATAAGTTATTTATTTAATTAATTTAAGACTAAAAGGCATCGGAGTGCTTCGGCGGATTTATTTTTGACTATCATTTTCAAACTTATCATCAAACAATTCCTTTAAATTGTAATAATCTTTTTTCAATAGTATTTTTTTTTATGTAAATTATTCTATCAATAAGTAACTAAGGTTTGACCCGGACATACAGACAAACAGCAAATTCGACGTACGTATTTTTACTACATATGTGTAGCTTAAAGCGATAACGCTGTGGGCTCGTTCGTGACGTGTTGGTACTTGGTGTTTGCCGTCTTTACTGTTCTGTTTTCGGCGCTTGCGCACCTCTACTGCGTCTATTTGGTCTCCATTCATTAATCTAAAGTAAGATCAGTTTGGTAAGACGCAAATGTCTTAGTTTTATGAGAGAGTTATATGTATCTTGATATTGATCAGATTATTACATAACAATAATTTTGTTACAATGCTTTCGCATTAAAATTTTTTTTTTTTTTTAAATTTGATAAATGCTTTTTTGTTAGTCAACAACAAGACAAGTCGAACAAAAGGTCACCTTGACACCTTCAAGGTCCATTTTGCTTGCAGTGGCTAGACATCTGTCCATACCAATCCACACCAATGAACTTCAACGGCTGCAAGCAAATTTGTTTTGACACTGGGCAGGCAGGCCTAGCTTTTGTCGACTGTACATTTTAATGACTTAAAATCAAAGTCAAAGTATCTGTTTTCAATTAAGGCAATTAAGACAACGCCGAAATGAGGAACTAGTTGCTGAACCCAACACAATTGGAGTGATCAGAGCTCACAGGCTTCGGTGGCTTGGCCACCTCGAGCGCTTAGAGGACGGCCGTGCAGTGAAGAGGGCCTACCAGGGTAGGCCAACATGGCGGCGTCCCGTTGGTCGCCCTAGATACCGTTGGGCAGATGTGGTGGAGGCGGATCTGTGCGAGCTTGAGGCTGGTGACTGGCCAGAGACGGCACACCGGGATCTTTGGCGGGCACTCGTAGTGGAGGCCAAGATACACTTTGGGTCGTTGTGCCGGAGGAGTAAGTAAGTAATTAAGGCAAAAACACTTATGAAAGTCAAAGAATTTACCACCGGTTCGGAAAAACCCTGTTGCGAAGAATCCGGCAAGAAACTCAACAAGGTATATGTTTTTCAAAAGAGACGACTTTGTTTAATTAAATACATTTAAAATATTCAACACAACATTTTTTTAATACATTCGATACGCTATTTAAAACTTGAGATCGTTAAATTCTCAGATTAAGAGGGCTTGGGCTGTAATTCCCTCGCGGGCCCAGTGCGGATTGGGAACTTCAGATACACTTGAATTTCTTCTCAGATGTGTGCAGGTTTCCTTCCGATGTTTTTCTTCACCGTAAAGCTCATGGTAAATTTCAAATGTAAATTCGCACATAAATCCCGAAAAAGTCAGAGGTGTGAGCCGAGATTTGAACCCATGACCCTCTGCTTGGGAAGCCATAGGTCAAACCGCTAGGCCACCAAGGCGTTTTTGCAATTTATGCTCTTAATTTTTGTCGAGATTTGTCTAAAAAGCAAGAAGTCTGACAACAACACCTACTTGCAGAATAAACGTTTTGATTTTTTATTGATTTTTGATAATCTTATTTCTATGAAATTATCTAGACCGGTTCCACCCCACCTGCATACACCTGAGAAGAAATTCAATGGTGTGTATGAAGTTCCCAATCCACACTGGGCGCGCGTGGGAACTACGGCCCAGGCCCTCTCATTCGGGGAGGAGGCATGTGGCCTGCAGTGGGACTTATATAGGCTGGGATGATGACGATGATACTCCCACCGATTTACGTTTTTCAAACTCCCAAGTACTTACCTAAATACGAAACACGTATAATATTATAGTCCCAATAAAAAACCTATGCCTCCCATACTTATTACAGCACAGTAATTGTACCGTCAACAAAAGGCGGTCGCTCAAAGGTGTGTTTGTTCTGCCGACAGTACCGTAATTGGGGCGTGTATAATGAGCGTGACAAGGCGTTGCATTGTTCGGCTTTCTTTGCTGACGCTCCCTCTCATTTGCTACCGATGTACCGACGGACAACTAACTATACACAAATCATGATATTGAAAACCTATCTATGTTAGTCTGTTATTACGTTACGCATAACACTGAGGGAGCGTGACTTTTAATAATAATTTTGTAGTTAATTATACAAGTACTAGCTGTTGCCCGCGACTCCGTCTGCGAAGATAAAAAATAGCCTACGACTTACCGAATACGGAAAAAAGTTTCATAATAATCAGTCGAGCGAGCCGTGTCGGAGGAGTTCGATAATAAACACTGTGACACGAGATTTTTATATGT
The DNA here is from genome assembly GCA_947859365.1 of Archips crataeganus. Lineage (NCBI taxonomy): Eukaryota > Metazoa > Arthropoda > Insecta > Lepidoptera > Tortricidae > Archips > Archips crataeganus. Next base: position 948,452 of record OX402053.1, on the reverse strand, counting down.
TAGATAGACTAGCTGTTGCCCGCGACTCCATTCGCGAAGAATAGTCGCGCCTAGAATAGACAACCTATTCCAGACCTACCGAAATCCGTATCATTTACCTCATTTATCAGATGTCCAGCTATGTACCATACATCATTTCATCCAAATGCGTGGGCGAAGCCGCAGGCCTCAGCTAGTCGCCGTTGAAGTTCTCGAACATTTCTGTTTACTGTTACTTAGTTTCAAGTTTCTATATGACATAATGACATGCAACTATATTTGTATTTCGTGTTGACGTCATGTTTTGATGAAACTGTGAAAAATAATCAAATAATACGATAAATCTAACCATATGACACATAGATGGATAAATGTACATTTATCTATTTGCACACAGACACAAAGAAACTAGGTATCTACAATCGTTTTGCTACCTGTTTAACACATTAATTTATGCAACCTCCTAAGTCCCAGGCCTTTCTAAAGTATAAATCAATCAATTATAATAATAAGTGCCTAATGTAGGGTCAACGTCATAAATAAGTGATCACTTTTGTATCTTGCCACTTTAATATCATGTTTGAAAAGCCATACGATGTTATGTAACGACTGAAAGCGACAAGGTACGAAAGTGATCGCTTATTTATGACGTTGACTGACTATGTGGACTTATCATCATGAGCATTTCAGCCAAAAGACGTTACTCTGCCAGCAATTATCTACTTCCAAGCATAGGTAATAATAATATACTTACTAATATCAGGGGGGTTTCACTCCGCAGTTTAGGTATGTTCGGCCGGCGCTCCTCCCGGGAGGAGTATGGCAGTAGGTTGTCGCGCGGCCTTCAGTTCGCACGCTAGCCGCGTCGCGCGTCATTAAGAATCTTTTTTTCCTCTTATTTTTGCAACAAACAATGACTTCTAAACGATATTATAAATAACTTACTTACATACTAAAGGTAGTTTACTGAATTAATACACACTGTTATCTTTCTTGATTTATATACCTACCAAATATGGGCGAGTGGGAACCCTGTGCCCTTGGTTTCGGATCAGCGGTGCCCAACGGAATATGAACGCTCGTATCAAACGATAAGTTTTAATTTCGCGTGCACGCAGTAGGAGTAGGAAAGTTTTTATACCTAAAATTGACCTTTGTCCGAGAGTGATCCTTCTGTACGTTAGTACTATTACTTATTCTGTGCTAATACATAGATGTCATTGTTTATTTTTCAATATATTCTTCTAGAGAAACTTTTCTTGCGTTTTGAAATGTTAAATACTATGTATAAATATTTATTCGATCAAAAAACTAAGTTTTGAATAAAAAATCGTGCGTGCAGCTCCTCCGCGCGGAAGAAGTGAAACTTCGTGTTAGTACTATTATATATTCTGTGACTTCGTAATGTGGAAATGAAAAAGGCACTTATACATCAATATGAACCTTATTGCAATAACTTAAAGAACTAAATTTACTTATGCATCTATGTGTTTAAATTACTCACTAGATGGCGCTTTTATCAAGTTCTACAGTTCTACGGTTCTACAGCGCTAGCGAAACAAGTTGCATAACTCTTCGCTAGATGGCGTTGCTCCTCGTGCGCACGTTATTTTCAATAATTTTTCTTGATTTTTCGTAATTCTCAAAGATATTCAATACTTTTTTTTACTAAATACGTTTAAAACACTTTATTCTACGATCTGCCATTAAAATATTATTGATTTCTACAAGTTTTTATATTAAACCACGCAATTGTTTTGGATCGCACTGACGAAGTTTTTAACATCCGTTAGTATTACAATGCGAACGTCTCGTAAACGTCAACTTGCGTTGCGTTCCGTATTTAACGCAACGCATTTAACGCGACGCTTGTTGGAAGTCGTATTAGAAGTTTCACTTCACAAAAACTGTTTGATATCAGATAAAATGGTAGGTAAGGCCCTGGTCATAACTTTACTTAATTAAGGGGGTGTTTCACCACCTTATTGTCAAACTGCTGGTTACGTAACCAATGAATAAACTAAGTACTGGACAAATCTGTCGGCTAGTTTTTTTTCAGTTTCACCACTCCGGTCCTGTGCAAACTAAGTACCACTTAACTAATCGTCGGTTTAACAAAAAGTCGGAATGGCAACGTCGCATTTCACGACCACGCGTTCCTGTTCGCACACTTTCGTTCAAAGAGTTGCTCATAATTAAAGCAAAAGAAATCGTAAACTATGTCATTTTAAAATACATCTATTGTTTTGCATAAACAAATGTGTAACATTATAATTGATCCAAAAACGGTATTTATTTACGATACTTTGTTAACAATAACAAAGAAAAATAAAATCACGTAAAACGAATCGAAAAGTAGCGCCAAACCATTTGACAGATTAACTTTTTTTTTAATGGTGATGTACAAGTTCAGGTAGAACAAACGATAGTGCCACTGAAAAAAGTCTGTAATCAAAAAATATTACGAAATTTTGGATTTATTTTTACATACTAAAAGCGGACCTATATTTTTTTATTCAAATCTTGATATTTAAATTCTCGTTTGTAACTTTTCTTTAAAAAATAAAAAATACTTTGATTTATTTTTCTGAAACCGGCTGAAGGGCTCTCCAACCATGGCCACAAAAAAATAAAGTAACTAATTAAAAAGTTATGTGACGGTTAAAAATTCTAAATGCCACCTGATCTGATGGTCAAATTAAGAAATAGTTTGTCTGTCATTTAGCGCTAATCAAGACTGGTGAAACAGAAATTTTGAATGCATCTGACAAATAAGGTTATGATTAAGCTAAACCGAACTTTAAAAAAAGTGGTGAAACAGCCCCTTAATTAAGTATATTGACCGGAATACAATTTGTAATGTCTTCCACTTGCGCAACATTTATACTATCAACTGTTTTGTTAATTCTTTGAAACTCTATTAAAATCTTGAACATATTTAAAGTACCACGTTGGCATGTTTTTATCTGCAGCATTAGTAGGTACTCGTATATTGCAAACATTTATATTAATCTGACCAAATAAGATAATTTTGAAGTAGAAAAAAACAATACATGTGACATCAACTATCATGCGCAAGATCGTACGTCGATCACACAGTAGTGCTGAGGACAGACATACGCATATCGTGAATTCCTAATGTACAATTATTATACCTGATATTTCAAACTAAATACAAACTGAAATATAGATGCACAGAAAAAACCCCAGAAAAAAGAACAATGCTGGGAATCGAACCCAGGTCCTCAGCGTTCCGTGCTGCGTGCTTACCCCTACACCATCACTGGTCTAGAAGTTAGCGACGAATCTTTCCCATACATCGTACACTTCAGTCTGTTATAATCACATTTAGGAACGCTGAGGACCTGGGTTCGATTCCCAGCATTGGTCTTTTTTCTTTGTATTTAGTTTGAAATATATGGTTTCACGGGATGACCGTAAAAGTAATAAAAAAAAAAATAAAGTTGAAGAAAATAAAAAATAAATAGAAAAAGATACTTCATACTTAACTTATTATACCTGAGTAACGTAGACATAAGTGTGGCGCAGCCAGAATAATATATTGGTATACTGCACGCTATAATATTTAGATATACGTACTTAATCACAAATGACGAAGTTTTGAGAGGGGAAGGAGAAAGAGTATTAATATCAGAATTGGTTGGTCATCCTACGTAAACACTATGGCGAGTTTATTGTAAATATCCTACAAGTTAAAATACGATGAAAGCGAGGAAGAGGGGACGAAGATTTAGCAATAAATAATAGTAATTTAATATCACTGGATACTAGACACCAATTTACCTAGTTCTATAGTAAGCAAAGCCTGTGTTAAGGGTACCAGTCAACGGATAAACGCACTTAAATAGATATATTCTGACTTACATACATACTAAGTACCCAAGACTCTAAGAAATTCGGATTAGGGATAGTGCATTTTTCTACTGCTTTATGGGTTTTAGGAATTAGCAACCACTCACAAAAATATTAGTAACTGCTATTATATCAACTGTCGGTAATTAGTAATATTGGTAAATAGTAATATTGGTAAATAGTAATATTGGTAATTAGTAAGATTAGTATTTATTGATATTAGTGATCAGCAATTGAGTAACTAGTAATATTACCAATTACTAAATACATTTATCTATATTTTTATTTATTGTGCCCTGTTACAGTAGACAAACTTTATACTAACTTAACCAACATACGTGATGGGAACCTATCGATATTTAGAAAATTTTATTTCCGAAGGTTTAGAATCCCGAAAACTTCATTTGTCCGAATGCATTTTTTTCTGAAACTGTAAATATTTCAGGATTAATTTCAGGACCATCGTGTAGAACCCTTTAGGTTAGGTTAGGGTTGTTTTATAAAAATCCTGACATATTTACAGTTTCAGAAACAAATGCATTCGGATAAATGAAGCATTCGGGATTTTAAAAATTCGAAAAAAAAATCTAAATTTTGATAGGTAGCCATGCAGTTTGTTGGTATATCTCTCAGTGGTCATGCAGTTTTTCAGTTAACAGTTTGGATTATTGTCATGTTTAAAAACACGCACAGTATCTACAAGCGCTATCTTTTTATCGTCCTATTTCTCGTATTGAAAGGTAAATATTATTTGCATCATCCATCACGGTATCGTTTTTAGTTACAGTTTTTTATAGATAACGTTTGCACACACAATATTGTGCAAACATTCAGGCAAGACTAAACAAGTTAAGTCAATAAGGATCTGTTGTAGCTATTACTAATTATGTCCCACGCAGGGAGTTCCACATCACTGCGAAATTAAGCTTGTGTTGTAAAATCTGCAAAGATAAAGAGCGATTATCTACATACTTCAGAGTGATCCTGGATTCATCGAAATCAACAATACACAACTCAGTAAACGTATACACCTTGTTAAGCACTTCATCATCATCATCATCATTTCAGCCGTAGGACGTTCACTGCTGGACATAGGCCTCCCTCATTGATGTCCAATCATTACGGTTGGAAGCGACTTGCATCCACTCTGAACCTGTGGCCTTCACCAAATCGTCCGTCCATCTCGTTGGTAGACGTCCCACGCTGCGCTTACCAGTCCGTGGTCTCCATTCCAGAACTTTTGACTGTTGAGCATTTGAGTGAGCACTATACAGGGTTATTTGTAATTCACTAGCATCCTTTTAACCCTAAACTCCTACCACATAAACAAATGTTTTTTGTTTTACGGCTTTTGTCATAACTTAATATTTTTGGTGTAATAACGTTTTGAAAATTTGAGACTACCTCTTATTTTTACGATACTCTGTGTATGTGTATGGGAAAAAAGTGCTTCATTTTAAAAAGTCGTAAAACAAAAAACATTTGTTTGAGTGATAGGAATTCAGGGTTTAGAGGATGTCAGTGAATTACAAATAACCCTGTATTTAAGTATGTGAAACATTCACACATATGTTTTTGGTTAACATTATGCCCTAATAGTGACGATCGGATAGAGCCTAGTTGTTAGAGAACCTGACTACGAAGCTTGAGATCCCGGGTTCGATTTCCTATCGGGGCAGATATTTGTGTAAAAAATACGAATGTTTGTGCGCGAGCCTTGGATGTTTCACGTGTATTTAAGTATGTATTTATCTTAAGTAAGTTTATCTGTTGTCTAGTACCCACAGTACAAGCTTTGCTTGGTTTGGGACTAAGTCAATTGGTGTATTTGGTGTGAATTGTCCCGTGATATTTATTTATTTAATAAAGCAAGTAAGCTCCAATAAAAGACCAGCGCCGGCATGATACTAAGTTGGTACAGTTTTGTAACAACTTGTCCCTCCATTTCTTATTCTTCGGCTTTAGTTGTCACTGTTGTAACGTAAAAAATCCTTCTTTTCTTTTCAGACATTTTGGCGGGTCCCTGACGGTTAATTTTTTCCGTTACTTCTAAGACTTATGGAATAAAGAAATCAATATTATGAACTATAGCTAGACCCTTTAAATGAGCCCTCGCCCGCGCGGTACAGGGGCTGGGGGTATGACAACAGAGGGGGCCGGGGGAGTTGCGGGCAGCAGGCACACGAGGCCCCTTTGTCCTCATACCCCCCAGCTCCTGTACCGCGCGCACGAGGACTCATTTAAACGGTTTAGCTATAGATGGTGGGCTGGTGGAGAAGTCAATCCGATGATTGCGAACGCAACACTTTTTAACTTAGCGGATCTAGACACGCGGCAGCGTGTCAAGCCAAGTTCATGCAAAGGAAACTGGCGAAGCAACGCCGTGTGTAATATTACACGAACCATTTGGAGCCAAATATTATTTATTTTATTAGCAGTACGGCTGCTCACCGAATCTAAGATTAAATAAAAGCGAAAAAGTTATTCGGGTGCGCCGGTGGGATTCGAACCCACGTCTCCTGGGTATGCGCCCCAACGGGTGTTCTACCAATTGAACCACGTCGCATCCAACCGACTCCCCCGAAATTCTTAATCGCTTACATACGCCAACAGTGGCACCTTCATAAACCAGCAAATTGAATGTAGAAGATAAGTTGATTAGCCAAATACAGGGTTATTTGTAATTCACTGACATCCTCTTAACCCTGAATTCCTATCACTCAAACAAATGTTTTTTGTTTTACGACTTTTTAAAATGAAGCACTTTTTTCCCATACAAATACACAGAGTATCGTAAAAATAAGAGGTAATTTCAAATTTTCAAAACGTTATTACACCAAAAATATTAAGTTATGACAAAAGCCGTAAAACAAAAAACATTTGTTTAAGTGGTAGGAGTTTAGGGTTAAAAGGATGCTAGTGAATTAAAAATAACCCTGTACAACATGATTTTTATGTGAAAAGTAGCCAAGTCAAATGTTAATCTTCAATTTAACATAAGTTAGGTATCTACTTTGTGTAAATTATTAGATAGTTAAATTTAAGAATTTGTATTTATAAATACAATACACTGCTGGAGTAGAAAAACCAAAGAAATAGAGTGCACTCTATAGTATATAGTAGTAGTATAGTATAGTATTTGTTGTAAGTAGAACATGTTCTACTTGTTTAGGATGTTATTTGTTCTTACAAATAGGTTTCAGTATTACCTGCAGAACTTGGCACCCATTTAGATCTCAGTCCTTTTGTCGGTGGAGTCATATTTTTAGTATTGAACTTGGCTAACATTTTTTACATTTATGTTTTTAAATAATTTATTGAATCAGGCGTTACTTTGCGGAGGTCCATATTAATTGAGCAAAGTAATTGTTTTAGTTCATTTATGTTTTTGGTGGGATATTATAATATCTTACTTTAAAATACTGCCATTGTATCAACCTTGATCTAAATCTGCTCTACCACTGAATTGCGTGCATGTCGCTCACGCGTATTCAGTCTAGAACTTTCGTGACATTGTCGTCATTGTTTGCTCATATCTGTTGGCGTGCAGGGGTATAGTTATGCTGTTTCATCGCTTTCCAATCGCGGTGTGCACACGGTTCTTCATTATCTATATGTAATTTGTTCAACGGTAGTTAAATAAAAAACAACTCACTCAACAAACATGGAAAATTGTGATGAATTTGATTGTTAAATATTGTAAATCAGTGCCACATATTATAGACTATTACAAAAAACCGGCCAAGTGCGAGTCGGACTCGCGCACGAAGGGTTCCGTGCCATTATCTATAGTAAAAAAAAACTACTTACTAGATCCCGTTCAAACCAATTTTCGGTGGTGTACATCATATATTTTTTTTTAGTTTTATCATTCTCTTATTTTAGTTACGGGGGGGGGCACACATTTAACCACTTTGGAAATGTCTCTCACGCAAACTATTCAGTTTAGAAAAAAAATGATATTAGAAACCTCAATATCATTTTTGAAGATCTATCCATAAATATTCCACAAGTATGGGTTTGTTAAAAAAAAAAAATTGAGTTTAAGTATGCGGAACCCCCAAAATTTGTTTTTATTTTTGTGAGAAAATCTTAATGCGGTTCACAGAATACATCTACTTACCAAGTTTCAACAGCATAGTTCTTATAGTTTCGGAGAAAAGTGGCTGTGACATACGGACGGTCAGGCAGACAGACAGACAGACATGACGAATCCATAAGGGTTCCGTTTTTTGCCATTTGGCTACGGAACCCTAAAAAAAGAGGAGCAAATCGGGCGGTTTGACAAATATCAAATACTAGCTTTTACCCGTGCATTCGCTCGCGTAAAAGCGCGATCTAGGAGTGTAAATACTCATGGAACAGTTAAGTTGTCAAGTTGTATGACAGGAAAGAAGTACAGAGTACGTTACTGAAATCAGAACCAATTTTAGAATTACCTATAAGGTTAATTTGAGAATAGGTCAATTGGTGTCAACACTGTCAACTGACCCACGATATTTAAGCCTTCCACAGACCGTAGCGCGGGGCGTGCGCGCGACGCCAACGGAGCGTGCGCAGCGTGTTCTATAACACTAAATCACATATAAGGTGACACACTGGCAGCGCCGCGCAGCGTATACGATTCAGTGTTGTACAACGCGCTGGGCCCACTCCGTCGTCAGTGGAAGGCTTTTTTTTTTCAGGAAAAGCACATGTCCAGTAAATTTTGCTGGTATGCCATGACGCAGCTCCTAACCCTTCAATTAGAGTACGTAAGGATTACGCATATCAGGAGTCTAGTCATATCGACGGTGCAGAATGCTATCGGAGTTTATTTACAATAAGTACACGTTATTGTCCAGCGTAAAGTCTACAGAAGAAGACCTAGAATCGGCTATTCATTCATCAACGACCACATAATGATAACGGCTGAAGAAATCGATTAGTGACATGTTAAGCGAATCGTACAAAAACGAGCAAAAAAATCACGTTTGTTGTATGGGAGCCCCTTAAATATTTATTTTATTCTGTTTTTTAGTATTTGTTGTTATAGCGGCAACAGAAATACATCATCTGTGAAAATTTCAACTGTCTTCATGAGATACAGCCTGGTGACAGACGGACGGACAGCGGAGCCTCAGTAATAGGGCCCCGTTTTTACCCTTTGGGTACGGAACCCTAAAAAAGAACTAAAAAACGTGTTGCCGAGTGGCAACCACGAATCGGAAGGTTTTGGCTGACCTCCCTGTAGGCGGAGTGAGGACATCGCGAGAATCGGGGGCAACCGGTGGATGCAGGGTGCAAGTTGTCATTCATTGTGGCTTTTTAAGGGGACTATGTTCAACAGTGGACGCCTTCCAGCTGATGATGATGATGATTTTATCAAATAGTATTATGTTACCTTTTGTTATTAGAACACAAAAATATTTGCGTCCTTCGCCAATCATTAGGGTAACAACAATAAATCAGAATTAAGGACGAGTCCCGAGGAGATAGCATCGGTAGTACAAAACGAGCATTTTAGTGTAATATGACACCTCATAATGTTTATAAGGCCGGTAGCTGATAGATAGGGATCTGAAAACATATTATTTTTCACTCAACTACTCGCTTTGAGATCGGTATCTGTTTTGTGCAAGTTTTGTCGCGTGAAAGGGGCATTGTTACTGTCTCGGCGATTTTAATCGATCAAGTTGTGCATATGAGCTTATTACGATGTGATTTGTAAAGGGACCGTTGGAAACTATTTTATGGTGACATGGCTGCAATGTTTAGTTTCTTTTGTGAAGTGTATCGCTGCAAAGCTTTTATTTATTGTATTAAACTGGAGCTTGTTTTAATTTGTTGATTTTTAATTGCATTTTCTTACACATTTATAAGTTTCTTTGCTTATTTCCCAAAATTAAAAATTATTACGACGACCAGATGACCTAGTAGGTAAAGAACCTGACTACGAAGCTTGAGGGCCCGGGTTCGATTCCCGCGTCGGGGCAGATATTTGTATGAATAATACGAATATTTGTTCTCGGGTCTTGGGTGTTTAATATGTATTTAAGTATGTATCTATCTATATAAGTATGTTTATCCGTTGCCTCGTACCCATAACACAAGCTATGCTTAGCTTACTTTGGGACTAGGTCAAATTGGTGTGAATTGTCCCGTGATATTTATTTATTTATTATTTATTTATTATTATTTACTAACTTTAATCGGCGGCTTCTCATGAGTAAAGTATCAGATCTAGCAGTTGCATTGAAATTCTGGGATTCCCGAAAAAATCCCGTCATAATTCCCGAATCATCGTACTCTTCTTTAGGGTGGCTTGAAATCCCGTGTCACAAGTCATTTGTCTGGATCCCGAAGGAATATCGGGGTAAAAAATAGCCTATGTCTTATTAAAGACATCCAGCTATTTACACACTAAAACTGAGGCATAAAATAAACTGCAATTATGGAATTTCTCAAAAATTGCAACGCTTCATTAACGTAGCAAAAAACACCTGTGCCAAATTTAATGACTTTAATCCCAGCGGTTGAGAGTTCAGGATGTTATCCCAATTCCGTGGGAATATTCTTATGTGTTATTCAGACGTCCAAGTATCTACGCATGCAGCTACAGGTAACTTAATTAATAAAGTTTTTAAAAATAGGACGTGTATTTGGTAACCAAAACAAAATCTCTTTTTTGAGATTAACCCGTGGAGTGTCCGGTGCACTTACCATTTAATTTTGCCCCTCAACTTTTTGTGCTGATAGTGTCCTTTGGTTACGGGTTACCGTAATTTTTTTTACTTGTTGACCTCAAAATACACAACGAGAAGAAAATGCACTTCATTTCCCTGGAATTAAATCCTGTTCATCGATACATCGTGTGACGTCGGAATTTATACAAAGCCAAAAAAATGGTTCTATTTTAAATTATTACATAATTTACGATTTCCCAAACTGCAACAAATAAGATTATAAAGCCAACAATGACAACAGCGGTGTCAAAACCACACAAATTAAAAAACACACAAAATCCCTCGAAAATCAACACCAAACTGGAACCGGACACAACCGCAAGGAAGTAAAACGACACTTCCACAAAAATCCCATTCTTCCTCGAAACCATTGTCACCCCTGTTATTCCCATAATCCCGATATTTTGTTTCCCAAACACGAAACTGCTGGTCACCCCAACAGATAAGATCTATAAAAGGAAATTCGATCTGCTTATTATAACGATATTTGCTATTTTTCGGCTTTCGGCCTTTGTTGGCCGAGATCGGCGATAGCGTCGGCTATTGTTCGGCTAATGCGTATTAAGTTACGACGAGGTTTGTTTTTGATTTCAAGTGATATGTAACTGTCATTTTATTGTTGAGAAGTAATAAAAGTAAAATGTTACACTGTGGTAGTTGTTCTGGCATTTTTAAAACGATCATCAAAATCAAAACGTTTATTCTGTAAGTAAGCCGCAAGGGGCTATTTACATGTCTAGTTTTTGTCGGATCCTGCTTTTTACAGATTTTTTTCCCAACTGATTAATTTGAAAACTGTTTCATTTCCCAACTGCATTTTCTGAAACTGTAAACTAGATATTCAAGATATATTTCAGGACTATTCTGTGGAGCCCTATAGGTTACGTTAGTTTTATAACAATCCTGAATAGTTGAGTTTCAGAATGAATCAGTTGGGAAAATATAGTTGCAAAAAGACAGAGAACCATTTTTTATACTACCAACCAGAGCTGTCGGAAATGTCATCATCGTCAAGAAGAATGCGACGATCGACGGCTATTGATTTTGAGGACTCTAAATTATTTCGCGAGTAGACATAAGTACGTCGTACGTCGATAGACAAAAAGTTAAATTCTCTCGATCTAACTAAACACATCGATGTAAACACACGCACGTATGAGTCACGTACGTAACTCTGGCCGAGTGATCCCAGCACATCTGTTATCTCAGACTACTCGAGATTATGCTTCACTAGATACATCTCTCAAGCATTTAGATAAATTTTGATATAACATATTACAAACTTTCTTTATACGGATGCGAAAACTTGAAAATTATGCAATGTCATCCAGAAATAAGATGCTTCTGCGTAGCGGTTATTGTTCGACGTTCAAGCACCTACATACTCCTGAATTTTTAAGGATCGTTAGTCTTACAAGGAACCCTTATAGTTTCGCTATGCCCGTCTTTCTGTCTGTTTTAGGTTAGGCTCAAGCTACACAGAAGAGACGTGGGGCGGAGGCGCGTCGCAGTCCGCGTCGTTTGTTCGCAGGCCGCGTCTCCGCCCCGTCTCTTCTATCTGCTTTGGATCGCGACGCTTCTACATATACCTACATTAGAATGAAAACTGACTCAAGGGGCTGTGCGACTGCGACGCGCCCCGTCCCACGTCTCTTCTCTGTGGCTTGCGCCTTAGAGATTGCTAGAGCTAGAATGCTTTAATTTTGCACTCTTTCTGTAACTCTTTATTTTAAATTAAACGCATGAAATTGACAGATTCTCATAACAAGAGGAACTTGTACTTACAAAGACAAAATTATCACTTAAAGACAATATCTTCTAGTTAAACTTGAACAATTGACAGGACATTACAAACAAGAGTAAAAGTGCAATGAAAAGTAAAGAATTGAAGAGTTGTTATGTCTCGTTTTAATTATCCATTTCAGGCGTCTAAATGAAGCTTTTGCTTTATACATTTCTTCTGAAATTTTCTTTAATTATCGGTCCACTAGCCTTTTCATTTATTCTTTATCTTATGCCGAGATTACAATAGTTAAGACATGTTTTAGTAACGTAAAGTATGAATTCTTCTTCGTATCAGACGCTTCTTGTCAACGAAAGGCATGTATCATCTTATCAACTAAAATCTAAATTGATTTGTCTCATGCCTACGACAAGTGAACAAATATTTCAATTTTATTTCACTATTTCATAATGTTATGCAATTTGTGTATCTCTTTGCGAGGTATTATAAGATTCTTCTATTTTTGTGTAAACAAATACTCTGAGATAAATAAGAGTAAACAGGGAACAGTGATTTGCAAGTTTGGCACAATTAGGTTTTTTTTTCATACGCTTAATCACCATGTTGTGTGCACTTGTCTGTATGTTTATCCTTAGTCACTTAAAGATAAGATGATGGATACTTCCTTGAGAGAAAATTCACGTAGATATTATCTACTACATCTTATGCAAATATTCTCAGATAATTTACCATTGCGGATAAATGCAGTGAAGTACTTACCTACTTATTTTTCTGACTTAAGTATGTAGATGTCTTAAGACAGTTTTGCTGGAAACTATAAATCTAGATTTAATTTTAGTGTTGAGCTCAGTTTAGTAGCGTCAAAACTGAACTGTTTAAAACTTATTCGACTAAAGTTTGAATTTGTAGTTGTTTGGAGGTTTTTACAGGGCAAAGACTTCTCAACGTATTTGGGCGACATTTTGGACTCAGATAGATGGCTACATGATACTTATTGTCCCGGAAAATCGCAGTCCGTGGGATAGTCGAGGTAACGAAGTTGAGTGTAATAGCTAGTTTGAAATATAACCGATAGATAGGAAGGTACAGACATAATCATCCAACAAAGGCGTTTAAACCAAACGAGGTTTATCGCATTGCGACCAAATTAACAGACTCCCAATCTAATCGTTACAAAATATCATATTTTAAAACATCACGCTTCGATATTCAATTTGAAAAAACCGTCCACCTCAGAATGTTAAGCCACAAAACACGAACGCACCAAAACAGAGTGAGTGGCAGCTCGTGATCGCACCCGTTCGAGCCCTCGGTAGCGCATGCGCGTCAACTGTCAAAATCAACTGACAGATAGACTCGCCCTCGAGCAAAATACGCCTCTAACATACGGGAATTTTGTAACACTACGAAAGAGAATCGCGTGAAGTGAGTTTCTGTAACTGACAGATGGTTAATGAGTTGCGTACAAGCGATTTTAGTTCGTAACGTGAGGGTGGTATGTGGGGTTTTGAATGAAAATGATGTGAAGTAATCGAGGTTATGTCCAGCCTAGTTTTGCTTTGGTTTGCCGAAGCGGCAGACCAGTAGGTTGACCATGATAATGGTAATGTGGTGAAGAAAGTATTGATGTCTTGAAAAATAATATAGGAAACGGAGAACATACACGTTTTTCAAGTCTCGCAGGTCGAATTTCATATTCTTTTAGCGATTGGATTCACTTGAAATTTTGTACGATTCCCACATCTAGATAGAAAGCTTATCAATTCAAAATAATGCAACATTTAAATCTAGACTTTCCATGAATTGTATTAAGTTTAATTGGTTATTTGATTTTATTACAGTTTTTTTACAAAAAGCTGAGGACTCAACCGTTCTACAATAGTAGAATACATTGAGTACGTCATCCGTTTTGTTCTGGAACGGTTGTGTACTCGCTATAACTTTAAAACTGAATTCACGTAGAGTTTGTTTGTGATAGTTGGATCCGTGTGACATTACGTGGAAGTGTAGAAGGACAGATTTTCGCCCTTTTTCTATTTCTCACGTGTGGCAGTAGTTTAGCAAACTAAAGGGTTGTTCCACCCAGCGAAATGTAAAAATGTAATGCAGGTACCGTTTTTTAGGGTTCCGCAACTCGAAAGGAAAAAGCGGAACCCTTATAGGATCACTTTGTTGTCCGTCCGTCTGTCTGTCAAGACCCTTTTTCTCAGGAACACGTAGAGGTATCAAGCTGAAATTTATATCAAATACTTAAGTCTACGGTCCCTTGAAGCTGTGAAAAAATAAAACTTCTAAGCCAACGCAATCAAAAGATACAGCCGTTTATGCCGCTAATTTCCGCAAATTTTCGAAACTCGCAAGGGAATCAAAACCTACAGGGTACTTCCCGTGAACTCAGAATCTTGAAACTTGGTACGAAGCAACGTATTATAGCACAGATAAAGGAAAAATGGCGAGAAGCATAAATTTTTAACGCAATCAAAAGATAAAGCCTTTTATGCCGCAAATTTCCGCAAATTATCGACACTCGCAAGGGAATCAAAACCTACAGGGTACTTCCCGTGAACTCAGAATCTTGAAATTTGGTACGAAGCAAGGTCTTATAGCACAGATAAAGGAAAAATTGCGAAAAGCATAATTTTTTTGTCTGTCTGTCTATATCAGTAACCAATCTATAATGATCCCACATTTTGCTTAGGAGCAGGGGTCTGCTAAGACTGGATGTCATAGATACATAAATAAATTTGTACGGAACCCTCGGTGCGCGAGTCCGACTCCCGGTTGGCCGGTTTTTTTGTGCTAATATTGAAAGTCAAATGTCCCACGATATCCGAACGCATGGCGGCCCAGGTCAAGAGTCAGGCGCGGGCGCAGGGTAATAGAGATCTCGTATCTTGAGCAATTTCACGCCCTATGGACCTGACGGCCGCACCGAATAAAAGGTGTTATCTCTACTTACGTTGGATTGCCGCCGTCGCGGCTGCTTCGAGATGTAACGCACGAGTTGGTTTATTAGACACAATGTTTTTTAAATAAATCTTTGGCCTTAAAGCCGACCTGTTACTTTTTAAGCAAAATAGACGAGCATTTGACCACAACTCAACTTAGTTGTTACTTTGACTTAGTTGTTTGCTAGTTTAGTTCGATAATCGTAATTAACAGCTTGTTGTACCTCTATTCGGCATTTGCATGCGACATTACATTCGAAATTTACCATGAACTTTACGGTGAAGGAAAACATCGCGAGGAAACCTTCATACTTCTTTTTTTTATTATTATGAGAGGAAGGCAAGCGAGCAAGCAGGTCATCTGATGGGAAATGATCACCACCGCCCATAAATATCAACAACTCAAAGAGAGTCACTCATCTGTTGCCGGCCTTTAAAGTAAGTATAAACCCTTTTCTTGAAAGCCCCGATGTCATAGTTGTCTGGAAACACTGCCGCCGGAAGCTGGTTCCACAGTTTCACCGTACGTGACAGGAAGTGCCGAAGAAAACGTTAGTACAGTGGTAGACTGACATTCGTCGAAATGGTGACGATGGAACTTAGACTTTCGGCGGTAAGTGCGATGGTAAAATTTAGCAGCAGGCAGCAAATTAAATAAAAAAAAATCAATGGTATGTGTGAAGTTTCCGCTCCGCACTGGGCTACGTGGGATCTAGGGTCCAAGCCCTCTCTTGGTGAG
The DNA here is from genome assembly GCA_947859365.1 of Archips crataeganus. Lineage (NCBI taxonomy): Eukaryota > Metazoa > Arthropoda > Insecta > Lepidoptera > Tortricidae > Archips > Archips crataeganus. The sequence continues at coordinate 932,444 of OX402053.1, read as the reverse complement.
AGGTCTGTGCTGTGCCCTGCAATGGTATGTACCTTATACATATACGCTAGGATGATGATGGTGGGGGGTATGTATTACAATACCGAAGTACGAAAGACCGAATGTATTAAAACATCGAATGGGTCAAAAGACCGACACGATTTTTTTCTGAAACCGTTAACTTTTTAAGATTGTTATAAACAAACCTAACCTAACCTAATGGGTTCTGTATGATGCCGTTTTAATAAATTCTGAGAAGTTTACGGTTTCAGAAAAAAATCGTGTCGGTCTTTTGACCCATTCGATGTTATAATACATTCGGTTTTTCGTACTTCGGTATTGTAATACATACCCGACGACCAGATGGCCTAGTGGTTAGAGAACCTGACTATGAAGCTTGAGGTCCCGGGTTCGATTCCCGTGTCGGGGCAGATATTTGTATGAAAAATACGAATGTTTGTTCTCGGGTCTTGGGTGTTTAATATGTATTTAAGTATGTATCTATCTATATAAGTATGTTTATCCGTTTCCTAGTACCCATAACACAAGCTTTACCTAGCTTACTTTGGGACTAGGTCATTTGGTGTGAATTGTCCCGTGATATTTATTTATTTATTTATTTATGCCCATGGTGGGATACGGTAGTTGAAACGCTTCAGAGCCTCACCCAGAAATGTGTAATATAAATTCAAATTACAAAGCTACTCACTGTCCCGGCGGACTTAGTATCGCCTAAACATAAACAAATTTCCAACCAATTACCAATTTACCAAGTTTGTCTTCTTTTAAAATAACAACTTTCTGTAACCTTGGCAACAAAGTTTCCCCTCTTTTAACGCTTAAAAGCTGTAAAACTTTCAATACCTATTATTTTAATACACTCATCAAAAGTGTCTAGGCATATTTTTTATCCCTAGAAAAATTTGATTTTTTGACTCAGTAGTTTTATGCCTATATTGAAATGTTCAAAACTGTCTAAGGATAAAAAATGTCCTTGGGCACTTTTGATGATTGTAGTTTTTCTACTATTACGAGCGGAGACGAATCCAGCAAACCAAAAATAATTGAAACTGGGCCAGCCGTTTTTGAGTTATGAATGGTGGCTTGAGTTATACATATGTAGGTATAGACAACAGGAGATACGAATCTGCCAACAAGTTAAAATATTACTAACAATTTCATACTGATCATAGGAATTAAATACCTTAAAAATAATAAATAACACCTCTGACGAACTGCATACCATACATACTATCCGTCTACTTATCGTGTTACAAGGGATCAAACGAAGCGGCGGTGTAAAGTACAGTTTTGTGCTCTTGGTCAGAACGTCACCGCGCCAGTCATTACGGCGTGAATATTGTACGAGCTGGCGGTCTGTAATGAATACATTACGACATACCTACACCATAATATTTTACAATAGACGGAACAGGGAAAGTAATGATACGCATAAAATCGTTTGAGTTTTTACAAGTTTTTATATACCTAATAATTTGTGTAGTGCGCTCTGAACGCTAAAGGCCGGTTCAGACCAGACGCGTTGCGTGACACCACAGAAATAATAATAAAGAGGATAGAAGTGCCTTAGACGCGTGACCTTGGCGCCGCGCTTGTGACTCGTAGGCCACAAGCGCGCGACTTGTGGCTCAGTGCTATTTGAAACGTGGGTATGACAACAAGTGCTTTAAAATGGTGTTTTGCAGCATTAGCAATTGCGGAAACTCGTCCACACTGTGTAATTACACTAATAAGGGGATTACATTTCATTGGTATGTATTAATTTAATGTAATAATGCGGTTTATATCAAAATACAACTTGAGAAAATATTTCATTATGAAATATTGGTTTACACGTTATTAACACGAAACTTCATATACCATTGCTACTCATGTCTATAAAAACGCAGATCGTTTTGAATTATACGCAGCAATGTAAAGTAATTTTTGATAACCCTTCCGTCTTGCACAAAAGTTCGTGGTACGGACAAAAAAACGGGTTACGACTAGTACAGACATAATGCCGACGCGGCCAATAAATGGCGCCGTTGTGTAAATGTGGGTATGACTTACGTTGAGTGTTATTCAACGCTATCTCTAAGGTGTAAGGTTCATAATTGTTTGTAAGCAAAAATATTAGTAATTGTGTGCGTGATTGCGTAGTACGGTTCCGGTCTTTTGCATGTGTGCATTAACTCAGTAAGTAGAGGGGATGAAACAGCGATACGAGTTCCGGAAGAAAATAGGAACTAAGGCATTTCTATCCTCTTTATTATTATTTCTGTGCGTGACACGCAACAATTGTAATAAATTAAATTGTAAGAAAGATAGCACACCATGTGCATGCATCTAGTGTACCATCTTTCTTACAATTTAATTTATTACAACTGATGCGTGTGTGTGATGTGACATGGTAAATTTAAAATATAATTTCACACAAATTCCGAAAAACTCAGAAGTGCGCGCCCGAATTTGAACCCACGACCCTGTGCTTGAGAGGCAATAGGTCAAACTACTAGACCACCACGGCATTTCCTAATTAAAAAAAAGTTTTCTACGCTATTCAAAGTGGAAATTTATGCACATAAATACATCCTAGTGATGTATTCTTTATCATCATCACCATCATCATCATCAAAATCATCATCATCCTCACTATCATCATCGCCATCATCATCATCATCATCATCATTTCAGCCGAAAGACGTCCACTGCTGAACACAGGCCTCCCCAAGGCTCGCCAAACAGATCGGTCCTGCACCATCCGCATCTAACGCGTTACCGCAACCTTAACCAGGTCATCGCTCCATCTTGTTGGAGACCTACGTACACTACGTCTTCCGATCCTTGCGGCCGGTCGAGAACCTGGCCCCATCGGCCATCAGCTCTACGACTTTGTAAGTTAAATAAAAACTTGTGATGTATTCTCCGGCCGTCGCTGTGCGTGCGCAGGCAGGTGTCCCTTCCCGCGCTCCTGCATACTTCACGACTCGGCGCTTGCAATGCCGATCCCTGCCTGCCCAGTTCCTTCACCCTCGCTAAGCTGTTCCGATGTTAGCAAATTGAGTCTACATACCATTTAAAATTAAATTGCATTAATTTGATTCGATGTTATTATCCACCAACGAGATAGACGGACGATTTGGTAAAGGCTGCAGGTTCAGGGTGGATGCAAGTCTCTTCCAACCGTAATGATTGGACATCAATGAGGGGGCCTGTGTACAGCAGTGGATGTCCTACGGCTGAAATGATGATGATGATGACTTCTTGTTTTAATCCGCGCAGAGTTGTATACTTGGCAAGTGAGTTATATTATAGTACAGTAATTTATGATTAAGTAATTTTGTTAAAATTATTCGTTTTTATGATCTACAAATTATCCATTTACGCATGTAGTTTATGTAGTTTATCGCTTATATTTATAAGTGTACATTTCATCTATCTGTGTGGCGTTCCGGGTATTACCGACGGTACTGGCTGAAAATCAGCGCTGGGGTTTTAGAAACGCCTCAGCATTATGCTGAGCCAGTGTCCAATTTGCAACCGCAATGACACACTCTATTTTTAGCCTTTGTATTGTCCTTTTTGTAAAAATATTTATGTGTCTTGTGTTGTTGTAAATAAATGTATTTTCTTTCTTTTCATTCTTTAAAACGCAAATCCTACTAAGCTCATAGTCAAAAACACCAATAATAATACCCCGGACGCGTGCTTCACCTCTGTCCGGAGAGATTTTACATTTTCAGCGTATATTGAATCGACAAGAGCACATCTCATCATTACTTCACGGAGAAGTACATCATGTATATCCATTCTATTTCAAATATGTAACAAAAAACAGGTAAGATGTAATGTGCATTAAAATCTGTAATAAACTAACTGACACAATAAAGGATCTAAACTTCAGTAAGTTTAAGATAAATTTAAGAAAATAATTTTTAAACACAGGACAGGTACAGGAATTTTTAAACTATAATTTCAATTGGGTATTAATTAATTTCAATTTGTAAAAACACACGAATCCTTACATATTAGGTAAATACACTTCACTATCAAAAACTTAATTGTTTTCTATGCCTATCGAGTGCCACTGCGGGGTAAAGATTTCCCCTTTATTTTGCCACTCATCTCCACCGCGAGTATGCTCCTTTCACTCTTTTTAATAATGCACCCAAGTTGTCACCGAAATAGCTCGTTGAATCACTAGACTCAACCAGGGCATATTGTTCTTCGAGCTGATAGGCGATGGAGCCAAAAGGTTATCGAATGGCGGCCTCGGACCAGAAGCCGCAGTGTAAGTATGCCTCTAACTAACCTGATGTGATTTATTGAATCAGGCGTTACTTTGCGGAGGTCCATATTAATGAACTAAAACAATTACTTTGCTCACCCGCGACCTTACAATAGTTACGTTTATGCAAGAAATGTGCGTTCATGCAGTTCCTCCACCTCCACACTGTACGAACACACACAAATCACATAAACCCAACCATCACCACCACCAAGCTACACTGACGCGTTTCGAACTCAACCAGAGCTCATCTTCAGAGTTACCACAACCGTATGCTATGCTACCAAACGTTAAACTCTAAAACGAGTTAGTTTAACGTTTGGTAGCATAGCATACGGTTGTGGTAACTCTGAAGATGAGCTCTGGTTGAGTTCGAAACGCGTCAGTGTAGCTTGGTGGTGGTGATGGTTGGGTTTATGTGATTTGTGTGTGTTCGTACAGTGTGGAGGTGGAGGAACTGCATGAACGCACATTTCTTGCATAAACGTAACTATTGTAAGGTCGCGGGTGAGCAAAGTAATTGTTTTAGTTCATTAACCTGATGTGGTTAAGGTTGCGGGAATGCGTTGTAAGTAAGTTGGTGCAAGAACGGTCTGTTTGGCGAACTATAACATAGGTTCAGCAACGGACATCTATCGGCTGAAACGATGTTGATGATGCTGCAAGTTGTCCGGCGATCTTCTTTTCGGCTTGCTTTACTTCTCCTAAGTCGCCGCAATCTTAACAGAATGATCGTGGCCTTCGGTTGAAGATAAGCAGCAGAAAACCTTCATGTTGACTTTCTTGGACAGCAACAACACACTGTTTTCCTTTTGCCTTCCACACTCCAGTGCTGGATTCCAAAGTTTGCAGTGGGGAGTAGAGAGCGCCACTGCCCAATCTCATATCGGGACGAATAGGCGCCTTCCACAGGAAGAGATGAACTAGTTCGTTTTACTCCAAAATCGGGAGCGGCACAAAACAAATGCACTGTTTTTTCCTGGATCGTGAGCCTTCATGTATTGTCCTTATCAATCACATGTAAATGGATCGTGTAATAGCTGTACGTCTTACGGAGATCTTCGACGCATCGAGGGTATTCTCTATTCATTGCACGTTCTATACGCTCGCCGCACAACGGTTAATCGGCAAAGCACGCAATGTATACATATATTAGAAAATCAATTGCCCGCAAAGTCGTCAGCTGATGCCTGCCACGAAGGTCGATCTCTAACTATTCCGAGGCACGCCGCGATAGTCGATTCGATTGTCTGCACACGGCACACATACCTATACATTTCAAATCTAGCAAAATATGCAGAGATATCGCCGAAAAGATATACACGCTGAATCGAGGGACCAGGTATCGGAAAGCTCCGGCGGCTAATTCAGTTTTAAGGAGATTTTTTAATTGTGATTTTTGTTTCCATACATTGGTCGACGTTCAAGGGCGCGACTACATTTGGAAAGACAAATTCTGATGGAATATTTCTTTAAATAAAAGTGAACGGCCAGAACGGGATAAAAAAACGAGTCAGAGCAGGATGGCGCTCTACAACACCATTTTGACACGTTTCTCCTAAACAACGCATTATTTCTCTGGAATTTTAAAGCAATTCGATTCTTTGACCTTGGGAATCGCGATAAACTTGAGAAAATATGATATTGTGTATATTTCGTATATTAAGCAAAATAAAATCACAAGTTCGAATTTCGAGCCAAAAGCGAGCGATCTATTATCTATGCCAGTGTTGCCATTCAAGGAAAAAGAAATCCATTCATTATCCTGCATTGCAGTCTGTACCTAAAGCTCTTTAAGCACTGACCTGCATGTTAAAGTATGACAAGTTCCTATTTAGCCTTCGCTATGTTTCGGATTTTCAGTGGAACTAATTTATTTTAATGGCAATGATTTTTTTTGACAACAGACGTTGGAAGTCATTGAATGCCACCGATGTAAACAAAACGAAAATAATTGTACATATTTCAGAGTAATAATCCATTTTGCGATCAAAATGCCCAAAAAAGTTCACCCCGATACAAAAAAAAAATGAAATACATTCAAATGGTTGCGGCAGTCACGGTGTTTGTTATCGAACTCCTCCGAAACGGCTTGACCGATTTTTATCAAATTTTTTCTCTATTTTTGGTAGGTTTGACAACAGGTTGTAGGCTATTTTTTATACCCTTATTCTTCGCGGACGGTGTCGCGGGCATCTTTAAATAGGCGTTTAGTTAAACTATCCCAACTACCTGATGAAATACCGGGTGTTCCAGAAGTACCACGTCACAGTGACACCATAGGTAGGTCAGTTCAAGAGGGATCTAACCACCTAACATATACTCAGTAAAAGTTGCACGGTTTTCGAATTATTGACAAATTAAAGTTTTCAGTGAATTTTAATAATTCTGAGATACCTTATTTGTTTAGCTAGCTGCCGTAAAAAGGATGTATGGAATTTACGGAATCAATAGATACGAAATCAAAAATGTTCTTCTAGAAAACACCCGAATATCTTAGAAGAATAAAACTACCGAATATTACTTATACCTAGCTTGTTTTAGAAAACAAATATTTAGTAGTTTTTTTTTCTGTCAAAATATTGAATAGTGACGACCAGATAGATGGCCTAGTAGGTAGAGAACCTGACTACGAAGCTTGAGGTCCCGGGTTCGATTCCCGCATCGGGGCAGATATTTGTATGAGTAATACGAATATTTGTTCTCGGGTCTTGGGTGTTTAATATGTATTTAAGTATGTATCTATCTATATAAGTATGTTTATCCGTTGCCTTGTACCCATAACACAAGCTATGCTTAGCTTACTTTGGGACTAGGTCAATTGGTGTGAATTGTCCCGTGACATTTTTTCATTTTTTTTTATTTAATAATTCTTTCACGAAAAACTTTTTTAATTTCTCAACTTTTCCCACTGTAAATTCCTTACCACTTCGCGGTGTTCAATAAAAAAAAAAACAGTTTTAGTGGAAATGTACCTACACGTATAAATATATTATTATTACATTCGTATGTACTATATGTATGCTATATGGATTCAAAAATGCTTAAGAATTCAAAATATGATTCAAATGCCGTGGTCCTTATCAAGGTGTCTTCAAAAACCGGTTCTATATCTCCTAAGATAACGTCAGATGGTCCGTATCATCTGAAGACAGATGATTTGCTGTAAGTATATCCTCTTGGGAGATCTTATCATGGGTGAGAGTCCATTATGGCACATCGCCAGCTGTAACCATTTCTGGTGCAACAGCACTGTGAAGTTACGTTCTATTAAGATACATGTCATATTTTATGCTAAAAAGTAGCTTGCTGATGTCGGACAACTTCTTGAGACAATTGATTAATCAAATCAGCGAACATTCGTCTGTTGGATAAAAGACTGCAGGTGATTGACGTGGTGTACAGAGTCATGACCATAAGCTCGAATGTTCTCAAAAGAACACTTTTGTTTGTTAATGTCTTCATGCAAGACCAGCAGCAGTTGTCAAAGCCTTGGGGAAGTCTTCGTCGCCGTGAAAATAATAAGGCGCGGGAATATTTTTGGTGTTCTCTGCGCGACTGTTGAGGTGTCCACATGTCCTCATAACTCCGATGTGACGAGTACATTTCCGCTCCATTCCGCTATTTGGAACACGACGACGAAGATTGAAGGAGAATTGAAGAACTGCTGCTTGTCTTGGACGAAGAAACAATCAAAACAAATTGTTCTTTTGAGAATGTTTGATTTTAAGGTCATGTCTATGTAAAAAACTTCAATCATCTACAAGTCTTTTCACGATCATGTAATTTTTTCTGGTCCTTTGCCAGTCTCATGGCTTCTTCTTCTAAATCGAGTCTTGACAGAGCAGTCGTGACCGGCATCTGAAGGTTGGCAGCACGCTTTGCTATCCGTCGCCACTCTTCTCGAGCTGCTGCTTTCCTAGTACAGTTCTTGCAAATCACAGAGGCGAGCAGGCTTTACTCGTGAACTCGTGATTGAATGTATACATGACGCTCAGTTTAGATCGGCAAGAAAAATCAAGCAAGTTCCATTACGTTGCAGCGGTCGATTGACAACTTCACATTCGTTTTCTTTAAGGCCTCCTAATGGGAACTTGCACGATTTTTCTTGCAGTTCTAAACTTAAGATTGAATGTGTGTAAGCTTTGTGATTCACTCTCATGCAAATGATACGTATGCGTATTACGACTACAAGTAAAGTCCGTTCGGATTCGTGACGCGTAAGAATTGTACGGCTGCTTTATTCTAGTACTTTCATAGAAAGGACCATTAACAGCTGCGTTACTTGGTAGTCCAAGCCTTTTTGTTGATTGTATTTTCGTAAAATGTTCTCTTGCATTGTGATTTAATTTACATACAAAATTTCACGCCAATACGACCATTGGAATTGGTTAACAAAAGCTCGTAAAACAATATTGGTCAAGATCAAGGTTGTAGGTGCAAAAATAATTTGTTGATCGTCTAATAAAGTAAAATGCTCTATACCTAGTCTTAATTACGGTCTTGACGGTATTTACCCACGTGAAACTCATTACTGTAAGCAATGATAAGCAAAACATAACCTAAAAAGATAAGGATCTACAAATCCTAATAGGATTAAAATTTTCGTAATATTTAGTAATCATGCAAAGGTCATTTCATTGCATATTATTACAAGCTTTATTTAGTTTCACCTGTAGGTACATTGCATTATATCAGAACACTCGCGTGGCACGGCCACCCAGAATGAATGCCCCGACCGTCCGCTGTCCAACGTTCATTTCTTGATTCGAATTCCAGAAGCCGTAAGATTTAAATATTTGAAACAGCAACACGGTCTCGGTGGCCAGTGCCTACAGTACAAAAAGCCTAAACCTTGCATCACGCGACCAAAGCCGTAGTTAAACGCTAGTATTCCATATTTACCCAAACCCATAAAAAACCTGAACACCCACTAAACTATTAATCGGCGTGGAGCCCCCAACAACTCCAAATAACAGTTTTCTGACGACAAATTACGGAAGCATTTGCTGCGACGACCGTAATAAGCGGTTGCCGTCGTTTAATCGCTTGCATACATGAGTGAATTATTATATTATGGAAACAAGGAAGGGCTGATGTAAGGCGACTTTTTACGACCCTTTACTGTACAAGGCGGGGGTTTGTCATCAGACAGAAAAAAAAGAAAGCATTTATTTGTGACAACATAGATTAAAAAAAATGATATCTCATCTTATCAGAAACATGCGCGTGTCACAAAATGGTCCAAAATCAGCAAAAACTGCGAACGGCGCTGATCTTCCTTTGAAACCATCACAAGAAAAATGTATTAAAATACATTTTTCTTATGTTGGCAGTAATAAAATATCTCGGAAAGTTATATTTTTAATAAAAACCGCATGAATTCAGTTGCTTGTTTTAAGCCGAGTTTAGACATGCAAGAAAAATCGCGCAAGTGTAGTGCAACTTGCATGGTTATCCTTGCGGGTCTAAACTGGGCTTTAGTGTTGAGTGTAATCTGCATTTAATAATCTGTGGCAGCTAGGTGTATCGTAATAACGACATTACGACACAAATGCTGGGGAACAGAGTATAGACTTTTCTGAAATCAAAAATATTATCTAGGTATGTTCTTATTTAATTGTTCGCGACTATGTAAAAATACAGATTAAAGTACAGAAGGAGAAAAAGAAATAAATCAGCTGCTCGCTCAGGCAGCTTTTTAAACATCACCTTCTACAACTATATTATATCCCGTAGCAAATCTGTCTAACGCGTCAATGTACGTCAAACAAGTAAAATTTACATCGTCGCTTCATTACCAAGTCCCTGAGAAACTCTCCATCTGGTGACTATTGGAGGAAAAAGCTATTTAAGTGTTGTGGTTATAGTTTACTTCATTACCTACTCGACTATGCACGATCCAGACCCTAATTAACCGTAATTACAACTTAACTTGTGGTTAAATTAACAGTTTTTTCATCGCTTTTTACGGTCAGTGATATATTGTCCTGTATAATTTGATCGTCGATATGGTTTGTTATACTCGTCAATAAATACTGATTTGGGAAAGAAAGTCAATCTATTATGCATTACGTTTTGTTTTACTTTGTAGAGTTTTATTGTAACGATAAAATGTTCTAATCGAGTACAGTCAACAATAAATATCATGGAAAAATCTGAACGCTGTCAACGAATTTGATAACAGATAGGAATTTATTTAGCAAGTAACAAAACAATTCGGAAAAGGCCGTTAGATTTTACAAAAAAAATTGAAATCTGAAACTAGTTGTATTTTTGACGACCGACCGGATTATTCGAGTGGTTATAGAACCTGATTTCAAAGCTTGAGGTCCAGAGTTCAATCTCCGGCTGAGGCAGAAGTTATGAATGAATATACGAATTTTTGTTCTAGAGTCTTGGGTATATAAAAGTACGTTTATCCGTTGCGTAGTACCCCTAACAAAAGATTTGCTTACTTTGGGGGCATGTCAATTGGTGTCAGTTCTCCCGTGATATTTATTATTGACGAACATTCCATAGAAACCGACCAAGAGCAAGCGAATTATTTCTATTATCGCACAGAAAAAATCATACGTTTCTTGTAACAATTAGCATCCTTGCGTACGGTATCCTAAAATCATAAACATCGATAATAATGCAGATATTACATAAATTTTATACATAAGCTACGAAATCCTAGCGATTTTTGATGCCGTTCAATTTGAAACAGATAGCGTATCACCTAATTCACCATTGCATTGATCTATGGACAATTACTACATTTATCTGGCGCTTACGCAACCATAAAAAAAATCAATCGCACAAACACGTGACGCCTATTGCACAATGTTTGGAATATATTGTGAAATATTGTGAAATATTTATTTACATTACGATATAAAAGACACGCAGAAGATTGGTGCTGGGTAACCCAAGAGCCAATCACCTGATAAGGAGATACACAAATTACTATCATCGTCTGCATTTTAAGCCAATCACTGCAATAAAATACATTTAAAGGATGCCAAAAAATATAAGTCAAAAAAGTTTTGCAAGTTATGAATTGTACGTGAAAGCGAGCAAATCCAACGGTCGTAAGTTTCATTTGTTTTCGAGAAACCAATCGCCACGTAAATGGTTTTCTAACTTTTTTCCAATGATATTATATTTAAATTAAAAGAGGTAGATACTATTAGACAATAGGTAATATTAGGTAGGTTTAGGTACTTTTACTTTACTATCCGAGAGTTATGTTATGCATTACAATATCAAAATTATTGAAATTGGTGATAATTAAGTGTAGCCATAACAAATCCTGAAGCCGTGGTGGCCTAGTGGTTTCACCTATGGTCTCTCAAGCAGAGGGTCGTGAGTTCGAGTCCGGGCTCGCACTTCTGAGTTTTTCGGAATTTATGTGCGAAATTACATTTCTAATTTACACTGAGCTTTACGGTGAAGGAAAACATTGTGAGGAAACTTGCACACGCCTGATAAGAAATTCAATGGTGTGTGTGTGAAGTTCCTAATCCGCACTGGGCCCACGTGGGAACTGCGGCCCAAGCCTCTCATTCTGAGCGGTATAAGTCCATGGGTTAACCCATTTATTTTTGACTTTGTCATTTTGGCATCCCAAAAAATACATAATATTTAGTGCAGCGCAAATGTAAGAATTAAACACAATATTCAGGGGCTAAATTTAGGAACGGGCCTTCACGGCTTTGATAGCGGTAATTCAATCGTTTGGGTTTTGTGTTTGGTTTGAACTGCTATTCAGGAACGCCAAAAATCACTGCTTTGCGGGAGGTTTGGGCTGAGTTTGGGATGAGCCTTATTTATTTGTTTATTTATTTATTTACAAAGCGAATTAAAAGGAATTTAAGGCTCATCCCAAGCTCAACCCATTCCTATCCTCTCCCAAACGATTGAATTACCGCTCGCAAACTGTGTTGGGCCGTTCCTGAATTTAGCCCCAGTTCATTTCTCACGGGAATCGACAGAGCAGCAACAAATTCAAAGCAATAATAACTGCACAAATTAAATATTTGTAACGACTCTGTAATATCCTTAAGAAAAATACATGAGAACTACTTGTTAGTGTATCCACACGTTGTTGAGTGTCCAGGAATGGTGTGGGGAGAGTGGGACTGACCCCCGCCGTGCGTTGTCACCCCATTGAGCCCGTAAGTGGGTGATCGAGAGATTTCAGATTTAGACGGTGTCAATGAAGCAATTTCATTCTACTGTAATTCTTTAAGATTTTAACAAAAGTTTTCTTGTCAACGCATTCATTGTGTATACTTTTTTAATGATATTTCCACGCGACATTTTTTTTATCATCATCCCAGCCTATACAGGGTTATTTGTAATTCACTAGCATCCTTTTAACCCTAAACTCCTACCACTTAAACAAATGTTTTTTGTTTTACGGCTTTTGTCATAACTTAATATTTTCGGTGTAATAACGTTTTGAAAATTTGAGATTACCTCTTATTTTACGATACTCTGTGTATTTGTATGGGAAAAAAGTGCTTCATTTTAAAAAGTCGTAAAACAAAAAATATTTGTTTGAGTGATAGGAAATCAGGGTTAAGAGGATGTCAGTGAATTACAAATAACATATACGTCCCACCGCAGGGCACAGGCTTTCTCTCAGAATGAAAGAGCTTGGGCCGTAGTTCCCACGCGGGCCCAGTACGGACTGGGAAATTCACACACACCATTGAATTTCTTTGCAGGTGTATGCAGGTTTATTCACGAGTTTTCGTTCACCGTAAAGCTCATGGTAAATTTCAAATATAATTTCGCACATAAATTCCGAAAAACTCAGAAGTGCGAGCCCATTGAGAGGACATTTGAGAGGTCATTGGTTAAACCGCTAGTCCTCCCCGGTTTAGTTAACATACATACATACCCAAATACATAAACATAAATACATACAACGTGTCTCTACCCTCTGGACATAGACGAATAGGACGTGTTGATTAGAGTATTTCTAAGCTATACAGGGTTATTTGTAATTCACTGACATCCTCTTAACCCTGAATTCCTATCACTCAAACAAATGTTTTTTGTTTTATGACTTTTTAAAATGAAGCTCTTTTTTCCCAACACCTGCAGAGTATCGTAAAAATAAGAGGTAGTCTCAAATTTTCAAAACGTTATTACACCAAAAATATTAAATTATGACAAAAGCCGTAAAACAAAAAACATTTGTTTAAGTGGTAGGAGTTTAGGGTTAAAAGGATGCTAGTGAATTACAAATAACCCTGTATATAATGTACAAACGCCAAACGCCACCGTATTAACGAAGAAATGACTGATTTACGATTTAATACTTTGGAACAACCTGTATACATGCATGGTAATTAAAAAGTAAAATTTCAACTTGATCAATCTTTGGACCGCAAAACTCATTGCGAACAACTGATACAGTGTTCCTACTTATTGTTGATTTGTTTGTGGGTATTGATTTAACAAAAGTGGAACATTCCTGAGAAGGCCTCTACTCGGGATTTCGGTCTGTGTCCAGAGAGTAGAAACGCGTTGTATGCTCGCAAAACGTAACCCTCTATCGACAGTCTGGTGAAAAGGTTTCAATTTTAAACACATTCATCGAGGATAGAAATAAGAAGAAAACCAAGATGGAGCAAATAAAGGAAAAAAAAAACTGTTTCATTATATAAAGAAGTGAAGGAAAGAGCGGAATGTAGAATAAGCTGGAAATTAATCCAGCGACAAGAGGCTGACTCTTATATATATGATGATGATGATGACGACCAGGTGGCCTAGTGGTTAGAGAACCTGACTATGTAGCTTTTCGTTCGTTCGTTCGATTCCCGTGTCGGGGCAGATATTTGTATGAAAAATACGAATGTTTGTTCTCGGGTCTTGGGTGTTTCTGTTTAATATGTATTTAAGTATGTATTTGTCTATATAAGTATGTTTATCCTTTGCCTGGTACCCATAACACAATCTTGCCTAGCTTACTTTGGGACTAGGTCAATTGGTGTGAATTGTCCCGTGATATTTAATCATTATTCATTATTTATCGAGGATAGAGTCAAGACAGTCCTATTAAGTATTCGACGTTACATTCTATCTCTCATTCTCTTTGCCGTGGCTTGTAATTTGAGCAACATTAACAGTTGGACGCACGCTTTGGTCGTGATCGGGACGCCTGTTAGCTCCCACGCCGATCAGCGATCTATAATTCAACAGAAGTGGCAACTTCCCACCCTTTACTTACCCACAATTACGTAATACGAGGAAAACTCATTTAAATTTGTCATTTGATTCCATTTAGAACAATTCAAGAGGTATTTTACATCGTCATCATCGCTTCAGCCGAAAGACGTCCACTGCTGAACATAGGCCTCCCCAAGGCTCGCCAAACAAGTCGATCCCGTGCCATCCGCACCCAACGCGATCCCGCAACCTTAACCAGGTCGTCGCTCCATCTTGTTAGATGCCTACCTACACTACGTCTTCCGGTTTGCGGACGCCACTCAAGAACCTTTCGGCCCCATCGGCCGTCAGTTCTAGCCAGTGGCCACTTGAGTCTGGCGATTCTTCGAGCTATGTTATGTACTTTAGTTCTTGCGCGGATTTCATAATTTCTAATGCGATCCCGCAGAGAAATAAGATGTTTTACATACTTAAGAGGATTTCGTAGTCACGGCACATCATAAAAAAAAAAATTAAAATTTAAAATTTAAAATTTTGAAAACCAACAGCGGTTAAAACGAAATTGAAAAAGGATAAAATAATTAAAATCCCCGACTTATAGGATTACCGTCGGGGCTGCCATTAAATGAACTATTGCAGTTTAATAGTACCTTGCGTGAATAATTGGAAATATTTTATTGCTATATAAGTACTTAATTATATTTATGTTGAAATTTAAAATAATTATGGCAGCCCCGACGGCTATTCTTTAAGTCGGTGGATTTAAATTGTTTTATCCTTTTTAAATTTCGTTTTAACCATCGTGGGTTTTAGAAAATTTATTTTTTATTTTTATTTCAAACTTTTTAGAGAGCATAATATAAGGTCAAACTAAATACAAACTGAAATATAGATGCACAGAAAAAATCCCAGAAAAAAGACCAATGCTGGGAATCGAACCCAGGTCCTCAGCGTTCCGTGCTGCATATATATATATATATATATATATGGTAGAGGGCATAACATAGATGCGCTTTATCACTGCCTAAATGTGATTATAACAGACTGAAGTGTACGATGTATGGGAAAGATTCGTCGCTAACTTCTAGACCAGTGATGGTGTAGGGGTAAGCACGCAGCACGGAACGCTGAGGACCTGGGTTCGATTCCCAGCATTGGTCTTTTTTCTGGGGTTTTTTCTGTGCATCTATATTTCAGTTTGTATTTAGTTTGAAATATATGGTTTCACGGGATGACCGTAAAAGTAATAAAAAAAATGAAGTTGAAAAAAAAAAAAAAAAAAAAGGGAAGAGATACTTCATACTTAACTTGTAATATAAGGTATTATGTACAATGTACTACATATCGATATAGTTTATTTAATTGTACTAAACTAGAAATAGTAATAAAAATATATTTTAAACATTGTAATCAATAAACTTAATTTTAGTTATTTTTTTATTATTTTCATAAAAAAAAAACAATTGTGTCATTTATCTTCGAATTTAAAGTACAGCGAGACACAGACACAATTATTAAAATAAAAAACACATATAATATATCGAGGTGTGTCCGATATGTTTCGAATCAATTCGTGGTTCATTCTCAAGATTAGTTAATAAAAAAAGAAATCGAAAGAAAAATAAGAAAAGTAGTTTGAAATCGTGAAGTCAACTGCCAGCGTCTGAGTTATGAGTTAGTAAAACTACACGTACCTAAACCAACAGATATAGTAGCTTCTTTCACCCCTATATTTTCGTGCCACTGCCGGGTAAGAGCGATTATGCGATAGATAATATTGCAAATCTATAAGACATGATAACTCGGGTTTTTTTCAAAAAGATAAAAACCGCTTTTCCTTCAATTTTCGTGCGCTTCAAACCGGTTTTTTCTGACTCGTGCCATCTTCACTCTGACTTGCCTTTCAGACCGTCAAAACATCCCCAGAGGTCGCCACTATTTATATTGAACTACAGAATTATCAGCATGTATGTATGTTTGGCATAAGTTATCGTCTATACCTAATGAATAATTCGCTGATATTTACTGTTGAATGAATCGGTTAATTCACTGTATAATACATATACTATTATCACATTTCCGTCCGCGTTGCAAGGACGGTGTTTATTATGTTATAATCAATAAGTCATCGTTATTCGAACAATTTCCTTAGGCTTGTACTTTGATTGTTCTAAACAATTAAGTAATTTAAAATAACTATAAATTGAAAGTTTTAAAAACTCTAAACGCAATTTGGTTATACATATGTTTGATAATAAAGTAAATGCCCATTATGCGTCTAAAATCCCTTTCGCAGCTAACAAAAGAGCTGATAACTTTGAAACGGTTGAACAAATTTTTATGAAACATGTCGAAGAACCATCGCGGAGAAACCCGCTTTCAAAAATAAACCGCAACCATTGGTTCTCCCCTTTAAGAGCTATGATGCCACAGACAGATCACACACATAGTGGTCAAACTTATAACACCCCTCTTTTTATGTCGGGGGTTGACAACATATTTAATCCGATCCCGGCCTATATGCGTCCCACTGCAGGGCACAGGCCTCCTCTCAGAATGAGAGGGCTTGGGCCGTAGTTCCCACGTGGGCGCGTACTTCACACACACCATAGAATTTCTTCGCAGGTATGCAGGTTTCCTCACGATCTTTTCCTTCACCGTAAAGCTCGTGGTAAATTACAAATATAATTTCATTTCGCACATAAATTCCGAAAACCTCAGAGGTGCGAGCCGGGATTTGAACCCACAACCCTCTGCTTGAGAGGCTATAGGTCAAACCACTAGGCACTAGGAACGTTAAAATGTCGC
Organism: Archips crataeganus; assembly: GCA_947859365.1. Taxonomy (NCBI): domain Eukaryota; kingdom Metazoa; phylum Arthropoda; class Insecta; order Lepidoptera; family Tortricidae; genus Archips; species Archips crataeganus. Next base: position 915,199 of record OX402053.1, on the reverse strand, counting down.
GGTAGGCGACCGTAACCGTATTCACCTATTGAAGTCAAATAGTTTATCATCAGCTTATCGCGGATGTCTATGTAGTTTTTGTTGCTGATAAGCCGGTGTCAATGGCGCATGCGTCATATACCAGCGAGCGATTTTCCAAGTCACGCTGATGGGACATAGATGCATGACGCCATTTGATCAATGGACTGATTCTTTTCAGATTTTTGGATTAAGTTTAAAATAAATAATAAATTGGGTCGTGTGCTAGTGTGGGACGCTACTTGCGTAGACACACTAACTCCGTCCCACGTCCGCGGAACAGCAAATTAAGCTGGTGCAGCAGCAGAAGCGGCAGAAAAACGTAATGTCTCTGAATACAGCTTTGTTCCAAACGGGGTTGAGGACCTTTGGTCCGTGGGGCTCCAGCGTTAAAGTCTTTACAAAAACATTTCTAAACGGCTTTGTGATACCACAGAAGACTGAAGAGCTGGCAGCTTCCTCGCACAACGTATCAGCATTGCTATATAGCGAGGTAATGCTCAGGAGGTGTCTTTGGGTCCATGCCGCGGGGGGAACCTTTTGTTAATTTTATCTAGTTTTAGTTTATTTAGTTTTATTTTATTTATAGATATAGTGTTAATTTATTTAAAGATATTATGTTTTGTACGTATATGTATATGTAAAACCAATAAATGTAACTTAATTAAAAAAAAAGTCTAAATTAAAACTTTTTTACATAAAACCTAAGACTCCTCAAGGCTAGACTAAATAGGCTGTCACTGAACCAGTGAGTTTACCTTTGGTTTCATCTGTACAGTTCATGAGGTGGGACAATTTCTTTTTAAACCTGCTGGAAGGAAAAATAGAAGAAAGACGAGGCAGAGGAAGGCCAAGATTGACCTATTTTGACCAGGTGAAGGACAAAGTGGGTGTCGTGTCGTATCAGAAAGTCAAACGGCTGGCCAAAGACCGTACGGAGTGGTGGTTACTCCACCGACAAGAACATAGCTCTTAAATTTAAGCAGAAGAAGAATATATAGAGTTCAACCACGGGTCAGTTTAATGTAAAAAAAAAACTTAAAACTATCCTCTATAAAACTATATGCGGTATTTACGTATACGAGGGGCGTTCAATATAAAGTGAGAATGAGATGCAAACTCTTTTAATATTACGAAATTAAATACTGGCCGGTAAAGCTAATCTATCTAGCTGATTGCTATGAAAAAAAAAACTAACTGTCTTTTGTTTAAAAAAATATACGGTAATTTCTTTGCAATGCTATTGAGTACGTTAGCGAAAATGGAGAAAATTGAACTGCGCGCCGTTATCAAATACTTGTATTTGAAAAATTTTTCTACGGACCCAGTCAATTTGGATTTGCGGGACACTTTAGGGTCTAATGCTCCTCCGTATTCGACAGTCGCACGTTGGTGCGCCGAATTTAGACGTGGAAGAACATCGACAATGGACGACCCCCGCTCCGGACGCCCTACTACAGCAGTAACTGAAGAAATTGTGAAAAAAGTCGAAAACTCAGTTTTGGCGGATCGTCGTGTCACAGTTCGTTTTATTGCTGAAAATGTAAAGATTTCAACGGGGAGCGTGCATAATATTTTACATGAACGCTTGGGTATGAAAAAATATCTGCGCGTTGGGTACCAAGAATGCTTACTGACACGCAAAAACAAACTAGACTAGAGATTTGTCAAGAAGCTTTGAACCTGATGCAGCGAGACCGGGAACTTTTTTTGGCGCGATTTATAACAATGGACTAAACATGGCTCCATCATTACGACCCTGAAACGAAACTGCAGTCTATGACATGGAAAAGACCATCATCTCCAACTCCGAAGAAATTCAAGGTGAGCCCATCTGCCGGTAAGGTCATGGGCTCTGTTTTTTGGGATGGTAAAGGGGTATTAATGATTGAGTATCTCGAGCATGGAGCCACTATTACGGGCACTTTATACGCCAAACAAATAGCAACATTGCGCAATGAGATCCGCGAAAAACGGCGAGGTAAACTCTTGAAAGTTGTGCTGTTCCACCAGGACAATTCCCCGGCACACAAGTCCGCCGTTGCAATGGCTGCAATTCGTGATGCTGGGTTCGATATCCTTAAGCATCCTCCGTATTCACCAGATCTTGCTCCCAGTGATTTCTACCTATTTCCGAGATTGAAACAATACCTGAGAGGCCAGAAATTTGAAGACGACGACGCGGTAGTCGCTGCAGTACAAGATTTTTTAAGTACTCAAGATGAGACCTCTTTTAAGAATGGAATTTTAAGTTTAGAAAAAAGATATACTAACCCCCTGTTTCACCATCCATTGATCAAATTTATTTCACGGATAAATGTGATGCCGTCTCTGTTTGTTTTGTTCGAATAGACAGAGACGGCATCACTTTTAACCGTCAGTTAAAATTAATCAATGGGTGGTGAAACAGCCCCTAAGTGTATTATGCTAAAAGGTGACTATGTCGAAAAATAAAATGACATTTAGTAAAAGTTGTTTATAACATACTCATTCTCACTTTTTATTGAACGCCCCTAGTAGGTAATAGCCTACCTACATAAGAGGAACTGATATTCGCCTCGAAACACAGACCCACCCTTTAATGACCCAAAATGAACCCTTCATTTATTTTCAAACCCCAATCGACATCGATCGAAATCAGCAGGCGGCTTCTGATCGAAACAAATAACTTGCATACTTGCTTGCAAACTTGAATCCCCGTTATTTTCCCTCAGAACTCCGTCACAGTTTCACGCCTCTTTACGAGGTAAAAAGTTAATAAGCGGCGGCGATATATTCGCTGTCAGCCGCTGCGCGGGCGCAGACACATCGATGCATAAAATTATTTTAGCAAGAAATCATTACGGACCGGCCACGACTGCGCGCAATTAGCGATGCGATCGCTTAGCTTCCTCTCTTAAACAATATAACATGTTAGTACATTAAATAATTCTAAAACAAAGTCTTTGTTTTGAAGAATAAAGATTATATGGTGTATTTTCGTTTGGCAAATTACGTTTCCCAAACTGATTCATTTGGCAAATGTTTAATTTCCCAAATGTTTATTTTTTCTGTAACTGTTAACTATTCAGGATATATTTCAGGACTATTTTGTAGGTTTGGTTAGGTTAGGTTAGGGTTGTTTAATAACAATCCTGAAAAGTTTACAGTTTCAGAAAAAATAAACATTTGGGAAATTAAACATTTGCCAAGTGAATCAGTTTGGAAAACGTAATTTGCGAAACATTAGTAAACCTTCACCGCAAAGCTCATGGTAAATTACAAATGTAATTTCGCACATAAATTCCGAAAAACTCAGAGGTACGAGCCCGGACTCGAACCCACGACCCTCTGCTTGAGAGACCATAGGTTTTGGCCACTAGGCCACCACGGCTTTGTATGTAAATATATATATATATATATACTAGCTTTTAAACGCGACTTTGTCCATGCACAAATCAAATTTATAGTCAACTCCCGACCTATCCCGCGGGAAATTCCAAAAAATCTCTTTTTACTGCACCTCTATGATCCTAAAGGAATCAAAATCAAAAACCGGTTGTCTGTAAAGTCGGTTTACGGACGATAGTTTAACGTGACAACGTCATAACAAAACATTCAAAAAACAGAAATGAAACCAGGCGGTCACCCATCCAAGTACTGACCGCGCCCGACGTTGCTTAACCTCGGTGATCGGACGAGAACCGGTGTTTTGTCAAATATCTTGAAAACGGTGCATCCTACGGCAAAACCAATGAAATTTTCATCCTTCATTTAAAGTCCCCCCCCCCCCTCCCGCCCCCGCCCCCCCATTGTGAAATACCCGAGCGCTAGTACTAAGATTGTACAGTCGACAAAACCGAGGCTTGAATCGATTCGTTAGCGGCCACGTCTCAGTGCCATAAGTTATCACTGGCAACACAGACTTTTGACATGAGACACTGCAGTATATTGGATGACAAGATATTGCGAGCTTCCCGAACGCTGCCCAGCCGAGTCTAATTCTAAAATAAGGAAGACTAATAAATGCAACAACAAATAAACTTTACTCTACCCCGGTAACCGACCGGAGTCCGACAAGCGCTCACAAACTTCGTCACTAATTTAAACGTATGAACGTCTTCCTCTGTTACCAAACAAAGAAGGCGGATGTAAGTAAATTGCTGATGTCCCTACAAGTTGAGCGGTGATCTACTGCGCGCGCGGCGTGACTTATAACTGTGGAACACTTTCGATATGTCATCAACGTACAAGACAAATATTCTTTATTGAACACCAAAAAAAAAAGCCGTGGTGATCTAGTGGTTCGACCTATGGCCTCTCAAGCAGAGGGTCGTGGGTTCAAATCCCGGCTCGCACCTCCGAGTTTTTCGGTATTTATGTGCGAAATTAAATTTGCTTTTTACAACGGCAAAACTTAACAAAATAAAAATTGGCCCTTATCACGAATAAAGGTTTTATTTCTTTCCTTCCAATATTAAGCAGGGTCATTGGTAAGTCGACCTATTCCCGTCAGGGGATTATGGGGGAGGTCATTTGCAGTCATTTTTGTCCCATAATGCCTTATGCAGTATGGGATTGTTATAGTCTAAATGAATAATAATACAACGTGTCTCTACTCTCAGGACACAGACCGAAATCCTGAGTAGAGTTCCTTCTCAGGAAGGATCTACTTTCATAAAATTTTTAGATTAGATATTTTTTTTTTCAAAATACAGTTAATACCCTCAAACAAATCAACAATAAGTAGGAATATATATAGTATCAGTTGTTCGCAATGAGTTTTGCGGTTCAGAGGTTGATCAAGTTGAAATACTCTTTGATTACCATGTATCTAATCTAATCTAATCTAATCTAATCTAATCTAATCTAATCTAATCTAATCTAATCTAATCTAATCTAATGTATGTAATCTTTGCCCATTTTTAAATCTATGCTTAAGCAACACTATATTTTATCCTGTGCTTGAAAATTGTATTATTGTGTCCATTTATTTACAAGTATATTGTGTATCACTTATTTATGTATGTTTTATGATGTGTATTATTAGATGTTTTCAGTTGTTTTAATAAAATGTTTGTTTTTTATTATTATTTATTAAATTTTATATTGCACCACCTGCTGTAATGCATTCCTTGCTTTCTTTCTTTCTTTTTTAAAGGTTGCCTGGAAGAGATCGCTTCGAAGCGATAAGGCCGCCCATTGCTTACCTTATTTCTTTTTTTTTCTGTATTGTATTATTTGTGGTGTACAATAAAGAGTCATTGTATTGTATTGTATTGTATCTATATACTTGTTTCAAGTATTAAATCGTAAATCGGTCATTTCTCCGTTAATACGGTGGCTTTTGGTTCAAGGCTTTGTATGTAGCTCCGAAATACCCTAATCAACACGTCCTATTCGTCTATGTCCAGAGGGTAGAGACAAGATGTATATTTTAACTTTGACTTTGACCCAACTCCAAATGGCTTACCTAGGTACCTATTTTAGAAAGAAAGAAAGAAAGAAAGAAAGAAAAAACATTTATTCGTGACAACAATAGTATAAAGGCATAAAGGTTACAAAATAAAGAAAGAAACTAGATATCACGAAACGGACCCACCTCAGCATAATGCCGGCTCGAGAGCCAGCGCTGGTCTTCCGGTGGGACCGTGAGGCCGTCATTTGCTCGCTGCACACACGATCGTTTTGTCACTCAAGTGATAACACTCCTTTATCAAGCACTTCCAAGGGTGAGTTTTCACCCGTGGTAACGCTCCACGCCGGCGCACGCGCTGCCCACGCGCGACCTCACTTAGGCTAATTCAATTTTCATACACACTAACGTCCTCTAGTGTTGGGATGAGCATGTTATCTTCCAGTTTTGAATAAATATTTAAGCTGGATCTTAAGTCTTATTTTAGGGTTCCGTACCCAAAGGGTGTCAACGGGACCCTATTACTGAGACTCCGCTGTCTGTCTGTCTGGGCTCGGTGCGCGAGTCCGACTTGCACTTGGCCGGTTTTCATTTTTGTGTTTTGGTTCTGTCTTATGTTTTTTTTTGTTTTGTTGTTATTCCCTATCCCGTGGAAATTTCAACAAATCCGTCCTTATTCCTTGTCTACGTCATAAAGGTAACCTCTATACAAAATTTCAGCCTGGTCCAAGGGCTTAAGCTGTTCATTGATGAGTCAATCAATCAGGACTTTATTTTTTATATATAAGTAGGTAATTTAGATTGATCGATAATGCCTTCTGATAATGTAGTTTACAATGTCATTTTTGATATTTTGTCATTTTTGTCATTTTTGACATTTGATAGTTTGAAATTTTTTTCAAGAAAATATTTTTTTTCTGTTCTGCATCATTTGTCTACGGCGCGTTGAGCTGAATGGAATGCCTCTGTTTTGCATTGTATACATAATAAAACAAAATCTGCGACATTTACACTGCGCGAGCGCGACTGATGAAACAGCAAAATAAATGGATGTCAGTCACGTTATGTCATCAGACGATCCCTTATCTCCATCCTTGGATGACTCAATATATGTATCAGATGACAGCAAAACTGCAATGTCTCGAGACATTGTGTTGTAATCAAATGAAAATAGCTGAAGTTCCATCCCAGTTAAGTAAAGTAAACTTCCTAGTAAGTATTAGATGACACCCCGCTTTCACCTCTCTATTGCTAATAACATCAAATTAAAGATGGCGAGTAATGAGACAGTGACCAGCACAGCAGCAGTGATTTAGATTTAAGTGTAATGTTACATATACATGAGTTTTTACCGTTTTCGAAGTTGCTTAATTAGTTTGTATGTTTTTTTATTTGCCAATTAACATCATTGACACATTAGTCAAGCAAACAAATACATATAAGTATCTCTATCGAAAACACTCTTTCAATTTCGTTTAAAATGTTTCTATCACTAACGCCATATTATATCCATAAAAAGTTGAACGTTCGTGGTGGTTACATTTCAGTCGAAATACGTCCACTGCTGAACATACGCCTCCCCCAAGGTCCAACAAACAAACCGGCCCTTCCCCATCCAAACAAACTATTTGTGGATCCATCTCGTCGAAGGCCTACATCTACTGCATCTTCTGGTCCATGGACGCCACACGAGAACCTTTTGGCCCCATCGGCCATCAGTTCTACGAGCGATGTGCCCTACCCACTGCCACCTGAGTCTAGTGATTCTTCGAGGCATGCCGGTGACTTTATTTCTGATGCGGATTTCATATTTCAAAGTCAAAGTCGAAATTGTTTTACTTCCTATAAGTATACAAGTATACGTGCAAATATATTATGTTATTTACTAATTACAAAAACATTACAGACATGTCATAAATTTCAATACAGTTTATTGTTAGATATTATTTAAATTACAGTCAATCTAGTATATTGGCAAAATATTCATTAATGGAATAGAAAGGTCTAGATAAGAAATAGTGTTTCAGTTTTCTGTCGAATTCTTTAAAATTATTGCACATTTTGATGTCATTATTTAAATTGTTATAAACTCTAACGGCATTATTATTGATAATTTATTAAAATGAGTGAATCTGGGCCTAGCTAGAGCTAGATTACATGTTTTTCTTAAATTTTAATTAGGACACAGTCTAGCTTTTGGAAAAAAAAATCTAATGTGATCCCGCAGAGAAACTCCGAGCATAGCTCTGTCCATTGTCATATGACCTTGAGCTCTTATGAAGCCCTTATGAGGTCCATCGTCAGCGGCCATGTCACAGTGATGTCTTAGTCCACGATGATGGAATAAGTTCACGTGATTCTTGTTTACGCTCTCCAAAAATAGTGACGGTATATACCGGTGGGCAGCACTACGAGGCGGCGCAGGAGTGGACATCAATTATTTAACCTTAGTTAAGGTGCGGGTCACAAACATTACGCCCGCCGCCAGCAATTGGCCGAGTAACCATATATTAGTGTCACCCACCGGGCTAGCGGTCACTGTTCGCCTAATAAGTCATAAGTCAACATAGATCTTATTAAACTTGTTAGAAGAATTAGTAGTGAAATAAAAAGTTAGGTTAGGTTGCGTTACCAAAAGGGTCAACGGAATCCTACTATTGCTACTTTTATCTAACTAATATATTATTCGCCCGCGTTTAGAAAGGGATTGGAGTTGACAGTAATTCTATATGTTTACGTCAAAATATGTATGAAATGACAGTTCTGACAGTCCCATTCTGATTGCGGTTTGATAATATAAAAATCTCGTGTCACGGTGTTTGTTATCGAACTCCTCCAAAACGGCTTGACCGATTTTTGTGAAACTTTTTTGTCTAGGTAGGTATATGTATTTGGTAGGTCTAAAAATAGGTCGTAGGCTTTTTTTATTTCTTATAACCCTTTTCTTCGCAGACGGAGTCGCGGGCAGCAGCTAGTTTTTTATAATAATTAACTTTATTGTCAGATAGATACAACCCAGGGTTCTTCGAGGGGCTCAGTGAATAGGCTGCTACTGAACCAGTGAGATACTACATAACCTTTGGCCTCATCTGCACTTTTCATTCAGATAAAGTTCAATCACGGGTCAGATTTGTGTAAAAAAAAGAAACGTATACAAATGTTTTATTTCTAACAAATATGTATTTTCGTAAATGCACCCCCGAAATTAATACAATACTTTATGCATAATTCCCTAACTAACTCACATACTCACACACTCACAGATTCACACACACACACACACACACACACACACACAAACTCGCACACTCACGCATACTCACACACGCACACAAAAATATGACTGTGAATTTGCTTTATAATGTGTTATGCGATTACTTCTGTTTTTAGTTTTATATAATTTCTAGATAAGTCTGGATGTTCTTATCAACCTAACGCTGAACATTATATACGGGCTTGCACTGGGGTCTGCAACACAGTGAAAACTAACGCAGTCTCCAGGGTTTCATATATATTTTGCTTACGGTTTTTATTGAACAATAAAGATTTATTATTATTATTATTAATAATTGCAGTCTATCCATGAAAAATAATCATAAATTTAAATAACAATTGGATCCGCAAACTCACAATATTATCTAAAAACATGTGTAAATTATACAAGAACAAGTGACATTTTATGTTATGCGCAATGTGTTTGCTTTTACTAGCCATGAAAATATGAACACACGTTAGCTAAGATAGAGCTTGTCGTACTTTCAGAGGATCCCGTACGGAAAAAAAATCCTTAAAGTCGGGGTACTTTGAAACTGGGGGTTAAATATGACCAATTGAGGCCAGGTTTGTGCATCTGTGCGCCAAGTTTTATATAAATCTGTTCAGACGTAATTGAAAAATATATGAGTTGACGACCGGATAGTCTAGTTGTTAGAGAAAACCTGACTACGAAGCTTGAGGTCCCAGGTTTGATTATTTCAGTGCCTGCGTTAGGAGGGGGGGGGGGGGGGGGCAATGGGGTGATGGCACTGGTTCGTTTCCCGGTTGGGGCAGATATTTGTGTGAAAAATGCGAATGTTTTTATGCTCGAGTCTTGGATGTTTAATATGTAGGTATTTAAGTATGTTTATCCGTTGTTTGTCTAGGACCATAGTACAAGCTTTACTAAGTTTGGGACTAAATCAATTAGTGTCAATAAAATTGTGTCCCATGATTTACGATTTATTTATTTATTTTAACATCCAAATGTCCAAACATCTAAATATCTTCACAAACTTTCTCATATATAATATTAGAAAAAAACAAAGAAAACATTTATTCGTAACATACAAATTACAAGAATTCTTGGCTTCTAAAAAATGCGCATATCACGAAATGGATAGGATTAGCAGAATTTAGAATTATGACACCCTAGATGCTGCCCGCGATTCCCTCTGCAAACAATTCATTTATCGCTATCCCGCGGGAACTATACAATTTTTGGGGATAAAAAGTAGGTATCCTATGTCAGTGTTTTTCAAACTTTTTGGCGTCACGGCCCTTAATGACCATCAAAACTCCTTCGCGACCCCCCAAAACCCAATTTGTACGATTAACTTCAAAACCCATGTACATCCTTCAAAAAAATTCATTCCATCTAGTCACAAGACTTTCTCGGGGCTGAGCCTCGCGACCCCCCTGGATAGGTCTCGCGACCCCCCGGGGTGTCGCGACCCACACTTTGAAAACCACTGCTATATGTTAATCCAGGTTATAAACTATCTGTGTGCCAAATTTCTTCAGAATCCGTCAAACTGTTTTAGCGTGAAAGAGTAACAAACATCCATACGTCCACCCAAACTTTCGCTGACCCACACAAACTTTCACTTTGAGTTGACCGTCCATGGTTTGTATTAGACCCTTCTTATCCTTATAATATAGTTTGAATGGGCCAAAGTTACCCAACATTGGGTGAAAGACCCCGACGGCTTTTGGGTTGTGGACTGCTTTTATACAATTATGCTGGATTTACGCGGAGCTTAGTAGCTAATGCTTAGTACTTGTCACTTACACTTGTCAGAAGTGTGTAAACATATTGTACAAGTGCTTAGTATTATAATAAAATAAATAAAAAAATAAATGAAGACGTGAGTGGATGAAGGGGGTATGTCGCATTTTTTGCATTTTCGGTTTTATGCCATAAATTAAGGTTTTAAGTCATAATGCAACACCCAAAGCCTTCAGTTCTCATGTTTTTAAACTATAACAGCTTTAAACCCAGTGTATGAAGGAACTATGTACAAGAATAAGTTACGTTCTTGGTGAATGAACGTGCTAGCTAAGGGCACATGACTCTAGAAGTGGTTACCAGTTTGCGAGTGAATGTAACAGAACAAAGTGTTAAGTACGCACTTAGCTCCTTCATCCATGTTATGAGACAAACTTTTATTTTACCTTATTCTGACATATCCGATATCCCAAGAAAAAAAATAAAACATTAGGGATCAGCTGAAATTTATAAACTCTTAATGCATGTATTTTTACGAAGAAATTCTACTAAATCAATAAATTTTAAAGTCAAAGTCAAAATTCTTTATTCAATTTAGGCATCAATTGATGCTCCTATGAACGTCGAAGAATCTACCACCGGTTCGGAAAAACCCTGTTGAGAAGAAACCGGCAAGAAACTCAACAAGGTATATTTTTTTCAATCAGATCTACATTGTTATTAAATTACATACATCTAAAGTATTTAATACAATTAAATTTTTTAACACAGTAGATACGCTATTTGAGACTAGGGATCGCCAATGCGGATCGGAATTATTTCCAAATATCCCTGTCCATGATATAGTCATCAATTTAAAAAAAATATTATTATTAAACACATACAAATATTAAGAGAAAATAACAATAATAAATTAATACTATAACTATAAATAAAATAAAACTAACTTAAACTAAAACTAAATAAAATTAACAAAAGGTTCCCCCCGCGGCATGGACCCAAAGACACTGGCAGCATTACCTCGCTGTATAGCAATGCTGATACGTTGTGCGAGGTAGCTGCCAGCTCTTTGGTCTCCAGTAGTGTCACAAAGACACTGGCAGCATTACCTCGCTGTATAGCAATGCTGATACGTTGTGCGAGGTAGCTGCCAGCTCTTTGGTCTCCTGTAGTGTCACAAAGACACTGGCAGCATTACCTCGCTGTATAGCAATGCTGATACGTTGTGCGAGGTAGCTGCCAGCTCTTTGGTCTCCAGTAGTGTCACAAAGACACTGGCAGCATTACCTCGCTGTATAGCAATGCTGATACGTTGTGCGAGGTAGCTGCCAGCTCTTTGGTCTCCTGTAGTGTCACAAAGACACTGGCAGCATTACCTCGCTGTATAGCAATGCTGATACGTTGTGCGAGGTAGCTGCCAGCTCTTTGGTCTCCTGTAGTGTCACAAAGACACTGGCAGCATTACCTCGCTGTATAGCAATGCTGATACGTTGTGCGAGGTAGCTGCCAGCTCTTTGGTCTCCTGTAGTGTCACAAAGACACTGGCAGCATTACCTCGCTGTATAGCAATGCTGATACGTTGTGCGAGGTAGCTGCCAGCTCTTTGGTCTCCTGTAGTGTCACAAAGACACTGGCAGCATTACCTCGCTGTATAGCAATGCTGATACGTTGTGCGAGGTAGCTGCCAGCTCTTTGGTCTCCTGTAGTGTCACAAAGACACTGGCAGCATTACCTCGCTGTATAGCAATGCTGATACGTTGTGCGAGGTAGCTGCCAGCTCTTTGGTCTCCTGTAGTGTCACAAAGACACTGGCAGCATTACCTCGCTGTATAGCAATGCTGATACGTTGTGCGAGGTAGCTGCCAGCTCTTTGGTCTCCTGTAGTGTCACAAAGACACTGGCAGCATTACCTCGCTGTATAGCAATGCTGATACGTTGTGCGAGGTAGCTGCCAGCTCTTTGGTCTCCTGTAGTGTCACAAAGACACTGGCAGCATTACCTCGCTGTATAGCAATGCTGATACGTTGTGCGAGGTAGCTGCCAGCTCTTTGGTCTCCTGTAGTGTCACAAAGACACTGGCAGCATTACCTCGCTGTATAGCAATGCTGATACGTTGTGCGAGGTAGCTGCCAGCTCTTTGGTCTCCTGTAGTGTCACAAAGACACTGGCAGCATTACCTCGCTGTATAGCAATGCTGATACGTTGTGCGAGGTAGCTGCCAGCTCTTTGGTCTCCTGTAGTGTCACAAAGCCGTTTACAAATATCTTTGTAAAGACTTTTTGCGCTGGAGCCCCACGGACCAAAGGTCTCAACCCCGAATGAAACAAAGTTGTATTCAGAGCCAAGACCTTTGTAGTCATTAATTTTATAATAATAATTAAATTTATTTCAGACAAAGTCCATATTATTTTGTTAGTTACAGGTATTACTTAAGAAACTATGTTAGTAAATAAATTAATTATAATCAAATCAAACACAATCCAAATCAAATAAAATAAATCATATCAAACCAAATAAATTAAATTAAATTAAATCAAAATAAATGAACAATAAATTAAAAACAAATTACATAATTTTATACACATGACCTCTGGATCCCATGTGTACAGTATCCCAGTGCTTCCAAAAGGCGCAAGCAGGAGACTCGAGAACAAGGCGCAAAAGGCTGTTGGCGCTATCACGCAGACGACATATCAGTGAGGCAGTTCTGTTACGTATTATCGACCTGAAACAGTCGACACGCGCCTCTGCGAACATAACTGATGCACTACACCATCGTGGCAGCCCCAACAGCATCCTGAAGCCGTTGTTATATCGATACCTTTAGGTTCAATTGGCGTAAAGGACAAAATGGCACTTTTCAGGAGAGCCAAAAAACAAATTTTTTTTTAGAAAAACTTTTGTAACTTTTTTCTTCGTTGACCTATATTTTCGATGTATATGAAAAAAGTGCTTAGAATTCTTGTCTCTATTTAGTAATTTGGTACCTATTACGTTAAATATGAAACTTAAAAAGTTAAGTGTCCTTTACACCGTGGTAAAAAGCGTTATAAAGTCACTTACGACCATACCATTTTAAGTAATTTAAGATTGTTAGTATTTGTTAGGGCCGTAAAGGTCATTTTTTTTAAAAATAATGCATTTTTTGGGTGTATAGACTACAAAAACTTACTAAATTTATATTGTTTTCCTTAGATTTATGTCATTACAGGAATGTATTATGCGAAAATATTCCTCATTTGTTGTAATTATACGTTAGTAGTTACTTACCAATAATTTAGTAGTTGGTAGTAGCATAAAATATTATTAAATACCTGTAATATACAGTTTACGGCATTGAAAATATTAAAATTACATCTATGGAATTTTATTATTGTAATAAAACAGGTAGGTTACTCATGGTATGCCGTGAATGAAAGGATGGAGGTCTGTAAGAAATTGTTGTAAAGTTAACTTTAGTATTTGTAAAATGCACTTTACTAGAGAAACGCTACACAATATAGGTTCAATCACAAAATTACTTTACCTACTAGGAATTTAATAACGTCATTTTCTTTGTGTAAGAACTAATTATCACACATGTTGTACCTACAGCTCTAACGTAACACGAAATCTTCCAGTATAAAACAATACAAATTCTAACAAACAAATCTCGCCGGATAAAACCATGCTAATTATATATTTCGTAACTTGATATTAATAAACTGGTCCTCAGAAATGACTAACGTCTTTAAGGTAGACCTTAAATAAACGAGTTAGTTTCAAGTAGGTAGTAAGAATAACGCAAAAAGCCTTAAAAGCAAGTCATCAGAAAATAATTAATTCATCTACTGCAATGTCACTGTAAACGACTGCTGACGACACTTGCCTCAAAAACCCTACTCGATAATAATTCAATCGAACAGCGTTAGAAAATATTTCTACAATAATAACTGAAGTAAACAAAACAATCATCTGATCTGCATGCGTATGCATCGGGAACTAGGTATAAGTCCGTACCGCCATTGACAAATCACCTATCTTGCTCTTAAAGCCACCACAAACCGCAGCGCGGGGCATGCGCGCGAAACCGATGGAGCGTGCCCAGCGCGGTCTATAACACTAAATCTTATATACGGTGACATACACCGGCAGTGTTATGCAGCGCGCTGGACACGCTCCATCGGCGTCGCGCGCACGCCCCGCGCTGCGGTATGTGAAGGGCTTTACTATTGATAAAAAACAAAATTGCGAGGATGGCAGAGACAACCGGCATGAAGAGTGTTTTACCGCGCAAAACTGTCGTGTTTTGTTACGACGCAAACTGTCATTAGTAAGAAAAGGACAATTATAATGAAAATAAAAGAACATCAATGGTTTTATGTAAGTAAACCTATTAAAACTTGATTTAATTACATTATGACATCATTACAGGAATGGAAAACTCTTTTAAGCCTTTAACTTTTTTTATCAAGTTCACCAATTTACAAAAAAAAAGAGTAGTAAAGCATTAAAAAGTCCTTTACGCTGCATCATAAATATACGTTAGCATTTATGTAAGTCCTTTAAACCACGTTGTATAATGCAAGGAAAAAAATATACGTCCTTTACGCCCATAGTTTAGCTACATTATGAAGTAAATGTAGTGCGTAAATGAAGAACAGTAAAGGTCGTAAAGGACAGAATAATAAAATAAGGTTCCAAATGGGTGGTCTTAAAGGGCAACGTGTATAATATCAGGACTTTACGTCGTGGTCTATATTTCATGACGTCCTTTACAATCCGTGTGATTTCGAGTATGATATTTACACCCACTAAACAAAGCAGTTTTGATGTTGAGCTATGAAAAATTCTAGGGTGTAAAGGTCAAACTTTGCGAGATATCAAAATTTTAAGTATACAGATCGATAGAGCTTGAAATTCTGAAGAAAACTGTATATATAACTCATTTTCGGCATTTTGTCCTTTACGCCAAATGAACCTAAGGGTATCGATATTGGATGCGCAGAGCATCAAACGCCTTTTTTGTGTAACATGTCCACAGGCTGCATGTATTTTATAGTACGCCTTAGATATTAATGTCCTCTTCACAATGGATTTGAATTTTGTATCAGTTTGTTCGGTTGTTGTTTTCATGACTAACAAACATCTAACTAAACATCTTCACAAACTTTTTATTACATCTCTATCTATATATATCTATATATTTGTTTTGTTTCGCCAATCGCTCAGTCCCAAGTCCAGGGGGTTACTTCGGATTCGAGGTTCGAATCATACTGTCCTGTTCACTCTTCAATTAAATAGTATTAACCTGAGCGGGATGGCACGATGCGAAGGTCGAATTTACTACTTCGTAGTACAAAGTCAGGTCATTTCGCTAAGGGGGTGTTTCACCACCTTATTGTCAAACTACTGGTCACGTAACCAATGAATAAACTAAGTACTGGACAAATCTGTCGGCTAGTTTTTTTTCAGTTTCACCACTCCGGTCCTGTGCAAACTAAGTACCACTTAACTAATCGTCGGTTTAACATAGAGGGGGAATGGCAACGTCACATTTCACGATCACGCGTTCCTGTTCGCACACTTTCGTTCAAAGAGTCGCTCATTGTTAAAGCAAAAGAAATCGTAAACTATGTAATTTTTAAATACATCTATTTTTTTGCATAAACAAATGTGTAACATTATAATTGATCCAAAAACGGTATTTATTTACGATACTTTGTTAACAATAACAAAGAAAAATAAAATCACGTAAAACGAATCGAAAAGTGGCGCCAAACCATTTGACAGATAAACTTTTTTTTAATGGCGACATACAAGTTCAGGTAGAACAAACGATTGAGCCGCTGAAAAAAAGTTTGTTATTAAAAAATATTACGAAATTTTGGATTTATTTTTAAATACTAAAAGTGTACCTACATTTTTTTATTCAAATCTTGATATTTAAATTATTTTAGGCAATTTAGCATGACCTCTTTCTTTAAAAAATAAAAAATAATTAATTTATTTTTCTGAAACCGGCTGAAGGGCTCTCCAACCATGGCCACAAAAAAATAAACTAACTTTATGTGACGGATAAAAATGCTAAATGCCTCCTGATCTGATGGTCAAATTAAGAAACAGTTTGTCCGTCACTTAGCGCTAATCGAGACTGGTGAAACGGAAATTTTAATTCCATCTGTCAAATAAGGTTATGATTAAGCTAATCCGAACTTTAAGAAAAGTGGTGAAACAACCCCTAAATCTCAAATATATGGTAAGTCATTATAATTGGCAGAACGATTGGTCAACGAAATCTAAGAATTTCCAAAAACCCCGTTGCAAGCACCCGAAAACTGTTATATTTTTGAAAAAAATCATCGATACTTACCTACTTATGTTTAATGTCTGTAAGTGATTCATGGATATTCTACGCAACAGAACTCAAGGTAATATGTAATGTAAATATGAAAACCTTTATTATTCAAAAATAAAGACAAAAACAATGGACAAACTCGAGATACACGTGTATCTCGAGTTTGTCAATTGTGTTTGTCTTCTTTATATAAAAGCGAATTGCCCAGTCTACCTTTAAGTATTTTTTATTTATTATTATTACGTCTGTCGCAGGGCTGATGAGCGGTGGAGCAGACGAGTCCTCGAATGGAGACCACGGACGGGGAAACGTAGTGTAGGGCGTCCAGAGGCACGGTGGACGGATGACCTTAAGAGGGTCGCTGGCGGCGGATGGATGCGAGGAGGCGAAGACAGAGTGTTGTGGCGCGCCATGGAAGAGGCCTATGTCCAGCAGTGGACTGCTATAGGCAGATGATGATGATGATGGTGATGATTATGAGAGGGAAGCAAACGAGCAAACGGGTCATCTGATGGGAAATGATCACCGCCGCCCATAAATATCAACAACTCAAAAAGAGTCACTGATCTGTTGCCGGTCTTTAAAGGAAGTAAAAACCCTTGTTATAGTTTTAAAAGCGAAAAAGTTTCCGGGTGCGCCGGTGGGACTTGAACCCACGTCTCCCGGGTATGCGCCCCAACGGGTGTTCTACCAACTGAACCACGTCGCATCCAACCGACCTCCCCGAAATTCTTAATCGCTTACATACGCCAACAGTGGCGTGTGGTACCATCCATCACAACTATTAGAAGCTATGACTCCTACGTTCCAAATTAGTTGGTAATGCGTAAGAAATGATGTGCCACTTCTATTTAATTCAAATATTATTTATTTTATTAGCAGTTACGTCTGCTCACCGAACCTAAGATTTAAAATATAGTTATAGTTGTCTGGGAACACTGCTGCCAGAAGCAACATTAAAGGCCACCACATACCGGGAGCACAGGGCGCCGACGCAGCGTGCCCAGAGCGGTCAATATCACTACTCGAGAACCTTCTTGCCTCATCTTCCATCTGTCATCACATCACTCATCAGTTATGATACTAAGACGTGGCCGCTAACGATGGGCCTCATAAGAAAGCTCGAAGTCACTCAGAGGGCGATGGAGAGGGCTATGCTCGGAGTTTCTCTGCGGGATCGCATTAGAAATGATGAAATCCGCGCAAGAACTAAAGTCACCGACATAGCTCGAAGAATCGCCAGACTCACGTGGCAGTGGGCAGGGCACATCGCTCGTAGAACTAACGCCTGATTCAATAAATATTTTTTTCTTATTTTTCCAGAACTCTCACCCGGTACCAGGTAATTGTTAAGTTTCGGAACACCCTGTAGATGAGAGAAACCGGATAAACAAGGAATTGACCACGTGACAGGTCTATTTTCCATTCGCCCTGCGGAACCCTAAGTGGAGCAGTGAAATAACATCATTATGCGGCCACTTGTTCAAATAACCTAAATTTTTCATTGCACGTAAACAATAGTTGGTTAGGTAGAGTGTCCATTGATTGAGATGCTTAAAAATCGAAAGCGAGTAAAAAAATGAAGAACGAACCTGGACCAAGCTGAGGCGTCTATGATCTGCAGTGGAACGTACATTCGTTCATGCAGAAGAAGACTCACCAAGATTGTTTACCTTATTTCTAATACTAAAAAAACGAAGTATACACTGGGATGATGATATTGAATTTGTAGAGAACTTACCCTTACGCGAGGACTACAACTTGGCTGGTATTATTCAGCCAAGGAAAGAATAGAAGGAATGATTAAAAAAAACAATGTATTGTTTTGTATTTTTTATAAGCAATAAAATTACAAAAGAATCGTATATTAACTTAATCTAAACCTAAAAACCTATATTTCCAAATATTTTACCAGTAACTGTTATTGGGCAGGGTGCTCATACGCTGGCTGCGTTTCCCTCGTTGTATGGCAATGCACCAATACGTTGTCCGAGGAAAGAGCCAACCCTATCATCATCATCATCATCATTTCAGCCGAAAGACGCCCACTATGTTAGGCCTCCCCCTTGTTGGAGGCCTACCTACATTGCGTCTTTCGGTCCGTGGACGCCACTCGAGAACCTTTTTGCCCCATCGGCCATCAGTTCTACGAGCGATTTGCCCTGCCCACTGCCACTTGAGTCTGGCGATTCTTCGAGCTATGTTGGTGACTTCAGTTCTTGTGCGGATTTCAATGATCACACGAGGATCGGAAAATCTTACTTTATACAAAATTCAAAAGTTTTTGAGCCAAATTTTAAAAATTATATTCGAATACGAAATATTTTATAGCTTCGCTTGGCTTATGGACTGCTAACTTTGCACTAACTAAAGCTGTGGTCTCCATTGACGTCATCGTCAAGTCAATATGTATCTTCTACAATAATTAGTCTATTATTTTTATTTCAGTTCTGTAATGTTACAAAACCTCGCGGCCTCCCGTCTATTTGCTTAGAAGAAGGCTATATTCATGTTTATTTTTAATCCTTCATTAAAACGATGGTGATCAACTGATACCATAAAACAATAATTCTTAGATACGACTCTAGTAAAACTAACAGCGAAATTTTCTAGTTTTTCATCATCATTTCAGCCGAAAGACGTCCACTGCTGAACATAGGCTTCCCCAAGGCTCGCCAAACAGATCGGTCCCGCGCCATCCGTTTCCAATGCGTTCCCGTTATCTTGACCAGAGGCCGTATTGTCTAACGCTTCTGTCGCACATTTTGTCACCTATGCAGGAAATAAAACCATTCTCTTTTGCT
This sequence comes from Archips crataeganus, assembly GCA_947859365.1. Taxonomy (NCBI): domain Eukaryota; kingdom Metazoa; phylum Arthropoda; class Insecta; order Lepidoptera; family Tortricidae; genus Archips; species Archips crataeganus. The sequence goes on along the minus strand of OX402053.1, from coordinate 895,661 downwards.
TTCCTTGGACTTGGACACTGTTTTCAGTATATATAAAAATTGTCAAACCTTTTTAATTATTAAATTGTATATTGGTTTCTGTATAATATTATTAGTATATAATTAGATCTAAGAATTCCTGACATATGCATCTCCCGCCCATACGACAGGTGAGCTCCGGACGGGGGACGCACCCGGTAGTCCCAGCGGGGACCTCGTGGGAGCAACGGCGGAAGCCTAAACAGAGAATCGAGACTAAAAGTTTCTTCTCTGGCCCTTCAGCATTGGCTGGGGTAAGGGTCTGCCGAGCTCCGCATGATCCCTTTAAGACACTGGGGCGTCCAGCCGTCCGGGGGGCACTCCTCGTCCCTCCGTATTATTATAGCAGAAAAACTATCGATGGAAGCGGAAACGAAAAGAGGGTAGCGCTAGGAGACAAGCGCAAAAAAGCACACAGCATGCCAAAAAACCACCAGGCATAAAGGGTAGCCCCACCCAAAAGATGGCATCCAAAACCACACAATGGGTCCAAAAGATCTCCGACCCACCCTTCCATCGCAGGGCAAAAGAAAGGAAGCCTGTAGTTATAGATAAATGCATATGACAGGAAATCCCACCAACCCAACCAATAAGACTAAGTAATTGTACAGAAACGGGCGAGGGTCGGTCAAGGAAGTAACCAACGGGTAAAAACATAAAAGACCGACCCAAGCACCCCCAGTGCCCAGCGGGAGAATGCATGCTCCTCTCCCGGCCTTCCAGCAAATGGCTGAGGCAGGACACTGTGGGTAGATTAAGTCCCCTCCCTACCCTCCCCTCCTCAAAATTTAAAGCACACGTTTTTGTTTTGATAACCAATAGAGAAGGGGACTTGTGACCGGGTTTTTTAGTCCGTGCAAGTCGGACACTGTCTGGGCCCTCCATTCCCAGTTCGTCCGAAGGGATTTTTCCCGAGCACAAGTAACCCTTCCAATCCTTAAAGTAAAAAACAGCAAAGACTTCGCGTCTTTGGTCACTCTGGCGACTCATTAAAAAAAAAACGCGTCTGTCGCTTGTCTTCGCTTTCACCGTCTCTTTCTGTCATCCTTTTATACCGTTTGACAGAAAGAGATAGTGATTGCGAAGGCAAGCGTCAGAAGCGTTAGACACTCTATTTTGTTAGAGGCCTACCTACACTGCGTTCCGGTTCGTAGACGCCACTCGAGAACAAAACAACATGGATTATTAATTTCTTATTTTTTCCAGAACTGATATAATTTTGTTAGATGACGATGATGATGATGACCTAATGTTTGCAAATATTTTTATACGTTCCACCGTAGCCCGTAGGCTATTTGTCCAATTTTGAAAATAAGGTTTCTATTCCGTGTTCACTACCAACGGTTCATTTAAAATGATGTACTAACAAAATTGCACCTGACTGTAACAGTATAACATGTTTATTATCAATCACGATATCGCATGTGATGCGCATTATCGTAATACCCGTACAAAGATCAAACAAACAAGATATCGTTAACGCCAAAAATACTTAGACGTACTGGTACCAAATCCGGTCATTTTGTCACCAGAATTTAAAAGTTGCACTCCTGTCCATTGAGTAATTGACGAGATTTCATTTTTTTAACACCTGAAAATTACTACAGGAAACGAAAAAGTTTTTCGTCCTAAACACGGAAAAATATTTATTATAATTTATTTCTCCATAAAAAATACAACACTTTAAAAAAATGTATCTGAATTTAATAATACTACTACAGAATAGACATGTTCCCTTTGACCTTTTCACCAGAAAAAAGAACTGTAATAATTCTAAATTTGATAACAACCTCAACGTCCGGCCTAAAGGAGGGGAGATTTACGATTGTCATCACTTTTTTTTAATACAGACTAGACAAAAGTACTGGATCTATTTTGTGGTAGTTTTGGAGTTATGCCCTTTTAGAATAAGCACATCTTAAAAAAATTGTTATAAATTAATTAATAATCCTAGTAAAAACTACCCGAGTCTTTCTCATTCTAAACAGAATACAGAGAAGGAATCAAATTATAGCCTTCGAAATATGAAATCTTGTCTATTGCCATTTGATTTCTCTGGCAGCCTTTCTTTCTTTCTTTTCTTCCTTAATGGCGGCCACTAGGCTTGTGCCAATATCAGTTAATTGCTCTGAGAGCGACAGCCTTTTGATTTCTTGAAATGACCCGGTTTGACGTTTTCCTCAATCAGTTGGAAACTCCCGCGGGATAGGGATAAGGAAATCCTTCGCAGACGAAGTAGAGGAAGAAGAAGAAAGAGAATAAATAAATATCGTATCTATAGATATCTACCATCGTGCATCGGTTCGGAAAAACCCTGTTGAGAAGAATCCAGCAAGAAACTCATCATGTTGAACCTTAAACTACCGAGAGACTCACTTGTAGTGAAAAACCAAGTTCGGATTAACCCGAAACATTTCGAGGTAAACTCGATCATAGCCGTGAGTTATCCGTATTTTTTCACTAGGTCTACAATGCTATTAAATTATTAGTCGTTGACTCTTTTTTTTATACAATTTAGGCTTGCGTTTGACCACAATCACGCCTGATGGAAAGCGATGGAGCACGCTCTCCTAGTAAATGCTCATTCACCCTAGGCTTGAAAGCAGCCAAATTAGTAGTGTAGTGTAGTAGTAGTGTTCAGGGAACACAGTCGCAAGCAGGGAATTCCTTGATAGAGTGGTCGTGGTCATGAGTCATGAGGACCACTGCGGTCGCCGTCTTCTCAACCGGTCTCTTGCGGTCGCCTGGCGAGCCCGCTCTGCCACAGGGAGCTTGGTAACAGATTTGATGGTATGTGTCCATCGGATTGGTGATCCATTAGTAATTAATCTCGCGAGATTTCGCAAATTCATCAACTACGTCGTGACTAGATAATTTCCTGCATCTGTTATCATTTATTGCCGCCGCCTGCGTCAATGGCGTCTTGAATTGAGATTTATTGGGGCTAAGATTAAAAACCGTCTAGAGCCAGGTTATCTGACCTAATTCGTGTAAATTATATTTGAAATCTCATCATTATTACTTCAGCCAAAAGACCTTCACTGCTGGACAAAAGCCTCCTAAGGCGCAAGCCACACAGAAGGGACGTGGGACGGGGGCGCGCCGCAGTCCGCGTCGTTTGTCCGCAGGCCGCGTCTCCGCCCCGTCTCTTCTGTCTGCTTTGGATCGCGACGCTTCTATACATTTAGTATGAAAACTGATTCAAGGGGCGCCGCAACTGCAACGCGTCCCTGTCCCACGTCTCTTCTGTGTGACTTGCGCCTAAGAGATCAGCGAAAATCGATGCCGCGCTGCCCGTATCCGAGTAACTGCAATCTTTAACAGTTCGTCGGTCCATCTTGTTTGGGATTTTCCCACGCCACGTCAACCGGTACGCGGTCGCCACTTTAGAATCTGTAATCGGTGGGTTCGTTTGGATTATTTTTAAAGACCTCAGCACACAAACTCCGGACTCTCGAATTTGCCGCATTTCTCCACGACCTTTAAATAAATAAAATAAATAAATATCACGGGACAATTCACACCAATTGACCTAGTCACAAAGTAAGCTAAGCAAAGCTTGTGTTATGGGTACACATTCTTATACGTATATTGATAAATACATACATAAATACATATTAAACACCCAAGACCCGAGAACAAACATTCATATTTTTCGTATAAATATCTGCCCCGACACGGGAATCGAACCCGGTACCTCAAGCTTCATAGTCAGGTTCTCTAACCACTAGGCCATCTGGTCGTCTTAGCACGATATTTGAACCGCGACTGAATACTTTTGACTACTTACTAGGTATTTAGAAACAACTTTATAACGGTTAGACTTTATTTGACAATGAAGGCCACCACAGACGCGCGACGCCGACGGAGCGGGTCCAACGCGTTGTATTGTATAACACTGAATCATATACGCTGCGCCGCGCTGCCGTTTTTGTCATCGTATATATGATTCAGTGTTATACAACCTACCTACCTACCTGTATGTTACCTGATCGTCAGTCCATTTTGTCGCTGCCGACCTACGCTACGTCTTTCGATTCGCGGTAGTCTAGAACCTTCCCGCCCACTGCCACCTCTGGCAACTCCGAGCTATGTTAGTATCACTTATGTAAATAAAAACCGTCGAACGTTATGTATTATTTTGTAACACGGTAATTTGTTTTAGTCTAAGTCCTAATCACTTTGCCTTCAATCAATCGCAATATTATGCAAAGAATACAATCAGAGTTAACGCAATTAATATGCAATTTATTGTAAATGAATTTAATGACAATTAGTCAATATTTGCCCTATTCATATAAAAGCGAATGTTTGTTTGTACAATTAGCTTAAAGTGTCTTCCTTGTTATACTCACTTACTAATAAATAAATAATAATATTGATTTCATTCACTTAAAAGATAGTTTTGTTACTTAGTTAGGTTAATAATAAGTGTCCTGAAATATCAGTAAACTTCTTATAAAAAAAAAATAAGGAAACTGAAACCTTTCCACTAATCTTGTTCTAAATGTATGGGAGTGTTTGTATCGAAGTGCAATTAAATAATTCATTACCTCAGCCTATATACGTCACACTGCAGGGCACATGCCTCCTCTCGGGATGAGAGAGCTTGGCCCCTAGTTCCCACGCGAGTCCAGAGCGGAGATTGAAAACTTGACGCTCAGCATTGAATTGCTTCGAAGGTGCAGGTTTTTCTCCACCGTAAAACTCTTGGTATACCTATTTAAAATGTGATTTAGCACGAAAAATTCAAAGCTCCCCGGTTTTAAACCTACGATCTTCGGCTGGAGAGGGTATAGGCTAGCTACTTACTTTAGCTAGACCGCTTAAGGGCCGGCGCCCACTGACGGCATGGCACGGCGTGGCATTTTATTACTATCAAGTTATTTTGAATCTTATTTCATTGAGTTTAGAATTCATGTTACTTTATTGGTTATGCGTGGCATCGGCCCTCAGGACGTCGCGGCATCGTGGTATCAAAATAAAGTAACATGAATTCTAAACTCATTGAAATAAGATTCAAAATAACTTGATAGTAATAAAATGCCACGCCGTGCCATGCCGTCAGTGGGCGCCGGCCATAAGTGAGCCCTTCGCCCGCGCGGTACAGGGGCTGGGGTTAGGGACAAAGGGGGGCGGCAGAGGTGCGGGAGGCAGGCACACGAGCTCGCCGCCCGCACCTCTCCCGCCCCCCTTTGTCGTCCTACCCCCCCAGCCCCTGTACCGCGCTGGCGAGGGCTCACTTAAACGGTTTAGCTATAGCTACTTTTGCCAACAATTAAACAATATAAAATACGTATGTAGACTGTATTGTAACTGTTGACTTTGATACAAAATGGCTCCGGGCGGCGAACGAGTCCACTCCGATGGCCGCTATTCATAAGTAATTGGACAACAAAGCCTCCACTTTACTGACTTTAGCGAGGCAATAAGTCACAAGCGGCAGCGTTTTAAGATTTACAATTATTAGTGTTAGCCACTAGCTTAAAAAATATACTGTCGTTTTGTACATGAGTGGTGTAGTGGACGAGAGTCGCTGGACGAGGCGGGTCCTGGAGTGGAGACCCAGAGCGGACACTAGGGCAGGGGGGCACACTTACATATATCACACTTTTCATGCGACTACAGCGATCTCTGGTTGTTTGGTAAAGAACTAAATTAGCGGCCATCTTGGTTGACTTGTCAAACTTGTCAGTTGTCATTCATCGGCCATGGCCATGGCGTACCAAATTGTACGGTCAAGGACTTTAATTGATAGGCCACTTGCCAATGTTCGTATTTTAGCCGTATAGTGCAAATCGGGTTTAGCCGATTATACTTCGTATATGCTGATTTGAATTAGACGGCTAAAATACGAATAGTGGCAATTAGCCTATCAATTAAAATTACGCGTAATTATAGCTGTACATCAGTACCAACATATACATATAGATATGTATACATCTATAGATACGTCACATTAGTTCTTCACCAGGGCGTAGGGCGGCAGCACCTTCCATACATGCATATTTGACCATAGAGTTGCCACTCTTGTTCATATAATATTACAATACTCTTTGCACTAGGGGGCGCGGCAGACCACCGCAGCGCTGGTTGGACGACATTACACGGAGGCCAGCGCCGTATTGTCTGACGCTTTTGGCGCTTGCCTTCGCTTTCACCATCTCTTTCTGTCATCCTTTTATACTGTTTGACAGAAAGAGATAGTGACTGCGAAGCCTGCAGGACTGGATGAGACGGGTACAGGATCGCCAAGAGTGGAGGAAAAGGGAAGAGGCCTACATCCAAGACTGGATTAATAAAAGGGCAACATAAATAAAATAAATGAAATATAAATATTAGGGGACAATCTTACACAAAGCGACCTAGTCCCAAACTAAGCAAAGCTTGTACTATGGGTACTAGACGACGATAAACATACTTATATAGATAAATAAATACTTAAATACATAGAAAACATCCATAACTCAGGAACAAATATTCGTGCTCATCACACAAATAAATGCCCTTACCGGGATTCGAACCCAGGACCTCTTGCTTCGTAGGCAGGGTCACTACCAACTAGGCTAAAGCGGTCGTTATAACATGATGATTTACAGTTAGTTTATTTACTAGCCTTATAGTCAGGCTATATTTGGCATTTGAATTGAAATTACGGGATTTCATAAAAAAAACTGAGGAAATTCCCAAAAAAATCGTCTTGGTCTGATAAGATGGAGCGATGACCGAGCGTTGGATGCGGATGGCGCAGAACCGGTCTGTTTGGTGAACCTTGATGACAAATCATGATGATGATGATAACGTGGTTTTCATCGACGTTACATAAAAGAACATCCGTGTCAAATTTCATGTCTTTCTTAGTGATTGAGATTTCATGATCTTATCCCGATTCCGTGGGTATATCGTAAGATCCTATAAGTTTTTTGTGATCCTATAATTGGCTCCTATGTAATAACATGTTTAACCTACTCTGTAATTTGTAGCTGTTGGTTCTCCGAAAATAAATAAATAAATAAATAAATAAGAAGAAACAAACACACACACACACACACACTCGCGCACACGCGCAGACACACACACACGTACACGATATTCCCCTGCCTTGCACCAAACCATTATCGATCGCGACCTAATAGTACCCACGCTCATACTAATCGAATTACGACCACAATACGTCTATACAGCGAATATCGCCCTCAATAATTCATATCTGACCACAAAACATGGGATCTGACAAGCTGACTGATGGTCAGCCCGATCTATATCTGATCTGTGATCAGTCGCCTCATGTGGCGATGGTAATCCGGAGGAATGTGCTGCTTAGTCATTAGGCTTTCGAAATTATAGTTAAATTATACAGGATGATACTGGAGACGCGTTCGCGATCAATCTACACAGCTCACTAAATATGAAAAAACCGGCCAAGAGCATGTCGGACACGCCCACGATAGGGTTCCGCATCCGTTACGAAGAAATCCTTGCATGTTTTATTAATTTTACTATTATTTATACTGTCAGTTTTACACAAGCAATATTTTATAGGTCAGGCTGCTATTTACTCTTAAACTACTTATGTACGGTCAAGTGCAAAAATAAGTATCGATTTAATCCTCCCATCGTTACATAAACTGTCTTTTGTTTAAAACATATACGGTAATTTCTTTGCAATGCTATTGAGTACGTTAGCGAAAATGGAGAAAATTGAACTGCGCGCCGTTATCAAATACTTGTGTTTGAAAATTTTTTCTACGGACCAAGTCAATTTGGATTTGCGGGACACTTTAGGGTCTAATGCTCCTCCGTATTCGACAGTCGCACGTTGGTGCGCCGAATTTAGACGTGGAAGAACATCGACAATGGACGACCCCCGCTCCGGACGCCCTACTACAGCAGTAACTGAAGAAATTGTGAAAAAAGTCGAAAAGTCAGTTTTGGCGGATCGTCGTGTCACGGTTCGTTTTATTGCTGAAAATGTAAAGATTTCAACGGGGAGCGTGCATAATATTTTACATGAACGCTTGGGTATGAAAAAGGTATCTGCGCGTTGGGTACCAAGAATGCTTACTGACACGCAAAGACAAACTAGACTAGAGATTTGTCAAGAAGCTTTGAACCTGATGCAGCAAGACCGGGAACTTTTTTTGGCGCGATTTATAACAATGGATGAAACATGGCTCCATCATTACGACCCAGAAACGAAACTGCAGTCTATGACATGGAAAAGGCCATCATCTCCAACTCCGAAGAAATTCAAGGTGAGCCCATCTGCCGGTAAGGTCATGGGCTCTGTTTTTTGGGATGTTAAACGGGTATTAATGATTGAGTATCTCGAGCATGGTGCCACTATTACGGGCACATTATACGCCAAACAAATAGCAACATTGCGCAATGAGATCCGCGAAAAACGGCGAGGTAAACTCTCGAAAGTTGTGCTGTTCCACCAGGACAATGCCCCGGCACACAAGTCCGCCGTTGCAATGGCTTCAATTCGTGATGCTGGGTTCGATATCCTTAAGCATCCTCCGTATTCACCAGATCTCGCTCCCAGTGATTTCTACCTATTTCCGAGATTGAAACAATACCTGAGAGGCCAGAAATTTGAAGACGACGACGCGGTAGTCGCTGCAGTACAAGATTTTTTAAGTACTCAAGACGAGACCTTTTTTAAAAATGGAATTTTAAGTTTAGAAAAAAGATATACGAAGTGTATTATGCTAAAAGGTGACTATGTCGAAAAATAAAATGACATTTAGTAAAAGTTGTTTATAACATACTCATTCTCACTTTTTATTGAACGCCCCTAGTATACCTATACCTTAATTCGACGACATAAGAGCTACTTATGAGACATATTTATGAGCAAGTTGTGTGCACCCATATTTTTACACTTGACTGTACAGTCAAGGGCAAAAATATGTATACACTTTAGTACCTTGTCTATTTTCGTCATATTTGAACTGCCATATATGAACTATGAACTGTCACAGTGGTTAAAGTGACAAGGTACTAAAGTGTATACATATTTTTGCCCTTGACTGTACTATAGGTACCTGCAGAGATCGGAGTTTTCACGGCAAAATATAAGACTGTCGCAATCAAGCTAGTGTTCGAACCAATTTTTTATCGATATCGTTAGTTGTGCAATAGAAGAAACAAATGGTCCACTAAATAAAAAAACATATTTAATACAGAATTTAATTTTAGGTCAGCATTTTAGGTCTTCTAGGGCTGAGCTTGGGATGAGCTTTATTTTCCTGTTAATTAGCTTTGTAAACAAATAAATGAAAAAATAAATAAATAAGGCTTATCCCAAGCTCAGCCCAAACCTTTTGCAAACCAGTGATTTTTAGCGTTCCTGAATAGCAGTTCATCCCTATCCTCTCGCAAACGATTGAATTACCTCTCGTAAACCATGTTGGGCCGTTCCTGAATTTAGCCCCAGTACAAACACGCTAGTAGGTAGCATTTGCTCGTTAGTAGTATGCTTTCGTGCTAGTAACGAGCATGTGTAACAGTAGCTGTATTTTTTACATTGTGGAATTAAGGTATCGGTAAGGGTTGATCTACTCATCAAACAAAACAAGTCACTTTTAATCTAAGTAACAATTTTTAAATTTTGAAAAATCTCGATTTTGTATACTAAAGCAGTAATCCGACTGTCTGCAACGATTTTGATAGCACACGCAGCGCATGTGTTAATTATACGTCATAATTTTATAGAAGTTTGACGTTTAATATAACACTTGCCCTGCGCGTGGTGTCAAAATCGTTGCAGAATTATCTTGGTCTGACTCTACACTGTTACATTACTTACATTAGAACTTTTTACTTATAACTTTGTAGATATTATTGGAAAATAAGCGTGAGTTTAGCGGTTAAATTCTTAATGGTGACAGCGGTTTCGCACTACGTCCGATCCGAATCAACACAACACAGCACAACAACAATTCGTATGCAGGTTTACGTTACGTTACGCACTGAATCCGATTTCCTCATCCGATTTTACCATAGAAATTGTTCCGAAACTTATTTTCACGGATTCGGATCGGATTCGGATCGGACGTAGTGCGAAACCGCTCTAAATGAAACGAAGTAAGGCTCCGGTACCTCTACCATGAGTTAACAATAGTTTACGTGACCGTACTCGCTAGCGACGGCGTAAATTATTTGTATGGAGAATTGTGCAGCGCCTCCAGCGGTCACTTACGGAAGTACAATTCTCCATACAAATCATTTACGACGTCGCTAGCGAGTACGGTCACTGTGAACTAGTGTAAACTCATGGTAGAGGTACGGGTCCCAAGATACAGTGTCAGCTTAGTTTGGGGCCCGCTGGATACTCATTTTGAAAATGCTTTTTCAGTCAGTAAATATTTTCATTTCATTTCATATACACCGTGAAATTTTAGTGGTTGTTTTCCCGAAACGAGGTGATTTAGTATCGATTGTACAATCGATTGGTGATTGTAAAATGTTTTCGCTTTTAAATAATCTTAGTTTGAATAAATAGATGTGGTACATCATTTCTTACGCATTTCCAATGTAATTTGGAACGTAGGAGTCGTAGCTTCTAATAGTTGCGATGGATGTTACCACACGCCACTGTTGGCGTATGTAAGCGATTAAGAATTTCGGGGGAGTCGGTTGGATGCGACGTGGTTCAATTGGTAGAACACCCGTTGGGGCGCATACCCAGGAGACGTGGGTTCGAATCCCACCGGCGCACCCGAAAAACTTTTTCGCTTTTAAATAATCTTAGATTCGGTGAGCAGCCGTACTGCTAATAAAATAAATAATATTTGATTGTACAATCGATTTATAATTACTATTTTGACTAGAGTCAAAAATCCAATTGTGAAAAACGAAAATCGAAAATGACCGCAAACCAATAGTAACGCTTCGTTAGTACCTAACCTATCGTACGATCGTACGCTACTTGTGCCAACGAAGCGTTACTATTGGTTTGCGGTCATCTTCGACTTTCGTTTTTCACAATTGGATTTTTGACTCTAGTCAAAATAGTAATTATAAATCGATTGTACAATCGATACTAAATCACCTCGTTTCGGGAAAACAACCACTAAAATTTCACGGTGTATATGCATCTCAGACTAGTGTGAGGTGAATTTTACTAAGTACACACGCTTAACGTACTAACTAAGCTAAGTATTTTAAGTAAATTTCAACTTGCACCCATAGTATAAATCTTCCCAGGTGAATTTTTCGCTTCGAGCCATTACATTAAATTTGAACCTCAATACTATGACGATACCGTTTGTTTTGAAAGATAAAGGGCTCCAAGCGAAAAATTCACCTGGGAAGATTTATACTATACTTAGTAACCGAAGATTTGACGCTTAATTTGAGATCGGTTATCGTTATAGTAGCTCACGCTTGCGGTGGTAAATGAATTTTTTGACTTTATCTACATTTAGTGGTCATTTGGAAACGATCTTTTCATTGTTTAAATATCTCGACAATTATAATAACTATTTGTTAATAACAATAACTCAACAGCACCATTAGTAGGAGCACTATCGTATACGAGAATAACAAGAGCAACAGAAATGTCACGCGAACTAGTTAAAAACACGACCTCGCTAATGGGAGAGTGAGAAAGAAAGAGAGAGGGAGAGAGATTTACACATATTCGATACACAGAAAAAAAACATTAGATACAAATAAAAACATCGAATATTATAAATTGGGCACTCGTTTTAACCCTTTAATGGACAGCTTTCGTTCGAAAACGCTGTCTTAAAGTACATTTCTAAATTTGAATATCGTAAAGACTTCAAACCTTACTGCACAAAAGTTTTGAATTAACTTAAAATATAATGTTTTAAAATGAACTTTAAAGACAGCGTTGCATTTTGGACACACTATGCATTTAAGCGGTTAACACTGCGGCAAGCCAACACTGTGATCCCTGAACACTACAATTTGGTTGCTTTCAAGTCTCGGGTGAATGAGCATTTACTAGGCAAGCGTGCTCCATCGTAGGCCTCATCTTCGCTTTCCATCAGGCGTGATTGTGACCAAACGCAAGCCTATATAGTATAAAAAAAAAAAGCCGCAACGCTGTTTTTAACACCAATACGTTGCGCGTGAATTGTACCAGCCGTATAGTGACGGGTAATTTGAAATAATTTATTCTGTGACTTTTTTATACATATACAGTATGCCGTAAGATAAAATAAGTTTTTGTCAAAAAAATATTTTTAATGCAAGCTTTTTTAGCTGACTGTACTTGCATTGTCATCCAATTTACACAAGTATGCCAAATTTCAAGTGAATCCCACTACTGGAAGTTAGGTAAATTCGACTTCCAAGATTTTACCCTGTGATTTTACCCTTAAACATACATATTATACACACATAGCAAGTTAAATAAAGCTTGTAAAAAAAATAAGTTTTACACAAAAATACAATTTTTTTTTGATAAAAATAAAGTTAGTTTGCATTAATATGTCTCAATGATCTTCCTAATCAATCACTCTGCATAATTTATTTTATTTATTTATTTAAATACAGTCAAAACCGTTTATAGCGACACCAATTACAACGACATATTGGATGTAACGACCAAGAAAAAAAACCAACACGATCTTATATACCAAAGTTTTACTGGTTACAATGACCAACCGTGTTTAACGACCAAATATTGCTGTCCCTTGAATGTCATTATAAACGGTTTTGACTGTATTTGCTTCTCGTTGGCCGATTGTGTGCCGTGACTGTCTGACTTTTTTGTGAGTTGATGGATGATAGGCAGTCTAGTGTTTTTGTTTGAGTAAAATTTTCTATTTATGTTTTGTTTTGTTTTGGTTGTTAAACACGGTTGGTCATTGTAACCAGTGTTACTTTGGTATATAAGATCGTGTTGGGTTTTTTTCTTGGTCGTTACATCCAATGTGTCGTTGTAAATGGTGTCGCTATAAACGGTTTTGACTGTAGGTCACAATCAGGAGCGACGTCAGGAGCGTATTGAGCAGGATAATATCAGGATGGCTTTGAGTTCAGCCAGTAGGTGTAGGTATAATTACCATAAGTACCTACCTACGTTACTTCATTTAGATAAAGACTAAACTAATTAATGACCTTTAACAATGTAGTAAAAGCTGCAGCACGACTTGGCGTTTACGACATTCACCCTCGAAGGGTTTTGATTTCAATTACATTTTTGGCTACCACGGTCCGGTTTGTCTAATGGTGCATAGAACATTTGTTTTTATTAAATGCAGTAAATGTATATGTCAATATCTTTTGTAAATAGCTAGTGTCGTTTCTAAATTAGTATAATTTCCTTAAACGTGTATTTATTTTTTATTTTTGTGTAAATAGGCTAATTTTATATTTTTTTTATATCGGTTTTGCGTAAGTTGTATTAAGTAATGCTCACAATAAAATCACAGCAACCATGTCGTGCGCACGGTCTTTTTAGGGTATTGTTCGCCGCCAGACAGCGCTGCTCGTTGCAGTCGCAACGGCTGCGTTCAGCATGCCGCGTAAGGCCGTGTTGCGCGACAGGGTTTCTGTGACCGATAAAAATGGTCTCGCCGGAAGACCAGCGCTGGCTCCACCCAAGGAGTCCGCATTTATGCTGAGACGGGACCTTTTTTACACACAATTTAATATATTATTTTTAGGGTTCCGTAGCCAAATGGCAAAAATCGGATTCGTTATGGATTCGTCATGTCTGTCTGTCCGTCCGTATGTCACAGCCACTTTTTTCCGTAACTATAAGAACTATGCAGTTGAAACATGGTAAGTAGATGTATTCTGTGAACCGCATTAAGATTTTCATACAAAAATACAAAAAAAATAATAAAATATTTTTTTTCATCAATACTTGTGGGGTATTTATGGATAATAATAATAATAAATCACGGGTGTAACTATAACTGCTAGATAAATATTTTATCATAAAACTTGTCAAACGATATTTAATAACATCCGAAATATTTGACACGACTAAAGTATCTAGGTACTCTATTTTAAACTGAGGATCATTAGGGGTAGTTAACATTACTTATCAATTATTAATAATCAATAAAAGTAATTTTAGTAATTTAAAAAAACGGTTACAGATTATAATTTACCTACTTCCATAAATTAGGAGCAGCAAACCGACACGCACTGACTTACAAAAGAACTCGATATGAATGGATGACTTATTCTATATTTATGATGGCATCAACCAGATACAAAACACTGCAGAAATTATTAAAAATCTCTTTTTCCTCTTTTCGCGGATCATTTGATAAATTAAAATCATTAAATAATGGAGTAGTTGGAATGTTAAGTACTTAGACTTAGTTGTTGTCCTGTTACTAGATCACTTGTCAGTTTCCAATCTATACGATAATTCGACGTTTTGACCAAAGAGCATGTAAAAACTAATAAATTATCGTTATATACAAGTATCGCTAAAACAGATTAGTTTTAAAATACCTACGTAAAATATATCCCGAAGACAACAAAATACCTCGTAGCAATTCGTGTCTACTCGGAATTTGAATGTCTTCTTCTAGTCACCACCACCAGTTACCTAGTTGCCACCACCGTCTCGTCAATTACTTGTAGTATAGAAAATGTTTAAGAAACCTATTTTTACTCAAAATACTCTACCCCTTGTAAGATAAGATTATTAAGGTAATCACCATGATCTTTTAGACTCTTTCACGAGATTGTAAGGTCTTTCGGCAAGTTTTTACAAAAATATTTGCCCTAGCTAGAATTATTCGTAGGTATCGCTTTAGTATATCCTACCTACCTAGTTTACTCATAAATACTTTCATGTATTGAAACTAAATGAAATTATTATCCCTTAAATACATGTACACAAATGATTACCTATCGAGAAATATCGGAAGCTTTTTAAAAGTAATTAGGTACTGTTTAACTTAAATTCTAACATTCCGTAGAAAATTATGCATAATGTGTGTATCGTCTAAAACTATCACTAGCTACTTATCTAAAAATAATTTAGTTTAAGTAAATGGCTCTAAAAACAATTTAGTCCAAATGCCTAATGAATGAATTGCCAAATAAATATTTGGGTAACGTAACTGCTTTATCTATAATAATAAATATTTACATACACACCTACCCACCTACTAAAGAAGTGGAAAATGCGAGAGTTAAAAACTTCATGAAGCTGTGGTAATCTAATGGTTTTACCTGAGATCTCTCACGCATAGGGTCATCGGTCGTCTTTTCAAAGTTTACTCTGAGTTTTTCGGAATTTTGTGTGAAATTACATTTGAAATTTACCTGCCATGAGTTTTACGGTGAAGGTAAAACATCGCGGGGAATCAGTGCAACCTGGGACGACATTCAATAGTGTGTGTGAAGTTGCTAATCCGAAGTGTGTTTTCATGGGAACTACGGCTCGAACCCTCTTATTCTGAGAGGAGGCCGATCGTGGAGTCGGACGTATTTGTATTTACATAGAGATGATAATGATGAAAGAGTTAAGAATTATCGTTATCATCTGACAAGTCATCTGTGTTTGTATTTAGCTCGGGTGCTAAGTTCTCATTTTAACGAGGTCATTAGAAACATTCATTAAGGCCTTCGTAATCACGCAGGTGTGTTATTAGTTTATTTTTTATTTTTATTATGAGAGGGAAGCAAACGAGCAAGCGGGTCATCTGATGGAAAATTATCACCACCGCACATAAATATCAACAACTCAAAGAGAGTCACTGATTGTTGCCGGCCTTTAAAAAAGGAGAGGGAATAGGGGAGCGGGAGGGAGCAGAGGTATTGGGCTCCCGGCGCTCTCACTGTCACTGAACGTACGAAACGAAGCAGGATTAGGGACTGCTGCTTCACGCCGGTGTTCTATGAGAGGATGGTACTGCCCCGGACGAGCCGGCCCATTCAACTACCTAGGTTAGGTTACTGGACTAGGGCAGAATTAAAAGAAAGATTGTAATTTTTGGCAATGTAAGTAGGTATAGTTTGTATGTTTGTATATTGTGCTCACTGGTTTGTTACATTTAAATATTATGTTTAATTATGCTGTAACTCCTCGCCTTGTTATAAATGAGATGTCATATTAAACAGAGCGTTTTTAGACTAACTAAATAACTATGATGGACTTTAGATATTGTATAGGTCCTCAAATAAGTTTATGGCAGAGAAATGACTGTTTCTACTGATTGACGGCTAAATCACATTACTTTAGTAATTTCCTCGGAAGTAGATTAGGTACATTTAATGTGTTCAAGTCGTATCACTTTAAGTAAAAATTCGTGGAGTTATAAACTCTGATATTTTCGTGCTTCTCAGAGCGTATTTTTCAGTAAACAGATTATAACTTTTACTAGATTTTATTTAACTAAGTCTTCAAATCTTGCAAATTGCACTTCATTCACTTCCAATAGGCAATCATATTGAATTGAAACTTGTATTAGGTAGGTACTAAATAAATATAATTTTTAACAAACACTTAATAAACTTATCTAGATTATAATTCGTTTTGATTGATTAGTTAATTCACCTCTATCTTTAATCCAAGCATTGGTACCACTGATCTGTATTTTGGATATAGTAAATGTGGGCAAAGTCAAAATGTTAGACCTACCTAATCAAGGTTCAAAATTTTTTCGATCTTCGCCACAGACCTATCGCGGTTCTGCGATCGTCGCGAACAAGTGCAAAGTTTATTCGGCTTATCACGAACGTGCGGTTTAATAGCACTGTTTACGGATGAACTGATAATAATCGCCAGATTCGTTCGTGCTTTGTTTTATCCGTACCTATCATGTGACCATTGATTAAAAAAGACCGTATCTTTACAATAATATAGTCGATTATCATTGTGATCCCTTCAAGGATTTCGATTACGCGCAATAAAGATAATTTTTAGGGTTCCGTGCTCAAAGGGTAAAAACGGGACCCTATTACTGAGGCCCCGCTGTCCGTCCGTCTGTCCGTCTGTCACCAGGCTGTATCTCATAAACCGTGATAGCTAGGCAGTTGAAACTTTCACAGATGATGTATTTCGGTTGCCAATATAACGAAAAATAATAAAAGCAAAATAAAAGAAATATTTAAGGGTGCTCCCATACAACAAACGTGATTTTTTTGCTCGTTTTTGCTCGATATTGATAACGGCAGCAGGTAGACGCTTGAAATATTATTCACAGAACATTTAGTTATAAATTCACTTTAAAAATAAATAATTAAATTAAAATAAAAACATTATTTAAGCTCCCATACAACAGACATGATTTTTTTGCCGTTTTACGGAACCCTTCGTGCGCGAGTCCGACTCGCACTTGCCCGGTTTTTATAATAGTGGTGCGACCGCACGCACACCTAAGTTCAACACGATTATCGAAAAAATTACCAGTAATAATATTTTGGCAAATTCTGAAGTGATTCACGATATGTTCAAAAAACATGTTAACAATGCTACAATGTTTACTGATTAGAGATATTGCTTCGAGAAGCGTTTTACCACATTTGAAACTACTAAAGTAATGCATAAAACACTTGCAGAAAGATCGGGGTACTAGCGTGTATAGTTTAACAGATTCCCGCTCGGAACTGCTGCTCTATAATTGATGAGAAAAAACGAGATGAACTGAGTTGTAGTTGAGTCGGGAGCGAAATAAAATAACGAAGCTTCGGAGCTTGCAGGCGTGGCACTATGTACCAGAAAGCTCGAGCCCCCATTGGCCGCGGGAGAGCACGGCTTACACTAAAGGCGGTCCCCGCGCGCGCAGTATAAAGTCCGACGCCCGCCCTCTCACCGCCAGTCGTTGCTCTACTCGCGACTTGCGCACACGTCGCACTCTCAATAAACAAGTGAAACATTACAAGTGAAAATGGTGAAGTTCGAAGGAGATTTTAGTATCAAATCAATACTTATGAGCCACGAGAACAAGGCGCCGCCGTCGCCGGCCGCCTCTTCTAATGGCGCGTCACCTTCCGAAGACCTTAGTGATTCAGAATTAGATGTCACGGGAACCGAACCCGTCGACTGCACCAAACCCAAGTCCGATGAAGACAAAAAAGACAAGAAACATGAGAAACCAGCGTACAGCTACAATGCTTTGATTATGATGGCGATCCGCAACAGCGCTGAGAAGAGGCTAACTTTAAATGGGATCTACGAATATATTATGACCAATTTCCCGTACTACAGGGAGAACAGGCAGGGCTGGCAGAACTCCATCCGCCACAATCTGAGCTTAAATAAATGTTTTGTGAAAGTTCCTCGACACTACGACGATCCTGGCAAAGGTAACTACTGGATGTTGGACGCGTCGGCAGAAGATGTGTTTATTGGTGGAACAACGGGCAAGTTGCGCCGGCGCTCCGCACTGAACGGCCGGTCCCGCCTCGCCTGTTTCAAGCGCCCGCTCTTCCCCGGTGGACCTCCCCCGGGTGCCTATCCTCCAGCCACCTACTCGCAGCTCGTCGGCCTCTACTCCCAACTATTATATCAAAGATACGCTCCCCTGCAAATGAAGACGCCTCCGATCGCTCCCAGTGCAATGCATCCTGCTTTCCGCGGCGAAGCCATCGGATACGGTACCCTACCGTATTCGCCAGCGCTTTACGAACGCTTACCGTCGGGACACTTTCTGAACCAAAACTCGTTGCTGCAGAGCTCCCACCTGGCGCAGACATCAGCCATGATGGCACAAACGTCACCTCTTCTACCTCCGTCTCCTCCTATGATGGCACACTCTCCTCCCACCTCCGGAGCGTCGAGCCCCGAGCTCCCGTCGCCTTCGCATCATCCCTTAACACCACACATCTATAAACCTG
This sequence comes from Archips crataeganus, assembly GCA_947859365.1. Classification (NCBI taxonomy): domain Eukaryota; kingdom Metazoa; phylum Arthropoda; class Insecta; order Lepidoptera; family Tortricidae; genus Archips; species Archips crataeganus. Next base: position 876,851 of record OX402053.1, on the reverse strand, counting down.
TCACAGTCCTCAGCCGGCACTGACTGACTGGACATCTCAAGGAGCCTGGACCGACGTTCCTATCTGTGATCTAGACATAAATAGTGTGCCTGTGGATTACGAGGTAATCTCCGTAGCGAGTGTAGCTCTGAACTTGTTTGCAATATCAGTAGCCATCGTTGTACCCGTGTCCTAGCATTCCGTTATCATAACTGATTGTATAAATGTAGATATTTGAAGAAATGTGTATTTATTGACGTAGTCGAAGGATTAAGATAAGAGAGCTATAATGAATTAATTAAATGAAAATATTGTTCACTTTACAACTTGATTTTATTTTTCCTTTACCCAACTAATATGCAGATAGTAAGAAGATGATAAACAAGCAGTCCGATAAAAGTAACATCCAAGAACAAGAAAATATATTTCGTTTATTGATTCCTGCAATAAAAGCAAGTCTTTAAACTCACAGGTAGGTATACTACAATTTTTTAACACAAAGCCGGAGCTCTGTCCATTTTGAAATGAAGATCAATATGAACCGATTCTAAATCAATTTAAAACGAAATGGGAAGACCTTTAGATGTGTTCACCGCCCGGAAGACGGAGTTACTCACTAACCAAACATCCTCAAGTGATCGCCCACGCACTGGTTTTGAAATAAAAGTATTAACTCTTAAAACAACTCCGCCTTTGAAGTCTGCTTCAAATAAATTTCATTGTGAATGTTTATTTACGCTGAATTCGTTTCAAAACACATCTTCCTCACAACATAAACTGGTGTATTACAAAATATTTTCTACCAACCGTCGCTACATTGATAAAGAAATTTTGATCTGTGATAAATCAGCGATACAGTATCTATTGAATTACACACGATCATCCACCGAAAGCAAAATCCTTATCGAAAAATGAAAACCGTATTAAATAATCGATGATTATGAATTTAATGTGTTTTGGAAGTTCCGTGTCGACGTGTTCAGAATAAATAAGTTATTAGAATAGATGAACGTCTTTTTCTAATGTTCAAATTTATCTAATCACATTTATATTCAACTACATATTACTGCTGTTTATACGGTATTTGGTAGGTACCGATTTACCGAATTGTATGTATTAATTTGGTTGGTATAGGAACGAAAAGGTTTTAGCTTGAGTTTTTCCTTCTGCAATTTTGTTTACGATTACGTTTAAGAATTTATTTACCGTTGTACACTGAGAGAAAATTCTAGTTTAGGTAACCAGAATAAAATTAACTTAACCAGATTGTCATGTAATATATACGACATCTAGACTGTTTTTTGAGTATACTAGAAAAATCTAGTAATAGCTTGCAGGAATATCTTGCACACTTAAACATAATTCTGGTACACATCATTAAAATTTGTGCACAGTAACACATCACTGGTACACATCACTAAAATTTGTTATCTTTGCAATAATACCAAAATGTACTTACAAATAACTTTAAGTGTTGTTTACTAAAATATATTTATGTACTAGAATATTCTGGTATTTATTAAAACACGATTGTTTGTTGTTAAAGGTCAATCTGGTAAATATAACTTAATTCTGTTTCTTTATACTAGAATAATATTTACCATACGTTCTGGTAGTATTGTTATCTTAATTTCTTTCAGTGTAAGGGTCAATGTTAGTATTACAATTAAAAAGAGACTTTACTAGTCAATGTAATAATCACCCTTATTTTATTTTCTGACATAGGAAATGTCATTAAAAATGGTAAAGCTATTAAGTAAGTTTTAGGCGACTAAGTAAGTACGAAGGGCGTTCAATATAAAGTGAGAATGAGATGCAAACTCTTTTAATATTACGAAATTAAATACTGGCCGGTAAAGCTAATCTATGATTGCTATGAAAAAAAAAACTAACTGTCTTTTGTTTAAAAAAATATACGGTAATTTCTTTGCAATGCTATTGAGTACGTTAGTGAAAATGGAGAAAATTGAACTGCGCGCCGTTATCAAATACTTGTGTTTGAAAAATTTTTCGACGGACCAAGTCAATTTGGATTTGCGGGACACTTTAGGGTCTAATGCTCCTCCGTATTCGACAGTCGCACGTTGGTGCGCCGAATTTAGACGTGGAAGAACATCGACAATGGACGACCCCCGCTCCGGACGCCCTCTACAGCAGTAACTGAAGAAATTGTGAAAAAAGTCGAAAACTCAGTTTTGGCGGATCGTCGTGTCACGGTTCGTTTTATTGCTGAAAATGTAAAGATTTCAACGGGGAGCGTGCATAATATTTTACATGAACGCTTGGGTATGAATTAAAAAATAAAAAATAAATTTTAATAAATTTCAATTCACTATTCTTATAGTGCAGTAAAAAATCTTAATAAGCAATTATTATATTGTTATATCCAGATCAAAATTTGTAAACAATTCTAAATATTGATAAAATAAATAATAATAGTTTAAAATATTTTATTGTAAAAAAAGCGTGGGGTGCATGGTGTCAATTGTCAAGGATTGTCATTTTGATAACATCTTAAAAAGCACCCCACGCTTTTTTTACAATAAAATATTTTAAACTATTATTATTTATTTTATCAATATTTAGAATTGTTTACAAATTTTGATCTGGATATAACAATATAATAATTGCTTATTAAGATTTTTTACTGCACTATAAGAATAGTGAATTGAAATTTATTAAAATTTATTTTTTATTTTTTAAAGCGTGTTTTTTAGTTTTTTTAAACTATTATTTATTTCCTATTTTTTAGTTGCATTTTTTTCTTTCTAACTTTACCCCCTCACCTACATCCCCCAAACCCCCTAAACCCAACCCCCCAACATCCCCCACCCCATTTCCCCAACCCCCCCCAAACCCCACACCCTTACCCCCAATCCCCTAAACCCCCCTTACCCCCTCCTCATTTTACAAACCCCCGAACCACCTAAACCCAACCCCCCTAACACCGAACCCCCATACCCCCGGAACCCCCCCCCCCACCCCCCCGTCACCTGCCCCCCCCCCTCCCACACCCCCCACCCCGCCACCTACCGCCCCCCCTTCCAGCTCCATCATCAGACCCTGGTTACCATATGGGATCAAAGTGCTCGTCAAGACGAATCAAACGAGCCCAAACTCGATGGGGTTGTGTCGTTTTATTGTGGAGTGCCTTTGGCCATCTTCCAGCTCCATCATCAGACCCTGGTTACCATCTGGGATCAAAGTGCTCGTCAAGACGAATCAAACGAGCCCAAACTCGACGGGATTGTGTTGTTTTATTACATAGTTCCTATGGCCACCATCCAGCTCCATCATCAGATCAGCTCCATGTTACAATAATATTGCATTGTCATCCAATTTACACATATGTGCAAAATTTCAGCTCAATCGGAAACCGGGAAGTGGGTCAAAATCGCGCCCTAAGGAGTCGGTTACAAACAAACATACATACAAACATACAGGTGAAGCTAATATAAAGCGTGTAAAAAAAGGTATCTGCGCGTTGGGTACCAAGATTGCTTACTGACACGCAAAAACAAACTAGACTAGAGATTTGTCAAGAAGCTTTGAACCTGATGCAGCAAGACCGGGAACTTTTTTTGGCGCGATTTATAACAATGGACGAAACATGGCTCCATCATTACGACCCAGAAACGAAACTGCAGTCTATGACATGGAAAAGGCCATCATCTCCAACTCCGAAGAAATTCAAGGTGAGCCCATCTGCCGGTAAGGTCATGGGCTCTGTTTTTTGGGATGGTAAAGGGGGTATTAATGATTGAGTATCTCGAGCATGGAGCCACTATTACGGGCACATTATACGCCAAACAAATAGCAACATTGCGCAATGAGATCCGCGAAAAACGACGAGGTAAACTCTCGAAAGTTGTGCTGTTCCACCAGGACGATGCCCCGGCACACAAGTCCGCCGTTGCAATGGCTGCAATTCGTGATGCTGGGTTCGATATCCTTAACTTATTCACCAGATCTCGCACCCAGTGATTTCTACCTATTTCCGAGATTGAAACAATACCTGAGAGGCCAGAAATTTGAAGACGACGACGCGGTAGTCGCTGCAGTACAAGATATTTAAGTACTCAAGATGAGACCTTTTTTAAAAATGGAATTTTAAGTTTAGAAAAAAGATATACTAAGTGTATTATGCTAAAAGGTGACTATGTCGAAAAATAAAATGACATTTAGTAAAAGTTGTTTATAACATACTCATTCTCACTTTTTATTGAACGCCCCTAGTACTTATATTAAAAGGATGATAACTATAATGCACACTTGTTTACAGAAAGGTAGCTAACAGGTACATACTTAATATTGAAAAACCGGCCAAGTGCGAGTTGGACTCGCGCACCGAGGGTTCCATACAAATTTATATGTATATATGAACATCCAGTCTTATCAGACCCCTGCTCCTAAGCAAAATGTGCGCAGTGTGGGATCATTGTAGATTGGTTACTGATATAGACAGACAGACAAAAATATTTATGCTTTTCGCAATTTTTCCTTTATTTGTGCTATAAGGCCTTGCTTTGTACCAAATTTCAAGATTCTGAGTTCACGTGAAGTACCCTGTAGGTTTTGATTCTCTTGCGAGTGTCGAAAATGTGCGTTGGCTACTGATATAGACAGACAGACAAAAAAAATTATGCTTTTCGCAATTTTTCCTTTATTTGTGCTATAAGACCTAGCTTTGTACCAAATTTCAAGATTCTGAGTTCACGGGAAGTACCCTGTAGGTTTTGATTCCCTTGCGAGTTTCGAAAATATGCGGAAATTTGCGGCATAAACGGCTGTATCTTTTGATTGCGTTGGCTTAGATGTTTGATTTTTTTACAGCTCCAAGAGACAGTAGACTTGAGTATTTGATATAAATTTCAGCTTGATACCTCCAGGCGTTCCTGAGAAAAAGGGTCTTGACAGACAGACGGACGGACGGACAACAAAGTGATCCTATAAGGGTTCCGTTTTTTCCTTTTGAGGTACGGAACCCTAAAAATAGTGTGGTTTTAAGAACAATGCAATATTATTATTGTTTGCACAGTGGGTACGGTCTGCTGTATCTTTTAAGAAATACCTACCTATTTACAAGTGCAGCAATTTATAGAAGACGATAGCGGGAGCGATGGATCTTAGAAAATTTATAAACGTTCTAGATACAGTCGGAGAAATCGACTCGCATGTCAGATTGGAACCTTTCCACAGTCAATTTAATTATTATTTCTTTAGTAGATTGTGTGGAATGTTAAGACGACATTTACAGCGAAAGGGTTCCGAATTGATACGCAGCTTTTTCGACTGTATATTTTTCTGTAGATACAGGCAAAAGTGATGTATCTAGACATATTTTTTAATTGAACGCTCATAGACATGACCATTTGTCAACGAGTCCGGCGGAACAAAGGGGCTCTCTCGGTCGCCTGGATTGACTACAAGAAGGCCTATGATTCGGTGCCCCATTCATGGCTGGTGAGGGTCTTAGAACTGTATAAAATTGATGCAGTCCTGAGATCTTTCTTAGGCGCTTGCATGGGACAGTGGACCACAGTCCTTCGTCAACCGGGGGAAGGAGACGGCCCCTCTGGCCCACAGGACTCTATCAAGATTGAGCGAGGGATCTTCCAGGGTGACAGCCTGAGTCCTATGTGGTTCTGCCTAGCGCTGAATCCGCTCAGCACCCTGCTGAAGGATTCAGGGCTAGGCTGCCGGCTTCGAAGAGGGGGTGAGGTCATTTCTCATCTGCTCTATATGGATGACCTTAAGCTATTTGCACCAAATAAACATGACCTGTTGGAGCTACTGAAAACAACAGAAGTTTTCAGTAGCGCCATCAACATGGAATTTGGTGTCGATAAGTGTGCAGTTATGCATGTACAGCGGGGGAAAGTTGTAAATTTAACAAATTTGCAGCTTTCTGATACAATGTCCCTCAGATCTATTTCCGAAGCAGAAACCTATAAGTATCTTGGTATGTCACAGTCATTGGGTATTGAGAGTGAGGTCGTAAAGCAGACGGTGAAGGAGCGCTTCTTCTGTCGTCTGACAAAAGTACTTAATAGTCTTTTGTCGGGCGGCAACAAGATGCGCGCCTTCAACGCCTGGGTAATGCCCTTGCTTACTTACTCCTTTGGCATACTAAGGTGGACTCAGACTGAGTTGGATACCTTGGATCGAAGAGTTCGTGTACTGCTCACTACGCACCGTTTGCTTCACCCGCGCTCGTCTGTTATGAGACTGTACATCTCGCGGAAGTATGGAGGTCGTGGCTTTTTAAATGCCAAAGACCTCCACAACCGCGAGGTGTATAATCTCAGGGATTATTTCCTAAACAACGAGTGTGGGGTGCATCGCGACGTAGTAGCAGTAGACAAAAACTTCACCCCGCTTTCCTTGGCAAACGAGAACTGGCGCCGACTTAAAGTAATGAGCATCGAGGACCGCAAGGCGGTATGGAAGAGCAAGGAGCTACATGGGCGGTTCTACAAGGCACTCACAGGGCCAGATGTAGATCTGCTCGCGTCGGTGAACTGGCTACGTTTCGGGGATCTCTTCGGGGAAACCGAAGGTTTTGTCTGTGCAATTGCGGATGAAGTTATCATGACGAACAACTACCGGAGGTATATCCTGAAGGACGGTACGGTCGACATTTGTCGGGCATGCCGCCGTCCCGGGGAGTCACTCAGGCATATTATTTCCGGTTGTGGTCATCTTGCTAACGGTGAGTACTTGCACAGACATAACCTTGTAGCCAGAATTATTCACCAGCAACTTGCTCTGCTATACGGCCTTGTGGACTTTGAAGTGCCTTACTATAAGTATATACCTGCGCCAGTTCTCGAAAATGGTCGTGCCACGCTCTATTGGGATCGGTCTGTTATCACGGACAGGACTATTATAGCCAATAGGCCTGATATCGTGCTGACAGATCGATCGAAACGCCAGGCAGTGCTCGTCGACATCACCATCCCCCATGACGAGAACCTCGTGAAAGCTGAGAAGGACAAAGCCAGCAAGTACCTTGACCTAGCTCACGAGATAACCGCCATGTGGGATGTTGATTCGACGATCATTGTCCCGATAGTCGTTTCTGCGAACGGGCTGATAGCGAAGAGTCTCGACCAACACCTCAAGAGACTCTCGCTAGATGGCTGGATCAAGGGTCAGATACAGAAGGCGGTACTCCTGGACACTGCGCGGATAGTCAGGAGGTTCCTCTCTCTGTCGCCCTAACCACCGATAGCTTAGGCCCCGCCTCGCTGCCGGTGGCACCCTAGGTTAGGTTTTTATAATGATTTTATGATTTGTATGTATAGTTTTATATTTTACTTTTTGTATAATTATTGTAAAAATCTAACCTAAGAAAAAAATATAAATAAAGAGAATAATAATAATAATAAATTATTTATTTAACATAACGTTTACACAGGTGGTGTCGAATCCTCCTTTTAAGTAAAGCACAATGATGCACAAGCAAATGATGAATTATGCCAAATGTTATGCGTAAAAACTTTATGCAACCCGATATGGACCCGCTATGATTACTATCTTTTTTTTATTGGAGTATATCTAACCTTTAGGAACCCAAATCAGGTGTCCATGTCGGTTGGCTATAAAAGGTATAATAAGAGAGTGTCAGCTTTTATTGGAAATAACTATAGTCTCAATATTTTTGCTGTATGCTGGATAAATTTCAGGTCGATAAACGAAGTATGTTTTTTTAAAGAAACATGTACCTAATCGCCGGAAGGAATGATAGGCATTACTTTATCGCACGGAATGTAAGCCTGGGCTACGTTTCTATCAACATTTGCAAACAAATGTTAATCTTTAATTATGTCCTTAGTACCGGTCACGCTGAAAGTTATATGTATTAAATTTATTATCAGCAAATTATCAAAAAATAATGTAAAATTAAATAAAAAACAAAATGTACTATCACAAACTATTATCGTTAAACGCTCTCGGATCTTGTAATTAGTTAATTCGTTTTCTTTGTATAGTATTAATATATTTATGGTTGTTGTGTATTGTAAGAAAAAAACCGGCCAAGAGCGGTTCCACAGCTGTTACGAAAAAAACATTCAAATCTTATTAATTTTACTATTAATTATTCTGTCCGTATTAAACAAGCAATATTTTATAGGTCAGGCTGCTATTTACTCATAAACTACTAAGTAATAATACACTGGAGCACGAACATTCGTATTGTTCATACAAAAATCTATATTCTGCTCCGACCTTCCTAAATAGTATTCAATTTATTCACAAACAACAGATAAACAGTAATAATGCTCAAGCAAACTTATCCATTATAGTTTTCCTTGTTAATTTGAGATATTTCCTCCCATCCTGATTTATATCAAATTTTTTATTCCAACCAGTTTAGCTTTTAGTGGGGTGACTTAACAAAAAATTTAAATAAATAAAATAATAAATATTAGGCGACAATCTTACACAAATCGACCTAGTCCCAAACTAAGCAAAGCTTGTACTATGGGTACTAGACGACGATAAACATACTTATATAGATAAATAAATACTTAAATACATAGAAAACATCCATACCTCAGGGACAAATATCACACAACATAACACAAATAAATGCCCTTACCGGGATTCGAACCCTGGACCTCTTGCTTCGTAGACAGGGTCACTACCAACTAGGCTAAAGCGGTCGTTAACTCACTCGTTATCTCACTTTAAAGTTGAATATTTCGCAAACGAATCACTGTATCGCAAAATCGTCTTCAAAACCCCGTAAATGATTTTAAAAGAGCTATCCAACGATACTGCACACTATAAAGTTAGACGAGAAAAAAAATCACCCCACTTTACGTCTAGGAGGTACAAAAAAAAAATGTTTATACGTTTTATTTTATCACTTTGTCGGGGCAATACTAATAGCCACTGCGCTAAGCCGTGGACAGACAGACAGGCGCACGGACAGACAAACTATAAGGGTTCCGTTTTGCCATTACTATTACGATACCAAATTGTATAGATTTAGGCTAGTTTGTTCATCTTTTTAATAACGTATTGACTTTTTTGTATACAATACTTATAGCAAGGATGATATAGACTGGATTGGCAGTCGCCATAGTACGGATCGGCCGCGGTTTTTGTAGTTCGATTATTAAATCTAAATGGCGCTGATATAGCCAGAGGCTTTGAAGGCAAAACAATAAGACTACAGATATTTCATATCACTTCATATTATGCAATATTTTTGAAAAATAATACATTTGTAATAATATGAAACATCTGTAGTCTTATTGTTTTGCCTTCAAAGGCTCTGGCTATATTCCAGCGCCATCTAGATTTAATCGCTCGCGGCGCTCATTGGGGGAGGCCTATGTCCAGCAGTGGACTGTTATAGGCTGATTATGATGATGATGATGATCTAGATTTAATAATCGAACTACAAAAACCGCGGCCGATCCGTACTATGGCGACTACCAATCCAGTCTATATCATCCTTGCTTATAGGCTTGCGTTTGACCACAACCACGCCTGATGAAAAGCGAATGATATGAAAGCTAGGTTACGATGGAGATGGAGCACGCTTGCCTAGTAAATGCTCATTCACCCTAGACTTGAATTTAGGGGAATAATCGGGAAGAAGGCAGTTGAGCGCGGTGTTGCGCGCGCCCCCAAGCAGTGCAAACCATACAACAAATAATAATAATAATAATCATTTAACTGTATAATTTTACACGTTGAGGTTGACGCCTTCTAGTAGGTAAGTAGATTACCTGTAGCAAAAGACCGCTCTTCCAAAAAATAGAACATTTCTCAGATTACAGTCTGCGTTCGTTGCAATATTTACTCTAATACTATACCTATTCTATTTCTTAAAAACTAAAGCGTGTGTATGCGTGTGTGTGTGTGTTTGTGTGTGTGAGCATGTGTCACCAAACCAACATACAAGATAGTAAGTTAGATAGTCTAGGTAGCTATAATAATAGGTGAGATCCGTGATATATGTGCTTTACATATATCACGGATTGACAGTTGCTTTTTTGCTGCGGACCTCACGCACCCGGAGGCACAGTGGTTGACACATTGAAAAACAAATGACGTTTATCAATGTGTTAACCATTGATGCCTTAATAATAATAATAAAGTTTTAGTAATTTAAGCTTTTTGAAACTTGTGTGTGTAAGTGTTATTATATTTTATTTTATAATTGAAATGTGTATGTGTATGAGTCTTTGTAAGTATTTGAAATAAATGAATTTTAATTTTTTAATTTTTTTACAATCAAACTGGTTCAGGGAGAAAATTGGTATTTTTCTATTAACAAATACCACTTAATACATTATACTTTATTGCTGTGACACAAAATTGTTTTCTGACATCAATTTTATCAGCGCTTTCGGGTGATAGATAAGAAACGTTTTTGTTTATACTGTTTCGGGTTATCTGACGTTATCGAAGTGATTCGACGCTTTCCTTGTTAGATGCGTTATCTATATCAAACACAATAAATATTATTTACTTGTCAAGGTCGGCTTAGTGCGAAATATTTGATTGTGTTTCAAATATAACATGGTTCATATGCGGCGATCGTCGTGCATGGGTTCCGTAGCTTAAAACGGCAAAGGCTCGAGTTGAGGGACACCAGTTTGAATCAACAGAACTGTGAAAAGCAACCACGGAAGGTCTGAATTAAGTCGTACGTACAGTCAACCAATTTGATTCCTAGGCTGCTATAGAACCTTGTCGCATTAACTACTAGATAGTTACAACGTCAGTGCGGGTCAAAGCATTATCAACTTTCCGAACACAACATGTAATAGTCATGTAACATGTCAAGTCGTCTTACCTCTGATGCGACTACCTTAAATGTATTAATACGTGTATAATATAATGTATAATTGAAATAAATAATATATGTATCTATTTATTGGTTGCACACTTTTCACACAGTAATTATTTGTGCTGTTTCCGGTCCAACAAGTTTGATGCACGAATATGAAGGGTTTGACTGAAAATCAGCGCTGTAGCAGGCATCTACTGCAGCTTAATGCTGAGTCAAATTCCTTTTCGACATCTACAATTATGTTTTTTGTTTTTATTGTTATTATTGTTGTTTTTATTTTTCTCTTGTATTAGTCAGTGTATTTTCTTTTTTGATGTCGAATAAAGTTATGTCTATGTCTTATGTTTATGTCTAATAAACGTAAAGAGTTAATAAACGTTTTCGCTCCATGACATGAGAGGAAAAATATGTTTTGACAGACGGCCAGTTACAATTCAAGTAATTAATACGCAAGCAAACTCTTTTCCTATTCATTATCGTTGACACACGTTTGCAAAGATCGAGTTTGTCGTCATGACATACATCACGCAATAATCACTGTCGTAGAAGATAAACAAATTGACTCATTTTGGCATGGTTCTACTCGTATAGTGGCCTAGGAATCAAATTGGTTGACTGTACATCGACTACAAACTTTCTAAATTTGAACGTACAATTTGGTTTATTCAGAAATTATAAAATTTCTAAATTATGTTAAAATTATGTAGCTTTCTTTATCATCCACCAAGAGAAATAGGAGATAACAAATTGCATGGTATAGAATTCTTTATAACATCTTTACCTATTTAGCGTTTTGACGGACGGCCTGACCTCGTGTCAAGCGTCTATTTGAAATACGATAGATCTATTCATTGAACAGATTCGTTAGTCACATCGTCATCATCATCATCATCCCCGCCTATATACGTCCCACTGCAGGGCACAAGCCTCCTCTCAGAATGAGAAGGCTTGGGCTGTAGTTCAGCTCATGGTAAATTTGAAATGTAATTTCGTACATGAATTCCGAAAAACTCAGAGGTGCGAGCCGGGATTTGAACCCACGAACCTCTGTTTGAGAGGTCTAACCACTATGCCACCACGGCATTGACACTGTCATCATCCCAGCTTGGGGTAGGTACTTCCGTTTCGGCGAAAATTATTTCGCAAAATGATTAATTTGGGAAATGTCAGGATATATTTCAGGACTATCCTGTAGGTTAGGTTAGGTTAGTTTAGATTTGTTTTAAGTATAACAATCCTGAAAAGTTTACAGTTTCAGAAAAAATAAACAGTTGCCAAATGAAACATTTGCCAAATGAATCATTTTGCGATAAAAATTTCCCCGAAACATTAGTAAGCCCTCTCCAGGCAGATGTTACCCCTGGGAACCGAATTTCAAAAGAAGAAAGTTAAAAGTTATATCTATGCATCCGAGTTGAGGAACTTCGATAGAGCGTTGAATGTAGCGGTTTCCCTAATGGATGACTAGATGGCGCTAGAGGTCGGTTATTGGTTTAGGGGCTGTGCACAAATTTCTGCCTATTACGGTCCACATTAAAAACGGTAAAAGGACGGACAGGTGAGGCGTCAGAGTCTTAACTCCCTACCACACAGGGATTTTACGGAGGAGCGAGAACGCGGTGAGAATTTGACAGCCCGTTGCGTGCACGCCGCGATATCGCCGCGATTTATTGCGACATGCACCCTGGGGCTCGTGTGTTTATGGTCCATGGCTCGAGGCCGTATGTATAATGTACCTATAATATAATTAGTGTACTTTTTTAATATATAGTTTTTTAATTAACTAAGCAGAGTACAACTGATGTTAAACTAAGCACATTATTGGTACATACACATCATAGTTTGGCGAAATTAGTGATGCAACTAAAACTATTAGTGGCTAAGGGTACTAAGAACCCGATTCTCCCCCCCCCCCTCGGGTTGACTAAACTTTAGAAGTTACCAAACGCTTCTCTTCCATTACTGCACTTTTAAAAAGAGGATGAATGGAATTTTTAAGTTTTTTTTTGCTCCGGCTTTACTAACAAAAATGTTCACGCCCTACCACTGAAAACTATACTTATACTTTTTTGAGAATAAATAATTAATTAATAAATTATCACTTGTGTGGTAGTATTCGGGTCTTTTAAATATGGAACCCTCATCATCATCATCATTTCAGCCATAGGACGTCCACTGCTGGACATGCCTCCCCATTGATGCCCATTCATTACGGTCGAAGCGACTTGCATCCACCCTGAACCTGCGGCCTTCACCGAATCGTCCGTCCATCTCGTCGGTGGACGTCCCACGCTGCGCTTGCCAGTCCGTGGTCTCCATTCCAGAACTTTTGGCCCACAACAGCCATCTATCCAGCGTGCTATATGGCCTGCCCATTGCCATTTCAACGAGCTAATCCGTCTGGGTATGTCGGTGACTCCGGTTCTTCTACGGATCTCCTCGTATCTGATTCGATTCCGTAGAAAAACTCCGAGTACAGCCCTCCCCCCTAGAACCCTAGTAATGAATTTTAACAGCAAAACACCGACAGGTTGCCTATATCCGTCAAGATATGGAAAGCGATCGTCACGCTCCGCATTCCGGTGTCGTCAGGTGTTGTGACATGGCGATACTACGTCGTTATCACGTTGGCACCTACGGATTGATTTTTAACGTGTTTATTCACAACGTGACCTACACGGTATAGTCGAATAGGTAAATCCTTTACCAAAATGAGGTACAGATCAATCAATCAATCAATCATTTTATTTGTCAAGAGACAGGTAAATACGTGTACAGAGATCTTAAGTGTATAATTTAGTGTCACTATGTTGCACCATGAGGTACACAAATATAAAGGAAATATAAGGCATGCATGTTTTGCTATTTACCTATAAGTACATAATAGTATACCTTTAATACCTTTCAGTAAAATATTCCAAGATTGAGTAAAATGTTTTTTCAACGAAAAAATTAAATAACAACTTTTTTTAATCTACCTATATAAATAAAAATGAATCACCGAAATGTTTGTACGCGCATAACTTCCAAACGACTGCACCGAGTTGGATAAATCTTTCTTTTATGTGTTAATTATTGTCAGGAGAAGGCTCGGATACATTTTAGAAAAAATAAAACGGGGCGAAGCCGCGGGCATCAGCTAGTAGCAAATAAATTACAGTTTTATGTAATATAAATGCACTTTTATTTAGGTTAATTGTAGAGTACAGTCGGGGTAAAATAAGGTTCGTCACCTTAAAATTGACATTTGCTTGCACCAAGGCAATCGTCAGTCCTGTCAACATTTTATTTCAAACGAAACAGATTATCACGTTAACGTTTCCCATTTTTAGGGTTCCGGAGCCAAAATGGCAAAACGGAACCCTTATAGTTTCGTCATGTCTGTCTGTCCGTCCGTCTATAATTTTTAGCGTTTGAGACAGGTTACCTATGCCTGGGGACCGAAGTCCAATGGATGAAAGTTGGAAGTTGTATTTATACAGATGAGTTAAAAAACTTCGATGGTGCGTGCGATACAGGATTGTAGTAATTAGTTTCTTATGTGATGACTAGATGGCGCTAGTAGTCGCTACGTATTAAATCAATTCTTGCGGCCCATCCCAACATCGCCGCGCAAACCCAATTTTGGTCACGACCCAAGGTTAAGAACGCTGCTCTAGGATAAACAGCGCTCCTCCTCACAATCAAGACTTTGTTATTTGATAATATATATTGACTCAAAAAGAGGAAAAAAAACATGTGTGTGGTGTGTGCGCGTGAGCATGAACGTAATAGATTCGGTCCTCGCTTTTGATAGCCGTTAGATTTACTCACCAACCAGCTCAATGCCGACAGTGTTAGTGGCTAATTAGGTTTTTTTTTCGCTTCCCTAAAGCGATGGAACATCAGTCCTTGCGGCCAGAAATTGGAGTACAGAAACAACTGCTGGTGCTTAGCTACTTAGAGTCTAAAGGAGCCAAAATTTATAGCCTTATTGGACTTCTATCTATATCTATCTATACATATAATAAATCTGTAACAAGTCGGTGTCTGTACATTGAAGATATTTGAGAAAAACTGTCACTAGGGCTATTTATTAGCGCAATAGAACCCGAAACAACGATTTTTAGAATTATTGTCTGTTTGTCTGTTTATCTGTTTGTCTGTTTGTCTGTGCGTTTGTGCGCGCTAATCTCAGAAACGGCTTAACCTAGAAGGATGCGGTTTTCACTGATATGTTGGTATTTTCTTGGATTAACATTTAGTGTTTGTTTTATTTGAATCGGTTCACAAATAAGAAAGATACGTCTATTTTAAGAATTTATCGAACAGGTTTTTTTGTTTGAACGCGCTAATCTCAGGAACTGCTGCTCCGATTTGAAAAATTCTTTCAGTGTTAGATAGTACATAGTGTTACATACATACATAATCATCACGCTAACACCAAAAGGAGCGGAGCGGAGCGGAAGAATGTTTCAAAATCGGGGGTTTTTGAAGTAAAACTTCTATAGGCACGCTTGACTTCGGAGTACGGTGTTGAATGTGAACGCGGGTGTGCGGGGAAGTTCGGTGGGGGGGTGGGGTTAGGGGGGGTTTGCGGGGGCGGGTAATTTTTTTTATATCGAGGAACTAAGGAGAGCCATAATTGATGAAAAAGCAAATTTGATAAAAAAATAAGCTGCCCAAATTACTAATTCCACGCGGACGGAGTCGCGGGCAAAAGCTATACTTAATAAATGTTGTAATGACGCATCTAAACACTCGATAACATCTACACGTGTGATGAGATGGACAAATTGCATTGATTGCTTTAAACGTATATTTTTATATAAATATTGTTAGAAAAACCGGTCAAGTGCGGTTGTTATTAGCACACAAAGGATTCCGTACACAATAATCGAGCTAACATTTTGATTAAGGCAGTAGTTTTGTGACAATCTATACATATAATAAATCTGTAATAAGTCGGTGTCTGTACATTGAAGATATTTGAGAAAAACTGTCACTAGGGCTATTTATTAGCGCAATAGAACCCGAAACAATGATTTTTAGAATTATTGTCTGTTTGTCTGTTTATCTGTTTGTCTGTTTGTCTATTTGTCTGTGCGTTTGTGCGCGCTAATCTCAGAAACGGCTTAACCTAGAAGGATGCGGTTTTCACTGATATGTTGGTATTTTCTTGGATTAACATTTAGTGTGTGTTTAATTTCAATCGGTTCACAAATAAGAAAGATACGTCTATTTAAAAAAAATATCGAACAGTTTTTAGAAGAATTAATAAGCTGAAGAGTTTGTTTGTTAGTTGTTTGAACGCGCTAATCTCAGGAACTACTGTTCCGATTTGAAAAGTTCTTTCAGTTTTAGATAGCCCATTTATCGAGGAAGGCTATAGGCTATATATCATCACGCTAACACTAATAGGAGCGGAGCGGAGCGGAAGAATGTTTCAAAATCAGGGGTTTTTGAAGTAAAACTTCTATAGGCACGCTTGACTTGGGAGTACGGTGGTGAATGTGAACGCGGGTGTGCGGGGGGTTTGGTGGGGGGTGGGGGGGGGGGGTTTGCGAGGGGGGGGTCTCGGGGGCGGGTAATTTTTTTTTATATCGAGGAACTAAGGAGAGCCATAATTGATGAAAAAGCAAATTTGATATAAAAAAACAAGCTGCCCAAATTACTAATTTCACGCGGACGGAGTCGCGGGCAAAAGCTAGTCTTCTAATATATAAAAATCTCGTGTCACGGTGTTCGTTATCGAACTCCTCTGAAACGGCTTGATCGATTTTTATGAAACTTTTTTCTCTATATTCGGTGGGTCTGAGAATAGGCTTTTGTTATACCCCTATTCTTCGCAGACGGAGTCGCGGGCAACAGCTAGTACCACTATAGGATGGTATTCGTCTCTTTATTGCTTGAATGGTACGTGATATGAGTGGTAATTACACAAAAGGTCCCTACGGGTCGTAGTGTAATAGGGGTCTAGGTATTAGTAAGATAAGTTAAGATGTGATAACAAAAATAGATGTAATGTGTGTCAAATTTCAACAAAATCTGTAGGTATACTAGTATTTGCTTACCGAAATAAAAATTCAGGCAGATAATAGGCGGTCTTATCGCTAAAAAGCGATCTCTTCCGGTCAACCAATAATGTAGACCCATCATACACACCCATCAAAATCGTACCAATTCCGATTCTAAAGATATAGAACTAAGTATGCCAGAGGGATCCGTAGAGACAGTGGAAATTTAATATTAGGGTCCCATTGGCAGCCTTGGTTTACGGAACCCAAAAAGCGACTATTGAACGTTTTTACGGGTGTCCGAAATATTGTGATTCACGTGGGAAACATTTAATCGAATTAGTTGTAAGTTTTGTTCAAAGAATAATTCGCATTTGCATTGTCAATGTTGATTGCCAATTTATTTTTGGTCAATGGTTGAATCTAGGAGCTGTATAGAAGTGTAATAAATAGTATGGTAGTGTATTCTAAAGTATATTTTTGAGATATAACCGTACATGCTCAAGTCAAAATTAAATAAAATAAAATTTTGCTGTAACTTAGTTTTTAAGTATTCCCACTATGATATGATAGCATAGTTTAAGTAAGCAATGGTTAGCTGTTATGCGCCTTGATGATGTAACAGATTATGTACTATGTTGTATATCTACGACTGTTTTTATCCTTATTACAAATAAATAAATAATTAATGGTTCAGAATTGGTTTAATGGTTCAGATACGATTAAACTGATCAAGTGTTGCCATACATACTTCCGGTTTGTACCTATTTAGGTTTTGTTGCGAACTACACTTTTCGCTGGCGTTCGTGACATCACAATGTTTTTGTGTTTGTTTTTTTTTTGTTTAGTTTTTAAATGGGTCCCACTGAAAAACAGCTTTGCGGCTTGCCGCAACATTATGCTGAGTGGGGCCCAATTTATACTATTCGATGATTTTTATTTGTATCTTTTCCTGTCAACTGTATTTCCTGTGTATCGAATATGTGTAAATAAACATCTCTCTCTCTCTCTCTCTCAAATAAATAAATAAAGACAAGATTCAAAGTTACACGGGGTCAAAAGCGCCGAGAGCCGCATCGAGAAATGGCCGTGCTCGATTTGGTTAGTATTATTTCGTCTAAAACGCACCGCTAGGAATAGTTATTCCTAGCGGTAACCGGTCTAAAACGCTGCTGGTCTAAAACGCATTGCGTCTAAACTGCAACTAGTCTAACATAAGTTGCTACCAGTCTACGTCGCTACTGGTCTAAGCATCTAGCCATAACCATTTATAAGGTCAGCTGAGTTTTGGACCTCTTACTCCTTACACCAGTAGCGACGTAGACTGGTAGCTACTTATGTTAGACCAGTTGCAGTTTAGACGAAATGCGTTTTAGACCAGCAGCGTTTTAGACAGGTTACCGATAGGACTAGTTGCGTTTTAGAGGAAAAAAAAATGAAGTGTTTTGAACTGATACTAACCCCTCGATTTGCCGGGGGCACGACCGTCTCCCCTGATTCAAGCTGAACTAAAGTAGTATCGTAAGAGTGCTTTCCTTCAAAGATGTGCTATGCGCCTGTGCTGTAAGGATGAACTACATAACTATGTGACCGACCGACTTATACGAATCCAGAGCGCGCATCATTCCATAAAAAAAATTAATGTCAAAATGTCATAATTTAATTTAGGCTAAGACAACCATTTATAAAAGTCGAGGGATCTACCAACAGTGCGGAAACTCTCAGTTGAGAAGAATTCAACAAGGAACTTAACAAGGTATATTTTTTAGAGATCTAACTACAGGGGCAGATATTTGTATGAATAATACGAATATTTGTTCTCGGGTCTTGGGTGTTTAATATGTATTTATGTATGTATCTATCTATCTATATAGGTATGTTTATCCGTTGCCTTGTACCCATAACACAAGCTATGCTTAGCTTACTTTGGGACTAGGTTAATTGGTGTGAATTGTCTCGTGATATTTATTTATTTAACTACATGTTATTAACAGGCTCCCTGTCCTATGAGGCACATGCGCCTCATGTGTAACTAAACTGGTACGTCCATGAGGCAATGTGCCTCATGACTCTATGAGCGTTAGCGATCCTAACGGACCATTACAAAAGCCCCACACGCAAAGCTTTCGATATTGGCAGCAACATACGAAAAATTACTTTAAAGGACTTACCTCGCTACTTGCTCGTACCAAACGCAATACCCATATCGCTCTCACGACATTTATACGCGAAAAACAAAGAAATTATTTGCACACTCTCCACGTGTAAACTTGCCCTCGTTTCTCAAGTGGCAGTGCCATGGTTAACTCATTGAGCCGGCGCCACGAGTATAGTCTTTATCATCTTAACCCATTCACCTAACAGTTACACAGCTGTGCCGGGCCAAGTTCACACGTGCAACGCGGGTACAGATGACCCTCTTTCTGAAACTGTGCGTATCTTGGCCAATTAATCGTCATCATCATCATCTTCATTGCAGCCTTGGTATACGTTTCACTGCAGGACACAGGATTCTCTTCGAATGGCCGGGCTCGCAATTCTGACTTTATAGAAAAATGTTTGTGCTATATTAGGTATGTGCATATGAAAATTACCACGAGCTTTCATCATCTTTTCAGCCGAAAGACGTCCACTGCTGGACATAAGCCTCCCCCGAGGCTCGCCAAACAGACCAACCCTGCGCCATCCGCATCCAATGCGTTCCCGCCACCTTCACCAGGTCGTCGCTCCATCTTGTTGGAGGCCTACCTACACTGCGTCTTCCGGTCCGCGGACGCCACTCGAGAACCTTTCGGCCCCATCGGCCGTCAGTTCTACGAGCGATGTTCCACGACCTTAGCAAAAGAAAACATCACACACCTGTGTAGAAATTCATCGCAGTGCGTAAAGATCAAAAAGGATCGATTGCTTAAAAAAAAACGAAACAAAAAAAAATACCGTGAGACTCACTCATAGTGAAAATAAACGATGATCCGTGATCCATCTATTTTCACTAAAAAAAAAATTAAAAAAGAAGCTTGTCTGATCTGTAGGTGACCAGAGCTAGTGCTCTTTCCTCGGTCAACATCATCAATATTGCCATACGACGATGAAATGCAGCCAGCTTGATTAGCTCTATCTTTCCTAGCTGCGCGTAGGCCGGGCGGGGCTGGCCTGCGGCGCCGGCGCACCCTACATTTGTACATTTATACTTAAACTTAAACATTTAATATTATTGTAAGCGCGGACCGAACCGCGCGATCTCGCCAACTGTTACATAAACCAGTTATGGTTTTTAACAGTGGCTAATAATGTTAAAAATGTAGAAATCTATTATATGAGTAAATAAACTAAAAAAAAAAAGCTAGCATCCTGCCCAATAGCAGCAGTTTTAGCGATATCTGTAAATATATAGATATTTGTTGAAAATAATTGAGAACAGGATAGGGTAAATATTAGGTCGTCTCTTACGGCACGATAATTATATTAAGACTATATAGAAGGAACGACCGCTTTAGCCTAGTTGGTAGTGACCCTGCCTACGAAGCAAGAGGTCCTGGGTTCGAATCCCGGTAAGGGCATTTATTTGTGTGATGAGCACGAATATTTGTACCTGAGTTATGGATGTTTTCTATGTATTTAAGTATTTATTTATCTATACAAGTATGTTTATCGTCGTCTAGTACCCATAATACTTTGCTTAGTTTGGGACTAGTTCGATTTGTGTAAGATTGTCCCCTAATATTTATTTAACGATAGAGAAAAGGAAAAAAGGAAGACCATGAAGGACATATTTGTATAAAGAAGTGAAGGAAAGAGCGGAATGTAGAAGAAGCTGGAAATTACTCCACCGACAAGAGCCTAGCTCTTAAATATATGATGACTAGCTTTTGCCCGCGACTCCGTCCGCGTGGAATTAGTAATTTGGGCAGCTTATTTTTTTATCCAATTTGCTTTTTCATCAAATCATGGCTCCTGCAACAGCACCCCCCCCACCACCCCCGCATCCCCCCCCACCCGCACCCCCTTTCCTCGATAAATGGGCTATCTAACACTGAAATAATTTTTCAAATCGGAGCAGTAGTTCCAGAGATTAGCGCGTTCAAGCAAACAAACAAATATTATTATATAGCCTATATAGCCTTCCTCGATAAATGGGCTATCTAACACTAAAGAATTTAAGATTATTTAAAAGCGAAAAAGTTTTTCGGGTGCGCCGGTGGGATTCGAACCCACGTCTCCTGGGTATGCGCCCCAACGGGTGTTCTACCAATTGAACCACGTTGCATCCAACCGACTCCCCCGAAATTCTTAATCGCTTACATACGCCAACAGTGGCGTGTGGTAACATCCATCGCAACTATTAGAAGCTACGACTCCTACGTTCCAAATTACATTGGAAATGCGTAAGAAATGATGTACCACATCTTTTTATTCAAATATTATTTTTATTTTATTAGCAGTACGGCTGCTCACCGAATCTAAGATTATTTAAAAGCGAAAAAGTTTTTCGGGTGCGCCGGTGGGATTCGAACCCACGTCTCCTGGGTATGCGCCCCAACGGGTGTTCTACCAATTGAACCACGTCGCATCCAACCGTGTGGTTCAATTGGTAGAACACCCGTTGGGGCGCATACCCAGGAGACGTGGGTTCGAATCCCACCGGCGCACCCGAAAAACTTTTTCGCTTTTAAATAATCTTAGATTCGGTGAGCAGCCGTACTGCTAATATAATAAAAATAATACTAAAGAATTTTTCAAATCGGACCACTAGTTCCTGAGATTAGCGCGTTCAAACAAACAAACAAACAAACTCTTCAGCTTTATAATATTAGTATAGATGATGAGGTTTTGGATTTGGACTAAATTAGTTTTTTTTTTTGCAAACTCTGTATCCGTACCTGTCCTTAGGGTGAGAGCCTGGTGATCCGTAATACAGGTGCCCGCCTATTTCAGACCCCAGTCTCTGACAAAGGATTTTTCGCATTTGCAACTTGTGTATACAAATTCTGTGAAAATGTATTAATGTAATCCTTTGTGAGTTTATTAATGAAACATTTATCTTTTCTTTTATTTGCTCCATTTATATTATGTACTTCTTGGTCTTCCCCTTTTTCTTTTCCCTTCTATCTTTTCTTCTATTAGTCTTAATGTAATTATCGTGCCGTAAGAGATGACCTAACATCTTCCCTCTCCTGTTCTCAATTATTTTCAACAAAGTTCTTTCTTCGTTAACCATATTTAAAGCACACAAATGATACCTTTTATATTATACAAGTTGTAACACAAGCTACAAACTTCTGTTTTGTGTAAATTCATTTCTGCCAAATTAGAAAGTCACGTGAAGATAATAATTTATTCTTATGTCTGGGCTACTTATTGACAGTCATACACATTTGAATACTACAGACTGGATATGTTTACTGAAAGAATTTAAATAATAAAATTTTAACAATTAATTTGCTACAGTACCGTCACTAAAGCAAATCAAATAAGATAATTTTACGTATTTGCAAAATGACATGGAGACCTAATTGGAAAACAACAGCTGAACACATTAAAGACTGGAAAAAACCGATACCACCTACATGATTACTAAATAAACCAATTAGCCAATAAACTTGCAAGACACCCCACTTTTCGATTGTAAAGCCGGAAAACAAAATCCAGTACTTATCACCTTTTTACTGCAAAAATTATATCAACATACTATATACATCAGCCAAAGAGTTCGTTTTCAAATTATCTGTGAAAAGGTTCCATTAAGATGGGGTGTGTAATGTTTATCATAGCAACTTAATTTCTATCTGTCAAAATATTCAGAACGTAAAACAATATGCATACAAACATTGCTGAATAGCTCAAATCTTATTGATCAATTAAATTTCCGTAAGTGTCTTACGCAGATTAAACTACTATTATACTAACTAGCTGTTGCCCGCGACTCCGTCCGCGAAGAAAAGAGGTATAAAATAGCCTACGACCTATTCTCAGATCTACCGAATATAGAGAAAAAAAAACCAAATCAAGCCAAACACCGTGACACGAGATTTTTATGTATTAGATTTGTACATACCTACACGGTCAAAAACTTTTCTTGTAGAGCAATTTGCCACTGTTCGTATTTACCCGTGTAAGGCTGCGTTTCCACCAGAGATGTGCGAGGATGCATTGCGAGGGATGTGTGTGTCATGAACCAATAGAAACACTTCATTTAAAAGGTCCTAAGTGAATGAAGTGTTTCTATTGGTTCATGACACACACATCCCTCGCAACGCATCCTCGCACATCTCTGGTGGAAACGCAGCCTCATGCAAGACGCATTGGATGCGGGTGGCGCAGGGCCGATCTGTTTGGCGAGCCTTGAGGGAGGCCTACATATGTTCAGCAGTAGACGTCCTTCGGCTGAAATGATGATGATGATGAATGCAAGTCGGGTTTAGCTACTTATATTCGTACTAGCTTTTGTCTGCGACTTCGTACGCGTAAACAATAAAGTTAGTTGTTTGAATGAAATTTGGCACACAGGTAGTTTATTGCATGGATTAACACATAATAGGAAAATGCAAAGTTCTTGTGGATTAGGAATAAGTGAATTATATAGAAAGTTACTGTGCCGTGATGGCCTAGTGGTCTCTCAAACAGAGGGTCGTGGGTTCGAGTCCAGGCTCGCACCGCTGAGTTTTTCAGAATTTGTGTGCGAAATTACGTTTGTAATTTACCATGAGCTTTACTGACGTTGAAAAGGTTTAATGTTTTTAATATTAGTGGTATATAGTGGGAATTTAGAGCTATTTTCTGTATACAGGTCAAGATTGTTTACTCGTAATAATTTCTATTAGCTCTATTACTAAAAAAACCGAAGTAATTATAATCCAAGGAAAACAAAATACTACGGATATTTTTATATAGTCACCGAAAAACAGACATGCCACTTGTTATGATACTAATTTATGAATACAGGCTGGCATCTAAGACGTAATACAAAATTATATTTTCTGGATCCACTCATGATTACGATCAACTTTTATTATGGGACCAACTTCGAAAACGTAAACACAAATTCGACGTCTCCATACAAATTTCGAAACCAGTTGATTGCTTTTACCTAGTATGGAAGGCTCAATTTTTTTCTACCGATTTCGATGTTACTCCCATAATAAAAGTTGATCGTAATCATGAGTGGATCCAGAAAATATAATTTTTTATTACGTCTTAGATACCCCCACCCTGTACCGTCACCCTGTACCGTCACCCTGTAGAGATTCCACGTTACAAACAAACTTGTTCAAACACGTGTTGGGAAATAACATTATTATTTTGATCGCACCCATATGGTTATTGTGTGTTGGTCTGTCTTTGCATTCGTCTCGGTCCACTGATACATGCGGTACTGACGGCCTTTCCATCATAACCCATACAATGCTTCATGTTTAAGGTTAATATTCATTAAACAAGTTTGCTTAAGGCTACATATTTATTTGGTGCAGCGATGAGTCACAGATTGAAATGGGCCAACTTACCACTTACTTATTTACTTTTAGTCCCTTGAAAGTTGGAGATACTACACTCGATGTATGATTTATAAAATACATTAGACAAAGTAATTAATATTAACAGTACATAAGACATTATTACAAATTAAATTAAATTGAAACAAATAAAATTAAAACTAATTAGGTAAATTAAGTTTTCTGGTGCAAAGGTTGTGGGTCATTCTTCGGAGGGCCAAATTACAGCGTCCAGGCAGAAAAAGTACCCGCAATGTACAAATAATTGGCTAGAATATTTTTTATACATTACTTTAGCACTTAATCTAACTGGGGCACGATTCCTTTTTTGTTTAAAGTAAGTATAATTAACTGTAAATAATTATCAAACCTCTAAAACCTTATTCCCTTGGTGCGTCCATTGCCCATTTTGTGAACAAACTACCCCGAAAAGAACATGTTATGTATTGAAATCAAGTATTGTATTTAGTTAAATAGTTACAATATAAGTCATTGGTTTAAAAGAAAAAATATGGTTCCTAAATTTATCGCAGTTTTTAAAAAAAACGATCCTAAAGGTTTGTCCAGAGTTAAGCTATGATTCCCTTGGTGCCTCATTCAACATCCTGCTGATCCCTACTTAAACGTCGTATGACGCGTTGTGATCGCGGGGTCGACAAACGTCAGTAACGCTTCCAGCATGGCCGGGAGAGGTCGTGACTCGACGCTGGAATTATTAGCTATGGAGGTAAATATATGATTACCTTGGCTTTGGTTCACTGTGATTCTGATTCTCTTGGACTTACATATAAAATTTTGTGCATGCAATTGGTACATAGTGTTAAGTAAAAAGAAAACTACATTACTGCCTGCATATGTTGAATTAGTAGTAATTATTATAACAATAACAGTTTCGGCAGAATCGACAAGAAACATACATATTCTTATTCCCCTGGTTCTTATTCCCTTGGGTTTTGAACAAGGGAATCATAGTTTTCTTGCGTTTTCTTGTAAAGAAAAATAGTTTTGTTTTAATTCGCTGATTTATTCATTTAGAAATGTATTCAATTGATAGCAGGTCTCAAATATTACATTCTCTTCAATGTTCTACTTTTTTATTCCCCTGTCCTTTTGTATGATTCCCTTGGCGTTTTTCTTATTCCCTTGGCGTTATATCTTATTCACCTGTCATTTTTCTTATTCCCCTGGCACTGAAATCTTAAAGTAGTATATTTCAATACCAAACTGACGAAAATTAATGCCTATTCGATAAATCTGCTTATAATTAAATACAATTTCATATTTTATAGTAAATAAATTGAAAAAAGTAAAAGTAAAAAACGCCAAGGGAATCAGACGGAGAATCCGATTCCGAAGAATGACCCTTGTCCGTCGCGGTTCAGCGGGGCAATGCGGCTAGTGTGTTGGACACATTTGCGCCTGGTGCGATCCGGGGCGGTTTATTTGACTGACTTTATAATTTTATTTTTATTTTATTGCATTTTGTGTGTATTGACAATTTGTTTTATTTTGAATAAATACTATTAAATTAAAACAAAATAAAACCCTCAAAACTAAAACAAAACAAATAATAATACTCGTAATAATTTAAAAGCGAGAAATAAAAAAAAAACAATAATCCCCGTCCCGAACCGCGCCCGGCCCAAAAGTCCCCAAAGTCAAGTCAAATTTTATGAGTACAGTGATCGAAAAATATTATTTAGTTTCACTATGTTTTGCCAATTGGCGTACAGAGAAACAAATTAGTAGTTAAGTGAAAAAACTACATTAAAAATAGAATGTCATTAAGTTAAATAAAAACATATCAAATTAATGAAACTAAATAAAATCAAATTAAATTAAATCAATCTAAATTAAAACAAATGAAATCAAATTAAACTAAACAGAATTAAATTAAATTAAGTCACATGTCAAGAAATCTTGATTTGAATAGTAACAATTATCAATTAACATGGTAAATAACTTATTTTTAAATTGCTGCAATCGTAGAGACTTTATGTGACTTGGAATCTTATTATACGAGGGGCGTTCAATATAAAGTGAGAATGAGATGCAAACTCTTTTAATATTACGAAATTAAATACTGGCCGGTAAAGCTAATCTATCTAGCTGATTGCTATGAAAAAAAAAAACTAACTGTCTTTTGTTTAAAAAAATATACGGTAATTTCTTTGCAATGCTATTGAGTACGTTAGCGAAAATGGAGAAAATTGAACTGCGCGCCGTTATCAAATACTTGTGTTTGAAAAATTTTTCTACGGACCAAGTCAATTTGGATTTGCGGGACGCTTTAGGGTCTAATGTTCCTCCGTATTCGACAGTCGCACGTTGGTGCGCCGAATTTAGACGTGGAAGAACATCGACAATGGACGACCCCCGCTCCGGACGCCCTACTACAGCAGTAACTGAAGAAATTGTGAAAAAAGTCGAAAACTCAGTTTTGGCGGATCGTCGTGTCAACCGAGATGAGATGTGAGTGGTTCGTTTTATTGCTGAAAATGTAAAGATTTCAGCGGGGAGCGTGCATAATATTTTACATGAACGCATGGGTATGAAAAGGTATCTGCGCGTTGGGTACCAAGAATGCTTACTGACACGCAAAAACAAACTAGACTAGAGATTTGTCAAGAAGCTTTGAACCTGATGCAGCAAGACCGGGAACTTTTTTGGCGCGATTTATAACAATGGACGAAACATGGCTCCCAACCCAGAAACGAAAATGCCGTCTATGACATGGAAAAGGCCATCATCTCCAACTCCGAAGAAATTCAAGGTGAGCCCATCTGCCGGTAAGGTCATGGGCTCTGTTTTTTGGGATGGTAAAGGGGTATTAATGATTGAGTATCTCGAGCATGGAGCCACTATTACGGGCACATTATACGCCAAACAAATAGCAACATTGCGCAATGAGATCCGCGAAAAACGGCGAGGTAAACTCTCAAAAGTTGTGCTGTTCCACCAGGACAATGCCCTGGCACACAAGTCCGCCGTTGCAATGGCTGCAATTCGTGATGCTGGGTTCGATATCCTTAAGCATCCTCCGTATTCACCAGATCTCGCTCCACGTGATTTCTACCTATTTCCGAGATTGAAACAATACCTGAGAGGCCAGAAATTTGAAGACGACGACGCGGTAGTCGCTGCAGTACAAGATTTTTTAAGTACTCAAGATGAGACCTTTTTTAAAAATGGAATTTTAAGTTTAGAAAAAAGATATACTAAGTGTATTATGCTAAAAGGTGACTATGTCGAAAAATAAAATGACATTTAGTAAAAGTTGTTAATAACATACTCATTCTCACTTTTTATTGAACGCCCCTAGTATATCTTAATTTCCAGGCAGAATATGCTTTTTTGCATTAGTGCCGTCTTAGCAAATACACAGTGGAGACGTTGGCCATATATGGAGTTTCTATTGGAGACCTAAGAAACTGTTTTGACGCTGACGCTGACGCCCCATGACGCTGGCAGCGTTGCCCCGCTGAATAGCTAAGGAAATCCTTTGCAGCAGGTACGAACCCGAACGGGGATCACACCCCTTGTCCCTCAGCCTGCGGCCCACCTTGCCCACAAAAAGACGCGCTTCCACGTGTTAGTCTGCCTTTGCATTCGTCTCGGTCCACTGATACATGCGGTATTCGCGGCCTTTCTATCGTAACGCATACAATGCCTCATGTTTATGAGGGTACGATGGCTGAGAGACTTTTGAGAAATAGGTATTTTAATGAAATGTCGCTGTCTCGCCCGAACCCCTCCGTGTCAGTACAGCGAGAGCGGGACAACTGCAGCTCAGACCGTTATTAGCCGCGTAAAATTGATCCAAACAGCATTTCGTAATCCCCTGTTTTCTTCTCGAAAACAGGACCAATAAAATTATTTTTTTCAAAAATAATTATAGGATAAATTTAGCTATGCCCCTATGTTTTCCTTTTTTTGTTTATATCAGGGATTATTTTCTGATGAGTGTCTGAAAATGACGTTGAAATTGGGCAATTTTTTCAGTTTTTGAAAGCTCATATTTCTTATGTTAATTAAAATATGGAAAAAAACGAAACATAGGGGCATAGCTGTGGTAGATACAGATTACACAGTAAAAAAATTGGCTCTAAAGCCATTATCCAGGGAGGAAACAGGGGATTACGTTTGTATGGAGAAATGGTGCCCAGCGTACCCTCTTGAGGTTGTTGAAAGGTTAATATTTATTAAACAAATTTGTTTGAGGCTACGTACCTACTCAGGACAGCGAAGAGTGGTCACGGAGAACCATTAAAAAATCCAATATCGCCTTACGTTTGACCGTAATCTCGCCTGATGAAAATCAAATGTGTAGTCTGCGATGGAGCACGCTTACCTAGTAAATTCACATTCACCCTATACTGGAAAACGACCAGCAGGCTTATTGTCTAACGTTTCTGACGCTTGCCTTCACAATCAACTATTTCGTTTGTATAAGATGATGACAGAAAGAGATGGCGAAAGCGAAGGCAAGCATCAGAAGCGTTTGGACAACATGGCCTCAGATTGTAGTGTTCAGGGAACACAGACGCAAGTAGGGAATTCCACTCTTGAGCTGTACAGTTGATGAGGGAAGAGCGGAGACGCTTTCTGCGGATTTTGGGAATAATGACAACAGACATTTTCCATTCCCTTCCGCATTGCCTGATGAAAATATTAAATTTGCGTCCCTGATAGGCCAAATTTTGCAATTTTAACGGATAAAAAAGGCCACAAACGAATTCTGCGGAAGCCCAGCCGTGGGCAACAGCTATTATTAAAAACAAGTTGTAGAGCTTAAATAATATTTATTACACTTATGTAGGTATTTAAAAAATTATCGATCGTTACGTTCTTTTGAGAACTCTTCGCGTACAGCCATAATAATAACAAACACATCAATTGAGGGCCCATCTCGATGTGACGGCTGTCACGGTATGGTGTGAGGTAGCTGGGCACAATAGAAATCTGCAACGTGTTAAAACTCATCCCGTGAACATTCATCAACCGTTTGCTGGTGCAAGTTATAAACGGTAGCGACGAAAAAATATACATTTTCACCCGACAGTCCCAGAAAGGTTTTATTAGAGGCCATTAGATATTTCTTAATCGGTTTCTCTTGTTAGCTGTTAATTTTAATGTTTTTATGTACAATAAAGAGTTTTACATACATACATATTTATAGTACAGTTGACATGATATTATTTCTTTAATGATACTTATACAATCTAATATATAAAAATCTAGTGTCACAGTGTTTGTTATCGAACTCTTCCGAAACGGCTCTACCGTTTTTTTTTTAATTTTTCGTCTTTATTTGGTAGATCTGTCTAAGAATAGGCCGTAGGCTATTTTTACACCCCTTCGCCGACGCAGTCGGAGTCGCGGGCAACAACGAGTATTTATATAAAACTATCTTAAACTAAAACTAGATACATCAAGGACAATAAATTGTACAATACAATACAAACAATTATTTTCCTTGTAGGTTTCTTTTTATGTTATTATTTAAATTAGTATTATTTAATTTAGTATAATTATAGATATTTATTTAGTTATAAACTTATTGCTTTAGAGTAATTGTACCTATTAAATAGTGATTAAGAAAAGATTATTTTGATATATTATTGTGTATATTATTTAAGGCAGTGATACCCAAAGTCGTCTATATCGACCCCCGCGGTTGACGAAGACCTGCGAGCGGTCTGCGTACGCGAAATGTGGTTTCATTGGAAGTCGATTACTTTGAGATAAAACAATATTAGTTAACACGTTGGCTGCGAAACCATGTCTTTTCCGCACGGTACGCGTCTTACCGCCTGTGCGGGCGCTAAAATCGTGTTAGTAAGTAACGCACGGTCTGAATGTACGTAAAAATCAGCGCCGCAGCCAAACTGTTAAGCAGTGGTCTATGTAAAATTTAAAAATACACTTAAGTAGTTTGGGGTCTACGAGACAGAAGAGGTGATCTCTGGCTTAAAGTCAAATCAGAAAACTTTATCATCATCATCCCGGCCTATATGCGTCCCACTGCAGGGCACAGGCCTCCACTCAGAATGAGAGGGCTTGGGCCGTAGTTCCCACGCGGGCCCAGTGCGGATTGGAATCTTCACATACACCATTGAATTTCTTCTCAGGTGTATGCAGGTTTCTTCACGATGTTTTCCTTCACCGCAAAGCTCATAGTACATAAACTACAAATTTAATTTCGCACATAAATTCCGAAAAACTCAGAGGTGCGAGCCCGGACTCGAACCCACGACCCTCTGCTTGAGAGACCGTAGGTCAAACCACTAGGCCACCACGGCTTTTTAACTTTATTCTAATATATAAAAATCTCGTGTCACGGTGTTTGTTATCGAACTCCTCCGAAAGGCTCTAGATGACTTTGTCCGCAGTCCCATTTCGTCACCTTCTTAAAATCGTCCACAGTGCAGTGCCATGTCGTCAGCCTACAATTCCTAAACTGTCTTCCTAACTCTTCCACTTATCGTCAATATCCCATTTTGTCTACATTCCTATTAAGACCACAGTGCCAACTCGTCCACATTCCTTTATCGACCACAGTGCTGCTTGGTATAAATAGGAATGTTGACGAGTTAGCACTGTAGTCTAAATAAGACTGTTGACCAGTTGGCACTGTGGTCGAATTAGAAATATTGACGAGTTGGCATTGTGGCCCACGTAGGAAAGCGGACAAGTTAGGATAGTCACGATATAGGAATGTTGGCGAATCAGAAAAGTAGACTATATGATAATGAGGACTAATTTAAGACGGTGGCGAAATGGGACTTTTGACAAAGTCGTCGAGCCCTCCGAAACGGCTTGACCGATTTTTTCTCTTTGTATATTTGGCAAGTCTGAGAATAGGTCGTAGGCTATTTTTTATCCCCCTATTCTTCGCGGACGGCTGCGCGGGCAACAGTTAGTACACTATAAATTTCACGTGGTAATTACGAGTATTAACACGCTCTCCGCTCCTTACTTATCCCCAGTCCCCAGTTACCTGTGTCAAATACAGACAAACAAACGTCAGCCCATCATTAATCATCCATCAACCGATGACACTCGCATTAAGCCCATATCGCCTTGATTTGTCTGTTATTCTTTCATTGCCATTGATTATTGTATGATTTTGTCGCGCTGCGGGCGGTTTGAGCATCGAGTGGTCCAGTAAAAAGTTTGTTTTTATTGTTAAGTGATAATAATGTTATTAAACATTTTACTAAATAATGCTGATCGTAACTTGTATAGGGAACGTGCCGAAACTATAGGCGGCAGCACTAATGCGACAGAAGAGACACTATGCGGACAGTAAAATAAACTTAACAGGGTAAAACAGTCAAATTGGCAACCTTTCATTTTTTTAACACCTGAAAATTACTACAGGAATCGAAAGAGTTTCGCCTCCTGAACACGGAAAAATATATATTATAATTTATTTCTCCATATTTAAAAAATGCAACAAATTTAAAAAACATATATGTACTTACAAATATTGCCACAGAATAGATATGTTTCCTTTACCCTTTTCACTAGAAAAAAGAGCTGTCATAATTTTAAATTTGATAAAAGTAATGGATCTATTCTATCGTCACGCTCTTTTAGAATAAGCACATCTTTAAAAAATTGTAATATATTAATTAATAATCCTAGTGAAAATTTAAAACTATCAGCGTCTTTCTCTTTCCAAACAGTATACAGAGAACGAATCAAATTATAGTCTTAGAAATATTAAATGTTGTCAATTGATGGCACCAGTTGGCAGCACCGTCGATGTGCACGTTCCCTATAGCAGGTCTAGGTATGTGTGAAGTTTTTAATCCGCACTGGGCTCGCGATGGAACTACGGCACAAGCCCTCTCATTCTGAAAGGGTATGTATTACAATACCGAAGTACGAAAGACCGAATGTATTAAAACATCGAATGGGTCAAAAGACCGACATGATTTTTTTCTGAAACCGTAAACTTCTCAGAATGTATTAAAACGGCATCATACAGAACCCATTAGGTTAGTTTAGGTTTGTTAAACGTAATAGGTATAAAAAGTGACCCCTCCTGTCCACATTGTGGGAAGGAGGAAACGAGTGAGCACATCCTAACCGAGTGTGTCATGTACGCGGCAGCGCGGCGTGATGTATTCGGGAGAGACGAGCTGAGGGAGGAGGAGCTAAAGGATGTCTGTCTCAAAGATGTCCTTTTGTTCAGCAGGAGAACAAGAAGATTCGAGGAGAATTGCTGTGTGGGAGCGCTGCTGAGACAGTAACCTGTCGGCTCCAACCACGGGGAACTGGGCTGAATGACTGTGCAAACGATCGACAGCCCGCCTGACTCAGCAAGGCGTCCCCTCACAACATCAACATCAACATAGGTTTGTTTTATAACAATCTTAAAAAGTTAACGGTTTCAGAAAAAAATCGTGTCGGCCTTTTGACCCATTCGATGTTTTAATACATTCGGTCTTTCGTACTTCGGTATTGTAATACATACCCTTCTGAAAGGAGGCCTGTGCACTGCAGTGGTACATATGTATACATATCTATGTATACATAGGCTGGGATGATGATGGCCCGACATCAATTCAACACAAGATTCCGCATTTATAATATTAAGTAGGATTTCAATTTCAACAGTTTCTTTCACCGAATGTCAAGCGGACATTGATCCCTAGAGAGTGATCAGTATCTTCAATCCTCAATCTTCACCAGGGTGGCCAGAGGTGTGACAATCGGTTTGCTATGGCTGTCTACCTTAAGGCGCAGTGATTAATGGCATAGTGATTATTGTCCAGGGAATTGTGTTCGATTCCCGAATTGGGAAAGAAACGCTCAAGAATGAATTGCGTTGGATGCGGATGGCACGGGACCGATCTGTATGGCGAGCCTTGGGGGAGGCCTACATAATATGTTCAGCAGGGTTACCTATCAAAATTTAGAATTTTTTTTCCGAATATTTAAAATCCCGAATGCTTCATTTATCCGAATGCATTTTTTTCTGAAACTGTAAATATTTCAGGATTTTTATAAAACAACCCTAACCTAACCTAAAGGGTTCTACACGATGGTCCTGAAATAAATCCTGAAATATTTACAGTTTCAGAAAAAAATGCTTTCGGACAAATGAAGTTTTCGGGATTCTAAACCTTCGGAAATAAAATTTTCTAAACATCGATAGGATCCCGTTCAGCAGTGGCTGAATGATGATGATGATGAAAGGTTTTGAGGAACACCACAAATTCGGTGAAAGGATAATGTCAAGACAGTTGCAAGAACGAAGTAGGATACAATTGGAACAGAATAGAGGATAACTATAAATTACCCCCAACGCAATGTCACTCGTATGTTTGAACATTAAGTCAATGCCCATTATGCGTCTAAGATCCCTTCCGCAGCTAACAAAAAGAGCTTATAACTTTGAAATAGCAGAACCGATTTTGATGAAACATATCTAAGAACCATCGCCAAGAAATCTGCTTTCTATTAAAACAAACCGCATACAAATTGGTTCACCCGTTTAAGAGCTGTGATGCCACATAGCGATCAAACTTATAACACCCCTCTTTTTGTGTCGGGGGTTAAAAATGGAGAAACCTAAAGGAGCCGTAAACCAAGATGGTTAAATAACACCCCTCTTTTTGCGTCGGGGGTTAAAAAGGCTAAGAAGAAGACAAGAAGAGCTATTTCGAAATGTGTGTGTGTGTGCTGTAGTGGCGTAGAGACCCCGTTCGATTAAGTAGGTAAGAAAAGCCTAAGACATCAATTATCGAAACTGGAGTCACATTAGCGGTTACTTTTCAATTATATCCAATTTAATTAAAAACCCATTATGTATTTTCCTTGTACAATCTAACCAAGTTACGAAACAAAGTTATAAAAGCTGTTCTCAAAAAACTCAGTTAATCTCTGGACATAAGAAGTATATTTAAATTAAACTATACCATAGTTTTTTTTTTTGAATGAGTCGCCAGAGGGGCCAAAGACGCGAAGTCTTTGCTGTTTTTTACTTTAAGGATTGGAAGGGTGACTTGTGCTCGGGAAAAATCCCTTCGGACGAACTGGGAATGGAGGGCCCAGACAGTGTCCGACTTGCACGGACTAAAAACCCGCTGTACCATAGTTATACCGTTGAATTTCAAACCCACGACCCTCTTGAGAGTTGTATACCATAGTTTAGTAAAGTCTTGGTGGCCTAGTGGTTTGAGCTATGGCCTCTCAAGAGGGTCGTGGGTTTGAAATTCAACGGTATGTGTGAAGGTCCGCACTGGGCCCGCGTGAGAACTGCAGCCCAAGCCTTTCATTCTGAGTGGAGGCCTGCGCCGTGCAGTACATAAACCAAGACGATGGTGATAATTTGACGGATGACTGGGCAAAGTTTGACTTGACATTTCCTTAAGGTTTTACTTGGACTAATTGACAACATTTCATATTTCTAAGACTATAATTTGATACGTTCTCTGTATACTGTTTGGAAAGAGAAAGACGATGATAGTTTGAAATTTTCACTAGGATTATTAATTAATTTATTACAATTTTTTAAAGATGTGCTTATTCTAAAAGAGCGTAACGATTGAATAGATTCATTCTTTTGTCCAGTCTCTATTAAAAAAAAGTGATGACGTAAATTTGACATTAAGTTTGTTATCAAATTTAAAATTATGGCAGCTCTTTTTTCTAGTGAAAAGGGTAAAGGAAACATATCTATTCTGTGGAGGTACAGGTCAGTACACATATGTTTTTTAAATTTGTTGTATTTTTTTAAATATGAAGAAATAAATTATAATAAATATTTTTCCGTGTTCAGGAGGCGAAACTCTTTCGATTCCTGTAGTAATTGTCAGGTGTTAAAAAAATGAAATGTTGTAAATTTGCCGGCTTTTTAATAACAAAAAAAGACTCATTTCTATAAAGCCCTATGTCTAAGCTATTCCGAAACACCTCCAAAATAGCACATTTCACAATTAGGTACTGTAGGGCTGTAGGGGTTACTAACGATCTATGAGTGTATAGTACGATTTTTTTGAGGTGTCCCGATCTCGTTAACAACCTACCTTTCGAACAAAGCCATTCTTTTCTATTATGTCCTCAAGTGAATAATCCTCAGTTTAAAATGAACGTAAATATATATATATATATAAAAAAAAAATATATAAGATAAAATAGCTCAGTGAAATAACGACTTTATTGTTTACAATAGAGAGTTCATTTTAAATTAAACTTTGTTTGTTTGTTTTGGTTGTTTTGGCTGCATGTCTACGACGCATTTAATTTTGAAAAACATTATCTGTCAACAAAGTTTAATTTAAAATGAACTCTCTAGAGTAAATAATAAAGTCGTTATTTTAATAAGCTATTATATCGTACATTAGCTGATACACGCGGCTTCGCCCCCGTTCTATTTTTTCTAAAATTTATTTCATACAAACCTTCTCCTGACAGTAACAAACGCAACAAAAAAGTTATCTAATTTGGTGCAGTCAATCGAAAGTTATGCGCGTACAAACATTTTGGTGATTCATTTTTATTTATATAGAAATCTATATACATATACACCGTGAAATTTTAGTGGTTGTTTTCCCGGAACAAGGTGATTTAGTATCGATTGTACAATCGATTTATAATTACTATTTTGACTAGAGTCAAAAATCCAATTGTGAAAAACGAAAGTCGAAAATGACCGCAAACCAATAGTAACGCTTCGTTGGTACCTAACCTATCGTACGATCGTACGCTACTTGTACCAACGAAGCGTTACTATTGGTTTGCGGTCATTTTCGACGTTCGTTTTTCACAATTGGATTTTTGACTCTAGTCAAAATAGTAATTATAAATCGATTGTACAATCGAAACTGAATCACCTCGTTTCGGGAAAACAACCACTAAAATTTCACGGTGTATATAGATTTCCGTTCATTTTAAACTGAGGATTATTCACTTGAGGACATAATATAATACAATGGCTTTGTTCGAAAGGTGGGCTGCTAACAAGATCGGTACACCTCAAAAAATTCGTACTATACCTTACTTGAAATAAATTATTTATTATTATAATTATTAAAAAGTTGCGAGTTAATCTTACAATAAGGATGCGACTGCTGAAAAACGTCCTTTAAAATTCAAAAGGGTTTTGAGTCAAACTTGCCCAATCTTTAGCTGAAATATAATAATAAAATATAGATTAATTTTTAAACACCTTGTATAAGGCCTACGTGCGCCCGCGCCGGCCTTGTCCTAACGATTGATTAACGACCAATCGTTAAATATTAATTAATTGTTGTAGTGTAGAGGTGTACGTGCAAATATGTCGATCATTTGTTTACAAATATTATGATGTGGCGCTTCTCTGTCGCCGCGTTGTTCGTTACCTAAGCTAAGCTAAGTGTTTAGCTAAGCGTTTTTGTGGATTATTGCACTGTTTGTACTGCCCATCCTAACTTACGGCGCTCAAACTTGGCCACTAACTGAAAATGAAATGAAAATGAAATGAAAATATATTTATTTCTCGTAATAATTCTATTGCAGTAGTGTAGGTTAGCCCAGATGGCTTTTCAGGGCTCGCAAGATTTGCTAAGAGCTCATACGCTTCATCGCCCATTACCGCTATGAGTTTAGGTAGCCATATTTTGCTGTCCACGTTATTGACCATGAAGTACATCTCTAAACGGTCTATATATGAACTCCAGGCTCCGCTCCGCACGTCATATTCTCCAATTTTGCCCACCGCCATAACCGTAACACTTTTAATTACTTCTTTGCACGCGTTAATAACAGCCTCGTTAGCCACTGTAGTGTTTGTGAAAGGGAACAACGTCCGTACAGTTCACTATTTATTCCAACACTGACCGTACAGTTTGACATACCCCGGCGCCACACATATTACAAATGTTTGAACACAGTTATTTGATCACATGTGTAGCACTGGTATTTGCTTATTTGTTCAATAGAACATCCATACAATCAACCATAGATCAAATATGTGTTCAAATATGTGTTGAAACATTTGTAATATGTGTGGCGCCGGGGTTATAAACTAGATAGTACCCACATCACAAATTCAAACAGTAGGTTAGGGACCTCCTAGTAGGTATGCGAGATACCTGTGGCAGGTGACCCCGATCCTCTAGAACTGTGCAACAATAACAATAAACTATATAATAGGTAAACATAAGAAAGTTTTAAATTTAAATTCTTAAATATTTTCAACTCAAACTTCAGAATAAGTAATTAAATAAAAAATAAATAATAAATTTTGACTATTAGTTGCTTTATTACAACTAAAGCATACAAAAGTTAATCCAACGTTGACTAAACACTGATATATTTTATGTATGTATAAAATGTGTGAGTGAGTGTGTTTGTGAGTGTGTGTGTATGTCTGTGTGTGTGTGTGTGTGTGTGTGCGTGAGTGAATGTGTTTGTGTGAGTGAGTGCGTGTATGTTAAGTGTGCGTGTGTGTGTACGCCCTACGAGCAAATCAATTGGGAATGTCTAAAAAAATATACCAGTGGTTTTTTTTTTTTTTTTTGTATAGAAAAGTCAATTATAAGAATCTGATTTCAATATTTTGTCATTTAGTTCACTACTTTTTCAAAATTAATTATTTATACTATTTTGGTTGATGACGTCAGATTATAATTGAGGGCTCCGACACTGCCATATTTCTAAATCTATCTAAATGCGTCCGATAAGGCAACCCCTTTAATTTTTTTTTTTTGCGTAGTGGTACACTATGATTTTTAGATTTATTGTCTGTTTGTCTGTTTGTCTGTTTGTATGTTTGTCTGTGCGTTTGTGCGCGCTAATCTCAGAAACGGCTTAACCTAGAAGGATGCGGTTTTCACTGATATGTTGGTATTTTCTTGGATTAACATTTAGTGTTTGTTTCATTTGCATCGGTTCAGAAATAAGAAAGATACGTCTATTTTAAGAATTTATCGAACAGGTTTTTTTGTTTGAACGCGCTAATCTCAGGAACTACTGCTCTGATTTGAAAAAATCTTTCAGTGTTAGATAGCACATTTATCGAGGAAGGCTATAGGTTATATATCATCACGCTAACACCAATAAGAGCAGAGCGGAGCGGAAGAATGTTTCAAAATCGGGGGTTTTTGAAGTAAAACTTCTATAGGCACGCTTGACTTGGGAGTACGGTGCACGGTGTTGAATGTGGACGCGGGTGTGCGGGGGGGTGCGGGGGCGGGTAATTTTTTTATATCAAGGAACTAAGGAGAACTAATTGATGAAAAAGCAAATTGGATAAAAAAAAAATAAGCTGCCCAAATTACTAATTCCACGCGGACGGAGTCGCGGGCAAAAGCTATTTTGAATAATTCTAACCAGACAGAATAAAGTACGACTTGGACCGGTCACGCAATTTACACCAATGTCAAATGAAGGTCATCGCTTATTTGTTACATAATAAATTAATTACATAATATTAAAATTAAATATCTACAGAAAACGAGTTAAAAAGCATTTATTTCGAAATGGTTTTCGATTTACTATACATTGCAAAAAATAGACATCCCCAATCAGTTTAGGTGGCTCAAAAGTCCAGGCTCAAGGTTTGCCAACGGGCAATGTAGCGCAGTATTTTGGGTGTTCGTAGAACTGATCGCATCAGAAACACCGAACTGCGCTCCAAGACCCGCGTTGCAGATGTGGGCGCTGAGACCGCTAAGCTCGAGTGGGACTGGGCTGGTCATGTCTGCCGCATGCACCCACAGAGATGGGCCCAAATTACCATCTATTGGGTTCCGCGGGATGGCCATCGAAACAGAGGCAGACCGAAGAGAAGATAGTGGGGTGACTTGGACGCATATCAAGTAGGGTGGCAGGAGCATGCTCTCGATAGGGATGAATGGCGGAAAAAAAAGGAGGTCTTTGCCCAGCAGTGGGACACTTTAACAGGCTTTAGTTCTGATATCTTTTTGTATCAAAATTTGTGTGGCACAACTTTGCGATTGTTCGATGTTCGCGTACTTTCTTTCTTTTTTTTTCTTAGTTCTATTTGTGAGATCCTATAATTAATAACATAACTCAGGAACAAATATTCGTGCTCATCACACAAATAAATGCCCTTACCAGGATTTGAACCCAGGACCTCTTGCTTCGTAGGCAGGGTCACTACCAACTAGGCTAAAGCGGTCAAATAAATAAATAAATAAATAAAAAAAATGTAATGTTTAATACTTTACCGGCGATGTATAATGTGGGGCGATGGTGAGGGCTATGCTCGGAGTTTTTTGTGGGGTCACAGTCACAACTAAAGCCACTGACATAGCTCGAAGAATAGCCAGACTCAAGTGGCAGTGGGCAGGGCACATTGCTCGTAGAACTGATGGCTCATGGAGCCAAAAAGTTCTCGAGTGCAAAAGCGAGTGAGTGTAAAAGCGTTTTAATAACCTTCTAAAGGATTATTTGGTCAATAAGAGTTATTATACATTACAAGAATTCTTAGATGATAAAGATACACAAATAAAATAAGCCTCGGTCTGCCTTCGTCCATTTTAATGTAACAACCCTTGTTTTTTTTTATTTTATTGTTCTATAATTAATTTATTTTAAAATCAAAAATGGTAATAATAATGGAATTAATGCTAATAAAACTAAAACTATTATACCTATAAGATTTAATTATTATTGTTTTAGAAGATTGACATTGATATTAATATTTTTATTTAACATAAATTGTATTGACATAAAATAATTTATCCATGCATGCATATTGTTAGAATAGTTTGACATTCTATGCCCTGACAGGGTGTCATGTACCTACCATCTTGTAAAACTACCATCTATTAATGTAATGAACTTGAATCTGAATGAATAAATGAATATGAATATGAATATGAATATGAGTGGCTTCCATGTGCGTAAACGCAGTGTAGGTAATATTAATTTATTCGTTGCAACCATGTTATTGGTAAAAAAGCCTTGGTGGCCTAGC
This sequence comes from Archips crataeganus, assembly GCA_947859365.1. Taxonomy (NCBI): domain Eukaryota; kingdom Metazoa; phylum Arthropoda; class Insecta; order Lepidoptera; family Tortricidae; genus Archips; species Archips crataeganus. The sequence goes on along the minus strand of OX402053.1, from coordinate 836,630 downwards.
GGTTTGACCAATGGCCTCTCAAGCAGAGGGTCGTGGGTTTAAACCCCGGCTCGCACCTCTGAGTTTTTCGGAATTTAATACACAATCAAAAATATATAAAGTTTAAAAGTAATAATTGACGAAATACATAATGGTCATTTGATATTAAAGCAATTTTCTTGGAAATTCTTAACTCTACAGGATTTTCACAAAATAACCTAAACCAATCTGTAGATTACATGATTAAATAAGTTCGTTAATCAATAGTTTAATGGAAAATTTTAGTACCTATGACTACTATGTATTTCGTCCATTATTCGTTTTATACTTTATATATTTTGATACGTTCCCCTTGGGAACTGCGGTCCAAGTCCTCTCATTCTGAGAGGAGGCCTGTGCCCTCCAGTGGGACGTATATAGGCAGGGACGATGATGAACCATGGTATTACAAGATGACAAATAAATATTACAGCGCTTTATGGACCCTGCTAGGTCGAAACAACAACTTATCCTCAACTTATTCTAGGATTAATGCTTATATTATTTTTTGGTTTTCCAACAAGATGGAGCGACGACCTGGTTAATTAAGTTAAAAACAATAATGATTCGGATGCGGATGGCGCAGAACCGTTCTGTTTGGCGATCCTGGGGGAAGATGTTCAGGAGTGGACGATTTTTGGCTGATGATGATGAGGTATGTCGATGTTTGTCAGTGTGAACGTCAACGTCAACGCAGAAAAACATGCGACACCTGTTTCCGATATGCCACGAGCAAGCTAGTAAATATTTTTCAGTACGTCATACAATATTTCCATACATGTACCGATGTTGAAAGTATAGTGCGTCAAATCATCACATCATCTTGATTCGAAAATTACGATCGTTTAGGTTCACTTCGTCCACATTCCCATTTTGTCAACTTCCTAGTTCGTCAGCAATCCCTTCTGGTCCACAATCAATTCCCAATTCGTCCACTTTCTATTTTGTGAACATTCCCATTTCGTCCATATTCCCATGTCGTCCACATTCTCATTTTGTAACAAAATAGTAATGAAATTGGAAGTGTATCTGAATAGTATTGACTCGCACCGTGCTTAGCAAGTATTTTTTCACCTCACTAGCTCGGAAAGCCCTTTTTGTTTGTTTGACATCTATTGAGAAAATCGCTTTTTATCCACAAGTGAAGAAAGAGTTTTGACATTTGAAGGCAGCTTAAGTGATATTTGACAGCTAACAAAACGTAAAACGTTAAAAGTGCTGAATTTTACACGCTTTATATTAGCTTCACCTGTATGTTTGTATGTTTGTTTGTAACCGACTCCTTAGGGCGCGATTTTGACCCACTTCCCGGTTTCCGATTGAGCTGAAATTTTGCACATATGTGTAAATTGGATGACAATGCAATATTATTGTAACATGGAGCTGATCTGATGATGGAGCTGGATGGTGGCCATAGGAACTATGTAATAAAACAACACAATCCCGTCGAGTTTGGGCTCGTTTGATTCGTCTTGACGAGCACTTTGATCCCAGATGGTAACCAGGGTCTGATGATGGAGCTGGAAGATGGCCAAAGGCACTCCACAATAAAACGACACAACCCCATCGAGTTTGGGCTCGTTTGATTCGTCTTGACGAGCACTTTGATCCCATATGGTAACCAGGGTCTGATGATGGAGCTGGAAGATGGCCAAAGGCACTCCACAATAAAACGACACAACCCCATCGAGTTTGGGCTCGTTTGATTCGTTTTGACGAGTACTTTGGTCCTAGATGGTAACAAGAGTCTGATGATGGAGCTGGAAGGGGGGTAGGTGGCGGGTTGGGGGGGGAATGGGGTATGGGGTAAGGGGGTCGGGGGTTTAGAGGGTTGGGGGTTAGGGTGTGGCGGTTGGGGTTAGGGGTTGGGGGGGGGGGGTTTACTGGAAATAGGGTGGGGTAGTTGGGGGGTTCGGGGGTAAGTGATTTTGGGGGGTTGTGGGAAATGGGGAGGGGGTAAGAGGCCTAGATGGTAACAAGGGTTTGATGATGGAACTGGAAGGGGGCGGTAGGTGGCGGGGTGGGGGGTGTGGGAGGGGTGTGTTGGGGGGGGGCAGGTGGCGGGTGGGGGGAGTGGGGGTGGGGGGGAGGGGGGTTTCCGGGGGTATGGGGGTTCGGTGTTACGGGGGTTGGGTTTAGGTGGTTCGGGGGTTTGTAAAATGAGGAGGGGGTAAGGGGGGTTTAGGGGATTGGGGGTAAGGAGTGGGGTTTGGGGGGGTTTAGGGAAATGGGGTGGGGGATGTTGGGGGGTTGGGTTTAGGGGGTTTGGGGGTTGTAGGTGAGGGGGTAAAGTTAGAAAGAAAAAAAATGCAACTAAAAAATAGAAAATAAATAATAGTTTAAAAAAACTAAAAAACACGCTTTAAAAAATAAAAAATAAATTTTAATAAATTTCAATTCACTATTCTTATAGTGCAGTAAAAAATCTTAATAAGCAATTATTATATTGTTATATCCAGATCAAAATTTGTAAACAATTCTAAATATTGATAAAATAAATAATAATAGTTTAAAATATTTTATTGTAAAAAAAGCGTGGGGTGCATGGTGTCAATTGTCAAGGATTATCATTTTGATAACATCTTAAAAAGCACCCCACGCTTTTTTTACAATAAAATATTTTAAACTATTATTATTTATTTTATCAATATTTAGAATTGTTTACAAATTTTGATCTGGATATAACAATATAATAATTGCTTATTAAGATTTTTTACTGCACTATAAGAATAGTGAATTGAAATTTATTAAAATTTATTTTTTATTTTTTAAAGCGTGTTTTTTAGTTTTTTTAATTAACATCACAATTAATGAATTGCATCGAGTAAAAAACACTAAATACAGGTTTACAACTTTATTTTAATTCATAAATATGAGCATTCAACATTAACCTTCATTCTTGTTGTAAGAACGGATAAAAAGTTCTGACAGTCCAAGTAAGTCGATGTGCGAACAAAATGCATCCCAAAATAATAATAAAAAAACTTAAGTCAAACCAGGGGGGTTACTCCGAAATTCTAAGTTCGAAGTTCGGATCGTGCGGTCCCTCTCACTCTCGTAATAAATACCATTAGCGTGAGCGGAACGGCATGAAACGAAGTTCGAATTTCGCGCTTCGTAGTATAGGGCCAGTATACAATTTAACAGTAATACAGTTTGCTCGTATCTCAAAATCGATAATCTGCCTAATTGAACTTTACTCGATGTGCAATAAAGTTAGTTCAGTTTGGTTTATTCATTGATTGGAGATACGAGATTTTTTCAAAGTAGTGACGATATGTCGGTATTGGAATAGTTCCATAAAGACTGGATATGCTTAGGCTATTTTGCATCATTTTTGATTTTACCATTATTTCTATAAGTACTTCAAAATTATTGTATTGGCAAAGAGGTAAATAAATAATAATTGATAGTACAAACCCTTTTTCTTATTTTCCTCGCTGTAGTGAGGTGAAAAGTTTTGTGTTATACACGGGTGAAAAGTTATTTTACGTCTCGTGTGTTGAAGCACTCGCTATCGAAAGGATTCTATTTTTGAACCACTCGCTTCGCTCGTGGTCAATCATAGAATCCTTTCGATAGCTCGTGTTTCAAAATGAACACTCGCAGGTAAAATACAACTTTCCCCCCTTGTATAACAAATAACTATTCTTAACATGAATACCTAAATCACAAAATAAAATCTTCCGTGAGAATTAAGCTAAGTGATAGGGAAAACCGCATTAAAATCGGCTAGGAGGGATCCTATCAATGTTTAGAAAATTTTATTTCCGAAAGTTTAGAATCCCGAAAACTTCATTTGTCCGAAAGCATTTTTTTCTGAAACTGTAAATATTTCAGGATTTATTTCAGGACCATCGTGTAGAACCCTTTAGGTTAGGTTAGGGTTGTTTTATAAAAATCCTGAAATATTTACAGTTTCAGAAAAAAATGCATTCGGATAAATGAAGCATTCGGGATTTTAAATATTCGGAAAAAACTAATTCTAAATTTTGATAGGTAACCCGGCTAGGAATGTTGACGAAGTGGGATTGTGGACGAAATGGGAATGTTGACTAAGTGGGAATGTGGACGAAGTAAGTGGGAAAAGGACGAAATTGGAATATGGATGAAATGGGAATGTTGACGAAGTGGGATTGTGGACGAAGTAGGAATGTGAACGAAATGTGAATGTGGACGAAATGAACCTACACGATTCCGATCGTTTGACTTGGATGTTCAGTTAAACTAATTCAAACATCTGCGGAAATTTATATTCCGTATCTATACATACATACATACACAGGACACGGCTGTATCCTCAAAGGGGGTAGGCAGAACACGCGAAATGCTAAATTATACCCCTGTTCTTTGCGGACGGAGTCGCGGGCAACACCTTGTCTAATATATAAAAATCTCGTGTCACGGTGTTTGTTATCGAACTCCTCCGAAACGGCAAGACCGATTTTTATGAAACTTTTTGCTCTACATTCGGTAGGCCTGAGAATAGGTCGTAGGCTATTTTTTATACTTACCCCTTTTCTTCGCGGACGGAGCCGCGGGCAAAAGCTGAGATGATACAGAACCCTTCGTGCGTGAGTCCGACTCGCACTTGGCCAGTTTTTTTAGGAAAATATGAGTTTGAGCCGATATAACTAAACCCAAGCTCATTATTTTTTCATGTTCTCAAACATATAATCAAATCAGTAATAAGGTAAGCACCTAATTAACAATTTGCTTGAAAAAAAATCTATAGAAGTTAGACGGTTTAGTCAATTTTCAGTACTTCGGAGGCCAATATCTCCAAATAGGTTGGGTTTGGGCAGGTAAAATAAATATGGGTCTGTTATGTTAGACTCAACATCATCCCAGCCTATATACGTCCCACTGCAGGGCCAGGCCTCCTCTCAGAATGAGAGGGCTTGGGTCGTAGTTCCCACGCGGGCCCAGTGCAGTGGTATTTTAGAATACTCTATAACATATATCAAAATGAATCAAAACGGAGCCCGACAGGGGCTAAATTCAGGAACGGGCCTTCACGGGTTTTGGTAGCGGTAAGGGTTGAGTTTGGTTTGAACTGCTATTCAGGAACGCCAAAAATCACTGGTTTGCGAGAGGTTTAGGCTGAGTTTGGGATTAAATATAAATATATAAATAAATATTAGGGGACAATCTTACACAAATCGACCTAGTCCCAAACTAAGCAAAGCTTGTACTATGGGTACTAGACGACGATAAACATACTTATATAGATAAATAAATACTTAAATACATAGAAAACATCCATAACTCAGGTACAAATATTCGTGTTCGTCACACAAATAAATGCCCTTACCGGGATTCGAACCCAGGACCTCTTGCTTCGTAGGCAGGGTCACTACCAACTAGGCTAAAGCGGTCGTTAAATTAGCCTTATTTATTTACAAAGTGAATTAGCAGGAAAATAAGGCTCGCCCCAAGCTCAACCCATTCCTATCCTTTCCCAAACGATTGAATTACCGCTCGCAAACCGTGTTGGGCTGTTCCTGAATTTAGCCCCTGTTGGGTACCTTTCCTTGTAAGATCCCACTTTAATGCCTTAATAAGTCGTATCACTTCTGATTACGTCTCCCATGTCACCCTGTAAATCAAGACCGAATTTACGCATTAAATATAAAAATTTCTTACTCACTCGTCAGATCTCTGCCGTGTCAGGCCTAAGTAATGTAACTTGAGATACGTTAGTTACGCTTAACAGTGCTAAATCGTCATTTTTGATGCTATACTATCTGATACATATCGAAGATTTTCATTTTATGCCATAATTCAATAAAAACACCGATAGCCGAACTAACGTATCTGGAATTTTTGTACGCACTTGCAATGGATATCTCCCGTATTTCAAATACGTTAGATAGGTCATACAGAACTCGCCCGCAGAATCGAAATTGAAAAATCTTTTGGTGCTGTTTAATTCAAATCAGGTTATTGTTATATGTTATAATAGGTATTTTAATTATATTTCATAATACGTAACACCTTCAGAAACGGGAACGTATCAAAATATATAAAGTTTTAAACGAATAATGGACGAAATACATGATGGTCATAATATACGAGTACCTATACTAAAATTTTCTATGAAACTATTGATAAAACGAACTTTTTTAATCGTGTAATCTACAGATTGGTTTAGGTTAGGTTAGGTTTATTTTATGAAAATCCTGTAAAGTTGAGAATTTCCAAGAATAATTATATCAAACGACCATTATGTATTTCGTCCATTATTATTTCAAACTTTATATATTTTGATACGTACCCTCTGAAACCAAGGAGAGCTATATTGATTATAATTTTATTAAGAGTATGTTTAACTTGAGGGGAGAGGGAGTGGGAGAAAAGTTAATAATATTTTGTTATAAGACCTTATAAGTATTATTTACTAAAAAAGATACCTAAAAGTTAAGAATTAATATAAATCCTGTTACTGTGATAAAATTCAATTAAAAGTTTTCTAGCTTCCACTTTACTTATTATTAACCTTCTTACCTATTTGTATATCTATACATATAAAATCCTTTGTCCTGACTGACGGATCAACGCACAGCCTAAACCGCTGATCGTAGAGACCTGAAACTTGGAGGGTGTGTTCTTTGTATGACGTAGGCATCCGATAAGAAAGGATTTTTCGTAGTTTTACTCCTAAGGGGGTAAAAAAGGGGGGCAAAGTTTGTATGGGACAACGTGATTCCTTGGTCCAATCTACTTCAAATTTTGCATAAACATTCTTTAACAGAATTGATGGAAGACGTGTTTCGTATTTTATTGAAATTCATCCCTTGACGGGGTTAAAAAGGAGTAGAAAATTATTTTGGGGGTGATTTGCTTCGAAGTTGATATCAATACTCCTTAGTGCTTTTGATTTAAATTACTTTTTATTTTGACACAGTGTAAACGAAACGAAACTTCAAATTTTGCAAACCATTTGTCTACGTTTGTCAACCACTTCCTGATCTGATCTCTGATAATAAAGGGGGTGATCCATTTGCGGACTTAAATACATAGAAAACATCCATAACTCAGGTACAAATATTCGTGTTCGTCACACAAATAAATGCCCTTACCGGGATTCGAACCCAGGACCTCTTGCTTCGTAGGCAGGGTCACTACCAACTAGGCTAAAGCGGTCGTTAAATTAGCCTTATTTATTTACAAAGTGAATTAGCAGGAAAATAAGGCTCGCCCCAAGCTCAACCCATTCCTATCCTTTCCCAAACGATTGAATTACCGCTCGCAAACCGTGTTGGGCTGTTCCTGAATTTAGCCCCTGTTGGGTACCTTTCCTTGTAAGATCCCACTTTAATGCCTTAATAAGTCGTATCACTTCTGATTACGTCTCCCATGTCACCCTGTAAATCAAGACCGAATTTACGCATTAAATATAAAAATTTCTTACTCACTCGTCAGATCTCTGCCGTGTCAGGCCTAAGTAATGTAACTTGAGATACGTTAGTTACGCTTAACAGTGCTAAATCGTCATTTTTGATGCTATACTATCTGATACATATCGAAGATTTTCATTTTATGCCATAATTCAATAAAAACACCGATAGCCGAACTAACGTATCTGGAATTTTTGTACGCACTTGCAATGGATATCTCCCGTATTTCAAATACGTTAGATAGGTCATACAGAACTCGCCCGCAGAATCGAAATTGAAAAATCTTTTGGTGCTGTTTAATTCAAATCAGGTTATTGTTATATGTTATAATAGGTATTTTAATTATATTTCATAATACGTAACACCTTCAGAAACGGGAACGTATCAAAATATATAAAGTTTTAAACGAATAATGGACGAAATACATGATGGTCATAATATACGAGTACCTATACTAAAATTTTCTATGAAACTATTGATAAAACGAACTTTTTTAATCGTGTAATCTACAGATTGGTTTAGGTTAGGTTAGGTTTATTTTATGAAAATCCTGTAAAGTTGAGAATTTCCAAGAATAATTATATCAAACGACCATTATGTATTTCGTCCATTATTATTTCAAACTTTATATATTTTGATACGTACCCTCTGAAACCAAGGAGAGCTATATTGATTATAATTTTATTAAGAGTATGTTTAACTTGAGGGGAGAGGGAGTGGGAGAAAAGTTAATAATATTTTGTTATAAGACCTTATAAGTATTATTTACTAAAAAAGATACCTAAAAGTTAAGAATTAATATAAATCCTGTTACTGTGATAAAATTCAATTAAAAGTTTTCTAGCTTCCACTTTACTTATTATTAACCTTCTTACCTATTTGTATATCTATACATATAAAATCCTTTGTCCTGACTGACGGATCAACGCACAGCCTAAACCGCTGATCGTAGAGACCTGAAACTTGGAGGGTGTGTTCTTTGTATGACGTAGGCATCCGATAAGAAAGGATTTTTCGTAGTTTTACTCCTAAGGGGGTAAAAAAGGGGGGCAAAGTTTGTATGGGACAACGTGATTCCTTGGTCCAATCTACTTCAAATTTTGCATAAACATTCTTTAACAGAATTGATGGAAGACGTGTTTCGTATTTTATTGAAATTCATCCCTTGACGGGGTTAAAAAGGAGTAGAAAATTATTTTGGGGGTGATTTGCTTCGAAGTTGATATCAATACTCCTTAGTGCTTTTGATTTAAATTACTTTTTATTTTGACACAGTGTAAACGAAACGAAACTTCAAATTTTGCAAACCATTTGTCTACGTTTGTCAACCACTTCCTGATCTGATCTCTGATAATAAAGGGGGTGATCCATTTGCGGACTTAAATACATAGAAAACATCCATAACTCAGGTACAAATATTCGTGTTCGTCACACAAATAAATGCCCTTACCGGGATTCGAACCCAGGACCTCTTGCTTCGTAGGCAGGGTCACTACCAACTAGGCTAAAGCGGTCGTTAAATTAGCCTTATTTATTTACAAAGTGAATTAGCAGGAAAATAAGGCTCGCCCCAAGCTCAACCCATTCCTATCCTTTCCCAAACGATTGAATTACCGCTCGCAAACCGTGTTGGGCTGTTCCTGAATTTAGCCCCTGTTGGGTACCTTTCCTTGTAAGATCCCACTTTAATGCCTTAATAAGTCGTATCACTTCTGATTACGTCTCCCATGTCACCCTGTAAATCAAGACCGAATTTACGCATTAAATATAAAAATTTCTTACTCACTCGTCAGATCTCTGCCGTGTCAGGCCTAAGTAATGTAACTTGAGATACGTTAGTTACGCTTAACAGTGCTAAATCGTCATTTTTGATGCTATACTATCTGATACATATCGAAGATTTTCATTTTATGCCATAATTCAATAAAAACACCGATAGCCGAACTAACGTATCTGGAATTTTTGTACGCACTTGCAATGGATATCTCCCGTATTTCAAATACGTTAGATAGGTCATACAGAACTCGCCCGCAGAATCGAAATTGAAAAATCTTTTGGTGCTGTTTAATTCAAATCAGGTTATTGTTATATGTTATAATAGACATTTTAATTATATTTCATAATACGTAACACCTTCAGAAACGGGAACGTATCAAAATATATAAAGTTTTAAACGAATAATGGACGAAATACATGATGGTCATAATATACGAGTACCTATACTAAAATTTTCTATGAAACTATTGATAAAACGAACTTTTTTAATCGTGTAATCTACAGATTGGTTTAGGTTAGGTTAGGTTTATTTTATGAAAATCCTGTAAAGTTGAGAATTTCCAAGAATAATTATATCAAACGACCATTATGTATTTCGTCCATTATTATTTCAAACTTTATATATTTTGATACGTACCCTCTGAAACCAAGGAGAGCTATATTGATTATAATTTTATTAAGAGTATGTTTAACTTGAGGGGAGAGGGAGTGGGAGAAAAGTTAATAATATTTTGTTATAAGACCTTATAAGTATTATTTACTAAAAAAGATACCTAAAAGTTAAGAATTAATATAAATCCTGTTACTGTGATAAAATTCAATTAAAAGTTTTCTAGCTTCCACTTTACTTATTATTAACCTTCTTACCTATTTGTATATCTATACATATAAAATCCTTTGTCCTGACTGACGGATCAACGCACAGCCTAAACCGCTGATCGTAGAGACCTGAAACTTGGAGGGTGTGTTCTTTGTATGACGTAGGCATCCGATAAGAAAGGATTTTTCGTAGTTTTACTCCTAAGGGGGTAAAAAAGGGGGGCAAAGTTTGTATGGGACAACGTGATTCCTTGGTCCAATCTACTTCAAATTTTGCATAAACATTCTTTAACAGAATTGATGGAAGACGTGTTTCGTATTTTATTGAAATTCATCCCTTGACGGGGTTAAAAAGGAGTAGAAAATTATTTTGGGGGTGATTTGCTTCGAAGTTGATATCAATACTCCTTAGTGCTTTTGATTTAAATTACTTTTTATTTTGACACAGTGTAAACGAAACGAAACTTCAAATTTTGCAAACCATTTGTCTACGTTTGTCAACCACTTCCTGATCTGATCTCTGATAATAAAGGGGGTGATCCATTTGCGGACTTAAAAACCGTCGAATTTGCTCGGTGGCTCGCTGTTATATACTTGATGCTTTTGCTTTTACAAGCGCAGCGTGGGACGTCCACCAACGAGATGGACGGACGTTTTGGTGAAGGCCGCAGGTTCAGGGTGGATGCAAGTCGCTTCCAACCGTAATGATTGGGCGTCAATGAGGGAGGCCTATGTCCAGCAGTGGACGTGCTACGGCTGAAATGATGATGATGATGATGAAGCTTTTATGTGAGTTCAACCTTTTTCGAATAAAATCGAGTTGAGTATTCAAACATCATTGCTGAACTGGCATAAAAGCTTGGTGCAATGCAAATACTTATAAAATGCTTTGTCCTGAAGTCCTAAATGACTGACTGGCGGATTAACGCACAGCCTAACCGCTGTATGTAGAGACCTGAAACTTGGAGGATGTGTCTTTTGTATGACGTAGGCATCCGATAAGAAAGAATTTTCCGGAATTCCCACGGGATAAGGAATATACGGGATGTATATATTTCATCAATCGAGAGTGACCCTCACATAACGAAGATTACTAAACTGTTCCAATTGGGCATGCAAGTACAAGACTATTAAGTAGAACAGGTATAAAGCTAATTTCAATAATTTTGAAAATATCCACGGGATAAGGATAAATCAGGATTTATATACTCAAATCAACTGGATCCTATCTCCGTAACTACAATTAAGTACTAAACTTTTCAAATTCAGTATAAACGTAAATGGTCATACATAACAGCAAAAAAACTTATTGCAGGATTTTTGGAAATTCCTGTGGGATAGATAATCTCTGAAACTTCCGAGCCGATTTAAAAAAAAATCTTTTACCAGTAAAAAGTTAAACCATCCTTTATTGACATAGGCTACTTTTTTCCGGAAAAATGCAAAATTCCCAAGGGATAGAAATAAAAATTAAACTTCGGAGCTCATTTTAAAATGTCTTTCACCAATAGAAAGGATACACTGTCCTTGATTAACATGGGATGCTATTTTCCGGATAAATGCAAAATTCCCGCGGTATAGAAAATACTAAATTTAACTTCGGGGCTGAGTTTAAAAAAAAATGACCAATAGAAAGCTACACTATCCTTTGTTGGTATAGGCTAGGCTACCTACTATTTATTCGGTAAAATGCAAAATTCCCGTGGGATAGAAAGAAGTGAACATCACTTGAGGGCTGATTTGAAAATTTCTTTCACCAATAGGAAGTTACACTAACCATTATTTACATAGACTACTTTTCTCCGTGAAAAAGCAAAATTCACACGGGAAAAAAATAAGTGAATTCAACTACGGGGCTGATTTTAAAACTTCTTTTACCGGTAGAAAGCTACACCTTTAAGGACATAGACTACTTTTTCTCGGGGAAAATGCAAAATTCCCGCGGGATAAATATAAGCGAAAATGTGCATAGAATAAGGACAAATTTGTTGAAATTCCCACGGGATAGTGAATAAACGGGATTTATAATATTCACTAACTGATACTGATGATGATGAAATGATAATAATAATGGATGTTGCCGTTGCCGGTTTTTTGTTTTATACAATGAAAGAGATGAACAAGCTTTACCACAAATTGGAATTCTACGCGGACGAAGTCGCGGGCAAAAGCTAGTCTTTAAAATAAAATAACGGGACTAGATAAAAGAGTTTACCCCTTTTTAATTTACTTAAATGTTCTGTTTCTTGGTTCCAAAAAGTAATGTAAGTAAAGATACAATACAGGTCATAGCCATTACACAGTTTTGGGTAATAAAAAGAGCATCGTCACGCTTAACTAACGTATATTCAGATACGCAACTATGCGTTACAGAATTTTGTATGAAAAGTAAGGCCGTGTAATCTTAAAAACCGTCTTTTTTCCAATTGATACGTAGCACAGTGTTAAAATTAAAAATACATGGTCACAATAATATTTCTAACCTACTGTGTAAATTTCAAATTTTAAACTTCATTAGTAAACAAGCAATGAGATGAACAAAAACAAAAACTTTGATCGCGTTTTTCTCTAATCGTCGTTTTTGGAGATACGTTACTTAGGCGTGACACGGCAGATCTATAGAAACATCCTGAACCTTCCTCGCTCATAAATATTTGTGTTTGTTTTAATTTAATGTTTTATTGATATCTTTATTTGTTTATAGCTTTTGCCCGCGACTCCGTCCGCGTGGAATTAGTAATTTGGGCAGCTTATTTTTTTTATCAAATTTGCTTTTTCATCAATTATGGCTCTCCTTAGCTCCTCGATATAAAAAAATTACCCGCCCCCGCAAACCCCCCTCGCCCCCCTCCCAGCCCCACCCCCCCGGCAAACCCCCGCACACCCGCGTTCACATTCACCACCGTACTCCCAAGTCAAGCGTGCCTATAGAAGTTTTACTTCAAAAACCCCCGATTTTGAAACATTCTTCCGCTCCGCTCCGCTCCTACTGGTGTTGGCGTGATGATATATAGCCTATAGCCTTCCTCGATAAATGTGCTATCTAACACTGAAGGAATTTTTCAAATCTGAGCAGTAGTTCCTGAGATTAGCGCGTTCAAACAAAAAAACCTGTTCGCTAAATTCTTAAAATAGACGTATTTGTGAACCGATTGAAATGAAACAAACACTAAATAAATGTTAATCCAAGAAAATACCAACATATCAGTGAAAACCGCATCCTTCTAGGTTAAGCCGTTTCTGAGATTAGCGCGCACAAACGCACAGACAAACAGACAAACAGACAATAATTCTAAAAATCATTGTTTTGGGTTCTATTGTGCTAATAAATAGCCCTAGTGACAGTTTTTCTCAAATATCTTCAATGTACAGACACCGACTTGTTACAGATTTATTATATGTATAGAAGATAGATTTGGCTTATTGGTTTGACATTCCGTATTTGAGTTTGATCTTTTCCCAGTATCTTATGTTCTTTCTCAATAGTTTTCTTTGAAAATTGAATGTCTGGCATGTGGCACGACAAAAAATCTTGTCCAGAAGCACGTTGGCACTACCTCAGGTCTCTGACGGAATACCAGCTCTGTGGCTATCCAGACCTGCAGTACATGCTGAGTCAGCGCCTATTCTCCACATGCCACATCATCGCATGGCTCTCTTAAATTAAATTAATACATTCATATCAAAATTTAAATGAATGTTTGCTAATTTAAATAATTTTTGACATTCTGTTGCATGTTAGTTTTTAAGTTATCCATGCTAGTTTTTAAGTCACTTATTCACTGTATCATTGCTCCGCCAGGACGAAACTGGTGAAAGTCTATATATGGAGTATAGCCACAGAATAAGTAATAGTACTAACGTACAGAAGGATCACTCTCGAACAAAGGTCAACTTTAGGTATAAAAACTTTCCTACTCCTGCTGCATGCACGCGAAATTAAAACTTATCGTGTGATACGAGCGTTCATATTCCGTTGGGCACCGCTGATCCGAAACCAAGGGCACAGGGTCCACTCGCCCATATTTGGTAGGTATATAAATCAAGAAAGATAACAGTGTGTATTAATTCAGTAAACTACCTTTAGTATGTAAGTAAGTTTTTTATAATATCGTTTAGAAGTCATTGTTTGTTGCAATAATCATAGAAAAAAAAGATGGTTAATTACGCGCGACGCGGCTAGCGTGCGAACTGAAGGCCGCGCGACAACCTACTGCCATACTCCTCCCGGGAGGAGCGCCGGCCGAACATACCTAAACTGCGGTGTGAAACCCCCCGTATAGCCCTCTATGGCTGCCGCGCAACGTGGACCATGGCCCAAAGAGACAGAGAGAGATTGGAAGCATTCGAAATGTGGTGTTGGAGGAGGATGGAAAAGATCAGCGGGACAGAAAAGAAAAGTAATGAGGAAGTTTTAAATATGGTTAACGAAAAAAGATCTTTGTTGAAAATAATTGAGAACAGGAGAGGGAAGATGTTAGGTCGTCTCTTACGGCACGATAATTACATTAAGACTATAACAAAAGGAAATATAGAAGGGAAAAGGAAAAAGGGAAGACCAAGAAGAACATATATGGAGCAAATAAAAGAAAAAATAATTGTTTCATTATATAAAGAAGTGAAGGAAAGAGCGGAATGTAGAATAAGCTGGATATTACTCCACCGACCAGAGCCCTAGCTCTTAAATATATGATGATGATATCATATTAATTAAACCATGTAACTACGTGTCGTGGTGAGTAAAGTTTTTTATCTATCTATATAGGTATAGCATCTATTAATTGGCGTGCCATTGAAATTGAAGCGGATTATGCTTTTAACACAAAATGGCGGATACTAGGTCAACACTGGATCAATTGAATAGCTATCTCGTAAGTCTCATACCAAAATAGGTGATGCACATTATTTTAATCGTTTATTAATTAGTTATTTCTTTGAAGCAAATCATTTGTTTTGATTATTTTTATTGATTTACCGTGCTCTAAGTCACGTACAGCTAAGAACAATTAGTAATCCTATTACAACACCTTAAGTCCTGAGCGATTTGGTTTTTAATAGAACGTTTTCTTATTGGAAAGCTGACTGATTAATTACTTAGCTAATACATATTTAGGAAAAATAGACGTCGTTAAAACCTCATTTGTATGCGACAACAGACGACCAGATGGCCTAGTGGTAAGTTATCCTGACTACGAAGCTTGAGGTCCCGGATTCGATTCCCGTGTCGGGGCAGATATTTGTATGAAAAATACGGATGTTTGTTCTCGGGTCTTGGGTGTTGAATATGTATTTAAGTGCGTATCTATTTATATAAGTAGTATGTTTATCCGTTGCTTAGTACCCATAACACAAGCTTTGTTTAGCTTACTTTGGGACTAGGTCAATTGGTGTGAATTGTCCCGTGATATTTAATATCGTGGCTTGTTGTACATTGCCGCCAATGGTTGATCATTTATAAATTCGTAGCTACACGGCCCGCAATGTAACGAAGCTTGAATGAATTCTCGCGCTGTAGAAATGAAACTCAATTTTGTCGCAATTCTTTGCCCAATGTGGCGACATTTAGAACATTATAGATAATTGCAATTTAAAACAGGTTTGTATAATTTGCACTGATTCTTGGAATAATGATTTGTTTGGGTAACTGCAATAGGTTTTTAATTATGACTTGTGCTTCTTGTTGTGACCTCAACTCTGAGTCTAAGATCTACTAGTGATGACCATCACCCATCTGTTTAATGGATCAAACTTGATGTTGCCCACGACTCCGTCCGCGAAGAATAGGGATACAAAAAATAGCCTACGACCTATTCTCCGACCTACCGAATATGGAGAAAAAAGTTTCATAAAAATCGGTCAAGCCGTCTCGGAGGAGTTCGGTAACAAACACCGTGACACGAGATTTTTATATATTAGATTAAGATCGTTGGTGAGCAAAGTAATTGCTTCAGTTCATTAAATTTGATATAAGTAATTTCCATCAATTAAACAGATGGGTGATGGTCGCCTCTAGAAAGGATCTTAGACAGATACATACACACAAAAAATAAATGTATGCCTTTACTTGATACGCATGTAAACATGTAATATACATACATTATGTTACTATTGACATAGCCTCCTCGTGGACAAGTGTGGCGTCTAAAACATAATTAACTAATGTCCTTGAAAGCACAATAAGACATAATTTTATCATATAAATAATACTAGCTTTTGCCCGCGACTTCGTACGCGAAGACAATAACGTTACCTAGTTGTTTCGTTGTAATTTGGCATACAGGTAGTTTAATAAGATAGCACCAGGAAAATTCAAAGTTCCCGCGGAATAGGAATAAGAGACTTCTATGGCCGCTAAGCCGTGGTGGCCTAGTGATTTGACCTACGGACTCTTAAACAGAGGGTTGTGGGTTTGTGCCCGGGCTTGCACCTCTGAGTTTTTCCTAATTCATATTGTGCTAAATTATGTTTGAAGTTTACAGTGAAGGAAAACATCGCGAGGAAAGCTGCACACACCTGTGAAGAATTTCAATGGTGTGTGTGTGAAGTTCCCAAGTCGCACTGGGCCCGCGTGGGAACTTCTGCCCAAGTCCTCTCGTTCTGGGCCTGATTGAAACATAGGCTTATTTTATCCCGAGAAAGTGCAAAGTAAAGTTCCCGCGGGATAGAAATAACTATTTTGACCTATTATGAAAATCAGAGCCAGTGTAGCTTTTTATCAGTGTTTTTTTTTTAAATCAGGCCCTAAGTTCAATTCACTTATTTCTATCCCCTGAGAATTTTGCATTGTCCCATAGAAAAGTAGTTTATGTTAATCAGGGATAATGTAGCTTACTATTGGTGCAAGAAAATTTTAATTAATAATAGTTAAATTTTAATTTTAACTATTCTTATTCTTATTCTTATTCTTATTCTTAAAATCAGCCCCGAAGTTGAATTCAGTTTTTCTATCCCGTGGGAATTTTACATTTTCGTGAAGAAAAAGTAGCCTATGTCAATCGGGGATAGTCATATCATACCATATGAAAGAATTTTTTTTAAATTCAGTGCTGAAGTTGAATTTACTTATTTCTATCCCGCGCGATTTTTTTATTTACCCAGAAAAAGTATTCTATGTCAATCAGAAATACTGTAGCTTACTATTGGTGCAAGAAAATTTTAAAATCCGCCCCGAAGTTGAATTCAGTTTTTTTTTTCTATCACGTGGGAATTTTAAATTTTCGTGATGAAAAAGTATCCCATGTCAATCGGGGATAGTCATATCATATCATATGAAAGAATTTTTAAATTCAGCGCCGAAGTTGAATTTACTTAGGTACTTATTTATTTCTATCCCGCGGGATTTTTTTATTTACCCGGATAAAGTACCCTATATCAATCAGAAATACTGTAGTTTACTATTGGTGCAAGAAAATTTTAAAATCAGCCCCGAAGTTGGATTCAATTATTACTATCCCGCGGGAATTTTGCATTTTCCAGAAAAAATAATAGTCTATATCAATCAGGAATAGTGTAGCTTTCTTTTGGTGAAAGAATTTTTAAAACCAGCTCCGAATTTGAATTCAGTTTTTTCTATCCCGAGGGAATTTAGTATTTTCGCGAAGAAAAAATACCCTATGTCAATCAGAGATAGTCATATTAAGAATAAGAATAATAATAAGAAGAATAAGAAGAATAATATGTAAGAATTTTTAAAATCAGCCCCGAAATTGAATAAATTTATTTCTATCCCGTGGGAATTTCACATTTTCCCGGATAAGAAGTAACCTATGTCAATGAAAGATAACGGAGCTTTCTAATGGCGAAAAAATTTAAAAAATCGGTTCAATAATTTCAGAGATTCCGCTACTTATTTCTTATTTAAATTTGTTCGCGAGGTGTCGGATAAACTGGTTAGCGTCTCTGGCGACCTCAGGGCCGGGTCTTTTTTCGCTCAGAGGCTGAGCATAGCCGTACAGCGAGGGAATGCCGCAAGCATGCTTGGCACGATGCCCCGGGTAGGAGAAATTCAGGGTTTCGACATTTTTTAAATCATATTGTATTTCGTAAATTTATAGCTCATAATGTATAATAGTTTTTAGTTTTATGAATAA
Source organism: Archips crataeganus (assembly GCA_947859365.1). Classification (NCBI taxonomy): domain Eukaryota; kingdom Metazoa; phylum Arthropoda; class Insecta; order Lepidoptera; family Tortricidae; genus Archips; species Archips crataeganus. The sequence continues at coordinate 818,527 of OX402053.1, read as the reverse complement.
ATATATTCGATTCCGCTACAAACAAATAAACAAAGAAAGTCTAGATATTTAGATTTAAGGCTATTGTTCCGCCGCACCGGACAGTGGCGTTTCGAGGCAGTTTCAGGTTTGCGGCGTCTTAAGTGCTGGAATGACATCCCCCCTCCCATCCTAGGAGTGACTAGCAGGTACACCTTTGGGCGAAAGCTTAAAGGCTATTTGTTGTCATTTCAGAAAACTTTTATTTTTGTTATGTCACTGTACTGTTTTTGGTGATCAATAAAGAATATTTGTTGTTGTTTGTAAAACTTAATTCCTTTCCTTTCTAGCACTATTTCACAAAACGTCTTTGATTTTTCTTTGTCTCGGTTATTTCACTTCTTGTTTTAATCCGCGCAGAGTTGTATACTTGGCAAGTGAGTTATATTATAGTATAGTAATTTATGATTAAGTAATTTTGTTAAAATTATTCGTTTTTATGATCTACAAATTATCCATTTACGCATGTAGTTTATGTAGTTTATCACTTATATTTATAAGTGTACATTTTATCTATCTGTGTGGCGTTCCGGGTATTACCGACGGTACTGGCTGAAAATCAGCGCTGGGGTGTTATAAACGCCTCAGCATTATGCTGAGCCAGTGTCCAATTTGCAACCGCAATAACACACTCTATTTTTAGCCTTTGTATTGTCCTTTTTGTAAAAATATTTATGTGTCTTGTGTTGTTGTAAATAAATGTATTTTCTTTCTTTCTTTCTTTCTTTATATTTCCCTATCCCGTGGGAATTTCGAAAAATCCTTCCTTAGTGCACCTCTACAATACTCAAGGTACATGTATGCCAAATTTCAAGTCTCTAGCACCAGTAGTTTAGGCCGTGCGTTGTCTGTCAGTCAGTCAGTCAGTCAGTCAATCAGTCAGTCACGGTACTGTTTTATAAGTATAGATTAAGATTATGTCAACGCTAAGGTATGTAAATCTGTTAATTTAATTAATACATGCGGCTGGTGTGGAGTCTAAATTAATTCGCATAACGTAAAGCACCTAATTCAAGTTGGCAATAACATTAATTCGCATAACTGAATACGCATAATGTTAATGCGCTTAATGTAAATTGTCATAATGATGAGTTACGTACCTATGTTTACAATTAAATCAATTTGACTTTGACTTTGACTTTGACTTTGACTTGGTATATTTCGCGTAATTTATTGAATCAGGCGTTACTTTGCGGAGGTCCATATTAATGAACTAAAACAATTACTTTGCTCACCCGCGACCTTACAATAGTTACGTTTATGCAAGAAATGTGCGTTCATGCAGTTCCTCCACCTCCACACTGTACGAACACACACAAATCACATAAACCCAACCATCACCACCACCAAGCTACACTGACGCGTTTCGAACTCAACCAGAGCTCATCTTCAGAGTTACCACAACCGTATGCTATGCTACCAAACGTTAAACTAACAAACCAAAACAAATGTTTTAACTTGTCACTGTAACTTCTCAAGTACCCACTTTATTTTTCTTATTCTCAAACTACCCCACAAAAATTAACTTTTATTGACATATTTAAAACTACCTTGAATTTTTTATTTTATAAATAAATAAACAAAAAATTCAAGGTAGTTTTAAATATGTCAATAAAAGTTAATTTTTGTGGGGTAGTTTGAGAATAAGAAAAATAAAGTGGGTACTTGAGAAGTTACAGTGACAAGTTAAAACATTTGTTTTGGTTTGTTAGTTTAACGTTTGGTAGCATAGCATACGGTTGTGGTAACTCTGAAGATGAGCTCTGGTTGAGTTCGAAACGCGTCAGTGTAGCTTGGTGGTGGTGATGGTTGGGTTTATGTGATTTGTGTGTGTTCGTACAGTGTGGAGGTGGAGGAACTGCATGAACGCACATTTCTTGCATAAACGTAACTATTGTAAGGTCGCGGGTGAGCAAAGTAATTGTTTTAGTTCATTATATTTCGCGTGTATAGCCCGTAAAATTATAAGAGGTTCAAGCCCGGGTTTGAACTCACGACCCTCTGCTTGAGAACCAGTAGGCCACCACGGCTTGTTAAGTAGCTAAAATATAGAAAAAGTTAACGACCTGGGCCCAATTGCATAACAAATTACACGCTAATAGTATTAGCTATTTTGTATTGGGCGCTGGTTAAGGTTGCCGGAACGCGTTGGATGTGGATGGCGCTGGGACAAACTGTTTGGCGAGCCTTGGGGGAGGCCTATGTCCAGCAGTGGACGTCTTTCGGCTCAAATAATGGTGATGACCTAATAGGTCTTAAAATGTCGTACAGTCGAGTTCTCCAATATCTGTACAGCCAACCGTTCATAAATAAAAATAAATAAATAAATAAATATTAGGGGACAATCTCACACAAATCGACCTAGTCCCAAATTAAGCAAAGCTTGTACTATGGGTACTAGACGACGATAAACATACTTGTATAGATAAATAAATACTTAAATACCTAGAAAACATCCATAACTCGGGTACAAATATCCGTGCTCATCACACAAATTAATGCCCTTACCGGGATTCGAACCCAGGACCTCTTGCTTCGTAGGCAGGGTTACTACCAACTAGGCTAAAGCGGTCGTTAAATAAATAAATATCTATACATAGACCTTATTACCGTAACATAAGGTTCATCTACACTAATATTATAAAGAGGAAAGATTTGTATTTTTGTATTTTTGTATGTAATGAATAAACTCAAAAACTACTGGACCGATTTCAAAAATTCTTTTGCCGTTAGAAAGCTACATTATCACTGAGTAACATAGGCTATATATATTACTAGAAAAAAATAGAGATCCTCGGTAAATCTTACTAAAACCAACCCAAGGTGTAAAAAAAATTAGCCATAAAATGTCTATCATCGCATGCGCTGCGGAAAGTATTGATGATAGAACAAAAAAATGCTCTACAATATTATAGAACGTATCAATATCTACAAAAAACTTCGCGAGACCATATGACCAATTATTGTAGTTACGTCACTATTACTACTTTTTTACATTTTAAAAGATGATAGAAATGCCTATAAAATCAGACCATGTTTTCCACACCTTTGTATTAATTCTTATCCAAATTAATTATTTCGTATTCAAGACTGGTTCAATACCTGTTGATTTCTTTTTGAATTATCGAAATCGGACATTCCGGTCAAAAAATATTACGAAATTAAAAATGTCAATATAAATAAATGCCTTAGTTTTTAATTTTGGAAATTATGACAAACTAGCGACCCGCCCCGGTTTCGCTCGGGTGCAATTATGCATGTATTATACATTATAAACCTTCCTTTTGAATCACTCTATCTATTAAAAAAAACCGCATCAAAATCCGTTGCGTAGTTTTAAAGGTCTAAGCCAGACAGACAAACGACAAGACAAGCGGGACAGACAGACAGCGGGAAGCGACTTTGTTATAATACTATGTAGTGATAGTGATTGAGTCATGTAGGTACGTTATAATTAGCATACTTATATATAAGTTTAATTATCTTTATTTATCCCAAAATGTTTATAAAGATTATAGATTAGTGTAGATAAAATAAACATTCCAAATAAAATACAGATAATTTCGGTGGGACCTGCCTGCCAATTAAAAAAATTAGGGTCAATTTATGATTGCTCACGGACATGAGGTTCAAAGTAGCTTTACGTTTCGCTAAGCATGACATTGAAAAGGTTAAAAAAGCCGCTAGAGAATTATAAGAGTAGATTATTATAGCTAGACCGTTTAAATGTGTCTTCGCCCGCGTGGTACAGGGTCTGGGGAGTATGATTAGAAAGGGGCCGAGAGAGGTGCGTTTCATAAAACAGAGCCAGCAGTCTATCCATACTAATTCCATACTAATATTATAAATCCGAAAGTGTATCTGTCTGTCTGTCTGTCTGACTGTCTGTTACCTCTTCACGCTTAAACCGCTGAACCGATTTAGATGAAATTTAGTATACAGATAGTTTGAGTCCCGGGAAAGGACATAGAATAGTTTTTATCCCGGAAATCGCCCTTTAAGGAGGTGAAAAGGGGGGTGAAACTTTGTATGGAGAATCAATAACCACTTAACCGATTAAGACGAAATTTGCTATGCTTCCACGCATTGCTTGCATGCTTGCTTGCTTGCTTGCTTCCATGCCTGCTTGCATGTCTGCTTCCATGCCTGCTAGCATAGCCTGCCTGCATGCTCGCTTACATGTCTGCATGCCTGCTTGCATGCTCGCTAGCATGCCTGCTTGGATGCTCGCTTGCATGCTCGCTTGCATGCTTGCTTGCATGCTTGCTTGCTTGCTTGCTTGCACGCTTGCTTGCATGCTTGCTTGCATGATTGTTTGCGTGCTTGCATGCGTGCTTGCTTGCATGCTTGCTTGCATGCTTGCCTGCATGCTAGCTTGGATGCTTGCTCGCATGCTCGCTAGAATCCTGCTTGGATGCTCGCTTGCATGCTCGCTTGCATGCTTGCTTGCATGCTTGCTTGCTTGCTTGCTTGCACGCTTGCTTGCATGCTTGCTTGCATGATTGTTTGCGTGCTTGCATGCGTGCTTGCTTGCATGCTTGCTTGCATGCTTGCCTGCATGCTAGCTTGGATGCTTGCTCGCATGCTCGCTAGAATCCTGCTTGGATTCTCGCTTGCATGCTTGCTTTCATGCTTTCTTGCAAGCTTGCTTACATACTGCTTGCATGCTTGCTTGCATGATTGTTTGCGTGCTTGCTTACGTGCTTGCTCGCGTGCTTGCTTGTATGCTTGCTTGCTTGCTTGCTAACTTGCATGCTTGCTTGCATGTTTGCTTGCTTGCATGTATGCTTGCTTGCATGCTCGCTAGAATCCTGCTTGGATTCTCGCTTACATGCTTTCTTGCATGCTTGAATGCTTCCTTGCATGCTTTTTTGCAAGCTTGCATGCTTGCTTGCATGCTGCTTGCATGCTTGCGTGCATGCTTGCTTCAGGCTTGCTCGCATAATTGTTTGCTTCTTTGAAATATTTATGGTTCACGCTAGCAATGCCGCGGGTAAAAGCTATATTAGATAAAGTGATTCAAGAGGAAGGTTTATAAGTATAATACATGCATAATATAGTTGTACCCGTGCGAAGCCGGGGCGGGTCGCTAGTGTTTATATATTTATGAACGGTTGGCTGTACAGATATTGGAGAACTCGACTGTACCTCATTTAGTCAACTCGGCAACGCACAATCACGGTACTCGACTATAAGAAGGGCTTATGTACCTAATAATAAATAAATATAAATAATAATAAATATCACGGGACAATTCACACCAATTGACCTAGTCCCAAAGTAAGCTAAGCATAGCTTGTGTTATGGGTACAAGGCAACGGATAAACATACTTATATAGATAGATAAATACTTAAATACATATCAAACACCCAAGGCCCGAGAACAAACATTCGTATTATTCATACAAATATCTGCCCCGACACGGGAATCGAACCCGGGACCTCAAGCTTCGTAGTCAGGTTCTCTAACCACTAGGGCATCTAGTCGTCAAATGACTGTATTAAATGGTACTGTTCTGTCCTTCGATTTTCTTTATTAATACGTTTCTTTTGAGTTTCTGTCTACATATTGTTTAACCAAGTGTACATACAATATTTGCATCCCGATTTAGATCACCGCCACGAAAAGTTTTGTTTCTTATATCATCATAAAACCTTGTACAGTCAAGTTGTTATGAAGTAAGCCCTGACACATAGCACAACTACAAAATAAAAAAAAAAAATAAAAAAAATATCAAGGGACAATTCACACCAATTGACCTAGTCCCAAAGTAAGCTTAGCAAAGCTTGTGTTATGGGTACTAAGCAACGGATAAACATACTTATATAGATAAATAAATACTTAAATACATAGAAAACATCCATAACTCAGGAATAAATATTCGTGCTCATCACACAAATAAATGCCCTTACCGGGATTTGAACCCAGGACCTCTTGCTTCGTAGGCAGGGTCACTGCCAACTAGGCTAAAGCGGTCGTATAATGAAGTTAAATATTGACTATATCAACCATAGGAAAATAAATGCTGAACATATGTGTCATATGTAACAGAATAGTGAATAATAAGTAGCATTTTTCCCCTATGGGTCACATTGTCAACAATCAGAAACTTCATAGGTAGGTAGTTGTGCGTTTTGTCAGCATTTACTTCATTGAATAATGGCTGTTGGCTTTACATATGTAGATAGTTCCTCTGCACATTTTAAAGCAAGTCCAATATTTTTTTATGCAATATGGCTTGGCTTCCGTTTGACCACAATCACGCCTGATGGAAAGCGAAGATGATGCCGACGATGGAGCACGCTTGCCTAGTAAATGCTCATTCACCCTAGACTTTAATTTAGGGGAATAAGCAGAAAGAAGGCAGTTGTTTGCGGTGTTTTGCGCGCCCCCAAGCAGTGAAAACCGTACAACAAATACGGGGCACTGTAATAAGTACGCGCGCGCTGCACAACTGCTCAGACCCTTCCTCCAGAATGGCTTCTATAGGCAACAGGCCGGAATACGACGAGAGTGCTTGGCGGCCTGGCTCAACCAATAGGGTGCGGCTACGGCTGAAGCCTACCACCGGAGTTGTAGCACTCATTTAGCACCACCCAGAGATCACGTTTAGGGTCTCACTCAAGGGTTCAAACATCCAACAAAGAATTTTTCAAAATGCTCATAATCATAAGATCTCTGATTCCATATTTACAAAAACTATTTATTTTTATGCTGACTATCCGCAACAGGTGTCCTTAAGTGCCAAATATTGTGGCATACATGACGTAAATAAAGAGCAAATATTGGCAAAACAACGTCAATGGAGACTTCTATTGTTAATGAAAATAATATTTATTCATTTCACGCTGCTGATTAAAATTTACCTATTACACAAAAAATAATATGAATATGAAGTTACGTAATTTTGGAGAATTGGCTATGATCATAGAGCCGTATTAGGATACCTCAACGGATGCAGGGCCCCAATCAATGGTAAATATTAGAGTCATTGACATTAAAACCCCATTATGCACCTTCTCACGCCTAAAAGAACTACACTTTGAACATCAACCAATGGTTCTTAAAAAGTACCACTGTTGATTGGTGGCAGCATCGTCTCGGTGTGGACGTCGGTGGAAAAGCTAAGTTCAGTGGTTCAACCTTCTTCTTCAAGCAGAGCGTTCAGGGGTTCAAAATCGGGCTTGCACCTCATAAGTTTGTTTGTATTTATGTGCAAAATTACCGTGGGCTTTCGGGTGAAGGTATGAAAGGGGAAACATATACAGGGAAGCAAAAAAAAATTTTTTTTTCCTTGTAGTTTCCAGTCTGTTCTAGCCCACGCGCGGACTACGGCCCAAGCCCTCACATTCTGGGAGGAAGCCTGTGGAACGATGCCGAGATGATCAATGGTCGGAAAAACCCCCGTCATTTTAAAAACCTAAATAACCCTGTTTCATGCAGTAAAGACTTCCTTACAATGTTACAATACGCTCCAATGACATCCGTAGGCTTAGCCTGTGAACTAACTTCTTCGACTCATAAGTGGGCCTTAAAGTGTAACCGTTATGCACTCAAAAAGAAAAGCCGTGGTGGCCTAGCGATTTGACCTATGGCCTCCCAAGCCGAGGGCCGTGGGCTGAAACCCCGACTCGCACCTCTGAGTTTTTCGAAATTTATATGCGAAATCACATTTGAAATTTACCATAAGCTTTACGGTGAAGGAAAACATCATGAGGAAACCTAGGGGAGACCGGGGACAAAACTAACATTTTGCACTTTTACCTCATTATCTGGTTAAGCGTAATATTTTTGATGAAATTAATATAGCTATCTATAAATTTCGCTCATGCTCTTCAAATTGATGTCTTTATTTACCTAATTATTACTTATTTTGTGTGAAAAATAGGGACTTAAAAAAAATTCGCCTATTGTTACTTTCGACCCCGATACGTTCCCGAAAGTAACAGGATAAAGAAGTATTTTTAAATATGAGATGAAGTATTAAATTAATAAGTTATGTATCAGAAAACATTGAATGAGCAAAAAAAAATATTGGCACTTTATAAGTATATGAAAATATTGAAAAAGTATTTTTTTATCAAAATAATCAAAAAAATAACATTTTGTGAGCATTTATTGTCAGTCTAGGAAATGACATGTTTTTTTGGCGTGAGAATTATTTTTTCTATTCAAACTGAGTATTTGGTAACAGAGTTTGTTTCGGACACACACAGTTTTCATCATCATGTCTGTCTATGTTACTTTTGTACCCTGCCACATTTTGTCAAAAAATTAAAGCTAGCCTTGAAGTGGAACGTGATTGACACAAACGAACTCAAACACCGTGTAATCCATTTAATCAAGAATGACTATACAAATATTCATATAAAATCATTCTTTTAATAATATGAAAACGTGACATGAATGAAAGTCAAGAAAGTTATTTTTAGTTCGTGAAATCACGTTTTGTCCTCTAGCTCAAAGTAGCAGCGCGGAGCACCGACAGCGGCTAGATGCAAGTAAGAGGGGTGGAATCGACTGTTATATGACTGTAGCGAAGAGGTGTTTCGACTATTGGATAAAACTACAGAGCCTTTGCTACTTTCGACCCGCTGTTACTATTGTACCCGGTCTCCCCTACATACACCTGCGAAGAAATTTAAAGGTGTGTGAGAAGTTCCCTATCCGCACTGGACCCGCGTGGGAACTACGGCCCAAGCCCTCTCATTTGGGAGGAAGCCTGTGCCCTGCAGTGGAACGTATACCTGTAGGCTGGCATGATGATGGTGATGATGCACTCAAAAGTAAAATGACGGGGATTTTTCCGGCCCTTGGAGATGATTATTGAAAGTTACCCAACCATCTTCTAAAATATTCGTTTATGTTTCTCTTGATTCGGTACCTATGTTCTCACAACAACAATGTATCAATAAAACATATTTAAATGATTACATCAACGCAAATTATCCTGTTTGTGATGGGAAGCGCAAGCGCATCGATCTAGGCGGCACAGGACGATTAGGGTTGGAACTTGACGGAATCATGAATACGATAAATTTACGTATATAAAACCAATTTTAAATCATTTTCTTAATTGGGAATGTCTAAAAAAAATTACCAGTGGTTTTTATATTTTTTTTTGTATAGAAAAGTCAATTATAAGAAACTGATTTCAATATTTTGTCATTTAGTTCTCTACTTTTTTCAAAATTAATTATTGAAACTATTTTAGTTGATGACGTCAGATTATAATTGAGGGCTCCCACAATGCCAAATTTCTAAATCTATCTAAATGCGTACGATAAGGCAACCCCTTTAATTATTTTTTGCGTAGTGGTACACTATACACTGTGTCACTTTACTGGCACTGTCAAAGTGCTAGATGTCAGACAGCGGGTCCAAATCAAACTCCGTAGTATAATCCACGCGTAAATTATGAAGAATTCTAACCACACTGAATAAAGTACGACTTGAACCGGTCACGCAATTTACACCAATGTCAAATGAAGGTCATTGCTTATTTGTTATATAATAAATTCATTACATAATAATAAAATTAAATAACTACAGAAAACGATTTAAAAAGCATTTATCTCGAAAATTGCAAAAAAATAGACATCCCCACCTCTCCATTACTGAAGGTTGGCAGTCAGCTCCTTGTATCTCTTCTTGTCAAGCGCCAATCTGAATAGTTGCTCGACGGTCTTGATCCCCGACCACTCCCTGATATTACGGAGCCAAGACACCTTACGTCTACCTGGCTTTCGCTTCCCGGGCACATTCCCCATCATGATGCTCTGCAGGAGGGAATACCGAAATTATTATCTACTAACGTCAATTAAAACGTGTATAATTTTTGAAAAACATAACTTGCAAGTTACTTAATACTCATTTTTCAACAACTTTAATTAGCTACAATGTTCAATGTCGACCAACAATGACATTCAACATAACATAACATACATATTACGTCGATCGTTAATTCCAGTTGTACTAACATTTGAAAAACATTTGAATATAATGAGCAGAGGAAACTGAATTGCGTTGCGTTTACTGTAAAGAGGTTCCATCCTGTTACGCGTTTCAATTTCCTCGATTTATCCTAACTGTAGGCCTCTAATTTACATTGGTTTTTCACCTGACTGTCGAAGGTGGGTTAGGTTTTTCGAACGTATGTATTTATGTATGTATTATTCTTTGGCACGCCCTGCAGCCTAAACGGCTCAATGGATTTTGAAGTGTGAGGTGTCATTAGATTCGTCTCAGTTGCGAGAGTGACATAGGGTATATATTTTCCCAGAATTCCCATGGGAACGGGAATTATACAGGTGGGTTTGTTTTTCATCTAGTATTGATATCAAAGTTATTTGTTAAGGCTGTGCCGAGGAAAAAACGACATAATTGCGTTTGTTAGATTCCTTACTAAATTTTTATTTTTAAGTCTTAGTCTATGTGGGTCATAAGTTAGACATTTAACTATTTACTCTATAAGTCGTACGCTTTAGAAACACGATTACTTATACTTTGCTCGAAAGAAATTAAATCCAAAGTTAACTCTAAAAAAGAATGGATTCCCTTAGTACAACGTAAATACTTAACGGAACGTAATGAGTTTTTTTTATAATAACAAAACTACTTATTATCTGTAACGTGTATACAGGTTCGGTAACAGCCTATGCTATGCACTACGGCTTTGAAGAGGCCTGAGCACCTGTTTAGCTCATTGGACTTAAATATGATAAGTCAATGTTGTGTCAAGAAACAAAACCATATTTACGTGTAATAGGAGATCCGCTTTGTGGAGCTCCGTCGACTGTCCCACGACCGTTCTTTTAAATTTCGTCGTTCTTTTTAATTCTATATTCAAACCGCAACAAAACTGTGCTCCTTAATTACCTACTTATTGCATGGTATTTACTAAAACAATTAAGAGTTTAAATAAATTGTTGATGTTAATGATTTTGGTTGTTATATTTAAACGTATATTATGATATGAGTGTTAAATATTGTTCAGTGTAACTATTATAATATTGTTATATTTGCTTAATTTAATTACCAATTATGGCAATTGATCATTATTGTTGCTATGCGTACAAGTTAATAACTTTAATTTAAATACTAGAGAAAAAAAATCCGCCTGCCTGTATAATTCCCGTTCCCATGGGAATTCCGGGAAAATATATATCCTATGTCACTCGCGGAACTGAGACGAATCTAATGACACCTCACACTTAATCCATTGAGCCGTACATAAATAAATACGCTCGAAAAACATAACCCTCCTTCGATAGTCGGGTGAAAACGTATGCAGATTTAAATCATGTATTGATGCGAATGACGGCACATGAAGAAATTGAAAGAAATATATGCTCAACTGTAAGTACCATCGCCCCAGACGCCAGATACCCATTTTTAAAACAAATTTGCTTGAAGCCGTTGATGTTTATTGCTATGGATTGTTATGGACAGATGTCTAGCCACTGCACGCAAACTGGGCCTTTAAGGTGGTTATCTGGCGCTTGGGGCGATAGTACATAAAGATTGAACAAGAAGAGATGAAGGTTTTAGGTCATAGTACCTATAACTCAACTTCGAAAAAAATGTCAGATACCTACGTCTTTTGCCCCGTGATGGTAGAACTGGCAAGCAAACTAATGGACTAATTAAAGCACTTTCGAAAAGCCGAAGTGCTGTGTTGATTTCGGCGCGCGCGCGCACCCTGCGATCTCAAGCAGTCCTGCTTATAAGGATGTGTTCACTTGAACAATTGTTGGCTGACACTCCTGTAATATCCTTCGCTCTAGGTTGGGCAGTGGAGCTCAAACTGTGACGCGTAGGTGTGACGGGCAGTGGCGTCGCTACTGGGCTAGACGGCACCGGACACCACGCTTTGGATACATGGTTCCGATTTTTTTTTGGTTTTTGTTGCGAACTGCACTTTCGACTGGCGTTCGTGTCGTCACAGTGTGTATGTTTTGTGTTTAGTTTTTAAATGGATCCCACTGAAAAACAGCGTGGCTTGCCGCAACATTATGCTGAGTTTGAGAGACCAATTATACTACTTGATGTTTTTTTTGTATCTTTTCCTGCCAAATGTAATTTTTTTTCTGTGTATCGAATATGTGTAAATAAATCTCTCTCTCTCTCTCTCTCTCTCTAATCAGCAAAGCTCAAACTGAACACAAAACTGTAAAATTCACAGTAAATCCACTAATCGCAAATAAATGCACTATAACGAAAATTCACTAATTTCCACTACCAACTATAGGAATAACTATCTTGTTAGGAACATCTTGTCATCCACACCGCAGTGTCTTTGACCAGGGGCTAAATTCAGAAACGGCCCAAAACAGTTTGCGAGCGGTAATTCAATCGTTTGCAAGAGGATAAGAATGGGCTGAGCTTAGGATGAGCCTTATTTTCCAGTTAATTCGCTTTGTAAATAAATAAATGAATAAATAAATAAATAAGGCTCATCCCAATCTCAGCCCAAACCTCTCGCAAACCAGTGATTTTTGGCGTTCCTGAATAGCAGTTCATCCCTATCGTCTCGCAAACGATTGAATTACCGCTCGCAAACCGTGTTGGGCCGTTCCTGAATTTGGCACTGGACGTGGCCGCTAACGAGAAAAAAAGCTTAAGGTCACTGAGAGGGCGATAAAGAGGGCTATTCTCGGAGTTTTTCTGCAGGATAGCATTAGTAATGATTAGTGTCCGACCGAAGTTTCGGTTTCGGTTTCGGTTTCGGCCAATTTCGGCCAAAAAAGTGATTTCGGCCGAGGTTTCGGTTTCGGCCAGAATGCGGCCGAAACCTTCGGCCGGGCCGAAATTACTTCGCGGCCTCTCGCGGCTCTCGCATCGGGAGCGCTCGGCTTAATTCGGACACGCTCGGCCGGGTAGGTATAGGTAATGCATCGGCGGCCGGCCCAGCTGGGATGGGACCAGCAACAGGAGTATGTATGAGTGTTGTTTATTTATTTAATTATTATTTACTTTTTAGAATCTGTTTGGCGACCGCTTTAGCCTAGTTGGTAGTGACCCTGCCTACGAAGCAAGAGGTCCAGGGTTCGAATCCCGGTAAGGGCATTTATTTGTGTGATGAGCACGAATATTTGTTCCTGAGTTATGGATGTTTTCTATGTATTTAAGTATTTATTTATCTATATAAGTATGTTTATCGTCGTCTAGTACCCATAATACAAGCTTTGCTTAGTTTGGGACTAGGTCGATTTGTGTAATATTGTCCCCTAATATTTATTTATTTTATTTATTTTTATTTGTTACTGCATTTTATGCTGTGATTAATGAACAATACGTTTGATATTAGGATTGTGAATTTAGTTTAGACGTGATAAGAATAGGTTGTTTGTTTTGAATAATATAATACCTAAGCCAAGACATTTTTCATTAAAAATAAACGTTTTTTATTTTGTTTAACAAAAAAAGTAACTGTTCTCATATAAGAAATCCTTGCAATAACCTTTTCCTTACGATCTGTACAGTAATTTTGAATATTTTGTTTGATATGATACGTCTTCAAAAATTACGGTTTCGGTTTCGGTTTCGGTTTCGGCCGAAATCAGAAAAAAACCGAATATTCGGTTTCGGTTTCGGTTTCGGCTAAAAATCGTGTTTCGGTCGGACACTAGTAATGATGATATCCGCGCAAGAACTAGTCACCGACATGCTTGAAGAATCGCTAGACTCGAGTGGCAGTGGGCAGGGCACATTGCTCGCAGAACTGATGGCCGATGGGGCCGAAAGGTTCTCGAATGGCGTCCACGGACCGGACGCCGCAGGGTGGGTAACAGGCCTCAAACCAGATGAAGCGACGACTTAGTTAAGGTTAATCTGGGACATTATTCAATCATTTCGAGACCCAACTTTCCTGGCTAATTTTTTTTATGTGGTGTTGATTTTGATGTTGCTTTCGGTTATTTATTATTAGAGGTCCTGTACTTCTATCAGATTAGTTGAAGCTGTGCCAGAATCTTTTGGCGTTCCTATAAAAAAAGTGTCCACGAAATGGTTTGGGACAAACGTTGAAATAATGACCTATCTAGTTGGTATAAAAGTTTGGGCACCTCAGCCGGCATTATGGAATGTGACAACAATTGCGTTGGCCAGCAGACGTGTGTTATACACAAGGCGACGCATGCGCATGTGACCAATTGACTCGCCTGTTGCTATAACAACTTGTACCTATCGGGAATTACGGCCGATAGAAAACACACACACAAACACAACGTACTGAGTTCTACCTTTTACTATTTTACACTTTGCATTTTTCTGGATTAAATAATAAGTTTAAGACACACTTAAATCATATTTAAGAGAATATTTTTTTATTATAACTAGCGACCCGCCCCGGCTTCGCACGGGTGCAATTCTGCCCTCATAATGAAGAATGCAGTAATTGACAAAAAAATCGATTTTGACTTTTTACGCAAAATGGCACCGGTACGAATTCACCGGTGCCATTTTGCATAAAAAGTTTTGCAAAATCGATTTTCTGTCGATTACTGCATTCTTCATTATGAGGGCAGAATTATACATGAATTATACATATAAGAGCTCGTTCCCACTATGTCGTGTGACGTTCCGTTTTTTAATCGTGCGTTCGAATGGCAGAACATTTTGTATGAAGCTGTTCACACTTGTCGGACACGATTTCGATACAAACTGGAAAGCACGATTAAAAAACGGAACGACACACGACATAGTGGGAACGGGGGCTAAATCTTCCTCTTGCAGTGCTATAGAGCGCGCTGGGCACGTTCCGTCCCGGTTTGTTGTGGGCTTTAGACTTTTGATGCTGTTGACAATCAATGCTCCCCGCTAGACCATTGCTACAACTATATAACAAGATGATGACACGGACAACGGGACAGGTGAAGGTAAATAAAAGAACAGCTTGTAAAATAAAAAGAGTGTCTTTTCGTGACGTTGTGTGTGAAATACCCAAGTGCGAAAAGCAATTTTCCAATTTGCCAAATTTTTAAAAGGAAATTCCGGGCCGTAATTGGAAACTGGCAGGTATTGCAAATGAGTTTGCAATTAAACTAAACAGGTTCGTAGTTTCCTTGATCGTTTCTCGAAAGTATGTTTTGTTTTGGAAACAGAAATATGATTTTAATTGTGTTTACCATAATTTGTTTCTTGATATTAAGTATTAGATAATTTATTGAATCAGGCGTTACTTTGCGGAGGTCCATATTAATGAACTAAAACAATTACTTTGCTCACCCGCGACCTTACAATAGTTACGTTTATGCAAGAAATGTGCGTTCATGCAGTTCCTCCACCTCCACACTGTACGAACACACACAAATCACATAAACCCAACCATCACCACCACCAAGCTACACTGACGCGTTTCGAACTCAACCAGAGCTCATCTTCAGAGTTACCACAACCGTATGCTATGCTACCAACTGTTAAACACCGGTTAAACACGGTTTAACAGTTGGTAGCATAGCATACGGTTGTGGTAACTCTGAAGATGAGCTCTGGTTGAGTTCGAAACGCGTCAGTGTAGCTTGGTGGTGTAGCTTGGTGGTGGTGATGGTTGGGTTTATGTGATTTGTGTGTGTTCGTACAGTGTGGAGGTGGAGGAACTGCATGAACGCACATTTCTTGCATAAACGTAACTATTGTAAGGTCGCGGGTGAGCAAAGTAATTGTTTTAGTTCATTAAGTATTAGGTTATTATCTAATGATTTAAATTAAGTACGTCGAACGACGTGGCAGTTTTAAAATAATAGTACATTACTACAGAGGCCGGGAAGTAAGGGTTGCCGGCCGAGTAATGGCCGGCATGTACAAGGTTGCCATCCGTCCGGGTTTCCCCGGATTTATCCTAGTTTAGAGAGCGTCCGGGGAACGTCCGGGCGGGGTTCCATTTGTTGTCCGGGTTTGAATTGTACTAGTTAGATTGTAGTTCCTCTAGTAGTAGTACAGATTAAAATAAAACAAACAAAAAATGATGACGTGTCCGTCTTCTGAGCTCCAAAATCCGGGGATCGTACGCTTTGTGTCCTGGTTGCCGAATTTTAGAGATGGCAACCCTGGGCATGTATGACACGAGGCCGGCAATCTGTTCCAGCCGAGGCTTGCATAGTGCTTTTCTCAAACATGCAATGAAATAAATAAAAAACTTCAAGAAATTAAAATTGCAAAGAAAGCAACAATTGGGGATGTCTATTTTTTGCAATGTATGAAAAATCGAAAACCATTTCGAGATAAATGCTTTTTAAATCGTTTTCTGTAGTTATTTAATTTTAATATTATGTAATGAATTTATTATATAAAAAATAAGCAATGACCTTCATTTGACATTGGTGTAAATTGCGTGACCGGTTCAAGTCGTACTTTATTCTGTGTGGTTAGAATTCTTCACAATTTACGCGTGGATTATACTACGGAGTTTGATTTGGACCCGCTGTCTGACATCTAGCACTTTGTCAGTGCCAGTAAAGTGACACAGTGTATAGTGTATCACTACGCAAAAAATAATTAAAGGGGTTGCCTTATCGTACGCATTTAGATAGATTTAGAAATTTGGCATTGTGGGAGCCCTCAATTATAATCTGACGTCATCAACTAAAATAGTTTCAATAATTAATTTTGAAAAAAGTAGAGAACTAAATGACAAAATATTGAAATCAGTTTCTTATAATTGACTTTTCTATACAAAAAAAATATAAAAACCACTGGTAATTTTTTTTAGATATTCCCAATTAATAACAAAAGCAATTATGTTTTTTTTAGACCTGAATGCCATGATACCATAGATAGACCTATTAAACGGCATGATGCTGTGTCACATGAAACAATAGACGATCGCTTTCGCGGCCTAGGCCTGTAATTCCGTATGAAAATCCATTACATAGCACTCGTCTAACCGCGCCCGCAACGTGATACGTCCCGGCCTATTATTTGGAACATAAAGTCAACATTTCATTGCATCTTTGAGAAAAATAAGTTTTTGCTAAATTGTTGACTGCACTGAAATTGTTATCCTACATAACCATACCGAATTTCAAGTCAATCCAATCACTAGAAGTGTGTAACGTATGATTTACATTGAAGATTAACTTACATACGAATCATCATCATCATTATCATATTATCATCATTTCAGCCGTAAGACGTTCAATGCTGAACATACTTCCCCAAGGCTCACCAAACAGATCGGTCCTACGCCATCCGCATCCAACGCATTCCCGCAACCTTAACCAAGTCGTCGTTCCATCTTCTTGGAGGACTTAAGTCAACAACCTTTCGGCTCCATCGTCCATCAGTTTTACGAGCGACGTGCCCTGCCCACTGCCACTTGTCTTGAGTCTGGCGACTCTTCGAGCTATGTCAGTGACTTACGGCTAACTATGGGCCTCATAATTAAGAAAGCTAAAGGTCACTCAGAGGGCAATGGTGAGGGCTACGCTCGGAGTGTCTCTGCGGGATCGTATTAGAAATTATTTATTTATTTATTTATTTATTTCAAAAAGAATTTTACAGCATAACAGTATTAACCAAAGCGCTATAAAATTTACAAAAACAAAAGCAAGAGAACAAAAAAGAATAAATACAATATATAATAATAAGATAAATAACATCACCTTAATAATAAGCTGGGGAACATCACGTAGGAACCGTAGTCAGCCTGTCATCCATCTTCTCGCAAAAAATCAATACTTGCTGAGTCACCGCCGCCCACCGCCCCGCCAGCAAGTCGCACTCCGGTGCCGACACCAGGAGCGAGTTCAGCAACGCCAGGGCGCGGGGCAGCGGCGACTGCCTGCGCGCCGCGGTGCGCGCTGCCGGCACACACAGCAGGGGGCGCATACGCGGTCTCAGGGTTATCCTGGGCACGTCCGGGACAGGCAACCTGACTAGTTGCTCCACGAGCTTGGGACAGTCAGCATCCCCTCGCAGAACACGACACACAAATAGAAGAAGGCCAAGGTTCCGCCTCACCTCCAATGAATTAAAGCCTAGAGCGCCAAGAAGAAACTTCGTTGGATATAAATACGGGTAATATCCATGCAATTTTTTATGCAATTATGAAATTCGCGTAGTATTTTGTAAAGTAGGTTCATTCGTTTCCATTCTATATACGTCCCACTACAGGGCACACCTCACTCAGAATGAGAGAGCTAGGGCCGTAGTTCCCACGTGGGCCCAGTGCGGATCGGGAACTTCACACACGCCATCGAACTTCTTCGCTCGTGTCTACAGATTTGCTTGCGATTTTTTCCTTCACTGTGCAGCTCACGGTGAATATCAAAATGTTATTTCGCATTCACAGCTAAACTCAAAGGTGCGAGCCCGGGCTTGAACCCACGAGCCTCTACTTGAGAGGCCATAGGTCAAACCACTAGGCTACCAATGGTCTAACAGTGCTGCAGTTGTCCAACTGTTCACTCAAACAGGTCAAAAGGCAACCTTCATTGTGGCCACACGAATTCTAAAGAAATTACAAGTATAACAACTGTAATCCTATGAGCGTGACAGTTAGTTCGGGTCAACATTAATATTTCACGTCTAATTCTAAAACATGGCCTCGAACGAACCCCATGGCCCGCAGAAGTATACTCGACAAACTTAAGTGCTTTACTATTTTTTAGGATAGTTCCTAGATCAAAGTAAAGACAATACATAAGGCTGATTGTCACTTTTTTGACGTGATAACGTCTAATAAATCGATGAGCGCCGGCTGCACGCACGAAGGATGACGCAATGTCCCGTACATAACGCATTGTCCCGTACGCTCGACCGATGAACGATCGGACAAGAGAGAGCAGTGAACGCCAGGATGTACAATCTTAGTACTAGCGCTCGGGTAATTTTAATGGGGGGGGGGCTGAGGGGGGGGGGGGTTAAAGGGGGATAAAAATTTCATTGATTTTGCAGGATGCACCGTTTTCAAGATATTTGACAAAACACCGGTTCTCGTCCGATCACCGAGGTTAAGCAACGTCGGGCGCGGTCAGTACTTGGATGGGTGACCGTCTGGTTTCATTTTTGTTTTTTGAATGTTTTGTTATGGCGTTGTCACGTTGAACTATCGTCCGTAAACCGACTTTACAGACAACCGGTTTTATTGCACGTCACATTGCAGTACAATGACTGATCAAGGATTGTCTGAAAATATAGCTAGACCGTTTCAATGAGTGCTCGCCCGCGCGATGCAGGGGCTGGGGGGTATGGCGACCAAGGGGCCGAGAGAGGTGCGGGCGGCGAGTGTATTTATTAATGACTATTATGTTGCGAAACGAGAATTTTTTTTCTACTCGATATATTTGTAGATTTGTCGGTGAATCTTGATATGAGATTAATGCTGTGTCAGTCATGCGTTACAATTGTAGTATTTCGTGGTATACGCTTATATTTGCATGTAATAATGTGTATTAATAGGTGCTACAATTGGGGATGTCTATTTTTGCAATATTTATAGTAAATCGAATACCATTTCGAGATAAATGCTTTTTAACTCGTTTTCTGTAGTTATTTAATTTTAATATTATGTAATGAATTTATTACATAACAAATAAGCAACGACCTTCATTTGACATTGGTGTAAAATGCGTGACCGGCCCAAGTCGTACTTTATTCTGTGTGGTTAGAATTCTTAACAATTAACGCGCGGTACTACGGAATTTGATTTGGACCCACTGTCTGACATCCAGCACGTTGACAGCGCCAGTAAAATGATACTAGTTACAGTGTACCACTACGCAAAAAATAATTAAAGGGGTTGCCTTATCGTACGCATTTAGATAGATTCAGAAATTTGGCTATGTGAGAGCCCTCAATTATAATCTGACGTCATCAACCAAAATAGTTTCAATAATTAATTTTGAAAAAAGTAGTGAACTAAATCACAAAATATTGAAATTAGTTTCATATAACTGACTTTTCTATAGAAAAATAATATAAAAACCACTGGTAATTTTTTTAGACATTCCCAATTGTCACGTTTTTAAATCATTACAAACACACAATCAGATCTTCCTCTTAGTATTTTGTTTCAAGCAAAGTCACAAGCGACAGCTTGTATAATCTGGCGTGTAGAGTCGCGACCCGCGCACGCGCCGCCCAATCTAATTACCGAGGCGTCTGCGCAGCGTTGATTAACGACGCTGTTAGTGTTGACCGTGTTACCGAATTTATCGATATCGATATAATACTCATTACCACAAAAAAGAAGCCAAAACACTTACTAATTAATTGCGTATACCTTTGTCGTCCATTGACATACTTCCCTCATTCGGATGGACGATTTCGGTAGTTATAAAGAAATGAAACCGTGGTATGTATATTATTCAGTGGTAGTAATAGTAGTATTTAGAAGTAGAAAGCTCTTAATTACTGTTTTGTTTTATTATTTCGGGACGAAAGAATGGTATTCATATTTCATTGATTTTACTCAACAATTCATAATAAAATAAATTTAAAAATAATATTAACCAGGTCTATCGGTTAGATTGCGAACCAATATGTTTAAAATTTCTGAACATTACTAGTAGAATAATTATACAAAAACCTACAAATGTTTGTAATTTAAAAATGATGCGCTTTTTATTTTATCCATTCAAATGTTTACGAAAGTTTGCGATATTTTGTGTTTATTATAAATTAGATGTGCCTATTAATTTTTATTAAGGGTGATCATTGAGTTTTAGTTTCTACTGTACGGGTTAGATTTTATTGCAGTGGCAACACATTTGTTTGTAATTTTTGTCTCTAATTTCATATTTAATTTTAGAAAGTTTTATCGATAGCGCGGGTGCAACCCTATCGATCGCGCTTCTCTCTGCGGGGCTTCCTTGTTAACAAGCCAAATATCATTATTTCCTATTAAACGCTATGCTAGCCCTTTGTCACTTAATTCATGCAAGTTATTATGTGGACTTTTATGATATTGTTGTTAGTTCGTATTCCTTATGATTGGTTACAAGTACTCAATAAATGTAGTAAGCTCTTCATGTTCGTCATAATTGCTTGCTTTTACTCATAAAAATGTCCAGAAACATATTCATATTATCATTATTATACTCCATTATCAAGCGGGTAGTTTGGTGGATACCTAACATTAGTTATGTGCAATGTCAATAAAACAATAGAGCAGAGAAAAATGCAGACCAGAAAAAACCGGCCAAGTGCGAGTCGGACTCGCGCACGAAGAACAGCAAAAAAAAAATCACGTTTGTTGTATGGGAGCCCCCCTTAAATATTTGTTTTATTTTAATTTAAATATTTATTTTTAAAGTGAATATATTACTTAATATTCTGTGAATATTTCAAGCGTCTACCAGTTGTCATTATCAATATCGAGCACAAACGAGCAAATAATCACGTTTGATGTATGGGAGCCCCCTTAAATATTTGTTTTATTCTGGTTTTTAGTATTTGCTGTTGTAGCGGCAACAGAAATACATCATCTGTGAAAATTTCAACTGTCTATCTATCACGGTACGTGAGACACAGCCTGGTGACAGACGGACAGACTGACGGACAGCCAAGTCTCAGTAATAGGGTCCCGTTTTTACCCTTTGGGTACGGAACCCTAATTACTCACTCTCCCTTCCATTTTACATTCTTGAAGTTTGTATGTTCGTGAGAGTGAATATTATGCACCTTTTCCACAAAGTTAAAGATCCCCAAACAGAAAAGTATCTAAGTTAAGTATGAAGTATCTTTTTCTATTTATTTTTTATTTTCTTCAACTTCATTTTTTTATTACTTTTACGGTCATCCCGTGAAACCATATATTTCAAACTAAATACAAACTGAAACATAGATGCACAGAAAAAACCCCAGAAAAAAGACCAGTGCTGGGAATCGAACCCAGGTCCTCAGCGTTCCGTGCTGCGTGCTTACCCCTACACCACCTGCGAAGAAATTAAATGGTGTGCGTGACGTTCCTAATTCACACCGGGCCTGTGTGGGAACTGCAGCTCAAGCCTTCTCATTCTGTGATATTCAGTGGGACGGCTGAGTTGATAATGATGATTTGAATTTATTCCCTGATGTATATGGGTAAAGTCGGTTTGATTTGCTATTGAAGGGTAACGTAGGTTTGAATATTGAAAATGAGTTTGAGTTCAAAATTATATTTTTAATACAAGGTTTTTTCGACTTTACTATTTGCCCCTGGCCACCAATGTACTCGCCAAGACGAATCAAACGAGCCCAAACTCGATGCCGTCGTATCGTTTTATTACAGAGTTCCTATGGCCACCTTCCAGCTCCATCATCAGATTAGCTCCATGTCATAATTAATATTGCATTGTCATCCGATTTACACATGCGTGCACAATTTCAGCTCAATCAGAAACCGGGAAGTGGCCCTAATTTAACTTGCAAGATTTGACCCGTACACATACATAAGATACATACATTGCAAGTTAATGAAAAGCTTGTAAAATATCAAAATTGGTTTCAAATGACTGACTTTTTGTGAAAAGTATTGATAATCTTTTTAGACAATCCCAATTGAAAAAAAAATCTAAAACTCTGGCTTTAATATCAGACACCAATTACCGTCATTTGATGATTTCTTAAGAAATGGCAATATTTTCTTGTTTTTAGGGTTCCGTAGTCAACTAGGAACCCTTATAGTTTCGCCATGTCTGTCCGTCTGTCTGTCTGTCTGTCTGTCTGTCCGCGGCTAAGCTCAGAGACTGTTAGTACTAGAAAGCTGTAATTTGGCATCAATATATATATCAGTCACGCCGACAAAGTGATTGAATAAAAAAAAGTAAAAAAAAATTTTTTAGGGTAGCTCCCATAGACGTAAAGTGGGGGTGATTTTTTTTTTCTCGGCTAACCCTATAGTGTGGGGTATCGTTGGATAGGTCTTTTAAAATCATTGTGGGGTTGCTAACATGATTTTTCTATTCAGTGATCTGTTTGCGAAATATTCAACTTTAAAGTGAAAATTTTCATTAAAATCGGCCGTCCCCCCCCCCTCTAAAATCTAAACTGTTGGGTGGAAAAATTTGAAAAAATTCATAAGGGTAGTAAATATATCAAATTTACTAGGAAAATTATAGCGGCTAAGATTGCTTGGAAATTATTTGTAGTTTAAGAGTAAATAGTAGCCTAAGGTATAAAACATACCTAAACTTGGATGCTTCCGTACACATACGAAATCCTTAGAAAAATATTCCTTTCCTTTTTTTTCTTAAACATACTAGAACATAGCCGAATAGGTATAGGCTTGTTATTGGAAACGTGGGGGTTGTTAGTTAGTTTTATTTATGGAAGCGTGGGAAGACGCCGGTTGCCTGAACAGAGGGCGGGACTGTCGCTCTCTTAATGCACTACGTAAACTATAGATGCGACCGGCATTTTTACATTTCTATTTAATATACTTATATCCAAACATTTATTGGTTAACTATACAAATAATTACATGACATAATAAAATAAACTTTAAATAAATGAACACTATAATTAAAAATAAAATAAAACTAACTAAACTAACAACTAAATAAAATTAATAAATGGTTCCCCCCGCGGCATGGACCATGAGATACTGGCAGCATTACCTCGCTGTATACCGATTGATTCTATTTTAATAATTGCAACATTAATATTTAATGTATTTTTGATGTTACTTGCTCTCTCTTGACATCCGTTAATTACACGAAGTAGCATTATTCTGATTTTTTGTTTAAATCATGGGACAATACTAAGGGTACTAGACAACGGATAAACATACTTATATAGATAAATACATACTTAAATACATATTAAACAAATGACTCGAGCACAAAAAATATCTGCCCTGGTTAACCGTGTAAATTTCTAGTATTTAGCTTGGGACTAAGTCAATGGGTGATAGTTACCCTATGTCATCATCATCATCAGCCTATGTTCGTCCACTGCTGGACATAGGCCTCTCCCATGGCACGTCACTGAGCACGATCCCCGGCCACTCTCTATGATATTAATTATTAATTTATTATTATATGAAATTTTAAGAAGTAAATTCGTTTTCAATAAATAATACGACATTAATATATATTTATTTGATCTCAAATAAACGATTTATTATTATTATTAATTATTATTAATTGTTTTTATTTTAATCCGCCACTAAAAGAGTGAAGGGTTCCATCTGTGAACCTGGTGTGTACAATATCTGTCAATATTGACCATACGACTCACCCAATGTGGTGGACGGACTATTTCGTAAAGGCCGATGGTTCAAGGTGGATGCAAGCCGCTTCCAAACGTAAATTGGATATCAATGATAAGGCCTATAAGATATATTTATTTTCTCCGCCACCAAGTTACAAAGAAAAATAAAAATCAAACAAATACAACGTAGTACAAATTATGACCAGGAGGGACATCCTACGGCTGAAATGATAATGATGATGCTGATTGACTAGACTGCAAGCTTTTGAAATGAGGTGCTGGAGGTGAATTAAAGGCATAAGTTGGATGGAAAGGAAAACCAAAGAGTAAGTTTTGAGAATGATTAACGAACGGCGAACTATCTTGAATACCTACTGTAGATAGTTAGACGCGATAATGATAATGATAATGATAATGATAATGATAATGATAATGATAATGATAATGATAATGATAATTATGATAATGATAATTTATTTATTTACATAGAACATGGTACAAAATAAACAGTTCTGAAAATATAAATAAAAAAGGCTCCCACATTCTGCCGCGATCGCGACGTGTAAAATTGAAATTGATTGGAAATTTGATATGACATTACAGCTTCATTAAGACTATTTTAGAAATAAAGGTCGAGGGAAAGGGGGGAAGAGCTAGACCTGGGCGCAGATACATGTATTAAATAAGGGAAAAGCCGGTGTCGTGTTGTATTAGGAGGTCAAGGAGAGGGATGAGTGGAAGATACTCTACCGACAATAGTGTAGCTCTTAAGAGGGTTTATACCTGCTGAGCTGGCAACGTTGCATTTTTGTTAGTTTTTCTCGATTATTCCATAAAAATTGAATGAAAATTAAAAATGTTTTGTATACAAATTGTTCTAATATATAAGTTAATGTGTCTACTGCAATAATAATTCGTGATAAGACTTTTATTCTCTTTAAAAACCGTCAGGTAATAATTTTGTTCGTTTTTAAAGAAAATAAAAGTCTATCACGAATTATTATTGCAGTAGACACATTAACTTGCGAGGCGCGTTCAAAATAAAGTGAGAATGAGATGCAAACTCTTTTAATATTACGAAATTAAATACTGGCCGGTAAAGCTAATCTATCTAGCTGATTGCTATGATAAAAAAAACTAACTGTCTTTTGTTTAAAAAAATATACGGTAATTTCTTTGCTATGCTATTGAGTACGTTAGCGAAAATGGAGAAAATTGAACTGCGCGCCGTTATCAAATACTTGTATTTGAAAAATTTTTCTACGGACCAAGTCAATTTGGATTTGCGGAACACTTTAGGGTCTAATGCTCCTCCGTATTCGACAGTCGCACGTTGGTGCGCCGAATTTAGACGTGGAAGAACATCGACAATGGACGACCCCCGCTCCGGACGCCCTACTACAGCAGTAACTGAAGAAATTGTGAAAAAAGTCGAAAACTCAGTTTTGGCGGATCGTCGTGTCACAGTTCGTTTTATTGCTGAAAATGTAAAGATTTCAACGGGGAGCGTGCATAATATTTTACATGAACGCTTGGGTATGAAAAAGGTATCTGCGCGTTGGGTACCAAGAATGCTTACTGACACGCAAAAACAAACTAGACTAGAGATTTGTCAAGAAGCTTTGAACCTCATGCAGCAAGACCGGGAACTTTTTTTGGCGCGATTTATAATAATGGACGAAACATGGCTCCATCATTACGACCCAGAAACGAAACTGCAGTCTATGACATGGAAAAGGCCATCATCTCCAACTCCGAAGAAATTCAAGGTGAGCCCATCTGCCGGTAAGGTCATGGGCTCTGTTTTTTGGGATGGTAAAGGGGTATTAATGATTGAGTATCTCGAGCATGGAGCCACTATTACGGGCACATTATACGCCAAACAAATAGCAACATTGCGCAATGAGATCCGCGAAAAATGGCGAGGTAAACTCTCGAAAGTTGTGCTGTTCCACCAGGACAATGCCCCGGCACACAAGTCCGCCGTTGCAATGGCTGCAATTCGTGATGCTGGGTTCGATATCCTTAAGCGTCCTCCCTATTCACCAGATCTCGCTCCCAGTGATTTCTACCTATTTCCGAGATTGAAACAATACCAGAGAGGCCAGAAATTTGAAGACGACGACGCGTTAGTCGCTGCAGTACAAGATTTTTTAAGTATTCAAGATGAGACCTTTTTTAAAAATGGAATTTTATGTTTAGAAAAAAGATATACTAAGTGTGTTATGCTAAAAGGTGACTATTTCGAAAAATAAAATGACATTTAGTAAAAGTTGTTTATAACATACTCATTCTCACTTTTTATTGAACGCCCCTAGTATATATTAGAACAATAAGAAGACAGCAACGTAATTTTGCCAGCTGTAGGCGGCGTCACTGAGTTCTTAAGTTCTTAATATCAAAATTGCCATTACCAACACGATGAATCTAGAATCTAGATTGTTTCAAGCCTTCCGTGGGAACTCACAGGTTCCCCTATAGAGGGCGTGCCAGTGCCCTTGCCTAGTGATCGGAAAACAGACTGCAGGCAAGAATTATTTATGATGAAATGACTGTCTGTTTGATCTGTTTTCTATTTGCTAGCAAAACCAACGGTTGACACGCAGTTAAATAAAAACGCTTCCATATATTTTTTTTAAATCATGTACTTTTCATGTTAAACAGAGTGGCTAATGAGCAAGGGTCTCGGGATGGTAGGTAAGTGAGTACTACCACTATTAGACGATTGCAGATGCGTTGGCAGTCTAGAAGGCTAACAAATTTTTATTATGTTGTAGATTTTATTTTTTGATATTTTTAGATTATGTGGCTTAATATTTTGATTGACATTTTGTTTTATTATACTTTTATTGTTTTTATTATTACTATCTTTGTGGTATTTGTTTTTGTTCACTGACACTTGCACATTGTACATGTTACGACATTTTATTTTAGACTACTTTATTTTTTTTTTATTTATATGTTTTGACGATCTTTTTGTGAATTATTTATATTTTATGATTGTAATTGTAATTTTCAATCAGAAATAAATGAATTTATGTATATATTTAGAATCGAGTCATTTCGCCGGTTGTCTTACTGTTCATGCTGAAACAGCAGCGCAAGCAATGCTGCTTAGCAGCAGTATTAGCGAGTGGGATGATGGTAAGATTGAACAAAGTCGTAGCGTAAAATAAAATTGCCAATGATGTAGTACACAAGCCACGCGTACACACATTTACAAATACCTTATGCATGCAACACAGTGCAGGGCAGGTTTAGGATCAGCTAACCTTATTTTTTAAGTTTTTAAATATTCGAGTATATATATTTTTTTTTTCGTTCTTTTTCGTTATTTTAAGTTATTGTATTTTAGTACCTACTGTTGCAGTGTGACTTGCTAGGCACAAATAATTCTTTGTTTTTTTTTTACCCATAATTTAAATGTGAGAGGCGCTGCGACCGACCGTCCTCACAGGGACCAGTCTGAAAATCAGCGCCGGGCAACCAAGCCCAGCACATGCTGAGACTGGGGACCCATTGTCAATACTTAAACTTGAAATGTTTAATAGTTTTTATCAATGTCTAGTTTTTAAGTTATGGCAATAAAGTTTTTTTTATTATTATTATTATTTCTTTTTGTTAACAACATCTCTCCTGCTCAGGAGGTACAATAGTGCACGGGCCTAAGCCAAGTGCTTTTTTTTGTTTTTTTTTTTTAAATGTTAAGCTATGGAATGGATAAAAATTTACGAACTATGCGGCATGTGTTGAGGATGACTGCTTTCTGTAGGAGTGTGTATGTGGATGGGTGTATGTCCAAGGTCCGGAGGCTTGTATGGAGGGTTTTTGGGATGACGCATGTTGTGGAGAGGATGATCGGAACAGTCTTTACACTACGGACTTGCCACTGTGCTTTGATCTCAATCGAGAGATCTGTGTATTTGGTAGTTTTGTCTGTGTATGTGTTTATTAAGTTGTGGGTGTTGCAGATGGCGATGTCTATTAAGGTTACTAATTTGTTATGTTTATCTAATATTGTGATGTCAGGTCTATTGAAGTGTATTGTTTTGTCTGTTATAATGGTTCTGTCCCAATATATCCTGTAGTTATCGTTTTCTAGGACTGATTGTGGTTTGTATTTGTAATAGGGCAATTTCTCGGAGATAAATTTGTGCTTGAAGGCTATGTACTGGTGAATTATTGCAGCTACCTGGTCGTGTCGGTGTTTATAATCGGATTGAGCTATAGACTTGCATGCACCAGTTATATGTTGGATTGTTTCAGAGCTACTGTGGCAGTGTCTGCAATGATCTGTCGTGAGGTTTGGTCTGCGGATAATATGTTTTTGATAGTTTTTAGTATCTACTACTTGATCTTGGATTGAAATCATAAAAGCTTCGGTCTCGGGGAACAGCTCGCCACGCTGCAGCCACGCGTTCGACGCTTCCTTGTCGACATGAGGTAGCTGCAGATCATGGCGATGCCGTCCATGTAGAGCCTTTTGCTGCCACGCTGATATTTTGTCTTTAGTGTCTGTGATGCGTTCGTTGCGCTGTGGTTTCTTATCGTGGAGGTTGAGTGGAGTGAGCCGGATGTCAGCTTCTGTGACTGTTGAGTGTAACTTGGAGTGTTGTGCACGTTCGAAGAAAAAGCTTCTAAGACTTGTTATCTGCTTACTGTGCAAGTTAGGAATGTCTATGATACCTTTACCACCCTCTTTTCTTGGTAGCGTAACTCTTTGAGTGCATGACCGTGGATGGTGCTTACGGTGGGCTGTCATGGTAGTGTTGATTTTCCGCTGCAGTGTTTGCAGGTCACTCTGTGTCCAGCCGATGATTCCAAAGGAGTAAGTGAGTAAAGGTATTGCATAGGTGTTGAGTGCCTTGGTGATGTTGCGTGAGTTGAGTTGTGATCGGAGTAGTGTATTCAGTCTATGAGTAAACTTTTTAATGATTTCAGCTTTGGTCTGATTTTGATGAATTTCTCGTAATTGTTGAAACCCTAGATATTTGTATGAACTATGTTGATCTAGAGCTTCTACGACTTCACCTGTCTGTAATGTGTAATTATTTTGTTGGATAACCCCGCCTTGGACGGAAAACGTTTTGCATTTATCTATGCCAAATTCCATTTGTATGTCTTGTGAGAATGTCTGTGTGATGTCGGCTAGTTTGTAAAGTGCGTTTATGCTATTGCTGTAAAGTTTTATGTCGTCCATATACATAAGATGTGTGAGAGAGGAGTTTTGTTATAGCCAGAGTTCGATCGGTTCAGCATTTTAGAGAGTGGATTTAGAGCAAGGCAGAACCAGAGAGGGCTCAAAGCGTCGCCTTGAAAAATACCTCGCTTAATTGGTATTTCTTCCGTTTCTATTGTTACAGATCTATTAATGAGTTTAAGTTTAGTTTTCCAGCCTGTCATCGTGTCATGTAGGAATCTAATAAGAGAAGGGTGTATTTTGTAATGGTGCAAGACATGGAGCAACCAGCTATGTGGCACTGAATCAAAGGCTTTTCTGTAGTCTATATACATGGTGTTAATGTCGTGTTTGTTTTTGATGGCTAGTTTCATTACAACTGTGTCAATAACTAACTGTTCCTTGCAACCTTGGCTATGTTTTCGGCATCCTTTCTGTTCTTCTGCCATAATATTGTTTTCAGCGATGTGATTATAAATGAGTTCGGAAATACATGAAGTTAAGATTTTGTATATAGTTTGTAAGCAAGTTATAGGTCGGTACTTAGCAGGGTTGTTGTGGTCAGTGTCTTTAGGAATCATGAACGTTACCCCTTCCGTAATATAGGACGGCATTGATTGTGGTGATTCAATAAAAGTATTTAAGTGATTATGTAGCTGAGGATGCAGAGTACTTAGTTTTTTGTACCAGAAGTTGTGTATTTTATCTGTCCCTGGTGATTTCCAATTGTGTGATTTTTTAATTACCTGAATAAATGTATGTATTGGGATGTGTTCAAATTGCATTTGAGGAATGTCGTTGAGAGCTTGCACATCGTCTTGTATCCATTCTGCGTTTTGCTTGTGTTCTACGGTATGCCCCATATATTGGACCAATATTGGTGTAAATCTTCGGATGACAGGATGCAATTTGATGTAGTGTTATGTGTATTTTGTGCGTTTGATGTAAGATGTCTATAGAATTGTTTTTCGCTATTTATGAATTGGCTATTTTGTTGTTTACGTTTTGTACAGTTAATGTATCGTTTGAGTCGGCTAGAAGCTGTATTAAGTTTTTGTTTCATTGTGTCTATAAATTGTTGGTCTGTGGTATTGTCTTCTTCGTGCCGTGAGTGGATTTTATGTTTCTTTTTTATGTTCTGAATATACCAAGTCAGCCTTCCGCTTCGATTTCCCTGTATGTATTGAGTCATTCTACCTATGTCCTTTCTAAGTTGGTTGATTTTGTTTTCTAGTCTTTTTTGCCAGTGAGGTACAGTATTTTCTTTATGTGGCACGGTTTGTCCTGAGTCTTTTATTTTGGATCCATTGCATACACTCGCAGTGTACGCAGAACAGTAAACTATTGTATGTGTGGTACAGAAGTCATCGTCTGGTTTTATATAATCAGGAAGAATGTTATTATTAATGTAGTCTACTATTTGTTGCAATCGTTTAGAGGTTTTTTGTTTGGGTATATATGGGCGGGTTGTGGGATTGCTATCTCTGTATTTTTCATAAACTACTTTGAAGGTCTCAGATATCTTGGTTTCTATGGTAGAATTTTGCTGTCTATGATGTGCAGTTGAGCGTGTTATTGTACTATTGGGATCTGGAGTTTGGATATCATCGGGAAGTTGCTGTTGGTAGTCTGTATTGTATTGTGTAGTGTGTACATCGGGCGTACGATTTATTGTATTTTGAGAGCTATTGCAAGATAGTGTTTGCTGGACCTCATCTCTAATTTCTTGCAGTCTTTGTTCAGTTATATACCTATTTTTAATGATAGCTCGTCTTTGATCGGCAATACGTTGTTCTGAAACATTTGACAATTCCGGGAATTCCTCTATAATACTGTTGTGTAGCTGTGGGCGGTAGGCTGACGTGTTAGATTCAAGGTTAGTTATTTTGTAGTATGTTCTCATTATGGCCTCATTAATGTCATCTGTCCATCTCCTTCTTGTTGTTTGCGTTCTTTGCGTGAGTGTTTGTGCAGTATTATTGCCAGTCTGAGGTGATGTTATTGAATGATTATTTTGTATGTCAGTCAGTAGTTCGGCTTTTATGGCCTCCTTTTCGTCATCGGTCAGTAGTTTATTGTTAACGATAGCTCTTCGTTGAGCTCCTACATTAGGCTTCGTAACATTAATTTCTGGGAACTCTCGGATGAATTGGGAATACAGTGAGTCTAGGTAAACTCGTGTTTGCTTTCCATGTCAGTAATTATCAAATATGTGCGCCAAATGAACTTATTCATTTCTGGTGTCCACTTATTTCTCGCGCTTTTTTTGCCTGTGATGGGCGCGGGCCTCGCGGCCAATGCCTCCCGCGCAACATCCACTGACATTGACGAATTTGATGAAAAAGATGATTCCAATTGAGTTTCAAAAGGGTGCGGTGATGAGTTGGGTGACGGGAATAAACTATGGGTAGATGAAATTGGTGATAATGAAATTGGGGTGATGTGTGCCGCCTGGGCTACGGCCTCAGGCCCTAACATCGCGCTCGTCTGTTGCGCTGTGTCGGTTCGCGGTACGTTGCTCCCCCCAGAATACGTGGAGCGGCCCGAGCTGCGCGTAACGCGGCGCTCGGGGCGGGATTCTCCAGCGTCGTCTCCTCTGCTGGTACCCGCCTGGGGTACTCTTTTTCTATTACGTCCCGCTTTCATACTTACTTACGTCACTATTGCTCCGTTAGCCATTGGTTAGTTATAAGCTAAATAAATGGCTGCCAATGTCCGCCCCTCACGTGATCACAGGTGTTCGGATCGGACGTGGAGTTAGGTTTGTGAGGGGCTTATTATTATTATTATTATTAAAGATCATAGGGACTATTGGAATACGGGCAACACTGGATTGACCCTTGTGGCACTCTTCGGAGATGACTTTTGTCCAGCAGTAGACCAGTAGACGTCCTTTGGCTGATATGATGATTATGATAATGAAACAAAAAAATAAATAATTACACTTTAAAAAAGTAAGACTACTTATACCAGGGGCTAAATTCAGAAACGGCCCAACACGGTTTGCGAGCGGTAATTCAATCGCTTGGGAGAGGATAGGAATAGGTTGAGCTAGGGATGAGCATTATTTTCCTGTTAATTCGCTTTGTAAATAAATAAATAGGTAAACAAATAAATAAAGCTCATCCCAAACTCAGCCCAAACCTCTCGCAAAGCAGTGATTTTTGGCGTTCCTGAATAGCAGTTCAAATCAAACCAAACCTAACCCAAACGATTGAATTACCGCAACCAAACCCGTGAAGGCCCGTTCCTGAATTTAGCCCCTGCTGATTACCCACACAAACACGTATATACTAACGCCGTCTTATCCAATGAAAGATATAGACAGAGATTAATTCTCCCATTGACTACAGTGCCACACCTCTCACATCTCACTCACACGTGTCACACAAGCCAACATATTTACAATCTTTTATCAAAATAAGCGACATCTAAATTAGGGTTCTATAGTCAAAGGATACATTGACAAATGTAAAAAAATGTGAGAAATAAAAAGTTGCGGCATCAAAAAGCTAACACAACAATACGATCGACATTCAGCTATACGTACACATTAGCAGTCTATCAGATATCCTGAGAAAAAAGGTCCATACACTCGCATCTGACAAATTTCAGACAACAATACTGCATGGAATGATTAAGGGTTAAACGGATAACGAACGACCAACTTACGCCTACACTTCCAATTAAAAAACCTCAATAAACCCCTTTATAGCATACCCTAACACCTTGCCATAAGATCATTAGTTCACTACCAACAGCTTGTACAAAAATGCCTCAACATTCAACTCTAAGTCGTTGAAGTACGGTTGAAATTAAACTTGTTCTTTTTTTGTAGGGTAAGCCACCCGTTTATCGGATACGTAAAAGGCTATAGAAGGCGGTGCGTTTGAAGACGTCTCGGATGTCTCAATCGGAGGCTCTGCGCCCGCGCCGACCCACACAAGGGTTATTCTCTACTCGGATTTTGTATGATAATTTTAATATTTGATGATTTTTAATGCTTACCGTTGTTTTTCTGAATTAAGGACGATACGCACGGTGACAAGTGTAATTATGGATACTTAAGAAAGAATTAGTAATAGTACAGTAAGGCCCACATTTATACTTATAAGCAAATTGTTTTTAAATAAATACCTACTTTTATTTAATTTTGTATTCCATTTTTACTTTCATTTTAAACAATGACATTAAATATTATTTTATTAACAATAGGTGACATAAATTATCTGTTTGTTTTTTGCTAACAAAATGGATATAATTATCCTGAGTAAATGAATAAATTATTGTTATTGTTTATATTTTGCAATAAATAATTGATTAAAATGAATCTAATTTGTCAATAATTTCGAGATTATCAATGATAACTTTATTTGGGAGGTTTCTAAGAAATAAAGATTAAAACACTAGAGCGCTTTATCAAAAAATGTCAATTTTGAAATTCATTTAATTGATTTTATAAATACGTCGCACAGCGAAGTTAAATAAAACTTTAATTTTGAAGTTCAGAGTTTGAAATATCACCGTCGAACCATAAATAACGCTTAAAAAACTGTTTTGTCACCTGACATTTGGGGATCAATCGTCACACGTGACTGTATCGAACCCATGTTTGTGTACAGCGCGCCGCCCGCGCCGACCAAACAGAATCGTAGACAAATTCCCGCGATAAATCAAGGACGCGATGAAAGGGTTAAATGCTATGACGACACTAATTGTGCGTTTACCTTAACACCCCATCAACTCATTTTAAGCCTTAAATCAATGGGAAAGGTCTTAGTATTGCGTGTCATTTGGTCTGTATTAGAAAATATTTTATAACAAAAGTGTGTTAAACTTTATTGTCATCGTAATGCGGATGTTCTTTTGTTTGTTTTTTTTAAAGAAATGTTTTCTTTGGTACCGTGAATAATTGGAAATTAAGACAGTGCTTAAAATAGAATATAGATAAAAATATAATTTAAATTCTGTCCTAATATGTAATGTTTATTATGTGCGTGCGGTCGTGCGTGCGTGTGTGTTTGTGTGTGTGTTAAAAGTAACTTATTTAAGAAATGGCCACGAATACGCGCGAGCGCTGGCGCGGCGAGCATTTAGCTTATACATTGCGCGGCCGACATGCTTGCCGCTCAGTGGTTACCTAACAGCACACACAATGAACAAAGAAAGCACTGGCCGTGCCAAAAAGCAACATAACCTTTTTAATAAAATCAAAAAATATCAATAAATCTCAGCACCCGATCTCTTAAAGGTTTTAAATTTTAATCAGCTTAATTTCCAACCGCTTTTTCATAAAATAACAATTAGCTCTTAACATTTAATACAATAATCCCTCTAGACGGAACCACTACACCGGAAAACGCAAATTATACAACAAAGATGTAACACATCTGCGCGAGCGCATCCAACCAAACTCGAGGAATCTTCGAACACCTCCAATCAAAACTAACCCTTAACTCAACCAATTAAGTTTCACATTGGAAGCTTGTGGAGTTTTTTTTTTTCAGGATGTGTGATTTTTTTGGTGCGAATCTGGACTTTGTGTTGAAGAGATAAGAGCGCAGGTAAGATAAGGGGTTTATTATTGATATCAGATATGGTTAATATGAAGGCAACGGTGCGGATGGTTCTGAAACCGGGTGACCATTTTTGCGAACATAAAATTGAGGATAAACTCAAAATTGTAATAGTGTATTAATAATTTATTAATAATTAATAGTGCACTAATGTGCACCGTCGCACCCCCGTGCATGTGCACTAATGTCGTCCGGGGCAGTACCACCCTCTCACAGAACACCGGCGTGAAGCAGCAGTACTCCTGCTGCGTTTCGTACGGTCAGTGAGAGCGCCGGGGGCCCAATACCTCTCCCCCTCCCCTATTCCCTCTCCTTTTCCCAGGGCCGACAACGCACTAGCATCGTGTAAAGCGCTGCGGGTGTCTATGGACAGTGGTGATCATTTAACATCAGGTGACCCACTAGTTCGTTTGTCTGGCCTTTCTAACATAAAAAAAAAAAAAAAAAAAAAAAAAAAAAAAAAAAAAAAAAAAAAAACTAATGTAATAAAATACTCAAAATGTAGTAAAAGAGTTTATACTAACTTTATTGATAGAAATAACATTACAGCGACACAGAAAGGATATTTGCAATATTGATCGTCAAAAAACATCAACTTAACCCACCTCCTGAATTGTGCATAAAAACCGTTTACAAAATTAATGATTAAAACTAAGTAAGTACTTATAAACTTTTTTTTAGATATAAAATTTTTAGTGACTATGTCGCTTAACACATTTCACATTTGGCATTTCACACACCGCATCCAAATTGGTTCACTCGTTTAAGAGATATGATGCCACAGACAGACAGACACACACACATAGCGGTCAAACTTATAACACCCCTCTTTTTGTGTCGGGGGTTCAAAAATAATTTATATATTGTTTTCTTTTCGATGTATCACAAGACCAAGCCAAGTACCATGGTCACCCGTTTGCAAAAGCTCTTGAAGAGCTGGCGACGCTCTCGAAAGTTCAACCCGTTCGCTATACTGTCTGTACATGCGATACTTGTACAGTCAAAATCAAATGTATCAGCACACTTTTGCACCTTTTCGCCACTTATGCAGCGCCAAATAAAATTGATAAGAGTAAATTAGATAAAGTAAAAATAGTAGATTGTACTTACAACAAGAGCATAAAACGAGCCATTTTACCCGAGACTATTTTACAGAGCAACAAAGTTAAAATAATTTGTAGCCAGCTATTGTTATTAC
The DNA here is from genome assembly GCA_947859365.1 of Archips crataeganus. NCBI lineage: Eukaryota > Metazoa > Arthropoda > Insecta > Lepidoptera > Tortricidae > Archips > Archips crataeganus. Next base: position 782,420 of record OX402053.1, on the reverse strand, counting down.
TAAGCATATATTTGAGTCTGCTGGGCTCTTCTCCTCTTGACCTCCACATCTTATCCAGAGCTATATTCAGCCACTCTTAATTCCTAGTTGGTAGTGACGCTGCCTACGAAGCAAGAGGTCCTGGGTACGAATCCCGGTAAGGGCATTTATTTGTAGGTATGTATGTATGTAAACTCTTTATTGTACAAAAATAAGGAAAAAAAGAAATACATTATTGACAACCGTTGAAATGCATGTACAAAGGCGAACTTATCCCTTTAAGGGATCTCTACCAGTCAACCCTTGAGTGGATGAACCCTTGAGTGATTTGTGTGATGAGCACGAATATTTGTTCCTGAGTTATGGATGTTTTCTATGTATTTAAGTATTTATTTATCTATATAAGCATGTTTATCGTCGTCTAGTACCTACCCATAGTACAAGCTTTGCTTAGTTTGGGACTAGGTCGATTTGTGTAAGATTGTCCCGTAATATATATATTTTTTTTTATTTTCAATAGTAGATTGTGCAACAAGGCTATAAAACAAGCCATTTTACCCGAGACGATCATATAGCCGGTACGGCGAGGGTGGATAGACACGTCGAGGGGAAAACGGGTTTAATTCTAGAGTTTTACACTCTGCCTTTTACTCCGATTGAAAGAAAATAGCAACATTAGAAATAAATGATCATTTACAAGCTTTTTTTTAATGGATTGCAATTTTTGTAATATTGTGTGGCATTTACTTAGTTTTATTAATTTCGTAATGTAAAACACCGGTTCATTGGGAACTCCCGACAAAATTTAAAAAATTGCGGGAACTTCAACTTGACTGTCAGATCGTATAGTTCAACCGATAAACACTAGTAAATAAATAAACACTGCCGCTGCCGACTGTACGTCCGCCTCTTCACTTCTCCCAGCATCCGACCCAAACCATACTCCGGCTTATTAAAAATATCTATTCATACGCCAAAAAATATTTAACTTAAAAAATAACATTATCCGCACCCGCTACGTCGGCTCCGAAAGGGTTAAAGTAAGTGTTTTGTAAGCCGCTTTTTACCTTTACTCGATTATGGAGAAGGGTTAAGTACAAAAGGAATTATTTTCAGACTTAAGTGGTTTGGTTACCGGCTGTAACTCTTTTAACGATTCATTGGACTTCAATTAACTTTTAAATGTTCCACGTTTAATGCATTACATATTTTTTCAATGGGATCGTCATCATCATTAAATGAAATATTAGCCAATTCTCTGATTTGAATAGTAAATAAACGACCAAAAACAGCCTCATGTGCAAAAAGTGCTTTCGGTATGGCACCCAAATTAGAAGTACCTTTATCTTTACCTGATTTTTTAAGAGCAACTGAAGGACAATATTTTTAGAAACATTTATTGGAATTTTTACCTCAAAATGCATTTTACTCTGTAAAAGAATATCTACATAGATTATATAAGCCTCATATTTATTAAAGTTAAGGCTGTAATTAACTTTGAATATTTGCATGCCCATTAGCAGGCAGAATACACTGTACAAAAATTGTAATACTTATCAGCATCCGCTTGACTGTAATTCTAGCAAATAAACTATTTTGAGTCGATTTAATTCATCTCAGCCTACATCACGACGTCCTAGTGCAGGGCACAGGTATCCTCTCAGAATGAGCATGGATGCGTGCTTTTACCTTTACACCACAACTGGTCCGGATATAGACACGAATTTTTCCCTAAAAAATGGAGTTGAAAAATATAAATACAAAAAGATGCTTCATACCAATCTTGCAAAGGCTAGTTTTTATCAAAAATCCAGACAAAGTGAAACCCAGGTCATTAAGTAAACAAAAAGACTTATTAAATCTTATAGCTCTTAACCGATATTACTTACGTCAATTGAAAGTAATCGATCGCCGTGCCGACACAGCCGTGTTTGTGTATCGATTAATTAATAAACCGAGATACCGATCGAGCCAGATCCAACATCGATACACCGCCTCTCTAATTGAGCCGCCACTAAAGAAAAAACTTGACCATCGACAACACAAAACCATAACAACCTAACACCCGAATATATCCCTACAAAAAAAGAAAGCTTGCATTCTAAACTTTGGTTTGATTTTCGAACGAGCTTAAGACGTAGTAAAGATCTTTTGAAACGATTGAAGTACCCTTCAATTGTAAGCCAAATGGAACTCTATGGTTCGAACCGAAGCTTTAAGAAAAAGAAACCGCCGAACGCTAAATGCCGAGCATTTACCTGTCAAATTATTAAAAAATAAATCTCCTGTCTATGCCTGGGAACAACAATTTTGATTAATGGCATCCCATCCCGATTATGCTGTTACATTGTGCGGATTTATAATGGTAACACTATCGCCCGCATCGAAACTTGTAACATTAGCAGATTTTAGCGTGTTTTTGGCGTTTTTTGCGTTTCACCCGTTCCCATGTGGGAAGATATCGGCGCGTTTGACATCCAAGCTCGTTCGCACAAAACACTATGGACAATACCACCTTTTTAAGGCACAATGGGTAAGTCTAAGACACTGATGGTAAGGCAATACTCGGATTTAAGCTAAGCCGATCGGCGTCGGGTTGCGCGGTCGGGTTGCGCCGGCGCAAGCTTCGTTAAAGGTGTTAGTTGTAACTCTATATGACTTTATTTGCATCGATGGCCGAGAGATCGCGCCGGATTTATAACGTGGTCTTTCCAGTCCAAGGTCCTTTACCTTAGCACTGTGTAGGGCTATAATTCTTCTAGCTGCCTTTTTTTCACGTGTCTTTATGCACTAGCCCAGGGGTCACCAAATGGCGGACCGCGGTCCGCATCCGGACCGCCGACCCATTTTGTGCGGACCGCGAGAACACAGCAACTTGCACTACCAAAAAATGTATTGTATCCCCTTATTATCTTTGTTGACATCAATTCGAAAACGGCCGAGCGAAGTAACGAGATAACAAGCGAGAAAGACTTGAAACTTACTTCAAATACCTTTGTCATTTCCGTAATTACATGTTTAATATTTTTTTTAAAGTTGTGTGCGGACCGCGATGGTCATCTCATTTCTTAAAACGGACCCCGAGCGAAATTAATTGGTGACCCCTGCAGCCTATCAATAGACGACAGACATGGGGCAGGTCTCTCTTGTAATCATGAAAGAAGCGACTCCGTGTCAGCAATCTTAAGATTTGTTTAAATTGGGCAAAAGTTAGCCAGGCGTCCCACACGCTGATGTACTTATATCTGAAAAATTTTGCCATACCCAAAGGAGAAAAGGAAACAAAAAAATTGTATGACCCATAGAGTCCTTGACTTCTTCCTTCGTGCTATACTAAAAAAATTGTAATTAAATTTGGGATCCCATCAAGCCCTGGTCCCGATTAGCGGCAGTCGCGGCGATCATCCCGCGTCGCTGCGCATGAGTGCTTATTGATATGTCAACGTGACAGGGCGGGTGATGCGCGTACGACGAAAAATGGAGCGATATTCAGGGTGAAATTTAAAACATATAACAAAATTAGTGTTACTAACTCAGCTAATGCTGGACAACATATTGCATTAGCTCAATTGTTTGAATTCGTCTCATAAAATTTAGGATGTTCATACTTTGTTGAAATGAAATCATAAACTCCATGTAAGAACACCTCAAATTAAATAAGATCGTCCGTAAACCGACTTTACAGACAACCGGTTTTTCTTGTTCTTTGCTCCCAATAGGGAACGTGCACATAGACGGTGGTGCCAACTGGTGCCATAAGGGTGCCATCAATTTGAATGCTTTACCTTGATAAGTTTGTTTTACTGTCCGCATAGTGTCTCTTTTGTCGCATTAGTGCTGCCGCCTATAGTTACTGCACGTTCCCTATAATACTTTTTCTCACAAAAAAGTAACTTTTTCTCACAAAAGAAGAAACTTCGTTTTCTCATGAAAAATAAACTTAAAAAAAAAACTAAAATCCTTAAATAAAATGTGGAATCGAACCGAGGTCGGCTGGATCCGCGACCACCCGATTTCTACTGTGCTATTATGATCTTTGTATTCTAATGCAAACAAAAATAGCCGGAAAACACGAGTAAAAATCGCTTTTCTGAAAATGAAACATAGCTAGATCAGTTTTTCATCCCCGAAAACCCCCACTTACCAAATATCATCGAAATCGTTGGAGCCGTTTCCGAGATCCTGATTATATATATACAAGAATTGCTCGTTTAAAGGTATTAGATAGATAGATTAGATAGATAGATAGATTTAACTTGACAACTCCCACTTGGGGACGAATTTATTTTGACATTTGCATTTTGTTGATTGTTCTTTCATCTTTGATTATTTTTATCATTATAATATTATGTTTTGTTTTTTATAAATTTTTGACGATCTCAGCATAAATTCTTATATACTGACTTTAATGTATTAGGGTGATTCTTCGAGGCCCCGATTTTCGATGTCCGGGGGATAATTTTAATGTACCCTTTAGAAAAAAAAAAATAGAAAAAGATACTTCATACTTAACTTGTAAAAGTTGGCCTAGTAGCGCCATCTCTTGGTCCAGGTGAGCGGGTAGCTCCGAAGGAGTGTTGAAGTCTCTCGGTAGAGGGCATAACATAGATGCGCTTTATCACTGCCTAATGTGATTATAACAGACTGAAGTGTACGATGTATAGGAAAGATTCGTCGCTAACTTCTAGACCAGTGATGGTGTAGGGGTAAGCACGCAGCACGGAACGCTGAGGACCTGGGTTCGATTCCCAGCATTGGTCTTTTTTCTGGGGTTTTTTCTGTGCATCTATATTTCAGTTTGTATTTAGTTTGAAATGTACCCTTTAGTTTAGAAGTTTGTTTTTTTTTTCAGAGGTAGCATATATCTGTATTTAACTGGGACATATGTCAGTTTTTGTGTAACTGGTTCTGATTATTTACAAAAAAATAATTAACACCATGATTTTTACTGCTCTGTCGTGTCCGTTCCCCATTTTCATGAAAACAAACGATTATATCTCAAAATCAGTCAACTGTAACAATATGTTGAGTGACCACATTCAAAGAATATTAGTTGTTACGTAATAAACAACTGATGAATAATTTTTACTTGTAGTATTAACTTTATAGCTGAGGAAATAAGATGTGTCCGGCGGAAATTCTTTATTACTCTGGAGCGCGTTTCAATCAGTTGTTTCCTAAAGAAAAATTAAGAAACTGGTGATAAATTCACACGTGGGCTGTTTTTACTCGCGTTCGAACATGTCTAGTAGTGGATATTTCAGCTGGTGCAATTAGCTCCAGAGATACGAAGGTTTTATTTCTCTGTCCTTGGTTCAGGTAACATTTTTATTACTCTGCCAGGTTTTCTGACGCTTGTATAACCCTTATTTTTTTTAATTTATGCTTGATTCACTGCTTTTAGCACTATCTTTCTGTAGTATTAACGGCAACTTTCCAGAATGTTCGTATTATGAATCATCACTATTTTATTTACTTTTTTTATTCCTATGTCCTTTATTCCTATGGATAAATGGACATTGGAATTAAAAAAAATACAGTTTTAATAGTAGTTTTTGAATAAAAGTACAGTTTATTTAGTTATTTTGAAATAAAAAATGCCTTAACAGTAAAAAAATAAAATTTCAAGGTAGTTTTATGTGACATATTAAAGCGGGCGGTTAGATTGGCCGTTGAGTATATAAGTACAAATAATAAGCACAGAAAATATTTTCAAGAATAATTATGTACCTAGACTGTTAATTTTTACGTATAATAATACTCTAATTACTATTTATATTTTTTTATTAATATTTAACGTATATTTTTACTACTATTTTTATTCCTCTGGACACAAAAACTAAAATGTTAATTATTTTCAAAATGGTTTCATAAAAATGAGTGCCAAAACAATATTTATGTTATTGAACAAATCTATTTTCATGGAAGCATGAATTTTTCTGTCAAATAAGTAAAAAAAAATACGACAGAGGAATAAAACAAAAATCACGACCTCGAAGAATCACCCATTATATAATGTAATTATTATGTCTGAGTGAATAAATAAACTAAACTAAACTAGTTTATAATAATAATAATAATGCATGCGAACGTACTTTGGGGCTACAGAGGGGGGAACCAATTTGTCCGCGTACCATGTCCGGATGCTTCCTCTGTTCCAGACCCTTGAACCCGCCATCACTGTATCTGCGCAGCGTCTGTCGGATCAGGTGCGAGTCAAACGATTGGATGACGCCACAATTGATCGGCTACGCCTGGCAGCACTTTCTGCTCGCGCGGCCTCTTTCTCGACGCGGGATCCGCCCGCTACGTCGCCGACTCCGGTGCCCGCACCCGATCTGGCACCGGGGGTACCGCGGGTCGATCCCAGTGCCGAGGAAGAGGACTGTGCGAATCAGAGTGTAAGTACCCAGGTCAATGAGCAACTGAGGAGGGTTTTGGAGAAGGCGATTACGCAGTATCGCTCCACGGGTAATCCTAGGCCACGATTACCTCGCTTGCCGTTGAATAGACGCAATCTAGCGTTAGTGGGAGCTCTGAATGATTTGCTAGACCCGTATTTACGGGCTAGTGAAGACTTAGTTGATACTCACTCAATCATGTACTGTGGGGCCATCGCGGCGTGCCGTGTTGCTCGCGTCAAGTTTCCGGACGCTGACCGAGCACCTAGGACAACCGGGGTGTCCCTGCATGGCAAGTGCGGATTGAGCGGCGTATCAATACGTTCAGGACTCTCATTGCAAAGCTGATCTGCTTCAGGGGGGGCAACAACCGCCCCCGAGTAAAGCGCTTCGTGGCCCAGGCCTTTGTGGGGACTGACATCAGGCCCTTCAACTATATGGCCTGTGTAACGGAACGTATCGACTTTCTGAAGCAGAAAGTCTATGCATGGGCAAGCCGTATTCGCCGCTACAGGAAGCGTGTGGATCGATACCAGCAGAATCGCCTTTTCCAGAGCGACCAAAGGAAGGTATACCGAAAGTGGGAGGGAGACGATCTTCGTGTGCCCGACGGACGGCGGCCGGATGCTACTACCATGATTGACTTTTGGCGTAATATCTGGTCGGTACCTGTCGAGCACACCGAGGGCGAATGGATAGGTGTTGTCGAACGTAAGTGCGAGTCCATCGAACCTATGGGGCCTGTTACCATTAGCCCCGATGACGTTAGTTGTGCCATCCGGTCGGCTCCGAACTGGAAAAGTCCTGGGCCGGATGGATTGCACAACTTCTGGCTGAAATAGTTTCGATGCTCACACCAGCGTTTGGCAGCACAGTTCCAGCAAGCCCTTGAGCTCGGATCCCTATCATCTTTCTTAACAACTGGTATTACCTCCCTGCTCTATAAGTCCGGTAGTACCACAGAAGCGAAAAATTACAGACCCATCACGTGCTTGCCTACGCTGTACAAGCTCCTTACATCCATTTTGAGAGCAAAAATTAACACGCACATTGTTGCCAACAACGTTTTGGCCCCTACTCAAAATGGATGTAGGGTTGGGTCTCGTGGTACTAAAGAGCTCCTCCTCATAGACATGACCATTTGTCAACGAGTCCGGCGGAACAAAGGGGTTCTCTCGGTCGCCTGGATTGACTACAAGAAGGCCTATGATTCAGTGCCCCATTCATGGCTTGTGAGGGTCTTAGAACTGTATAAAATTGATGCAGTCCTGAGATCTTTCTTAGGCGCTTGCATGGGACAGTGGACCACAGTCCTTCGTCAACCGGGGGAAGGAGACGGCCCCTCTGGCCCACAGGACTCTATCAGGATTGATCGAGGGATCTTCCAGGGTGACAGCCTGAGTCCTATGTGGTTCTGCCTAGCGCTGAATCCGCTCAGCACCCTGCTGAAGGATTCAGGGCTAGGCTGCCGGCTTCGAAGAGGGGGTGAGGTAATTTCTCATCTGCTCTATATGGATGACCTTAAGCTATTTGCACCAAATAAACATGACCTGTTGGAGCTACAGAAAACAACAGAAGTTTTCAGTAGCGCCATCAACATGGAATTTGGTGTCGATAAGTGTGCGGTTATGCATGTACAGCGGGGGAAAGTTGTAAATTCAACAAATTTGCAGCTTTCTGATACAATGTCCCTCAGATCTATTTCCGAAGCAGAAACCTATAAGTATCTTGGTATGTCACAGTCATTGGGTATTGAGAGTGAGGTCGTAAAGCAGACGATGAAGGAGCGCTTCTTCTGTCGTCTGACAAAAGTACTTAATAGTCTTTTGTCGGGCGGCAACAAGATGCGCGCCTTCAACGTCTGGGTAATGCCCTTGCTTACTTACTCCTTTGGCATACTAAGGTGGACTCAGACTGAGCTGGATACCTTGGATCGAAGAGTTCGTGTACCGCTCACAGCGCATCGCTTGCTTCACCCGCGCTCGTCTGTTATGAGACTGTACATCTCGCGGAAGTATGGAGGTCGTGGCTTTTTAAATGCCAAAGACCTCCACAACCGCGAGGTGTATAATCTCAGCAGGGGCGGTCTTAATGAACAAGCATAAAAGCAGTGCCTACCTTATCATATTAACATAAATATTTATATTAAATTAATTAAGTTACTTTTTATTTTACTTCATATTTATTAATGTTACTCGTTCAGTTCGTATTGTACCGTTCCGCTACCAACTTTCAAAAAGAGCGCGCTGAGCATATGAATTTCCTCCCTTCATGGCTTACGATTTAATAATAAGCGCAGGTAAGCACAGCTCATGGCTGCTTATGTGAGCACACAATGATATACGTTACGCCTGTGTAAAAAGCATCCGTGAACTACGTACTGATAGACTTCAGGCCACTACACTTACATTCACACACACAAGCATAGCCATCAATTTTATTTTTGTATAGGTTCTCAGGAACGGCGGCCGGACCGGGAAGTGTTGCCATTTCTGTCCAGATTGGGCGACTTGGGCGCTAAACTTGTATTATAGAATTGTTTACGCTTTTCATTTGGAGTATTTTGGAGATAAATATTTGTTTGAAAATTGTAAGTAAACATAATATTGAATTTTTTAATATCCAGAAAATTTCGCTTCGTGCTAATGGCTACATTCACTGCTAACATCGCGCGATCGCGGTATCTCTCTCTCTCTTGTATTAAATATTGTTAGCGTGAGCGAGATAGCCCGACATGGCGTTCACGCATGCGCCAAGCCCACAACCCGGACAAATTATAAGTGTCTCGATTTTGCATATTTATCACAAACGCTCGCACTTTTATTATTTGAACTCGGTACGGTATGCAACTAGCGTCATGTTTGTTTTTATTGCGAGAGACCGGGTCATTATTTGTAGAATTATTGGTTTTATAGTGATTTTCTTTTGTTATTAACTTAGATTGTCGTGGGATTTCACCGGATAAGGATTTAAATAGTGTTTTTGGTGAAGTTGAGCTTAAATTGATTAAAAAATATGTGTTTTAGTTGTGGAAAATGTGTTGACCTCGTATGTTTGCGAAAGTTGATTAAAGGCGAATTTAGTAAGTTTTCGTTCGAAAACCAGCTTGCAGTAGTTAAAAAAGGTTGGTGTGTTCCCGAGTTAAAACTAAGTCAAACCAGAGGAAACATAACTCGTCAATTTCATGCGAAATATTATGAAACTTTTAGCTGGCTTACAGGCTGTGTAGGTACACACAGAGCGTTTGTATTGTTTTTCGTGCATTTTATTCGGAAATTTTGTAAATGTTTCTAATGACACGGGTTATGTCGACTTAAGAAACTCCCAATTAACAAAGAAGAAGAAAGAAACACCCTATTAAAAAAACTGCTGAACTTAGCTATGTTCTTCAGCTGGTCTTACGTTCAGGAGCACTGCACGCTACTGAATCTCAGGGATTATTTCCTAAACAACGAGTGTGGGGTGCATCGCGACGTAGTAGCAGTAGACAAAAACTTCACCCCGCTTTCCTTGGCAAACGAGAACTGGCGCCGACTTAAAGTAATGAGCATCGAGGACCGCAAGGCGGTATGGAAGAGCAAGGAGCTACACGGGCGGTTCTACAAGGCACTCACAGGGCCAGATGCAGATCTGCTTGCGTCGGTGAACTGGCTACGTTTCGGGGATCTCTTCGGGGAAACCGAAGGTTTTGTCTGTGCAATTGCGGATGAAGTTATCATGACGAACAACTACCGGAGGTATATCCTGAAGGACGGTACGCTCGACATTTTTCGGGCATGCCGCCGTCCCGGGGAGTCACTCAGGCATATTATTTCCGGTTGTGGTCATCTTGCTAACGGTGAGTACTTGCACAGACATAACCTTGTAGCCAGAATTATTCACCAGCAACTTGCTCTGCTATACGGTCTTGTGGACTTTGAAGTACGTTACTATAAGTATATACCTGCGCCAGTTCTCGAAAATGGTCGTGCCACGCTCTATTGGGATCGGTCTGTTATCACGGACAGGACTATTTTAGCAGCCAATAGGCCTGATATCGTGCTGACAGATCGATTGAAACGCCAGACAATGCTCATCGACATCACCATCCCCCATGACGAGAACCTCGTGAAAGCTGAGAAGGACAAAGCCAGCAAGTACCTTGACCTAGCTCACGAGATAACCGCCATGTGGGATGTTGATTCGACGATCATTGTCCCGATAGTCGTTTCTGCGAACGGTCTGATAGCGAAGAGTCTCGACCAACACCTCAAGAGACTCTCGCTAGATGGCTGGATCAAGGGTCAGATACAGAAGGCGGTACTCCTGGACACTGCGCGTATAGTCAGGAGGTTCCTCTCTATGTCGCCCTAACCACCGATAGCTTAGGCCCCGCCTCGCTGCCGGTGGCACCCTGGGTTAGGTTTTTATAATGATTTTACGTTTTGTATGTATAGTTTTATATTTTACTTTTTGTATAATTATTGTAAAAATCTAACCTAAGAGAAAAAATATAAATAAAGAGAATAATAATAAAAGTGGCACCCTAGGTTAGGTTTTTATAATGATTTTACGTTTTGTATATATAGTTTTATATTTTACTTTTTGTATAATTATTGTAAAAATCTAACCTAAGGGAAAAAATTTAATATAAATAAAGAAATAAAACTAACAATGAAATGTAATGTAATAAAGTATGTATGTATGTATGTATGTGTGTACGTATGTGTGTATGTATGTGTTTTAAGTTTTTAAATATTTAGTTTTAATCACAGTTTTATTAAAAACATTTTTTATTTCCGAATAAAACTACACACACGTATATAGAACTCAATAACGGTGTACTTTCGTTTGGCAAATTACGTTTCCCAAACTGATTCATTTCCCAAATGTTTATTTTTTCTGAAACTGTAAACTATTCAGGATATATTTCAGGACTATTTTGTAGGTTAGGTTAGGTTAGGTTAGGGTTGTTTTATAACAATCCTGAAAAGTTTACAGTTTCAGAAAAAATGAACATTTGGGAAATTAAACATTTGCCAAGTGAATTAGTTTGGGAAACGTAATTTGCGAAACATTAGTAACCCAGGCGAGCCTTGGGGGAGGCCTATGTGATGATGAAATTTAACCAATAAAATAAAAAATCATTGTAGTCCCTAAATTTAGTATCCCAAATACTGCTCTCTAATTGGTCGAACGCGTATCGTGGTAGATGCGCAAGAGTGGAACATGGAAACAGTTTCAGCGGCGCGCCGACAAACGACTAATCCTGGCACGCTCCAGCGCACTCCCATCACAATCTAGATACATATAATATTTATTTGTTTCACCTTTTTTTTTCTTCAAATCGAGCGTCAGATCCTTTCTCATGTGTAGAATTTTAATTAAATTGTTTGAAGGTTGGACTGATATGGATTGATGCGACATAAACTCTTCATCAAAGATAATGTATAAGTAATATTATTATTCAGAAAATATATATTCTACACATAACGGTTAAAGAAGAAAATTATACAAAATTTAAAAACCCCAACGCGACCCAACACAACTAGTTTGGTCAAAATGAAGTAATTGATACTACAACATGTGTAAGTAACAGTTAATGAACTGCGACCAAATGGATGTATGGATACCTTACCATGCTTCACCACAATTTGGATGACCACTCAATCGATTCAGTTTCATCCCCAGTTTATGAAATATTGAGGAAGAAAGTTGAGAGGATAACGACTCCAAGGAGTACTTATCTGGTCACAACACCAGTTTTAAATTGAATCCAGAGTATTTTAGTAGATGTTTAGCTAAGTCTGAATATAACTGGCTTTTAGGGCAGTTACAAGCGCGTATTTCAACTGCAGCGTAACGAATTGCATGATAAAAGTCGTGTTGCGGTGGACTTCAACCCGACTGCTCAAAGAACTCCTTTTGTAGTTGTAAACTGTAGCTGCGATTCAAACGAAAAGGCAGTCGGGAGTTTTGTTGCAGTTCGAATGCAGTCCGTAATGGGCCATATTGGTTTTTCATTGAAAATTTATATTTCAGATGAAGCCACATTTCTGGATGCACTTTGGACGTCTTTGAGAAACGTTTGTCAAGTGAACTAAAAAAATCCTAGTGTAAGTTGCACCAAAGTTACTATAACGATAACCAATGTCAAAGCAGTCATCAAATCCCTCAAACGTCCAAACAAACAAACCCTCAAACGTAGCAGTTTGGCGAGAATACTTATGTAATAGCATAGTCGACCAAGTAAGTGCTTTACCATTTTTTATAACAGTTCCCACATCATAATCATAATAAAGACAATAAGGTTAACTGTCACATTGACTTGTAAGTAATAATATCCTTTAATGGTTTAAGTCATACAACTCTGACATTGAACCTTAGGCCGGCTTGCGCGAACCTGGGTTAGCTACTTAACTCCGAGTTAACTGCTAACCCAGGGTTAACAAGTGTCGAAATGTATGGAACTGTCATTCTTAACCCAGGGATCATTCGAGCTAACCTGGATTGAAAGGCAAACACAAAGGATTGAACTGTCTTACATAAACCAGGATTAAGGATTTAATTTTTACACGTTTTATATTAGCTTCACCTGTATGTTTGTATGTATGTATGTTTGTATGTTTGTTTGTAACCGACTCCTTAGGGCGCGATTTTGACCCACTTCCCGGTTTCCGATTGAGCTGAAATTTTGCACATATGTGTAAATTGGATGACAATGCAATATTATTGTAACATAGAGCTGATCTGATGATGGAGCTGGATGGTGGCCATAGGAACTATGTAATAAAACAACACAATCCCGTCGAGTTTGGGCTCGTTTGATTCGTCTTGACGAGCACTTTGATCTCAGATGGTAACCAGGGTCTGATGATGGAGCTGGAAGGGGGTAGGTGGCGGGGTGGGGGGGAATGGGGTAAGGGGGTCGGGGGTTTAGAGGGTTGGGGGTTAGGGTGTGGCGGTTGGGGTTAGGAGATGGGGGGGTTTACGGGGAATAGGGTGGGGGTGTTGGGGGGTTCGGGGGTAAGTGATTTTGGGGGGTTGTGGGAAATGGGGAGGGGGTAAGAGGCCTAGATGGTAACAAGGGTTTGATGATGAAACTGGAAGGGGGCGGTAGGTGGCGGGGTGGGGGGGGAGGGGTTGGGGGGGAAGGTGGTGGGGTGGGGGGGGGGGGGGTTCCGGGGGTTTGGGGGGTTCGGTGTTAGGGGGGTTGGGTTTAGGTGGTTCGGGGGTTTGTAAAATGAGGAGGGGGTAAGGGGGGTTTAGGGGATTGGGGGTAAGGGAGTGGGGTTTGGGGGGGGGTTGGGGAAATGGGGTGGGGGATGTTGGGGGGTTGGGTTTAGGGGGTTTGGGGGTTGTAGGTGAGGGGGGTAAAGTTAGAAAGAATAAAAATGCAACTAAAAAATAGAAAATAAATAATAGTTTAAAAAAACTAAAAAACACGCTTTAAAAAATAAAAAATAAATTTTAATAAATTTCAATTCACTATTCTTATAGTGCAGTAAAAAATCTTAATAAGCAATTATTATATTGTTATATCCAGATCAAAATTTGTAAACAATTCTAAATATTGATAAAATAAATAATAATAGTTTAAAATATTTTATTGTAAAAAAAGCGTGGGGTGCATGGTGTCAATTGTCAAGGATTATCATTTTGATAACATCTTAAAAAGCACCCCACGCTTTTTTTACAGTAAAATATTTTAAACTATTATTATTTATTTTATCAATATTTAGAATTGATTACAAATTTTGATCTGGATATAACAATATAATAATTGCTTATTAAGATTTTTTACTGCACTATAAGAATAGTGAATTGAAATTTATTAAAATTTATTTTTTATTTTTTAAAGCGTGTTTTTTATTTAACCCTAGACCGCGCATGTGGCCCTTACAGAGTCAAAAAACTTTCATAAAGATGTTCAGTTGAACTAACCATTGTCTGAAATATCCTGGATCAAAACAACACTGTGTAGCTATATTATAACTTATAACAAACAGTTGCGAGAATAATAGTTCAAAATTATACCTATACTTACGGGCCGTTCTTTTATTTTATCAAAAGTAATGAAGGCGAAATCAGTTTAAAAGTACTGTGGCCAGTTGTCTTCGATCTGATGAAGCAAAGAGTTAATTCTATTAGGGTGACAAAGGCGGGTTGTTTAACAATAAAACGAGAGGATATCTGAAGCACGATGCGTATCTCCGTGGCTGTAGAGCTAAGAATGTATCGCTTTAAATGAGTACGTCTTTCGGCTGAAATAATGAACGCTGTAAATCTGTTTTGGAAATATATACCTATACCTTGGAAATATACCTATACCGCGTTCATGGAAACCCACTATCAAAAGGATGAATCTTTTGATAGCAGGAACAATAGAAACACAGACAGACCTAATTACTTGATAATAATTTCGACTTGATGCTTCCACGAACTCCCGAGGAAAAAGGGTATCGACAGACTTACATAGACAATGACGTATCCCATGAGGTATAACTTTCCTTGTGACGGCATAACTTAAAAATAACACGTTCGGAAAAATAAAATTATATGTTTTTAATAATAATTCTGTTCCGTCTTAACTTTTAACGTGTTGTGTTTATTTTTGCTTAACCAAAGGTCCTAATCCTCAAAACAACATTATCCGCAGTTTAAAGTCCTCTAAAGCTTAACCAAAACCTTGTTTACAAACATAATAAAAGTTATCATGAACCTTCTGATCCTTCCTAACTCTTCGACTACGATAACCAAACACAATAACTGACGATTATCTCTCGCTAATCATCTCCATTTAAAAATATACCTTACCGTTTAACCTTAAAGTTAATTTTAAACGTCGCTTAATCTAGCACAGGGTCGGCTGGTCATCGAAATGTTTCTAATAATTAGTTATCATCGATCAATGGAACTCGGATACATTAATAAAGATATTAAATGCCTTAGCTTTTTGGTGTCATGGGAGAAGCTACTCTGTTCCTATGTGGGTAGGTCCGTTTCGGGTTGTAGTCGTCCCAGGTGGGCGGTGAGATCAAAGCCGGCGGTACTGGTTGTGCATTAACGCAAAACCAATCATGTGACAGCTACATCGACGCGACAAATGGAGGAAAAAATCTGTGCCCAGTCATTTTGTGTTGCTGTACTCGTATGCGAATCGTGGATGGGAGTTGAGAGTGCGGTTGAAGATCGACCTGTTATGCTACATTTAGTGTGAGGCACCACTGGTGCGTTGCGTCGCGTTCATCATTATCATTATCATTTCAGCCGTAGGACGTCTACTGCTGGACATAGGCCATATCATAAGACCCAGAATACACATGCCTGTAGCTTGCACATTTTTGTGCTACTAGATCGCACGCTTGTGTCATATTTGTATGAAGTTTGACGTACGTACGCCAGCTACTGGCACCAAAATGTGCAAGCTACAGTCATGTGTATTCTGGACCTTACGGTTGGAAGCGACTTGCATCCACCCTGGACCTGCGGCCTTCACCAAATCGTCCGTCCATCTCGTTGGTGGACGTCCCACGCTGCGCTTGCCAGTCCGTGGTCTCCATTCAAGAACTTTTCGGCCCCAACGGCCATCTGTTCTGCGTGCTACATGGCCTGCCCATTGCCATCTAAGCTACCTGCAATTAAATACGAAATGAATAAATAAAAATATAAATATTAGGGGGACAATCTTACACAAATCGACCTAGTCCCAAACTAAGCAAAGCTTGTACTATGGATACTAGACGACGATAAACATACTTATATAGATAAATAAATACTTAAATACATAGAAAAGATACGAATACGAATGTTTGCTCTCGAGTCTTTGGATGTTTACATGTAGAGGTAGGTATATACCTACATATATATATTTTCTCAAACATGCTATGAAATATTGACGTTATGTTCCTTAAAATACGCCACGAACTGTCACGTTGCAGGTGCGGCTAGACGAGAGGTCAATAATGGAATTTCATACAACATTGCTGGCCAAGGCCAGCAAAGTGATCGTCTATTGTTTTATGTGACACAGCACCATGACGTTTAATAGGTCGACGTGGTCGACGTGGATGGATGGATGGACGGACGGATGGACGGACGGACGGACGGACGGACGGAGGGATGGATGGATGTTGATGGATGGATGGATGGATGGATGTTGATGGATGGATGTTGGTTGATGGATGTTGATGGATGTTGATGGATGTTGGTTGATGGATGTTGGTTAATGGATGTTGATGGATGTTGATGGATGTTGATGGATGTTGATGGATGTTGATGGATGTTGGTTGATGGTTGTTGATGGATGTTGATGGATGTTGATGGATGTTGGTTGATGGATGTTGATGTATGTTGATGGATGTTGATGGATGTTGTTGGATGTTGATGGATGTTGATGGATGTTGATGGTTGTTGATGGATGTTGATGGATGGATGGATGGATGGATGTTGATGGATGTTCTTGTTCATGGATGTTGACGGATGTTGATGGATGTTGATGGATGTTGATGGATGTTGATGGATGTTGATGATGTTGTTGGTGATGGTGATGGTGATGGTGATGGTGATAGTGATGATGATGGCGGTGATGATGGTGGTGATGATGATGATGCATGTTTGAGAAAAACTCTATACAAGCCTTGGCCACGAACAGGGATTGCCGGCCTCGTATCTCTAGATGGCCTCGTTAACACTCGGCCATCTATAACTACTCGGCCGGCAATCTCCTATTTCGCGGCCGCTGCAGTAATGTACTATTACATTTACCTATATAGCCAACCGATTTTATTCCTAGGCCACCATAGAACCATATCGAAGTAAATAATTTTATTTGTCTAATAGGTAACAACCTCATAGAATGACATAAAATGTAACAATGACAAGATTCAAATTGGTTGACCGTATATATTAGTATGTTTATCTGTTGCCTTGTACTAGTAACTAGTACAGTACAGTTAACGTCCTAAATAAGTGATCATTTTTGCACATTGTCGCTTTCAGTCGTTACATAATTTGGTATGGCTTTTTAAACATGACGTTAAAATGACAAGGTACAAAAGTAATCACTTGTTTATGATTAAGATTTCACCCAAAAGGTTTGCTTAGTTTGGGACTAGGTCAATTCATCCCTCCCAACCTGTGCGTCCCACTGCAGAGTACTTCTCTCATGAATGAGAGGGTATGGTCCGTAGTTCCCATATGAGCGCAGTTCGGATTGGGAACTTCACTCACACCATTGGATTGCTTCGCAGTTTACCTACAGATTTCCCCCCGATACACGTGTTTAGCGCTATGGCTGTATAAATATTTGCGACATCAATTCTACTTGCAAAATTACATAAGATCTCAATAAACAACTCAACGAACCCTTTTTGATCCAAATCTGTCAACAGATAATTGCATTATAATTATTTCTCCAATTATTATTTGTCGTGGGCCGATACGTCACTCCGTCATCCGTCATTCTGACATCCGTCATTTCGTCATATGTCATCGGGACCTATAATTGGTTTTATAATCCGCAGCATTGACATGTGACAGGTTGTGTCCAAACCTTTTTGTATGTCATATTATTTAATAATAAATGCGATTTGTTTGTATGATGATAGGATGCCATTAATAATTAATGTGTTTTAAGTGTCTGTTGGTTTATAAATTCAACCAAACAATAATAATAATAATAATCATCATCATCATCATCATCATTTCAGCCGTAGGACGTCCACTGCTGGACATAGGCCTCCCTCATTGATGCCCAATCATTACGATTGGAAGCGATTTGCATCCACCCTGAACCTGCGGCCTTCACCAAATCGTCCGTCCATCTCGTTGGTGGACGTCCCACGCTGCGCTTGCCAGTCCGTGGTCTCCATTCTAGAACTTTTGGGCTCCAACGGCTGGGTTGGGTCCTAACGCCTGATTCAACAAATTATTTAAAACAATAATAATCTCGTAACATAGAATACAGGGACAGAAGACGCAGTGTGGGTAGGTCTCCAACGAGATGGAACGACGACCAGGGGCTAAATTCAGGAACGGTCCAACACGGTTTGCGAGAGGTTTGGGCTGAGATTGGGATGAGCCTTATTTATTTATTTACAAAGCAAATTAACAGGAAAATAAGGCTCATCCCAAGCTCAACCCATCCCTATCCTCTCGCAAACGATTGAATTTCCGCTCGCAAACTGTGTTGGGCCGTTCCTAAATTTAGCCCCTGGTTAAGGTTGCGGGAACGCGTTAGATGCGGATGGTGCAGCACCGATCTGTTTAGCGAGTCTTGGGGGAGGCCTGTGTTCAGCAGTGGACGTGTTTCCGCTAATATTAACGTAGAGTATTTTCATATCTTTTATTAAAAGCGAGCTTTTCCCGGCGTCTTCGTCTGCGCAAAAATACCAAAAATCCCTTTTCACTGCACCTCTATGAGCCTAAAAGACGATATCTGCGAAGTTTCAAGTCTCTACAACCGCTACAGTTGCAGTTAAAGAGATACCTATAGTTACTTTGAATCGGATATTTATACAGCATGTCTCTACTCTCTGGACACGGACCAAAATCCTGGGTAGAGTTCCTTCTCAGGAATGTTCTACTGTTGTAAAATTATTAGATTAGATAAAAACATACAAAATACAATTAATACCCCCAAACCAATCTATACTATAA
Source organism: Archips crataeganus (assembly GCA_947859365.1). Classification (NCBI taxonomy): domain Eukaryota; kingdom Metazoa; phylum Arthropoda; class Insecta; order Lepidoptera; family Tortricidae; genus Archips; species Archips crataeganus. The sequence goes on along the minus strand of OX402053.1, from coordinate 763,401 downwards.
TATTATAAAGAGGAAAGATTTGTATTTTTGTATGTAACGTATAAACTTAAAAACTACTGGACCGATTCCAAAAATTCTTTTGCCGTTAGAAAGCTACATTATCACTGAGTGACATAGGCTACTTTTTACCGCGGGAAAATACCTTTTCCTACGGGAAAATTAATTTATCGCGGGCGATGCTACGGATGATACGGATGCTATGGGACGGAAGGTTAGTTAACATATAAGTAGGAGCATGCTGTATCAGTTGTTCGCAATGAGTTTTGCAGTTCAGAGGTTGATCAAATTGAAATACTCTTAAATTGCCATGTAGACGACCAGATGGCCTAGTGGTTAGAGAACCTGACTACGAAGCTTGAGGTCCCGGGTTCGATTCCCGTGTCGGGGCAGATATTTGTATCAAAAATACGAATGTTTGTTCTCGGGTCTTGGGTGTTTAATATGTATTTAAGTATATATCTATCTATATAAGTATGTTTATCCGTTCCCTAGTACCCATAACACAAGCTATGCTTAGCTTACTTTGGGACTAGGTCAATTGGTGTGAATTGTCCCGTGATATTTATTATTATATTTATTTATTTTTATCTATATACAGTTCATTCCAAAGTATTAAATCGTAAATCAGTCATTTCTCCGTTAATACTGTGGCGTTTGGTGCGATGCTTTGTACATAGCTTAGAAATACCCTTAACAACACGTCCTATTCGTCTATGTCCAGAGGGTCTCTATTGTATGTATATCCCGTTAAGTCTTCATCTTTTTGGATTTTTTTTCTGTAAGAATCTGTGTGTATGTTACATTTTCGCGCTAAAGCTCTTGGCTTGGTATAGGTATAGTTGATTCTCTTGAACAACTTCAATTCAAGGAGAGCCGCAAGTTTAAACTAGTATTATTATATCAAAGTAACTCAAACGTGTAATATTTTAATTTCGCTTTTACTTTAAATTACTCAGACATTATTATGAAAACTGCTAAAATGTCACTTTTATTGAGACCAAGCAAACCAGCAGCCAAACATTTGCTATTCTATCACAAACAACAACATAACACCATCAACCTTCTATCAACCCTGCTCAAACGAGATAAAATTGATTTTCCCTAACACAAAATCCGACTAAGCTCGTAATGATCATAAATATTAGCGACCGGATTGACGTTGATACGTCTTAATTGCCGCCACAACTCCAAAAGGACAACATTAAAATATGAATATTATCATTAAATATTGAGTCATAATATTAAATGGAATGATATAATCTATCATTATGCTGGACTTAATCAAAAACATCGAATGTAAATGTGGGCGTTCGGTAAAGAAAAACAGTAGTTTATGTTATATATATGTAATGTCCTCGTAACGCAAAAAACCGGCCAAGAGCGTGTCGGACACGGCCAAGATAGGGTTCCATAGCAAGTACGTAAAAATCTTTGCATACTTTATTAATGTGGTTGTTTTGGTCCCAACGTCGGCGGTACAGCGCCATCTATCGGCGAATTGGGTAACTAATCTACTGCAGTCTACTAGAACTGGTATGAATGAATGTTGATTGTTTTTCAGATGTAATATATTTTTTTTTATTTGAAAGAAGATACTGTTAGCGTGATCTTATAGGTACTTAAAGAAAAAAATATGCTTGCAATGTAGGTTTAAATTACAATCTTAGTTTAGAAATATTTTTTTACAAAAACTTGAAAACTGCTCAACTGATTAAGCTGAAAATAATTTTCCTACAAAGTTTTTATTAAGTTTAACTTGCGTGATTTTATTAATATTTTTTAGACGTGCGGTTCAAAAGTTAGAGTGGGGGGACATTATTTTGAACTTTCGGAGTGAATATCTCCGAAAATATTCGCTTTATCAAAAAATGGTTTAAAAAACCCCTATTTATTTTCAAATACCTATCCAATGATTCCCCACACTAGAGGGTTAATTGAGAAAAAAAATCACCCCCACTTTACGTCTATGGGTGGGAGGTACCTACCCTAAAAAATTTTTTTAGTTTTTTTTATTTAACCACTTTCTCGGCGTGACTGATATATATATTCATGCCAAATTACAGCCTTCTAGTACTAACAGTCTCTGAGCATAGCCGCGGACAGACAGACAAACGGACAGTCCGACAGACATGGCGAAACTATAAGGGTTCCTAGTTGACTACGGAACCCTAAAAACATCATAGCCAAGGTTCACCAACCCACAGAATAACTAATAGTCTGTCTTCTGATAGTCAGTCTGACAGTCTGATCACAGAACAACTCAGTCAGTAAACTACCTTTAGTAAGTAAGTAAGTTAATTATAAAATCATTTAGAAGTCATTGTTTGTTGCAAAAATCACAGAAAAAAAGATGCTTAATTACGTGCGAGGCGGCTGGCGTGTGAACTGAAGGCCGAGCGACAACCTACTGCCATACGCCTGCCCGGGAGGCGCGCCGGCCGAACATACAGTAAACTGCGGAGTGAAACCCCCCTGACCAAGCTGAACTATCCGCATCCATCGCGTTCCTGCTACCTTAACCAGGGCGTCGTGTCATCTTATTGGAGGCCTACACTGTGTCTTCCGGCCCGTTCTTTTGGTCTGGTAGAAATGATGAATTCCGTGCAAGAACTAAAGTCAACGACATAGCGTGAAGATCCCATGACTCAAGTGCCAGTGGGCATGGACACATCAATCGTGAACCGATGGCCGATGGGGCCAAAAGGTTCTCGAATGGCGTCTACGGACCGAAAGACTTTAAAGGAGGAAGACCTTAGAGGAGGCCTATGTACAGCAGTGGAAATCATTTGGCTGAAATGACAATTTATTTATTTATAATATTAATTGGTTCACGTGAACGACATCGCGGGTAATAACTAGATTAATCTGAACAGTGAACTCACTATCTAAACTCTACGAACAGTACATACATCTACCCTATCCTCATTAATAAAATACTAACTTAATTTACAATATATCCTTATTAAGGTGTCCATGCGATAAGAACAGAATAAAACCTATTTCTATGTAAATGAGATCCCCCCTTTCCCTGCGGCGCTTTTGATCTGTCAGCTATTTGACATCTTTTCATATTTACCGACGAATACATACCACTTTATACGATACACACTAACCGACCTTAACTGATTGTAACAGAGCTTAATATACCGTTGCTTAAAGGAAAATGGAATTATTTTCCCATAAAACTAGACCATGATACGGTTGCGTTTCTATTCGCATTTATTGTTTTTAGTTGAAGAGTGGGTTTCGTTCGTCTCGGGTGTAAATGGAATCAATTTCCTGCACCATACCGCGGATTCCTGTTTGGTTAGAGGAAATAATATGTCAATTTGATAAAAGATTGTATGAAGATTGTGTGAAGTTGCTTGATCATTGTTGGAACCGTTTGTTAGCTGTTTATCTGCGTATACGCAGTTAGCTAACTCACATGCTTATAAATATATCGATGAGATTCTCTCTTTCTGATCAACCGTGCGTGACAGAGATGATCGAGGTATCATAAGCCCAAAAAAAATGTGTGGTGGCTCGATAGATATAATTACTTTCGATATAACCATAACATTTAATATAGTATAATTTACTCAAAAGTACCTACCCATACCATAACACAAGCTTTGCTTAGCTTACTTTGGGACTAGGTCAATTGGTGTGAATTGTCCCGTGATATTTATTTTATTTATTTATTTAATGTTGTTCATACATAATGCGGGCTGCGTTCAATTTGACCTGACCGCAGACCGCAGAACGCATCCAGTGTGGCAAATCCTTTAGAGATAATAATAATAATAATAAAAACTTTATTGCCATCGTACATTTACACATATAATAAGAAAAACAACTTAAAAACTAATAGCTACGCTTGGCAATAGGTACCGGACTCAGCATTTGCTGGAGATAATGACAATTTCCAGCGCTGGTTTTCAGCCCGGTCCTTCTGGCAAGGGTGAGCCTTTTGTGTTTATTCCGTTGTACGAACTGTCATAAAAAATGATAAATCACTTGCGTCAACTACACCGTCGCCATACATATTACTTGAAACCTGTAAACACATGGAATCCATTCGTCGCTGATCATCCATCAGGCAGGTGGCTGCTACCATTACGGAAGACGCGGTTATTGTGGGCGATGATCGATGGGGGGGCGTTGCGGCGGGGGTGCGCACACGCCGCTTTGGGGACCGTTATCAAAGTTATACAGGGTGATCCTGGTGTTCGGGATCAATCCTAAGCAACTCGGTAAATGCTATTTATTGAATCAGGCGTTACTTTGCGGAGGTCCATATTAATGTACTGAAACAGTTACTTTGCTCACCCGCGACCTTACGATAGCTACGTTTACGTAAAAAATAAATGCGTCAGTGTAGTTTGGTGGTGGTGATAGTTGGGTTTGTGTGCTTTTATATAGTCTGGAGGTGGAGGAACTGCACGAACACGCATTTTTTGCATAAACGTAGCTATCGTAAGGTCGCGGGTGAGCAAAGTATTTTTTTCAGTTTAGTAAATGTATACAGGTCGTTTATCACAAAGTCTACGAGAAACTTTCACATTTTATTATTATTATTATTTTGTTTTGTTTATTGACTTTATTTATTGTATGTAATTTGGACCTACGTTGTTCTTAAATAAATGAATCACGGTGTATTATTTCAAGTAAGTTCTCCTCAAATCTTGCAAGTTAAATTTTACTTTACTTGATATTTGGCACGAATATGTAGATACAATGACAATAAAAGTACAGTCAACAAAAAATAAAATAATCAAAATCTTAATCAGTTGCTAATTGCTAAGCTATGACGAAGCTTGTTGCGGATAACACAATTTTTTTTTATTGACGAAGCCTACGCTGTGTATCTTATTTTATTGTATCCTTCTTTCTCGTCTTTTTTTCATTAATATTTTTTATTAAAGCCTAAAAAAAATCAAAAACCTACTTTTACTTTTTTAAACTTATTTATCCAAACAGTGAAGCCGGAACCCGATACCCAATTCAGAAACACCCTTCACCATTTTTTTAGTTTCTTCTAATTCAAACTATGGTCACCATAACTGATAAGGAAGTTCCAGCGATGGCGAGATAGCGCCCCCTGGTGTTAGAAACATAATTATATAAGTTAATTTAACTCATGCGGGAATTTAATTGAGTTATACCCAAATGAGTGAGGAATTGTTCCGCTGGCGGGAATGTAGGCAATCAAATCTTACATAAAACATGTTCCTTAGGAAAGTTCGCTCGCGAAATCGCACTGTAATTTTTTCTAGTTTTTCATAATTCGCCAAGTAAATCTTAACTTTTTAATATTTTACACAAAATAAAAAACTAAATAAATAAATACCACGGGGCAATTCACACCAATTGACCTAGTCCCAAAGTAAGCTAAGCAGCTACGATCAACACTGTTGATCGAAGCTAAGCAGTAAGCATAGCTTGTGTTATGGGTACAAGGCAACGGATAAACATACTTATATAGATAGATACATACTTAAATGCATATTAAACACCCAAGACCCGAAAGCAAATATTCGTATTATTCATACAAATATCTGCCCCGACGCGGGAATCAAACCCGGGACCTCAAGCTTCATAGTCAGGTTCTCTACTTACTAGGCCATCTGGTCGTCTGGTCGTCTAAATGGCACGATTAATTCTACGGTAAAGCACAGGAGGCTTTAGGCTGGGGTGACGATGATGACTATTTGAAATGTGCCCAAGAGTACGCTTTGTGTAACAAAGAGTTCAGAGGCCCTACCACGAAGTGCATAATTCGAACTTCGTTTCGTGCCGTCCCGCTCACGCTAATATGATTTGACACGAGAGTGAGAGGGATAGTACGATACGAACTTCGATTTTCGAATTTCGTAGTAGCGCCTCAGTTCATTACCGGACCCTAGCATGAGTTACGCAGCTACGGGAGCAGGGACAAACAAACGAGTGTAGATTGCGATGCGCGGGCGCGCGTGCCGGCCCGGCGCAGACGCCGCCAACCGTTGGACTCTTGTAGAACATCACGATATCTTCACTGCCACTATCTTACTTCCAAGCCACTAAACAAGCTTCCACGATAGAAAATGATGCTACTTGTGACACGCTGACTCCTTCCCATCTCCTGGCACAGCTTCTGAAGCGGCCGTAATAACGAAAGGACGAATAACGAAAGGTACTTTGTCCCGTTTGGTGTCGAGACCCTTGGTCCGTGGGGTCCTTTTTTTTTTTTTTTTGTTGGTGTGGAAAATGCACCTTATGCATCGTCTCCGTTCGGGGAAACGGAGGTATGTGGGGCTCTCCCCAAGGGGCCTACCCACTAAAAACCACACGGATTCCCTCGTCTGCCATTGTGAACGACACGGGAGCAAAATGTGTCACCGCAACGCCCACTGGCCGCCCCGAGATGGGGCTCCTCTGTCGACACCGTGCAATGCGGGCTCGGCACTCCCCGGCCTCTCCCGCTGGTGAAGGATTGTTTAAAGAGGTTTACTCCTCGTGGCTTCCGCAGATGCCCACGTTCCCGGCAAGCCGGGGTTACGTGCCCTTACGTTAGCTCCCGCGCCCTCATGTCCTGCTTTGGAAGCAGAGCGGTACCGAGGGCACGATCGCTTCCGCCCACCAGGCTCCCCCTCGCCTTTCCCTGTCCGCCGTGGCAGAGCAGGTACTCAGTTTGGGTTCGCCTCCGTCAAAAGGCGTCCGCCCAAGGGCAAGACGCCGTCCTCTTTAGGCTCGGATCCCCCGCAACAAGTTGCGGATTCACCTCGCCACCCCTACCCCCCCAGTGTGTCAGCAAACCACCACAGGCCATGGGCCCAACCGCTACTCTTCTCCCCCTTAACCTCCAGGGTTAACAGGGGAGAACCGTAACTGTCGTGCAGCCCAAACAACGCACCAACTTGCAATTGCATTTTGCATTGCCCAGGCACATGTGGAGATTGGATTGCTGACCCCCCCCCCCCCCTAGTCGGATATTAGCCAACGGTAGGATAATGTACAAATACATTAGCTTACCGTTGTTGCCCAGGGTGCACCGTCCCAGGCGTTACCCTTCCCCACCCCATGAGGCCTACGCCTCGGATAGAAGGGAGTGGTAACGCCCGGGCACTCGAGGAGGTTTCCGACTTCGTGGTCCGTGGGGTCCTAGGGCTACATATGAAAGAAAGAAATATCAAAGAGGTTAGAGTTAGACGACGTCTTAGGAGACCGAAGAGCTTGCAGCTTTCTCCGACAAAGACTCAGCTTAGCTATTCAAAGAGGAAACGCTGCCAGTGTCTTCGGAACTTAAGAGTAGCTTAGAGCTTGCTTATGTATACTCTTAGCTTCAGAACCTTGCCTAAGGAGACCACTTTTCATAATAATGTTTTAACAAACACCGTGACACGAGTTTTTAATAAATTATTATAGCTCATTTACACTCGCGTACGAGAAGCGAGACGAACTGCGAGACAAGCAACGAGACGAGAGTGTGAATAGGCTCGCCTCGCGCCTCGTCTCGTGATTTGCAGGCTCGCGTCCGGAGCGAGACGACGAGACGAAGCACGAGGCGAGTACAAGTTATCTTTCTAAACTATTAATAGGTAATAGGTAAGTAATATAATATCTAATATACCTATTATCTATAAAATTCAGTGTTGGAAGAGTCCTGCTACTAAGCAAAATGATTGGATATTTGAGTTGAGATCCACCATTTTTTTTTTTGTTACATGGGTGCTTAATCTCCATTAGCTTTGCGATGAAGGAAAACATCGTGACGAAACCTGGAGACACCGACGAAGTAATTCAGTGGTGTGTACGTGAAGTTCCCAATGCACACTGGGCACGCGTGGAAACTGCGGCACAAGCCCTCACATTCTAGATAAGGTACAGTGCCTTGCAGTGGGACGTAATGTATATACTTAGTCTGGGATGATGGTGGGATTACTGAGTTATTTAGAGTAAAAGTTCCGTGCCTCTGATGCGCCCGCGCCGCAATTGCAACCAGATTATCCAATCAGGACTTTCTCCGCAGCTGCCGGCCTGTTAGCCTCTTGCGCAGCTGATAAACTAACACACACTCACACAATATCAGGAGACCGCGTAAAGTACGTGAGGTTAAATTGGTCCGGTTTCTGAAAGAGTAGGTTTACGAGTATTAACTTACCACTACCTCTACCATGAGTTTACACTAGTTTACAGTGACCGTACTCGCTAGCGACGGCGTAAATGATTTGTATGGAGAATTGTACTTCCGTAAGTGACCGCTAGAGGCGCTGCACAATTCTCCATACAAATAATTTACGCCGTCGCTAGCGAGCACGGTCACGTAAACTAGTGTAAACTCATGGTAGAGGTACGAGCATTTCTCAAACGTCTGTGGTTCGTGGTAACAAAAGAGGAAGTTTCCATATAAAAGAATTAGGACATTTTGGAAAACTACGAGTATGTTAGTTGAGCTCAGTATCATTCAATCTATCTTGCCTTTATTTTTTTTTTTGTAAATCGGAGTCGAAAATCTTATTAACATTTTTTTTTAGAATTGCTCATCTAAGAAGATTTATCTATGGAAGGGTCCGGTTCATTTGGGAGTGCAATAATGATAATTTCGGGTCCAAAATGTTTGTTCACAGTGTACGGATCGCTATTGGAACATATCAATAAACCGATCAAGCGCGAGTCGGACTCGTACATTAAGAGTTCCGTTATACCTCTGTACAATAGGGATGTTGACGCCATTAATAAATAATTCGAAGACACGACTCCAGTAAAAAAAACGCTTTATTTTAGCCCTGAAAACCAGATTCAGTTTCAATTAATTGCAAAATTAATTAATCGAAAATTATTGCTGCTTTAAAATAAATAAACAGTTAGTTGATTGAGTTGGCGAACCAGTGACGTCATAAGTTGCTATTGCCATTCAAACTCTATGGGAGAATTGTGTTTGACAGCTCATAAAAAGTACGTCAGTTGATTGGTGGTGTCAACATCCCAAAAAAAAAAGTAAAATTATAATATCTAAGCTACGTAAGCGTAAGCCATCTTAAGGCGCATCAGCGAGCGCCCGTAATGAGCAGAAATAGAAGCGGTGGCCGTGACTGAAATCGGTCGAACGGATTTCATTCATAATTTTTTTTTTGTTTTAATAGTGGCTCTAACTGAAGTTAAACGCAGAAAAAAATACGTTTCTTGTATGACGAACCCTTTTCATTTTTAACTTTATCTTATTTTTAGTATTTGTTCTTATAGGGGCAACAGTCATACATAATCGGTGAAAATTTCAATTGTCTAACTATTACGGTTCAAGACATAGAACCCAATAACAGACGGACAGACAGCGGAGTCTCAGTATTTGGGTCCCTTTGGCACCCTCTGGGTAAGGAACTCTAACCTCCTGAGTCCCGGCCTTTTCTAACCGATATAGAACTTAAGACCTAGATAAGAGTCATACGTGTCCCACATCCAGGCAACTAGCTTGCAAGCCGGCGCTGCAGCTGATCAGGCCCAAATCCTCAAGCGCCGCAAATATTCGTCTTTAATAAAAGACTATGAGTTTGCTGCGCTTGCGGTTGAAACATTGGGTCCATGGTCAGCCGACATGAAAGAATTTATGAGGGCTCTGTCGTCCCGGCTGATCGACGCCTCAGGGGACCCAAGAGCTGGCGCGTACTTTGCCCAGCGGATCGCGCTTGCGATCCAAAGGGGTAATGCCGCCAGCATCATGGGGACCCTGCGCAGTCAAATATTTTAGACGGGGTTTTCATTTTATAATTTTTTTTTTGTGTTGTAAATAATAATTTTTATTTTTCTCTTGTAAATACTTTTTTTTTTTTTCTCTTCTATATATTGTATTAGCTTATACTTGAAATTATATGTCATTAAACATATATACGTTTTGTAATTTTGGAATTTATTTAAGCGTCTTTGTAGTTTTCTTTATTCATTGAATAATTTTGTACTTTTTTTGTACATTCGGCCGTTATTCTTACTGATGATTTGTTCTTTATAAAGTACGCCAGGACTTAGGAGGCTAAAAAGGAAGTTATGAAACAAGTAAGTCTATAACGACTTCGATTTATTGTGAATAAAAGAATGTGTTGGTTTGCTTCTTTTTATTTCTTTAACATTGAATAATACCTCGGCATTGACGCGATTAAATGTAAAGACAGTTAGCTGGTCGAGAAGTAATACAGATAATAGTAAAACTTACATAATTTTTATCTCAAAACACAGCTGAACAAAAACCTCTACGCCAGCTAACTTGCATACATGAATTAGACGCAAACCAAAAAAAAACCAATACAACACAATATCATTTAAAAAAATTGAAACCTCTCTTTTTCTTGGGCTTTGCTGCCCTGCCACAATTATCCTGTAAAAATTTTTCGATGTTATAATCAGGGTTTGATGTGAGGACACGTTTAGGCACCACGCAGGTCGTCGTGGGTTTGCAATGCTGGACGTTCTGGAAACTTCGCCTGGCAATCTTGGGGCTGGCCACCAAGCTTCTCCTATCCTCATCGTTGTCGCTACGTTGAAACTTGAACGGCTGTTCCATACAAGCGTCATGATACCTTGAATCGTGCTTGTGCGAATGCGGTATGAACGTCTCAGTGTCATCGTCAAATTTGTTAATAAGCGAGCTAAACGAAACTCTACTCTTCTCCCGTTTTACGCTAGCTGATCTTCGACGGCGACGGTGAAACGGCTCAATATTTTCCCTTTCCTCAATAATACCTTCGTTATACAGAGTCCTTCCAGACTTCCTAGTATACAACTGTTCGCGTTCTTTAAAATCTTTCCAACACGGCGACTCAGGGTAGCATGTTTGAGGAATGTCTCTCTCTGCTTCCATGTCCATTAAAACTGGGGTTCTTGTCGCATAGTCATAATGATTATGAAGAAAAGGCTGAAGAAGAGGTTTCTTTAGAATTGGGGGGGCGCAGTAGCTATCAACATGATGCCGTGATGGTGACGTACGAATGCGTTGCCGTGACGGACACTGGAGACGCATTTGGTCCATGGTGTCTCGAACAGCGACGTCAGAACTTGTGACAGAAACTTCGGAGATGACAGGAGTGCACGATATGGGCGTGTGGCCTCCGCAACCGGCGCTGGTCAGCTTCGGAGTCATCGTGCATTTATCGCAGAATGTCATGATATTGTTCTTAATACCTGGGCAACAAACATTGGTGCATTCTCTGCATTTACAAGTAAACTTATGCGTTGTGACATTATATATTTCTTTATTTGCTTCAAATTGCACTTGACTTTCGCATTCTGGTATCGAGTTTGTTTCTACGTAAGGATTCCAGCGAAGGGTTTGGATTGGATAAACGGGCAACACGGATGGTTGCATAGGTGTATTATTCGCATGAGAAGTCACTAAGTAGGTTGGGTCGCTGGTATCTGCGTCGCCTAGAAAATAAGAGCTAAATTCCCTTGGCATTGGATCTTGAGGTTCAAGCAGTTGGTTGACGAGTCTTGCTCTCGTACTCTCTTTGGCCATACGCGACAGATCGTCAAGGCTCTGTAAGACTGCTTTAGGATACTTTACCTCCTGTTTCTTAGCATCATAAGTTTTCGTCCTACCTTCCGTGAATTTAGCTTGTGCCGCAAACATTATGGAGAATAAACTGTTTTATTTCTAATCATTGCTATGTTGTGACGTTGCTGACATGCTCAAACTGTCAGAGTGGCTCTCTATGAGACATAAAGACTTATTTGACGCACCTTTTCGATATAAACAGCTGACGCAGCGGAAACTGCTAGTTGATCGCGAACCACTTCAATTCATAACCTCGTGACAACAAGGAATTGGGTAACAAATTTCCTTACCCGCTTAACTTTGCGGTTGGCGAACAACTCGATGCTCGTTGCTCGTTTATAACAAATCTGGGTTCAGCGGCAATTGTAACATTGTGAAAGGATGACCAGACAATTATAAATTGAGCTTCCCCTCTCCTTGGGTGTATACTTTGATTAGGGTACGGAGGGGGGTGCTAGATCCAATTGGTGGGGTCAGCGCGTGTCTCAAGACGGCAGATGCGGACAATTGGCCGAGTCAAAGATCAGAGGAAGTGGCGCGGGAGCAGCTGAGCCGCGCGTGCGCAGCGCTGTCATTATAACGCTTTTGATTCAAGCTGTTCCCGAGAAAGGAGGAAAATTGTTAAGTACATAGACGGCGTTGTCCAAGCAAACACTTGTGGTTTAAAAATATTACCGTAACCTTTTCTCAGGCCAAAATATGATTGAATTGTATCTCGTAAAGGTATTTCGAAGCAACGGATTAAAACTAGTATATCCATAAAATTAAGAGTCATTGCTTACACGTATAAAATAATTTTCAACTTATGTTTACAAAACTCTATCAATTAATTCTAAGTTAACAACCGTCCGTAACCGTAAAACACACATTCGCCCATTAATTGGCTTGACAATATTAACAGCAGCATTCGGATGATCTGCTCGTAAAACGAATTATTTTGTCTTCAGAGGAACACTTAGACATCAACAAGACGCAACAAATGGTCTTCGAAACATTGGAAAACCAGCTTTATTCCACTGGATTTAAGACCCCTGGTGATGGTCAAGTGGATTTGTCGAAGACCAAGGCTCAGCTTGGTGGTCACCATTAAAATTATTTCACGATCAACATATCGGTTAATAAAAGTTTTACGAGCCATAAAAAGGAAATGTATCTATTCTAGATAGTTTTATATCAATTACGGATGACGTCGTAAAATGTGTCGCGGAATCGATGGGGTTCCTTGGGAGTGAAATCCATTATGCTGTAACCTTTTTGGCCACAAATGAGTCTTATCATAGAGCAGCGAGCCGAAGCATTGCTTGTCAACAGCAACACAGGGAAGCTTAAAGACCCATCTTACAGACTGGTTAAAATCAAAAACTCGTTTCTGGTTCGCATACGTTTTTATAATAAAATTCCAAAAACTATTACCGATCAAACGACGACCAGATGGCCTAGTGGTTAGAGAACCTGACAATGAAGCTTGAGGTCCCGGGTTCGATTCCCGTGTCGGGGCAGATATTTGTATGAAAAATACGAATGTTTGTTCTCGGGTTTATCCGTTGCCTAGTACCCATAACACAAGCTTGCCCTAGCTTACTTTGGGACTGGGTCAATTGGTGTGAATTGTCCCGTGATATTATTTTTTTTTATTTAAACAGACACAAAATTCAAACCCACCGTCAAGAAAGCTCTTAATACCTAAGCGTGCTACAAAATTAATGATATGTCATGGCCAGGGATGTTAATTCCTATCCACATTGGCGTTCCCTAGTTTCAAACAGCGAGTCTACTATGTTAAATACTTTAGATGACGTATAATACAATACAGTACAATGATTTGACTCTTTATTGTACGTACACCAAAAATAAATAATAACCTTATAATCTTCTTCTAATATACCGGGTGGATTTCCACGTGGAACCTTCCCAACTTTCTCCAAGGAACATAGGTCGAAAAACGAATTTTTTTTTCGCCTTGCCATAGTAAGTCGGTCAGCTAACCAATACATTTTGTATGGGAGTCTGAATTTTTTTTCCGTTTTTCGACCTATGGTCCTTGGAGAAAGTTGTTCAGTTTGAGCAACACTATCACCTGTTTTCGGGAAGGTCCCTCGTGGAAATCCACCCGGTATAAAAATCTCGTGGCACGGTGCTTGTTGCCGAACTCCTCCGAAACGACTTGGCCGATTTTTATGAAACTTTTTTCTCTACACTCGGTAGGTCTGAGAATAGGTCGTATGCTATTTTTTATCCCCCCCCCCCCCCCCATTCTTCGCGGACGGAGTCGCGGGCAACAGCTAGTAACTTATAAAAATAGGCCTTGTTGAGTTCCTAGCTAGCCGGATTCTTTTCAAAAGGGTTTTTCCGAACCGTAAGTAGGTTCTTCGACTTTCATAAGTGCTTGTTATAGCCTAAATTGTATAAAGATATTTTGACTTTGACTGGGAAGTTCAGTCAGAACACCTAACCACCCGCTTAACAAAATATTTTTGAACATTTTTATAACCTTTTGTATTTCAAACTAAATACAAACTGAAATATAGATGCACAGAAAAAACCCCAGAAAAAAGACCAATGCTGGGAATCGAACCCAGGTCCTCAGCGTTCCGTGCTGCGTGCTTACCCCTACACCATCACTGGTCTAGAAGTTAGCGACGAATCTTTCCCATACATCGTACACTTCAGTCTGTTATAATCACATTTAGGCAGTGATAACTTGTAACCTTTTGTATGTCAGTGGACTTTTTTCCATCAAAAGTCATTAGATATTTTGCTATTTGCGTCAGTATTTATTTATTTATTTGTTGAATTAATCACGTGCAAGCTCACAGTACAGAACCAAAACACTCACACATTAATTTAAAACAAAAAGAGAACAAAATTAAATGGTCTTAAGCCTAAACATTTGACAAGATGTAATGTCAATAATAATAATAGTAATATAGTTAAGTAACATAAAACAAATGTCAAGAATTACAATACAAAATAGAAAATAAAGCAAGCAAGCAAGCCACAAAATACAAATGAAATTATGTCCAATAAAAAACTCGATAAAATATCATGTCCTTTTAAATAAATTAAATGTCAAACTTTAAATAAAAATAGCTTCCTACTTAGACATTTATAAAACAAAATAAAATTCAGGTACATGTTATATAATAATTCAGGTACATAAAAATACAATGACCTTCCTCATGAACACACCCAAATTATCGGCAAATATATCAGCATCCGGGACCTGAACTAGCATATTGTTTAAGAGCGAGAGAGCCCTAGTTGTAGGCGCGATTCTAGCTTGCACCGATTATAGTAGAGAGTATTAGAACTCCTTTAAAAAAAATGGTCAATTTTATTTGCACCCCACGTACAAGATTATCACATGTTGATAAAACAATTTTACAGCACTCGAAAACAATAAAATATATCCAACAAAACGATTGTGTAAATAAAACCCAGTGGGAAGTTTTAATTCTTGTTTGAAACATTAAAATATTTAATGGTGTCATTAATTTTAAATGTCACCGTGAGTCGGTTACAGGTTTAGTTTTTGACATTTACGCGGTCACAGATATACTAGTTTGTGAATGTTAGAATAATCATCATCATCATTGTTTCAGCCGAAAGACGTCCAGTGCAGGGTCTAAATTCAGGAACGGCCCAACACGGTTTGCGAGCGGTAATTCAATCGTTTGGGAGAGGATAGGAATGGGTTGAGCTTGGGATGAGCCTTATTTTTCTGTTAATTCGCTTTGTAAATAAATTAAATAAATAAACAAATAAATAAGGCTCATCCCAAACTCAGCCCAAACCTCTCGCAAACCAGTGATTTTTGGCGTTCCTGAATGGCAGTTCAAACCAAACCCAACCCAAACGATTGAATTACCACTACCAAACCCGTGAAGGCCCGTTCCTGAATTTAGCCCCTGAACATAGGCCTCCCCAAAGCTCGCCAAGCAAGCCCCATCGGCCATCAGTTCTACGAGCGATGTGATGCTTCCAACAAGTTATAAATATCACGGGACAATTCACACCAATTGACCTGGTCTCAAAGTAAGCTAAGCAAAGCTTGTATTATGGCAACGGATAAACATACTTATATAAAGAGATACATACTTAAATACATAATAATATTAAACACCCAAGACCCGAGAATAAGCATTCGTATTTTTCATACAAATATCTGCCCCGATACGGTAATCGAACCCGGGACCTCAAGCTTCATCATAGTCAGGTTCTCTAACCACTAGGC
This sequence comes from Archips crataeganus, assembly GCA_947859365.1. Lineage (NCBI taxonomy): Eukaryota > Metazoa > Arthropoda > Insecta > Lepidoptera > Tortricidae > Archips > Archips crataeganus. Next base: position 747,664 of record OX402053.1, on the reverse strand, counting down.
CATCTGGTCGTCAAAAGTTGGAGCGATAAGTTGGTTAAGGTTGCGGGAACGAGTTGGATGCGGATGGCGCAGAACTGTACCTCTACCATGAGTTTACACTAGTTTACGTGACCGTACTCGCTAGCGACGGCGTAAATTATTTGTATGGAGAATTGTACAGCGCCTCTAGCGGTCACTTACGGAAGTACAATTCTCCATACAAATTATTTACGCCGTCGCTAGCGAGTACGGTCACTGTAAACTAGTGTAAACTCATGGTAGAGGTACTGATCTGTTTGGCAAACCGTACGAAAGCCTACATGGCTCGTTATCAAAATAATTGTATAGTCGACCAAGAAACTCCTTTACCACCCTAAAGTTCAATGTCAGTTGTATGACTTAAGACATCAAAGGCTATTTTCACTCACAAGTCAATGTGACAATAAGCCTTATTGTTTTTGGTAAAAATGGTAAAGCACTTACTTGGTCGACTATACATAGTTAAGGGTTTAATGAAAACAAAATCACGATCGCTTCCTTTGTATAACGAAAGTTAGTCATACAAATTATATGGGTAGCTTGCGTTACACAAAGGAATCAGTTAACTTTTGTCTTAATTAAATAAAACTCATCTATGTTCAGCAGTGGACGTCTTTCGGCTGAAGTGACGACGATTACCTGATAACCAACACTACCACATTACGCGTGAACCTTTAAAAGTTAAGTCTGTTAAGTGCTTTTAGATGAAATATATCGCTCGTAAACGCTATCGCAGGTGGAAGGAGGCCCGTAAACCGTTTACGACTTTATATTATTTACTCGCTTTTGTTTCACCTGCTAGGGGCAAACAAGGATGTGGACATTGTATTTAAATGTCATTAAAACTGTCAAACCCGTGGCGGCCTAGTGGTTTGACCTAGGTCTCTCAAGCAAGGTCGTGGGTTCGAGTCCGGGCTCGCACCTCTGAGTTTTCGGAATTTATGTGCGAAATTACACTAAAATTTGCCATGCGCTTTGCGATGCACCTGCGAAGAAATTCAATGATGTGTGTGAAATTACTAATCCGCTCTGGGCCCGCGTGGGAGTTGAGAGGAGGCCTGTGCTTACAGTGGAACGTATATCGGATCCCTTTGTTTCACATGGTCTAATTTGTCATAATTCCACTCACTGTAAATACCAACGTTTTTGCCATAAAATTTATAAAAGCGTGCTGTTTTAAGGGCTTTTTGAAATGTCATCAAACAATACAGTAGGTTATTACAATTTTGAAGAAAATAATATTTCAGAAATAAATTACTTCATCATCATCATCATCATCATCATCAGCCTGTGCTCGTCCACTGCTGGACATAGGCCTCTCCCATGGCACGCCACTGAGCACGATCTTCGGCCACTCTCATCCAGCTCTTGCCAGCCGCAAAAAAAAACTACTTCATGACAAATTAAAATTATGGAAACGATACATTATGGCATATGAAATTATGGCAAACGATAGAGAACCAACGTATATCGGTTGGGAGGATGACGTAGAGACGTTCTTGGTCACGCACCACCATTATTTCAGCCGAAAGACGTCCACTGCTGAACATAGGCCTGCCCCAAGGTTCGCCAAACAGATCGGTGCACTGCATCTTCCGGTCCATGGACGCCACTCGAGAACCTTTCCGCCCCTTCGGCCATCAGTTCTACGAGCGATGTGCTGCCCACTGGCACTCGAGTCTGGCGATTCTTCGAGCTATGTCGGCGACTTTAGTTCTTGCGCTGATTTCATAATTTCTAATGCGATCCCGCAGAGAAACTCTAATACCTGGTTTACACTCGCGTGCGAGTGGCGAGACGAACTGCGGGACGAGCCACGAGACGAGAGTGTGAACAGGCGCGCCTCGGGCCTCGTCTCGTGATTTGCCTTGATTTTGATACCTGATTTACACTCTCGCCTCGTCACCTCGCCTCGCGCCTCGCCTCGTCGTCTCGCTCCGGACGCGAGCCTCAAAATCAAGGCAAATCACGAGACGAGGCGTGAGGCGCGCCTGTTCACACTCTCGTCTCGTGGCTCGTCCCGCAGTTCGTCTCGCCACTCGTACGCGAGTGTAAACCAGGTATGAGGCTCGCGTCCGGAGCGAGACGACGAGGCGAGGCGCGAGGTGAGGTGACGAGGCGAGAGTGTAAACCAGGTATTAGCATAGCCCTTTCCAACGCCTTTTGAGCGACCTTGAGCACGCACTATACACAAACAGAAAGTTAAGGTTAGCAAATTCTATAGAATATTATACGTAAGTGATTTTATACCCTATAGGGGTAGTCTTAAGGTTCACATGAGCCTGGTGGGTGTAAGTGGCGCCCCGTGGTGGCACTTGTTTTGTGCAGCGTTGCTCACCCCCCGGGGCCTAACGTAATATGGATCATTACAGTATCCCATGCAAGTAAATCATTTAACATTGGGACGAAGGGAAATAGTTCGTCGTTAATTGACAAGCTTTTTTCGGATCTCATATCCATGAACTTACAGAATGAGACGGCTTGGGCCGTAGTTCCCACGCGGGCCCATTGCGGATTGGGAACTTCACACACACCATTGAATTTCTTCGCAGGTGTATCCAGGTTTCCTTTGCGATGTTTTCCTTCACTGTAAAGCTCAAGGTAAATTCCAAAAACTTAGAGGTGCGAGCTGGGATTTGAACCCACGACCACGAGCAGAGGCTTGAGAGGCCAAACCGCTAGGCCATGACAGCTTTTATCTGAATTTCTTATTGCATCTACTTATATTCCATTTAATTTAGAATTATAAACCACAACAACATTATATTGTGGCTTGTGAACTGTAATCTCTTTACAATTTGTACTAGAGTAACAATTGACGACACGCAAATAAAGTGAAATTAAAAGAATTTTATTTTGCGTCTCCCAGACTATTGTACTGTACTATTTGCTAGGTAAGAAATAATTGACCAGACGCAATATAATGATGTTGTGGTTTTCAATTCTAAATTAAATGAAGTATAATGATAATTACAAAAAGTGTGAGTACGGTTTCACATGTTGTACGGCACAGGCCCTATATTATAGGGTGTCTAAAAACTCTACGTTAACCTGGTACCAGGCAAGAGGCCAAGTTATACCAGTTCTGGGGCTAAATTCAGGAAAGGCCCAACACGGTTTGCGAGCGGTAATTCAACCGTTTGCGAGAGGATAGGAATGGGCTGAGCTTGGGACGAGCCTTAATTTACTGTTAATTCGCTTTGTAAATAAATAAATGAATAAATAAATAAATAAGGCTCATCCCAATGTCAGCCCGAACCTCTCGCAAACCAGTGTTTTGGCGTTCCTGAATATAGCCCCTGGAAAAAGTATGGAAAAACCATGTTAATACTTGTTTATTGTTACCTTTGAAATAAATATTTGATTCTTAATTAAAGCTAAAGCCGCTAAAGCTCAGTTAAAGCCGCGCGTTAGTGAAGGCCGCAGGTTCAGGGTGGATGCAAGTCGCTTCCAACCGTAATGATTGGGCGTCAATGAGGGAGGTATGTCCAGCAGTGGACGTCCTACGGCTGAAATTATGATGATGATGAAACGTGAATCTCCTTCAATAACTACTAACTAGAGTCGTTCCAAACAGGAAACTATCGCTGTGACAGTAAATATTAAGGGAGGAAGCGCCGGCGCATTAGTTTCTACCAACCGTGACTAGACGGCATGCCTAGCAATAACTATGACCATAATAATAAATATGAAACGACAAAATGGGACCAGTACCTCTACCATGAGTTACACTAGTTCACAGTGACCGTACTCGCTAGCGACGGCGTAAATGATTTGTATGGAGAATTGTACTTCCGTAAGTGACCGCTAGAGGCGCTGTACAATTCTCCATACAAATAATTTACGCCGTCGCTAGCGAGTACGGTCACGTAAACTATTGTTAACTCATGGTAGAGGTCCTGGCGCTTGGGGCGATAGTACGTAAAAATCAGCGCCGCAGCCAAACTGTTAAGATTTTTGGGATTTAACAAACTTTTATTTATCTTGCTACGTCTGTATGTAAATAAGTAAGTTGTCTTTTCCAACAATTTTTCGATCGGGTCTCTGTGGTTTCACATAATTTAGCAAGTCATAATGTATCATTCTCTATAATCAACGTTAGTCATAAAGTGATTTATTTCTGAAACGGTTTTTTTTTAATTGTCGTCGGAACAAACCTAACTGCTGCATTCTATAAGACGGCATTTAAAAACATCCTGAAAATTAAAACAAAATCATAATATTACCTGTCATTTCATTCACATTTTTGTTGTTTGAACCTCCCCCCCCCCCCCCCCATTTATACATATATATCTCGTTCATTATACCCTATCCATATTAATATTATTTTAATATAGCACAATTATTAAGCATTTCAACATTATAGGGTATTTTAACAAAAAAGAACAATACTCGCGAAGCAATGGCGTCAGGAACGGCTTGACACAGAAATCCGTGGGTGTGCAATTTCCGTGACGCCGAGTGTAGATATACGTAGTTTAGATAGTAAAATAATATGATAATGCAAGTCCAGTCAGCAAAATTGTACTTCTGAGTATTTTTCCTTTCATTCAAAGTCGTTTTCTTTGTCGTCCCAAATCGTCAACAGCTTAAAACTACTTAATCTGCAATGCTGTCTCAAATTTTACATCAATAATAATAAAATGTAAGTTAACAATAAAAATTAACTAACTGACGTCTCTATTAACAATGCTCCGGGCGATTCCTCGCGGTAACAAACAAAGGTTTTTTCAGATAGGGCAGGTGGTTTTATTAGTATGTTATAATATTAATGTTTTATTTTGGCAAGCGAAGACACGAGCGGTATGCGGGCGGAGCGTGGGCTTAGCCAGAAGATGTAGCGTTTATAATTCTCATGCTATAACTAGTGCCATTCATGAAGGTGCGTGAATTTGTCAAAATAATTTGGTACAGTTTTACAATTTGGCCGCTTTCAAGTCTAGGGTGAATGAGCATTTACTAGGCAAGCGTGCTCCATCGTAGGGCTCGTTTTTGCTTTCCATCAGACATGATTGTGGTCAAACGCAAGCCTAATAATAATATTGTATAAAAAAATTAGACATTAATGACATTGCAATAAGAACCGCGACACGCGTCATCATGAATGATTTGATCTGTTTGAGTGGAATTTGTTTCCGCGATAGAACTATAAACACAACGACGTAGAAGAGTATGCAACTAATACTCTTCGGAACTTAATGACGAATCATTAATTGGTAAAATTACCTCAACGCTTTGACCACATTGCAGCGGCCGTGGTCATGAGTTTACGATGGTAACTTTATCTGTCTGATTCCTTTCCACGCTTAAACACTGAATGTTTGATGGCAAGGTGGAGTATGATGGAATGCATATTTTTTATAAACTTTTAGTACTTTTTTCGTTTAGCCCATATAAATTAGATTAAATATTATTACTTTAGAGGGACCAAACGAAGAAAAAAGTAATAAAATTTAATAAAAAGTATGACATTCCATCATGCTCCACTTTGCCATCAACTAGGTATCAACTTTGCTCTTCGTTCAATTACGAGTACATACTGTATATACTGTATACAAAACATTCTCAGACCTCATAGCTACAGAGGCTTGATCTCTATAGTTACTTTTAACCCCGCCGCCGCCCCTCATTCGCGGCGCGAACACACATGACCCTGCCCTGACTGCAGGGGTCCAATCGGCCCCGCGCCGCCGCTCATCTATTACGGCCGTCAACAGGTGGGTGACAGCGACATGACAAAGATGATCCGAGCGTTCTGTTCACGTAATGTGAAAGTATTGGGTAGAAAAAGTACCCTACTTACTGCTAAAAGGGACTAGACCATAGGATCCCAGACTTTTATAATATGTGTTTATAATTACGCCCCCTTGCCTGTTAAAGGAGACTATAAGCCGGATACGTTAGATACTAGTACTCATTTGGGTTATATCACACAATCCTTTGTCTCAAGATGAATAATAATTTTTAAAAAAATATGCTCCACGCCCCGCTTGGGGACACTCTGCGCACCACATCTTGGGAACCCTTGGACTACAGTTTAATCAGACCCAAGCAACGCTGAAATATTTGCGTGAATGAAAGAGATGCGGTATAATTTGTAGAATAAGCGACGAAGATCCTAATAGCATAACCCGAATATACGTACACGCAATGCCAAGTGAAGTACTTAAAGCTACCTAGTCAGCATTCATCATATCAGGTCCCAAAGAGGACTGCTTCCACTTTGTTAAACTGAAGCAACTGAATATCGTAAGCTGTGTCCACATCAGTGCGTTTTCACGTTCATCTTGCGTTTTCCTTTGACGCATGCCCGAGCAACCATAGCGCATGCAATAGCGCATGCCTCAAAATTAATTGAACAGCAGCGCGTGCCGCTAGCGCATGTCTATCCATCACCGGTGGATCGGCGTGCAGAAATTCGTGCGTCAAAGGAAAACGCAAGATGAACGTGAAAACGCACTGGTGTGGACATAGCTGTAAACTCGAACCATTATCAACAAATTGTCGTAACCAGCGGTAAAATTCACGGATCACATTAATTACACTCAGACAATTAAAAAACCTTAATAACATCGACTCTGTGATCGTGATTTATCAAATGTTTCCATCATTAGATTCGCGTTGGCCTGTGATTTATGGGCAAGAGCGGCTGGGGATTGGAGCACGAAGCGGGCCGAAGACGCACGATGTTGGCCGAAGACGCACGAAGGCTAGAAGGACTGTGAGAGGATTGCAACCGACGGCGACGACGCAAGGATTCAAAGTTCCGGATTTAGACATATGGTACTTAATGCCCTGGTAATGTGTTCCCGTGGAATAGTAGGTATTTAAACTTTAAACAAGAAGAACAGTGAAGTACCTCGACCTTCAAGATGACGTGTTAAACGACGACGATGACGTGTGACGTGTTAAAATGTTATAACCATCTTCAGGCCAGACACTAAGATTGTAAAAAAAAAATGATTGTCGTGAAGGCATTTCCTACGCGGGCGAAGGGTTACTATTCTTAATAATGGGTAGTTCTACTAGCGTTTCAACCGCTTTCATCTCCTGTCACATATATTAAAGAAACAAGCTACATCGAGCGGAAGGTTTGTACTTATACAATAACGATACAGCGTGCTTGTGGTATAATTTCAATTTGTTGAAATTTCACGCTAACTGTCGCTTATTTCTTACGTATTGACAGGAGAATGATAGCGGTTGAAACGCTAGTAGAACTAGGTATAGTCGGGGTCAGAAAAGGTTCGTCACTTTTCGACCTTAACTCGTTGACATAGAGTCGAAAAGTGACAAACCTTTTCTTACCCCGACTATACACAAATAGGAGTTAAGTCAGCAGGCGGAATTATATTATTTTTGTATGCAGGTAAAACATAAACAGGTGGCTAATGTCGTTCGTTATAAAGTTTATGGCTTGGCTAAAAGGATTTATTATTTAATAGCCCATTAATTATTTTTTGTTGATTAATTTATGACCTACATGACCTTAATTTGACCACATATAATAATCGTAAAAATACGATACAGCCAAAGCAAGATTTTAGACACATTTATTCGTTTTAATTGGACACCCCTGATAATGTTTACCGAGAGTTTTAATTGTGATTGACAACTCCTACTTCCTATGAAATATTATACATGCGAAAGTTCGTGAGGATTTGAGTACGTGTGTCCGTCTGTGTGTGCGTGTCCTCCTTCACGCTAAAACTGTGGGACGGATTTGGATAAAATTTAGTAGGTATACCTAGTAGGTAGTAGGCTACTTTTAATCCCGATATTTCCTCGGGGTCGGAATAAAATCCCTAAATCAACCGCATCTCGATTTACCAGATATACAGGCGGGGGGAGCGTTTACCCTGCAGCTCTGTGGTTAGCATTTGACTGTCTCACACGAAGCGGTTCGCTTCGTCTTTCCTAATACGAACTGCTAATGATGGAATGCGCTCCCACGCAGTTTAGGAACTTCACACACACCATTGAATTTCTTTTCAGATGTGTGCGGGTTCCTCATGAAGTTTTCCTTCAACGAAAAGCCGCACATAAATTCCAAAAAACTCAGAGTTACGAGCCTGAGAATCCACGGCCCTCTGCTCGAGAGGCCATAGGTCAAACTACTAGGCCACCACGGCTTTATAAATGCTAGTATTACGTATAAAACAAGAGAAAAAGTAAACAGTTAAAATACAATCGCTCTTTCAACCCTTCGCGAGCGTCAAAACTGTCAAAACCATAAATTATTACTAATATTGTTTACATTTAGCTCTCCTTTAACAAAGGATCTCTGTTAAGACTGTAAACTACCACCAAGGAAGCATTTTACAATCTTTATGACACCAAATTGCTATTTACAGTTGTCGAAAGCAACCAGCGACACTATTTAAACGTTCCTCTTAAGAATAAGTATGAAAATACGTTATTTCTAATCTTTAGTGGCGTCTGCGATAATTTTGTAGAGATTTATAGTGTCATAAACCTATTTGATGAAATGACCATTCGATTTTGGTGTTTTCGTGACCATAGTTTTTTGTAAAACGCAATGTTGTGTCGCTGTTGAAATTTTTATTATCACCTATTTTATTTAATGTTTTATTTTGTCAATGGCTATTATTTATTATAATGCTACTTTATGTAAATAAAACAGAATGAAATATAGTACTCATGATATTTCATGTATCACTGTTTCAACAAATAATTATATTAATCTGATTTGAGATGCCTAATTCGCTCGTGTTAGAAATCCGTGAAGAACGTTACAGTAATATTTTAATTGCACAACAATTGCTCGAACAACGTTATCTAGTAATTACAAACGAACTTAGATTAGAACGACAAACGACGCAGAGTAGGTAGGCCTCCAACCAGATGGAGCGACGACCTGGTTAAGGTTAATTTATAATATGGATTTGGTAGATGATTGACGTCATAAAAAACTTATACTAATACAATTGACTTAATTAATTAATTTTTAGACGACCAGATGGCCTAGTGGTTAGAGACCCTGACTATGAAGCTTGAGGTCCCGGGTTCGATTCCCGTGTCGGGGCAGATATTTGTATGAAAAATACGAATGTTTGTTCTCGGGTCTTGGGTGTTTAATATGTATTTAAGTATGTATCTATCTATATAAGTATGTTTATCCGTTGCCTAGTACCCATAACACAAGCTTTGCCTAGCTTACTTTGGGACTAGGTCAATAGGTGTGAATTGTCCCGTGATATTTATTTATTTATTTATATGAATTTAATGTCATTTTTCTAAATATAATTGAGTTGAATTTTGGCATATCTAGATAATTGATCGCTAGCTATCCGAAATTTATGGAACAGCAGATGGGTGAATATTCGAGCGTTTTGACCGCGCGGTTAAACGTCATTACCATTCGACGATTATTACCACAACCGAGGGACGATTCGCGCGAAATTTTATCAATCTAGATTCAGCATCGGTACTGTCTTAAGTTTTCATAAAAAGTTAACCCTAAGCATCATCCATTTTAATAATTTCTGCTCAAATGGTAATGACAAAAAAAAACGCCGTAAAAACGCTGAATATTTACCCAGATACTTTTTGCGACTTCGTGGCTGGTCCTGTAGTGAAATTTGCTCAATGTGGCCGTGTGGTCCTCCTCATTGCCCCTTTTACTCCTGCTCAAGACTCCTGAATCAGCCTGTAATATTAGTAAGATCTCAATTCTGTTCCAATCTTAATTGAGTCAACGTTTTAGGTCCATTTACGCGTACTATTTATGTAAAAATAGTTAAGCAATACAAAGTTATGCATTTATTTATCATTAAATTAAACAATATGACAAACTGAACTCTCCCATAAATCAAAGCGTGTCATTCGCACTCTGCATGACATCCAAAATAATCAACATTTCTATCCACTTGCTCCAGCCAAGTTATTGTTCCAATAACGTTTCAGTCCTCCGTTTCGAGTACAATTTACAGCCATCATATATTACGCGCCCGTGGCTGCACTTTTATGCCCCTGAATGGTTAATTTGACAAAAGAATGGTCAATTTGACAAGAATGGCCAATTTGACAAAAGAAAGTGCAACAATGCTGCGTTTAATTTGTTTTGGTTAAGCGACACTGCCGTTTTTGTTTGGTGTGTATGAGCTCGTCGTTATATTGTTTTGATTTGGGATATTTGTTCGGCCGGCTGCGGGGGGCGAGCGATTGTTCTACCACGTTCTGAGGAAACGATGTGACGTGTTTGGTAGCGAGAATTCTGGAGCTCGTAAACGGAGATTGATTAGGTGGCTTGTTGCGTGACATGCCAAAAACTGCTGTTGAAAAGCCGCTGTCTTTAATATATGAAAGTTTTTCGATGCTAAATTTGGCAAAGTTTTGAAGTATACCTATCAATTCTTTTATTAAGCGCATTACGCAACACAAGTTTAATGCAAAATGGTCATGACCTCATTTTACTCAGTTTTTTTTTTTTTTTTTTATTGATAGAGGGAGGCAAACGAGCAAGTGGCGGTCACCTGTTGGTAAGCGATCACCACCACCCATGAGAACCAGAAACCCCAGAAGGGTCACTAGTCCGTTGCCGGCCTTTAAGGGAACAATACACTCTTTTCTTGAAGGACCCGATGTCATAGTTAGTTGGAAACACCGTAGACGGGAGTTGATTCCTCAATTTAACTGTGCGTGGCAGAAAATGCCGACGGAAACGCACAGTTGTAGATGTATATTCATCAAGGTGGTGACGGTGGAACGCAGACTTACGGCGCGACGTGCGATAGTGGAAGCCCGTAGCTGGTAATAAATTGAATAGCTCCTCGGAGCACTCCCCGTAGTAGAGCCTGTAGAGCACACAAAGAGAACCTACGTCTCTTCGCAAGGAAAGGGGATCCAAACGACCAGAAACTAGCGGGTCGCCGACAAGACGATCTGCGCGACGTTGGATACGGTCAAATGGAAGGAGAAAGCATTGGGGTGCCCCCGCCCAGAGGTGAGAGCAGTACTCTAAGTGCGGCCGCACCTGGGCCTTGTACAGTTGAAGAAGGTGCTTTGATGTAAAGTACAGTGTACAAAATCTGCTCAAAATAGAAGTACTCGTGTTGAGTTCCAGCAATTCAGAATCGTGAAAATGCCAAAACATCTTAGTGATAGGCCGATCATGACAAAATTTAATATATGATCTCCGTTCAGTGGAGATGTAAAATAATCTAATATAAAAAATCTCGTGTCACGGTGTTTGTTATCGAACTTCTCCGAAACGGCTTGACCGATTTCTATGAAAATTTTTGCCTATATTTGGTAGGTCTAATAAAATGCCGCCACAACTTACCCAAATCCCAACCATTTAAAATCAATCAAGAGTTTCAAATCAGAATCAACATTTTATAGTTCTATTCGTAAAACTAAACCGATAGGGCGCAGACAAAAACTTTTACAGTCACTTTTATAAAGGACATTAAAATTTAACTGCTGATATAGGACTTTATGTTTTATTTGATTTATTAACACACGAATTCTTCGATACTTTTATGGTTTAAAATAATTGTGTAACTTTTATTTTATACCCAGCCAATAGACAGAAAATAATAAACATATAAAATAATTAAAGTCTAACGCGATTGGAATCACAATCGTTATCACCACTTTTCTCTACCACGCAGTATAGGTGAGAGTAGAAAGAGATAGATAATGCGATCGCGAGCGTCCCCGCGTTAGACAATACTATACCTTGTTTTTTTTAGCATTAAAAATAAGGTAAACAATCTTGATGAGTCTTTTTATTGAAAACCGCTTTTAAAAAAACAATAACTGTAACTTATGAAACCAAAAGAATGTAAATGACCATATTTCCTTTCTAATTATTACATATTTGCTGTGATTTATTATTCAAAAGTGCTTTTCAATAAAAAGGCACGCCAATATCGCTTTACCTTCTTTCTAATGCTAAAGAAACCGGTTGTCTGTAAAGTCGGTTTACGGACGATAGTTTAACGTGACAACGTCATAACAAAACATTAAAAAATACCCCCGTACCCCTCTCCCGCACTCCCCCCCACACCACCCATCAACCCTCCTCGCCCCCCTTAACCTCCCCCATGGAAAATTACCCGAGTGCTAGTACTAAGATTGTATGCTGGCGTTCGCTGCTCTCTTGTACATACTGGCGTTTGCTGCTCTCTTGTACATACTTGCCTTCGCTGCTCTGTAGGTACATGTAACGTTACATTGCGTCATCCTTTTTCGTGTATGCAGCCAGCGTTCATCGATTTATTAGACGTTGTCACGTCAAAAAACGAAGCATAGGACCTCCTTGAAATATGCTTGATTTGTAACCAACTACCCTACAACGTAAGGAACAGCAGGCTTTAACAAAAATAAACAACAAAAATGACGATCTTTATTTACATAACAGGATGTGCCAAATATTTCAATCAATTATACCCCAAAAACAAAAGCAAATCAATCAAGTTCCATAATTCAAACTTTCATTCCGAGAACGCGGCAAGTAGGCGCTGCTGCGTACGTTTTGTTCTACCGCACAATAGTAAACAATGTTGGCCCATTCATGACCACTGTGCGACAATGCGGGGGGACAATGGGTCATGACATGCGCGCGCGCACAGGATGATGAGTTTTGGGGATGACGTCACTTGTACATCTAAGACTTTTAAGCGAGTTATTCTTGCATATTTATTTATTTTAGGAATCTCGGAGAAATGGCTCTAACTATTGCGATGCAGTTTGCTATGAGCGGGTTTTCGAGGCGAACAATCGACCTACCTCGGCTTATATCTGCGTTAACGTGTGTTTTCGAGTTTTAGCTCGGGCAGCCAGGTCCTGTTATTTTTACTAATTCGTGTTTACTAAACATTCGTTAGTTTTTATGTGTGAATTTCTCATTTGCCCTTGAAAAATACAGATACAACATAGGTAAGCACCTTTTTGTAACTTTCAATGAATAAGTGATGAATTGAATTTTTGACGACCAGATGGCCTAGTGGTTAGAGAACCTGACGACGAAGCTTGAGGTCCCGGGTTCGATTCCCGTGTCGGGGCAGATATTTGTATGAAAAATACGAATGTTTGTTCTCGGGTCTTGGGTGTTTAATATGTATTTAAGTATGTATCTATCTATATAAGTATTTTTATCCGTTGCCTAGTATCCATAACACAAGCTTTACTTAGCTTACTTTGGGACTAGGTCAATTGGTATGAATTGTCCCGTGATATTTATTTATTTATTTATTTATTAAAATATAAACTTAAGTACATACATTATTCTTAAAGGGGGTCATGTGTGTGTGACTCTTCCTTGACTTTGGCAGAATCATCGATAGTATTAAGAGGGTACGATGGCTGAGGGACTTTTGAGAAATAGGTATTTTAATGAAATGTCGCTGTCTCGCCCGAACCCCTCCGTATCAGCACAGCGAGAGCGGGACAACTGCAGCTCAGACCGTTATTAGTAAAATTGATCAAAACAGCATTTCGTAATCCCCTGTTTTCTTCTCGAAAACTGGACCAATAAAATTATTTTTTTTCAAAAATAATTAGAGGACAGATTTAGCTAAGCCCCTATGTTTTCCTTTTTTTGTTTATATCAGGGATTCTTTTCTGATGAGCGTCTGAAAATGACGTTGAAATTGGGCAATTTTTTCAGTTTTTGAAAGCTCATATTTCTTATGTTAATTGAAATATGGAAAAAAAACCGGCCAAGAGCGTGTCGGACACGCCCAAGGTAGGGTTCCGTAGCCATTACGAAAAAATCAAGTAATATTTTTCTAAGGATTTCGTATGTGTACGGAATCATCCAAGTTTAGGTATGTTTTATACCTTAGGCTACTATTTATTCTTAAACTACAAATAATTTGCAAGCAATCTTAGCCGCTATAATTTTCCTAGTAAATTTGATATATTTACTACTATTCTGAATTTTTTCAAATTTTTCCGCCCAACAGTTTAGATTTTAGAGGGGGAGGACGGTCCATTTTAATGAAAATTGTCACTTTAAAGTTGAATATTTCGCAAACAGATCACTGAATAGAAAAATCATGTTAGCAACCCCGCAATGGTTTTAAAAGACCTATCCAACAATACCCCACACTATAGGGTTCGTCGAGAAAAAAAAAATCACCCCCACTTTACGTCTATCGGAGGTACACTAAAAAAAAATATATATTTTTTTTATTTTACCTCTTTGTCGGCGTGACTGATATATATATTCATGCCAAATTACAGCTTTCTAGTACTAACAGTCTCTGAGCTTAGCCGCGGACAGACAGACAGACGGACAGACATGGCGAAACTATAAGGGTTCCTAGTTGACTACGGAACCCTAAAAACGAAACATAGGGGCATAGCTGTTGTGGATACAGATTACACAGTAAAAAAAAATTGGCTCTAAAGCCATTATCCAGGGAGGAAACAGGGGATTACGTTTGTATGGAGAAATGGTGCCCATCGTACCCTCTTAATGCAGCTATATTGTAAAAAAATTAAGTAAATTGTGACACATATAATGTCACGACATGCTGTCAGTTTCAAAAGACCATTGCAATTTTACTTGTGTACTTTTATTATGTAGAGCAAAAATTTCTGAATAATTCGAAGTATAGTTTTTACAAAACAAGCAAAGCAAGAAAATTAATTTGGCAATAAAATAAATACAGGAGTGTAACAGTTTTAACTGCAACCAAAAAATAAAAATAAAAACTTAAGAAATGTATAACAACACTTCCACATTATTTACTAGGTTATGCCTGGTTCTTGTTTTGAAATCAAAATCAAATGAAATCAAATCCATTTATTCACTTAAACATGTATTGTTTTCCACAGATAATTACCAAAGATGGTTACTAGGTAGTAAATACCTATCTCATAGTACCATAAAGCGTACGCACAAAATGTGCCCCATACATTTTGCCTAAATATACAAAAAAAATGAGTCATGAAATCAACGAGCAACGCCCTGTATATATGCAAAGCCTCGTTACCCAAAAGCGCATAACGGAACGCAGTCGATACCGCGCGGTAGCCGCGTTGATGGATCGCGCTCCCGCCTCGTGCCTGAAAAGGAACCCCGCGGCCATCTTGGAAAACTGACAATGACGTTCAAGGAACAAGCCAGCCAACTGCCAAAACGCAAACGAACTACTTTTCATACAAAACAAATTTATTAAATGCGTGGGCGTACTCACAACGAAAACACTATTAATATTCGCGCCGTTGTTCATTACGACGTTTTATTAATGTCTCAATCGAGTCCGGATTAGAAACTTGATATTTTAATTAAAAATAATCTGTTAAATGCGACCTATTGAATCATCGATTTGCATAATGAGTTCTATAAAGTGTTGATGATCATAACAATATATTCTGGCAGATTTATGGGCGCTGATTGAAGAAATAAACTGTTGATTCGTTAACGGATTTATGGCGGTAGTTTGGTTTAAATTGTTGTTTATGGCGGTATTGTTGCCTTGGCAGACGATGCCTTGCGTCTCCAGGATGGTGAAGATTTGTCCACATTGTCTGGGTTGTAAAACAATAAACCTCCCAGTTGAGGTGTTGGTCTAACGAAAATGTTGTAGACAAGACACGTGTCTACATGACAGAGGTATAAATATCTAGCCTTTCTTACATTCCGTTTGAATTATACTTAGTTTCATTTAACAATCAAAGCTAACGGTTATTTGCATGTTTTTAATAAAACGAAGATTTTATTGAGAATCGTGTTAACTTCAACATTTAAAACAACAATAAGTGCATTATCAAAATCAAGCGTGAGCGTTCGACCATTAATTTTTTAATGTTGAATAAAACAAGGTGTACTTAGTACATTCAATATCCTTAATATACCTAATACTAGATTACTAAAACGTCATATTCAGCGGCCGATCCAAATATTATTGTTTGGGAAGAGCTTAACTGCATTTAGGGTAGGTTTTAGCAGAACTAAGAATTCAGATGCTTTTCTCGAGTTCTTTAGCTCCCCCTCCCTGAATCCACCTGACCAGTAGTTATGATATTGGTTCTTTAACGTAAATTGCATCGTTTGTCTCTTCAAAGATTTCGATTGAGACAGTGAGTCACGGAAATAGTCCTAAAATTTATGTAAATTTTGACATTTTCCGCAAAATTCAACTCAATTGCCCGACAGGTCCATGCGGGCAAAACCAAGAGTAAAAGCTCGTACATACATTTCTAGTTTCTTATAATCTACTCCTATAACTTATAACTTTTAAATTGTTAATTCTACAGTCCAGCGTAACGCGTTCATTTATCAATTTCTATTGCTTCTAATGAAGACATTTTTGGTCGGCGCTGGACATTAATCAAATTAAATACCGATATGGTGCATCTATTAGCATCAGGCTGATGAAGCTGTTGGTCAGATTAACAATTATACCTACAACTTGGGTACTTTATTACAAAGAGGTTTGTCGACGTCATTGTAGACCGAAGAGCTGGCAGAATTAAATTAGCTATTCAAATGACTACGGAACCCTAAAAAAGGGAACGCTGCCAGTATCTTCGGAACTATGCCTAAAGGGACTTCGTTTCATAACATGTTAGTATTAGTATTTTTATGTACCCGTGATTGACCTCTATCTCACGTGATGAAAAGTGCAGATGAGGCCAAAGGGTGAGGTCCCTTTGAGGCAGGGTACTCTAAACTCTTTTGTAATGGTAGAGCCATGTTGTAGCTAGCCGCTGCGTCACGAATGGGCCGACTCGCCCAGTGCAGTACCACCCTCTCACAGAACACCGGCGTGAAGCAGCAGTACTCCTGTTGCGTTTCGTACGGTCAGTGAGAGCGCCGGGGGCCCAATACCTCTCCCCCTCCCCTAACCCCTCTCCTTTTTAAAGGCCGGCAACAGATCAGTGACTCTCTTTGAGTTGTTGATATTTATGGGCGGCGGTGATCATTTTCCATCAGATGACCCGCTTGCTCGTTTTCCTCCCTCTCATCTTCTAATACTAGGGGCGTTCAATAAAAAGTGAGAATGAGTATGTTATAAAGAACTTTTACTAAATGTCATTTTATTTTTCGACATATTCACCTTTTAGCATAATACACTTAGAATACCTTTTTCTAAACTTAAAATTCCATTTTTAAAAAAGGTCTCATCTTGAGTACTTAAAAAATCTTGTACTGCAGCGACTACCGCGTCGTCGTCTTCAAATTTCTGGCCTCTCGGGTATTGTTTCAATCTCGGAAATACGTAGCAATCACTGGGAGCGAGATCTGGTGAATACGGAGGATGCTTAAGGATATCGAACCCAGCATCACGAATTGCAGCCATTGCAACGGCGGACTTGTGTGCCGGGGCATTGTACTGGTGGAACAGCACAACTTTCGAGAGTTTACCTCGCCGTTTTTCGCGGATCTCATTGCGCAATGTTGCTATTTGTTTGGCGTGTAAAGTGCCCCTAATAGAGGCTCCATGCTCGAGATACTCAATCATTAATACCCCTTTACCATCCCAAAAAACAGAGCCCATGACCTTACCGGCAGATGGGCTCACCTTGAATTTCTTCGGAGTTGGAGATGATGGCCTTTTCCATGTCATAGACTGCAGTTTCGTTTCAGGGTCGTAATGATGGAGCCATGTTTCGTCCATTGTTATAAATCGTGCTAAAAAAGTTCCCGGTCTTGCTGCATCAGGTTCAAAGCTTCTTGACAAATCTCTAGTCTAGTTTGTTTTTGCGTGTCAGTAAGCATTCTTGGTACCCAACGCGCAGATACCTTTTTCATACCCAAGCGTTCATGTAAAATATTATGCACGCTCCCCGTTGAAATCTTTACATTTTCAGCAATAAAATGAACTGTGACACGATGATCCGGCAAAACTGAGTTTTCGACTTTTTTCACAATTTCTTCAGTTACTGCTGTAGTAGGGCGTCCGGAGCGGGGGTCGTCCATTGTCGATGTTCTTCCACGTCTAAATTCGGCGCACCAACGTGCGACTGTCGAATACGGAGGAGCATTAGACCCTAAAGTGTCCCGCAAATCCAAATTGACTTGGTCCGTAGAAAAATTTTTCAAATACAAGTATTTGATAACGGCGCGCAGTTCAATTTTCTCCATTTTCGCTAACGTACTCAATAGCATTGCAAAGAAATTACCGTATATTTTTTTAAACAAAAGACACTTAGTTTTTTTTTTCATAGCAATTAGCTACATAGATTAGCTTTACCGGCCAGTATTTAATTTCGTAATATTAAAAGAGTTTGCATCTCATTCTCACTTTATATTGAACGCCCCTCGTATATAAAAATCTCGTGTCACGGTGTTTGTTATCGAACTCGTCCGAAACGGACCGACCGATTTTTATCAAATTTTTTCTCCATATTTGGTAGGTCTGGGAATAATAGGTCGTAGGCTATTTTTACCTGACTGCAAGCAAAGGGTTATGTTTTTCGCGCGTATCTTGTATGTATGTAATATTCTTTTTTGTACCCCTATTCTCCGCAGACGGCATCGCGGGCAACAGCTAGTAATAAAAAAAAAGCTAACCTACACCTTAAATATGTACTGCCTCAAAATATCAAAGCAAACGCCGCGTGCGCAGCCCGACGTCCTCTAACGTTGATGTATGGCTCGGATAAATCTATTAGGCGTTGACATCTCCATCGCGGGACCGATATTATTTTAATGTTATTATTCGAATTATAACGCGGCTGCCATATTTATGGCGATCGGGTAAGCCTCTTTGAAACGCCGCTTAAGAGTAAAGGGGGGCGCGTAGGGGGGGGATTAAAACGCTTGGTTTGGAATGAGAATTGTGGGGCACGATTCTTAATACCGAATGTACTTATGTAGGTATGAATGTACCTATTAATTTTGTACCTGCTATTGTATGCTCCAATGGGCAGATTATGTGAGACTGAAACTTGTAAAAACTTCACTGATGCCACAATATGTTATATGTTATAATATGTTTTATTGTTTAATGTGTAGGACTTTATTGTGTAATTTGTTTTTTTGTGGCAATAAATTGTTTTTTCTTTCTTTCTTTCTTAATATAAAGACTATTTCTATTTTAAAAGTTATTATCGAATGGGTTATCAAAATGCTTATATTTCTGAAACCGTAAACTTTTTAAGATTAATGAACTAAAACAATTACTTTGCTCACCCGCGACCTTACAATAGTTACGTTTATGCAAGAAATGTGCGTTCATGCAGTTCCTCCACCTCCACACTGTACGAACACACACAAATCACATAAACCCAACCATCACCACCACCAAGCTACACTGACGCGTTTCGAACTCAACCAGAGCTCATCTTCAGAGTTACCACAACCGTATGCTATGCTACCAAACGTTAAACTAACAAACCAAAACAAATGTTTTAACTTGTCACTGTAACTTCTCAAGTACCCACTTTATTTTTCTTATTCTCAAACTACCCCACAAAAATTAACTTTTATTGACATATTTAAAACTACCTTGAATTTTTTTGTTTATTTATTTATAAGGCATATTTAATTAATACTAACTGTTCAAATTCGACCCAAGCCGCAGTAAAGGAGAAGATACTAAATTTACCTGTTCATTAATAATAGACCCCATAGTGTTGTACCTAATTATTTCCATGCATTCCAGAGCATCCAGACGCAACCCCTTGCCGCAATAATGTAACACTTCATAAGAATCTGAATCTAACAATGAATGATTTGATTCCAACAAATGTTTTGCAAAATTCGATCTATCTGGATGCTCATTCCTATATGCCGAAACATGCTCTTTAAATCTAGTATTAAAACTTCGGCCTGTCTGTCCTACGTATATCCCATTGCAGTCATTACAAGTAAGCTTGTATACCCCCGATCTAGTTCCCTTATCTACCTGTTCTTTGTGGTTACATAGCCTAGAGTACAAAGAGTTGTTAGTCTTAAAGGCAACATTAATATTGTTTGATTTTAAAATGCCATAAATCTTATCAGACAAACCCCCGACGTAAGAGATGCTAGATCTATATTTGTTAGTAGACTGAGAAGGTAACGCAGCGTAAAGCATGCTATTTACTAACCGTGCCTGCTTCTTTTGAACTAAACTATCTACCATTGATTTTGTATAACCATTTGAGATCGCTATCTGATAAATAGTACTCAACTCTAAATCATAATGTTCCTTAGAAAGAGGCACAGTCAACAATCTATTAACATAACAATGGAAAGCAGCCAGTTTATGCTGCCACGGATTGTTATGTTAATAGATTGTTGACTGTGCCTCTTTCTAAGGAACATTATGATTTAGAGTTGAGTACTATTTATCAGATAGCGATCTCAAATGGTTATACAAAATCAATGGTAGATAGTTTAGTTCAAAAGAAGCAGGCACGGTTAGTAAATAGCATGCTTTACGCTGCGTTACCTTCTCAGTCTACTAACAAATATAGATCTAGCATCTCTTACGTCGGGGGTTTGTCTGATAAGATTTATGGCATTTTAAAATCAAACAATATTAATGTTGCCTTTAAGACTAACAACTCTTTGTACTCTAGGCTATGTAACCACAAAGAACAGGTAGATAAGGGAACTAGATCGGGGGTATACAAGCTTACTTGTAATGACTGCAATGGGATATACGTAGGACAGACAGGCCGAAGTTTTAATACTAGATTTAAAGAGCATGTTTCGGCATATAGGAATGAGCATCCAGATAGATCGAATTTTGCAAAACATTTGTTGGAATCAAATCATTCATTGTTAGATTCAGATTCTTATGAAGTGTTACATTATTGCGGCAAGGGGTTGCGTCTGGATGCTCTGGAATGCATGGAAATAATTAGGTACAACACTATGGGGTCTATTATTAATGAACAGGTAAATTTAGTATCTTCTCCTTTACTGCGGCTTGGGTCGAATTTGAACAGTTAGTATTAATTAAATATGCCTTATAAATAAATAAACAAAAAAATTCAAGGTAGTTTTAAATATGTCAATAAAAGTTAATTTTTGTGGGGTAGTTTGAGAATAAGAAAAATAAAGTGGGTACTTGAGAAGTTACAGTGACAAGTTAAAACATTTGTTTTGGTTTGTTAGTTTAACGTTTGGTAGCATAGCATACGGTTGTGGTAACTCTGAAGATGAGCTCTGGTTGAGTTCGAAACGCGTCAGTGTAGCTTGGTGGTGGTGATGGTTGGGTTTATGTGATTTGTGTGTGTTCGTACAGTGTGGAGGTGGAGGAACTGCATGAACGCACATTTCTTGCATAAACGTAACTATTGTAAGGTCGCGGGTGAGCAAAGTAATTGTTTTAGTTCATTAATATGGACCTCCGCAAAGTAACGCCTGATTCAATAAACTTTTTAAGATTGTTACAAAACTAACCTAACCTAATCTAATGCCGTTTTAATAAATCCTGTGAAATTAATCATTATCATCATTCATCGTTTCAGCCGAAAGACGTCCACTGCTGAACATAGGCCTCCCCAAGGCTCGCCAAACTGGTCGATTCCGTGCCAACGCGATCCCGCAACCTTAACCAGGCTGTCGCTCCATCTTGTTGGAGGCCTACCTACACAGCGTTTGCATCTGTGGCAGTGGGCAGGCCACATCGCTCGTAGAACTGATGGCCGATGGGGGAAAAAAGATTCTCAAGTGGCGTCCAGGGACCGAAAGACGCAGTGTAAGAAATAATAATACTTAGTCAACTTTAATCGTGTCTCGGGCGTTTCCGCGCCGCTGTGTCCGCCGCGCCCTCGAAGGTGTAAACGCTTGTAAAATACGCGCAGGATTCATCGGGGACAATTTATTTATGAACATAGCCCTCTCCCTCCCACGCCTCGCTTCCACACAACACCCAACCATAAAAACAACGCGACAAAGTTCCGTTTCCTTTAGCAAAAAAAGGATACGGCTAGTTCGACAAGGTAAGGTAAATTGAGAGGTGTGTTTTGGTCTTAAAGTTGGTTTTCCCTTGGAAGAGGTTCCTTGAAAGCCTTGGTGCGTATAAATGAGTGCCATAAAGAGGTGTTGGGCTAATTTACTTGTCATCTTGAATCTTGAAATCGAAGGGAATTTTTAAAGATTTTGCACCGTGACGGAAGGGATTTTGAATCCTTGTTTATTGTGTTCTGACTAGTTTCATCCTGCAGCTTTTCTTCCGTGTAGGAATAAAAAACCGGCCAAGCGTGAGTCGGATTGTGCACATATAAATTTGTAGATATGTCAAAATTTTGGCTGTCAGTCTTGAGTCATTTTATATTGGTATGCCCCTTTAATTCTTAATTTGATTATTTATTTGCTAGCGGTAATAAAAATACTCATTATGTTTTAATTTCAGTTGTCTATTACGGCTGGCAAGAGCTGGATGAGAGTGGCCGAGGATCGTGCTCAGTGGCGTGCCATGGGAGAGGCCTATGTCCAGCAGTGGACGAATACAGGCTGATGATGATGATGATCTATTACGGTTTCTGAGTTACAGCCCTGTGACGGATAGACGGACAGGGAACGAGATGGTCAGTGATCTTTGGAAATAATTCCGATCCGCATTGGCGATCCCTAGTTTCAAATAGCGTGCTGTGTTAAAAATTTAGTCGTGTTAAATACTTTATAATGAATGTAATTAAATATTTAATATTATTGTTTTAAATTTGGAAAATAAAAAAATAAAAAATTAAATAACATTGTAGATCTGTTTATAAAATTTATACTTACCTTACTTACCTTGTTGAGTTTCTTGGCGGTTTCGACGTCAAACAGTTTGACAGTAATGGAGTTAGGTTAGGTTAGGATTAATTGCCTTGTAGGGGGGGGGGGTTAGTTTATTTAATTATTATAAACATGAATTATTTTGATCGACATGGAATTCGATTTAAATATTTTTGTTTTATTTTTTGTATTTAAAATTTTATTGTACTTGTCTCTTAATTTAATTTTAGTTTTTCATTTGGACATTCAATTTAATTTAAACTTTTGTTTTTAAAAATGATTTCTAAAAAAAAAAAAAAATTAATAAAAATAATTAATTTGTTAATTATTGAAACTAACTTAACTTGTAAGTTGTATACACTAAAATATGGGTCTATTGGTATCTGATGAATAAATAAATTATTATTATTATATTGTATGTTACTTGTAAATCCTACTATCCTATACTACAAATATTATAAGCGCGGATAATATGTTTATTGAGTAATAGCGTTCCGTTTGTCGTCCTTCACATGCGGAATCCTATAAATGTCTAAGTAATTTCATTATGTACGAAAACAAAGAGCGCTGGCATTTACCAGTTTATTGAACACCGACGTCCAAAGTCCTATTCAACCAGATTGTCTGGAATTAAGTGCTTATTTATACACAATACCGTCGCGGAGTCTCAAAGCTTTCCCATTGTGCCCCAACACTCGTCTACAGTACAGGTGTTGCCCACAAAGCTCGTATAACCTGGCAACCCAACACCGTATTTTTTTCTAAAGCAAAGCCGCCGTCTTGATGGAGGAGGAAACATTTTGACAGGCAAATTCTTGGGCAATGATAAATGTTGGATCGAAATAGGGGATGATAGACGATCAAAAGGAAGTCTTAATTGTGGAGGTATTCTGCTATTTCGTTCTGTATTGGCTATAAAATTCTGCGGAAGGGTTCTTTAAGATGCATCATCGGTGATGCGAAGACGACATTACAAATGTAGGGTTATTGTTTTACTTTGAATGTCGTGTGATTTTTGTTTTGTACCCATGCACCTCAGTCTATTTAAGTAGTACCTCCTATATGTGTAATAGTTGGTTCTCTGCTACAGCCAAATCTCCAATCACAGTTGAGATGTATTTAATCGTCTTGTTCCGGAATGTAATTCTAAATATACTATCATCCATCAGTCCATCGCCAAAGTACTTGCAAGTAGGTTTTCATCACCAAGTTGGCCAGTTTTACGGTGGCTCGCGATCAGGGGTATCCTCTGAAGTTTCTTTCGTTTTTTTGACTTTTTTTATTTACAAACCGTCGGAGATAGTGCTAATGAGCTTATCTACCGTACATAAATACTATTTATCTGCAGTACAAGTAGTCTTACAGAGGATGGTTTTAACTTCATATGTTTTATTTCAACGAATTGGAGTAATGCTTGGAGATTGGCTAAAATACTCGGAATTATCAATGCCAGTGAAGCGGGTTTGAACTATCCCCGACAAGAATTCATTTTGGAAACAAAAGTAACTTAATCTAAAGACTCAATAGTAAATTGAATGGCAACTTATCTTAGTAAGTTTTACGTCTCTTTCTTCCACACTATGTGCATAATGAACACTTACACGGGAAGTCGCAGGATCCCGTTTCCGCTGCGCCACGCCCCTGTCTCACATACCTATGCTATATATCTACCTGGGAGCCTTGCGGCGAGGCCTCCGCCGCCATTGCAAGCCAGAAGGCTGTTTTGAACTGCAAAATATAGTACTTTATTTATATCCCTTTTGACTGTGATTATTTTCGATAGGTTCTCGATGTTTCCACGCAAACTAGCGTTAAATTCACGGCACTTCTTAGGAACGGCACTGTATAACGGCATTGTAAGTTAGTTTATAATTGTAAGATAGTTTATAATGATTTAAAAAAAACTACTGCTTCAGAAAAAACTTATAACCCATTATATATTTTATACAAAATATATTGACAGCCAGTATTATTCGCTAATATTTTTCCGTCATTCCAACTCTAAATTCTTTGTCTATTTTTATACTGCCCAGGCTATTCGGTTGTCGAACTACATACCGATAGACTTAAGGCACGCAAAATCCTTACTTATTTTTAAGTCAATACTTTGGGTGAACTATCTGTCATAATATCTCGTGCATGAGTGAGTATTATAGTCAGTTTATATTCTTCTTGTATCTAGTTATCTATATTTGTTCTATACGTGTATTGCACGTGCTTATTTTTGCGTATTTTTGTTATTGCTCTCATTTGCTGTAAATTGCGCAACCTGCTGATATCTATTCCTTACTTCTTGAAGCGATAAGACCGCCTATTGCTTTCATTGTATTTTTCTTTGTATCTTGTTTCCTATATTGTTTAGGTACTACATAGTGTTCAATATAGAATCATTGTTTTATTATATTGTTTCTTTTTACAAACCATCTGTTTCTATTTTATAATTATGAAAGTTTTTTAACCAATATTTGGCATTTTTTTGCTAAAAATATACCAGAATGCAGTTGTACAAATAGGCGTATTAAATTACGTTGCTACCGATGAGTTGGAGGGCGTGAGTAGGAATCGGCACTTGATAACCCCTGGTTGTACTGCTTAAGGGTTTCACGAGCCTTAATTTAACTTAAAATGTTCTTATATGTAAGTCACTCGAATCTTAGAAGTCGAATTCTACTCACTTGTAGAGATTGGATTGACTTGAAATTTGGTATAGGTAAAAAACCAAAAGCCTTACAGAGTATGTAGTAATGTACTGATATAGGAATGAAATAGAACTTAAGAACGAAGACTTGTCTATTAGATACGTTACTACTATTTATATGCAAAAGTGGCTTATTTATCCATACGTAATGTAGTTTGGATGACGTTTCAAATACAGTTAATAAAAAGTCAGCAATGTTGGTTTAATGCGAATTAGAAACTTCATACATAAATAGAATTTCTTCACAGATATTGGTTGTTTCCTTAATTTTAAATGTAATTTCGCACATAAATTCCGAAAAACTCAGAGCTGCAAGCTTGGACTCGAACCCCTATCCTCTGCGTGAGAGGCCATAGGTGAAACCACTAGACTACAACTTTTTCTCTTTTATTCCTCATTTTATGGAAACAGATTTCATTTCAGCAAAAAATACATCACGTTTATGCTTAACTTTTTAGTAAAGTATTTTTTGCTATCCACAACTGTTGCCTAAAATAACTATGTCATTGTAACTGATACTTATTAGCGTAGCGCGGATATTTCTGTTGTCGTAACGAAAACAGTATTTTAACAACACGGGAAACTTGGGTCGGGTTACACCGCCGTCTCCTACTGACGGGGGATTGATGGAAGCTGCTGTAAAAAGTGTTATTTATATAGGACTAAAGTGCTACTAAGAAGACTCATCACGAACATTGGATTGTAACGATCATTCGTCAGGTCAGGATCCCTGAAAGGAATGGAGCTGTAAGTTTATAGCTATATATTGATCCAATTTTGAACCTATAGGTAGGTCGTGATGTGACCTGTACTAACCGTCAGGTGACTAACCGGTCCCCTGCGATTGTAAAAAATATAATGTGGTAAAAATTTATATTAAATTTTCAAATATGAGTAAAGCATCATTTCTTACGCATTCCCAATGAAATTTGGAACGTAGGAGTCATAGCTTCTAATAGTTGTGATGGATGTTACCACACGCCACTGTTGGCGTATGTAAGCGATTAAGAATTTCGGGGAAGTCGGCTGGGAGCGACGTGGTTCAATTGGTAGAACACCCGTTGGGGCGCATACTCAGGAGACGCGGGTTCGAATCCCGCCGGCGCACCTGAAAAACTTTTTCGCTTTTAAATAATCTTAGATTCGGTGAGCAGCCGTATTGCTAATAAAAATATATAATACATGAGTAAAGCAACAGCAAATTACAAGTCTAAATACATACTAATTTTATAAAAGCGGATTTTTATGAGTGTGTGGTTTATGCGTATTTGTTACTCCTTCGTACTAATATGGCTTGACAGATTTGGATGAAATTTGGTACGTATGTTGTCGGACTTCTGGAATAAAACATAGGTTATTTTATTATCCCGATATTGTAACGGGATCCATGTAAAACCTGAAAATCTTAAAACGCAGTGTAAATGAAGACCGTGATGTGGAATTCCCCTGGGGCTTCAGAAAAAATCCAAAATTTCGATTCGAATTCTGACCTAATGGTTTACGCGAGCGAAACCGCGGGTAAAATCTAGTCGTTTCATAAAATGGACCAAAATTTCATCCGACCGGTAAGTTTATGGCTATTGAAAGGTTCTTACTATTTTCGAGTAGTATTTTGAAAAATCGGGTCTGTAGGCAGCCGGGCTCTATCAGTCAGATTCTTTTTGTTTTCTTAATTTGCGATCTATAAGTATCGGGTGCGCCTCGATAGATATAACAACATTTGATATAACTGTAACATTTGGTATAATGCTACATTTGATATAATGCGATTTACTCAAAAAGTAAACTTCGGAGGATTGATATTAATTCTATTTGATATGCATTAGGTTAGGTTAGATTAGTTTATTTTATAAAAGAATCGTAGAATGTTTACTTCTCGAGTAAATCGAATTATGTCAAATGTAGCATTATACCAAATGTTACAGTTATATCAAATGTTGTTATATCTATCATTACACACCCATAATAGTATCATCTATCTCTCATTCTGAGAGGAAGCCTGTAGCCTACTGGAATGATCTATAGCAAAGCCAGAACAAGCAATGATAATGTACCTAACAATTGGGGATGTCTAATTTTTTGCAATGTATAGTAAATCGAAAACCATTTCGAGATAAATGCTTAAAAACTCGTTTTCTGTAGTTATTTAATTTTAATATTATGTAATTAATTTATTATATAACAAATAAGCAATGACCTTCATTTGACATTGGTGTAAATGGCGTGACCGGTTCAAGTCGTACTTTATTATGTGTGGTTAGAAATTCTTTACAATTTACGCGTGGATTATACTACGGAGTTTGATTTGGACCCGCTGTCTGACATCTAGCACTTTGACAGTGCCAGTAAAGTGACACAGTGTATAGTGTACCACTACGCAAAAAATAATTAAAGGGGTTGCCTTATCGTACGCATTTAGATAGATTTAGAAGTTTGGCATTGTGGGAGCCCTCAATTATAATCTGACGTCATCAACTAAAATAGTTTCAATAATTAATTTTGAAAAAAGTAGGGAACTAAATGACAAAATATTGAAATTAGTTTCTTATAATTGACTTTTCTATACAAAAAAAATATAAAAACCACTGGTAATTTTTTTTAGACATTCCCAATTTAAGTGATAAAGTAACACTTACTACATGTGTACTATAGAATGATTCCAATTAACAACTATTTCGCACTACGAAATCAATGAACCGAACACACACCTTGTTGGGTTCCCACGCCGCGTCAACTGTCAACTGGCGTCAAAATCGGCCAACCGGGATAATTTGAATGTGACGTGAGTTTCGGGAAAAAGGCGACATGTCAACGCGTGTAAGAAAGTTGCAAGTGGCCTGCATTCTTTCCAAGGGTTGGGATTTACATTTATTTTGAATGATGGAACATGATAATAAAAACTACGTGATCTTTTGAATCGGCTTATGTTTGTATTCATGAAGTTTGAATAAGATTAAAGTGTATTGCATTTCGTAAATTGAAATTATTTTTGCCTGGCTGAAAAGCACAACGTACGACAACGTTTGTATGGAATGGAAGAGTCTTATTTTTATGAAATAGCACAACAGTTAACAAAAGAGAATGTGGGTCATTTTATAGTAAGTGAGTACCACTACCCACGGAGAGTTTTCTGTCGTTTTCCTGAATTTCATATGCCGTTATGTATTTTTCAAAGTAATTTATTTCTGAAACACTGTTTTCTTCAGAATTGTTAAACTAACCTACTGCATTATTATAAGATGACATTTCAAAAATTCCTGAAGACAGCACTCTTGTATATAATATTACTTACTTATTTTCTTTATATTTTATTATTTTAATTTATTTATGGCAAATTTTGGTATTGCAAGTGAAATTATGGGAGAGGAGATGATTCGGTCATGGATATCTGCATCACGCGAGGATTGCCAGTGCGTTTCTAGCCAAGAGAGCTAAGATAGAATATAAAATCTCTTGTGTCAGTAATTGCACCGGCTGTATTATTCTTCACTCCGGAACAAAACAGTGCAGGCGCTTCTGTGACGGCAGGATTAGCGAGTTAGATGGTGGTAGCGAACCGGACGGACTATAAAGTGGTATTATGTTCAGATCAAGTTTTGTTGGGTAGCTATCAAGTACAGGTGTGGGCTTAGTCACAAGAAGATACATTTAGTAAATTGAGGTCCTTTCTAAAGTATTTATTTTATGTTCGCAAATGCGCAATTTTGAATAAGCGTAACGGTTTATAAAAACTCCACCACTGTTATAGATTTATACTAGTAGCATATACTGCGATTAATAGCATACAAGTACCTAACATACTTCTATTTCTATTATATTTTAAATTTAGTTTACCTTAGCTGAATATAAATATATAAATACTCTTGAAATGTGAACTAACATTGCCATCTGTTGTTGAGTAGCAGAACTAAATCAGTTACTATTATTCCTCATTGAGGACGCCTATCGTACCTTGAGTGCTGCCATCTATTGTTGAGTAGCAGGCACCAAATAGTGACAAATCGGTGTTCTAGATGGCGCAGAATTCAACTTCTACTTTAGTTTCTTTAAAATTAAACAGGTGGCGTTTTTGCTGAATGGCGTACGTAGAAAAGGTTTACTCGCAAGCCTATTTACTTTTGTTTGACGCACTATTAAAAAGCTATAGAGATTATAATACTATTAAATAAATAAATACACTACACACAACCACTAAGTCACAGAAACAACACAAACTACTACTAACACACAAAAAA
Organism: Archips crataeganus; assembly: GCA_947859365.1. Taxonomy (NCBI): domain Eukaryota; kingdom Metazoa; phylum Arthropoda; class Insecta; order Lepidoptera; family Tortricidae; genus Archips; species Archips crataeganus. The sequence continues at coordinate 718,071 of OX402053.1, read as the reverse complement.
AACTACGACTAACATAGCACGTCACAAGATACACACACATACACAAATGTTTGCCTATTCTTCTTTTCTTTTTTTTTTTTATTATTTAAATTTTTGTTCTTTGTTTTGTTTTGTTTATCTTAGCTATAGTTGCGGCCACCCTTGCCAGAAGGACCGGGCTGAAAACCAGCGCTGGAAATTATCTCCAGCAAATGCTGAGTTCGGTACCTATTGCCAAGCGTAGCTATTAGTTTTAAGTTGTTTTTCTTATTATTATTATTTTTTGTAAATGTACGATGGCAATAAAGTTTTTATTATTATTATTAGTTTTTTTTATTATCTAACCTACTATATTAATGGCTTCCTAAGTATATCTTGTTAAAATTCACATCATCATCATCATCATCTCCGGTCTTTACACCTACATCCCACTGATGGGCGCAGGCCTACTCTCGCAATGAGAAGATTTTAGTTCCCACGCAGATTGGGTACTTCACACACACCATTGAACTGTTTAACAGGTTCATACAGGTTTCATCGTGATGTTTTCCCTCACCAAAATTCTCATAGTTAATTTCTGATGTAAATTCGCTCATTCGAAAAACTCCAAGCTCAAACCAACGATACTCTGCATATTGTGAGGACATAAATCAAACTAGGCATCAACTGCTACTAAAATTCATACTTAAAATTTATTCATATAACTCACAATAATATCTACACTAACAATCTATAAAAATTAAAACTAGTTATATTAAAATAAAATCAACTAAAACTACATTAAATCTAAAAATGGCCCCTGAGGCATGGTACCGAAGACCCTAGCAGCATTTCCTCGCTTAAATTCATACCGTAAAACGGGGTTACTTTAAAATGCAGGGGCTACTTTAGAAAACAGTTTTTTACGCCGTGTCCTTATTTTTTTAGACCATCTGTGGCAGTGAAATAACTACCTTGATAAATCACCTAACTTATTACGTCATTTGCTCAATCGAGCTACGAATATTTGCGTTTTTATAACCATTTTAAATCTATCAAAGTAGCCCCAAAATTTCCTAAAGTAACCCCAGTTTACCGGTAATAGAAAAAACCAAGTTATAAAACTCAACAAAGTTTTATTCCGGTACAAAACCAGACATTGTAGACCCTACGTAGAAATTATTCACCGTCTTCTCCGGCACCGACTGGTATCACCACAGAAGTGATTTAAAAATCCATCCCCTGAAGCGATCCATCAAACTTGCTTCCTCATCTCCTCATTCAGGTTCTTCAGCATGTCCCCGAGTCCGACCAGTGCCACCCCGCCGTCCACCGGCACGTCGGTGCCAGTGACCAGCGCACACTGGTTGCTGGCCAGGTGCACTACCATGCTGGCCACTTCCTCGGGCTGGCACAGACGCCCCATCGGTATCTTGCCCTCGCCAGCCTTGAGGAACTCGGCGTGCTCACCGTCAGATTTGCCTGTCAGACGCTGGAGGAAAGGCGTGTTCTGTGGGAATACAAGAACCATTTCAGGCACTACCACACACATTATTTGAATGACCTTATTCCACCTGTTCCTATCTTTCACAGGTCGACCAGAAGTAGGCGAGGTCTTCACCCTTATCTTGTCAATTCCCAAAATCCGCGCAAAGCGTTTTCGCTGTTCATTCATCAACCGTAGGTATAGCTAAAAAGTGGTATTCCCTGCCTACGTTAGTGTTCTCTGAACACTACAATCTGGCCGTTTTCAAGTCTAGGGTGAGTGAGCATTTACTAGGCAAGCGTGACGAAATAAAAAAAATCGGCTTTTTGATTTTAAAGTTATAGTGAAAGTACCTATTAATAGTATTGGTTAAAAATTTTCGGGCTACAAAGCAGAATCGGGTAAATATTATTGTTTCTCCTACTATAAGAGATTCTTGTAACTTGTACGAGTAGGTAGTCAGCAGTAGAAGTGGATGAGCAGTTGTGGTGATAAAAATGGTCTACGTACACGCGACTTTAATCATCATCATCATCCCGGCCTATATATGTACCACTGCAGGGCACAGGCCTTCTCTCATAATGAGAGGGCTTGGGCCGTAGTCCCACGCGGGCCCAATGCGCATTGGGAACTTCACACACACCATTGAATTTCTTCGCAGATGTATACAGGTTACGATTTTTTCCTTCACCGTAAAGCTCATGGTAAATTTTAAATGTAATTTCACACATAAATTCCGAAAAACTCAGAGGTGCGATCCGGGATTTGAACCCACGACCCTCTGCTTGAGAGGCCATAGGTCAAACCGCTAGGCCACCACGGCTTGACGCGACTTTACTGACAAAGTAATAAGAGACTAGAGAGTTTGTGGTTCATTCATTACTGCTCATCCACTTACGCTGCTGACTGTAGGTACTACAAACATCAATGAAATAATGTCAATGATGTAGCGATACGTATGATCAGATAACAGTTATCGGTATAAGTAGATAAAGATTATACCTACTGTATCCTTTATCAGTCTTACCTACCGCAGTGGTAATAAAATAATAATAACGACAACCTTTGGCCTATAATTACTATACTAAACGGGACTTATCCATCACGCAAATAATATTTACCTCGACGTGAACGAACACGAACGAACGTCGAAGTAAATGTTAATTAAATGATAAATGATAAATTGATAAATGATAAAAGTTTATTGTACGATAAATGCTTACAAGAAGAATCATTGACTCTGGATCCTGTGCTAGGGGTCGCTGTATTACAAGATCCAATTTTAAAAAAATACACCAAATAATGAGCACTTTACATAGTGAATACAGACATACAATATCATATTCAGCTGGGAGGCTGAATTTCTTTCAAATTTGTTACTTGTTATGTGAACACTATTTTGTCAATGAGTCAACTCACCTTATTTATTTGTCATGAGCTATGTATGACTGTTTGTGTTCCTATAAATAAATAAATAAATAAATAAATAAATAAATAAATAAATAAATAAATAAATAAATAAATATGTATTTGCTATTCATTTAGGTCTACTTATATATCTAACCTAAAATTAAAATGATTACAATTATCTATGTCTCAAATTGCGCGTGTGTGGGAGTGTGTGTGAGTGGATGTTCGTGTGAGTGAATTTGCGTGTAAATAATGGATACCAATATGATGGTTACTGGGGACAACATAAATTTAAGGTAGGCAGTAATCTTCGTCACTGTTGTTACAGTCAGAATTATTTCAGTCTCATGATAATCCTGCTCATGATAAGCCACTGCGTCAAAATCTATTTATGGGGAGGTTTGTTTGCATGATATGATTTATAATAAAAAAACCGGCCAAGAACGTGTCGGACACGCCCAAGGTAGGGTTCCGTAGCCATTACGAAAAAATCAAGTAATATTTTTCTAAGGATTTCGTATGTGTACGGAATCATCCAAGTTTAGGTATGTTTTATACCTTAGGCTACTATTTACTCTTAAACTACAAATAATTTCCAAGCAATCTTAGCCACAATAATTTTCCTAGTAAATTTGATATATTTACTACCCTTCTGAATTTTTTCAAATTTTTCCACCCAACAGCTTAGATTTTAGAAGGGGGGGGGACGGCCGATTTTAATGAAAATTTTCACTTTAAAGTTGAATATTTCGCAAGCAGATCACTGAATAGAAAAATCATGTTAGCAACCCTGCAATGATTTTAAAAGACCTATCCAACGATACCCCACACTATAGGGTTAGCCGAGAAAAAAAAAATCACCCCCACTTTACGTCTATGGGAGGTACCCTAAAAAAATTTTTTTTTTACTTTTTTTATTCTATCACTTTGTCGGCGTGACTGATATATATATTGATGCCAAATTACAGCTTTCTAGTACTAACAGTCTCTGAGCTTAGCCGCGGACAGACAGACAGACAGACGGACAGTCATGGCGAAACTATAAGGGTTCCTAGTTGACTACGGAACCCTAAAAAGCTCTCATAATAATTGGTGTTAAAAATGGATGAAATCGTTTAGCAAATTTCGAGTTGTATTTACATTACATTGCGTGATAAGTCCGTTTAGTATAGTAATTATGAGTGAAAATCACGAAGGTTTAAAACCTTTGGCCTGTTGTTATTGGCTGGTTCATCATCATCATCACCATCACTGCCTATAAACGTCCCACTGCAGGGCACAGGCCTCTCGGAATAAGAGGGCTTGGGCCGTAGTTCCCACGCAGGCCCACTGCGGATTGGGAACTTCACACACCATTGAATTTCTTCACAAGTATGTGCCGATGTCCTTGCGATGTTTTCTTTCACCGTAAAGCTCACGTAAGTAAATTCCGAAAAACTCAAAAGTGCGAACCCGGGATTTGAACCCACGATCCTCTGCTTGAGATGCCATAGGTCAAACCACAGGGCTACCACAGCTTCTTTGGCTGGCTGGTTCGTTATACAGTATGTTGCGAGACCTCTACGGAATACATATAGACACAGCATAGCGAAAAAATACGGATAACTAATGCCTGTAATCGAGTTTAGCTCGACATGTTACTCGATGATGATGATGATGATGTGATGTGTGTTATAGACACGGTTACTTTTAATTAACTATCAATATTTGACGATTAGCTCGAAGAATCGCCAGACTCGAGTGGCAGTGGGCAGGGCACATCGCGCGTAGAACTGATGGCCGATGGGGCAATAAGGTTCTCGAGTGGCGACCGCGGACCGGAAGACATGTGGGTAGGCCTCCAACAAGATGGATTGACGATCTGGTTAAGGTTGCGGGATCGCGTTGGATGCGGAGGGCACGGTACCGATCAGTTTGGCGAGCCTTGGGGGAGGCCTATGTTCAGCAGTGAACGTCTTTCGGCTGAAATGATGATGATGGTTTGACGATTTTGGGGCAGAGCTGACTGACTGCTGAACTGAGTCTGGTAAAATCATAAACTCACCGTGAACCCTGGGCTGACAGTGTTGACCCTCACGCCTTTCGGAGCCAGTTCCAGAGCGGTCAGGCGCGTGAAGTGATTCAGGGCAGCTTTGGCCATCCCGTAAGGTAAGCTTCCAACGTGGACCAGGGTGGATGCGACGCTGGATACGTTGACTATGGACCCTTTGGTCTCGATGAGCGCGGGCGCCACCAGTCGCGTCAGGTTGAAAGCCCCGCGGACTATGGTGTTGAAGACACGGTCGAAGGTCGCCATGTCTGCTGTCTCGAGGGATGTGATGGCCATCACTCCTGCGCAGTTCACTAGCACGTCCAGTCTAGAAAAATTGGGGTCGGTTAATTAAAAGAAAGCTCCAAACGCACCGACAGCGGAGGCGTGGCGGTGCGGTGGCGGTGACGGTTGTAATATTCTTACTTGTATGAACGAGTTCGCGGTACGGTACCGCGCATCCGTTCATACAAGTTAGAATATTACAACCGTCACCGCCACGCCTCCGCTGTCTGTGCGTTTGGAGCTTCATAGTTTAAAGGTTGAATCAACTTTTTCTTGCCACCCGTTGCTATGGTTACACAAATTCGGACTCCTGGACAACCTAAGCATTTTTCTATGAAACAGTATGAAGAATGTCATTTGGCAACCGGGGACTGAGTAAACAACAGGAAAAAATTGATTCTTCCCAAAAATACTCGGACATTTTTGTAGACTTGTTAGTTTACTGTGTCAAAATCATCATCATCATCATCCAAGCCTATATATATATATATGTACCACTGCGGGACACAAGTCTCCTCTCAGAATGAGAGGACTTGGACCGTAGTTCTCACGCGGGCCCAGTGCGGATATGGGACTTGACAGTCGATCGATATAGAAACAATTGGCTTCGTACCTTCCGAAGTGTTCCAGGACTTGTTTCGCGACCAGTTCGCATCCTTCGTCGGTGGCGAGGTCTGCGACGAGCGCGAGCGGCGGCGCGTGCGGCTGCGCGCACGCAGCGGCCACGGCGCGTAGGTTACCCTCGTTGCGTCCCACCAGCGCGAGCCGCGCGCCGCGCGCCGCAAACAGCAAAGCCGTCGCGGCGCCGATACCCGAACTACCCCCAGTAACTAAAACAACTTTATTTTGAAAATCCATCCTAAATAAACTATTCAAACAATGATTCCGTTCCACAGTTTCCTCTTCAATGGAGCTAGCGGAAATACAGCGTCGTTTATAAACATCGCTTATCGCAGGTTTCCTCAATGGATATTTAACGTGGATTTGCTTGGGGAAGTACAGTGCATTGATTTTTCCTTATGACGTGATGATGTGGTCACTACCAGGTCAGGCATCGCCTTTATATTTAGACGGCTTTGTACAGGAAAAATATAAACATACCGTGTTACATAACAGTAATTTAATTACATAGCAATCGCTGCCGCTCGCTACTTTAGTCTGCTAAGAATTCTTTAACAAGTTTAATATAAAATAAAAATAAATAAATAAAATAAATATTAGGGGACAATCTTACACAAATCGACCTAGTCCCAAACTAAGCAAAGCTTGTACTATGGGTACTAGACGACGATAAACATACTTATATAGATAAATAAATACTTAAATACATAGAAAACATCCATAACTCAGGAACAAATATTCGTGCTCATCACACAAATAAATGCCCTTACCGGGATTCGAACCCAGGACCTCTTGCTTCGTAGGCAGGGTCACTACCTACTAGGCTAAAGCGGTCGTTAAGTATATGAAGTACCTTTTTGTATTTTTATTTTTTTTCAACTTCATTTTTTATTATTTTTACGGTCATCCCGTGAACTCCATATAGGTATTTAATAATAAATACGAACTGAAACGTGGATGCACAGAAAAAAAAACCAGAAAAAAGACCTGCGCTGGGAATCGAGCCAAGGTCCTCAGCATTCCGTGCCGCGTGCCATTCCCCTACACCACCACTGTGTATCCATGTGTCAGTTTGTATTTAGTATGAAATATATGCTAAGAATTCGTTTATCGATCTATATTTATATAGCTAATTCCAAAAGTGTGCGCCCAAGAGTAGGTACAGAATCATCATCATTATCATTTCGGCCGAAAGACGTCCACTGCTGAACATAGGCCTCCCCCAAGGCTCGCCAAACAGATCGGTCCCGTGCCATCCGCATCCAACGCGATGCGCAACAGGTCGGCACTCCATCTTGTTGGAGGCCTACCAATACTGCGTCTTCCGGTCCGTGGACGCCGCTCGAGAACCTTCTTGCCCCATCGGCCATCAGTTCTACGAGCGATGTGCCCTGCCCACTGCCACGTGAGTCTGGCGATTCTTCGAACTACCGGTGACTTTAAGTTCTTGCGCGGATTTCATCATTTCTAATGCGATCCCGCAGAGAAGTACAGAATACAATCTGAGAAAGGTCGACTTTATTAGGAAAAAGCCTCTTTTGCAAATACATAATTTTATCCTCGAAAGTGTTAAATAATTAGATTTATATATATTTCAAACTAAATACAAACTGAAATATAGATGCACAGAAAAAACCCCAGAAAAAAGACCAATGCTGGGAATCGAACCCAGGTCCTCAGCGTTCCATGCTGCGTGCTTACCCCTACACCATCACTGGTCTAGAAGTTAGCGACGAATCTTTCCCATACATCGTACACTTCAGTCTGTTATAATCACATTTAGGCAGTGATAAAGCGCATCTATGTTATGCCCTCTACCGAGAGACTTCAACACTCCTTCGGAGCTACCCGCTCACCTGGACCAAGAGATGGCGCTACTAGGCCAACTTTTACAAGTTAAGTATGAAGTATCTTTTTCTATTTATTTAAAAAAAAAAAAAAAAAAAAAATAGAAAAAGATACTTCATACTTAACTTGTAAAAGTTGGCCTAGTAGCGCCATCTCTTGGTCCAGGTGAGCGGGTAGCTCCGAAGGAGTGTTGAAGTCTCTCGGTAGAGGGCATAACATAGATGCGCTTTATCACTGCCTAAATGTGATTATAACAGACTGAAGTGTACGATGTATGGGAAAGATTCGTCGCTAACTTCTAGACCAGTGATGGTGTAGGGGTAAGCACGCAGCACGGAACGCTGAGGACCTGGGTTCGATTCCCAGCATTGGTCTTTTTTTCTGGGGTTTTTTCTGTGCATCTATATTTCAGTTTGTATTTAGTTTGAAATATATGGTTTCACGGGATGACCGTAAAAGCAATAAAAAAAATAAAAAAAAAGAAGTTGAAGAAAATAAAAAAATAAATAGAAAAAGATACTTCGTACTTAACTTGTAGATTTATATAGTTATAAAAAAAACAATTGCTGGAAAGACTCCTGGAGCATATTTAGGTACTTACAATAATAATGACTATTTTGTTATAGAAAATAAAACTTTACATTTTAATTATTTTGTTACTTCCTTGACCTTGATTTAAATAATGTGGTTACTTAAAATATTTTTTTTAATTTGCACATTTTTATGTTTTTTTATTAATATTAAACGATCCAACGTACCTTACCAGTGTATAACAAATGAATCATTATTCTATATATTCTATTATTGTATTCTATCGCTATCTCACGGGAACGATGCCAGTTTCCAAGGCAAAAAGCATTCTATAATGTAAATCCAAGCTATAAACTGTACCAAATTTGATACAACTTACAATCATTCAAACAATGTAAACATTCAAACTTTTACATTTATAATATTAGTAGCATTATACGTTACAGTCATACGACTATGCACACTGGCCCACAATTATGCGCACGGCAATCGTTAGATAGTACTGTCACGATAGTTTCCTATCTGTCTCAAGTATACAGTAGTCGTTGGGCAGGATGGTTAATCAGGCGGTAGAATTGACTTAGAGCTGCTATGGATCCCAATCTGCTGCTGCAATAGATGGAGGTCAATCGACGAATCCGACTCGGCTGGACAGCGTTCGGGAAGCTCCACAATATCTTGTCGTCCAATATACCGCAGTCAAAAGTCTTTGTCCAGTGTCTCTTACCAGTGATGACTTATAGCACTGAGACGTGGCCGCTAACAATGGGCCTCATATGGAAGCTCAAAGTCACTCAGAGTGCGATGAACAGGGCTATGGTCGGAGTTTACCTGCGGGATCGCATTAGAAATGATGAAATCCGCGCAAGAACTAAAGTCAAATCGCCTGACTCAAGTGGCAGTGGGCAGGGCACATCGCTCGTAGAACTGATGGCCGATGGGGCCGAAAGGTTCTCGAGTGGCGTTCACGGACTGGAAGACGTAGTGTAGTTAGGCTTCCAACAAGATAGAGCAACGTCCTGGTTTAAGTTGCGGGATCGCATTGGATGCGGATGGCCCAGAACCGACCTGTTTGGCGAGCCTGAAATGATAATGATGATGCTATGGATCCTTAGCTGCTATGGACCCTTTGCTTCTAAAGGCAAAAGTTACAATGTCCTAGTGAGTACAACCTTATTTAATGTCCGACCTAAGCTAGTATCTAAATAAAGGAATAAATCGTGGGATGTTTGACACCAGTTGACTTAGTCCCAAACTAAGCAAAGCTTGTACATACTATGGGTAAGTACTAGACAACGGTTAAACATATACTTATATATAGATAAATATATACTTAAATACATATTAAACATCCAAGACTCGAGCACAAACATTCGTATTTCCCACACCGACCCTGCCTCCACAGTGCCCCGACTTGTACTATGTACTTAACAATTATTAAGACACATTTCAAATAGTCACTAAGCTAAATACTCGTATTACATAAACTTGTCGTTTAAGTATTCAGAAATAGAATCCCACCAAAAACATTTTCATGTAAAATGTTGACAAGACGAGACCATATTCTTTGCACTGTCAAAAACTTATCAGATCCAAGCTTCCTAACTCTACACTACACGTCCTAACTTCACAAACTTTACACCTTAGTCAAATATGTGGCTTGGCCGTTTGGCGTATTGTCTAATTATAATGAATCTGAATGGGCACAGTTCTCAACATCGAAGGTTAATCGAATTGCTAACATATCGAAAAGATTTTTATCTGAAACTCTATCAGTTTTTATTAAAACGGCATTAATAGAACCCATAAGATTGGGTTAGTTCTAAAAAATCTTAAAAAATAATAATATACCTAATAGGTCGCGGGTGAGCAAAGTAATTGTTTCAGTGCATTTCAGTAATTACGCCTGATTCAATAAATTGTTGAAAAGTGCCCATTAATTTTGCTCGCCAATACAAATGACTTGACATTTGTTCTGTTTATATTTTAGTAGTCTATGATACGGTCATTGTAAAATATAAACATAAGATAGCTTTCAGATTAATTGAGTGAAGCATCTCAAGAGTAATAATATTCAACCGACACTCCTCCAGTTCTACCACCACACAAGCATAAAAATATCAGACAAAGGTAAGGGAAAAAAATTAATGATTTCAGAAAAAAACTTTTCGATATTTGAACCATTCGATTTTTTAATACATTCGGTATATGAACTTTCGATATTCAGATACGTGCCCATCTGAATGAATGAATGGATAAGTATGAAAAATCGAGAGGTCGTTTGTAAGAAAAAGTAACCGTGGTCAACATCCCGTTAAAAAATAATGTCTAATAGCTAATGGAGTAATTACGGCTCAAGCCCTCTCATTCTGAAAGGAGGCCTGTGCCCTGCAGTGGGACGTATATAGGCTGGGATGATGAATGGAGTAAGAATCCCTTTTAAATTGACTTAGGGAATGAAGTCAGCCTCCTCGAAATTGTACCAAAAGTATTAGCGCACATTGTTGAATAGAAACATAAAAATTCTATAAACAGAAACAAACATAATTAGGTTAATTAAGTGGATACATTCAAGATCATTGCTCCGGCCAGATATTGCACAATACTATGCAACATATGTGTAGAGGTATGTTACGATATAATCAAACTTTAGCACCACTTACGATAACGCGTCACCGTGACAATCTTTATATATCTCGTCAACAATTTAAGTCAGTCCAGTTTGGAGCATCGTGCAGTACACAATGGATTTCTCAGGCAAAGTGGTGTTAGTGACGGGCGCGAGCGCAGGCATCGGCGCGGCGACGGCTTTGCTGTTTGCGGCGCGCGGCGCGCGGCTCGCGCTGGTGGGACGCAACGAGGGTAACCTACGCGCCGTGGCCGCTGCGTGCGCGCAGCCGCACGCGCCGCCGCTCGCGCTCGTCGCAGACCTCGCCACCGACGAAGGATGCGAACTGGTCGCGAAACAAGTCCTGGAACACTTCGGAAGGTAAGGTTAAATACTTAACATTTTTTTTTTGAATGAGTCGCCAGAGGGGCCAAAGACGCGAAGTTAGAATTTTAGAATCCTGAGTGCGCGAGTGATTCAAATACACGAGATGCAAAAAAACTTTGGTCTCGTGTGACACATACATCTTTTCACCTCAGCAGCGAGAACATAATAAATTATTAAAGGTATATGAACGTCGTCTTTTTGTCTTTGTTGTGGTTTTCAACATTGAGTAAGTACTCCATATTAAGTATATATATAACAATAGGTACAGTCTCCGAAAAAGTGTTTCATCATAAGCTTTTAAATATTTTTCGCGAGACTTTTCAAGTAAGAAACTTAACTCTGCATTATGTATTACTGCATTAATTCGTCTGGTGTTCAATTGTTGACTTCGTCACTGGACTCACTCAATTCACTCATATCATATTCAAAAATTTATTAAATAAGTACTTATTACTATTCTAATAATTTCCAAATTGCCTCTGATCGTGTACCAAACTCTTAGATATCGAACTCTGTAGCTAGAGAAGCAGAAGAAAAGAAATTAAAATTTGAATCCCGCTATTTTTTTAAAGATGCGTTCCGATACTACACCCGCTGCGTTCCGATACTGCATCCGCTGTATTTATCACGATGTTCAAGATTGTTAAAATTATTAATAATTATATAGATACATGTTAAACTTTGTATTTATCAACAACATTTTTACTATTTGATAACCTATATAAAAATATAATACAATTATTAAAAAAGTACAATAATTTAATTTAAAACCTTAACAGACGAATTACAATTTTAAGGTTAAGAACTTATTATGAGTATCCGAACGTTCAATCGTTCGTTTATGTTTTAGGTCTACTAGGTATAGAATTTGAAATCGAAATTCGAATCGATTTGATCTTATCTCTCGTTCTTTTCGTATCGAAATGAAAGTGACAGATCAAACTGAAGTTCAAATATTTCGAATTCAGTAAGCAGACCCATCATTATCCTTGACTTTTAAAAAAAATAATTAAAAAGCTACTTTGTCTCACGCAGTGAGCAAAATCGGATTTTGCTCACTGTTTTTAGTAGCAAAACCTGCCTGTTTGAGGTGCTGAGGTGAAAAATAATATTTGGGTTGTTTGTGTCAACTGTTCTGCACAATTATACTTATACGTACTAGCTGTAGCCCGCGACTCCGTCCGCGAAGAATTAGCTACGAGCCTACGACCTAATCTCAGACCTGCCGAATGTGGACAAAAAAGTTTCATAAAAATCGGTCAAGCCGTTTCGGAGGAGTTCGATAACAAACACCGTGACACGAGATTTTTATATATTAGATGATAAATTGCCAAATATCCTGAGATAATTGGCACCAAGTCCCAAAGTAAGCAAAGTTTGTGCTTAATAAATACTTTATAGATAAATACTAAATACAAATTAAACGTCCAACATTTCTGACCAAACATTCGTATTATTCATGCAAATATCTGCCCCACCGGAGATCAAACCCCACACCTCAAGCTGCATGCATAGTCAGGTAAAGTCAAAGTCAAAATATCTAGTCACCATCTCGATTAGTGGAGGTCTACTTGCACTGTACGCTTTCTACTGCAGTTCCTCGCCACGTACCTACAGTAAATTGTGGAATCAATTTCCACCAACAGTGTTTCCAGAAAATTATGACATCGAGGCTTTCGAGAAAAGGTGTTACTTTAATGGCCGGCAAAAGATTGGCGACTCTCCTAGAGTTGTTGATATTCGTAGGCGGTGGTAACCGTTTCCATCATTATTGGTTGTAGATGCTTGTATCTGTCGTGTCTTATCACGTGACCCAAATAGGCAACTTTCTCGCTCTAGCACTTCATTGCCCAAATGTTATTTTTTCTGAAACTGTAAATTTTTCAGGATTGTTATAAAACAAACCTAACCTAACCTAACCTAACCTACAGGATAGTCCTGAAATATATCCTGAATAGTTTACAGTTTCAGAAAAAAATAACATTTGGGTAATAAAACATTTGCCAAATGAATCATTTTGCGAAAAGATTTTCGCCGAAACATTAGTAAACCGTTTCCAGGCTGGACGTCCTGATCAACAACGCAGGAGTGGGGGCTCGCACGAACCTGGAGAAGGCGGACATGGCGACGTTCGACCGCGTGTTTAACACGGACGTGCGCGGCGTGTACAACCTCACGCGGCTGCTGGCGCCGGCGCTCATTCGGGCGAAGGGAAACATCGTCAACATATCCAGCATCGCTGCCACCTTAGTGGTCGTCGGCAGCCTGCCTTACGGAATGGCCAAGGTAATTAGAACTTAGGTATAAATTTGAAATAATCATGTATGTAACTAACGTCGATAAGCCAAAGGCTACTAACTAGAACCACAGGGAAGCTTAAGGTTCCATCTTACAGTCCAGCTAAAAGCAAAAAATGGTTTCTGGGAAGTTGCGTACGTTTTTATACAGGGTAATTTTTTAATAAGTGCACAAATTTTAATATGTGATACAGTGTCGTTAAAATAGCAAATTTCAGTATTTTTCGTTATAATTTTTTATCACTTATTTTTTTTATTTTTAACTCGACCAATTTATTGGATGAATTACTTACTATGAACAACCCAAATTTCAAAATGTAAAAAAAATCTTGAACAGATCATCGTGATCTATTACCGATACTGAATCACGTATCATAATTTGTGCACTGATTAAAAAATTACCCTGTATAATAAACTTCCGAAAACAATAACCGACCAAACGGATACAAAATTCAAATCCATTGTTAAGAAAACATTAATATCTAGGGCGTACATACTATAAAATTAATAACTATACTTATCATGGACAGGGATATTTTGAAATAATTCCGATTAACGGAATACTTAATTTGCACTTTCGCGATGTAAAGAGGTTAAAGTTTATACCTCATGCATGAACATAGCTAAGTATTTATTTGTAAAACTTTTACAGGCCGCTCTAGATCACTTCACGCGACTGACAGCCCTCGAGTTGGCCCCCAAAGGCGTCAGGGTCAACACAGTCAGCCCCGGAATTACAGTAAGTGATCTGCCATGCTGAAACGGTGTTCGTTTCTACCAATGAAAGTTTCATCAGGTGCACAACAGGAATTTCCGAACTGGTGGTAGATTCTTCGATTTCCGAAATACATAGGTAGGCAGAGCACAAGAAAAGCTATATTTGGGTTTCGGGCTTTTTTTTAGCAATTTTAGGTTTAATCTCTAATATATAAAAATCTAGTGTCACGGTGTTTGTTACCGAACTCCTCCGAAACGGCTTGGCCGATTTTTATGAAACTTTTTTCTCTATACTGGGTAGGTCTGAGAATAGGTCGTAGACTATTTTTTATCCCCCCCCCCGTTACCTACCAAAATTTAGAATTATTTTTTTCCGAATATTTAAAATCCCGAATGCTTCATTTATCCGAATGCATTTTTTTCTGAAACTGTAAATTTTTCAGGATTTTTATAAAACAACTCTAACCTAACCTAAAGGGTTCTACACGATGGTCCTGAAATGAATCCTGAAATATTTACAGTTTCAGAAAAAAATGCTTTCGGACAAATGAAGTTTTCGGGATTCTAAACCTTCGGAAATAAACTTTCTAAACATCGATAGGATCCCCCCCCCCCCAATCTTCGCGGACGGAGTCGCGGGCAACAGCTAGTCTATATATATATAAAAAATGAATGCCTACTTTCCTTGGTCACGGCATTACGCGTAATCGGCTGGATTCTTTTTTTGTTGCGTTTCTTAGACAAGAAATTTATGAAAAATAGAACGTGTGCGAAGCCGCGGGAAACAGCTAGTGTTAGATAAAAGTGGTACAATAGTAAATTGAATAAAAATATTTTGACTTGGTCTTTGATGATTTTCGAGTTTGATATTAATCTGATCTGTGCTCAACCTTTTTCTAGGTAAGCGACTTCGTCAAACGCTTAACCGGTTACAACGACGAGGAGTACAACAACTGGCTGAAGGTCGCAGAGACCACGGTGCCCATGCAGCGCGTGTGCACGGCAGAGCACGTCGCCAAGGCCATCGTGTTCCTCGCCAGTGACGAGGCCGAGCTGATCACCGGCACCACCGTCCAGGTGGACGGCGGAGGCGCCTTGGGCTCCGCGGGAGGCACTAGCAACCTGCTCTCGCAGCAGATCAAGAACTAAATTAAATTAAATTAAATTAAATTAACTTTTATTTCAAACTCGAGGCTCATAATATGTTAGTTACAATAAAACTTAAAAAGTATGTTAGTAATAATATAATGTAATTCACAAGACTCCACTGTTGTTACTGGGCCTGTGGAGTCCACAACAGTGCATATTTTTTTCTTTTTTTATAATGTACGGATAGTCCATCCTGTCCGCAATCATTGATAGGATGGTGTTGGGGCCTAAGACGGCAATTAGGCTATGGTCTATTTCATGCTATACGCGACGTCTGACGTCAGCCTCAGCATTCAATCAAATCGACGTCTGAACGCAAGCACAGCGTCAATGATGAAAACTTCCGCAGTGCAGTCACTGGTTCTATCAATAATTCGTATTTTTCTTTATTAAATCTCGCCATTTTGTATCTATATGTTGCAATATGTTTTGAAATAAATAGAGACGCGATGCAAAGAGTTTGGATGCCGCGTACGATGTCAAGACACCAACGTCGAAGTGTGAAAGAGACCACAACTGTAAATGTCTAAAGGCCAACACAAACCGGGAGCGCAGGGCGCCGACGGAGCGTGTCCAGCGCGCTCTATAACTCTGAATCAAATACACGGTGACACACACCCGCAGCTCGGCATACCGCATTTGATTCAGTGTTATTGCCCGCGCTGGGCACGCTCCGTCGGCGCCCCGCGCTCCCGGTTTGTTGTGGCCTTAAGATAGTAAGCAATGAAACGCAGAATAGTATGACGTGACAGTGTAGGTGCAGGTTGACTAAGTAATCTGTGAATTGAAAAAAAATTACGCCGTTCGCATAAAGTGCAGTGTATTGCGCTTGGTCTGATTCACAGAATAGTTGTGTAGAGCTTTCAACCGTCTCGCTCACTTTAGAGCGAGAGCGCAACGATCCACGCCCTCTTGCGTGATCCGCGCTGCTAGCACTAGTTGCGCCTGGTACATTTTTATACATAAGTATACACCTGTAAATATTTTTTAATAAACATTCTTCACATATTCTTCTTCATTTATTTCTTCTTCTACGCAATCAATCTATAGGGAGTTTAATTTATCACAACCAAACAATTCCTAAAGAAACATCCCTAAAGCGTGATGGTCCCAAAGGATCGAAGATCAGCGCCGTTCGCAAGATCGCCACTTTGCTGATTGGGGACAATTCCGTGATATGTTGTAGCGACAGGCAGGGGTAAGGTGCGTAAGTAAGTAGTAAGTCGTAAGCGTTAAACAAAAATAGAATCAAAAGCGTGTCCGTTCGCCTGCTCGCGCTAAAGCCGACTGCCGGCCATCTACGCGCGAGCTGCCAACATGGCGCGCGCGCAGGTGGCCAGCCATTGTAGACCTGCGGCTCAGTCCGTCAAGAAGCGAGCCGGAGGTCGACCTCGGTTTGCCCTAGGAGGGAGCCTGGCAGAAACCATGTCATCCCTGTCACACGCTGTAATGTGCATTTTTTTTTTTTTTTTTTTAGGTACCTACTGTGTTATTTTTGAAATGATTTGATATCACGAATTAATGTTTTCTTTCTTTCTTTATTGTCGTAGGGACACCACCTCGTTTCAGTCTTAGTTTCCGAGTATAGCCGATGACAAGTCCTTATTCACTATAGGTATCTATTCTGTAGCATAATCAACATAATCAAGAGCGTACATAATTCCCAACAATGATGTGAGATAACGAATGAACATCAACATCATTTTCTGCTTGGTCAGGCTACCCATCCAGTGTCAGCAAAGTTCGTAGGCATCATTCTAATGACATCACCCCAGCCATATACCCGTGATGATGTCAGTGGAGAACCGCTTTGTCATTTCATACATACCTACGTGCCTATATCTGTGATGAGATTATTCTATCAAAATATTAAAAAAAAATTACAATTGAGAACCACCTCCTTTTATTAAGTCCAAGTTGCGGATGAGTTCGAAATGTGGACAAGTTGGGAATGTAGACGAGATGCTAAATTACAAATGTAATATCGCACATAAATTCCGAAAAACTCAGAGATGCGAGCCCGGACTCGAACCCGCGACCCTCTGCTTGAAAGACCATAGGCCACACCACTAGGCCACCACGTCTTCAAGAGTGTTGAGCTTTACGGTGAAGGAAAACATCGTAAGGAAACCTGCATACACCTGCGAAGAAATTCAATGGTAAGTGTTAAGTTCCCAATCAGCATTGGGCTCGCGTGGGAACTACGGCCCAAGCTCTCTCATTCTAAGAGGTCTGTGCCCTGCAGTGGGACGTATATAGGTTGGGATGATGATATTGATGATTGAAAAAAAATGTTCAGCGACTTCTGAGGCCAACCGTACCCAGCCCCGGATCTAAGGGGGGGGGGGGGCAAACCGGGGCACTTGCCGGGCGGCAGTGTCATGGGGGCGCCAAATCCTTGAGGCAAGAATTCGAAATATCGAACAAGTGAAGGGAGGGGGCGCCACTATCAAGTTTTTGCCCCGGTTCGAAAAAATCGTAGATCCGGGGCTGACCGTACCATAGGTACCTATACCGTAGATTAACAATGTTTTAAATTAATTTAACTAACTTTACTATGTCACTCGCTCCACGGACCGGAAGACGCAGTGTAGGAGGCCTCCAACAAGACGTAGCGACGACCCGGTTGAGGCCTATGTTCAGCAGTGGACGTCTTTCGACTGAAATGATGATCATAAACGTCACTATCATTGGTATAATTTCAGCCGAAAGACGTCTACTGCTAAACGTAGGCAAAGGGTTGCTAAACAGACCGCTCCTGCACCATCCGTACCTATCCAAAGCGTTCCCGCAATCTATCACAAAAGCTGTCACAAAGCTGTCACATCCTCATCGAGAGAGAGAGAGAGAGAGAGATGTTTATTTACACATATTCGATACACAGGAAATACATTTGACAGGAAAGATACAAATAAAAATCATCGAATAGTATAAATTGGGCCCCACTCAGCATAATGTTGCGGCAAGCCGCAACGCTGTTTTTCAGTGGGACCCATTTAAAAACTAAACACAAAAAAACAATACATTGTGATGACACGAGCGCCAGCGGAAAATGTAGTTCGCAACAAAACCTAGATAGGTATACAAACCGGAAGTATGTATGGCAACACTTGATCAGTTTAATCGTATCAGAACCATTAAACCGCAACAAATTACGCCAAGGATCTTCATCGGTCTTGCTCTTAACGCAAAGTATACCCACATTGTTGAACGAAACCTCTGGGCCGTCCATGAATGTGTAAATGACTCCATTCGTGCAGCGGTAGCGGTAGCGCTGATCGTTACCTTACCAGTAATGGCATGAGGATGTACATACTCTGAAACAATGGTGTAATAGGCTACTTTCCTAACTAGTCAGTCTTTTAGATTATCAAAAAATATTGGACACGTATTTTTTATTTTGTCAATTAAACAAAAAATTACGAAGATATGGCGCGTTGAAGTTTCGCGTGACGTCACTTGTTCCTACACTTTGTATGAGCGTTTTAGGAACAAGTGACGTCACGCCTCGTCACGCGGAAGTTCAACGCGCCATATCTTCGTCATTTTTTGTTTAATTGTCAAAAGAAAAATTACGTGTCTAATATTTTTTGATAATGTAAAATACGGACTAATAAGAATTATTATTTTTTTACCTAGGAAACATCCCTATTAGAAATATACTTATTAGAAAACTGAGGCCGTATTGTCTAACGCTTCTGACGCTTGCCTTCGCTTTCACCATTATTTTATACCGTTTGACAGAAAGAAAATTGTGATTGAGCCTGTTGTCGCTCCATCTTGTTGGAGGCATACCTACACTGCGTCTTCCGGTCTGTGGACGCCACGCGAGAACCTTTTGGCCCCATCAACCATGTTCTAGGAGCGATATGCCCTCCCCACTGCCACCTAAAATCCTCAGCCGGGCCGAAATGCCGATAATGACCGCCTTAGCCTAGTTGGTAGTGACCCCGCCTACGAAGCAAGAGGTCCTGGGTTCGAATCCCGGTAAGGGCATTCATTTGAGTGATGAGCACGAATATTTGTTCCTGAGTTATGGATGTTTTCTATGTATTTAAGTATTTATTTATCTATATAAGTATGTTTATCGTCGTCTAGTACCCATAGTACAAGCTTTGCTTAGTTTGGGACTAGGTCGATTTGTGTTAGATTGTCCCCTAATATTTTTTTATTTATTTTTTTAATGGTCGCCGCGCCCAAGGATGTCTCGGCACCCCTAAGGACGTTGCAGCCACTTGCAGCATGCAAAGGAATGGTTTCCGCGAGTGTGCGCATGCATATAGGGATGCCGAAGGATACTTTTCCGTGTCGATGCCGATAATATGCGCCGGGCCTTATACCGGCTGAGCTGGCAACGTTGCATTTTTGTTAGTTTTTCTCGATTATTCCATAAAAATTGAATAAAAATTAAAAACGTTTTGTATACAAATTGTTCTTATATATAAGTTAATTTGTATACTGCAATAATAATTCGTGATAGACTTTTATTTTCTTTAAAAACGAACAAATTATTACCTAACGGTTTTTAAAGAAAATAAAAGTCTTATCACGAATTATTATTGCAGTAGACACATTAACTTATATATTAGAACAATTTGTATACAAAACATTTTTAATTTTCATTCAATTTTTATGAAATATTCGAGAAAACTAACAAAAATGCTACGTTGCCAGCTCAGCAGGTATAAACCCTCTTAAAGTAATTTAGTTAACTTCATCATCATTATCATCATTTCATCCGGAAGACGTCCACTGCTGAAAGTACAAAATACAAACAGGTATTCAATAAAATAAACAAACTTCGCAAGCGCATAATAAAAACCATATTTATTAATAGGATTTTTTACTATTAATTTAAATGCATAAATGCTACAAATATATTACACAAAATTTTCAAAAAAACAGAAACAAGTGTTTATACCATTTAAAATTAAACTTAACTAAATATAACACATTATTTTATTTAGTCATGGAAATAAGGTACTGAATCCAATAGTGACGGGAAAATGGCACTTCATATAATATAAATTTTATTTAATTGTGTACAATCAAATACAACATGATCTATGAGATACAATACAACACGATCTACACCTAGGTGGGGTACAGCTATGTCGGGTATCTTCGGCTGTCTGAACCGCTGTCTTTACTAATAATTATATACAAAAGTAGAATCTTGACAATGTTACACAATACATTTGATTTGAGCGCTAAAAAGAAAATAAAACTCATGGTATAAAAATCTGATAGCTGATGATGATGATTTCTAACGTCTATTCAATAAATATGCTATCCTATTTTGCACATAAACCAACATTTACTATTCCAGTAAATTAAACACCTTTAATATTGCAGCTAAAGTAATATGCATCACCAGACAAATGGAAACTTCATTATCAGAAGTGGCCAAGTTAAAATTCACACATACATACATGCATATGAAATTACAGAATAACAGTGTGCCACCACTAAAAAAAAACAATTGTTTGTACATAAATTTACATATCCCGTTTTATAACCATGTTTTTCATAAAATTCATCTCATTTGGCATCAATTAACGCCGGCAAGGTGTCCAAAAACGTGTAATCAAAATGGGTGCTTTTATACAGAGTATACAATATTCAGAGACATTTCTGAACACCTTGTCCTAATCAACACAATCTTTTAGCAAACAATGCTTTTATCAAGAAGTTGTAAAGACAGCAGACTGAACACCAAAATAACTGCCCTGTATAAATGCTGCACTGGGTACAGAAATCGCAATGCATGGTGCGGCACCTGGTCATAGAAATTGGTCACTGCTGTTTGTCTGCCGATATGCTAAGCTCCCCTCCCATACATCGGTCATTATAATAATTGTAGAAATTGAGATGTGTTTTTTACAGGATACAGACCGCAATTACTTCTAATGAGCTTCCAATTGTTCAACATCACGGATAACAGAAGCTTATTAAAGGGAATCACAGTCTACATCCATCCCATAGAAAATATCCCCAATGTTGTTCCTTAAAACTTGTTTCACACAACACTTGTTTGTGTTGTAGCACTGTAATCAATACTATTATGTAAAATAATAAAGTATAAAAAATTAAATACAGTTCACAATTGATCACTGGTTCCCAGACTGCTCATCAGTAAAAATATTCGGATCTCAACTCAGTCTTCAAAAGCGGGGTCTGCACTGAGCGAGCCGCCTCGCGAAGAAGCCATTTTCGGTGCGATTTTGAGCTTTGTGTAGAACAAAATCATGCCTCATGCGCTTGCCTCGCGAGGCGGCTCGCTCAGTGGGGACCTGGCTAAAAAAAAAATTTTTGCCCAATACCACACCATGTAATGGGAGACTCCTAACTCACAAGATTTAATCCAACTTTTCTACACATCCCAAGGATACTTAGACTAACTGGATAATGTTAAAGCTATGACAAGTATTTCTGCGGCTTTAGAGGCTTATCATCGTCACTGTCAGAGAAACATGCTGCAAACCCGCTCTTTTCCCTAAATGAATCTTTAGCAGATTGTCTTGTTTTGTTCAGAGTTTTCCTAGCACGGCCACTCTTTGACGATAACCTCTTCTTCTTCTGACTGTCTCTCTGTTCGTCCTGCACTGGACTTGCCACATTCATGGTGGCCACCGAACTCACTTGTTCTGTAGAATTGCTGAGAACAAACACAGAATTATCTGGATGTTTCATAACTCCTAAACTTCGTCCGCTCCTTGTTCTAGAGAGAACATCTGTGTTTTCTGATGGATCACAAACAGGGCTGACTAATTTGTTGAGACTGATGGATGTGGGCCTTCTAGAGCTCTGTTTGGTAGGCTCGGTCTGCTCAGAGTTTTCTTGTGTTGTCACTTCTGTGAATACTTTGTGTCTCTTTGGGTACCTAGAAGCTGTAGTGCTGGTGGACTGAAATGAGGCGTTGATACCATTTTGGTTCTCCTCTTTTGAGCTTACGTCTTTGCCGCCTTTCTTACTGTCCATGAATTTAAGCAAGGATGTGCTTTTGTCAAGTTGAGTGGGTTTTGAGTCTTTGTCTACTGAGACAAGATTGATAATGTTTTGTGAGGAGTCAGTGCTGCAGTTAAACACGATTGCCTTAGGGTCGCCAGTATTAATGGCTTTGTTAATGCTTACAATCAGAGACTTTTCTTCCTTTACCTGAGCATTCTGCCTAGATTCCTTGGCCAAGTTTCGATTTGGTTTAGCCCTTAACTTTTTAGGTGTCTTTGAATTGATCTTAGTAGATTTAATGTAGTTGGCTGTGAAGCCAGATACGTCGCTCATGTCTTCAAATTGTTCATTAAGAGCCCCATTGGTATGTTTCTGAGCCGAAGCACTGTTTTGTTTGTTACTGTGGTCACCACCGACAAGAACAGTCATTCTCTTCTCCACATATTTTTTTGGTTCACATTTAGACACGGTGGGGTGGTCGGTACCGTTAACTGGGCTGGTGAAAATTTCAAAGGAACTATTTAAATGGCTGTTGTTGTTGTTGGCTTTCCGCATGCTCCTCCTCAAATTCGACATCACTTTCGGGGTGGAGGTGACCACTTTGTTTTTTTTATGCAATGTTGTTCGGGCATTGTTTTGATTTTTCATCTTCTTATTCTTTTCTTGCACAGACGACTTTTTAATATTAAAATCAACATCAGATACGAGAGTATCAGAATTCTCACTGCTAATAATTTCACACTTCTGCTGCTCTTTTGAATAATTATTCAGCTTCTCGCCGGTGTCGGAAGAATCTTCGGCAGCAAGTTTTCGCTTTTTTTTCTTGGGTTCGGGGTCAGGACTGGGGCTGCGCAAAGCGTGGGAAGCCGCGGCGCGGAGGGGGTTGTCGTAACCTGCGAGACAGGGCGCGCGCTTGGTCACTATCCAGAAGGTGATCTCGTCCATGTTGTTCATAAAGGGAGAATCCTGGGCGATGCGGGGCAGCGGCGCGCGGGGCGCGGGGCGCGGCTCGGGGCGGCGGCGCGGCGCCAGCAGCCCAGCGCGCGCGCCGCCAGCGCCAGCGGACCCCAGGCGCAGCCCGCCAGCGGCCCCGAGCTTGCGCTTGACTCCGCCGGCCCACGCCAGCGCGCCCGACGCGACTCCTTGTCCATTCTCAGGATATCGATCACATTCCATAAACCTGCAAGCGTAAACATACGGCTCAGATCGAGAGTAAATACTGGGTGGTGCAGCGTTCTACGGGCAAATTGAGGTAGCTTACTTTCTGTCGTTCGTCTTCCTTAGCGAGGAGAAGTCCAGCTCCAGGCGAAACGGAATGTTTCGACTGAAACTACTGTCATCACCGGGCAGCGGCGAAGTTCGGGATTTCACAACGGACGGTTAATGCTACACAATACGCGATGTTTTGGACGAGCAAAACCCCAAAAACACCAAATTACAAAAGTAAATGATGTAAAAAGTTAACGTTTCGATACAAATACGAATTTTCTTAACGTGATAAAAGTTCTTTTTCCGTGATTTCGATTTGACGCAATAACAATGAGAAGAAAGATGGCGCTCGTGAAGGGTGTCCACAGAAGGCGTTGTTATTTATTTTGTAAATGATTATAAATAAAATAAAACGAAAATAGATCCAGACTCACAAAAAAATATTCCTTAGCAACATCTGACTGTGATTCTTTAACGAAATTAAAATTATATTAGCGATTATTGTTTAGTTATCAACTAAGGAAAATAAATATAATAAAAAATGGAATGCACGTTTTTACCGTATGCTCAAATGCCTCGAAGTTTCGTTATTGCTCGAGTTGAAAATTCAAGAATTTTATACGCAATATTTTTTGTTCGGCACAAACGACTTCAAAACTGATTTATTTTATGGTTTCTAGAATAAAATTAAATTGTTTTTAAGTTCGTTTTTTTATATAATCATAAATCAGAACACATATTACATTAGACGAATTTAAATCAATAATGTACAAAACGCTCGTTTTATGACACTGACACAACAAAATGACAGGAATGCGCCATTTTCGCGCCATGAACGTGTGTTGATTGTTGCTTTTTTTAGTTTAGTAGCTAGACGCAATTCCATTCGTTTCTAGAAAACAAAAAACTACTGTTAATCAATGTAGCTAAAAAAATATCAACAAGATGAACGACCTACAGTATCTCATCGATAGGCAATTAGGCATATGTGAGTATAAAAATATCGTACGTGTTGCTAGCTAGTGCAAACGTTGCAACGTTACCTAATGTTTCGGTCTTCTGTTGCAGACAGCCGCTACAACTATGACAACGTATTGCGGCGGCTGGTGGTGGACGAGAGGGAGTGCTTCTACGGGCTTCAGCCGGCCGGTGCTGCGGCAGCGGCGTCGTTTGACCAGGACCCGCCGATATTCGCTTGCCGGTTCTCGGAGGCTCCCGGCTATGAGCACATTCTAGCGCTCGCTAATGAGGATGGCAAGGTGGCCATTCAGGTATAGTAGTTTTTTTTTTAATTCCTAGAGGTTGCACACAGTATTTCTGGTGACAATTGGAACCAACTCTAAACATCTCTGTTTATTTCTGGGGTAGTATTTCATCAGTAATTAGTAGGTATTCTTTTGTTTTTCGTTTTTTTACTGGGTGTGATATGGGTTAAACACTACTAATGTTAATAATAAATGAAAATGTTAATTTTCATGTAAAGTTTGGTTAGTAAACATGTATATATTTACTGAGTATTGGTCCCTTAATACTAGGTTGAGCTGAAGCTTAAACAAAGTAGCAGTCTGCTACTTTGTTTAAGGGACTCTCTCTCTCTGCTACCTGACCTGCACCAATGTGAGATTTGAGATCCTCAGTGTGCTAAATTGTTTATAATGTGACTGCAACCAATCCTCAGGATTTTTTTAATGCAATCAGGCAGATTTAAGGTAATCAGGCTTTTCCCGCAATTTTTTTAAAAAAATCTGGTAACCCTAGACATATATTGAAAAGAATCAATGGAGTAGTGAGTGCTAGTCTCAACAAGTCCATTCCTGTCCTGTTGACCTCTTTTCTAAAAGTCAAGTTGCCTTTGCCAAACCTGTTTGATTTTGATGTCTTGTTGTTTTGCTATCTGTTTTTTGTGATTGGTCTCTATCAGTTTAAAAATATATTGGTGTTTGATTGGTCACTATGTATGGTTTAAATTAAATACACTTGTTGTCAAAAATATAGCACCTTTTTGGCATTTTTTCAACTGACTTTATACCCTATTTAATCAAGAGTAAAGATATGACTGTTAGGTATCATTTGTAAAAAAAAATATTGTCACTAGGTTTTAACAAATTAAAACCAGCCAAGAGCATTTTGGACACTCTCAGGAGAGGGTTCCACATCCATTACAATGTGTTAACTTACTATCTGTATTTATTTATTGCAACCATGGTGTTAAAATATTTGCAAACATGTCTTAAAATATTTGCACTTTTAAGTTGAATATTTCTCAAAGGAATCACTGTATTAGAAAATCGTCCGCACAACCCCATAATGATTTTAAAAGATCTATCCAACAATACCACACAATATAAGGTCAGCCGCGAAAAAAATCACCCCCACTAAACGTGTAGGAGAGGTACCCTAAAAAATTCTTCATTTTATTTTACCACTTTGTCGGGGTAATTGCTGCACATGTCCATGCAAAATTATAGCTTTCTAGCGCTAATAGTCTCTAAGCCAAGCGGATGAACAGACAGGCAGATGTGGCGAATATTTGCTACAGAACCCTATAAAGGGTCTAATAAAAAAATGATCAAGGGCCAGTCGGACTGGACTTCTTCGTGGGTATTTGCGTCTGATTGGCATCCACATAAACATCCAGCATAAATACGAACTTTACGAGCATGAGAAGTTAAAGTATTTTTTTTTTGTATTTATTTAGTTTTTAACCCTAAAATCTACATAGTATGCCAGGTTCAGTGAAATGATATCTGCTCCTCAGTCCTGTAGGCGAGTTAACTCGTTAACAGCGTCAGATTTAGGGGAGGGCAACTGGGGCAACAGCCCCGGGGCCTCCACAATAGAGGGCCCCCCACAAAAGTGACTTTGAAAAAAAAATTTTTTCAAATTCTGATTGAATTGATCACATTGATGTCCCCAAGAGGCATCTACTGAACGAAGCATTAAAAAATTATACATTAAATATGCTTAGTGAGCAATATCACCATTCATACCAAATATTTACGGATGGTTCTAAGTAGTGTCCGACTGAAGTTTCGGTTTCGGTTTCGACCAATTTCGGCCAAAAAAGTGATTTCGGCCGAGGTTTCGGTTTCGGCCAGAATCCGGCCGAAACCTTCGGCCGGGCCGAAATTACTTCGCGGCCTCTCGCGGCTCTCGCATCGGGAGCGCTCGGCTTAATTCGGACACGTTCGGCCGGGTAGGTATAGGTAATGCATCGGCAGCCGGCCCAGCTGGGACCAGCGACAGTAGTATGTATGAGTGTTGTTTATTTATTAAATTATTATTTACTTTTTAGAATCTGTTTGGCGACCGCTTTAGCCTAGTTGGTAGTGACCCTGCCTACGAAGCAAGAGGTCCTGGGTTCGAAACCCGGTAAGGGCATTTATTTGTGTGATGAGCACGAACATTTGTTCCTGAGTTATGGATGTTTTCTATGTATTTAAGTATTTATTTATCTATATAAGTATGTTTATCGTCATCTAGTACCCATAGTACAAGCTTTGCTTAGTTTGGGACTAGGTCGATTTGTGTAAGATTGTCCCCTAATATTTATTTATTTTATTTGTTACTGCATTTTATGCTGTGATTAATGAACAATACGTTTGATATTAGGATTGTGAATTTAGTTTAGACGTGATAAGAATAGGTTATTTGTTTTAAATAATATAATACCTATGCCAAGACATTTTTCATTAAAAATAATCGCTTTTTATTATGTTTAACAAAAAAAGTAACTGTTCTCATATAAGAAATCCTTGCAATAACCTTTTCCTTACGATCTGTACAGTAATTTTGAATATTTTGTTTGATATGATACGTCTTCAAAAATTTCGGTTTCGGTTTCGGTTTCGGCCGAAATCAGAAAAAAACCGAATATTCGGTTTCGGTTTCGGTTTCGGCTAAAAATCGTGTTTCGGTCGGACACTAGTTCTAAGTCTGTACAGGGTGCTGGAGCGGCCTTGTTTGATCCTCAGACTGGAGTTTCTCTCATGTGGAAGCTGCATAATGACGCGTGTGTTATGCGAACTGAACTCGTTGCTATTAAAGAAGCTTTAACTTACGCAAATAATCTAGCTGATAGTTTAGTAGTCGTAATATTGTCGGACTCAAGGAGCGCGCTCCAGCACCTTAGTCGGTGTGTGTCTGGACAAAGAGGGATGCCTGTTGCCTATGAAGCTCTTCAGGTGATGCACGAGATGAATTCTAGAGGCAGGGTCGTCAAATTACAGTGGATTCCTTCTCATGTAGGGTTGGCTGGGAATGAAGTAGTGGACAAGCTTGCCAAGGCGGCTGTAGTGGATGGTTCTGTAACAGATTCTGAACCCCTTTCTAGTGAATTGGTTCCCAGAATTAAAAGAAGGAGCCTACAGAAATGGGAATACCATTTTGGTGAGCAGGGTATATCTAGGGGTGTAGGAATCTGGTACAGAACTATCCATGATAGCCCCCGGTGGACGCCTTGGTTTGACTCAGCCGGCCTTGCTAGAAGAGTTTTGGTGTCTGCTTTTAGAGTTCGTTCCGGACACATCCCTACAAATAAGTTTCTATATATGATGAAAATTAAATCATCACCACTATGTGATGATTGTCAAAAGTGTGATGACTTGATCCATGTGTTGTTGGAGTGTGTCCGGAATTCGGACTTGAGGAGAAGAGTTCTTGGGGATTTGGGTTCCATGCACAATGGCCAGGTGAATTGTTGGCTATCTGAGCCGTTGTCAGACAAAGCAATCGGCATTTACCATTTTATTGATAGGTCCCTTGAATAGGGAATTGTGTAAGCACCCATGAGGCTGACATGATCACCTGGAGTGTTCAAAGCCTCGACAAAAATCGGGAAAAAAAAAAAAAAGAAAAAAAATCTGACAAGTAATTATTTGGATCATCATCATCATCCCAGCCTACATACGTGCCACAGTAGGGTACAGGCCTCCTCTCAGAATGAGAGGGCTTGGGCCGTAGTTCCCACGCGGGCCCAGTGCGGATTGAAAACGTCACACACACCATTGAATTTCTTCGCAGGTGTATTCAGGTTTCCTCACGATGTTATCCTTCACCGTAAATTTCAAATGTAATTTCACACATAAATTCCGAAAAACTCACGTCTCGGGATTTGAACCCACAATCCTCTGCTTGAGAGACCATAGGTCAAACCACTAGGCCGCCACGGCTTTTTTATTATTTGGATATTATGTGGAAAATAATTTGTGGACAGGGGCCCCCTCCTTTTATGCCTCGAGGCCACCAGACCTCTTAACCTTTTCATTTCAACGTTCTGTCAAATACAACAGCTCTCACTCATACGCCATGACATCGAAATGTCAAACGCGAAGTTGAACCCTACAGAAATGCATGAAAGTAGATATCGCTCTGCACGCCGTGACTGATATATGACTCGTTGGCGTAGAACCTGCGGTGCTGATATAAGTGTCGTTGGCGTCGAAAAGGTTAATCCGGCCCTGCTCGTTAACAGAAATGATGATGATTTAAGGGTTAAGACTGAGCTCTCGGAAGGTACTAGTTGTGTATTGAACAGTGTGATTGTTCGCAGGACACGTCGCTGGGCGGCGCGGGCGCACTGGAGGGCTTCCAGTGCCACAACAACGCCGTGTTCGACCTGGCGTGGGCGCCGCGCAAGCTCAGCTTCGTCACTGTCTCTGGTATGCAATAGAATACAAAAATATTTCATACTAAATACAAACTGAAACATGGATGCATAGATAAAACCCCAGAAAAAAGCATTCAGCATTCAGCAACAGACTCAGCATTCCGTGCCGCGTGCTATTCCCCTACACCACCACTGGTCAGGAGTTTAGACACAATTTTTTCCCGTACATCGCACATCTCAGTTCGTTAACTAATCACATTAAGCCGTGATACAGCGCCATCTATGTTACACCCTCATCCAGAGACGTCAACACTCCTTCGGAACTACCCGCTCACCCGGACAAGAGATGTCGCTACTAAGCCCACTTTAACAAGTTTGCTGTGAAGTATCTTTTGTATTTTTTATTTTTTCAAATTCATTTTGTTTATAGGGTTCCGTAGTCAACTAGGAACCCTTATAGTTTCACCATGTCTGTCCGTCTGTCTGTCCGCGGCTAAGCTCAGAGACTGTTAGTACTAGAAAGCTGTAATTTGGCATGAATATATATATCAGTCACGCCGACAAAGTGATTGAATAAAAAAAAGTAAAAAAAATTTTCCTCCCATAGACGTAAAGTGGGGGTGATTTTTTTTTCTCGGCTAACCCTATAGTGTGGGGTATCGTTGGATAGGTCTTTTAAAATCATTGCGGAGTTGCTAACATGATTTTTCTATTCAGTGATCTGTTTGCGAAATATTCAACTTTAAAGTGAAAATTTTCATTAAAATCGGCCGTCCCCCCCCCCTCTAAAATCTAAACTGTTGGGTGGAAAAATTTGAAAAAATTCAGAAGGGTAGTAAATATATCAAATTTACTAGGAAAATTATAGCGGCTAAGATTGCTTAGAAATTATTTGTAGTTTAAGAGTAAATAGTAGCCTAAGGTATAAAACATACCTAAACTTGGATGATTCCGTACACATACGAAATCCTTAGAAAAATATTACTTGATTTTTTCGTAATTGCTACGGAACCCTACCTTGGGCGTGTCCGACACGCTCTTGGCCGGTTTTTTACTTTTGCGGTCATAACGTGAAATCCATATATTTTATACTAAATACAAACTGAAAAATGGATGCACAGAAAAAACCCCAGTAAAAAGACCAGCGCTGGGAATCTAACTCAGCTCCTCAGCATCCCGTGCCGCGTGCTATTCCCCTCCTCTCCCCTACACCACCACTGGTCAGGAGTTTAGACACAATTTTTTCCCATAAATCGCACATCTCAGTTTGTTAACTAATCACATTAAGCCGTGATACAGCGCCATTTATGTAAAAAAAAAAGGAAAAAATTGCAAACATGTTAGAATAGAAAAACTTTATTGTTTATCTGCCCCAATACAGGCATCGAAACTGGACCTCATGCTTTGTAGCCAGGTTCCCTAAGCACTAGGCCATCAAATCACAGACCACACAAACCCAACTATCACTACCACCAAACTACACTACACTGACTCGTTTCGAAGTCAACCGGAGCTCATACTCAGAACTACAACCAGATGCTACCTACCAGGGGTGTGTAATGATAGATATAACAACATTTGATATAACTGTAATATTTGGTATAATGCTACATTTGACATAATTCGATTTACTCGAGAAGTAAACATTCTACGATTCTTTTATAAAATAAACTAACCTAACCTAACCTAATGCATATCAAATAGAATTAATATCAATCCTCCGAAGTTTAATTTTTGAGTAAATCGCATTATATCAAATGTAGCATTATACCAAATGTTACAGTTATATCAAATGTTGTTATATCTATCGAGGCGCACCCACCTACCAGATGTTAGACTAGACCTTTTCATGAAAGCCCCCATATCATAATTGTCGGGGAACACTGCTGCGGGAGTTGATTCCACAATCTCAATGTTGTTCCAGGTGACCACACGGCCTGCCTCTGGGATGTAGCCGAGAGCACTCCGAAACGCGTCCTCGTCTTCTCCAACCACACTCGCTCCGTCAAGACGGCGGTGTTCCGGCCCAGCGAGCCGTCCGTCTTCGCGACCGGCGCCCGCGACGGCCACATCCTCGTGTGGGACGTGCGCTGCGGCCAGGCCGCCGTCGTCGTCAAACCAGACAACTGCCTCATGAGGTGCCACTCCTCCGTAGCCCCTAAAACCCCCGGCTCCCACACCAAAAGACCCCGCTTGGACAACCACCGATCTATAAGCATCACCGGCCTGGTCTTCCAAGACGATCTAACTCTAATCTCATGCGGAGAGTGCGATGGCAACATTAAAGTTTGGGACCTCAGGAAAAACTACAGCTCGTACAATCGGGAACCTCTCCCGAAACACTCCATCCCGTACTGCGGAAGCTCCACCAAAAACGGCTACACCAATCTCATCATAGACGACGCCAGAATGAGGCTCTATGCCAGCTGCATGGACAACGTCATATACTGCTTCAATATTTCCACGTATAATTCCTTACCGGAGCAAAGGTACGTTGGTCACGAGAACAGCACATTCTATATCAAAACTAGTCTCAGCCCCGACAGCATGTATTTAGTGTCAGGTAGCAGCGACAAGAATGCCTACATCTGGAACGTCAAATACTCCGAACCTGTTGTCAAATTGGTGGGCCATTGGGCTGAAGTCACCTGCCCCGCTTGGTGTCAGAAAGGAGACATGAAAATAGTCACGTGCAGCGACGACGCCAGACATAAAATATGGAGGGTCGGAAAAGAATTCAAAGTGAACCAGTTGGAACTCAAAGGGCACGCTGAAGTGGTACCACGGACAGAAATAACCACCTTGAAGCAGTGGGGCGCGTTAGATAAGACTCCTAGCTCTTTAAAAAGAAAGATAACAACGCCTAGTTCGTACGGCTCCAAACGACTTAGAACCACGGACAGTATATCTGTGCGGAAAACCAAGAGATGTCTAACAGATTTGATGAATGCGTCCCGAGACTCTGAAGAACCTGAGTTCTTGAGTAAAAAGATGAAGTTAGATACCGCTACCACTGTTCCTGAGGAGGATACCGAACCGAAGTTGTTACCGGCAGGTATCAAGCGGCATAGTAATGTCTTGGAGAGCACTAGTCCTGAACTCTGCTCGTTTGACTCGGCTATGTCCAGCGACTGGAACTATATGACACCCAAAGCCGGCTCGTCCTTCATGACGCCAACAAAGAACTATGAAAAGAAGACTTGTAAGAAACTATCACCGAAAAGCCCAAAGACTATTGCTGGGAACTCCAATCCCAACGATTCTCCTGTCAAGTCACCAAGTAAGATTAGGATTATAAGTTTCACTACGCCAACTAAAAACTTGCCAAACTTTGTCCTGGATGGCGAGGCGCCGCATCTGAGGTTAATGTCGCCCATCAAGAAGAAACAGGACACTACTAACTGGCTCACTCTTATTGTGCGCGGGAAGAAGGAAAAGAGCGAGGTTGCAGAGAAGACGGCTGCGCCATTGAGTCCCAAAGATAATGTTCCTGTTAGAAGAAATTCCGTTACGGACAAAACGCCAAAGTCAAGTAAGAAACCTAGAACTTTACTCACGTATTTTAATGTTGCTAAGGATAAATAATTTGCATTTGCATGCATAGTTCAATCAATCATTCTCATTTTAATGTAGTTCACAATAGAGTAACTGTTATTAAAATCTGTAAGTACCACTGTCCCGAATATTCGGCAGGTTTACCGAATATTCGGTAAATCTGCCGAATATGCCGAATACCGAACATAAAACGAATATTCGGCCCATCCCTACCACTAATCATACATCAAAGGAATCACTAAGTTTAGTATTTTTGGTGGAACGTTATAGCCTTTGATCAATTATAACTGAAGATACACATTGCACACAAAATCCCCTTCAAAGAATGTCCGAACTTTTTTATTTGTTCGCATAACAATTAATATCATCACCTACACAGAAATTTTAACCTAGTCTTTACTTCATTACAGTCGAATTTCGGTTGACACTTGACAGCTAAACTTGACAATTTCACGCAACGTACTGAGAAAAAAGAAGGCCACTTTATCAAAGTGGCGCTCATTTGGCTCGGACATTTTCGGGCGCGCGACTGTGGATCTACAGTTATAATTGATCAAAGGTTATAGCCAGATTATTGTTGTTTTCATAAAACAATGGCATATTTTTACAAATAAAGGTTCGCCATCCCTGGCCTACTTCGTTCGTGTCTGCGTGGCCGAAAATGCACGACGCGCCATATAAAGTGTGTACTACTATTTTGCGGATCTTTTAAGGATTTTAATTACGAGTATATCTAAAATTTGAAAGGACTCTTGTTCGCTTACCCTGCGTCACGAAACCTAATCTATATATTTTATTCAAGTGACAAATCAGTGTGACCCGTTGATACAAAATGAACTGTTAGTTTTAAGCTTACTTTATTATTTAACTGTCTGAGAGCTTTGTAGGTTTAAGTAAACGTTTTACTTTAAAACCTGGTCTATATATTTTGGTTATTCGATCTTTTTTCGTAATGTCTGTTAATGCAATTTTGTGATCGGTGTATGTTAACACGTTCAGTGCCAGTGACACTCATTCGTGACTAGGCACAATCGTTGCCTAAGTTGAATGTGTATAATCTTGGGAAATGATCGTAGTCGCGAATGAGAGTCGCTGCCATAGGAGTACGACTTCTGTTGGCACGCATAAGGTACCAATGCTCGACACCTCAACGCCCAGTACTTCTTCCTAGTCGGACACTCTTGTCAGAGTGGTCGTGGTTGCGCAGACGAGGTACACGGAGTGATGTTCGGTGGGTCGCAGACTTTTTCGAGGACAGCCCTCTTAGCAATTTGCTTCCATTTCTGCCGGTTAGAGGCGTTGCGAGTACACTGGACCATGGTGGACTCAGTAGCTTTTTTAATCAGGTCAGTCCAGCGAGTTGGTGAACGACCGCGTGCCCTCTTGCCTTCCACCTGACCCTGGACCACCAACCTCTCCATTGAGTTCACATTCCTGGAGATGTGATCAAAGAACTTCAGTATCCGTAATTGCACAGTCGACGAAAGCCGGTCCTTAATATGAAGCTCTTTGAGGATGGAAACATTGGTGCGAAATGCCGTCCACGGGATCTTTAGGAGACGTCTCCAGCACCACATTTCCAATGCGTCGATTTTACGGCGATCCTGCAGTCTCAGAGACCATGTTTCGGCACCATAGAGAATTATTACGCCCAGTAGATGACACCTATCTTTATGCCGTAAGATTGAAGGTGCCATGTATTGGGCCAGTGTCGAGCACAGGGACACCTTACGTGTCACTGGTGTAGAATGTGTTACGCTGGTTTTATTGGCGCCGATCGTACGATAATGTTTGTAATGTCAATAAATATTTTGAGAGCTTGAGACATTTTGGAGTAAGTGTTTGAGGGAGCGTAAGGACTTGACCATGCTTCCTTGTCTTGTAAATTATAAGTTATAATCACAGCTGGCAGTTATATCCCACCGAAATGTGCTGCCATTTTTAATAATATTCATTTTAAGTTAGAAATATTATAATATATAGGTACGTGCGTTATATAATTTATTTTCGAAATATCATTTTTGGGATCCTAAGACATTTGACTAATTTACTCAAAGTCAAAGTCGAAGAATCTACCACCGGTGCGGAAAACCCCCGTTTCTAAGGCACGAAACTCGACAAGGTATATCTTTTTCAGAATAAATCTACAATATTTTTATTTCTTCACTCTTTAGATATCAAATAGGTATTAAAACTTCAACGAATAGCTCGTTCAACCCTTCAGCTAGACCTGTGTGTTTGTTTAGATATCATATCATAAATTATGTACCTATTGTACTTTTTACATGACCTCAAATACACTACACTAAGGGGGTGTTTCACCACCTTATTGTCAAACTGCTGGTTACGTAACCAATGAATAAACTAAGTACTGTACAAATCTGTCAGCTAGTGTTTTTCCAGTTTCACCACTCCGGTCCTGTGCAAACTAAGTACCACTTAACTAATCGTGGGTTTAACAAAAAGTCGGAATGGCAACGTCGCATTTCACGACCACGCGTTCCTGTTCGCACACTTTCGTTCAAAGAGTCACTCATTATTAAAGCAAAAGAAATGGTTAACTATATAATTTTTGAATACATCTATTTTTTTTTTGCTAAACAAATATGTAACATTATCATTGATCCAAAAACGGTATTTATTTACGATACTTTGTTAATAATAACAAAGAAAAATAAAATCACGTAAAACCAATCGAAAAGTGGCGCCAAACCATTTGACAGATAAACTTTTTTTTAATGGCGACATACAAGTTCAGGTAGAACAAACGATTGAGCCGCTGAAAAAAAGTTTGTTATTAAAAAATATTACGAAATTTTGGATTTATTTTTACATACTAAAAGTGTACCTACATTTTTTTATTCAAATCTTGATATTTAAATTATTATATGCAATTTAGCATGACCTCTTTCTTTAAAAAATAAAAAATACTTTGATTTCTTTTTCTGAAACCGGCTGAAGGGCTCTCCAACCATGGCCACAAAAAAATAAACTAACTTTATGTGACGGATAAAAATGCTAAATGCCTCCTGATCTGATGGTCAAATTAAGAAACAGTTTGTCCGTCACTTAGCGCAAATCGAGACTGGTGAAACAGAAATTTTTATTCCACCTGACAAATAAGGTTATGATTAAGCTAATCCGAACTTTAAAAAAAGTGGTGAAAGAGCCCCTAAAATGTCCAGCTCTCGGTTTAATGCTACACGTACTATGCGGCACTGGTCGTAAAGGTATTAAATAACCATGTTATTTTATAGTAACTAAAAATTAAACGGCATCAACAAACAGTCTCGGATTTTTCAGTAAGACCTTGAATGCATTTAGAATGAGTTGTAAAGTTTAATTTTTATATGTCACAGAACTTTAACTGTAATGTTTTATATTTGTAGCTATTGATTTACATCCTGTGTACACTTTTTTTTTAATTTAATGTCCTGACCTGAACATTTATTTTAAACCAATAAGAACATGAAATTAAAAGAGTAAACTTACATATTCGTTTTAATGACACCCTATGGATTTTAACATTTTCACAGTACTTACAGTGCCCCAAATATGTCTCACGTCGAATAACTAGGTAAGTACATATATCATTAATCTAATACCTTTAAACGAGCAATTCTTGTATACGAGGGGCGTTCAATATAAAGTGAGAATGAGATGCAAACTCTTTCAATATTAGGAAATTAAATACTAAAGCTAATCTATCTAGCTGATTGCTATGAAAAAAAAAACTAACTGTCTTTTGTTTAAAAAAAAATACGGTAATTTCTTTGCAATGCTATTGAGTACGTTAGCGAAAATGGAGAAAATTTAACTGCGCGCCGTTATCAAATACTTGTGTTTGAAAAATTTTTCTACGGACCAAGTCAATTTAGATTTGCGGGACACTTTAGGGTCTAATGCTCCTCCGTATTCGACAGTCGCACGTTGGTGCGCCGAATTTAGACATGGAAGAACATCGACCATGGACGACCCCCGCTCCGGACGCCCTACTACTGCAATAACTGAAGAAATTGTGAAAAAAGTTGAAAACTCAGTTTTGGCGGATCGTCGTGTCATGGTTCGTTTTATTGCTGAAAATGTAAAGATTTCAACGGGGAGCGTGCATAATATTTTACATGAACGCTTGGGTATGAAAAAGGTATCTGCGCGTTGGGTACCAAGAATGCTTACTGACACGCAAAAACAAACTAGAGTCGAGATTTGTCAAGAAGCTTTGGACTTGATACAGCAAGACCGGGAACTTTTTTTGGCGCGATTTATAACAATGGATGAAACATGGCTCCATCATTACGACCCTGAAACGAAACTGCAGTCTATGACATGGAAAAGGCCATCATCTCCAACTCCGAAGAAATTCAAGGTGAGCCCATCTGCCGGTAAGGTCATGGGCTCTGTTTTTTGAGATGGTAAAGGGGTATTAATGATTGAGTATCTCGAGCATGGAGCCACTATTACGGGCACATTATACGCCAAACAAATAGAAACATTGCGCAATGAGATCCGCGAAAAACGGCGAGGTAAACTCTCGAAAGTTGTGCTGTTCCACCAGGACAATGCCCCGGCACACAAGTCCGCCGTTGCAATAGCTGCAATTCGTGATGCTGGGTTCGATATCCTTAAGCATCCTCCGTATTCACCAGATCTCGCTCCCAGTGATTTCTACCTATTTCCGAGATTGAAACAATACCTGAGAGGCCAGAAATTTGAAGACGACGACGCGGTAGTCGCTGCAATACAAGATTTTTTAAGTACTCAAGATGAGACCTTTTTTAAAAATGGAATTTTAAGTTTAGAAAAAAGATATACTAACTGTATTATGCTAAAAGGTGACTATGTCGAAAAATAAAATGACATTTAGTAAAAGTTGTTTATAACATACTCATTCTCACTTTTTATTGAACGCCCCTAGTACATATAGGTATAATCAGGATCTCGGAAACGGCTCCAACAATTTCGATGAAATTTGATATGTGGGGGATTTCGGGGATGAAAAATTGATCTAGCTTGGTCTTATCTCTGGGAAAACGCTTGGTACCGAGTTTCAGCCCGAGCGGAGCTCGGTCGCCCAGGTACTTATCATTTATATCCAATGCAAACTCTTGTTTTTGTCATAAGGATATCACTAGTAAGCAGTTGTTATGTTTAAAAAAAATGTAATTATTAATAGAATAACGATTCAATGGGATCCTATCGATGTTTAGAAAATTTTATTTACGAAGGTTTAGAATCCCGAAAACTTCATTTGTCCGAAAGCATTTTTTTCTGAAACTGTAAATATTTCAGGATTTATTTCAGGACCATCGTGTAGAACCCTTTAGGTTAGGTTAGGGTTGTTTTATAAAAATCCTGAAATATTTAGTTTCAGAAAAAAATGCATTCGGATAAATGAAGCATTCGGGATTTTAAATATTCGGAACAAAATAATTCTAAATTTTGATAGGTAACCCGATTCAATGCATTTATTTATCACTAATATTAGAAGCAGATTCATGCCAGATTCCATAGTACCGCGTATATAGTAAGTACCAGTATTTTCAGTAGGTACTAGTGGGTGAAGCTAGACTGAAAATATCGGTACTAGAGCCGATACAGACGGACTGCATTCCAACTGCAACTGCTACTCCCGACGCATGACAAATATTTTTTAATTTAATAACGCGTATTGACCAATATTTTATTCGCAAAACAACTAATCCGCATAATGACATCTTATATGCAAAATTACCATTTTATATTTTATTCGCGAAACAACCAATTCGCATAAATAACAATATTAATATTATCTAATTCACTTTTGGGTCGTATTGTGATATACATATCTGCGTAATTTTGCATTTCCACAATTGTATATGTACTTACCTACACAATTGTATACCTATAAGTAGGTACGTATATAAGTAGTTTTGCGAGTAGTAATTTCACGTATTTTTTTGTTTCCACAAATGTGTCGTTATTCGTATATGCCGTTATGCGTCGGCAGGCAACTGCTGCCTGCCCATACATTTCAGTCGCAGTTTGCGTGCAATTTTGCGGACTGTAATGGAAAATGTACGGGCAGTTGGAATAAAGTCCATCTGTATCGGCCCTAAAGTGGTATATACCGGTGTTTTGGCTACCGGTACCAAGTTTGAGCCGTGTTATTTAGTAATCTATCTCCATGACGACGTGCGCGTGCGCTCGGCGCGCGTGGTCGCCGGCGCTGAGGATCGTCGCTACGTTGCAAGCAGGCAGCTCGGAACTGTCAACACATTGTAAGTCATGAAGGATGACAAACGAGTACCTACACCAGACAATAATTCTGGCACGTCACTAAACCATTGAATTTACCCTCTATTCCCACTAGTTCAGTTGACTGTACTAGTGAGATTTTTTTCTCTATAGTGAGTGGGGGTAAAATTAAAATAAGATGAAAGGCAGTGTAAGATGTAAAACTACTCTTAGTACCGGGTGCTACGAGTGGTTTTTCATCTTTCACTGTTTTTAGGGATCCGTACCTCAAAAGGAAAAAACGGAACCCTTATAGGATCACTTTGTTGTCCTTCCGTCCGTCCGTCTGTCTGTCAAGACCCTTTTTCTCAGGAACGCGTGGAGGTATCTAGCTGAAATTTATATCAAATACTCAAGTCACAGTAGACTTGGAGCTGTGAAAAAATTAAACTTCTAAGCCAACGCAATCTAAAGATACAGCCGTTTATGCTGCAAATTTGCGCAAATTTTCTAAACTCGCAAGGGAATCAAAACCTACAGGGTACTTCCCGTGAACTCAGAATCTTGAAATTTGGTACGAAGCAAGGTCTTATAGCACAGATAAAGGAAAAATTGCGAAAAGCATACATTTTTTGTCTGTCTGTCTATATCAGTAACCAATCTACAATGATCCCACACTGCGCACATTTTGCTTGTGAGCAGGGGTCTGATAAGACTGGATGTTCATTATACATATAAATTTGTACGGAACCCTGGGTGCGCGAGTCCGACTCGCACTTGGCTGGTTTTTCATCTTACCCCCACTCACTCTAGTTCAGTCAACTAAACTACTGGGAATAGAGGACTGATAGAAATTCTCTTTCTCACGAGGACAGACCCGTGGTCAACCTACAGTTTGTCTGCCTGGTTTTCGACGGGGCGGAGCTCCTTTCTCTGGGTGTTTTGCCGTTCGGGCAACTGCAGATAAGTACCTAACTAACCTAACCTACCTATCCACTATAGTTCAGTCAACTGAACTAGAGAGAATAGACTGAATTTACTCCCGTTTCCTGACTGGTGGTCATACTAATTTGTCCATATCAGTCTATGACTACGACGATATACATATTGTAACTCCGTATTTTTTAGAAAAAAGTCTTGAACAGATAAAAAAAAAATTTGAAAAAAACATTCTTAGTAGGTACAAGCTTTTTCTTACCAAATTTTTATCAAATCTGACCACTGGAGTCGATTGAAAATTTGACTTCCAAGATTTTAAGAAAACTTACATACATACGAACATTGCAAGTTGAAAAAGCTTGTAATATGCAAGGTAAGATTCTATTCGTTCTAGTTGCTTACCCTGATCCTCCTTCAAAGTACTTGCGACAAAGCTCATGGTAGAGCGAGACGAAAGACACATGCTTCGTCTCTATCCCCGACGTGTTCTCCAGTATGGTCTCGCAAGAGGCTTTATTCATTCTCGCGACTTCATCGGTCTTCTTCACCACCTTCCCCAATGGAGAAGGCCACAGCTTCTTAGACCTTGATTTTGTCAATTTGATCTTTTTGTTCGATGCAACAATTTTTATGGGTCGTTTTAGGATGAGCAACGAGTCCATAATTTTGGTTTATATTTGTAAACTGCTAGCAAAGAAAATACTTGTTTCGAAATGACATTTTTTTTTTTAATGAATGTAATACGAATAAGATTGGATATAAATGAGGTCGGTTGTTTTGTTAACATGGCTTGAAACCTTTTTTACTTTTTTAATCACCTCTGATTTTAGACTATATTATTTTTTTAATTTGGAATGTTAGCCTAAAAACTAGTTAACTAGAAAAATAACACAAATTCACATGTTTATTTGTAAATCAAAGGATATTAATATTGTTATCTTTCAAATTTGTTTTTATGGTTCCGTAGCAAAGGTGGTAAAAACTGATCTCATAATATCGTCTTAATCGTCTGTTTGTTTGTTCGTCTATCTGTTCGTATGCCATAGATACCTAAAAACCTATTTCTGCAGTTAAAACAAAAGAAGTCTTCAAAAATTAGGTAGACCTACTCAGGTAGCTTTTGGATTTTCGGATCGATATTGATCAATTGGTGTTGAACAACCTTCCCAAGATCCAGGTCTACATACCAAATTTCATCGAAAACTTTTTTTATCTCTTTTGGTGGAACTTTC
Organism: Archips crataeganus; assembly: GCA_947859365.1. Classification (NCBI taxonomy): domain Eukaryota; kingdom Metazoa; phylum Arthropoda; class Insecta; order Lepidoptera; family Tortricidae; genus Archips; species Archips crataeganus. Next base: position 677,038 of record OX402053.1, on the reverse strand, counting down.
TAGAAAGACTTGCCCATAGTGGAATTAACATCAGTTTTCAATAAGGCCATAATAAAACAGCAATTAAGATGTGCCATTGCTCACTCTTTATTACGCTTGTTAATTCAATATATAAAAACAAAATAATTTATTTCAAAATATCACCGATTGCTTCGCGGGCCGTTAGGCCACAATTTTATAAAACAACACAAAAACTTTTACGAATTCAAACCTTTGTTGCTCTCAGCATAAGGTTCTAAATGGACCACAATGTTATGAAGACTCGAGTAGAATCTGGTATTAATTAATCATTACGTTACTATTTTCAAAAATACAGAACGATTCGATGTTTCAATTCGCGTTACACAAAGGAATATTATTTGGCATAAAATGTCCTCTGTGTAACGGTTGTTTGTGTACAGCGGGAATTAACGCATAAGTCGTCTCTTTCACATTAAGTTTCTTAGAAAGGGACGAATGCTAGTTTCCTGTATAAACTATGATATTTAGGTATGAATATTTTAGTAGCAAACGGTACAGTTTTGTGATAAACTGACAATAATTCACATAACATAGCCTCGATTTCAAGAAGATATTGTGTGTAACACAACGGAATTGTGTCGAACATGTAAAAGATTTCCATTGTGAAACGGACATTAATTTGAAATCTACTCGCTATCTACTTTAGTCTTCATTTATAACGGCTTGGGTCGACACGACACTATCATTTCTCGCATATGTTGACGATATCATAATTATTAAAAGCTTCGAAATCCTTTTTTAATGGTCCATCGCCAATTTATTATAAGAATGAGAGCGTCATATCTGCTAGTAACCACCAATATCAAGAAATTATTTACCGCTCTCTCACGTTATAAGTACTGGGTAAAAGAGCGCGGTCGTAATCTAACGATATTACGATACGTAACGTAGTGTGTTACATAGCAGAGCAGAGCAGTTTCACAAAATCACAACTGCTCCACGTCACTGATTGGTGCCGATATTTAATGTACTACCACAAACTTACCTGTTAAACATGCAACTGTAATCATAACAGATGTTTGACTTGTACGACGTTGGTATACACTGTGTTATAATATATATCCAGACAATTTCAGCAAATGTTTAGACAGGTTTCACTAAACACTGCAAAAGGTTTTTATTCAAAATGTTGTTACGCCTTTGATACGCCGTACATCGACAAATGCACGTACTTAGTACATATTATCTCAATGTCAATGTATATTTGTCAAATTTAATAGGAAATTCCTTGATGTCTGCCACAGGGTTGTTTAATCAAACAAACCATCTGCTAAAATATTATGGATTAATTATATAACAACACAACCAGGGCCCAATTGCATAACAAAATACAAGCAAATAGTATTAGTGAATTTCAATACAAAATAGCTAATACTATTAGCTTGTAATTTCTTATGCAATTGGGCCTAGTGTGAAGCTATTTTACAGAAAATGATGTTGTGTTTATACAAATAGAATAGTACATTACTGCAGCGGCCGCGAAATAGGGGATTGCCGGCCGAGTAGTAATAGATGGCCGAGTGTTAACGAGGCCATCTAGAGATACGAGGCCGGCAATCCCTGTTCGTGGCCAAGGCTTGTATAGTGCTTTTCTCAAATAAATCCAAGGAAATGACACGAATGTTCAACTTATATATTCATATTTAATTCAAATTGTTTTTTTTTTTTATTCCCGCCAAAATATTTTTTTTCCAGCAATTTATTTGTAAGCTGTTCCAGTTAATGTTTTTGACGCAAAATCTTGAGATGATTTATATTTATTAAAAATTACGACCTTATTAATTGGTTATTTTAATAAATTGTTAACAATAAACGCCAATCCTTATTTATTTTATTAAATCTAGCCAAGTAAGATATTAAAAAGTAAATTCACAAACTAAATTTTTCTTAATTGGCAGTATGTCATTGATAGTCAATAAAAGAAAATACGACCCACTAAAACAAAAGACAATCTCTTTGCTGGCCTTGGCCAGCAATGTTTGTATGAAATTCCATTATTGTCGTCTAATTTGAAATTAGAACGAATCTTCCTCAACTGCTATACAATGGCATACTTCGTGTTCTATTGTCACGACTATAAGGACCACATTTCCTTGGATGTTTGAGAAAAATAGTTTGTATACTTACATTAGATTTTATATCGCAATTATTGAGCGTTATAGCTAACAAATACATTGCAGACACAGGTAAGACTGCGATGGTATAATATAGAAAAATTGGGTCCATGGCATTCGCTGGCTTTAACAAAAAAAGGGGCCAACGTTCTAAGCTGTTATACTGGTCGCTGAGTTTCCATCCGTAAGATTTACAAAGTTTTTAGTTAAAGTGAGAGGTATTAGACCCCTGTCAAATATAACTATGATTGCGATTCACTCAGTTCCCCAACGGGAGGTACATCAGCCATTTATAAGTCTCGTTTACGACGAAAGCAGCGTCGTGCCACTCGGGGCATGCCAATGATGCAAAGTGATAGTCCGGGTCTTTAACAGTTTGGCTGCGGCGCTGATTTTTACGTACATTCAGACCGTGTGTTACTTAGTAGCACGATTTTAGCGCCCGCATAGGCGGTAAGACGCGTACCGTGCGGAAAAGACATGGTTTCGCAGCCAACGTGTTAAACTGCTTTTTTGGAGCTAGTTTACTGTTTTCACAGCTAACATTGGTTAGAATAGCCATCGGATCACGTCGTGGCTCTTCTAGTTAGGATGCAAGACTCGCCGTATCCGAAATCGGCATGGATGACATGACATTATCACTGCGCATTGTGACATGCCGCGACATGGCACGGTGCTGGCGTAAACAGCATTATGGCTCATTTACATGATGACCCACATGAGCCGCAAATCTCTGAAAGTAGGCGATGTCGGCCGTGACATCATGTAAAAGCGCCACATAACAAAGGTCGTCAGTAACGCACATAAACAACACAATTAAAAGTTAAACTCAAGAGCCGGCTTCTGCCTTAAAATTTGTTATACCTACTACATCTATGTCTGGCTTATGCTACCTTACAACTATACATACAATCTTCTTCCAAGCGATTTTAAAAAAGTCTTAGTACTTTATTTTTATCGTAGGTATTAATTTGTTAAATTGTCTTTATAGTTAAATTCACTGCCACTTGCACCACTTAAATCCCGTTTGTAACGAAGATGAGTAACGGAAAGTTTAGCCCTGCTAAATAAAACTACAGTAACATACAACTAGGGTACAATACAACCGACTTGGAACGAGCTTGCGCCTCCGACAGAATCGCCCTCTGTCCGACCGATAGGACGCCCTTCAAGATTACTTAAACTGAGCATTTAACTCATTCCCGCGTTTGATGTTAAAATCTTAACCTCTGTGTACATGTACATACACACATAAGTAGTTATTTTATTGCGTTTAAAGACGCATTCCTCTCAAATGAGTTAATTTTTACGATATGGCAAAACGAACTTTTGTTACCAAGATAGGCAGTTGGTAAGCCACAAATCTTTAATTCGCCACTAAAATTTAGTTACAAATGAACATATTATCTTTAACAGGCGATACTAATAGCGGTTTGACACAAAAAATCATCCAATGGCGTATTTTCGTTCCTGAATTTCTCAGATGGCGCAAACTCGTCCTCTCACACAATTGACATTTTATTCTGATAAAATATTTTAAAATCTATGATGGAACCACGTGCTGTCAGCTTTGCGGTAAAAAAAAAACAATTGTTTTGTCGCAAAGTCGAATACAGCAGTCGCGGCTCGAGATCAAACCATATAAAATGGGAGGCGGTGCCTCTGCTCAGTCCCGTAGATACCATTCTATCACAACGAGTAACAAAAATATTTTTTGGATGTACCTAGCAATGGCATCGCTATATTAAAAATTAAATAAATCTTTGTCATATCTCGCACGGAAGATCCTGTTCAGACCGTGACACAAAGGAAAGAGGCATATAGGTAGGTACTCTTGTCCAAAACACGTGCGTACTTACTCAAGATCGATGTGGCACGCCAGGAGTCAGGATACTTTCAGGTATTGTAAGTTAACCAATGTACCTCTTTTCTTTACAATGTCATGCATTCATACAAATCAATATAAGTGTCAACATAATTTTCAAAAAATGGTAAATATTTCAAAAATACTACTTAATGTGACGGTAGTACGATACCTATATCTGCAAGCGGCGGCCGCGGCCCGACATGGCAGGAATTCGCGCACAACCCCACACAATGTGTCTGATATCCCACAGTTGGGCACAGCACAGGTTTCGTTTTGATTATACGAAATTTTTGCTATCACTTAGGTAAGTAATTTCATTCACTCCTAATTTTTTTATGTTTTAAATAGATCCAGTAGTCTTTATGCAAGATGCATTTTTTCTCAAAATGTTATTCTATTATGGTTAAATACTGACTAAAATTCGATGTTACGATTTTTAGTCCAATGTCCGATCCGATGTCAAAATTTTACGATATGCATACACACAAACAGTATACAATCAAACAAAATACTTTATTCATAATGGTATAATAAGATCGTTCGTTATAGCTCAGCCAAGACCGCGATGAAAACAGTCTACATTTAAAATTCCAAGTCAGCGCTTAACGCACTGCCGCGCAAACCTCGCTTGTCAAAACTAGCCGAAATACACGGATGACAGCGAGACACCGTTCAAGAAAGAAGTTCGACGTACAACCGAATCATTCCCTCGCCCGTAACACAAAAAATATGACATCAAGTTCTACTTTGTAACGTCCCTCACCGTAACACAGTAAATTTCACATAAAATTGCACTGTGTAACTTTACTAGCCCGTGACACACAGGAAATTTGACATAAAATTCCACTGTGTAACTTTACTAGTCCGTGACACACAGGAAATTTGTCATAAAATTCCACTGTGTAACGTCGCTCGCCCGTAACACACAGGAAATTTGACATAAAATTCCACTGTGCCCTGTTCGTGTCGGGCCGCCCCGCCCGTCCGTCGCCTCGAGCGTTACATTATTATAGTCTTCGTTAGTTTGTACTTTTATCATTATTGAGTGCAAAAGGAACGACGTCAGCAATAAAAACTCCAAAACTGTGTACAATCATCAATGATATGGAACGGTGAGGGCGGGGGCGGCGGCGGCTGCGCGCCGCGGCCCGCCCCGTAAGTACGGCGGCGCTGACACGGCTTCCTGGAACGCAACACACTCATATTAATCAATCATCATCCTCCAGCATTACAGCTACTAGAAACACAGGGAAGCTTAAAGTTCCATCTTACAGACTGGCTAAAACTAAAAAGTCGTTTCTGGGAAGATGCATTCTTCCGAAAACAATAACCGAACAAACTGATACAAAATTCAAATCCATTGTGAAGAAAACATTAATATCTAAGGCGTACTATAAAATTAATGACTATATCATGGACAGGGATGTTTGGAAATAATTCCGATCCGCATTGGCGATCCCTAGTCTCAAATAGCGTATCTACTGTGTTAAAAAATTTAATTGTATTAAATACTTTAGATGTATGTAATTAAATTACAATGTAGACCTGATTGAAAAAAATATAATACCTTGTTGAGTTTCTTGCCGGTTTCTTCTCAACAGGGTTTTTTCCGAACCGGTGGTAGATTCTTCGACGTTCATAGGAGCATCAATTGATGCCTAAATTGAATAAAGAATTTTGACTTTGACATTTGTGTAGCCCCCTACCATATTCACTAGACCAGTGTTCCGCAAACTTTTTGTGTTCAAGGTAAGAAACCGAAAATTTTTGGAGGTACACGGTGGCGGTGATGGTTGTAATATTCTAACTTGCATGAATGAGTTCGCGGTACGGTACCGCACAACCGTTCATACAAGTTAGAATATTACAACCGTCACCGCCACCGCACCGCCACGCCTCCGCTGTTTGTGCGTTTAGAGCATTGTATGAAAGTTGATTCAAGGGGCTGTGCGACTGCAACGCGCCTCCGTCCCACGTCTCTTCTGTGTGGGGTATCCTATTATCACGCCTCGTTCGTTTTTCGTTTAAAACTTATTTCGTCTCATACTTGTATTCGTCACTCATTCTTTATTCGTCTTGTTCGCTATCCGTCATTATCTTATTTTAGTCAAGGTAATGCACCAAGAATGTTGGACAAACCTAGTAACCTGCAGGCAGACCAGAGAAGCTCTTCCGAAGATCAACCCCGGATTATCCCGCAAACTTCGCGGTTATGGAAGAACTCAGCTCCGACTACTGGTCGGGGCTCTGACTGGACATGCCTTGCTTAACAAACACTTACACAATTTAGGTGTTACAGACAGCCCCCTATGCAGAGCGTGCATGGAGGCGGAAGAAACGGCTTCACACGTCCTGCTGGAGTGTGTTAGTGTGGCGAGCTACAGGGCGCTACACCTCGGGACACCGAGGTCGCTCCAGGAAGTCGTCGGCAACGTGAAGGGTCTGCTAGGTTTCCTTATGGAGTTGGGCTGGCATGAATAGTGCCTACAGCCAGTTACGCAAAATAGGCGCGTAAAAGACGTCGAGTTGCGGAAACTAGCCCGTTATTACCTATTACCTATTATCTTATTTTAGTCTTACTCGTTTTTCGTCACGGTCCTTGGACTCATTCGTCGTTTTCCCTTTAGTTTTTTGTCTCATTTACTTACAAACATTCATTTACCAGCCAGCACCTAAAGTATCGAAATAATTTTGGCGAATAAGTAAATGAGACAAAAAACGAAAGGAAATAACGACAAATGAGTCCAAGGAAGACCGTGACGAAAAACGAATAAGACGTATTAAGAGATAGACAAGTTGCAGGATTAGACCAAAAAAGATAGTGACGGATAGCGAACAAGACGAAGACGAGTACAAATGAGGCGAAATAAGAATTAAACGCAAAACGAATGAAACGAGATAATAGGCTAGAGTTAAACTACGATAACATGGCCCGCCCCTACAAAATTCAAGAAGTCTTCAACGTATTTGTGAAAGTGTTTATAAAGCACCACTAAAACTTTCAACGCATGTGTGCGTGCTGAGACAGCAATCAAACAAAAGCAGACTAAGTACTACATACACATTCTTTCGTAAGTGTGTGTCATAAAACATTGAAATAGTAATTTGGGGGGGCGGGCCATGTTATCGTAGTTTATCTCTACATAACCACAGAACAGAAAAAAGGAGCAGTAGAACGTCTTCATACAAACGGCCGGAACGCGAGTACCTACGCGCCACGAATTCTCAGCATAACTCGGCAACCATCAGTCGCGAGTGCCCCTCGGCTACGTACGGTCAGCGCGGGACTCACGCGAATTTATTACGTACCTACCTAATTATGTCACGACGATATAAACAGTATTGTTCGATGTACGGATGTTTAAATTCATCTATATCAAAACCGGAATTGTCATTTTTCAGATTACCAACTCAGTCGGAATTTATACTCTTTAAATCAACAATAAAGCTTTTCGCACATCCCAGAAGAGGCGCAAATACTTCTCCGTAGCTAATTTGTAGGTAGCAAATATACGCAGTGATGAAACTAAATAAAACCGTTTAAAAACATCCTTAATACGTTTTGTGGTTTATTAAAATAACGTAAAATGTATTTTTTTAAACACCACTTAGTCCATTCCTTCCATAATTTCCTAAAGCTCCTAATCCTTTCCCTACTTTAAATTTCATGTGACATTATCAAAACATAACTGACTCACTGAAGAGTAACAAGTAGGCTGCCCTATCGCGAGTTTGTGTACCGAGCCGGTAGGTAATTATTATCAAGGACGCCGCCGTGAAATACTGCTCCTTTTTTCTAAACTGTGTCATAACATACATGTGCTGCGCGTACCTGCGCGCTATCACCAGCAGAAGACGGATAGCTCCCCCGTGTGCGCGTGCGCGCCGCCCGCGCGCCACGACCGCACGCCGCCCATCTTCAACTGCAACACGACACAACACATATTTTATTCATGTTTTAATTGCGTTAGGCATACTAAAGGGTCACTATTCGAGCGTTTGTTCCGGATCACATTCGTGGACACTTTGTTGTTGAAACGGCAAGAGATTCTGATATACCTGGTTTACACTCGCGTACGAGTGGCGAGACGAGAGTGTGAACAGGCGCGCCTCGCGCCTCGTCTCGTGATTCGCCTTGATTTTGAGGCTCGCGTCCGGAGCGAGACGACGAGGCGAGGTGACGAGGCGAGAGTGTAAATCAGGTATTACAGTTTTTAAATATGTGGTAGAAGTACAGTTCCTCTAATAAATAACCGAAAACGCCATCAAAATCTACAGCCGATTCGTAGAAAACGTGACCACGAAAGTGAGGCGGTTGGAACGCTCTAATAATGACCCTAAACCAAAAAGTCGTTTCTGGGAAGATGCATACGTTTTTATATAATAAACTTCCGAAAACAATAACCGACCAAACTGATACAACCATTCAAATATATTGTGAAGAACACATTAATATCTAAGGCGTACTATAAAATTAATGACTATATCATGGACAGGGATGTTTGGAAATAATTCCGATCCGAGTTGAGTTTCCCGCCGGTTTCTTCTCAACAGGGTTTACCCGAACCGATGGTAGATTCTTCGACATTCATATGAGCATCAATTGATGCCTAAATTGAATAAAGAATACTTTTGACTTGACTTTTTTAAAGAGACGGGTTCGAATTAAAACTGGAGCATCAGAAAAAGTTTTTTGTTTAAAAATAAACCTTCACACTTGAATGATCTTAATACTTACTTATATGTGTATCTTTATTCAATTTAAGTTATGACAGCACTTATGTATTGTTGAGAAGAGTCCGGCAAGAAACTCAACAAGGTAAACTAGCAAGGTTGTTAGATAACTTTGTACCTATTGGTAACAAGTTATGTGTGTACTATGCCAAGTGTCAGCCAAATCCTTACAGCCGTTATTTCATGATCGACTAACAAACGTCCAAAGTTCTATGTAACATCTTCACAAACTGTATAAAACATGAAAAATAACCGCCTCAACATTCAACGAACCCTTTTGTTAATTTAACCGGCGATCACGTTACGCCGTCTCAATTCAGTTTTAAGTAGGTATCACGACATCAAAAGTTCTCTAACAACCGAGTCCTATGTCTTAGCGTCAGCGTCGACATTGTCTCGCGTCGGGGGCCCATTTTTTTTTTTTTTTTTTTTTTTAATGTTATTGTGTTTTTGTGACATTCTCGGCCGCTCATTTACGTTTTAATACACACGTGCCGAACGTGATTCGAGTTATATTAATTTAATAAATTCTGAATATTACCGCCGCGTCTAGATTTAAGCAGGCTTATTGATACCACAGAATATATAAAGTCCCCTTAAATATTTATTTTATTCTATTTTTTAGTATTTGTCGTTTTAGCAGCCACCGAAATACATCATAGGTATCTGTAAAAATTTCAACTGTCTAGCTTACGGTTCGTGAGATACAGCCTGGTGACGGACGGACAGCGAAGTCTCAGTAATAGGGTCCCGTTTTTACCCTTTGGGTACGGCACCCTAAACAATACTACTAAAGACGGGGGCTATTTTTAGGGTTCCGTACCTAACCTAGTACTATTAGTTATCCTGTGTCCGTACCCAAAGGGTGTCAACGGGATCCTATTAGTTAGACTCCGGTGTCTGTTCATCTGCCTCTTGGACCGTAAGAGCGTTTGTGCACTACAATGAATTTTTCTCAAACATGCTATGAAATATTGACGTTATGTTCCTTATAATACGCCACGAAGTGTCACGTTGAAGGTGCGGGCTAGACGAGAGGTCAATAATGGAATTTCATACAACATTGCTGGCCAAGGCCAGCAAAGTGATCGTCTATTGTTTCATACTATGACGTTTATAGGTCTATGGCATCATAGCATTTAGCCATTAAAAAAAACTATAAGCAATATTTTGCGTTTTGGTTCATTAAGACATTCTGCCACTACGTTTATTTAAGGTAAGGTAAGATGATGATGATGTTGGTGATGATGATGGTGATGTTGATGGTGTCGATGATGGCGGTGATGATGATGGTGATGGTGGTGATGATGGTGATGATGGGTGATGATGATGGTGATAACGAGATGATGGTGATGATGAGATGATGATGAGATGATGATGATGATGATGATGGTGATGATGGGTTATGATGATGATGATGATGGTGATGATGAGATGATGGTGATGATGGGTGATGATGATGATGATGGTGATGATAAGATGATGATGGTGGTGATGGTGATGATGATGGTGATGATAAGATGATGATGGTGGTGATGGTGATGGTGATGATGATGGTGACGACGACGACGACGATGACGATGATGATGATGATGATGATGCATGTTTGAGAAAAACTCTATACAAGCCTTGGCCACGAACAGGGATTGCCGGCCTCGTATCTCTAGATGGCCTCGTTAACACTCGGCCATCTATAACTACTCAGCCGGCAATCGCCTATTTCGCGGCCGCTGCAGTAATGTACTATTTCTCAAACATGCTATGAAATATTGACGTTATGTTCCTTAAAATACGCCACGAACTGTCACGTTGCAGGTGCGGCTAGACGAGAGGTCAATAATGGAATTTCATACAACATTGCTGGCCAAGGTCAGCAAAGTGATCGTCTATTGTTTTATGTGACACAGCACCATGACGTTTAATAGGTCGACGTGGATGGATGGATGGACGGACGGATGGACGGACGGACGGACGGACGGACGGAGGGATGGATGGATGTTGATGGATGGATGGATGGATGGATGTTGATGGATGTTGATGGATGTTGATGGATGTTGGTTGATGGATGTTGATGGATGTTGGTTGATGGTTGTTGATGGATGTTGATGGATGTTGATGGATGTTGGTTGATGGATGTTGATGTATGTTGATGGATGTTGATGGATGTTGATGGATGTTGATGGATGTTGATGGATGTTGATGGATGTTGATGGATGTTGGTTGATGGTTGTTGATGGATGTTGATGGATGTTGTTGGATGTTGATGGATGTTGATGATGTTGTTGGTGATGGTGATGGTGATGGTGATGGTGATGGTGATGATGATGGCGGTGATGATGGTGGTGATGATGATGATGCATGTTTGAGAAAAACTCTGTACAAGCCTTGGCCACGAACAGGTATTGCCGGCCTCGTATCACTAGATGGCCTCGTTAACACTCGGCCATCTATAACTACTCGGCCGGCAATCCCCTATTTCGCGGCCGCTGCAGTAATGTACTATTACTGCCCGGCAGTCCTATACATTTATGGCATGAAAAAAGGGACCATGACACTTCAAACTCCAGACTTCCGGACAGTAAAATTCATTGTAGTGCACAAACGCCCTAATAGCTAGACACTTGAAATTGTCACTATTGGCCGCTATACCAACAAATATTAAGAATAAGATAAAATTTAAAATTAAACAGGGCGTCATACACGAAACTTCTTTTTTCAACGTTTTTAACTCTATCTATAATTAATGGAATTAACTAGATATTTGAAATTTTCATAGAAAATATATTGTTATAGCCAACTATTATACAACAAATAACAAAAATAAATTATACGGGGGTACGGAATCCTTCGTGTACGATAGTTTTAACACTAGTGCCTGCCCCTACCGGGTTTCGAACCCGAAACATCTTGCTCCATAAATAAATAAATAAATATCATGGGACAATTCACACCAATTGACCTAGTCCCAAAGTAAGCTTAGCAAAGCTTGTGTTATGGGTACTAAAGCAACGGATAAACATACTTATATAGATAGATACAAACTTAAATACATATTAAACACCCAAGACCCGAGAACAAACATTCGTATTTTTCATACAAATATCTGCCCCGACATCGAATCGAACCCGGGACCTCAAGCTTCGTAGTCAGTTTCTCTAACCATCTGGTCGTCGCCATAGTCAAGATACTCCATAGCACTAACCACTAAGCTATATGCTATACGGCCCAACTTACAATTCAACTCTTAAAAGCAGTAATAAGCACTTTGTTGGTATCGTTCTGTCACAGTCGAGAGCAAAAACTCGCATTATCATCAACAATTTCCACAATCTGATTCTCGTTAAAAGCGACCAGCAAAAACTTTATGAATTCCAATGCGCGCTATATATGGGCAAGGGCGGGCGGGCCCGGTCTGCGCGCGCAAGGAATGCCGTCCATTGACCACCGCTCAATGGAGCGGACTCATTGAGAAGGATTTTTGTACGTGCTTTTTGTGAATACCAAGGGAAGAAAGTTCACGTTAGTAAATGGAAAAGACGTAAAAATAAATGGAATACTTATTTTGTTCCTTCGTGAAGTAGTAAGATCATCATCATCATCATCATCCCAGCCTGTAGTATACGTCCCACTGCAGGGCGCAGGCCTCCTCTCAGAATGAGAGGGTTTGGGCCGCAGTTCCCACGCGGGCCCAGTGCGCATTGGGAACTTCACACGCACCATTGAATTTCTTCTCAGGTGTGTGCAGGTTTCTTTGCGGTGTTTTCCTTCACCGTAAAGCTCATGGTGAATTTCAAATGTAATTTCGCACATAAATTCCGAATAACTCACGAGGTGCGAGCTCGGATTCGAACCCACCGACCCTCTGCTCGAGGGGTGTGTATTAACAATACCAAAGTACGAAAGACCGAATGTATTAAAACATCGAATGGGTCAAAAGACCGACACGATTTTTTTCTGAAACCGTTAACTTTTTAAGATTGTTATAAACAAACCTATAACCTAACCTAATTGGTTCTGTATGATGCCGTATTAATAAATTCTGAGAAGTTTACGGTTTCAGAAAAAAATCGTGTCGGTCTTTTGAGCCATTCGATGTTTTAATACATTCGGTCTTTCGTACTTCGGTATTGTAATACACACCCCTGCTTGAGAGACCATACTAGGTCAAACTTCTAGGCCACTACACATTGACGTACAATAAAACAACTAGACTCCCAATCGCTTAACAAAAGTTCCTCAAAAAACGTCCGAGCGGCGTTGTGTGTACGTATACATCAATTTATACAGATAACATTAACAGCATTCATTCAAATTAACACCTTATTTCGTAGCAGTAATGTTTAATGTCAATTGAATACGATCGTTCGAAGTAGTGACATGACGTCACGCGCTGGAAACCGCCTAAAGAGTAAAGAATGCAGTGGAGTGGTCATGCGAAGCGGAAGCTAGACTGTCTGTCTCTTTTTTTCTCGTGAGTTTGATTACGGTGCGAAAGAGACATATACGAATACGGGGCGAGAAGTGACGTTATAATCAACGCGCGGTCGAAACACAACTGAACCAAAACTCTGCACAATAGACGCGTGTGCAGACTTTTGCTTCGGACAATTTTTGAGCGTGATTGGGAGTCTAGTTGTTTTATTGTACGTCAATGCCACTACGGTTATAAGTAGTAAGGATTGCCATGCAAAATGTAGTAAATAGTTTTCTGATTTTTATGAATGGGGAGCGATGTTTTTTTTCGTTTTAGATGTAGTTGCGTTTGCGTTGGTTAAGTTTTTATTTTTTATGCGGAAAGAGGGCGGTAAAATTGTACAAAAAAAGTATATTTTTGTATGTATACGTATACTAGCTGTTGCCCGCGACCCGCGATTTTGATTACGGAATCCTAAAAACAGTATCAAGTAGCTGCATTGATAGCGACTGCAAAGGTTAAGGACCTCTGATAGCCCCGTATCGTGCGGAAGGTGAGATTTAAAATCCTTATCAGTAACGCAAGCTCTACTTTACAGGCGACAAACCTAAGACTTATCACTAGTGCTCTTACCCACGGAACTATTATATTGGAGAGGCCAGACAAACAAACTGTTAGTTGTTACAGGTTTCGCACCCAAAAGGTGCCAACGGGACGCTATTACTCGGACTCCGCTGTTTGTCCAACCGTCCCTCTGTCACAGGCAGTCACAGGGCTTTATTTCTTGTACTGTAATAGCTGGAGACTTGAAACTTTGGTTGGTTAGATCAATTCAAAATTATTTTATGTTTTAAGCCATACAACTACGAACTTTTGGATGCTAAAGGAATTACTTCGTCGACTACACATTTAAGATGCAGGAGTGCGGCGGTCGTTTATTTTAATGCACGGACTAATGTGATTCGTGTGGCCACGTGGTGCGTGAGAATGCATGTGCATTGCATGGCGAGCAACGCAGGGTCACCAACTGACTTTAGCCTTTATTTAAGTACGTAAACCAATATTAGTTAGGCGATTGCTTTGGTAGAATAATTATAAAAAACCGGCCAAGAGCGTGTCGGACACGCCCAAGGTAGGGTTCCGTAGCCATTACGAAAAAATCAAGTAATATTTTTCTAAGGATTTCGTATGTGTACGAAATCATCCAAATTTAGGTATGTTTTATACCTTAGGCTACTATTTACTCTTAAACTACAAATAATTTCCAAGTACCTAATCTTAGACGCTATAATTTTCCTAGTAAATTTGATATATTTACTACCATTCTGAATTTTTTCAAATTTTTCCACCCAACAGTTTAGATTTTCGAGGGGGGGGGGGACGGTCGATTTTAATGAAAATTTTCACTTTAAAGTTGAATATTTCGTAAACAGATCACTTAGTAGAAAAATCATGTTAGCAACCCCGCAATGGTTTTAAAAGACCTATCCAACAATACCCCACACTATAGGGTTAGTCGAGAAAAAAAATCACCCCCCCTTTACGTCTATGGGAGGTACCCTAAAAGAAAATTATTTTTTATTTTTTATTTAACCAATTTGTTGGCGTGACTGATATGTATATTCATGCCAAATTACAGTTTTCTAGTACTAACAGTCTCTGAGCATAGCCGCGGACAGACAGACAGACAGACGGACAAACATGGCGAAACTATAAGGGTTCCTAATTGACTACGGAACCCTAAAAATGGGCAAACACAAACCTAGACTAAGTAATATAAAAGTTTCCAACTGCCACCAAGTTTACTACTGTAACTGCTGAATTGATTGGACGAAATTAGGTGTGTGGACTGCCGGACCTAAGGAACTGACTTTATGTGAACCAATACGAGGTATAAAAAAACTGTAACACCTAAAAAAGTTACCCTGTAGTGAATAATAAATTAACATTTTTAAAAACTCCCAACGAAATTAAAGTAAATGCCCGTGCATCTAAAGATCTTCCGCAGCTAACAAAAGAGCTGATAACTTTGAAACGGTCGAACCAATTTCGATCAAACCATCGCCAAGTACCTACCCTGCTTTTAAATAAAAAAAACCTCATCCAATTCGGTTCACCCATTTAAGAGCTCTATGATGCCACAGACACACACACTTACACATAGCGGTCAAACTTACAACTCTAGAACTACTAGTCTTTGAAAAAACTAGGCATTTATAATTTTGACAGCTGACAGCCCTGAGCGTGCAAGTTGCCATGCGCGTTGCATTACACCCCCACGTTGCTAACATTCTAGTTAGATTCGTCTAAAAAATGTGTTGGCATCTGTTAGTCAAATAATGAATAATGGTTCACATACCGCGACTGTACGGATTGACACCATTTAATGATAATTCTAAGACGCAACTCTAATAGAAACTTTATTTTAGCCCTAAAAACCTTAATAGGGATGTTGACGCCATTAGAAAATAATTCGAAGACACGACTCCAGTAAAAAACGCTTTATTTTAGCCCTGAAAACCAGATCAATTTTCGATTAATTGCAAAATTAGATATTTTGTTGCTTTAAAACAAATAAATAGTTAGTTGATTGAGTTGGCGAACCAGTGACGTCATAAGTTGCTGTTGCCATTCAAACTCTATGGGAGAATTGTGTTTTGACAGCTCATAAAAAGTACGTCAGTTGTTTGGTGGTGGCAATATCCCTATTTTCAATTAATTGTAAAGAAAGCCGTGGTAACCTTAGTGGTATGACCTATGGCCTCTCAAACAGAGGGTCGCACCTCTGACTTTTTCGGAATTTACGTGCAAAATAGCATCTGAAATATACCATGAGCTTTACTTACAGTGAAGGAAACATCGACGGAAGGAGAGTATGGACGTCCATGCTGCCTTGCATAGGTACTAAATAAGTTTCCACTGGAAACTATTGAAGAAATTGTTAATAACAAAGCCAACAAGATTAAGGGTATTCTTGTACGTCACTTAGACCAACTTCCTTAACAAAAAGGTTTATGTTATGATATTAATGGGTAGTGATGATTTGCCAAACAGTGAAAAATTAAGTAGGTAACTATTATTATTGTTATTAACTGCAACAATCCTACAATTTAAGGATTTAAGTTAATACTGTATAAAGTGTATTTTTTTTTCTGAAATAAACAGTTTTTTTTTTTTTTTTTATCGTGAAGGAAACCTGCGCACATTTGCGAATAAATTCAATGGTGTGAGTTCCTAATCCGCACTGGGCCCGCGTGGGAATTATAGCCCAAAATCCTCTTATGCTGTGAGGAGGCCTGTGCCCAGCATTGGGAGGCATATAGGCTGAGATGCTGGTTTACTTTCTAGCTATACTCGCTTCGTTCTTCGCCGGGTGAAGGGCATAAACATACAAATGTTAATTAAAATCGCGATACGGCTTATCGCACGACACGACGGATCGCGCGAGATGCACGACACGATGCCTACGTGGTGTCGTAAATTGTAATTGGGGTTCAAGGGCGGGGTATGGAACTACGTGATACGGACTTATAAGTCTCAGGGTTCCGTAGTACTAACAAGGAACCCTTAGTTTCAACATGTCCGTCTGCCGGTCTGTCTGAGAATTAGCTTAGAGACTCTAGAAAGCTGTTATTTTGCATGAATAATTGGGGATGTCTATTTTTTTGCAATGTATAGTAAATCGAAAACCATTTCGAGATAAATGCTTTTTAACTCGTTTTCTGTAGTTATTTAATTTTAATATTATGTAATGAATTTATAATATAACAAATAAGCAATGACCTTCATTTGACATTGGTGTAAATTGCGTGACCGGTTCAAGTCGTACTTTATTCTGTGTGGTTAGAATTCTTCACAATTTACGCGTGGATTATACTACACAGTTTGATTTGGACCCGCTGTCTGACATCTAGCACTTTGACAGCGCCAGTAAAGTGACACAGTGTATAGTGTACCACTACGCAAAAAATAATTAAAGGGGCTGCCTTATCGTACGCATTTAGATAGATTTAGAAATTTGGCATTGTGGGAGCCCTCAATTATAATCTGACGTCATCAACTAGAATAGTTTCGATAATTAATTTTGAAAAGAGCAGAGAACTAAATGACAAAATATTGAAATTAGTTTCTTATAATTGACTATTCTATACAAAAAAAATATAAAAACCATGGGTATTTTTTTTAGACATCCCCAATTGGGTATGATCATCATCAACATCCCAGCCTATATAAGTCCCACAGCAGGGCACAGGCCTCCTCTCCATTGGGTATATAATATGATTAATATGTTTAAATAAATAAAATAAATAAATAAATATTAGGGGACAATCTTACACAAATCGACCTAGTCCCAAACTAAGCAAAGCTTGTACTATGGGTACCTAGACGACGATAAACATACTTATATAGATAAATAAATACTTAAATCATAGAAAACATCCATAACTCAGGAACAAATATTCGTGCTCATCACACAAATAAATGCCCTTACCGGGATTTGAACCCAGGACCTCTTGCTTCGTAGGCAGTGTCACTACCAACTAGGCTAAAGCGGTCGTTTATATTAACCACGAGGACAAAGTGGTACTGTAAATAAATAAATCATAGTACGATTGACACCAATTGACCTAATCCCAAAGTAAGCTAAGCAGACCTTGTGTTTTGGGTACTAGGCATCGGATAAACATAACATAACTATATAGATAGATACATACTTAAATGCATGCATATTAAATTAAACACCCAAGGCCCGAGGACAAACATTGGTATTGTTCATACAAATATCTGCCCGACACGGGAATCTAACCCGGGACCTCAAGCTTCGTAGTCAGGTTCTCTAACCACTAGGCCATCGGGTCGTAAATATAGCTTAACATTAGGTTAGAGCGGTCTCGTGGACGATAACGCATTTTTCTCGCACGAGACGCATCCAAATGGAATTAGGGCCGTGACGAGTGACGGCGACGATTAACGTCGCAAACATGATTACACGATTGAGTTGTGGGCAAATTGGATCGTTGGGGAATCTGAACCGGGGTAGCGGGCAAACAACTCTACGGCAACACATTTTATATCTGTCATCATTTTAAAATTAGTACAGTGCTATCTCTTTCACTCTTCAGCGAGCGAGCGAGTTCAGCGTGTACGGAACAGGGGCTAAATTCAGGAACGGCCCAACACGGTTTGCGAGCGGTAATTCGATCGTTTGCGAGAGGATAGGGATGAACTGCTATTCAGGAACGCCAAAATTCACTGGTTTGCAACTCACCTATAAACTTTGCAAGTTGCAAGGAACTGATTGCATCGCAGTGCGTTTGATAGTGTCTATTACACTAGTGATCAGCAAACTTTTTTTTCCGTGTGTGTGCAGTGCTCCGGCGGACATTATTTAACATTTCCTGGCACACGTTGTGTCAGGCCCTTATACTTTCACGCGTTTGCAGTGCTTACGTGCGTGAACATTCATATAATTCGGTGGACTATTTTTTCCCCTTAAGAATCTTTCATTTGCTGCAAGTAGTAGCATCTTATTTTACATAAATTGGGTAAGGCGAGCCGTGCTCCCATCTCGACGTTCGAGTGCCTATTATTATTACCTTAATTCGTGCATTGACTATAAAAAAAAAATTACTGTATTCAGTGAGTGCCGCATAAAAACATTTCTTCGAAGTTCGAACATTCAACTGTGATCTATATCACATATTTCATTGTGCTATTCGCAATAATTTACAAAAACATTTTATAAGAAAGAACATGAGTGGGCAAAAATTTCGTTCATTTCATTCGTAATTTTGTGGAAATCATTCAGTCAGAACATAAGTTTTACACGTCGTTCAATAGTTCATTGCGTTTAGGTTTTGGTATTTCTTCCTTTAATTTGAAAAACGTCATCGTCATTCACACAACATCATACGCCGTGGAAGAACGACAGCTTCATCGAAGTGCGCGGGCGCGCAGTACCGTATACCTTGCAGATACGTAAAACGAAACGCCGCAACAACTTCAAACCACCGGCCGCTAGACACATTACATGTTCTAGGCACAATAAAACATGTGATATATTTACTAAACGGCTGTATTAAACTAAATTAAGTTTACATAGGTTCGTATTCGACCGCTCGCATCGGCGTCTAGTGTGCAACTGAGAGAGCTGTATGTGCGTCTCGTACAAGAGGTCTGAGAGGTCTGAGAGGGCTGAGATTGGGATGAGTCTTATTTTTTCTTTCTAGGAACCAGTGATTTTTGGCGTTCCTGAATAGCATCCCTATCCTCTCGCAAATGATCGAATTACCGCTCGTAAACCGTGTTGGGCCATTCCTGAATTTAGCCCCAGCCCAATGTACTTTAGATCTGCACCATAACAGCAGTTATTTTGCTATCGCATTTGACCGGGTTCGAGTCTCGACTAAGACAAGCAATTATACAAAGTATTTTTTGTTTTTAAAAATAAAGGAGTCTCCTTCACATGGAATGTGCTTATGAAAATTTAAAAAAAGTTTTTTTTTCTTTTCTGCCATATGAAGCCTTGAGTTTTTAAATAAAATTTATTATTATTGTTGGCACGGATTTTCGATCACGGGCCCATAGGGACCTGGTCATTTGAAAGGCATTCATGGGGCCGAAGCACGCCGAAGGCAACACGAAGAGGCCTTTGGTACCTACCATATAATATAAATGAGATGGGCGCAACTATGGAGGTCTATCCCCTAATACAATTATTATTTTATTATTACTTTTTTTTACTTTTTGTGTTTTTTTATTTTGTTTGATTTTTTATGTTTTATGTAGTTTCACAGTGTATTAGTGTAATCACTGTAATGCTGTGTAAATAAATTTATACAAGTTAAGTATGAAGTATCTTTTTCTATTTATTTTTTATTTTCTTCAACTTCATTTTTTTTTTTTTTATTACTTTTACGGTCATCCCGTGAAACCATATATTTCAAACTAAATACAAACTGAAATATAGATGCACAGAAAAAACCCCAGAAAAAAGACCAATGCTGGGAATCGAACCCAGGTCCAGGTCCAGGTCGGTCAGGTCAGGAAAAAGATACTTCATACTTAACTTGTAAAAGTTGGCCTAGTAGCGCCATCTCTTGGTCCAGGTGAGCGGGTAGCTCCGAAGGAGTGTTGAAGTCTCTCAGTAGAGGGCATAACATAGATGCGCTTTATCACTGCCTAAATGTGATTATAACAGACTGAAGTGTACGATGTATGGGAAAGATTCGTCGCTAACTTCTAGACCAGTGGTGGTGTAGGGGTAAGCACGCAGCACGGAACGCTGAGGACCTGGGTTCGATTCCCAGCATTGGTCTTTTTTCTAGGGTTTTTTCTGTGCATCTATATTTCAGTTTGTATTTAGTTTGAAATAAATTTATGTGTAATAAAAAAATAAATATAAGTTAATTATTTAGACTCGGTGGAGCGATGATCTTCGCAAGGCGGCTGGCAACAGCTGGATGAGAGTGGCCGAGGATCGTGCTCAGTGGCGTGCCATGGGAGAGGCCTATGTCCAGCAGTGGACGAACATAGGATACGGCATAGATAGATACGGCAGCTAACCGATGTGGCGACGGCACGGTTGGTGTATTTTTCCTACTTCAATAGCATCATTTCATACGGCCTTATTTTATGGGGATCTGCTGCAGACATGGAATCAATTTTTATTTTGCAAAAGCGAGCTATCAGAGCGATATATTACTTAAGGACACGTGATTCTTTAACATCTTTTTTTAAAGAAATAGGTATCCTAACCCTGCCGTCGTTGTATATATTTGAAATAATCATGTATGTAAGAAAAAACATACGTTATTTTCCCACTAACGTCGATAAGCCAAAGGCTACTAGAAACACAGGGAAGCTTAAAGTTCCATCTTACAGACTGGCTAAAACTAAAAAGTCGTTTCTGGGAAGATGCATACGTTTTTATAATAAAATTCCGAAAACAATAACCGAACAATACAAAACTGATACAAAATTCAAATCCATTGTGAAGAAGACATTAATATCTAAGGCGTACTATAAAATTAATGACTATATCATGGACAGGGATGTTTGGAAATAATTCCGATCCGCATTGGCGATCCCTAGTCTCAAATAGCGTATCTACTGTGTCAAAAAATTTAATTGTATTAAATGCTTTAGATGTATGTAATTTAATAACAAAGTAGATCTGATTGAAAAAAATATACCTTGTTGAGTTTCTTGCCGGTTTCTTCTCAACAGGGTTTTTTCCGAACCGGTGGTAGATTCTTCGACGTTCATAGGAGCATCAATTGATGCCTAAATTGAATAAAGAATTTTGACTTTGACTTTGACTTTGACTTTGATAGGCTGATGATGATGATGATGATGATTTAAGGTAGTTTGCCTTCCATGTGGCGTTCGTTTTTTCTACTAGTTTACGTCTACTAGCTTACGTTGGCGCCGCTAGATGGCGCTGCGCAGTGAACTCGGGAATTCTGAATCGCGCTGAATTTTTCTTAAAATCATGACCTCTGTACAAATTTTGAATGGTTACACATCAAATAACATAATGCTTGAAAATAACAATGGACGAAACTAAATGCATAGTGCAGATAGGTACTTTGTGATTTCATGCGCCGTGAGCGAACATTATTTAATATTTCAAATATTTGTTACAATAAATAATGTTCTCTATACGGCGAATGTCAAAGGAAAGGACAACTGTGAATTTCCTTTCGTCCATTGTTTGTTTCAGACATTATGAAGTTTGTCAGGTTCCCATTCCAATTTGGAATTGATGAGCTACTATACCACTCGCAGTGTTGTTGCGATAGCGATAGTTGACCTTGAGAAAACAGTCTATAGTCTATCGAAAGTATCGACATGCTGCAATACTATCGATAGTGAAAATTACGCGATACCACAGCTTAAACTAACTAAAATAAGAGGGTACGAAACATTGTGCACGGCCTAACTGGCAACTAAACAAACAAGGAATGAGGGCAAACCAGAGACTAGGAACTTAAAATCTTAACTTTTTCTAGTTTTTTTTTAACATCTATGGCATCTATCCCGTAATACACCTTATTATTATTATTTCAGGTAGTTTGCCTTCCATGTGGCGTTCGTTTTTTCTACACGTATAGTTTACGTTGGCGCCGGGGTATAAGTTAACGGTTTCAGAAAAAAATCGTGTCGGTCTTTTGACCCATTCGATGTTTTAATACATTCGGTCTTTCGTACTTCGGTATTGTAATACATATCATACATAAGATTTATCTTAGAATCATGACCTCCTTCTCTGTGCAAATTTTAAATGGGAACAATCGAATATCATAACTCTTGAAAATAATAATAAACAAATCTATAGTACATTGTTGTAGAGGCTGGAAAGTAAGCAATAGATGGACGAGTTTGTTTGAGGGCCGACGCGTAGCGGAGGCCCTCGAAAGTACGAGTCCATCTATTGCACTTTTGGCCGAGACTAAACATTGTGCTTTTCACGAATAATGCGAGGAAATCATTATCATCATCATCATCATCATCATAATCATCCATCCATCCATCCCGTCCATCCCGTCCATCCTGTCCATCCCGTCCATCCCGTCCATCCGACCATCCGTCCATCCGTCCATCTATCCCGTCTATCCCGTCCATCCATCCATCCCGTCCATCCCGTCCATCCCGTCCATCCGTCCATCCGTCCCGTCCATCCTGTCCATCCCGTCCATCCTGTCCATCCCGTCCATCTGCCCATCCGTCCATTCTGTCCATCCCGTCAATCCCGTCCATTCCGTCCATCCATCCCGTCCATCTGTCCATTTCGTCCATACCGTCCATCCCGTCCATCCGTCCATCCATCTATCCCGTCTATCCCGTCCATCCATCCATCCCGTCCATCCCGTCCATCCGTCCATCCGTCCCGTCCATCCCGTCCATCCTGTCCATCCCGTCCATCTGCCCATCCGTCCATTCTGTCCATCCCGTCCATCCCGTCCATCCCGTTCATCCCGTCCATTCCGTCCATCCATCCCGTCCATCCGTCCATTCCGTCCATCCCGTTTATCCCGACCATCCGTCCATCCGTCCATCCTGTCCATCCCGTCCATCTGCCCATCCGTCCATTCTGTCCATCCCGTCCAACCCGTCCATCCCGTCCATCCTGTCCAACCCGTCCATCCCGTCCATCCCGTCCATCCCGTCCAACCCGTCTATCCCGTCCATCCCGTCCATTCCGTCCATCCGTCCATCCGTCCATCCGTCCATCCGTCCATCCTGACCATCCCGTCCATCTGTCCATCCGTCCATTCTGTCCATCCCGTCCATCCCGTCCATCCCGTCCATCCGTCCATCCAGTCCGTCTGTCCGTCCGTCCGTCCGTCCGTCCGTCCGTCCGTCCGTCCGTCCGTCCGTCCGTCCGTCCGTCCGTCCGTCCGTCCGTCCATCCATTCATCCATCCATCCATCGCATGCAGCAGACGATTACTGTTGATTGGTCCAATAATGTCGTTTCAGCACGCCAGGAATGGAATTCAGAAATTATCTTTCAAAAAGTCGTATCGTATAATGAAATACATATACTGATACGTCCTGTTTTCGATTAGTGTAACTTTGTTGTCGTGTTTGTGCGCCATAAATGAGTCAGCTGTTAAATGTACATATATAGGCAGTTTTGAGTACTGGATTTAGGTTATCTATGGCCACATTTTCGAGCAGTGTCGTGAAAAATACATAGTGGTAATTTCACTTTGATATTTTATTCGCCGTGAGTGAATATTATTCATTGTATCAATATCAAAGGACAACTATGCTTTATTTCGTCCATTGTTCTTTTCAGGCATTATGAAGTTCGATTGGTTTCCTTTTGGAATCGATGAACCATATACAGGGTTATTTGTAATTCACTAGCATCCTTTTAACCCTAAACTCCTACCACTTAAACAAATGTTTTTTGTTTTACGGCTTTTGTCATAACTTAATATTTTTGGTGTAATAACGTTTTGAAAATTTGAGATTACTTCATATTTTTACGATACTCTGTGTATTTGTATGGGAAAAAAAAGCTCTTAATTTTAAAAAGTCGTAAAACAAAAAAACATTTGTTTGAGTGATAGGAATTCAGGGTTAAGAGGATGTCAGTGAATTAAAAATAACCCTGTATACCACTCGCAGTGTTTTTGCGTGCGATAACCATAGTTTGGCTATCGATAGTTGACCTTGAGAAAACAGTCTGGGGGGCTACTCCGAAATTCGAAAATCGAAGTTCGCATCGTACCGTCTCGCTCGCTCTCGTATTAAATGCTATTAGCGTGAGCGGAACGGCACGATACGAAGTTCGAATTTTGCACTTCGTAGTATAAGGCCTGTAGCGTCGATAGTCTATCGAAAATATCGACATGCTGCAATACTATCGATAGTGAAAATTAGGCGATACTAAATTTGGTCGATACTATCGATAGTATCGTGTCAAAAAGTCGATACTATCGATCTTTAGCAATATTAAGTATTACTTATTTTCATCAATCTATAGTATCGATAGTATTGACTTTTTTGACGCGATACTACAAATTTTAAATGGAAGTAAAATCCGAAATGCCCGAGAACAGCAATTGATAAAACGATAGGCATACTGGTAATTTGTATTTGATATTTCTTTATTCACAGTGAGTGAATTTTGATTAGGTATATGAATCAAAATCAAAGTACCATTGTGTTTTTTGTCCATTGTTGTTTTGACATTGTATGGATTTCTTCGACAGGTTCTCATTTTAAATCGATGAACTACCAACTGTTTTTTTTTTATTTGTTTTCTTAGGACCACTGTTCTATACCTATAGTCGACCAAGTAAGTGCTTTACCATTTTTTTTTTTTTTTATCTTGGCTTTCACCCTTGCTATTTTAGCAAGGCGTATTTTGCCAATGTCGAAGTAGAGACATAACACACATGAGGAGACAGTTCGGTTTTACCATTTTTTGTGACAGTTCCTACATCAGAATAAAAACAATAAGGCTGATTGTCACATTGACTTGTTAGTGAAAATAGCCTTTGATGTCTTAAGTCATACAACTGACATTGAACTTTAGGGTGGTAAAGGAGTTTCTTGGTCGACTATACCTAGATAGTTTTTGCTACCTTTATTTTTATTAGATACTAGCGACCCGCCCCGGCTTCGCACGGGTACAACTATATTATGCATGTATTATACTTGTAAACCTTCCTCTTGAATCACTTTATCTAATATATAAACACATAAATAGCATGGTTTGAATTTGGTTAGCATTTTCATTAATGTTTAAAATGAAAAAAGTTGTTGTAGTGACATAACTACAATAGTTGGACATATGCTACCGCGGAGTTTTTTGTAGACATTATGATGTTCTTCAATATTGTTGTACATTATTTTGTTCTATCGCTAATAGTTTCGGCAGCGCATTCGACGAAAGACATTTTAAGACTCATTTTTCTACACCTTCGGTTACATTGTTCAAATTTTACCAAGGATCCCTAATTTTTTTCAAAATTAAATGTAGCCTATGTCAAATTGGAAGAATGTAGCATTCTATTGGTGAAAGAATTTTTTAAATCGGCCCAGTACTTTTTGAGCCTATTCATTACAAACATACAAACATACAAAAATAGGTACAAATCTTTCCTCTTTATAATATTAGTGTAGATGTAGATGTAGATGTAGATTAATTGTAGGTTTCTACTTTAAATTAAGATATATTATTGACGGATTTTTTTACTTGTATTTTTACTGTGTGATTGTTTATTTACCTATTTAAAGTTTATATTTCAGCTCTTCCAGCCCGAAACATAGGTGTCCTAGTTCGGGCTCATGAGTTGTTTACTTAGATTTATTAAGAAACTTTGTACCTACATCTGTAAAAATCAACTTTTTAATAAATTACCTTTATCTTTTAGCTGTATCTCTAACTATATTGATTAACCCTTTTCCAGGCATAGTGCATATAGCATATGTGGTTGCTATCTACACAAAGATTCAACCTTGCTCCTTTTACAAAATGGTAGAAAATAAATTGAATTTGTTTAAAATTTGCTTTGCTTTTAAATTAATCCTGCATAGGTAAATAATATAACACAATGATTAATTTTGATGTAGGATATCTAAATATATCATTTATTCATTCACCATGCATGATACGGAAATTCGAAAATCGATCGATCTGTGCTTTATTCTATGATCTTACTATTTAGACTTAGCGAAAATATCACTAGTGTTGCGGAACATCGCCATCGATAAAAGATCATTTATAAATACACAGCCGCGCGGCCCAGCGATGTAACGAACCCATATTCCTCACAGCGTAAGTAAGTACTTAAGGCTTCTGTTCATTGAATCCCATACAAGCCAAAGAGCCGTCAATGTAAAAATTTCGTTCATAAGCGCGTCTGTATGCCGGTCACGTCTCAGAGGCGCTACTACGAAATTCGAAAATCGAAGTTCGTATCGTATTATCCCTCTCATTCTCGTGTCAAATCATATTAGCGTGAGCGGGACGGCACGAAACGAAGTTCGAATTATGCACTTCGTGGTAGGGCCTCAAGTCCACGTGCAAACCTACTCTGTACCACTACCATGAGTTTACAGTGACCGTACTCGATAGCGACTGCGTAAATGATTTGTATGAAGAATTGTGCAGCGCCTCTAGCGGTCACTTACGGAAGTAAAGATCGCTAGTATGAGTACAACGGTAAATAACCTATCGAAATCCAAGCGCTAGCGACTAACGTTTTGTAGCTGTCGCCATAGGACATCGGTACCATGAGTCACAAATTTGACAGACGTTATCGAACAACACCGTATCGACTGTAGTTAACTCTCTCACTAGTAAGTTGGAGGGTGAAAACTTATAAGAACCATCGTTTAATACATTATTTTAATTATTTACTTATCAAAATAATGTCGGCTAGGCATTATTTGGCATGGAATATGCTATTGAGGGCTGTTTATGAAGGCGAACGACGAGAACACGGAAAATTTCACAAGCTAATATCCACTTCTGTTAACACTCTAAACCACATTCCTCAAGTTTATCTAACTACTTGTAACAAAATATTTGATCAATTGATCATAAAAACTGGGGTCACTGTATTGTATCACCCAAAATGTACCTTATAGGTACTGGTACTAAATTAACGTTACTAGAATGTTTATTTAAAGTTTCCATATACTCGACCAGTAACTGTAATCGAGACATACTAGTCCGCATCTTTATAAAAAATAAATACCGAAAAATAATAACAAACAACAACAACAGCTTAGCGTGTCAACTAACTCACTATAACATCTTAACATCTATCTATGGATGCACTCCATGAACTGTCACACTGATGAAATAACCAAAACAAATTCAAGAACCACGTACGCTTTACATTACCACACTGTTCTATGACGCTTTAAATTAGCAGGGTTATTTCTATATTTTTAATGGAAGGACTTGGATACTTAGCTTTTTGCCCAATATCATGCTCACTCAGTCTTTTCAATATAGTTAGAAAGAGACAGCACAGTTCGATGTGAAGTTAGGCACGTCAGTCAGTCACGTAGCGAAAACTACACGAAGGATCGAGTTAACGTTAGCGAGTATAGTAAACGTTAACGTGACTCATGGTACGAGTTTGGTAGAAAACTATTCGAAGCTCGTTTACTCGCTATCGACTGTAGTAACGTAATGTGTGTTTTCGATAGCAACTCATGGTAGAGGTACTGCTATAGTAGACGCGTAGTGGAGACGTTGGGAGACAATAATAATGTGAACTGGCGTTGCGAAAGACAGTGAATCGACGCGACGGATTAGTTTTAATTGTTTCCGAATAGAATGTTTTGTGATTTTTCGGTTCTATCTTTTGTGGGCACGGTTCTGAATATCGAATGGTTAATATCAAAAATAATTTTTCAACAACCGTTAAATTTTCAGTATTTATTAAAACGGCTTTGTATATCCAGTAGTTTAGGTTACGTTAGTTTTATAACAATCTTTAAAACGAACGGTTTCAGAAAAAATCTTTTCGTTATTTTAATACATCCAACTTTCTATATTCAATACCTACAATACAATGACGGTTACCTATCAAAATTTAGAATTATTTTTTTCCGAATATTTAAAATCCCGAATGCTTCATTTATCCGAATGCATTTTTTTCTGAAACTGTAAATATTTCAGGATTTTTATAAAACAACCCTAACCTAACCTAAAGGGTTCTACACGATGGTCCTGAAATAAATCCTGAAATATTTACAGTTTCAGAAAAAAATGCTTTCGGACAAATGAAGTTTTCGGGATTCTAAACCTTCGGAAATTTAATTTTCTAAACATCGATAGGATCCCTACAATGACTCTTTGTTGTACGTCACAAGTCACAAATAATAATACAGAAAAACAAGTAAGTACTTACATGAAAAAATGCAAAGGTAATCAAGGGGCGGTCATATCGCTTATTCATATACGATGAGTGCCCATCTTTCGTATAAAGTTAATATAATCAAGAAAAATATTTTTAAAACTATTTAGCCGTTTAAGCCTCATAACAGCGACCGTAATTATGAGTATGAAGGGTACTTACAGTAACGTTTGTTTAGCCGCGCAAGTTTTTCGTACTACATACTACTAAGTACACTTTTAGTGACTGTGGATAAACGGGACTTTACTTTTCGGCAAGAACTTAAGTCACCGACATAGCTCGAAGAATCGCCAGACTCAAGTGGACTTGGAACTGACGGCCGGTGGGGCCAAAAGATTCACGAATGGCGTCTACGAAGACGCAGTGTAGGTAGGCCACCGATAACATTGAGCGACGACCTCGTCAAGGTTGCGGGAACACTTTGGATACGGATAGCGCAAGACCGTTCTGTCTGGCGAATCTGAGTGGACGTCTTTTGTTTGAAATGATGATCTTTTCGTCGGTTTACATACTCATTCGCTGAAATTGAACCGAGCAATTTAAATAGTCCATTTCCCAGCACTCACCTGTTGCATCTTGTCGAAGTCTAGCGCGGGGCGGTGGCGGCGCGGCGGCGGCAGCGCGGCGCGGCGTCGGCGCGGCGACGCCGGCGCACACGCGCACGCGCCGGCGCCCGCGCGCCGCGGCTTCAGCGCCTCTAGTGGCGGCGACGTGCGAAACCGCACTGGTGTCTCCACCTGGAAACGGAGTCGTAGAACGTTACTATTGTATGATGCCCATCCTAAAGATTAAAGGCCACCACAAACCGGGAGCGCGGGGCGCCAACGGAGCGTGTCCAGCGCGCTCTATAACACTGAATCAAATATACGGTGACACACACCGGCAGCGCGGCAAACCGTATTTAATTCAGTGTTAACTTGATCCTGACAATCTTGGTTCAGAACTTAGGTTATGTTAAAGAGAAAAGATAGAAGAGAGGGAGTCTTTAGCGGCTCAACGAAGTTTTGATTGCAGGATGCATTTAAAGTCTCGAATGCCGTCAACAGAATAGTACTCTATCATAATACATGATAAACATTACAGACCTAAGTCCTAACAAAGCTTCTACAGACTCACTGCAAGAAGTCTTTCTGAAAAGGTTGGCTGAGAGTTTTTCACATAGATCGAGGGGAAAGGTCCCGTTTGTTCCATGAACTGACATATTTGGTACAATTTTG
The DNA here is from genome assembly GCA_947859365.1 of Archips crataeganus. Taxonomy (NCBI): domain Eukaryota; kingdom Metazoa; phylum Arthropoda; class Insecta; order Lepidoptera; family Tortricidae; genus Archips; species Archips crataeganus. The sequence continues at coordinate 647,274 of OX402053.1, read as the reverse complement.
AACTCTGTTACTTCACGATTTCACAGTTCTATAGGACAAATGGAACTTACCCGATCTAGGAGCACTTAAGCGCGAGAACATGACCGATAATATCATCCGTCCTCGCTTCTAGAATCTAGAGATTTCGGGTCTTCCGCGAGTCTCCTACTCGTTATATGAGTCATATAGAAGCCAAGTCAGCAACATCCACAAGCGTACCTACAGAAGGTTTGACCGAAATATTTTGAAATATGTAATACTACAAGATTGCATTCAAAGTTGCTACAGTAAAGAAAGTGGATGTTGCTGACTTTGCTTCTATATGACTCATATGTTTGTTTGTTTGTTTATACTCTTTATTGTACAAACAGGTTACAGAAAAAAATTATAAGTACAAAGGCGGACCTTTGATTGGTAGAGAAGAGCAATAAAAAAACAAGGATCGACAAATAGAGCAAAACATTTGACTGTCTAAATATAAATGCATATGTAAACCTCAAATACCTAACTATACCTATACAATATACTTATTTAATACATAAATAAAACATTAATATATCTGTAACTAAATATAAAATACATAAAAACACACATTTACATACAATACATATGTCATATGTACGTCGATGGAACGCAGGTTAAAAACTCAGTTAGTCACACCACACAGTGCAGGTGACAACAAACCTTGGTGTCGTCGTCATCGGAGCTGGGCGCACGCGCCGGTTCGTCGGCGTCGTACGGCTGCGCGGGCCACTTGCGCTTCTCTGGCGCCGCGGGCGGCGGCGAGGACGCGCCGCGCCGCCGGGACTCGACCGCCGTCGCGCCGCACGGCGCGCCGTTTATAACCTGCGCATGCGGATGGGTGAGGTGTTAGGATGGCTCGTATAGAAGCGAAGCGTATGCCCGACTAACTTTTAAACTGTAACCTCAGACAATTGTAAAACGATTTTGACGCGGCTCCCTATTGAATCGCATCAAATTTTTACGCATATTCATCGTTTGACATAATTCATCATTTCGCATAACTCTATTTTCTCAGAAACCATTTATTATTCAGACTTGTTATAACCTAACCTAACCTAAGCTATCAAGTCCTACAGGATAACCATTTCAAAATTCCTGAATAATGAATGGTTTCTGAGAAAATAGAGTTATGCGATATAATGAATTATGCCAAACGATGAATATGCGTAAAAATTTTATGCGATATGAGGGGATCCCTTTTGACGCATGTCAGCGGTAGACCAACGGCACGAGAGCAGTCGTGTTGCGGTTGGAGTCGACTTCAACTCGAATGCTCTGTGTTTTGTATTGAAACTGCAGATCACCCAACAGCGACCGCTTGAAAATGTTGGCTGGCACTGACTGCTCCAAGCAGTTCGTCTATGGAGGCCCTAAGTTGGTGACAGAAAACGATATTGAATACGATTGCGAGCGGCCGATGCGTTAGACAATATGGCATCTGGTTTGAGAGTTTTGCCTAATTTTAACTGGTTTTTAGGAAATAATTAATCCGTCATATTTCTTACAGCGCTTCTTGGCAATGATAATATTTCTGAAAGCGCATCTGCAGACTATTTACAAAATAAACTTAATTTTAATTCATTTTGAAAGGAGGCCGATGGAACGGAAGTGCTCGAAACAATTTGAATGCGTCTCCTACTCCTACTATATCACCATGGTTTCTCTCGGTACTTGGACTGGATAGTTACACCTCTACGAGTATAGTCAACCAAGAAATTTCTTTACCATCTAAAGTCTAAACGTTCAATGCCAAAAACATCAAATACCAAATGCCTCATAATTGGTCACCTGTGTGGTACAATACAACCCAGTCTACTTTTATTTCAGTTCCCTGGTCGCACTCGAGCAATAATTCGCTTCTATACATTGTTAATATTATGGTTTGTGTGAAGAAAATCCGATGCATTCGATGAGGTTTGAACACTTATTTCTTTTAATGTGCTTCTTTTGAGCCAAACAATGGTCAATAGTTGGATGAAGAGTTGTGTGAGATCAGCGAATACGATTTAACAATGACCTTGTGGTTTTTTATTAGGATTCCGTAGTCAACTAGGAACCCTTATAGTTTCGCCATGTCTGTCCGTCTGTCTGTCTGTCTGTCTGTCTGTCTGTCCGCGGCTAAGCTCAGAGACTGTTAGTACTAGAAAGCTGTAATTTGGCATGAATATATATATCAGTCACGCCGACAAAGTGATTGAATAAAAAAGTTAAAAAAAATGTAAAGTGGGGGAGATTTTTTTTTTCTCGGCTAACCCTATAGTGTGGGGTATCGTTGGATAGGTCTTTTAAAACCATTGTGGGGTTCCTAACATGATTTTTCTATTCAGTGATCTGTTTGCGAAATATTCAACTTTAAAGTGAAAATTTTCATAAAATTCGGCCGTCCCCTCCCCTCTAAAATCTAAACTGTTGGGTGGAAAAATTTGAAAAAATTCAGAATGGTAGTAAATATATCAAATTTACTAGGAAAATTATAGCGGCTAAGATTGCTTGGAAATTATTTGTAGTTTAAGAGTAAATAGTAGCCTAAGGTATAAAACATACCTAAACTTGGATGATTCCGTACACATACGAAATCCTTAGAAAAATATTACTTGATTTTTTCGTAATGGCTACGGAACCCTACCTTGGGCGTGTCCGACTTGACTTTTTCAGTATAAAATTGACCAGAGACGTAGTCTAACGCAATTGGAATCACGATTGTTTTCGCCATTTCTTTTTATCACACGGTGTAGGACAAGGATGGAAAGAGATGGCAAATGCGATACGCCCGAGTTAGACAATACGGCCTCAGTATTATGGTGCATGTGTTTGGCAAAACTTTACCGAAGCAATACATATTACCCCGGCGCCACATATAGCACAAATGTTTGAACACATTTATTTGATCACATGTGTAGCACCGGTATTTGCTTATTTGTTCAAAGAACAACCATACAATCAACCATAGATCAAATATGTGTTCAAATATGTGTGGCGCCGGGGTTATAGAAAGATCTATATCTTACTTAGGTTAACTTCTTAGAAAGGTTATATAAGTTACACGTAAAGATGTCGTTGCATGAACTTTGGTTGATCAACCGCTGAACCGATTTACATGAAATTTGGTATGGAGATGGTTTCATACCCTAGGCTAGGAGGGATAAAGCATAGTTTTTATCTCGGAACTTTGCATAGTTCTCCCGAGATACGAGTTCTTTCCAGACGGAGTCGCGGGCAACAGCTAGTAGAAAAAAATCAAAATCACCTGTCGCACGACAATAGCCACTAGTGTAGCCGTGGTGGCCTAGTGGTTTGACCTATGGCCTCTCAAGCAGAGGGTCGTGGGTTCAAATCCCGGCTCGCACCTCTGAGTTTTTCGCAATTTATGTGCGAAATTACATTTGTAATTTACCATGAGCTTTACGGTGAAGGAAAACATCGTGAAGTAATCTGTATACACCTGCGAAGAAATTCAATGGTGTGTGTAAAGTTCCTAATCCGCACTGGGCCCGCGTGGGAACTACGGCTCGAGCCCTCTCATTCTGAGAGGCGGCCTGTGCCATGCAGTGGGACGTGGGATGATATGTCACTAACAGTTGTCACGTTGGTGACATAGGCGCGCGAACGAAGCTAGCACTAGCTTGCTTACATCATAATGGCAACCTCTTTGCACAATGTCAGCCTCCCAGGTTTAAGGTGTTGATACTAATCAACACCCACAAAACCTTTTTTACGTAGCCTGGTAAGCAGCAGGATCGCCTCAGCGCTGTTTCTGTTTACCCGATGCATTGCAATTAGCGAAGACGAGACAAAAGAATTTCTCATTTGGAGCAAGCAGAATGCAGGCAGCCGGCAAAAAATGGATAAAACGCGGAGTGGAAAACAAAGGGTATCATGGGATTCCTTGGTTTTAAGGTTGCTGAGAGAGCGCTCGCTAAAATTATTAATCTACAGACATACACCGGAACATCTCAGAGTGATTGGAGTAAGAAACTACACTGATGTTTAAAGATTCCATGACACGAGAATCTATACATTAAAAGAAAAGTTCTGACTACTCGAATGACTGACTGACCACCGCCCAGCCCAAACCCTTGAACCTGGGAGGCTGACATTGTGCAAAGAGGTTGCCATTATGATGTAAGCAAAAACCCGAGAACGGATTTATTGACTTACATTTTCGATTCAGCACTATCTCCGTGACTATAATTAAATTACTATGGGTACTCTTTCAAATAAATTGTGTTTTTGAGCAATGTTGACCACTGAGCCACGGGCCCAAGGCCCTTTTGCACTACTGCAGCGCATACAGACAATATAAAATGTTTTACTTTTAAGTTTATACTGATATCTGTATTTTTGTTAATCTTGATTGTGTGTGTTTGCAGTACCAAATAAACGTCTTTATCTATCTAACTATCTATCTATCTATCTAAATATAGTTTTTCAAACCAGTAAAGAACGAATTTGAGAATTTTTAGAAATCCCCACGGGATAAGAAAAAACGGGATTTATATGTATATTCACTGACTAATACCGATGACGATGATTATGAAGGATTTATGGATGTGGCTTTGCCGGACTATTGCTTTATTCAATGAAAGGGATGGAGAAACTTTGAATTCTGCGCGGACGATGTCGCAGGCAAAAGCTATTAGTTGAATAATTGCGCTTCAGAATATACCAGATATTGATCATTTTCTTCACCAATTTTAGCTACCTAGCCTGCCTAACGACGGCTATCAGTTAGAATCTATTCTGATGTCTAGACCAGGGTTTCCCAAACTATGGGTTGCGACCCAGCAGTGACCCTACCTGTAGAATGACACATCAACCGACCGAGCCAACGGCCGGGCGAGGGCGACTGGCGCCATTGAAATAACTTTTTTGATGTAGTTATTTAACTAAGTAATAAAAAAAAATATTAAAACTTTGTTTTGTAGTTGAAAAGTCCTTTATTCATATTGGTAACGGTTAAATTTTCCTAGAGGTGGGTGCCGAGTTTGTAAACTTATATTAGATGGTTCGTAGCCCAGACCACTTTGAGAGCCACTGATCTAGACAATCTCTTCGACAATAGGTACTTGAAACATAACAAGAGTTAAGTACAATAATTGACAAGCTTATTTGCCTGATAAATAGATAAACTAGTAGACATAAGTATCTCCAATCAAGTGGAACATTTGAAAGACTGAATCGAAGTCTCTAAGGCTTCAGTTTAGTCTTTCAATCGCTCCGATTACGGCAGGCACACAATTAAAAAGTAGCTGTTCGAAACATTAATTTAAATTCTAGCTTTTAAGCTACTAATTCATGAATTACTTTAGTTCCCTTAAAACCATTTGATAATTACAAGAAAATATAAAAGCGCGTTCATAAGCATCTTCCAAAACAAACCCAGCGACAGCGCTCCCCCCACAAAATGACTTCCAAAACCTCAGCATATTTTTATAGAAATTTCAAGAGCCTATTTCCACGTTCGTTTTCGTTTCGCTAAATGGTGCAGCAGTCGTAACAGCATGGTGGGAAGGGTTGAATTCCTGTGCGTACCGGGTTTTGAGTCGCAAAAGGGAAGACTTGACTGGAACAATGGGGGTGGCAAGCTCCTTTTTATCTGACATACGTATCTATGAGGGTTTGGGGCGGTTAAAATTTGCTAGATGGAGCTACTGGCACGTCTGGCTTGACAAGTACTGTCAAGTACATTTTAACAAGTAAACAAATACAACAGAATATACGGAATACTGTGAAAATTGCTGTTTAGGTTTCGTACAGAAAACTGAACTACAAGTCAACAGTCACAAAAATAAAAAGTATGGTGTTTCGATGCCACTTTCTGGAAAATTAAAATATAGATCTAGTTGTTAATCCTCCTGAGTCCCGACTTCTTTTAACTGTTGTACTTAGTGCTTCAGACCTAAATAAGAGTCATAATTTTTGTCATTTTGGAAATTGTTTGAGCATATTGAAAGTTCATTAATTAAATCGTTTATAGCAGTTATTCTTACAATTTATTTGTTCTTTGCAAAGTACGCTAGGGCTAGGAGTCACGAGATGCCTGACAGATTAACCAATTTTGAGACTACTGTGAGTTAAATACTAAAGAGATTATTTCCGAGCAAGTGGCCTTTAATGTTAATAGTAATTACTGTCAAAAGTTAAACCGAAAACAGATAGTAAGAAGACAAACGCTGCGTTAAGATTAAAAGCTATACGCTCTGCAGGTAAAAAATGATGCGCCAGGATAGCACTTTGTCCAATTGGGCGCCAGTACATTCAAAGCACTTTTAATTAGTCGTATCAAAGCGCTAGTTGTTTCTATACGACCTTGAGCCCGCAGTTCGCTGCATCCCAGAGGTCGCCATTTTCCCGCCGCGGCCGTTCACCTTTGTTTCAACATGCAGATGCACAGTTACGTCATGTTACGTCATTAAAAATTTTGTGCTTGCGGAATATTCAGCAGCGAAAAAGTAAAGGAAGAGCCCGAACGATCTGACTATTGTAGTTAGTGCTTTAAGAGAGTTCTAGAATTATCAAGTGCAAGAAAAATCTTTTAGAATTCACGTCACAGTTTTTGCAGTAAACTGAAGTGAATATAAATAAGTTGAAATCAGCGTGAAATCTGTACTTAGTTTAATGCTATTTAGGTACATCTTACTAATATTATAAATTTGAAAGTTTAATTGTTTGATCGAATGTTCGTTACTCCATCACACAAAAACGGTTCAATGCATTTCAATGAAATTTGGTAGACAGATAGTTTATAACCCGGATTAACACATAGTTCCCATGGGATAGCGATAAACGAATTCTCTCAATAGTGCTAACTAGTTACAAGTTGTAATAAAATTATAACAGAATACTAACACTTCAAATAACGAGGGAGCTTGATATTGACGTGTTTAATGTTAACACTGACACCTTGAGACGTACTTTGGTGTATCGATATTTTGAGAGCGTGCATTGAGCGTTGTACCATATATTTCTGTGGTTGTACCTTACTGTAGATTAAGTTTGTTAGGTTAGGGACTTGATTATTTTTTCTCCGCCGCTAAAATAGTGCTGAATTATTTGTCACTAAGTAGATATTTTCTCTTTTTTATTTTTTGTGTGTCCGAAGGGACTCTGTGTGGGCATACTGCCTTATTGTTACTCTGTAATTGTCGGCGAGAACCTATAATTGGCTTGCTGTATTTACTATAATGTTTAAGATGTATATACAAGCTGTTAGTTCTCCATAAATAAATAAATAAATACCAATAGAAAGATACCCTAAATTAGAACTATTTAATTTAATGTCAGAAACTATTACCTATATCAAACTTTACTTTCTAACCGACTTTAAAAAAGGAGGTTCTCAATACGGCTGTACATTTTTTGTGGCATGTTATTAGCTTCCGAAAATTTCAAATGTTTACAGACGAATTTAACAACAGTTCTGTTAAATCGCTCGACTAGTTAGACTGGGGCGTGTATTTTGGAGCTATTTCGGTGCGTTGGTAATGTAATGGCATTTAAATAAGTGAACAAGTTACACAATATTTAAACGGTGGCTCTCGAGTCCAAATTGGGATACGGTTAATGCTGTCAATCAACAAGTATGCCGCAAAAGTCAACCGTAACAATACATGTCATGACGACCGGCGTGGGAGGCAGACGTGGCGTGACGATAAGAAAAACACAATAGAAATTGAATTAAACCGAGTTAACGAGAGTATTTGTCTGTCAGTAGTAATAACAAGGGAACTTTTTAACCAGTGTAATTATGTCTCATCGAGACATGGAAACATAGGTTAGCGCCAAAGTCAATATTCAACAGCTTCATAGGTCAAAAGTATCGGAAAAGATGTTTTAAAATTCATTAATTTAAATCTATTATAAGTATTTCACATTTTTCAGATTTAGTTGTAAACCACCACTCCAAGCCTTTTAACTTCACGACAAAAATTCCCAATCTGTTCTCGAGACAGTTAATATAATCTAGACGTGACAAAAGATTGACTCGATTGAAGACTGTCTCCAGAACACATGAAGTTAAAAGCCTTGGGTTGGTGTAGGGGACTAGCAGAGTCTCGGACTGCCGTAGATTGGGATTCAATTACCGGCTCCAGCATTAACCTTTCTGGTTCGTTCAATGTGTTTTAGTTAGAATATTAAATATTTAAAAATTAAATCCATTTGTAAATCAGCAGATCTAAATCTAGCTGCATAGACATAGCATGTGAAAAACAGAAACACCAGCGTATAAGGCAGCAGGCGACGGCCATTGAAGTTGACAGCGTGGCAGTTATAGCGATGTGGTGCCACTTGTCAGAATTTCCCATGACAGGGGTGGCAGGCGGGGTGGCGAGGGTGCCATGCATGCATGTCTTGAGTTGGAATGGAAACGGAATTTGGTTACCGGGGAAGTCTGGCTCTTTATTGATAAGGGTTGTAACAGTATTAAGTGATACTCGTATTATTCAGAGACATTGGCATATCCACTCATATGCTTTCTGCAACTACCTGTCTACCCAAACAAACAGGTAAAAACAGGTAATTTGATATTTTGCACTGGTCTGGTTAGTCAACCTAACGTTTGCATATTTATAGGCTTTATACTTTTGATTAGTAGGTATGTCATTTGTCTATTAACCGACATGGTAAAATTAAAAAAAAAAAACACATTTCGGACTGAAATTTTTTAGTCAACCCACTTGCAATATATTTATTAACATAACTCAAACTCATATTTAATTTAATATAAAATACTTTCATCCATTAACCAGATCGGTGAAGGTCGTTTTATACTCGGATCCTAGGCTATATAAGAATTCCTCAGGTGGAATTAGATGAATGTAAATCGATTCTCGAATGTTCTCTGGAAGTTGGTTGGGCAAAATTACCCCAGGACTAATGAGCAATGGACAAAAACGACAATTAACTTGATTTGCTGGATTGAGTGCACAATTTGGTTCAGTTGTTTACTCCATCGGGACAATTTCCAGCCGAGAGACGAATTACGGAGAGTACCGTTGACGGGAAATAATGGCTACAGACGTGGAAGAAAACGGGTCAAGATAACTTCGTCGGCAGTCCCATTTCGTTACCTTCTTAAATCGTCCACAGTGCCATGTCGTCAGCCTCATATTCCTAAATCGTCACCTTGCAAACTTGTCCACTTTCTGATATCGTCAATATCCTATTTTGTCTACATTCCTAATTTGACCACGGCGCCAACTCGTCCACTTTCTTTTATAGACTACACTACAGTACCACTTGGTCACCATTGCCTGCTCGTCCATATTCCTTAATCAATCACAGTGCTGCTTGGTATAAGTTGACGAGTTGGCACTGTAGGCGAAATAAGACTGTTGACGAGTTGGGTCTGTGGTCGAAATAGAAATGTTGACGAGTTGGTACTCTGGCCCGCGTAGGAAAGCGGACAAGATAGAAAAGTGACGGTTTAGGAATGTTGGCGAATCAGAACAGTAGACCATATGACAATGAGAACGATTTAAGGTGACGAAATCATCCTGCGCCGACGAAAATCTAGGAAACCGTAGAACAACTTCTGATTTGAAGCCTGCTAGGACACACTACTACTAGGCAAAAGCGTCTCCTTTCTTACTCCACTCTAGCCTGTCAAACGCTAGATTGCTTCATCACAAGTGATAGATATTATATCTAGGTCGTCTCTCCATCTCAGCTTCGGTCTGCATCCATTACAATATCGCTAGGGGCTCATTTCATTATTAACAATTTGGCCATAAGAATCACCGGTGGGATCACTTAATCATCTCTGTGTGGCAAGGCATCACCGGTGGGATCGAAAGCTCACTTTGCAGGGTATTGTTTTGAGGATTATTTTGGTGGCCAGAGTTAAACTGTAAATGGTATTTTGTAGAGGATACTCTACAGGGTCAATTCAAATCGTGAAATCACGAACTCAATGTATGGACGCCCCAAATTTTATTAGACTAATTAAAACAAATGAGTTAGCGCATTATATTGTCCAGCATTAACTGCATGAGTACGAAACACTAATTTTGTATCACCTCAAACGGCGCAAATACGCAACTATTAATAGTGGCTACCTATTTGAGCCGTTTGGGGTTGAGACTCTGGGGCCCTGGGGAGAAAGCGCCCACAGAGTCTACAGGGAATGCTCCAAGCGGTTGGTCGAGGCGACGCGTGACCAGAAGGCTGCGTTATACTTGGCACAGAGGATCAGCATTGCCATCCAACGTGGCAATGCTGCCAGCCTTCTGGGCACGCTACCCATAGGCAGCGATCTGGGGCAAATTTTTTATTTATAATTTTTATTTTTCTAGTTTTTAATTTTAGGTTTAATTTTTATAATTACTGTGTAAGTTAGATATTTAGTTTATAGTTTAGTTTTATTCATTAAACATAAAAGTGTTTTTTTTTTATAAATGCATACTCCAGATTATAATTATAACATAACCCAAAAATAATGACATAATCATTCAAATTGTCAGTTAAATTACATTCTTCTAACGTTATATCATAATCCCCTTCCAAAATGGGTCATTTTGTACATACTTTAATTTGTACTAACTGTGACTAAATCACCTATTTGAATTCACCCTGTATAGTTCCAGGTGCCGGATGGCACAGGACCGATCTGTTTGGCGAGCCTTGGTGGGAGGCCTATGTTCAGCAGTGGACGTCTTTCGGCTGAAATGATTATGATGACTCTATAGTTATTTACAAAACTTAACTATTTCGAATTTGTAGATACCTAGCTAATACTAGCTAGCACCTTAGTTATTGGGCGATGCTGTGTGCATCACCGGTGGGATCACTAAATTAGAAATGGGGCGTGGGAGCAACACCAACACTTTAGGTGAAGTACTAGTATAGGTATACAAGGTGACCTTAGCCTCTGGACAAATAATGAAACCATGGATAAGACTGATACTTAGCAATATCGTAAAATAGTTATTTGCTTAATTAGACAAGAAAACAAAAAAAAAATTCTATGAAATCATATCATCCAAATAAACAGGCTCCTCCAACGTGATACATTGAAAACCGTTAGTTTTTCGGTAAATATTGGATTGATTGTTATGATATTTTGCAGTTTGGTTTTAAATATCTTGCCAAACCAGTAGTATTAGTATTTGTCCAGAGGCTAAGGTCACCCAGTAGGTATATTAAACCATATTATTTTTTATCGCTTACATGTCAACGGCAACGTGACAACCAGCCTTATTGTTTTTAGAGTACCGATCTTCAAAAGGAAAAAGGGAACCCTTACAGTTCTACTTCGTTGTGCCTGTCTGTCAAGATGTCGAGATGTTTGTTAACTGACATTTAGCTACCTTTTCTGAAGAGACATGACAGAAACGCAGGCCTTTTATTTTTTACGTACAACAGGTTAAACAGGCATGTGGCTAAGAATCTTTAATGTATGCACCGTTACTTTATCACTCGTAATTACAACTCTCTCAATATTATTTTAATTACAAGACTACTGTACGTAGCTGACTTTTTTAATGTAATGTTTAATCTTTAGCTATGTAGTTAATTTAATTAAAACTTTTACAAAACGATTGACGATAGACCCTATCAGGGTCAATAGTAATCCTACAAATTATTGCCTAATACCCTACACCTACTTATAACTAACTTTTAATAACCGTAAGAACTATCTTAGTCAATAAGTTTTTGTAAACTAACAATTACGGACCTTCCAGTTGTCCGAAACAAAGATCTTTATAATTTCATAAGCTGACAGCGGTTTTATGTTTTTGCCAAATAAATAACTATTTACAGTGGCGTAGCACACAGCAGTCCATGAACACGAGTACATGCTGGCATCAGCTACTTCTAATGACAAATACACACAGCCACATCTAGCGAATGCCACATTACCTCTAGCTCTTCTTCCGACGAGTGGTGGTCGTAAAGCTGGTCGGGTTCGGGTTCTGGTAGAGCGCGGGGCGCCGGTGCGCATGCGCACGCCTCGCCACCCATACCTGGAAGAAGAGGGGACATTTTGATAAATCGTTCTTGTTTCAATGTTGTTTCATCATTATCATCATTTTGCGAGGGCTCGGGCTGTTCACATTATTCGTTACGTATTCGGTCTTTTAGAGATGTTCTATGTATTTATATTTTTGCCTTGCCGCGATCGACTGGTTAGCTACCACTGTAGTATCGAAATATGGATTGAACAGCAGCAGTGTCTTCAGCTTCACACTTCAATGTACGAGGTGATTGGATGCAAGACGCTGAACGCATTTTAAAAACCCCTTTAGAAATTAAAGGACGTAACAAGCAAGAGTAACCCAATCCCTGACCCATTATCAAGTCTATGAGTAGGAGAGCCCAAGAGGGGATTTGTGAAGTTACTCGAGCGCGGCAGATTAATATACGGGGAGATACCTTATACCCTCTGGAGTACCCCCATTGAATATGAGCACTTCATATGGGGGGATTTGCCTACGGCACACCGTCAAAATACTTAGTAAAAAAATTGATTCTTTAAAATACTCAAGCGCGTCAGATTAAGATAAGGTGGGTTTTTTTTGAATGAGTCGCCAGAGGGGCCAAAGACGCGAAGTCTTTGCTATTTTTTACTTTAGGGTAGGAAGAGTGACTTGTGCTCGGGAAAAATCCCTTCGGACGAACTGGGAATGGAGGGCCCAGGCAGTGTCCGACTTGCACGGACTAAAAAACCCGGTCACAAGTCCCCTTCTCTATTGATTATTAATACAAAAAACGTGTGCTTTATATTTTGAGGAGGGGAGGGGTAGGGAGGGGACTTAATCTACCCACAGTGTCCTGCCTCAGCCATTTGCTGGAAGGCCGGGAGAGGAGCATGCATTCTCCCGCTAGGCACTGGGGGGTGCTTAAGTCGGTCTTTTATGTTTTTACCCGTTGGTTTATTCCTTGACCGACCCTCGCCCGTTTCTGTACAATTACTTAGAGCTATTGGTTGGGTTGGTGGGATTTGCTGTCATATGCATTTATCTATAACTACGGGCTTCCTTTCTTTTGCCCTGCGATGGAAGGGTGGGTCGGAGATCTTTTGGGCCCATTGTGTGGCTTTGGATGCCATCTTTTGGGTGGGGCTACCCTTTATGCCTGATGGTTTTTTGGCATGCTGTGTGTTTTTTTGCGCTTGTCTCTTAGCGCTACCCTCTTTTCGTTACCGCTTCCATCGATAGTTTTCCTGCTATAATAATTCGGAGGGACGAGGAGTGTACCCCGGACGAGAGATAAGGTGGGTTAATTATTAGCAGAACAATGCACATTTCACTTCCAAATCGTCAGTCTTTGGAATTAACATCCCCTATGAAAACCTGACGCGCGCCCTTCCGTATGGCCACCCCCACCATGCAAAGTGGCAGATTATCATAAATAAATAAATAAATAAATAAACATCACGGGACAATTCATACCAATTGACCTAGTCCCAAAGTAAGCTAAGCATAGCTTGTGTTATGGGTACAAGGCAACGGATAAACATACTTATATAGATAGATACATACTTAAATACATATTAAACACCCAAGACCCGAGAACAAATATTCGTATTATTCATACAAATATCTGCCCTGACGCGGGAATCGAACCTGGGACCTCAAGCTTCGTAGTCAGGTTCTCTACCTACTAGGCGATCTGGTCGTCTGGTCGTCGTATGTATCATACATTTATACACGCTGCATTATCATACATTTATGCATATATGGCACGCTGAAAGTATCAAATTATCAAAATCTGACGCGCTCGAATATTTCAAAGAGTCTATTTTTTTTTTACTAAGTTTTTTGACGGGGTGCCCCAGGCAACCCCCCCCCCCCCACATGAAGTGATCATATTCAATGGGGGTAGGTACTCTAGAGGGCATAAGGTATCCCCCCGTATATTAATCTGAAGCGCTCGAGTAACTTCACAAATCCCCTACGAGTATATCTCGTGTAACAGAAAATACCTGTTGCATTGTCGCCGTCGCTAATACGCGTCAAGGCTGAAATATTGCCGGTATCTGTCGCATTATCCGCCAGATACGGAGCTGTATAATAGCTTTCATTAGCGGCTATTGTTCCGCTTATAGCTTGTTTATGACCAAAATAGAATGTAACTTTCTACGGAGTGTTAGATGGGATGAGAGATATTTTTACAGTCGATAGGATTTTTCACTTTTTCACGTATTATTCTACGTTTATGCCATTATTCCTATTCGCGATTCTGCACAATATGGGTTCCTCAGAACCGTAATAGAACCATTCGTTATTCTGCACAGTCATTTTTTTTAAAGCCTGACCAGAAATATATTATCCTTGTCAAGAGGGTTCTACTGTTTTAATTTGTATAGTCTGAACAATGTGGATTAGCAACTCGTTATTTTGACTTAGTCACTACTTTTATTCACCGTAATCAAAATCTGAATCCAAATTCGGTGTCCATAGGGCAAGGGGCCTCAAATTCAGACCCAGAAATTGCAATGCAATAGTTGCAATGAAATCCGCAACATGGCGCATGATCATAATATGCATGATTACCCTATCGTCTTTCTTCCTATTCGAGATTCTGCACAATATGGATTCCAGAGTCCGAGCTATGGATATAAGCTTACTAGCTTTCTCTCTCTCTAGCTCACCTCAACTCAGTCTTCTACAAGCGGCCCACCTGGCATAAAAGTTATATTGATATTCTACAATTTTTATCTAAACGCTACCAGCTAACTAACCTCTAATTTAATTCTACCTCCGGAGGTTTAGAAATAATCCGCAGCTAACGATTTTTACGTTATTTATACTTTAGCCACCGCCACAGACCTCTCACTTGCATAGGATCACTTCTATTTTAAGCTTTACTTATTTTGTCGCAAGAGTAAGCTTCGTTTACAAGTGGAACGGAAAAACTAACTAATAAAATGAACTGAAACAATTACTTTGCTCACCCGCGACCTTTCAGTATTTCAGTATTTATTGAATCGCAACATTTCTTACAAAAATTTGTACAAAAATGATGCCCTGTTGGGGCGTAGCAATTAAACTTAAAATTAAGCAGTAGGTACATATTTCAGTACATATAACTTTTAAACTAAATTTAAACTAAAACTTTTAAACTAAAATAGCTATGCTATGTTTATGCAAGAAATGTGTGTTCATGCAGTTCCTCTACCTCCACACTGCACGAACACACACTAATCACACAAACCCAACTATCACCACCACCAAACTACACTGATTGCAATAAAATTTGGACAAATTACGGATAATGTGCTACTAGTAGTGTACAAAGAAAAATAATATTAAAATTTTTACTTTTTACATGATTTTTCAAGCGAAAACGTGTTATGTCGTAATGTGCTTTATGAATAATATATGAGAGTTGCTATAACAAAACACTGTAACATGATACTTAATGACATTATACTCATATGAAAATGCTACTTTAAATTTCATTTAATTTAGTAATATATTGCTAACATCACAATTCAAAACTAACATTCTCATCTTAATATATTTCTTAGTCTTTAAAAAGGATGATTACCTTGAAGAAGTCCCGACCCGACTTACAATAAACAAGGACTTGGACTAATTTCTTGTGTGATTGTCGACAAAACACTGTAACTCTTGATACTATACTAAGAAAATGTGAGTTTGTTTTGGCAAAACACGGTATCTGGGGATAATACAGTGTTTAGTCTAATCAAGACCCTACATTTTAAGAGTTACAGTGTAAATTGCAATTACGTTTTTCAATGTTTTTGATAGAAAATCAGTTACTCTAGGCATGCATATATAGATTAGGGTCCGAATAGTTAATTTAACGGTGTTAGCGCAAAACACTGTAACTTGAGTTACAGTGTTTTGTCATGACACGGCAGAACTGGCGCAAGCCACACAGGAGAGACGTGGGACGGGGGCGCGTCGCAGTCACGTCGTTTGTTCGCAGGCCGCGTCTCCGCCCCATCTCTTCTGTCTGCTTTGGATCGCGACGCTTCTATACATTTAGTATGAAAGCTGATTCAAGAAGCGCCGCGACTGTGACGCGCTCCCGTCCCACGTCCCTAAACATATTGCGTCAACATATTGAAAGGCAAGAAAAAATTAAAAATCTAGTGCAATATTGGGAAAGAAGTAGTGTCCGACCGAAACACGATTTTTAGCCGAAACCGAAACCGAAACCGAATATTCGGTTTTTTTCTGATTTCGGCCGAAACCGAAACCGAAACCGAAATTTTTGAAGACGTATCATATCAAACAAAATATTCAAAATTACTGTACAAATCGTAAGGAAAAGGTTGTTGCAAGGATTTCTTATATGAGAACAGTTACTTTTTTTGTTAAACAAAATAAAAAACGTTTATTTTTAATGAAAAATGACTTGGCATAGGTATTATATTATTCAAAACAAACAACCTATTCTTATCACGTCTAAACTAAATTCACAATCCTAATATCAAACGTATTGTTCATTAATCACAGCATAAAATGCAGTAACAGATTCTAAAAAGTAAATAATGATTTAATAAATAAACAACATTCACCATATTTTGTCGCGCGCCATGTGGTTCACAAACAAACGTCACAAACTGCATGCATACTACTGTCGCTGGTCCCAGCTGGGCCGGCCGCCGATGCATTACCTATACCTACCCGGCCGAGCGTGCCCGAATTAAGCCGAGCGCTCCCGATGCGAGAGCCGCGAGAGGCCGCGAAGTAATTTCGGCCGGATTCTGGCCGAAACCGAAACTTCGGCCGAATTCACTTTTTTGGCCGAAATTGGCCGAAACCGAAACCGAAACCAAAACTTCGGTCGGACACTAGAAAGAAGAGAGACAGAAATGTGCCGAGTGAGCGAGTGAGCATTCGTCCTTTACCCGTACCCGAATAGTTTCCACGGAGCAACTCGCAGCGCATGAATAAATACGGAACAGAAGAAAAAGTTCAAACAACGTCGCGCACGCATTACACTACTACACGCACAACATATGTGTGCGTGACCTGTCACAGACAGGACGGGGGGGGGGGGGGCGTGCACCGGCGCCCGCTCGGAGACAAACCGGTTTGAACTAGCTCAGTGAGTAGACAAAGTTCAGGTGTGCCGCCAGCGACGACGCGACCATTTAGCGTTTAGCTACATAGTTCGGGTGTTCGGTTGTTTTTAAAGATGCCTACCTGTTGTAGTGTTTGTAGATATACAGATATTAGATACTTAAGTACTTATTTGAATAAAATATTTTGATTTTTAATTTTTTCTTTTTACCGAGCGACAACCCTATGATAATAGGTAAGAATTTCGAGCTCTGTTCGGTAGCTTTTATTCTGCTCCGTATTTATTCATGTGCTCGCAGCGCATTGAGAATTAACTCATGTTTAGATCTTATCGCAACCATAACATTTTAACCTTAAAGCGACGACGCAAAGTTTACATTTGAAGCGACTAGTTTCAGTGACAAGCTATATTTGCAGTTTGAGTCGAAATGAGGGGCTTTAACTCCATGGTTGTAAGGTTCTGATTGGCTTGAGAAGCGGTGTTAGGGTGACCACGGTGTGTGATCAAGATTCTGAGCCTGACGGACCAGTCACGACGCGTCAATATTGTGCAGTGACCAAGTTGGAGAGAATAGTGAGACTTTGATCAAGTCCAAACCTAAAAAAAGCATTTTCAGTACCTCTACCATGAGTTTACACTAGTTTACGTGACCGTACTCGCTAGCGACGGCGTAAATTATTTGTATGGAGAATTGTACAGCGCCTCCAGCGCTCACTTACGGAAGTACAATTCTCCATACAAATCATTTACGCCGTCGCTAGCGAGTACGGTCACTGTAAACTAGTGTAAACTCATGGTAGAGGTACCGTTTACACTGTCTATTTTCTGCGGTTATTTGAGTGAAATGATCGATGATTTGCAATCAGCTGTATATCGCAGACAATTATTGATTACCGAAATCGAAAAAAATGCTTAGTATTTTTGTAATACTTGTAATAATGCGTGGTAACAGAGTGGTAGCTCCATACAAGTAGTAACATAGTAACATTACGTTTCGGCCTATTATTTGGAACGTAAGGTTAACATTTCATTGCATCTTTGAGAAAACGCTCTTTACTTACACAACGACGTAGGTATAGCAAAAACGAGGACATGTCCTCCTTTTGCATACCATCTGGCAACCCTACACATCTGAAAAAGAGTAGTAGAGTAACACGTGTTGCAGTATTTTGTTTTAATTTCGGCTGATCCACTGTCAAAAGTGGAGTATCCGCTCCCTATTTCGGCATAATTTTGGTATAAACAAATTGTAGTGGAATATTCCTCAAATTAACATTTTTATCTAAAACACGGTGACGTCACAATTGCAGAAGATTACTATAACGTTGATAAAACGCAAATTATTCAAGTTTTATTGCTAACATTGAGGCAGGTCAGTTTTACGTCGATATTGGGACTATACAGCTATCCCACTTGCATTAGTAATGTGTGAGAGAGACCATGAGACTTCTCGAAAAACCCTCAATGTTCTCGACTTAATCAACATATAAAGCGATTTACATTATTTTGTTATTTTTTAACGTATACGTGCACACTGTGATACTGAATTCTAATAAATAACGGGGAAACAAACGCGTGTATAGGTAGGAACTGAAAACGTTGCCACAAATGTTCATACGAATATCAAATCAATACATTGCGTTGCGTAGCCGATAAGCAACGACTTACAAGCGCCGCAATGTAAAGTAGGGCTGGGCGTTTTTTCCAAACTTTTTCGAGAAACGGTTCCTTCCTTATAAGCATAAGCATTTATCTTGTGTAGGTAACGGTCGTAAATTGGAAATAGTAGTAAGTACACTTAAATTTTAATCGTTTCGAATTGAGCAGTGAAGAATTATTATTATAAGTATTGATAAGATTTGTAGAGGTGTCAACGCCGCCATGTCAAATATAACGCCCTTGTGTTGGTAGTGGTAGCGCTGAGCTTAAAATGGTCGCGTTCACAATTTAGACACGGTCCGGTCGTACGCGCAGCGAGCAAATGACGGCCTCACGGTCCCACCGGAAGACCAGCGCTGGCTCTCGAGCCGGCATTATGCTGAGGTGGGTCCGTTTCGTGATAGTTGTGGTTGCCTTACATAATTGTTATCTCGTATGCCTGTTGTTTTTATAATAAATATTTTTCCGTGTTCAGGAGGCAAAACTCTTTCGATTCCTGTAGTAATTTTCAGGTGTCATAAAACTGTCACGAATAAATGTTTTTTCTTTCTTTCTTTCTTCTTTTAGGTGTCCTGCGGCAAAGTTGGTCACAGCAATGCAAATACGGCGGCTCGAGTGCGCATGCGTGGGCCCGCCACTCGCGCGCAGCCGCTACGTTTCTAATCAAACGCTCAACTAGCGTAAATAAATGTGTACTTACTTACAAATAAGTAATACAAATAAACAAATAAGTACAAATAAGTAGTAATAAGTAGTACAGTGAACTACAGGGTGAACCCTTTTCATTGAAAATGTCATGTTGAAATTCCATGCATCTGCCAAAGAAATTATCTTGAAATTAATTGCGAAAAGGTTCTACTTAGGGGTCGCAAACCGGAAAACCCGACTCGAATATACCGGAAAACCGGGCAGAAAAATGAACTTTTAAATATACCGGGATTAAATTAATCAAAACCGGGATTTTCGGTAATTTCGGTATTAGCAAAGATTAAAAACGAAACAGTAATTTCATTCAATTATGTGCGCAAAATGATTATTTCTAACAATTTTTTTAACTGGCAAAGTTGTATGCACAGCGGTGGCGGCCTAACCAGCCCGAGAGCTCAAGCTCGCGACGATTAGTCACACGACTCACACACACACAGCTATACCTAGTGCCATCCACGAAGACGCAATATACATGCGATACAAATAGTTGTCAAAATTAGTGCAATCGAAGTTAGCCGATAACACGCTAACTAATTTATCTTTTCTACGATCTCATTACTTAAACTTAAACAAAGTACAGAAGTGATTTTAAATAAGTACCTTAATTAGTTCATTATTTACAATAATTTTATAATTTAAACATTTTATTTGTTTTTGATTTTATAATTTGATTTATGTGTACGTAACTTGTTATGAATTTTGTATTATTTATTTTGTGTAATTTGTTATGAAGATAGAGGTTTTGGTTTTTTTTTTAAATATGGAGAAATAAATTATAATAAATATTTTTCCGTGTTCAGGAGGCAAAACTCTTTCGATTCCTGTAGTAATTTTCAGGTGTCAAAAAAATGAAATATTGACAATTATTCTATGTAATGTAATAACTTGAATTTTAAATTTTTTTTTTGTTTGTTTTTAGGATAGGAAGTTGATCAAAGACAGATTTTATTTAATACTCAACACTCAATACTAATATTTAGAGCCATTGTTGGTTATTGTTACCTACATAATTAATAGGTAATCTTGTGATTTTTCTGTGATTTTATAAATCTTAAGTTTTTTACGTAACAGTATCTAACTAAACGACCTTATGGTAATTATTCTATCTTTTTCGTATAAAACGCATTGTCTTTTATTTATTTATAACTTTTCATCACATAAATACCGAAATTACCGAAAATACCGGAAAACCGGTATTAAAAAAATATGAATACCGAAAAAACCGGTTTTCAAAAAAGGACCCGGTATTGCGATCCCTAGTTCTACTCTGGTACACTAATTCAGTTTACTCGACTGTAGACAATATTGCTGTATCCTAACAGGACGTCACATCAATTATATTTCCATCGGGTAAACTCGGATCTCAATCGGAATACGACGGTACCCGAATGAATTTACATATCCATTAACATGGAATTTTATTATTTAGTGTCATAATGGTGTCATATGTCAAAATCAAATACTGGAGTTCATTGAGAGAGCACAATAAATACGAACTTTTCCGACAAAATACGATGGAAAACCATTTAGCACTACATCTGTACCTGCCTATTTATTTATAATTCTAATGGGATATACTTAGATAATTTCAGACATATACAACAAATAATTGAATATGAAATCCCCAGTACGACTTTTCAACATTTTCAAAAGTTATTTTCATGTGTAGTGTTCTCAAAGAGTTAGCAAATTGCCGGACTACGAGCACACGTGCAAGCGCACACGTACGGCATCGTCCTCTCCCGCACATACAGCAAGCGAACAAGCGAGACGGCGCGCTCGCGTGCGCAATCCGTAACAAAGATCCCTAAGCCAACATTATAACAACAAACTTCTGTAGACTGGTGGGCGCATGTATAATTGCGCTCGCCTTGGCCGCAGCCTGAGCAAGGCCAAGGTCGTTATTGCCCCCCCCCCCCCCACCGCGCAATTTTTTGCGCAGTGATGTAATCCGCGTTTCGGCGCAGGCGCTGGCAACATGGCCGCCGTCACGCTCGGATAAACAATTGAATTTCTTTAGCGTGTAGTGTGTAGCAATAGCAACGTGGCATGAGGCTTGTTTGTAAAGATGACACTTGGCAGATGGAGCCAGTAGATCGATGGGTAGGAAATCGATTTTTTGAAATTACATCGCTCCAAATTTGCATACGGAATGTTCCAATGTTGTTCACTCTTCGATCGCTATACCTACCTATGTATAATATTGGAAATGAGTAAAGTAAAAACCAATTTACTCAGCTCCAACAAAAGGCAACAATAGTTATCTATAGAGTATCCCGCGGGAACTATGTATGCAGTTTTCCAGGATAAAAGTATCCTATACGTTGATCCAGGTTATAAGCTACATAATATATATGTGCCAAATTTTATCAGAATCCATCTTACCATTTTAGCGTGAAAGAGTAACAAACAATCATCCATTTTATCCATCTAACCAAACCATCCATACAAATTTTCACGTTTAATTAAGTATTAGTGGGATAGGATGGGACTATGTTGTGTTTCATAAAGATTAATTGTTTGATCACGGAAATAGCTCGAAGAATCGCCAGACTAAAGTGTGGCAGTGGACAGGGCACATCGCTCGTAGTCGTAGAATTGACGGCCGATGGGGCCGAGAGGTTCTCGAGTGGCGTCCACGGACCGGAAGACGCAGTGTAGGAAGGCCTCCAAAAGATGGAGCGACGAAGTGGTTAAGAGGGTACGATGCGCACCATTTCTCCATACAAACGTAATCCCCTGTTTCCTCCCTGGATAATGGCTTTAGAGCCAAATTTTTTTTACTGTGTAATCTGTATCTACCACAGCTATGCCCCTATGTTTCGTTTTTTTCCATATTACAATTAACATAAGAAATATCAGCTTTCAAAAACCGAAGAAATTGCCCAATTTCAACGTCATTTTCAGACACTCATCAGAAAAGAATCCCTCCTATAAACAAAAAAAGCAAAACATAGGGGCATAGCTAAATCTGTCCTCTTATTATTTATGAAAAAAATAAATTTAGTGGTCCAGTTTTCGAGAAGAAAACAGGGGATTACGAAATGCTGTTTTGATCAATTTTACGCGCCTATTAACGGTCTGAGGTGCGGTTGTCCCGCTCTCGCTGTACTGACACGGAGGGGTTCGGGCGAGACAGCGACATTTCATTAAAATACCTATTTCTCAAAATTCTCTGAGCCATCGTACCCTCTTAAGGTTGCTGGAACGCGTTGGATGCGCAAGACCGATCAGCTCAGCAGTGGACCGTCTTTCGGCTGAAATGATGATGATGAATTGTTTGGTATTGTCCGTATAGTGCCTAACAACGAGTCAATGTACCTATGATATCGTTTTGAGTGCAGAGACGTGTGTTTAGAGAACCACAGTCCCGTGCCAGCCCGAGGTGTGACCACAGACCACAGGCAAGCCGCATGCGCATTTCACGGAGCATTAGACGCAGTCGCAGACACCTCATTACACACGGAATTATCGAGGCATTCATATCATCTCAAGTAGCCAGTAGACTGCTCACGCAAGCGAAAAATCTAGCTTCAGGAGAATCAACAAGTTTGGTTTGAAGTATCTTTTTTTTATTTTTTATTTTTTCAACTTCAATTTTTTACTTTTACGGTCACCCCGTGAAATCCATATATTTCATACTAAATACAAACTGAAACATAGATGCACAGAAAAAACCCCAGAAAAAAGACCAAAGCTGGGAATCGAACCCAGGTCCTCGGCAATCCGTGCCGCGTGCTTACCCCTACACCACCACTGGTTTGGAGTTTACACGCAAATTTTCCCTATGCATCATACATTCCAGCCTGCCATCATCACTTATGCAGTGATACAGCGCCATCTATGTTCAGTTCTCATCGAGAAACATCAACACTCCTTCGGAACTAACCGCTCACCCGGACAAGAGACGTCGCTACAAAGCCATACTTTTAACAAGTTTGGTTAGAAGTATCTTATTTGTATTTTTTTTTTAAAGTAAAAAATTGAAGTTCCACATTTTATTTAAAATTGTCATTTTTCTTATTTGACGTATAATTTCGAGTGGACAATTTTCCATTTGTCCTAAATGACAGTAAACTACTCTGTGAAAGGGTATGTATTACAATACCGAAGTACGAAAGACCAGTATTAAAACATCGAATGGGTCAAAAGACCGACACGATTTTTTTCTGAAACCGTTAACTTTTTAAGATTGTTATAAAACAAACCTAACCTAACCTAATGGGTTCTGTATGATGCCGTTTTAATAAATTGTGAGAAGTGAACGGTTTCAGAAGAAAATCGTGTCGGTCTTTTGACCCCTTCGATGTTTTAATACATTCGGTCTTTCGTACTTCGGTATTGTAATACATACCCCTGTGAAAGGGCACCCCTTAAGAGGGTTTATACCTGCTGAGCTGGCAACGTTGCATTTTTGTTAGTTTTTCTCGATTATTCCATAAAAAATTAATGAAAATTAAAAATGTTTTGTATACAAATTGTTCTAATATATAAGTTAATGTGTCTACCTACTGCAATAATAATTCGTGATAAGACTTTTATTTTCTTTAAAAGCCGTTATTTGTTCGTTTTTAAAGAAAATAAAAGTCTGTCACGAATTATTATTGCAGTAGACACATAACTTATATATTAGAACAATTATTTGTATACAAAACATTTTTAATTTTCATTCAATTTTTATAGAATAATAGAGAAAAACTAACAAAAATGCAACTTTGCCAGCTCAGCAGGTATAAACCCTCTTAAGGACAGTTCGGGACTTAGAACTCCAGATCAATTTAAAAGCAAATCGCGTGCATCGTATGTCGGTGTTTATTGGAGAGTAATTTGTCAGGGACGCATTGGACCCTACCGCCACTTCCGTATGAATGGCCGGTGGTAGTCTTCCTGGAACCTCTGCCAAGCCACCAGGCCCAGATAATTGGCTGACCACGCTTTGGTGCGGAAATACATCGTCTCTGATTGGCTGGTTCGCCGACGGGGTTCGGAACGCGCCAATTAAATGACAATGATGGATTTCGATGCCAAGTTTGCTGACGCTTCGACAGTTGAATTGGAGCTGTATACTAGGTGTGCGCGTGGATTCGCTCCTTTGAAATATTACAGCCGCCAGTTGATTTGAAGGTCCGAGATTTTTTCTAAACTGTGGGAATCCTTCATAAGAAGGTGTTTGTTTGTTACTCAATCATGGAATAGCCATAACCTCATAACCGATTTAGATGAAAAATGGTGCGGAGTGGACACACTTAGTTTAAAAAAAACTACAATAGATCAAACAAATACAAAATTCAAATACGTCGTCAAGAACTTCAAGTAGCCCTTTGAACGCCAGAGTCAACCAGTCGTGACAGCCAATAAAATGCCTGACACGCCAGAGTCATCTATAGATGAACAACATTCAACTCGAAAAAAATCCTTCTGCAATGGTAACAAGGCCCTATTTATCGACTAGACGTTTTGTTCCGTGGCGTACAGAGCATGTCACTTCGTTTGTTTTGTGGCGGTCAAAGGGGTAGACACTAATATCTCAAGCGTACAGTCAAGGATTTAAATTGTTAGGCCACTTGCCCTGTTCGTATTTGTAGCTAAAATACGAACGTGGCAAGTGGCCTAACAATTAAAATCCTTGACTGTACTATAAATATATTATTGACTTGACTTATTAATACATTAATGTTAGAAAATAATCCGATCCGCATTAGTGCTCCCTAGATTGAAACAGCGTGTCTACTGTATTAAAAAAATAGTTCTGTTAAATACGTCAAGGCCGATATTTCAATCCACGAATTAAAGTGTCCATCAGTTGAAACTATCGCTTTTCTTTTCTCAAGTCATAGGAGAAAAAAAAGTAGAGAGCTTACATTTATCTGACACATATATTGTCATTGTCATGAACATTGACAAACCAGACTTATACCTTATGTATAATTAAATAACATTGCAGATCTGTTTGGAAAAGATATACCTTGTTGAATTTCTTGCCGGATTATTCTGAACAGGGTTTTTCCGAACCGGTGATAGATTCTTCGACATTCATAAGTGGTTGTTATAGCATAAATTGAATACTTTTTATCCTTAAAAATTCTTCGCAGGCGAAATTGGCGGCAACAGATAATATGGTGGTCTTCATTCGTGCTATGAAGAACGCCCCTATAGCTGGGGCGCTATTACAAAATTCGAACTTCGTATAGTGCCATCTCTTTCACTCGTCAGTTTTATACAAATAGCGTGAAAATAACGTATATTGTATCTGTATGCCAGAAAGTGGCGAATACGATTGTGATTCAGTAGCCAACTGGGCATCGGTAGTCGGCCGTATAATTGGCTAAGTAAAGTTTTTTGAAGAGATGCTAATTATATTTTTTTTCGACAGTGGTCGACTTCAACACCAAGAAACTGCAGCTGTTTTATTTTTATCTCCTTTTATTTAATTATCTAGCCTGGATTGATGTCCCACTGCTGGGCAAAGGCCTCCCCCCATGTCCTCCATTTCTCCCGATCCAAAGCAGCCTGAGGCCAGTCGTCGAGAAATATGTCCAGGTCGTCCCGCCACCGCCGTCTGGGCCTACCCCGTCGTCGCCATCCATCCTGTGGCGCCCACTCAGTGGCATTTTTAGCCCACCGCAGTGGATGCATTCGGCTGACGTGGCCGGCCCAGTCCCACTTCAACCTGGCAGTCTTTGCACCGACATCGACAATGCGTGTTTTAGAACGCAGCACCGTGTTCCGGATTCGGTCAATCCTTCCCACTCCAAGCATGCTGCGCTCCATAGCTCTTTGACAAACCTTCAGTTTGGTTTTCTGGGACTCTGTAAGTGACCATGTTTGGGCACCGTAAGTTAGGACAGGCAGTATACATATATCGACAAGTCTTCGCTTAAGGGCTAAAGGAAGGTCACCCTTCAGTAGCTCCTTCATAGACCAATAGCTCTTCCACGCGTTTTGGTTCCGTCTTTCGACTTCTTTGTCCTGCCTGTGGCTGAAAGAGACTAATTGGCCCAAATACAAGTACTCGTTGACATATTGTATAGACTGCCCGTCTACCTCGACCTTACGTCTCGTGCTGTTGGTCATTACCTTGGTCTTTGACCGATTCATTTTTAAACCAACCTGAAGGCTTGCAGAGCTTAGATCTTTTTTTACATTGTCTCAAGTTCGAGTGCAGAAGAGGAGAAAAGGACAATGTCGTCGGCAAATCGAAGATTTGTTAATCTTCTGGCTCCGACCACAATGCCCTTGGACTCCCACGAGGCTGCCAGGCTTCGGAACACTTGTTCTAATGTACATGTAAATAGTTTAGGAGAGAGCGGGTCTCCCTGTTTGACTCCCTTCTCAATTTTAAACGGCTGTCCGGATGATTGGAGTTTTATGTCTGCTGTGCTATTGTCATATATGGAATTTATTAGATTGATGTAGGTGGGTTCAATATCCTGAAGATGGAGTGCGTCGATAATGGACGAGTGCGTAATACTATCAAACGCCTTAGAATAATCCACAAATCCTAAGTATAACTGTTTATTGAACTCTTGACATTTTTCTATAATTTGATTTAACGTATGGAGATGATCAGTGGTGGAGAATCCAGGGCGGAAGCCAGCTTGTTCGGGAGGCTGGTGACTGTCGAGCTGATCTGCAATACGGGACTCTATTACTTTTAAAAACGTTTTGTATATGTGCGAGACCAGGCTGATGGGACGGTGGTTGTTAATGTCGCTCTTGTCGCCCTTTTTATGGAGCAGTATGATGTTGGAATGACCCATAAGTTTCGGAATTTGTCCTGTCTGTAATATGCTATTAAAGAGATTAGTTATGTGTGGTAACAGGGTGCGCTTTCCAAGAATTAAGCATTCCGTGCTGACTCCATCGGGTCCAGGGCTTTTTCCGAACTTCATATTGCGGAGAGCTCTGTTCACTTCATAGCCCGTGATGGGGGGAATGGTCTCAGTACAAAAATACTCATTGGTGTTCGATATTTTTGAGGTATCACTATAAAGGTTCTTGAAATAGTTGGTGCAAATTTCCAATAATTTATCCCTATTGTGTTGTTTGGTACCATTCTCGTCGATGAGGCAGTTGATC
Organism: Archips crataeganus; assembly: GCA_947859365.1. Lineage (NCBI taxonomy): Eukaryota > Metazoa > Arthropoda > Insecta > Lepidoptera > Tortricidae > Archips > Archips crataeganus. Next base: position 619,821 of record OX402053.1, on the reverse strand, counting down.
CATGGTTTTGTGTTCCTGTGAATTCCTTGCTTCGCTGTTTTAAGTGAGGTATTTTTGCTCAGTGCTGCTTTAACTGCGGATGTGTTGTAGTTTCGAATGTCATGCCTGATGCTACGTTTAACCGCTTTATCCAATTTGTTATACTCTGGTGAGGCCATGGGCAAGTACCGTCTTTCTTGGAGTAAGCGTAAGGTTTCCTGTGATAGTTTTTTATGTTTTTTATTGCTTGAATTAATCTTTTTATGTGCATAATTTATACAATTAATTATGGTATTGTATTGATCTTCTACGTCTTCGCTGTCAAGGCTCAAGCATTCGAATTGATTCGCTAAATGTAAGTTAAATTGGTCGTAATTGTTTGTGATTTCAAATCTATCGAGTCTTATAGGTCGGTTGGTGAAAACTTTCTTACGATGAATTTTAAAGTCGAAAAATAGTGTCGCTCTTAAGGGTCTATGGTCGGAACTATTATTAATCATATTTATCACACTTACGTTCTTTACTATATTTAGTTTGGATGTCAATATAAAATCGATTTCGTTTCGTATTTTTCCGTCTGGCGATATCCAGGTCCATCGTCTTTGCTTCTTTTTGTAAAAATAGCTATTGCCAACTTTAAGACCTTGCCCGAAGGCGAAGTGGATTAAACTACTTCCCCGCACGTTTCGGTCTCCTAACCCGTGTGGTCCCAGAATTTGGTCGTCGTCCAGTTCACTTCTGATGCCCGTTTTGGCATTGAAGTCGCCAAGAACGATATTCCAAGTGCCACGCTGCTCGTCACAGGCTTTATTCAGTAGGTCGTAAAACTCTTCCACTTCTTCATCATCGTGACCAGTTGTGGGGGCGTAAGCTTGGATAACAGTCAAAGTGTAAAGTTCAGTTAGTCGGAATTTTAAAACTGCAACTCTATCGGAATAACCTCTAAATTCAATTATATTGCCTTTCCATTTCTTAGATACCAAAAACCCCACTCCGCATTGGCCGCTATTGTTTCCATAATGGTAGAATATATTGCTATCTCTTTCCTTTTATTTATTGGAAATATTTTTTTAAGTGTTCGAGATGACATTTGTGAGATTTTATGGCTGACAAGCGGTTCGTGCTCAGTACTAAGAAGAAATAGAAAAAAAAAACGAATTCAACTGTCGCTTCTGTCAATGTCAAATGAAATCTAACCGTTTGCGTTTCGTTTGCTTTGCGTTGTCCAAGAAGCAGTTCCAAAATAGTGATCGAAAGTATTCAATCGTGATCCAATTATTGTGCATAGGTCGTGGAAAAATGCGGTAAAATTGAAAGTCCGGATTTTATGCGGAGGTCGATAAAAATAGTCAAAAATCACACTGAGCACACCAAAACGCAAAGCAAACGAAACGCAAACGATTTGACATTGACAGCAGTGACAGTTCACTTCGGTTTTTTTTCTGTTTCTACTAAGTTCTGAGCACGAACGGCTTGTCAACCATAAAATCTCACAAATGTCATCTCAAACACTCAAAAAAATATTTCCAGTAAACAATAGGAGATAAAAATAAAACAGCTGCAGTTTCTCAATCTCCAGAACGCCGACTGTCGAAAAAAAATATAATTAGAACCTCTTCAAAAAAATTTACTTAGCCAATTGTACAATTAGTGCGAAGATTACAAATATATCTCTCGTGCTCTTCAAACTCGTCCGAAAGATAGACAGAGGCCCACTACTGGGCGATATTATTAAAAGGCTGGGGTACTGTGTATTTTTTTATACAATATAGGCTTGCGTTTGACCACAATCACGCCTGATGGAAAGCGAAGATGAGGCCTACGCTTGACTTAAAAGCGGCCAAATATTAGTGTTCAGGGAACAGTATTTTACCATGTACGATCTGCGTAGGCCAAACCAAACCCTTCTCAGCTCAGCTTATAACGAACTGGCCTTCGGAAAACGCTAATTATTTTGAAATTATGGTCTTGCACAAAAAGTGGTTGGTAATGATCGATATCATGCTCGCCCACGGCCCCGGCCGCCCACGCCGTACAATACTACCGTAGTGCGTACTACGCGTGTCGCTGCCAACACTCGCATGTAACAATTATCCCGACTATGTATTTATAATCGGCGCAGACGCAATTCGTGACGTGTAAAAGGAAGCCATTGAAATTGTTATCAGTACGAAAAAACGCTAGTTTTTATTTAGTCTATACTCCGTTTTTTTAGCATTAGAAATAGGGTACCTCTCCCCCTCCCTCTCCCCTATTCCCATTCTCGATTCCCAGACGAAGCAAAGCAAGTAATTTTTAGAAAATCTTTGAATGCAGTATTAGGTAAATACTAAGTTTTAAAAATAAAATAAAGTCTCCTTTCAGCAAAATATCCTATCTACAATATTTAATGGTACTTTCCCTTCATGTCCCATAATCTTGGGACGCCCTGTATAATGTTTGTCAATCTGCCAAGTTTCAGGCCCAATTATCATGTAGTGCATTTTTTTGTCATTCATTCCATGTCGTCATATGTATACGAGGGCTTGCTTTAACCACACCCATTTTAAAGATATCAAAACCAAATGGTTATACGATGCAAAAACAAAGAATGTCTAAGAATCCCCACAATCATTCAGAAACAGTTACAATTACGATCTTCACGATAATGTAACCCATAAGTAGAACCATTATTACAGCCAGAGGCTCTTCTATGTAACAAATACGATAGGTAATGGACAACTTACTGATATCGGTGACGTCGTTCCACTTCATGATGACGTCAGTACAAAAATCACCTGAAAAGAAAAATAAATTTATGAAATTGTTTCATTCACTTGTAAATTAGACCGTAGTCAACGGGCAAAGTAAACAACTACGAAAAGTCTCTTTTTAAGTTGTTTTTATTAAGATACAATTAGCTAGTCTGGTATCTATTATCCCTTTCGTTTTAGCGTTGGGTTTAGGCATACTAAGTACAGGACGATCCACAAGAGCTGGCACGAATGGATTGAACGAAAGTAATGTCATTTTGTAGGAAAATGACTGATGTGTGTCGTATTCATATGTGTGAAGTGTATTCAAATAGGTAACACATAGATAATTTAATTCGCTCATTCGATCCATTCGTGCCACTCTTGTGAATCGATCTGTAGCTTCACAAGGATACTCAATCGAAGCATTTTCTTTACATATTACATTCAACAAAATGTTATGAATATGAATAATCACAGTGTTGATATTCACAATTGCTAATGCAACGTCTTACTCCTTCCAACAGGTTCACATCAAGCAACAAACTAACAAATACCATATTCGAATGCATATTTATGCGCAGACAATGTACTCGCAATAAGCAGAATATGATTTAACTTTGAAACCTGCACAATATTAGCATATAATGTATTTTTCGTTGCAACGTGGGAATGGGAATCTTGACAATGGCTTCCTTTAATTACAGTAAGAGAACTGGTGCTGAAAAAAGTGTTACGCCGTATACAATGAGCGCGCCGTTTGGAAGTAACTGCTGGCACGCACGCAATCAACGATGCCGACATTCAACTGACTGAATCAAATTACTAAAGAATCTAAAAGGTGCTGATACACTTGAGCATTCACTTGTAATGAGGATTCTAGCGAATTTTACACTACAGGTAAAAGCTCACAAAATAAAAGAAGCGTTTTAGCAAGCATCCTAGCGAGCATTCTAAAAACGGCGAATGCTCGCTGTTCTGTTACAAGTGAATGCTCAAGTGTATCAGCACCTTAAGAGGGTACGATGGCTGAGAGAATTTTGAGAACTAGGTATTTTAATGAAATGGCGCTGTCTCGCCCGAACCCCTCCGTGTCAGTACAGCGAGAGCGGGACAACTGCACCTCAGACCGTTAATAGGCGCGTAAAATTGATCAAAACAGCATTTCGTAATCCCCTGTTTTCTTCTCGAAAACTGGGCCAATAATTTTTTTTTTTTCATAAATAATTAGAGGACAGATTAAGCTATGCCCCTATGTCTTCCTTTTTTTGTTTATGAGGTATTCTTTTCTGACAAGTGTCTGAAAATGACGTTGAAATTGGGCAATTTTTTCGGTTTTTGAAAGCTCATATTTCTTATGTTAATTGAAATATGAAAAAAAACGAAACATAGAGGCATAGCTGTGGTAGATACAGATTACACAGTAAAAAAAATTGGCTCTAAAGCCCTTATCCAGGGAGGAAACAGGGGATTACGTTTGCATGGAGAAATTGTGCGCATCGTACCCTCTTAAGATGTAGAGGCATTGTATAAGAACCGGCCAAGTGCAACACAGACTCGCGCACCGAGGATTCTGTGCAAATTTTTAGGTAGGTATGTCAAAATATACGCCGTGAACAACCGTAACTATAATAATTCAGTGTTAGCAGAACCCTACTTCTAAATAAAATGTACGCAGTGTGAGATCATTTTATATTGGTTAGTCAGGACCCTCCTTAATATTTCATCATCATCATCATCAGCCTATGTTCGTCCACTGCTGGACATAGGCTTCTCCCATGGCACGCCACTGAGCACGATCCTCAGCCAGCGGCCACTCTCATCCAGCTGTTGCCAGCCGCCTTAATATTTAATATTATTATATTTTTACTGGCTGTTGCCCGCGTCTCCGTCCGCGAAGAATAGGGGTAGGTTTTAAAAATAGCCTACGACCTTCAGACCTACCGAATACAGAAAAAATAGTTACATAAAGATCGGTCAAGCCGTCTCGGAGGAGTTCGATAACAAACACCGTGACACGAGATTTTTATTTATTAGACTAGCTGTTGCCCGTGACTCCGTCCGCGAAGAATAGGGGTAAAAAAATAGCGTACGACCTATTCTCAAAAAAAAATCGTAAAAATCGGTCAAGCCGTCTCGGACACGATATTTTTATATATTAGATTATTTGTTGTTATACCGGCCACAGTAATACAAATATTACACCCTATCATAAAATACAGGATTATTTGTAATTCACTAGCATCCTTTTAACCCTAAACTCCTACCACTTAAACAAATGTTTTTTGTTTTACGGCTTTTGTCATAACTTATTATTTTTGGTGTAATAAAGTTTTGAAAATTTGAGATTACCTCTTATTTTTACGATACTCTGTGTATTTGTATGGGAAAAAAGTGCTTCATTTTAAAAAGCCGTAAAACAATAAACATTTGTTTGAGTGATAGGAATTCAGGGTTAAGAGGATGTCAGTGAATTACAAATAACCGTGTAGAAGTGATCCCTAGTAAACTTAATTCCTAATAGTCCTAGAGCAAACGGTGCTAATCCGGCCTACTTCCCTGGACCACTTCAGCCGGTCGCCGACCCCGCCTTATCCCTCGTTTGCTAATTCAGTTTTAAATTAAACCCTTCGTATTCGCCGGGAATTAAAATGTTAATGAACTCTTAGAATGTGCATCGCTGGACTATGACACTAATGAGTAATGAATGAGACAGGCCGAACAAGAGTTTAACGTGACATATCGTCACTACTTTGAAAAAAGCTCGTATCTCAAAATCGTTAATCTGCATAATTGAACTTTACTGAGTATGCAATAAAGTTTTACAAAGTAGTGACGATATTCATTGTCTATGCCCATAATCCATACTAATATTATAAATGAGAAAGTGTGTATATTGCTTCTTCATGCATAAATTGCAGAAAACATTTAAATGAAATTCAGTATGATGATAGTTTCAGACACTGAGATGAGAATGGTATAGGATAATTTTATCCCGGAAAAATAGTACCCGCGGGATAGCTACAAACTAATTATTTGCAGACGGAGTCGCAGGCAATAGCTATTCACTATAAACTACTATAGCTAAAGACTAGAAATATATTCCTCGAGGTGCTCTAAAAAGCCAACTTTTATTCTTCCACAGGAGCAAAATCGCCGCATATATCTAAACTAAAAAAAAAATCTTAACTAACTCTCCACGCTTGACATTGTTACTATCGGAAATAACTAAACAAACCTTCATGAAACATGCATCATCTTCTCACACAGTTTCATTGATACTTTCAACGATTCCGTCAATGTCGGGGTTGAAGAAGACACTATACAACAAGTTGCTATTAGGCCTTTGTTCGGAAACATCGGCTCGCTGTACTCAGATGAGAATCATTCATAATTAGTAGACAATCAACAAACGTAATTTGCTAATTTTCAAATTCTCATATCCAGCCTGAACATTTGCATTTGAAGTAAAATTTAAATCAGTCTGTCCGTTCAGAGCACACAATTCACAAGCAACAGACATCATGTTATACTTGTGTAGTCTTAATTGTTTTGTCAAGTTCCTACAAGTCGTCTAACATCATTCATTATAGTAGTATTATTATATCAGTATTGATTTTAAAACTATATTTAGTTGTTTCCATACCCTTCAGTAATAGTCTTCACGTATTTAAATTTTAGTTTGATCCCGTTAATTGAATAACGAGTTCCTGAATCAACATTGACTTATCATAATCTTCATTTACTGTTATGGCTGTCACAACGCGAATCACTTCGTTTCGTATACCAACGTTTGCCATAGAATATAAGAAACCGTGTTGTTTTCAGGATAATTTTAAATGGCATCTTATCACATTTGGTTAGGTTAGGCTAATTTAACTACGATTTTTATTTTACTGACGAACTGAAGATATTGTTTCAGAAATAAGCAACATCATGACAAATTAAAAACTATACATTATGGCATATGAAATCCGCGCAAACGATAGAGAACCGTTATAACGCTATGTAGTGTTTAGGCTGGAGAGGATACATCACAATTCTTATGTTTTAAAAGACAAGATAAAATTGTTTTTTTTTCTGTGGTACTAGAATTAAAGGTGTGATTCTTTAAACGAACCTCTTCCGTAGACAGTCATTTATTTATTTAGGAAAACATTACACCATCATTAATATAACTTTATAACTTGACTTGACCAGTTCACTTACAGGTATTACTCAGTCATATGTCTTGACGTTGGTCAATGTCAACGCCAAAACACGACCACGTCAAAGTACAAGACGCCTATGACTAAATGAATCAGCCTTTTGATTGAAATGGTAGGCCGGTTCATTCCTCGGCAAGTAATGAAGGAAACAGATAAACCTATAAATAATTAAGACATTAATAACCACTGATGCACGGCGGAATGATTTGGCGACAGATCGTTGCCAAATGTTAGGATTCCTGGCACCTACCGTCGCTAATAATATGGGTGGAAAGTTTTGAAAAAATGTATTTCTGTATCGGTTCTATATTACTCGTGTATGTAGATGACATTTTTGTGCAATTAGTTTTGAAGCGTGTCGCTAATTAGTCCGTCTCAAATTGATCCTAATTGTTTGCTATTTTTGAATATGTTTCAAAATGAATTTCAATGCGGTTGTCAAAACCGACACAATCATCATTGCTCATTTTTAAAACTTGGCATGGCATAATGAACAGCCTGGATAATACCAGTTTTCGAATGAAAAAATCTTTCTGTGCTGCAGCCAAATAGTCTAAACACTGGTTCACTTTATCTATCTATATCTGCACCAGCTTATTATTGGAGGAGAAGAGACGACGACGCAGATACTTTACAAAATAAATGTGTTTGACCTTACTATGATTTTTTAACATTTAGTCAGTATTATTAAATGACAAAGAACTATACCAGCAGATTAAGGAACTTCTTTTTAAAGTTGATTGCAAAAAAATTGAAATCCAGCGACAGACTTATCGTATTTTCATTCACAAAGTTACACATGTAAACAAGCTTGCAACTCTATAATTGACAGGTAGTGAGTCAGGTCAAAACATCCTTCCTAGCCAGTTATAATGTCATTTGAAAAGCATAGTATACCTCTCTAACTAGAAAGGGACGCCTCAACTCTTGAGCTTGCAACAAAATTAACGCGGCAAAAAGCCAGCACGTCAGGACGAGTTCCAATCACTTTGGAGCAACACGCCGTATAAGGAGACCCAAACCGGTTCTACCACTACACGCTACAACCTAAACAAACCGAATCAGATAATTATGTATTATTGGAACGTAAATATCGAGTCGGTGTTGTGTCGATTGAGGTATCATTTAGTGGCAGCTCGAATCAATTCCTTTCATTTGTAGAGCGTTTACAGCGTCTAGCTGTATGTAACCTGCGGCTTCGCCCGTTTAGACATGGAAAAAGGTTATGGTAACTTTTTTAGAGCACAACGTTCGCTCTGACAACAGCATCTTTTGATTACTGACGAAGTCAACGCGTCATTTTGACAGCCGATTTATCTGCCTCAACGTTTTAAGATAGCGCCCTCTATTCTTATTTAAGGTTAAAATTATATCCCAGGGGAACGCAGTACCGGGATATGAAGTATCCTATGTCTCAATTTAGATCTTTATCTGTCTGTACGCTAAATCTTATCTGAATCTTTTCAGCCGTTACTGCGTGACTAATAAACATCCAAACATCATCACAAACTTTCTCATTTAAGTATAATATTAGCACTAGCAGGATTTTTGTCACGACAAGGGGTAATGTCGATGGTCAGGTCAAGAGTACCCGAAACTGGCGAGCGTGTATGAAAAGATGTATGTGAGGATCGTAGCAGGTGGAAAGAAATAGTCTCTGCCTACCCCTTTGCTGGGAAAGAGCGTGATTGTATGTATGTTATAATGATAAGGTACTATAAGAGATGGTTAATGCGATCGAAGGGCACGCGCGTTAGAAATTACAGCCTACTTAGAATAATGGAGCCTCAAAACTCCAGTCTGAAGTGCATGAATAGTCTTCATAACCTACCAGAACAAAGAATATCGCACCAATAGATTTGTTAAGCTGGCAGGTCAATAAAGTATTTAGTATACTTTTGAATATATATCCAAGAAACGTGACTAGCCATTTAACAAGTTTAGTAACGGGTATTCCGGTGGATTCAATAGACAATATAGTTGTAGATCATGGCTTGAACACGGTAATACGAGAGCTACACATATATGATTAAAGAAAAGTCCTGACTGATGAACTGTGCCCAGCCCAAACCCTCGACCCTAGGTAGTTGAAAGTTTGCATAGAGGTAGAGAATAATTAATAGTAACATACAGAAGTTGCTTTTACGATCTACGATTACCAGACCCTTCCAATTTTGCCTGCAAGTAGGTAATTATAACAGCAAAAAAACTGAATTCAGGAATTTCGATATTTCTCACGGGATAAGAAAAGAAGGGGATTTATGTACTTACGAGCTTTTGCCCGCGACTCCGTCCGCGTGGAATTAGTAATTTGGGCAGCTTATTTTTTTATCCAATTTGCTTTTTCATCAATTATGGCTCTCCTTAGATTCTTCCGGAAGAAGTGAAACTTCATAATAAACCAACCCGCTCCCAATCCGCCCCCCACCCGCTCCAACCCGCCTACAACTCGCTCTCAACCCGCCCCCAACTCGCCCCCAACTCGCTCTCAACCCGCCCCCAACTCGCCCCCCCCACCCGCTCCAAACCCACCCCCAACCCACTCTCAAGCCGCGCCCAACTCGCTCTCATCCCGCCCCCAACCCGCTCCCAACTCGCCCCCAACCCACTCCTAACCCGCCCCAACCCACTCCCAACCCGCCCCCAACTCGCTCTCAACCCACCCCCAACCCGCCCCCAACTCGCTCTCAATCCGCTCCCAACCCGCCCTATTTAACTGGGCTATCTAACACAGAAAGAATTTTTCAAATAGGAGCCGTAGTTCCCGAGATATAGAAGTTTTACTTCAAAAACCCCCGATTTTGAAACATTCTTCCGCTCCGCTCCGCTCCTATTGGTGTTAGCGTGATGTTATATAGCCTATAGCCTTCCTCGAAAAATGGGCTATCTAACACTGAAAGAATTTTTCAAATCGGACCAGTAGTTCCTGAGATTAGCGCCTATAGAAGTTTTACTTCAAAAACCCCCGATTTTGAAACATTCTTCCGCTCCGCTCTGCTCCTATTGGTGTTAGCGTGATAATATATAGCCTATAGCCTTCCTCGATAAGTGGGCTAACTAACACTGAAAGAATTTTTAAAATCGGACCAGTAGTTCCTGAGATTAGCGCCTATAGAAGTTTTACTTCAAAAACCCCCGATTTTGAAACATTATTCCGCTCCGCTCTGCTCCTATTGGTGTTAGCGTGATAATATATAGCCTATAGCCTTCCTCGATAAGTGGGCTAACTAACACTGAAAGAATTTTTCAAATCGGAGCAGCAGTTCCTGAGATTAGCGCGTTCAAACAAACAAACAAACAAACTCTTCAGCTTTATATATTAGTATAGATTCACCACCTAATTGATGCTGATGGTGATCATGGATTTTCGGGTAATGTTTGGCCAATCATTGCTTTATTATTTATCTCGAATTTTGCTAAAATAAGTTTTCTTTCTTTCCTTTTTGTTTCATTATTTCTGGTCACTTGGACATTCTTGGGCAAAGAGCTATTGTGTTTTATTTTTGTGTGAAATTTAACATACTTAGATGCGTGTGACGGTAACTCGTATAAATATTAGCAAGTTTCCCAGTTAACATAGTCACAATTAACAATTCTAACTATATCCTATTGTATTATTTTATAGCACCGACTTTCCCAGACCACGGCTGCATCTCATTCTGTTATTTTTCCATTAATTAGAGTGTGAAGCATCATCAACTTGGATAAATTAGGTGTCGCTAATTCGTTCCAACACCGTTGTTACTATAGATTCGAGTTAATTAACTTTAACAAGTTAAAATCAAGGGAAACCTCGTCTAAACATTTTTGGCAGTTCTTCCAAATCATGACAAAGGTAAGTATCTCACATTGGTTTGTCTCACCGTGGACTAACTTAGCATGAACACATTTCTTGCATTAACGTAACTATGATAAGGTCGCGGGTGAGCAAAGTAATAGTTTCAGTTCATTGACTAACTTAGATTTAACAAGTTAAGTATGAAGTATCTTCTTATTTTTTTTTTTCAACTTCATTTTTTTTATTACTTTTACGGTCATCCCATGAAACCATATATTTCAAACTAAATACAAACTGAAATATAGATGCACAGAAAAAACCCCAGAAAAAAGACCAATGCTGGAAATCGAACCCAGGTCCTCAGCGTTCCGTGCTGCGTGCTTACCCCTACACCATCACTGGTCTCGGTGGTGGTAGATTTCAGTTTGTATTTAGTTTGAAATAACTTAGATTTACTTCGTTCAGTGCCACCGCAGTTGTTTAACTTTTAAAATGAGAACCAAATTGTGACACAACATAACCTATGTCGGAAAAGTACGTTCACCTTTTGCGTAGAGTCGAGTAAATTAAGTTCTGAATACAAATTTGGAGCAAAACCAAACCCATCGTAGACATCATCCCAGACACGTCCCACTTCAGGGAACATTCCTCTCAAACAAGACGCTTTGGGGCTTTGGGTAGTTCCGATGCGGGTAGTGCGGATTGGGAACTTTACGCGCACCATTGAATTTCTTCGCAGGTTTGTGCAGGTTTCCCTAGTTAGGATGTTTGCCTTCTCTGTTAAACAACTGACGACGACAAGAAGACGACGAGAGCTTAATTTTCCTAATTTTTATTATCAGGACAATTTTTATTCAATTATTTATTAAGTACCTAAATATCAGTGGCGAAGGGTACTAACAACTCGATTCCCCCCGGGTTGAATACATAAACTTTCGATGATACCAAACGCTTCTCTTCCATTACTGCACTTTCAAGAAGGGGTTAAATAGGGTGTTTAGGTTTTTTTGCTTCGGCTTTACTTGCAAGAATTTTCACGCCCATTCACTGCTAAATATGGAGGGAGTCTTACGGGAAACCATTTGGTATTTATTATTATTTGGTACGGTATTTAACTTTAGGCCAGTAGGAATAGAATTGAAATCGGAAATAAATTCTGCAAGTAGTTTTATTGGATTAATTTGTTGCCCAATATGACTATCCTAGGTTTCCCCCCTCGGCGGAGTTGTGCATAATGCCACCAAATGGTTTATTTTTGCTGTTTTACGGATATATCTCGTAAAGGACTTACAGTATCGAAAACTGTTCTTCATAAAAGGGTCATAATACATACCGTAAGCAATAAAACGTGTCTCTCCTTTGGACGTAAAATTAGCAATTCCGAGTCAGCAAACTTAAGATTTATTTAAATGGGCTGAAAGTTGGCCAGGCCCACACGCTGATGTAGACTAAAAAACATTGGTTATACCTCTAGCTAGACCCTTAACTTTTGGTCTTTCACAAGCAAGACGTGAACAAAAAAATGTGTTTCACCCAAAACTCAAATCAATTTTGATCAAACTTCAAAATGATCAATTCAATTGGACGATTATCCATTTGTACCTACTTAAACCAGTAAATCTTTTCTAGCAGTTGTCAGTACGCTAATCCCTTTCTAAACCGACTCCGAATATTTTTCCTAGCAGTTGGCAGTGCTCGGAGTAACCTCACCGACCCGTTTTCAGTTCAGAGGTGAATGCCCTCACCTAAGAGTCGAGAGTACGCTACGTGATCGCAGCACACTTCACTGCCGATTTAAACTGAATAACTTGTAGTCAATGGTGCTAATAAATACGAGCGAGTAGGCTGTAAAAGGGAAAGATCGATTTTCATTTTATCTTCAAGCCCAGCGATCTAAGTTTAGTAGTAGTCTAAGGAAATATCAACATTTCTTAATTGAAAATATGTTTCAAATTATGATAGTCAAAATTTGACATGGGCTTTACGAGGTGTACACGAAGTAGGTTTTGCCTGCGACTTCACGCAGAGTTCAAACTTGCGGTAAAGCGTCATCTCTTTCTTTGAATAAAGCAAAAATCCATCATCGGTATCGATTTTCCTTACTAACCATACTAATATTACACATAAATACTAGTCTGTCCTATTACCTCTTCACGCTTTAACCGCAAAATCGGTCTACAGTACATTTGTAGATCAGTTTCGGAGATGAGACCCTGGGAAGAACGTATTTAGGATAGATTTTTACCCCAAAAAATTAGCAGACGGAATCGCGGACAACAGCTAGTTACTGTAAATCCCATTTTTACCTTATTCCGTGAGAATTTCCAAAATCACTGAAATACGAGTACAATTATTTACTTTTATAATTAATTGCTTGCAGGCCCAATTTGAAGTGCCAAATAACCATAGTTCACTCTGAATGTACTCACATGTACTTTTATTTAAATAAATCCAGTTTATTCCCTATCCCGAGAATTTCAACAAACCCTTATTCCTTGCCCACATCATAAAGGCTACTTCTATGAACATTTTCACTTCTAGGGCTGGGCGTTGATGAGTCAGTGTGCGAGTCAGTCAGACAGGGCTTTCCTTTATATATGTATAAATAAATAGCCGTATTTATTACATTTGCTAAAGTCGCCAAGTGTGTGTTTTGTTACTTCTTCAGTGAGCAAAACTGATGTATGGACTCAGGAGTTGAAATAACTTGAGTTGGTAAACAGTACAGCTGCAAAGAAGTGTTTGCTTAGATCCGTTTTCGATTTCTTCTAAATACATTAAGGTCACTTCACGCTTTAGCACGAGAAAACGTAGTTTATTATCATGGACATAATGTAATTTTAAAATGTACGTCCGCCTCAGAAGTCGCTGAACATTTTAGTACTTTGGCACTTTAACTAACGTGACATAAGTATTTTAAATTTCACAGAACTCGTTATTGTGACTAAAGTGATCAGCGACGTCTCAGGCTGACTGTACCAATGAGGTTACCGATTTCTAAAAAAACACATCGCAAGAAAATACCACTCGAAATTTTGATTCGAAATCAGAGTTGAGAAAAATATTTAAACTCTAAATAATCTAATCAACTAGTCCGAAATTTTCACATATTTACTTACACATATTTTCATACACATACAACACATATTTTCATACACTTAATATACAAATTTTTACCACATTCGTGTAGTAGGTATTTTCAATTTTGGCTTGGATGTAATTTCAAAAATCGGCCCCAATTACCGATTTTATGATGTGATTTTTAACCAATACCTCATTAATTCATGGCACGTCTCTTTAAACTTTTATCAAATATTTCCGCTTACTTCATTAATTACAAGTCGTGAACGCTCGTGATCGCCTCAGGTATGGGTTGTGTCGACCCTAAATTTTATCAACAGCCATGTTACACAATCCAGCGATTTGGGCTGTTATCGTTCAAGCAAGATAACGATAGCCTATGTAGGTTGGTGACCTCCACAGAAATAGCAGCTGTTAACTGTTACATACATAAATAAAAGCAGAACAGCTTGCGCGTAAATAATGAGCGGGCGGACCGCTCGAGACTTTCATAGACGAGCATTTCTAAAAAAGCTTGAACGTTTAATTTTGGACTCCGAATTGGGGATGTCTAAAAAAAAATACCCATGGTTTTTATTTTTTTTTGTATAGAAAAGTCAATTATAAGAAACTAATTTCAATATTTTGTCATTTAGTTCTCTACTTTTTTCAAAATTAATTATTGAAACTATTTTAGTTGATGACGTCAGATTATAATTGAGGGCTTCCACAATGCCAAATTTTAAATCTATCTAAATGCGTACAATAAGGCAACCCCTTTAATTATTTTTTGCGTAGTGGTACACTATACACTGTGTCACTTTACTGGCACTGTCAAAGTGCTAGATGTCAGGCAGCGGGTCCAAATCAAACTGTGTAGTATAATCCACGCGTAAATTGTGAAGAATTCTAACCACACAGAATAAAGTACGACTTGAACCGGTCACGCAATTTACACCAATGTCAAATGAAGGTCATTGCTTATTTGTTATATTATAAATTCATTACATAATATTAAAATTAAATAACTACAGAAAACGAGTTAAAAAGCATTTATCTAATGCAAAAAAATAGACATCCCCAATTGCATAGAAATTTACAAGTAAGGAGCGTGAATGCAACTGGGCTAACTAACACAGCCACCTAATACGTCCTGATTCATTTGTTACCCACTTTTTTGTCATCCATCACGAACCACATGTCATTGTGTACTTATGTACTTACTCGTATGTGGTACTATGTGGTAACAAAAAAAATACGTATTTGAAACAGTGATATTACAGATTCCATAATTTAAGTTTTGCCAAAATTGCCAAGGATGATATAGACTGGATTAGCAATCGCCATAGTGCAGATCGGCCGCGGAAAAATAGTTCGATTATTAAATCTAGATGGCGCTGACATAGCTCGAGGGTTTGAAAGCAAAACAATAAGACTACAGATATTTCATATTACTGCAAATGTATTATTATGCATTATTTTTAAAAATAGTTGAAGATGGCGGGATGACTTAGATATACGTTTTCGAGCGACTAGCCAAGCATAAGTGCAGACGGGCGCATTGGAAGTCCAGGGGAGAGGCTTTTGCCCAGCAGTGGGGCACTGATACGGGCTAGTAAAAACATACTAAGCCAAGTCTTTGCGTATTCTAATTCTAGGACTAGTATCGAAGGTCATCTAATCAACTCAACGTCAACCATCGATATGTCATCGGATCCGTAACCCAGGATCAGTTAGGGCCGCTTCCTATCCCCGGGGAGTGTTGGATGCCTCATTAAGTGCTATGGTAGTGCTCGAAGCTGTAAAAACACGTCGCGAGACCAGTCGGCCCGGTGACTAGGGCTGAGGGTCTTTGAAGAATAAGGAAGTATTTGAACGAATATCTGGCCCCCTATTTCACCAACATGACATTGTCAGTGACATATCGAGCGACTGGTGACGTGCCAGTTTTGAAAATTATTCTCTACAGAAATGTTCATAAAAACCATTTCTAGATCTTCTGGGTCGCGTTGTCTAAGATTGAATAATAAAAAATGAAATTAAAAATATTGAAAGCCCACGACGGTAAAAAAAGTAATTGAAACTAATAGTTTTGGTTTTGCACAGTCAAATTTGTACTGCAGTGCCCCCTGGTAAGAATATGCACCAATCAAACCAGAACCCATCACTGAAAACCGCATCAAAATCGGACTAGAAGTTTAGGAGATAAATGGTAACATTGGTTTGCACAAACATCCTCTATTTATTTTACGTATTTATTTATTTTATTTCAAATTTCAAATAACAATATACATTGTGTTTGAAGTTACAATACATGCCTAAATTATATAGTAATAAGTTAAAATTAATACACTGACGAGCAAAAATAAAGGGTCGGTTACAGAAATGTCGATAACTACAAAACCGGCTGTGATAGCTTCTTCGAGTAAAATGAGTTTAGTAAAGAGTTTTATTCTTAACAAGAAAAAGTTTAATTGAGAATAAAACTCTTTACTAAACTCATTTTACCCGAAGAAGCTATCACAGCGAGTTTTGTAGTTATGGTCATTTTTGTAACCGACCCTTTATTTTTGCTCGTCAGTGTAGATCTAAATTCCATATCATAAAACTCATAAAAACCAATAATTAGGTAACCAATCACCACAAACCGTAGCGTTTTTTACCGTCGTGGGTAAAAAATGACAGACATTTTGTTACAATTTGTATTGTAAGATTTTTTTAGGTCATACTAATAAAAAAGTTTTAGCTAAATTTTAACCCTACTGTCGATAAGTTAAGCATAATTTTAAATTTTCTATGCTATAGTCTAGTCTAGTGTATAGGTATAGTTCAGAAACTTAACATATATGCTTGCAGTGTTAAATTAAAGTATTTGAAAACTGTCGTAAGTTTTCGTTCCGCAACTGAATTTACAAAAGTGCTAGCGGTAGCCCTAACCAGTTGCGCACACTTCCATCCCTATACGTATACAAACAGGACGTACAAGTTGTACGTCACAAGAAACGTTCGCGGAAATCACGTAGCGCCATTACTGACATTCGTAAGAACATTTATTGTCAATGGCAGTATTGATGAGTGCCAATATATCGATGATACGGCCGATAGCCGACTTGGCTCGCTTTTTACCTGACGCGTGCATGTTTAACAATGACAACCGGTTAAGGCGCAGCAGAAGAGAAGTAGGACGGGGGCGCGTCGCAGTCCGCGTCGTTTGTCCGCAGGCCGCGTCTCCGCCCCGTCTCTTCTGTCTGCCTTGGATCGCGACGCTTTTATACCTACATTTAGTATGAAAAATGATGCCAGGGGCGCCGCGGCTGCGACGCGCCCCCGTCCCACATCTCTTGCGTGGCTTGCGCCTAACATTACCTAGAGGCAAGCACGATTCAATCAAGTCTACACAACGTCGCGTTCCTTTAAAATAAAGCCTGCTGTAGCTAGTCTCGCTATAGAGAGGTCTCTGTGCCATTCATTTTGTATATAGACTCGTAAGTGAAAATAAGCCTTTTGATTTTTTAAGCCGTAAACTGACATTGAACCTTAGGGTAAAGGAATTACTTGGTGACTATACTGGAATAATGTAGAGGGCCTTAAGATAAAGCCCGAGTGATTAATACGAAATGATAAGTAAAAGAGAAAGTGCAAAAATATAAGCGAAAACCCACAAGTTGCGCAATGTATCATCTCGGTGCGCCGGCGCAGTTAGATAAGTGGCAATTTACGTTTAAACGGATTGGGAGGGAAGTATCAATACAGCATTTGCAAAAAACTAGGCAGTGCATCCCTTTCTTACTCAACGTGAGCAATAGAGACAAGAGAGGAGCCGACATGGGTGCTAAGCTAAAGCATCACTCGCGAGTTATCGAGCGGCCCTATAATTTTGAAGTTTGTTTTAAAGATCCAGTCTTGTCTGATCATACGTATTAAGAGAAAGGCATAAAGAACATTGTAGACTAGTGGCTTTGTGGGCTGCAGACCGCGTGAGTTTGCCTTTAAAAAAAACAACAACAAAAAAAAATAGCGAACCCGGCACAAAATTTCACGGGAATCTGTTCAGGAGAACAGTCAGCCGGACCATCGCGAGATCCGTTTGACAGCTTTAATATTTTTGGCACGTTTGAAAGTTTCTAACTAAATGAGTCAATCGCAAGCTAGTTAAACTGTAACATTAAACCATAAGTTACCAGCCTTTTATGGACTACCGCCCCTTTACAATAAAAAATAATCTAACGCCCCCTTTTGGATAATAGTCAAATATACCAATTTTAATGATCACGACTCGCTACCGCTCCCACGAAATGCTCCAGCGCCCACTAGAGGGCGGTACCGTGGACCTCACGACTCTAACGCCATCTAGTTATATCCCACCTGTCAGAAAACTCTTATTATGCCCATTTGAAGAAACAAAATAGCCTCCTTAAGCGACCGAGTCTTTTCAAATCCGCTAACAATTCAAAAGTTAAGTCTTAAAGCAGTAAAACTTAACGATAGTGGGCTGAGTAGGCCCTGTTAACATAATGCGTTTTTGATATCTAATGCTTTGGCGTACCACCTAGTCCAAGCATAATGGCTACGACAACGCGCGGGCGGGAATGTGGCGAGCGTTTTCTCTGTTCATTGCGCGGTCGAGACGCTCGCCACACAGTGACTACCTAGCAGCACGCGTAATGAACACTGAAAATGCTCGTCGCACCGTCAGTCGCCGGTCGTAGCCGAACCGTAAAAGTGGTTATAAATCAGCACTCAGCAGTGAATTAAGCGAGCTAGTACCCAGAACTTGAAATGGCGTCGCAAACTCAGGTTTATTGGCTATTATCTATACTAAAATAGGAAACAATACTTAGAAAACACTATGAAGTTTTAACAAATGCAATCGTAGTTTTCCATGTGTAATCTTTCTTAAAGTAAAAAGTAAAAAAATCTTTATTACCAGAACCTAACTCAATACAAAGAGAAAAAAGAATAAAACAAACAAAATAGGATAAGTAAAACTAAAAACATTACAAAAAACTACTATGCTAAACTTACTGCTAGGTTAGGCAATGGGTCCCAATCTCAGCGTATGCTGGGCACAACGCCCAGCGCTGGTTTTCAGACTGGTCCCTAGAAGAGGGGCGGTCGCTACTCGCGATTATTTGGTTAAATATTAAATACTAGCTTTTTCCCGCGACTCCGTCCGCGTGGAAATAGTAATTTGGGCAGGTTATTTTTTTTTATCCAATTTGCTTTTTCATCAATTATGGCTCTCCTTAGTTCCTTGATATAAAAAAAATTACCCGCCCCCGCACCGCCCCGCACACCCGCGTTCACATTCAACACCGTACACCGTACTCCCAAGTCAAGCGTGCCTATAGAAGTTTTACTTCAAAAACCCCCGATTTTGAAACAATCTTCCGCTCCGCTCCGCTACTATTGGTGTTAGCGTGATGATATATAGCCTATAGCCTTCCTCGATAAATGTGCTATCTAACACTGAAAGATTTTTTTCAAATCGGAGCAGTAGTTCCTGAGATTAGCGCGTTCAAACAAAAAAACCTGTTCGATAAATTCTTAAAATAGACGTATCTTTCTTATTTGTGAACCGATTCAAATGAAACAAACACTAAATGTTAATCCAAGAAAATACCAACATATCAGTGAAAACCGCATCCTTCTAGGTTAAGCCGTTTCTGAGATTAGCGCGCACAAACGCATCTTAGTGGGTGTGTGTAAATTAAACCGGAATCCAAAATTATCTACCAGATGTCATGTATCAACGCATCATGCATTAAATTATATTATTCCAGTAACAAAGCAACAAAATAGGTAAAAAATTCATGTCATAAGTTCATAAAATGTCAAAATGTAACAAAATAACAATAATAATCGAGGCAACAACAAAGTGTAAAAATAAAAATCAAAGATATATCATGTTACCTACCATTAATTCACCCTCTCACAGAACACCGGCGTGAAGCAGCAGTACTCCAGCTGCGTTTCGTACGGTCAGTGAGAGCGCCGGGGGCCCAATACCTCTCCCCCTCCCCTATTCCCTCTCCTTTTCCCAGGGCCGACAACGCACTGGCATCGTGTAAAGCGCTGCAGGTGTCTATGGACAGTGGTGATCATTTAACATCAGGTGACCCACTAGTTCGTTTGTCTGGCCTCTCTAACATAAAAAAAAAACATAAAAAATTACAAGATATTACAAGATATTATGTCAATTTGTGTTATATTAAATTAAATTGGATGTATGATAGATGTTCGGTTGGGTCTCAATTCTTTACTTAGGCTTTCTTCTGGTTATCGTTAATGACCCACCCAAATTAGGAGGAAACTTCCTCGGTTCCTCGCGCCGGTACATCAGTTTAGAACTTGTCTGACCACTGTTTTATAGGACAGGAGTGTTTTTAAGTAAAGCTAATTGTAACAGTCACATGATCTTCGGGCCTTTTCAGTATGTAGTCATACAACGCAAACGTGCTTCGGAGAGATTTTCTTCGTTGGTGTGGATCTTAAAACTGACGCGGATGTGCTCGTTTGCCACCTTTGAGAGTAGAATA
Source organism: Archips crataeganus (assembly GCA_947859365.1). Classification (NCBI taxonomy): domain Eukaryota; kingdom Metazoa; phylum Arthropoda; class Insecta; order Lepidoptera; family Tortricidae; genus Archips; species Archips crataeganus. The sequence goes on along the minus strand of OX402053.1, from coordinate 599,525 downwards.
ATTCCTGCCCTTTCCAGCATCATCATCTCCGCTGCAGGTAATTTAAAGGCAGGTTTATACAGGGTCAGTAACTGACTACGAATTCGAGACAAGTCAGCGCTGACCCGAGAAATACCCAATGTAAATTGATTTGAAGTCAGTACAGTGGTAGGGGTCAGCGCTGACTTTCAATTTACATTGGGTATTTCTCGGGTCAGCGCTGACTTGTCTCGAATTCGTAGTCAGTTACTGACCCTGTATAAACCTGCCTTTACGGTTTTACGGAGATGTCGTTGAATATTCACGGGAAATGGGTATCTCTACCACAGAAATAATAATAAAGAGTTATTATTATTTTCCTCTTTATTATTATTTCTGTGATCTCTACCATGAGTTTACACTAGTTTACGTGACCGTACTCGCTAGCGACGGCGTAAATTATTTGTATGGAGAATTCTACAGCACCTCTAGCGGTCACTTACGGAAGTACAATTCTCCATACAAATCATTTACGCCGTCGCTAGCGGGTACGGTCACTGTAAACTAGTGTAAACTCATGGTAGAGGTACTGAAGGCGACAAGATGAAGCGACGACCTGGTTAAGGATGCGGGAACGAGTTGGATGCAGATGGCGCTGGACCGGTCTGTTTGGCGAACCTTGGATTCCCGTATTCAGCAGTGGACGTCTTTCGGTTGAAATGTTAAATGATGATTCACGGGAAATGCGATAGGTTCCATCTTAGGCAAATAAACCTTATTTTTGCAGCAATAAACATTTGGATACTACTCTTACTACAGAAACAAACCAGTCACCCAAGTTCAAAGTTCGAAACACCATCGACTTTCACAAGCTTCGTCAGGCTTTTGCCTCGCCTGAAATTTATCGTAATAAACAAAACCTTCAAGGAAGATCAAAGATAGCGAGTTCACTTAAGATACCATAAATCGATCGATCTAGACGAATCTGATATTCATCGATCAAAAGCATCTTTGCCATCTCTAAAATTTGGCAACCAGTACACAAAGCGTGAAATCTCCGAATTTTGGAGCTCAATTTATTTAGTCAGTATGATAAGAAATAGTTCAAATCAAACACACATAAATTATTTATTTATTATTAAACAAACTTTAAACTAATTTAGTCATCTTTCATCGAAGTCTGTGACAAAACATCTTATAGCTTAAAATAGTAGTTAATATACTTTTGACAATCTTAAATTATTATTTTCCAGTTAAAAACGACCACAAACTAGAAAAATTCAAACCCGAACTACAAATGAAACTCCGCCGGGAGGTTCCCCGGACGCATTCTAAAACCCGAGAAACCCGGAGGAATGTCAGCTCTAATTGAAATCATCTCACTTCCTTATCCAAAGAGGCATTGTAACCGACGCTATCCAAGCTTGGTACAGTATTATGTATTATGTATATATAACGCACCTATATAATAATATATTCACTTGCCTTGTTGACGCATAAAAAAAATTAACATCGTAAAGAGCCTAGATTTATTGCATAGTTTTCGAGTGTTCCAAGAGGTCCTAGAATTTGGATTTTAAGTGTGAACGATTTATGTCTTCAAGTGCGTGAGACCGGCCGTGTTAATTTTTGGCTCAAGTGCCCTAATAAATTTATAGATTTATGAGAGTTTGTAGAACATTCTCGAAATCCAAAGACGTAGTATTTTTTTTTTAATATAGGCTATGTTGAAGGGATAGGGCAGGGAGAGCTTTGTGTTGAAGTTAGTTGGATTCCGGGCCGCGAAACGTTAAGGTGTTTACTCAAATATGCGTTAAAAGTAGATTCATAGCTTAAAAGTTAGTGTTTGTGATTTTTATTCATACAAATTAAAACGATAAAATATACGAGAGCGAAAACCGGTTTCGATCGTATTAATACGTCGACTTATTAAAAATATAGTGCGTAGTGTAGTGATTATTTTGTAAGACTAGACTTTCGTATTCGTGAGGCAGGTCGAGATTTCTCGATCTCGCAGTAGCTGAGACGCAGCAGGATTGAACATACTAACAGCAGCTAAGTTTTAGGATATATAATTTTTTATTAGTGCTATAAAATTAAAATAAGACTTGACTAAATTTTCTTCCATTATAACTCTAGGTTGTTTTCTATTAAACAAACTATAAAAACTTAGATTAAACTGAATATTACCGAAACTCCATTAATTAAAACTTATAGAATATAATAGAATAGAAAATATTTATTTTTGAACAACTACAATTTATCGTTAACTTCACTTGATCTAATAAGGTATTTTTATTATACAGATATAATTAATTATAGTGGGAGCGAGAGATCGACTAGTATTTGTTAAAAAACCACAAGAAAAGCCTAATATAGAGAAAACCAATGTTTACTATTCATTCACCATTTATTTTAGAGTGACATAGAACGGTAAAAAAATACAAAGTTTGAATGTCACCAACAGCACAGGTATACAGGTAGGTATTTTAGCTAATTTAGTTAGGTTTATAGATCGTAGGCTGACAATCGTATTGGTGTCATTTCCGGATGATTTAGTTATATTTGTAGATAGTACGAGCGGACGGCTGGTTATTCCATTATTCCTTTAATACAGGTTTTCTAAAGTTATTATATTAGGTATAGTTTTATTTGATTAGGCTAGTTTATAGTTATTCGTTTGGTTGTTTTGTTTTCGGCGTGTTTTGACACAAAGTCAAAAGCAGAGCTTCGTTTCACGATTTTTACTAATATTTTGTATGATTGAGTGCATGGTTGAGTGCATTGAAAAATACGTCTAATTTTAAGGTGTCGCTGCCGCTGTGAGTTAGGTGGAGTAAAGAGAAGAGTATTTATTGCATTTTTTATGTCATTGTGTGGTATGTGGATGAATAATCTTCTAATATATAAAAATCTCGTGTCACGGTGTTTGTTACCGAACTCCTCCGAAACGACTTGGCCGATTTTTATGAAACTTTTTTCTCTACACTCGGTAGGTCTGAGAATAGGTCGTAGGCTATTCCCCCCCCCCCATTCTTCGCGGACGGAGTCGCAGGTACCAGCTAGTATAATATAAGATAGAGGGTCCTATTTTAAAAACTAGACAATCACATTTATATTTCGGTCAGTTATTGAAGTGTTAGGTTAGGTAGCTAAATACGAACGCTAATTACTTCAGTGCTTTTATTTAATTCTGATAAGGCCTGGGCAATGAGAGTTACAGCATGAGTGTTGATAGTCCTAACCCAAAGAGGCGTAAGAGTGAGACTAAAGGCATGTAAGTGGTTCTGGGTCAACAAAACTCCTGCCCTTTCGAGAGTCAGTTTTATCGTGGTTCTTTATGAGCTGATTACCGAGACCGTCGCGATCGGACGATGGTAATCGCCCATTGGACAGATTCACGATCTCGCTGCGCACGCGACGACTGCTCCCCGTTTCGTGGTTCCTTTGAAACCACCACAGCTGATAGCCAATTAAATGTGGCGAACATCTTCTTGTATTCATTTGGTTTTCACCCGTCACGGGAAATGGACAGTAGCTAAATACATATGCTCGATTCACGGATAAGGCAGGTGATTTAAAAGAAATCCATGAACGAAGTTTTTTTTTGTTTTATAAATAAAAGTACCTACTTAAGTCTCCATTGCGTATAATTTACTACTTCTAATATTTAAGGCTAAGCCCATTTCCCGTGAAGGGTAAAAACCAAATTAAACCTTAATTGTTACTTTTCATGGTTTTCTGTTATTTTGATTGTGTATGTTATTTAGAGATAAACGAAGCTTATTTACCAGTAACCCTTTCGATTCTGCATCATACATAATATACGGCATGTTATTTTTTGTCGCATTTGACCGTTTCGAGTCCCGTCCCGACTAAGACAAGCGATTTTTGAAAAATCTATAAATGCAGTTTTTATTGTTTTTAAAAGTAAAGGAAAGTCTCCTTTATTAGAATGTGCTATGTCCAATATTTAAGGTATAGTTGCCCTCCATGTGGCGTTCGTTTTTTCCACTCTGTATATTAATATTGCTGTGCGCGTATATATATATCCTGAATTCTCATCCGCTGTCTACTCGTAGAAACATGAGATTTCCCACAGGTTTCATACAACGTAAATGGCTTTTACAGCATGTTATTCGGGAGGTTCCAAAATCCAGGAAAGCCAATTCAACTGGCACGCCTAATGGTTCAAGCGAACGAAGAAGGCCATTACATACCAGTAACATCAACTTGGTCGGATAACGCATCCTCCCTCCCCAAAAATAATTTCAGCCGCAAAAGCACTAACCGTGTCGACGATTCTAGATCGACACGCTAACAATACGATGACCCAATGGTGTTAAATGCCGCCATTGTATCTCGTAAACGCATTACAAAATATTTACACGGCATGTTTGGCTGTTTATATGCTGGTAACCCGACTCCTGCGCACGCATCGGCCACTCGATACTTTCAAACAGGCTTATTCGGATTATCAAGACTATGACGTTAAAGTCTTAAGTTTTTCAACCGACGAAAACAAAAGGAGGAGGTTCTCAATTCGACGTGTATATAATTTTTTTTTTTTTCTTATGTATGATCACGCATAACTTTTTACAGAGTAGTCCGATTTTGATGATTCTTTTTTTATTGGAAAGCGTATACCCCGAGGGTGGTCCCATTTAAATTAGGAATTAATATTCCTACCCTAAGGGTAGAAAAACAGGGGATGATTGATTGTTCAGTTACTGATTGTACTATATGACCACGCATAACTTATTACAGAGTAGTCGGATTTTGATGATTCTTTTTTTTGTGGAAAGCGTATACCCCAAGGGTGGTCCCATTTAAATTTGGAAATAATACTCGTACCCTAAGGGTAGGAAAACAGGGGATGATTGACTAACTTTTTACAGAGTAGTCTGATTTTCATAATTCTTTTTTATTGGATAGATAGGGTATACCTTGAAGTTGGTATTATAAATTTGGAAAAAAATTACCCCAAGGATGGAAAAAAGTACAAAATAAAAACTTTTTAACAAAAACTTAAACCGCCGAAAAAACTGAAAAACAAAAAATAATGCCTTTTTTGTTTGACCTTAATCTAGGTACCACTTTGAAGTCGGTGCCTCAGCACGAGCCAGGAGGAGTGATAGAAGCCAATCAGGTAGAAGATTATAGTCCACTCCTGGCTAGTGCTGAGGTACCGACTTCAAAGTGGTACCTAGATTAAGGTCAAACAAAAAAGGTATTATTTTTTGCTTTTCAGTTTTTAGGGCATTGGCTTGATTTAACACTAATCTAAGACTTGAGTTAGTAAAGATAGTGTCATATCATTCTGTTCTGGGTCTACGATTTTTTCAAAACGGGGCGGAAAAATCACGGGACAATTCACAATTGTCATAGGTAGAATAGAAGCAAAGCGTATTAAAAAAAAAAACATTTATGACGACCAGATGGCCTAGTGGTTAGAGAACCTGACTATGAAGCTTGAGGTCCCGGGTTCGATTCCCGTGTCGGGGCGGATATTTGTATGAAAAATATGAATGTTTGTTTTTTTTTTATTTTATTTCAGACGGTTCCGTCCTTAGGCACACAATAAGTATGGTGATTAAAAGAAAAGGGATATAAACGGATAATGTGTTAGTAACAATTATTCTTATCACCTACGTTTTTATAAATTATAAATAAATTAATAAAGTTACTAATTAGGTGACTCCAACACATCAGTCAAACAAATAAATAAATAATATCAAAAACAAAAATGAATAAATGTCAGTATAATCTATTACTTATAATTGAATTGAATTAAATTAAATTAAATTATTGGAATGAGTGAATTGAACTGTATTATTTATTGAAATGAATCATTGTATTACGGTTGGTGTACTGCCGTTTCGCTGAAAATCATTTCCAAACCTGTTTCATTTTCCAACTATTTATTTTTTCTGAAACTGTTAACTATTCAGGATATATTTCAGGATCCTGTAGATTTTTTTTTAATGAGACGCCAGAGGGGCCAAAGACGCGAAGTCTTTGCTGTTTTTTATTTTAGGGTAGGAAGAGTGACTCGTGCTCGGGAAAAATCCCTTCGGACGAACTGGGAATGGAGGGCCCAGACAGTGTCCGACTTGCACGGACTAAAAAACCCGGTCACAAGTCCCCTTCTCTATTGATTATTAATACAAAAAATGTGTGCTTTAAATGGATCCTGTAGATTAGGTTAGGTTAGGTTTGTTTTATAACTGAAAAGTTTACAGTTTCAAAAGAAATAAACAGTTGGGAAATGAATGGCAAATCAATCGTTTGGGATAAATATAGTTGTAAAACATTAGTAAACCTAGATAAACATAGATGCTTAAATTAAATAGAGAGATATAAACAAATACAATTTAAACATCCAAGACTCGAGAACAAACGTTCTTATTTTTTCATACCTAATATCTCCCCCAACCGGGGATCGAATCCGGGACCTCAAGCTCTGTAGTCAGGTTTTTTTGTCTAGCAGTGGATGTCTCATCATCCCAGCCTATACAGGGTTATTTTTAATTCACTGACATCCTCTTAACCCTGAAGTCCTATCACTCAAACAAATGTTTTTTGTTTTACGACTTTTTAAAATGAAGCACTTTTTTCCCCATACAAATACACAGAGTATCGTAAAAATAAGAGGAAATCTCAAATTTTCAAAACGTTATTACACCAAAAATATTAAGTTACTAGCTTTTGCCCGCAGCTTCGCTCGCGTGTACTATGAGTAGGTATTACAAAGAACCAAGATATCAAGCAAGCAAGCATACAGGCAAGCAAGCAAGCAGGTCCACAATTGACCGAGAAATCGGTGAGCATATCTACATAAAAAAAAAGTGGAATACATAACCTCCTCCTTTTTTAGAAGTCGGTTAAAGAGCCCTTTGCGGCCTACTTACAGTATAAACTTATGAATTTTGAAATTTTAGCTTTCTACAACCAGTAAAACGCAAAATCCCGTTTTTTCCCGTTCCCGTAAAAATTTCGGGAAATGTTTTCTTAATGCTCCCCTACACTCCCCAAGGAACCCACTTGCCAAATTTCAGCTTTCTATGACCAGTAAAACAAAAATACCGTTTTTCCCGTTCCCGTGGGAATTTTGGAAAGTCCTCTCTTAATGCTCCTCTACACTCCCCAAGCAACCTATCTACATGCCGAATTTCAGCTTTATACGACCAATAAAACGAAAAATCCTGTTTTTTCCCGTTCCCGTGGGAATTTTGGAAAGTCCTCTCTCAATCCAGCTCTACACTCCTCAAGCAACCTACATGCCGAATTTCAGCTTTCTACGACCAGTAAAACAAAAGATCCCGTTTTTTCCTTATCCCGTGGGAATTTCCGAAAATCCTTAAAACTGTTTTTTACTATTATAATTACCTAGTTCTGTGCCAAATTTGAAGAGTCTAGTAATTATAGTTCATAGGATCCCGTTGAACTGAATATATAAATCCTGTATTTTCCTTATCCCGTGGGAATTGTGAAAAATCCTGAAATTAATGTTTTAACTAATGTAATACCTACTTGTGTATCAAATTTGAAGAGTCTAGTTATTATAGTTACTGAGATAGGGTCACTCGGAATCGAATATATAAATCCCGGTTTTTCCCGTTCCCGAGGGAATTCCCAAAAATCCTTCCTTAGTGGATGTCTACATTGTATAAGGTATCTATGTGCAAAATTTCAAGTCTCTAGGTCCAGTGGTTTGGGCTGTGCGTTGATATATCAACAGTCATTTAGTTTATTTAGACATTTCAACCCCATCGCACCCCATCCAGGGAGATGGTATTTTACGTCTGCCACGTCGGATTTGAAAACCGTTGTTGTTTTCATAACCAGCGACCCGATAAACCATAGAAACAACACCCATGTTGATTTTCAGACTTTGTTACCCCTTTCCCCCCTTTTAGGGGTTGAATTCTCAAAAAACCTGAAACACGTGTTTACTCATTTATCATTAGGAGTACTTCTGTGAAGTTTCGAATAAAATAGTCGAACTAATCTTGTTTCCCCATACAAACTTTGGACCCCCGTTTCATCCCCTTAGGGTGTGCATTTTGAAAAATCCTTTCTTAGTGCACCCCTAGACCTTATAAGGAACCTACATGCCAAATTTTGAATCTCTAGGCCCAGTGGTTTGGGCTGTGCGTTGATATGTCAGTCAGTCAGTCAGTCAGTCAGTTTCTTCTTTTTTATATATATAGATGACAAAAGCCGTAAAACAAAAAACATTTGTTTAAGTGGTAGGAGTTTAGGGTTACAAGGATGCTAGTGAATTACAAATAACCCTGTATACGTCCTACTGCAGGGCACAGGCCTCCTGTCAGAATGAAAGGGTTTGGGCCGTGTTTAGAAGCGGTGTGGATGTCTATTGGCTGATTATGATTATGATACGACCTATATTTACTTCGACAACCGATGTCGCTACTATATCGCTTCTATTGCTATTTTTAGGGTTCCGCACCTCGAAATGAAAAAGCGGAACCCTTATAGGATCACTTTGTTGTCCGTCCGTCTGTCAAGACCCTTTTTCTCAGGAACGCGTGGAGGTATCAAGCTGAAATTTATATCAAATACTCAGGTCTACAGTCTACTGTCCCTTGGAGCTGTGAAAAAATCAAACTTCTAAACCAACGCAATCAAAAGAAACAGCCATTTACATATGCCGCAAATTTTCGACACTCGCAAGGGAAGCAAGGTCTTATATTATAGCACAGATAAAGGTAAAATTGCGAAAAGCATAATTTTTTTGTCTGTCTGTCTATATCAGTAACCAATCTACAATGATCCCACACTGCGTACATTTTGCTTAGGAGCAGGGGTCTGCTAAGACTGGATATTCATAGATACATATAAATTTGTACGGAACCCTCGGTGCGCGATTCCGACTCGCACTTGGCCGGTTTTTTTTATTTTCATCCATTTTACTAAAATTCATTATCATGTATTTATCCTTTTTGGAGAACGATCTGTCTTTTCAACAGTTGAATCGAGCGGAACTTCATTACAAATAAGAGCGCGCGCAGACAGAGAGCGGTCTGGCGTTCCGCGTTCCGAGTTCCGAGTTCTGCGTTCTTTCGAATGTACTAGGTCCCTTACGATAACGCACACAGCAGGCGGTCGGAACTCTCGAGCGGTCAAAACACAGAACTCTGAACGCGGAACGCGGAACTCCAGACCGCTCTCTGTCTGCGCGCGCTCTAAGCCATGAAACATCCATGGGCATCTCGCATTTTTAAGTCGCGTGACATTTCCTATCAATTCTCTGATACTTATTGCAGCCTATTCGAGTAGAATCAATCGTTTTTCATCAGTGTTTTTCTATGTATCGTAATTGAAATTTGCTTAACATGAGCGTAGGTGCTGAAAAACAAACGTAATTTGAAGAGACTCCTTGTCGTAAAAACTTGTATCAATCGTTTCCATTAGCGCTTTCAAGTTTCAATATAACCGGTCCCTTCACATTTCTACTAGACCCGTTTTAATTTAAAGTCATGTTTATCGTGTATCAGGGAGATATACAGGGTTATTTTTAATTCACTAGCATCCTTTTAACCCTAAACTCCTACCACTTAAACAAATGTTTTTTGTTTTACGGCTTTTGTCATAACTTAATATTTTTGGTGTAATAACGTTTTGAAAATTTGAAATTACCTCTTCTTTTTACGATACTCTGTGTATTTGTATGGGGAAAAAAGTGCTTCATTTTAAAAAGTCGTAAAACAAAAAACATTTGTTTGAGTGATAGGAATTCAGGGTTAAGAGGATGTCAGTGAATTACAAATAACCCTGTATTATACAACAGGATGTGTAGCTTATATCAGCTGTATCATTTAGATATAACAGACATATTTATCGCCCTTTGCTAATAGGTCGTTTAGATACCGAAAGCTGTTTAAGTTGCTACATTGCCAGCTGATGGTTACCTATCTAGGGCTAATTGTTATACGGCCAGACCGGTTGGATCAACAAAGGTCAAAGAAAGCTGCAGCATCAATATATAAATAAAAATCAATTGCAGAAAATGTATGTATGCGTATAACTTCAGAACGGCTGCACCTATATAAATAAATAAATAAATATTAGGGGACAATCTTACACAAATCGACCTAGTCCCAAACTAAGCAAAGCTTGTACTATGGGTACCAGACGACGATAAACATACTTATACAGATAAATAAATACTTAAATACATAGAAAACATCCATAACTCAGGAACAAATATTCGTGCTCATCACACAAATAAATGCCCTCACCGGGATTTGAACCCAGCACCTCTTGCTTCGTAGGCAGGGTCACTACCAACTAGGCTAAAGCGGTCGTTATATGAGTCTAACTTATTTTTGTTGTGTGCGCAACTAAATAAATAAATCACGGGACGATTGACACTAATTACCCTACACTAATTGACCTAGTCCCAAACTAAGCAAAGCTTGTACCGGTCGCGTGCTTTAATTTGGGACGCATATCGAAAAAATATCCATTGAATTCCTATACAATATTACAGGACTATCAACCTGAATTGGGTCCCAAATTAAAGCTCGTGACCGTACTACGGGTTCTACACAAAGGCTAAACTTACTTATACATATTAATGTATACAAAAATACATATAAAACATCCAAGATTCGAGTACAAGCATTCGTATTTTTCACACAAATAAGTATCTGCCCCGATCGGGAATAGGACCCGGGACCTCAAGCTTCGTAGTCAGGTTCTCTAACCACTGGGCGCTCCGGACGTCAAAAATAAATAAAATATGAAACGTTATCGATACCAACCTTCCTGAGCGTAGTGGCGAAGTAACTAGCGAAATAGTGCAAGTTAAAATGTTAGAAGCAGTACCAAAACACTATATCAAACAGTAAATAACGCTGACGTTTACCCGAGATTAAAATTCAGCTCGCAACGAATACGAGTCCGGTTTGCTCGTAAACTGGTAATCTTATGGCATGTATAACCAATTTGAAACTAAACACTCGGGCGTTTCGATGCAGCGCGCGCGCAGGCGAACATCGATATTCTACAGCGGTGCGGGCGCACTGAGAACCTAAACTTGGATCTGATTTTTTAATAAGACTCATAAACAACGAAAATTTGGACTATTCTAAGTTGCGGAAAGGGGAGAAAAATATAGTAGTTCAAATTGATCACGTTGCCATTAGTACCACTTGTTAGCAGCCAAAAGTCAAAGTATCTTTATTTAATTTAGGTTTATAATCAAGCACTTATAAATGTCGAAGAACCTAGCTACCAGCAGTTTAGAAAATCCTGTTGAGAAGAATTCGGAAAGAACACATTTAAATTAAATCAACTAAAATTAGTAATCCTGGTCACAGCACCAACTGTTCTGCGACTGGAACTCGTTCGACCATAATTTTTAAAGTCAAAAAAGAGGCCGGATTGTGACTACCCATTCTGGGATTATAGCCATATAAGGCCGTTTTCCAGATTGTTTAAAACCAGAACCGACGTCGAAGGAGTTCCGGGAAAGGCATCCTATGTAAGCGTAGATCTACTACACGACGCACCAAGTGCCCTGTCGCTTCGACTTAAGTTTCATAATCGTTCGATGAAGAAGAGTTTAAAGCGAAAAGTTCTGTTGAAGTTGTACGCAGTCGCGCCCACTCCCACACCGGTGTCAGCGCACAATGGCAACTTTTTCCTGCGCCGGAGTGGTTTTTGCGCGTCGTGCCGCGCAGGCCCATTCACCGCGCAAATGCCAATTGATGGCAAAACGGGGGATAGGGCTTTGCGGCCAGAATGAAGCTCAATTGAAAAGTTACGCTTTTTACTCGTATTTTTATTAGGATTTATTATTTCACTAGCTTTTTTTACCCGCGGTTACGCTCGCCTGGGTCATTGTAATATCTGAAGCTCATCAGTAAATTGTCGAAACTAACTCGCAAAGTCTACTCTTTTTATCATTTCACTAGACACTTTCAAAGATTTGATCAAATCATCCAATAGAGACTTGATCTAATCACTAAACAGATTTTTTTCTTGACAAATCGTGAAATGGATTCCCCATATTAACATCCTGCGTGATTTGCTCATATCATATCCCGATGGTTTACTAATGTTTCGCAAATTATTTTTCTCAATCTGATTCATTTGGCAAATGAATGTTTAATTTCCCGTTTATTTTTTCTGAAACTGTAAACTTTTCAGAATTGTTATAAAAGAAACCTAACCTAACCTAGCCTACAGAATAGTCCAGAAATATATCCTGAATAGTTTACAGTTTCAGAAAAAAAATAAACATTTGGGACATGAAACATTTGCCAAATGACTCAGTTTGGAAAAATAATTTGCCAAACGGAAGTACACCCCCTTGGTTATTTATTGAAATCTCTGTTTCGGCCATTTCCCTACGCCATAAATACCAAATCCTATCCAAATCCTTCCAGAAGTCTTAGCTTGACACACACACACACACACATAGACTTTTGCGTTAGGCTCTGTACGCAATTACGATCTATTATGCGAACTGTAAGGCTGCGCCGGCGCTGGTCAAGTGCCACCGCTTCGCGAACTCACCTGAGCAAATACTCTGTTCATACACCATAACATAACACGCGTCAAGGCCGGGCTGTTTAATACTATAACCACACTCGTGTTAGCCAGTCTTTCATAAATCGACGCGATATTATCATTTTAGAATTCCACTGCAGAACAACCATCCCCAAGAAGGTTCCCCAAACATGGTCATGCGCCATCAGGATCCAAATTCCCGCCACCTTAGGTTGTCGCTCCATCTCGTTGGAGGCCTACCTACACTATTATACCTAACCTAATCACTTATTATATATTATAAATGTTAAAATAAATATCACGGGACAATTCACACCAATTGACCTAGTCCCAAATTAGCAAAGCTCGTGTTATAGGTACCAGGCAACAGATAAACATACTTATACACCGTGAAATTTTAGTGGTTGTTTTCCCGAAACGAGGTGATTTAGTTTCGATTGTACAATCGATTTATAATTACTATTTTGACTAGAGTCAAAAGTCCAATTGTGAAAAACGAAAGTCGAAAATGACCGCAAACCAATAGTAACGCTTCGTTGGTACAAGTAGCGTACGATCGTACGATAGGTTAGGTACTAACGAAGCGTTACTATTGGTTTGCGGTCATTTTCGACTTTCGTTTTTCACAATTGGATTTTTGACTCTAGTCAAAATAGTAATTATAAATCGATTGTACAATCGATACTAAATCACCTCGATTCGGGAAAAAAACTACTAAAATTTCACGGTGTATAGATAAATACAAATTAAATACCCAAGACTCGAGGACAAACATTCGTATTTTTCATATAAATATCTGCCCCGACGCGGGAATTGAACCCGGAACCTCAAACTTCGTAGTCAGGTTCTCCAACCACTAGGCCATTTTGTCGTCTAACTACTGTGTAATATTAATAAATAAATATCACGAGACACCTAACATCAATTGACTTAGTCCCAAAGTAAGCAACGTTTGTGTTATAGGTACCTACTACAAACTAGACAAAGGATAAACATACTTAAATACATATTAAACACCCAAGACTAGAGACCAAACATTAGTATTTGTTATAAATAGTATTTGCCCCAATCAGGGACTAAACGGGGGACCTCAAGCTCAAATCAGGTTCCCTAACCTCTGGGCTATCGTGCCGTTTCCGTCGTCTCATGTTTTGCTACAAAATTACCTTTTCAATAATTTTTTGATTAGTTGTGAAAATGTACGTGACTCCGTCAGTTATTAAATTCATTCCGTTATTTTATTTCCTTTATAAAGTCATAGACTCTCAGTACCTTTCGAAACCAATGTACTAAGTAGACAAGAGCATAAAAATTGTACTTACTCGTTATGATAACAAGGGCCAAAATAGTATACACCTCTGACCTATATCTACTTTCATATCAACATCAAACCTTTTTAATGACCTATTCAAATAAGCAAGTTCGTAAGAGTTCCAATCAAATTATGTTCTATTTAATTGTCAGTGTTTGGTCAGTGTCAATGTCAGTGTTTGTTTGTGGTGCAAGCAAATGTCGACTTAAGGACTTTAAGGTGACGAATCTTTTCTTACCCCGACTCCGACTGTACTAGGGTGTGATTTTCTCCTACTCCGCTCTCAAATTCAACAAACAATTTATCCACTCTTTCGAATGCTGTTGTCAGATATGATTTAAAAATTGCCCGTTGACTAATTGAAGTCAACACTCAAGATTCGACATGCTTGCGATACCGAGTCTCAGCTTGGCATTATTCTAATCCTGCATAAACAAGCAACAACTTGCTAGAACGTGGTTCGACGCGCACTTAACACTTGTCAGTAAAAGTCAGAACAGCAATAAAACAGTAGTAACATCTGCCGATTAAAATTCATCAAGCTACTTCAAATAGCAAACAATAAACGACGGGTCATAGATAGCGCTGGCAATCAGCCTACAGCATTATGTTGTAAATAGTGATAACAAAATAATTAGTAGTATGCCATGCTAGTAATTTTTCATATATCGGAAGAAACCAACATAGGTTTGATTGTAGAAACGTCTACAAACGTAATAGAATACTCAGTTCTTGCCAATACAATTTACTGATTTCTACAAGGAGTCAATTAAAGAACCTAAGATGCATAATCCCAAGTATAACTGCCAATTTTTCTTTTGTCAAGAAATACTTCATCAAGCAAAGACTACAAAAACACTGTACAGAAATGTCGAAGACGCTATGAGTCACATTAAGTCGTCAACATACATTTTAATTCATTTCGTGCATGGATTAAGCATGAAGATGACCTTCGGAGTCACGATAGTGGCCGTTTATTTATGTTATTGTCTGCAAATATATGTGTTGTGTGTGATTCTAGAACGAGTGGATACATTTAGCTTAAGACATTGGGCTGGCAGTGTTTGTAATCTACGTGGTATATATGCACATACATTGTGTCTTGCATATTTAGGGATTCATTATCGCTTAGGTGTTGGATTTAATGAAGGACTGACAGCTACACTTCCAATTTTTATTCGTCTTCAGAAGTTTATTCATTTTCAACAATCAAATACTAATACAAAAGATTTATTTACTTTTAAAAACACCAAACTAATCTAATGCTAATAATGTTATAAATAGAAAAGTAAATGAAGATGCTTGGCTGTTTGGATGTTTGTTAGTCAATCACGGCCTAACGGATTTTGATGAAGCTTGACGTACAGATAAAAAAAGATATTGAGACATAGGATACTATAGGGCTGCTATTAAAATAATAGCCCAGGGGAATTCGTTACGAGGAAAACTATAAAGATGAATAGAAGGTGGTGTCCAAAAAACGTTTAAGTAACTCGGCTTTCAAGAAGAAGTGCTAGCTTCAGTCTGTCTGTAATTAATAGACGGCGTTGTCCAAGCGACTATGCTTGTACAGTAACTTTTTAAGTAGGCTTCTCACACGGGCAAAACTATCTAAAATTTAAACTAACTAAACCTTTTCCAATCAACGCAAACACAAACAATTAGTGTTAAAGACAATAAATCCGGCCCCGTTTGTCCAATCAGGCAATCGGCCACGTCACTTGAGGATAGTGGAAAAATTTGTAAAGATAACCAGATAAGTGGAATCGGCGGAGTAAATGGATGTCTTTGTGAAGTGCATAAGCATGATAATGGCATGCGGCGATGCGATCGTGGCAGACGGCGTGACGACGTGTGGATGTATAGAATGTGGTGTTCTGGTGCAACGTGTGGATAGCGTGTTGTGGTTACAATACAACCTTCGGACCTTAATAAAGAACCAGTCAGCTGTTAAAGGTTCCAATTATGAAGTGTAGTTTGAGTCTGATTTAAAATTTAAACGCAGTGGTAGCCTGGTAGCTTGATCCATGGCATCTCAAGCAGAGGGCGTGAGTTTGGAGCTGAGTTTTCCGGAATTTAAGTCCAAAATTACATTTGAAAATTACCACGAGCTTTACGGCGAGGGAAAAAATTTGTGAGGAAACCTGCGCTGTGTGCACCTGCGAAAGAATTCAACGGTGTTTGTGAAGTTCCTAATCTGCACCGCCGCACAGTCGCTGCTAAAATGTTCCGATCGCGTATCATAGACAACTTAACTTTTTTAATGCTATTATTTTAACCAGGATTGAGTACACTTAATGTGACTATGTCAGCCTCGTGGGAAGCTACAGAAAACTACTAAATCCCTTTATACAAAAGCATATCTAATTAATTTATACATCAGTATTGCATCATCTGATAACGGCTTACTCAGAATAATACATATTTACACCACCATTTTACATATTCGAATCATCTAAGTATTTTTTCATGTCTTTAATCTTCAGAAGGAAACGTATAAGGTCCTCAATTCTGTTACAACCATAGAATTACATAAGGGTGATTGTATGATTCACAACAAATTAAAAAAAAAACGATTAAAAGTGGAATGTGATCAGATCGAATGCGTAATGATGACACAAGATCCCTGGAAAGGCCGGCACAATCAAACCAGGGAACCTTGAACATCTTGCTCTGTATGGTACTGTACAAACGTAACTGTTAAAACAGTTTTAAAATATATGTTTATTTCCCTGGGCATCGGTTCGCACGATAATAGTAATCGTGCGATTCTTGTTATCTTCAGTGTAATAATAGCCATAACAAAGGCCTCTTCATTGAGGCAGATTGCCAAAAACGGTGTAAATGGTATCCTGAATGCTCTGGCAGCTGCTTCGGACGCGGCAAACGAGCTAACATTTAAAAACAAACATCAGGCGTTATAGTAATCTGGGGTTAAAAGCAGACATCGTGGAGCATTTACGCCACTTCGGAGGCCAGTTGGAAATGTGAACTTCGAAATCGAATCAAAATTTAGCATATGATGTGGCGTGTGAATGTAACTGTGATAGGTATACGATGTTTATAAGTGGCAGGGGAATGCGGATGGCACGGGACCGATCCGTTTGGCGAGCCTCGGGGGAGGCCTATGTTCAGCAGTGGACGGCTGAAATGATGATGATGATGAGAGGTAGCGTAATATCACAGTCTTTCGTTTGAATGATCTTTGTATTTCATAACACCTCATTAAGATTACAATTAAAATGATAAGGATACGTCAGTAAATTAATGAAGTGATGCGATTATCACTCATTATTATCAATTTATCACTCCTGTCTGTGCACATCCGGAACAGAGTCGGACAAATTTGGTACAGTCGCACCAACTGTATCGTGACGTAACCCACTATGGAACTTTTTAACAGAGAATGTCACAGTGACATCGCTTTGTTTGATATCATCATCATCCCAGCCTATATACGTCCCACTGCAGGGCACAAGCCTCCTCTCAGTATGAGAGGGCTTGGCCCGTAGTTCCCACGCGGGCCCAGTGCGGATTGGGAACTCTAAAATCTGCTCATTTATCCGGTCAGCTAGTCTAATATATAAAAATCTCGTGTCACGGTGTTTTTTATCGAACTCCTCCGAAGCCGGTTGACCGATTTATATGAAACGTTTTTCTCTGTATTTGGTAGGTCTGAGAATAGGTCGTAGGCTACTACATATTCTATATCTACAGTCGCGGGCAACAGCTAGTAAATAAATAAAATTAACCTATCGTTGTTTAGCAATGGCGAACCAGTTCGTTTTGTGAACGGTATTAATGTGGTAAAGCAGGTGGTAAAGTAACTTATTGCAGCAATATGCATATTTTGTGTTACGCTGAACCCGATAATGTTGTTTTCAGCATCACGTGGCGTAGTTTTTTTATCGGTGGTATGTTTAAACACACGTAACCGCTGCTATCAGTGTTTTCGGTTCAACGCTGATAAAATGCTGATAGCATTCGAGATTTATTCAGTTTGCATCTCGCCGAGAGAAGCCGTGGTAAGTACCATAAAACCTTAAGTCCGGCTTTAGACCCTTCCTGCGAGAATGTGGAATAGGGTTGGAAAAAATCTAAATAATAACTTTAATGACATACTAGATGAAAAAACCTGCCTGTATAATTCTCGTTCCCATGGGAATTCCAGGAACATGTATACCCTATGTCACTCTCGGAACTGAGACGAATCTAATGACACCTCACACTTCAAAACCCATTGAGCCGTTTAGGCTGCAGGGGCTAAATTCAGGAACGGCCCAACACGGTTTGCGAGCGGTAATTCGATCGTTTGCGAGGATAGGGAGGGATGAACTGCTATTCAGGAACGCCAAAAATCACTGGTTTGGTTTGCGAGAGGTTTGGGCTGAGCTTGGGATGAACCTTATTTTCCTAGACCTAGAAAAATAAGGCTCTATGTATAAAAATAGATAAAAATCAGATTTTCTATAAAATTTAAAAATAATTAAGAAACTGCTTGTGAATTGAAAAGTGTGGAAAACTAGTATTTTTGTTTAAGTATTATAATAATGACATTGATTTCTCTCAGGTTTAAAAACAACAACCTTTAACATAAAATTTCTAAATCTGATTTTTAGTTCATATCGGTGGAAGAAAGTAAAAATAAAAACACATTTGATTAAATCATTGACCAACTAACTTCTAGACCAGTGATGGTGTAGGGGTAAGCACGCAGCACGGAACGCTGAGGACCTGGGTTCGATTCCCAGCATTGGTCTTTTTTCTGGGGTTTTTTCTGTGCATCTATATTTCAGTTTGTATTTAGTTTGAAATATAAATCATTGATTATTATTGAAAAAATCATTTGATTTAAATTATGATGATTTAATCGTGCCAACCCTGATGTGGAAGCTACTCTACGGAATTATGTGACTGTTTCAAAATGACATTCCTCTAGAAAGATCTACCAAAGACACCCCACATTACATTGGGATAGGCGACAGAAATATCCCACTTTACGTGTAGGTTACCCATATACAATTACATAGTAAGAAAGATCTACCAAAGACACCCCACAGTACATTGGGATAGGCGACAGAAATATCCCACTTTACGTGTAGGTTACCCATATACAATTACATACTAAGACAGATCTACCAAAGACACCCCACATTACATTGGGATAGGCGACAGAAATATCCCACTTTACGTGTAGGTTACCCATATACAATTACATAGTAAGAAAGATCTACCAAAGACACCCCACATTACATTGGGATAGGCGACAGAAATATCCCACTTTAAGTGTAGGTTACCCACATATACAATTACATAGTAAGAAAGATCTACCAAAGACACCCCACATTACATTGGGATAGGCGACAGAAATATCCCATTTTAAGTGTAGGTTACCCATATACAATTACATAGTAAGAAAGCTGATTCAAGGGGCACCGCTTCTGCGACGCGCCCCCGTCCCACGTCTCTTCAATGTGGCTTACGGCATAGCATAGGTTTAGCTTTGGTACAAACTGTCGATCAACCAATCTGAATATCCAATACATCGTGAAATTTTAGTGGTTGTTTTCCCGAAACGAGGTGATTTAGTTTCGATTGTACAATCGAATTTATAGTTACTATTTTGACTAGAGTCAAAAATCCAATTGTGAAAAACGAATGTCGAAAATGACCGCAAACCAATAGTAACGCTTCGTTGGTACAAGTAGCGTACGATCGTACGATAGGTTAGGTACCAACGAAGCGTTACTATTGGTTTGCGGTCATTTTCGACTTTCGTTTTTCACAATTGGATTTTTGACTCTAGTCAAAATAGTAATTATAAATCGATTGTACAATCGATACTAAATCACCTCGTTTCGGGAAAACAACCACTAAAATTTCACGGTGTATAAATATAATCATGTGTAATGGATATAGCGAAGTGAAGTAGGTAGCCAGGTAATCCGTGCCAACACAGCCAACGTATTGATCTAGACTTCCCGCTGTCTAGATACAAGGATTCATTAAATCAAGTCCACGCCAATCAATCGTTTATTAATGCCAGGTCTGCAATCAAAGAATTCTTGTTTTTTTTGTTCTGGCAAAATTATAGCCGATTTAAAAGCTTTCTTGAGTATCTGACGATTCAAAACACAAAAGGTAACTTCACTCGATCAGGTAGAGTCAAGGAATTTAATTTCCAACTCACCTACCACCATAACAGCTAGCTACGATGTTGCTTTGACGTATTGCATTTGACATTTCGACCTTAATGCATTGCGAATGTGTAACGACATTTTTACGAAATTGGTAAGGAATTCAAATCCTTGATTGTAATGGGTACGAAATTTGATTTTCGAGCTTCGTATCGTTCTCTCTTAATGGTAGGTATTAAACAGAAAAGTGAAGGCGGCGGTACGATACGAAGCTCGAAAATCGAATTTCGTGGCAGTTCCCATTGGAGCAGTCAAGGTAGTCAAAATACCTGAAGACGCCCGTACGCGATTGACAATACGGTTCGTGTTCAGGGCCGGTACAGACGGAAAGCATTTGAACTGCATCCCAGCTGCAAAATGGCAGTTCGAGTGCAGTTGTGATGCAGTTGACGTAGCTGCATTAAAACTGCAAACCGACTGCTCTGACTGCATTACAACGTCGGTGTGCAGTCGACAGGATTGCACTGCAATTGCAAGCGGACTGCGCTGTTGCTTTGCAGTTCTGATGCAGTTCTGTGGGCGGGGGCTCCCCAGTACCAGCTTCTCCCTCTGGACCGCATACAACGGAGAGCGACTCGAATAGTCGGCTGCCAATGTTTTTCTGATCGACTTGACTCCTTGGCGCTGCGTGGAGATGTAGTTTCACTGTGCGTGCATCTTCTATCGCATGTACAATGGAGAGTGCTCCGAGGAGTTATTCGGGTTGATCCCTGCCATCACCTCATCATCATCTTTCCGCCACCGCCCTATGCGACAACACTTTCATCCTCACCATCTGGATGGTTGGCAGTCTTCTACTGTGCGTTTTACCAGAAATTTCCTGCCAAGAACTTGACTGAATGAATATTATAGTATTCGGCAAAATCACTATTAGTGGCATCTCTAATTCCAAGTTCAAGAGTGTGACTGTATCTTTATGATGTAAATCAGTGATACATATACATTAGGTACCCAATGTAGTCTATATCGACCCCCGCGGTTGACCAGGACCTGTGAGGGGTCTACTTACACGAAAGCACATTATGCAATCGATTACTTTGCGATAAATCAATATTAAGTAAGCAGAGGGTCTACCTAAAATTGAGAAATATGATAGAGTCTACGAGGCAAAAGTTTGGGGCTTTCGGATGTAAATCATTAACTTCCAAATATGTATGATTTGTTGGTTCGGTATGGTGTGATCATGTGGTCATTGTAGCTAGAGATGCCGTAGATTTTGTGGTCTAAGAGTAATGGTCAGTCACCCACCACAATGAAAACTTAATAAATTCGTCGATTCATTTTGACAAATATGGCTGAGAGACAAGTCAGGGACACCGGGTTGAACCTTCATGTTGTGCTATACCCGTAACAATTAAAATTACGTTGAAGCTGATAATAAAACCGGATGACAAGTTTGGGATACGTCCCTATCTTTTTGGGAGAGGCACGCTCTAAAAGACTGCCGTTGTGAAGGACCAGTTTGGTTTTAAAAAGAGCAGTAAGTATTGTCTGTAAATATCATTGCTTCCGGCAAACCGAGCTACGAGCTAAGCTACGGTACGATAAGATAATGGGTTTTGTTCTTAGGTTCTCTCTTAAACCAACTTGTAATTTGTATCCAATTACTGCTTCAAGACATCTCCTTTATCTGTAATTAATTGAGGTTTTCAATGCCAATGCCTACAGAAATTTATCGATTTAGGAATAGAAGTGGCTATTTAAAAAGTAGGCCTATTAATAAAATATTGTACCTACTATTGTAGCATTTGCAAACGTTAACGTTAAACACAATCGTGTAGCGTTACCATTTCAAGTACAATTTTCCAGTCCTCGTTATATCGAGATCGATCTTGCACGCCTACGCATCCCGAGTCTAGGTTAGTTCGGGTCCCGGCTCCGTGAGGTGTGTCCCAAATCAGCCACGTCACGAGACACACCTCCACGAAACATCCATCCGATATCGCGATTTTCAAGGTCGCTCTCAAGGTCACACTGATAAGGGGCCCGGCTAAACGACACTCCAAAGCTACAATCAAACCGCTATAAGATTCCAATACGATCGCATTTCTTGTTAGAATTTCCCTACTATCAACTTTAGCTGTCACAGCTGTTAGATGTGTTGGAAATGTTGGCGGCCGGCCGGCGCACTTACCGGTGTCCGCACGATCGGCTTCGTCGTCCGATTCGGTTCCGGAGTCCCGCTCCTCCACCTGCAAAAACAACAACACCTCAATCAATGCCTTCGCCGCCGCACAACAGCCGCCCAGGCTCGCTCCCCGACACACACGCACGCTTGCATCGTCCTAGATGCAATAGAGAACGTCAGCAGTGATTTCAGGCGTTCGGTGCGCGAGTAAACCGAACCGGGAGCCATCGCGCGCTGCGCTTCTTTGTTCTCGGCCGGGCGGCCATTTTCTGGTGGCGGTGTGACCTTCAAGCGAGCCGGCAGAGTCGCGGCGACACCCACCTTCTCGGAAACGTTCTCCTCATTCAACGAATGCGTTCGCAGCTTGTGGGTCAGGAATTTGAGCATTATTGAGCCTCGGGCCGCGTCTTACACTCACTGTACTGTCTCGCGCCGGCTCGGGCGGCGCTGCCGTACACTGCACGGGTTCACGCGTTCGCAACTAAATAAAAGCCGGCACGCCTATGGGAAACGTTCCATTAACATTATAACCATCAACGACATATCCGCATAGCTCGGCTCGCGCGACCGTCCGCTTGCATCGAGCGCCGCACTACTACTGGCGTAGGTAGAGTAGCCTAGCGTACAACGCAGTCAGCTGAAGTGGGCACGTCCCATTAATGCCGAAAGGGCCTAAGGACTATCGCGCTAAATACTTCGCTTCCGAGGCGAATGCGTTATCGAGCGGCCGGATTATAACACTCGTAAGCCACCAGCGCGTTTCATCGCATTACATCCGACTGGTATGCTGGCAAAAAGACTCGTAAGAAGCACTCGAAATGGACTCGCCCGGCGACCCATTGATGACAAAGAGCCGGAACACGCGAAGATCCGACGCGATTGGACAAAACATATTACAGAATAGGATCGAAATTTAATGCAACATGGTGCGTCCCGCTCTAGCGCGGGCGTCTCGCTCGAAGCCGGTGCGTGCGAGAGGGACGCAGCGACCGGTTCGGTTATGTAACTGGCTGATAATAAATCGCTGATAAAAAGTTGCGCATGTGAAATGATGTGGATGTGCCAAACACCGGCGTTCTTATTCCGCTTTGTTCTCGCTGATATTAATCTATGTTGAATAAACAAATTGTCATCGAAATTATCTGCGAATTTAGTGTTGGAACAAGGCCATAAATTTTCATAACTAGTTTAAATTTGACCAAACTACACATTTTTATCCAGATGCGCAGCAATTAGATGGTTGCAGAAAACCTACTTTACCCAACAATATCAACTAAGTATCAAGTATAGCCGCGCGCAACTAGCATCAATACAAACTTGGCAATAGATAGGTACTTACTTTGTCAAGGTAAACACTAAACATTACCTATCCCAAGTCGGGTGTCTTATCCACACTCGGCCGTCGCAGTGCGCGTGTCACTCAGCTATACCTGTCCTTGTCGCACGCCGCCATTTTGCCGCGGGACTCTTCAAAAGAGTCTCAATATTTCATCAAACAGAGTCAATTGGTGAATCATTATAAACTTTTACTTAACTTACAATGTTCCTTAGTAGGCGTGTAAGTTGTCTTGTATTTAAAACCTTGTCTAATTTCACCCACTTTTGGAACTTTTTCTCTACCGTCTCCAGCAGAGGGTCGTTGGGTTCGAATTCGGGCTCCCACCACTTTAGAGTTTTTCGGAATTTATTACGTGCGAAATCACATTTGAAATTTACCATGAGCTTTAAGGTGAAGGAAAACATCGCGAGATCTGATGTGTCGGCTGATACATCAGATCATTTTATTCTCCGGGGGCAGCAGTATGAGATTCACTTTGAAAAGGTTCCAAAACAGCTCTTATTCGGCAAATAGTAAATTCAAAACGGTCAAGAACAAAGAACATTCAAGGGTGTGAATAGAAGCTGGACTCGTGAAATAATTATCCGCGAATAAGTAATTCATTCGTCGAGCGAATGAGGGTTTTCTATGAGAGGCTATTTGGCGTTAGTATCGTCAGGTCCGTTTGACAACTTTGACATTTGTTGTATGGGTGTAACGTCAAATAGACCTCACGATACTAACGCCATCTAGCGATATTCCACCTGTCAGAAAACCCTCATTGCCACGAATAAATTATTTACTGCAAAACCTCACTTTTCTCGAATCCGAATAAAGTAACGAACAAGAATAAAACAACTAGACTCCCAATCACGCTCAAAAATTGTCAGAAGCAAAAGTCTGCACACGCGTCTATTGTGCAGAGTTTTGGTTCAGTTGTGTTTCGACCGCGCGTTGATTATAACGTCACTTCTCGCCCCGTATTCGTATATGTCTCTTTCGCACCGTAATCAAACTCACGAGAAAAAAAGAGACAGACAGTCTAGCTACCGCTTCGCATGACCACTCCACTGCATTCTTTACTCTTTAGGCGGTTTCCAGCGCGTGACGTCATGTCACTACTTCGAACGATCGTATTCAATTGACATTAAACATTACTGCTACGAAATAAGGTGTTAATTTGAATGAATGCTGTTACTGTTATCTGTATAAATTGATGTATACGTACACACAACGCCGCTCGGACGTTTTTTGAGGAACTTTTGTTAAGCGATTGGGAGTCTAGTTGTTTTATTGTACGTCAATGCGAACAAGACATTTCGTCATTTGAAAAGCGGTCGAATTATTTATTGGCAAATAAATCATCCGAGTAGAATCTTTTAAGAATAAATTATCCACGAATAAAAAAATACTGAATAATATTGTTTATTGGAATAATTACTCGGATAAAACAAAACATTTGAATAATACCCATCTGGCTATAGTTTGCGGGGCCACCGAACTAGATACGGTGTGTGATTATTGAAGGCTCGCAATTTATAGCTACTTGGATAATTTTACTCGTAGCGTGAAAGCTCCGGATTATCAGTAAAATAAACAAGTAAACGCACTTTTCAAATATGTATTTTATGATTTATATGAAAAACATTAACAGAGAGTCGTTAATCTTAATATTAACATTAAAAATAACAGTAAATATTAATTCATGACATGATCGCATGGAATTTTCCAAATTATAAATTAGTCTACTAATTGTCAAGTTTTTATTTGTTTATAGCTAAATATCGCGTACATATGCAAAGATATTGTTTCAAAATGCTACAGGAACACATTTCATGAATTATTGTCTATTGTTATTTAAATTAAAATATGCTAACTTCGCAGATATTTAATGGTTTGTATGTTTAATAAACGAAATGGTGCGACGAATTGAACAAACATTAAAACATTATAGCTATTCACGAACACACCTATGTATATTTTGTCGTATACAGAGTGATCAATTGAAATGGGGCATAACGACACAAGGTTCAAAATCCCGCCGAAAATGGCTGGCTCGCGAGGCAGTTCGTTCAGTGGACTGGAGACCCGGCTAATAGGGAGAAATCAGAAACTACAAGACATAGGTAAATCTGTTCTTAACTTCTTAGGAACCATGGCGTCTATTTCAGATTTAGTATAAAAAGGCATTTTTTTTAGGCGGCTGTATAAGCCAGTCAAAATCTCTACAAGCAATCTTATAAATTCTACAAGTTTATTCCATTTTTAAATTTTGAATAAATGCGATTTGTAATGCATAATATCGACGTAAGATATGCATAAATGGTCTCTTGAAATAAATTATTCATATGATCAACTATACAATGACAACCATTTTCAAATTATGAAATTCTGACTTCTCATTACGGACCCATTTGGATTGACCATCCTGTATAGTTGTAAATACATCAGAAACCAACATATTGTAAAACTGCTATGTCAGCATAATTACAGTACCATCTTATATTTAAAGACAACAAACAGTGTTAAATCAGAATCTCCTTAAAATTACATAAAATATACAATTTACATGGCGTAAGGCACATTTTCAGTCATTTGCAGAACCCTTTGAACACTCTCGAGCTTAGGGACCAGCTGTACAAGGAAACGTCAAAATACATGCAAAAAGAATAATGGATAAAATCCATAACGGTCATTTGACATAACATAATACAGGGTGGCTCCTAGGTCATGAACCGAAATTAAGGTTGGTAAAGGTGAGGCCAAACGAAAGTATTTTGTTGAGCTGCGAGTCTCGTAATTTTGATTTCATACAAGTATTTGTGTAAAACTCATTTTGCGTCACCGTGTGGTAAAGTTGATTTCGCCAACATATGTACTGCCAACCTTTCATAAATATCTATACATAGATCTTATTACCGTAACATAAGGTTCACCTGCCATTTTTTTGTAAATCAGAGTAGCAACTGAAATGTACGGGTATGTATTACAATACCGGAGTACGAAAGACCGAATGTATTAAAACATCGAATGGGTCAAAAGACCGACACGATTTTTTTCTGAAACCGTTAACTTTTTAAGATTGTTATAAAACAAACCTAACCTAACCTAATGGGTTCTGTATGATGCCGTTTTAATAAATTCTGAAAAGTTTACGGTTTCAGAAAAAAATCGTGTCGGTCTTTTGACCCATTCGATGTTTTAATACATTCGGTCTTTCGTACTCCGGTATTGTAATACCTACATACCCGAAATGTACAAACTTTTTTGACGCTTTCGTTTCAAACACCTCACTTCACATATCTATCCCATGAGGGATATGAATAAGGCTGCCTGTCCACTGGGTCGGAGCGAGGCAGCGAAGCGGAAACGAGATAAAAATCCACCAATAGAAAAGGAATGTCTAAAAAAATTACCAATGGTTATTATATTTTTTTTGTATAACTACAAAAGTCAATTATAAGAAACTAATTTCAATATTTTTTTCATATTTCAATATATATTTTTTTTGTTTTAGACGACCAGATGGCCGAGTGGTTAGAGAGCCTGACTACGAAGCTTGAGGTCCCGGGTTCGATTCCCGTGTCGGGGCAGATATTTGTATGAAAAATACGAATGTTTGTTCTCGGGTCTTGGGTGTTTAATATGTATATAAGTATGTTTATCCGTTGTCTAGTACCCATAGTACAAGCTTTGCTTAGTTTGGGACTAGGTCAATTGGTGTGAATTGTCCCATGATATTTATTTTTATGATATTTATTTTATTTAGTTCACTATTTTTTTCAAAAGTAATGATTAAAACTATTTTGGTTGATGACGTCAGATTATAATTGGCATTGATCACTTTTTTACAATGTGGTCTAATTCCAAAACCGTTTCGAGGAATAGGTTTATTAAATCATTTTATAACATTGAAGTAAAAAAATATTATATGATCGTGTGTATTTTTGCAAAATAATGTTTGACCTTTGTTTGACCTTTCTGTGGGCATTAACTTTGAAATTCTTTGCAACAAGAAAAAAAAGCCGTCCGTCTAGTTTCTCTATACTATTCTCTGTCACTTCGACGTAGTTATCATCTGTCAATTTAAGGATACTATTTTGAAAAACATTCTTCGCGTTTTTCATATTTTAATAATGGATTTATACAGGAAGTGTTTCATTCCTACTTGTGGAAATGATTCTGTCAATAGCCCAAACAAATTAATTGTTCGCATTAGAGAAGATTTACAAGAGAAGTGGTGCCGCAAAGTTAATTCAAAGTTTACAAGAAGTACTTATTGTTTTGAGGAACATTTTAATGTAAGGTCTTTTATTGAAAAATAATTTTGAAAAATAAGTCACAGCAAATATGTTACAATTGGCAAGAACATATGGTCATTTACATTGTTTTGGTTTGTATAGTAACTATTTTTTAAGTGTTTTTCAATAAAAAGAATCGTCAAGACTGTTTGTCCTTTTTCTAATGCTAAAAAAAACAGCTCCGCGCTTCGCTCCAGTGTGCAGGCAGCCTTATGAGTTCTATGTTCTATGGCTACGAATGCTATCATCAAAATAGCTGAAAAAAATGAGACCTTGGGCCTGTTGCATAACGAAGTACAACTTATATTAGAGCCTGTCTAATTTACGCACAGACCCACCCCCGCATTTACGCACAGACGCACAGGATTTGAAAGTAGAAAATGGCCCTAAAAACAGCTTCAATAGGTTCAAAATCATGTGCGTAAATGCGGTGGTGGGGCGCGTCATTTTATATTAGACAAGCTCTACAAGCGGAACTCCCTTTCTAGTTAATATAACTGAAGCGAAAGTTCCGCTTGTAATATTAGTTGTACTTTGTTATGCAACAGGCCCCTTATTGTCTAATACACACGGAATCACGGTCGTTATAGGATGAGGGTAGAATAGAGAGATGGTGAATGCAATTGACAACCTTTCATTTTTTTAACACCTGAAAATTACTGCAGGAATCGAAAGAGTTTCGCCTCCTGAACACGGAAAAATATTTATGTTAATTTATTTCTCCATATTTAAGAAAATACAACAAATTTAAAAACATATATATGTACTTACAAATACTTCCACAGAATAGATATGTTTCCTTTACCCTTTTCACTAGAAAAAAGAGCTGTCATAATTTTAAATTTGATAACAACCTTAACGTCAAATTTACGTCATCACTTTTTTTTAATAGAGACTAGACAAAAGTAATGGATCTATTCTATCGTTACGCTCTTTTAGAATAAGCACATGTTTAAAAAATTGTAACAAATTAATTAATAATCCTAGTGAAAATTTAAAACTATCAGCGTCTTTCTCTTTTCAATCAGAATACAGAGAACGAATCAAATTATAGTTTTAGAAATATGAAATGTTGTCAATTGTGAACGCCCGCTCGTTAGGCTCCAAACGCACAGACAGCGGAGGCGTGGCGGTGCGGTGGTGACGGTTGTAATATTCTAACTTGTATGAACGAGTTCGCGGTACGGTACCGCACAACCGTTCATACAATTTAGAATATTACAACCGTCACCACCACACCGCCAGGTCTCCGCTGTCTGTGCGTTTGGAGCTTTAGGCGCAAACCACACAGAAGACGTGGGACGGGGGCGCGTCGCAGTCACGTCGTTTGTTCGCAGGCCGCGTCTCCGCCCCGTCTCTTCTGTCTGCCTTGGATCGCGACGCTTCTATACATTTAGGGCGTGTTTCACCACCTTATTGTCAAACTACTGGTCACGTAACCAATGAATAAACTAAGTACTGGACAAATCTGTCGGCTAGTTTTTTTTCAGTTTCACCACTCCGGTCCTGTGCAAACTAAGTACCACTTAACTAATCGTCGGTTTAACATAGAGGGGGAATGGCAACGTCACATTTCACGATCACGCGTTCCTGTTCGCACACTTTCGTTCAAAGAGTCGCTCATTGTTAAAGCAAAAGAAATCGTAAACTATGTAATTTTAAAATACATCTATTTTTTTGCATAAACAAATGTGTAACATTATAATTAATCCAAAAACGGTATTTATTTACGATACTTTGTTAACAATAACAAAGAAAAATAAAATCACGTAAAACGAATCGAAAAGTGGCGCCAAACCATTTGACAGATAAACTTTTTTTTGTAATGGCGATGTACAAGTTCACGTAGAACAAACGATTGTGCCACTGAAAAAAAGTCTGTAATTAAAAAATATTACGAAATTATGGATTTATTTTTACATACTAAAAGCGTACCTATATTTTTTTATTCAAATCTTGATATTTGAATCCTCGTTTGCAATTTAGCATGACTTCTTTCTTTAAAATATAAAAAATACTTTGATTTATTTTTCTGAAACCGGCTGAAGGGCTCTCCAACCATGACCACAAAAAAATTAACTGACTAATTAAAAAGTTATGTGACGGATAAAAATGCTAAATGCCACCTGATCTGATGGTCAAATTAAAAAACAGTTTGTCCGTCACTTAGCGCTAATCAAGACTGGTGAAACAGAAATTTTAAGTTCGTTTGTCAAATAAGGTTATGATTAAGCTAATCCGAACTTTAAAAAAAGTGGTGAAACAGCCCCTTAGTGTGAAGGTTGATGCAAGGGGCTGTGCGACTGCGACGCGCCCCCGTCCCACGTCTCTTCTCTGTGGCTTGCGCCCTAGACAATACGGCTGGTGCATTGCCACATCTATCTTACTTCTTTGACCAGTGTATTCAACAATTATGACTTAGCATACACGGGATTAGTGGGTACGTATCAAAATATATTAAAGTTTAAAAGTAATAATGGACGAAATACATAATGGTCATTTGATATACTTAAAGCAATTTTCTTGGAAATTCTCAACTCTACAGGATTTTTATAAAATAAACCTAACCTAAACCAATCTGTAGATTACACAAATAAAAAAGTTCGTTTAATCAATAGTTTCATGGAAAATTTTAGTATGTATTATGACCATTATGTATTTCGTTCATTATTCGTTTTAAAACTTTATATGTATATTTTGATACGTTCCCGGAATTAGTACTTACACATAACATAACTATGTTAAGATAAAAAAATATATAAAACATTCTGTCAGGTAATTTAGGTTTTCGAATCTTAGGTAAGTAATGCGGTGGACGAAATTCAACATAATTTAATTGAAGAATAATAAGTAGTTTTTACCGAACATTTCACATACGTGGTGCTAGCAGAAAATTATTTGCACAGACTTCAAAAAGTTGGACCATATCATACAAAAAACGAATGAATGGAAAGTTCCGTTGTGACACAGAAATTACCGATACATCTCTAAGGTTAATTGCCTGTCGCACAACGGAATGCTTCGAGCTATTTTTTACTACCCGTATTAGAGTAGAGATCAACTTTTAGAACTGCGCACGTCTATAAAATATTTATAACTATACATAAAAACAATTTGTACACAATGGGAAGTCAACAACGATTAAACTAATGTTTTATTTGGGTCATTTTCAGATCATGCGCAGTTAAACTTGTTCCAACCTAAAAAAGTTATTTCCGTATATAGTATAAATCTTTCCAGGTGATTTTTTCCCTTCGAACCCTTATCTTTCAAAACAAACGGTATCGTCATAGTATTAAGGTTCAAATTTAATGTAATGGCAGGCCTCATGCATGCCATGTACTTACGCGCGATATTTACCTACCGCGGGGACGATCTCCTGCGATCCAAATTCCAGTAGGTTGTCACAAGCGCGCGCCGACGCACGTTCATTCGTGTTCCACGGAAAAAATATGCCGCCTGGACTTTTATAAGTGAAAATGGTGAAACAGGGGCAAACTTTAATATGACTATGCTAGAATTAATAGCTAATATAACAATTTGGAAGTTCGTATCGTGCTGTCCCTCTTACTCTTTAAAAAGCTATAAGCGTGAGCGGGATGGCACGATGCGAAGTTCAAAAGTTGACCGTCGTATCTAGTATAACGTTAGGGTACTGTGAGCATGGCAATGTGTTCTGCGCATTACAATAAATATCCTTTTTTGTTAGGATTCCAGAGCTAAAATGGCAAAAACGGAACCTTTATAGTTTCGCCATGACCGTCTGTCCCTTTGTCCGTCCGTGGCTTAGCTTAGGGAATATTAGTGCTAGAAAGTTTGCATGGATATAATATATAGCAACTATCCCGACAAAATGGTAAAACAACATGTAGAGAAAAAAAATTTAATCCAAACTGCCAGCCCTTGTCACTGTCGGCACGCACACATTCTTAAGGAGACGGAGTAGTATAATCTGTGGCTACAATCGCGGTAAGTACCAAGATTTTGTACGGGATGCAGTATCTGTTACGAAGTAACTATTAAGTAATCTGTGGTAATGGCTTGAAGCGAAAAATTCCCCTGGGAAGATTTATACTATACACTGTTTATTTTCTGCGATTATTTGCGTAAAATGATTGATGATTTGCAATCATCTATGTGTCATAGATAATTATTGATTATGTAATATTTGTAATAATGCCTGGTATAAGAGTGATAGCTCCATACACAAAGTAACAGTGTTCTGAGCAAAATTTGAAAATGTGATTTTGTATTAGTTAGTAGATACATACATCTTTGACTCACGGAATAGAAAGACCAAGAGAAAATGTTACAAGTCCCGCATTTATACACTCTTTGAAATCTTGGTGATTGATTACTGGTCGAGGTTCTATTAGAAAAGAAGTAAAAACTTCTAAACCTGTAGCATAATTGGAACTTTCCGACAACGTTATATCGTTGAGAGTCCATTGAAAAGGTATGTATGTGAAAATCACATACAGTATGCTGTTACCTAGCGTGGAACAGTGAAAAGACTGAGTTGTTTTTAAAAAAATGTAGCTGTCACCCAAAATATGCCTCTTAAGATTTTAGAAAGTAGATGTTAATTTTTTTATCAATAAATAATCCAAATTTCATGTTTAATTTTAATATCGGTAAAATGTTTTTTCAAGACTTTGTGTAATTTCTTATAAGTTTTAGAAAGCATTATCGACACGGCTGAATAAATGGGTGCAGTATTACCAGATGCTACTCAAATTATCATATTTAAAATTGGCATGATAATTGACGTAATTATGAATATGCTTAGTTGAATTTATTTATGATCAGCGTGACCTGTTGGCATGCCATTTCTTCTATTTTTACCATTCCGTGGTTTGACTTTGAATGGATTGCCATCCAAAAAAAAAATCGGATAAAAAGCTTAAACTTCTTAGTTCAAAACCGAAAAATATACAGACTAGCTTTTAGCCGCAGTTTCGCTCGTGCACTATTGATTGGGTCAGGTAGTCAAATTCAAGTTCCGGGAACATAACCTTACTCTTAAATACATATCGCGTCTAGTGACCCCACGAGCGAACAAAACCATCTACATATTTTATCACAATTATAAAATTCGTCGTTTGTCAAAACATTTTTACGTATCTTATAAAAAAATTACATCCAATTTTAACTTAGGAAGTTATTATCTTGTAAAGAGATTTCCAAATTTTAAGTTTTCTTAATTAGCCCTACTAACTTACATTAAAATTAAAACTAAAGACGGTTATCAAAAATAATAGAAGCTTGATAATTTCAAGTTGTTACAAGTCAATTTCGTAGCGTAAAGAAGACAGCTCTTGTGTTACACAATGTCGGAGTTAGGTCTTGACAACTGCTGTCGAGTCAAGACTAATTATAGTTAGAAACCTAGTTGGATAAGTTTTAAGCGGCAGTATAGTGGGTTTTAGCACGAAAAAAAAAACCGGAGGTATGAATCACACCAATGGATGCCTCGCATGTGCGGTCGCAGAGTAGCGCGGTAATTTATTTTTGGTTTTAATTCAAAGATCACGCTTTCATTATCATTAATCATGTTGATGCGTTCAGACGAACCATTTGCGTGTGGAATCAAATAAATAAATAAAATAAATAAATAAATATTAGGGGACAATCTTACACAAAGCGACCTAGTCCCAAACTAAGCAAAGCTTGTACTATGGGTACTAGACGACGATAAACATACTTATATAGATAAATAAATACTTAAATAAATAGAAAACATCCATAACTCAGGAACAAATATTCGTGCTCATCACACAAATAAATGCCCTTACCGGGATTTGAACCCAGGACCTCTTGCTTCGTAGGCAGGGTCACTACCAACTAGGCTAAAGCGGTTGTTAACGGATGTTAATGGATGTATATAAAAAATATAAGCTTGTCAAATGCAAATACTTAAAAGGATGTGATAATGTGACGTCCCACATTAGACGCGAATATTAGGATTGTCATTTATTATAATTTATTAGGGAGAGAAACTTTGGGTGTTGGTGGGTAAATATTCAGCGTTTTTACGGCGTTATTTTTATCATTACCATATCAGCAGAAATTATTAAAAAAGGATGATGCTTAGGAGTAACTTTTTATGAAAACTTAAGACAGTACCGATGCTGAATCTAGTTTGATGAAATTTAGCGCGATTCGTCTTTCGGTTGTGGTAATAATCGTCGAATGGTAATGGCGTTTGACCGCGCGGTCAAAACGCTCGAATATTCACCCTGGTGACAGACCGACTTCAAGCTACATGCGAGTCTGGCGAGTACAGTAAAAAACTGTATCACTTACCAGGGCGACCCCTTTTCAATGCAAATGTCATGTTGACATTCCATACATCTGCCAAAGAAATCACCGTGAAATAAGTTGTTAAAAGGTTCCACCATTTAGGGACAATGTCGACTTTATAGTGATTTTAAAACTATCAAAGTTGCTCCTATTTTGATCAAAGGTACGGGGGTTTTCAAAAAAATGTACCCGTTTTGCCTTAATTTTCCATACAAAATTTATTAGTCAGTTTTGTTACGGCCCATACAACATGTACGGTTAACTGCGTCACAAAACTGGCAATTAAAAGAGGGACACTTTTTTTTATTGCTTAAATCGATAGCGCTTGTGATTCCGAGTAGAAATAACCCAAAATTTGTTAGGTTTCTAAAAAAAGTGCAAGGTACACTTTTTTTGAAAATGCCCGTATCCGTTTACGGTACTAGTAAAAAAAAATTATTTCCGAAGGTTTAGAATCCCGAAAACTTCATTCGTCCGAAAGCATTCTTTTCTGAAACTGTAAACATTTCAGGATCCATTTCAGGACCATCGCGTAGAACCCTTCAGGGCAGGTCGGGGTCGTCTTATAAAAATCGTGAAACATTTACAGTCTCAGAAAAGAATGCATTCGGACAAACGAAGCATTCGGGATTTTAAATATTCGGAGAAGAATAATTGTAAATTTTGCCAGGCGGCCCCAGTAAAAGTTTAGAGCTGTCCTCGTCGACTCGGCCGGATCCCTAGAGGAACATGAGTTCGTCCCTGAGATAGTTCTCGTTCCCCCGCACGTAGTCCTGCAGCCGGTGCAGCTGGTGCGCGAGCAGCTGCAGGCGGCGGCGGCGGCGGCGCAGGCGCAGGCGCAGGCGCAGGTCGCTCAGCAGCAGCGGCGCGTGCGCGGGCAGCACGTAGCGCCGGTAGGGGGCCACGTGGGGAAGCGTGTCCGACTGGAGCCCGGCGAACCTGGAATTGATGGGATGTGTTTATTATTATTTTTTCTCAAACATGCTATGAAATATTGACGTTATGTTCCTTAAAATACGCCACGAACTGTCACGTTGCAGGTGCGGCTAGACGAGAGGTCAATAATGGAATTTCATACAACATTGCTGGCCAAGGCCAGCAAAGTGATCGTATGTTTTTTTATGTGACACAGCACCATGACGTTTAATAGGTCGACGTGGTCGACGTCGATGGATGGATGGACGGACGGATGGACGGATGGACGGACGGACGGACGGACGGACGGAGGGATGGATGTATATTGATGGATGGATGGATGGATGGATGGATGGATGTTGATGGATGTTGATGGATGTTGATGGATGTTGGTTGATGGATGTTGATGGACGTTGGTTGATGGATGTTGATGGATGTTGGTTGATGGATGTTGATGGATGTTGATGGTTGTTGATGGATGTTGATGGATGGATGGATGGATGGATGTTAATGGATGTTCTTGTTCATAGATGTTTACAGATGTTGATGGATGTTGATGGATGTTGATGGTTGTTGATGGATGTTGATGGATGAATGGATGGATGGATGTTGATGGATGTTCTTGTTCATGGATGTTGACAGATGTTGATGGATGTTGATGGATGTTGATGATGTTGTTGGTGATGGTGATGATGATGGCGGTGATGATGGTGGTGATGATGATGATGCTTGTTTGAGAAAAACTCTATACAAGCCTTGGCCACGAACAGGGATTGCCGGCCTCGTATCTCTAGATGGCCTCGTTGACACTCGGCCATCTATAACTACTTGGCCGGCAATCCCCTATTTCGCGGTCGCTGCAGTAATGTACTATATTCATTTAGACGGCACGACAACGGGACGACGGGGTTTATAGTTTATAGATAAGCAGACATAGGAATTGAGGGGTAACCTATCGATGTTTAGAAACTCTTTTACTCGAATTTCATTTATCCGAAAACGGTTCACCGGCTTTTTAAAATCCATATGTTTTGTTTTTCCACAACTTCACAATGCCACGGATTCATTTCAACACAGTTTTATTTGCCAACAAAAACAAAATCCCGAATTGCATTAATCCATTTTTTTATTTGCCAACCTAAGCAGTTGCCATATTTTCATAATCTAAATGTAACGAAAAGCCGAAAGTATGTTTTTATTATCTACCTAACCTAACATTAGAGTAAGATAACATTGCTTAAATTTTAGCGAGCGAGCAAGACGGTTCGGAGCGGAAGCGACTCGGATAGGTTAGGTTCAAAGGCTAATGCGGGAGCGTAGCGGAGCGAAGCTCCCGCATTAGCCTTTGGTGTTAGTTATTTTTTTTATATCCACCTACAAAACCCCCTACCCACATAAAAAATGAATATTACGCTCCACACATAATTGTATGGTCGCCTTTTGTACCCCTGACCTTTGCGGAATAATAATTTTGCGGTATAAATATATATTTGGCAAATGATCCTACGGAATTTCATGCAGTTGGATTTTGAATCGTTTGGCAAATAAAAAAATGGATTTTAAAACATTTGGCAAAAGAAAATATGGTAAATAAAATTTCGGACAAACAATAATTTGGAAAATTAAAAAAAGGAGTTTCGTTTTCGGAATTTTAATATTCGGAAATGAGCTTTTCGAGAATATGATAGGTAACCGAATTTAGGGGGCAAAATTTGATGACAGGTAGGGAGTTCCTTCACCGATAAGCTCAACTATCGACGCTTTTCCCATATACTAGTGATCGCTCAGTTTTTTTTTGTAATGATATATTTTATAGAAAAGAAAGTATAAAAATGAAACAAAACAATAGATCAATTCTCTT
Source organism: Archips crataeganus (assembly GCA_947859365.1). Classification (NCBI taxonomy): domain Eukaryota; kingdom Metazoa; phylum Arthropoda; class Insecta; order Lepidoptera; family Tortricidae; genus Archips; species Archips crataeganus. The sequence continues at coordinate 562,689 of OX402053.1, read as the reverse complement.
CTTCTTTATCCTCATAAACCCCACGTCAAATTTTTACTATCATAATTTGAAACTGATTGCCAATCAAGGAAGTTGACATTTGCATTGACACATGTATTAAATTTAGCATGTTGGGCCTTAATAGGTTATTGTAAATGTTTTATAATGCAATGGTGCTCATTACTCAGTTATCGTTTAAAATATGTTTAGTGTATACTTTATCATAATTGTCTCCGAAATCTTCTAATATATAAAAATCTCGTGTCACGGTGTTTGTTATCAAACTCCTCCGAAACGGCTTGACCAATTTTTTTTCCCCACATTCGGTAGGTCTGAGAATAGGTCAGAGGCTATTTTTCATTCTTCGCAGACAGAGTCGCGGGCAATAGCTAGTCAGATATAAAACTTACAAACAAAGCTGGGGGCGATCACTACCAATTGGGGATGTCTATTTTTTTGCAATGTATAAACCGAAAATCATTTCGAGATAAACGATTTTGAATTATTTTTGTGTAGTTATTTAATTTTAATATTGTGTAATAAATTTATTACATAACAAATAAATAATACCTTCATTTGACATTGGTGTAAAATGCGTGACCGGTCCAAATCGTACTTTATTCTGTGTGGTTAGAATTCTTCACAATTTACGCGTGGATTACACTACGGAGTTTGATTTGGACCCGCTGTCTGACATCTAGCACTTTGACAGTGCCAGTAAAGTGACACTCGTCGCAAAAAATAATTAAAGGGGTCGCCTTATCGTACGCATTTAGACAGATTTAGAAATTTGACAGTGTCGGAGCCCTCAATTATAATAACAGTTTCAATAATTAATTTTGAAAAAAGTAGAGCACTAAACGATAAAATATTGAAATCAGTTTCTTATAATTGACTTTTCTGTACAAAAAAAAAAAATATAAAAACCGCTGGTAATTTTTTTTAGACATTCCCAATCGGGCAAAGCGTCGACGGTCGAGTTTGTCGATAAAGGAAATTCCTAGCTGTCATTAAATTTTGCCCCCTAAATTCCTGTCTGTAGATGAGACGTCCCTGGGGGAGGCGAGTGTGTCAGTGTACTCACGTGGCGATGTAGTATTTGGTGTATTCCTGGTGCGCGTGCGCGGAGTCGCGCACCAGCCGCAGCGCGAACTGCAGCAGCGCGTCGCCGAAGTGCGGCCGCCGGTACTGCACGCGGCTGCCCAGCAGCGGCGAGACCACTGCCGACACGACACAATACAATACAATACAAATATTCGTTTCACGACACTGCTCGAAAATGTGGCCATAGATAACCTAAATCCAGTACTCAAAACTGCCTATATATGTACATTTAACAGCTGACTCATTTATGGCGCACAAACACGACAACAAAGTTACACTAATCGAAAACAGGACGTATCAGTATATGTATTTCATTATACGATACGACTTTTTGAAAGATAATTTCTGAATTTCATTCCTGGCGTGCTGAAACGACATTATTGGACCAATCAACAGTAATCGTCTGCTGCATGCGATGGATGGATGGATGAATGGATGGATGGACGGACGGACGGACGGACGGACGGACGGACGGACGGACGGACAGACGGACTGGATGGACGGATGGACGGGATGGACGGGATGGACGGGATGGACGGGATGGACAGAATGGACGGATGGACAGATGGACGGGATGGTCAGGATGGACGGATGGACGGATGGACGGGATGGACGGAATGGACGGATGGATGGACGGATGGACGGATGGACGGAATGGACGGGATGGACGGGTTGGACGGGATAGACGGGTTGGACGGGATGGACGGGATGGACGGAATGGACGGGATGGCCGGAATGGACGGGATGGATGGGATGGACGGGTTGGACGGGATAGACAGAATGGACGGATGGGCAGGATGGACTGGATGGACGGGATGGACGGAATGGACGGATAGACAGAATGGACGGATGGGCAGGATGGACTGGATGGACGGGATGGACGGAATGGACGGATGGACGGAATGGACGGGATGGACGGGATGGACGGGATGGACAGAATGGACGGATGGGCAGATGGACGGGATGGACAGGATGGACAGATGGACGGGATGGACAGAATGGACGGATGGGCAGATGGACGGGATGGACAGGATGGACAGATGGACGGGATGGTCAGGATGGACGGATGGACGAATGGACGGGATGGACGGATGGATGGACGGATGGACGGAATGGACGGGATGGACGGGTTGGACGGGATGGACGGGTTGGACGGGATGGACAGGATGGACGGGATGGACGGGACGGACGGGACGGATGGACGGGATGGACGGAATGGACGGGATGGCCGGAATGGACGGGATGGATGGGATGGACGGGTTGGACGGGATAGACAGAATGGACGGATGGGCAGGATGGACGGGATGGACGGGATGGACGGAATGGACGGATGGACGGAATGGACGGGATGGACAGAATGGACGGATGGGCAGATGGACGGGATGGACAGATGGACGGGATGGTCAGGATGGACGGATGGACGGATGGACGGGATGGACGGAATGGACGGATGGATGGACGGATGGACGGATGGACGGGTTGGACGGGATAGACGGGTTGGACGGGATGGACGGGATGGACGGGTTGGACGGGATAGACAGGATGGACGGGATGGACGGGACGGACGGGACGGATGGACGGGATGGACGGAATGGACGGGATGGCCGGAATGGACGGGATGGATGGGATGGACGGGTTGGACGGGATAGACAGAATGGACGGATGGGCAGGATGGACGGGATGGACGGGATGGACGGAATGGACGGATGGACGGAATGGACGGGATGGACGGGATGGACAGAATGGACGGATGGGCAGATGGACGGGATGGACAGGATGGACGGGATGGACGGGATGGACGGGACGGATGGACGGGATGGACGGGATGGACGGGATGGATGGATGGATGATTATGATGATGATGATGATAATGATTTCCTCGCATTAGTCGTGAAAAGCACAATGTTTAGTCTCGGCCAAAAGTGCAATAGATGGACTCGTACTTTCGAGGGCCTCCGCTACGCGTCGGCCCTCAAACAAACTCGTCCATCTATTGCTTACTTTCCAGCCTCTACAACAATGTACTATTTCTCAAACATTAATAAATAAATAAATATCACGGGACATTTCACACCAATTGACCTAGTCCCAAAGTAAGCTAAGCAAAGCTTGTGTTATGGGTACTAAGCAACGGATAAACATACTTATATAGATAGATACATACTTAAATACATATTAAACACCCAAGACCCGAGAACAAACATTCGTATTTTTCATACAAATATCTGCCCCGACACGGGAATCGAACCCGGGACCTCAAGCTTCGTAGTCAGGTTCTCTAACCACTAGGCCATCTGGTCGTCTTAAACATGCTATGAAATATTGACATTATGTTCCTTATAATACGCCACGAACTGTCACAATGCAGGTGCGGCTAGACGAGAGGTCAATAATGGAATTTCATACAACATTGCTGGCCAAGGCCAGCAAAGTGATCGTCTATTGTTTCATGTGACACAGCACCATGACGTTTACAGGTCTATGGCATCATAGCATTTTAGCCATTAAAAAAAACTATAAGCAATATTTGCGTTTTGGTTCTATGACATTCTGCCACTACGCTTTTTTAAGGTATGGTAAGATGATGATGATGGTGATGGTGATGGTGATGGTGATGATGATGGTGGTAATGGTGATGATGATGGTGGTGGTGATGATGGTGGGTGATGATGATGATGGTGGTGGTGATGATGATGATGATGATGATGGTGATGATGATGGTGGTGGTGATGATAATGATGATGATGGTGATGGTGATGATGGTGTGATGATGATGGTGGTGATGATGATGATGATGATGGTGGTGGTGATGATGATGGTGGTGGTGGGTGATGATGATGATGGTGGTGGTGATGATGATGATGATGATGATGATGATGATGATGATGGTGGAGATGATGATGGTGATGGTGATGATGGTGTGATGATGGTGATGGTGATGATGGTGTGATGATGATGGTGGTGATGATGATGATGATGGTGGTGGTGATGATGATGGTGGTGGTGGGTGATGGTGATGATGATGATGGTGATGATGGGTGATGATGATGAAGATGATGATGATGATGATGATGATGATGATGATGATAATGATGATGATGATGCATGTTTGAGAAAAACTCTATACAAGCCTTGGCCACGAACAGGGATTGCCGGCCTCGTATCTCTAGATGGCCTCGTTAACACTCGGCCATCTATAACTACTCGGCCGGCAATCCCCTATTTCGCGGCCGCTGCAGTAATGTACTATTATTGATCACCAAAGAAATACAGAAAAAAATATTCATAACAATAAAAAGAAAAACAGGCAGACAATAGGCGGTCTTATCGCTCAAAAGCGATCTCTTCCAGACAACCAATACTGGATACATGTACAAATATGAACAGTTTTATACACCGTGAAATTTTAGTGGTCGTTTTCCCGAAACGAGGTGATTTGGTATCGATTGTGCAATCGATTTATAATTACTATTTTGACTGGAGTCAAATATCCAATTGTGAAAAACGAAAGTCGAAATGACCGCAAACCAATAGTAACGCTTCGTTGGTACATAACCTATCGTACGATCGTACGCTACTTGTACCAACGAAGCATTACTATTGGTTTGCGGTCATTTTCGACTTTCGTTTTTCACAATTGGATTTTTGACTCTAGTCAAAATAATAATTATAAATCGATTGTACAATCGAAACTAAATCAACTCGTTTCGGGAAAACAACCACTAAAATTTCACGGTGTATAGGTGGCGGAAACAACAGACAGGAGAAATGAAAAGATATTAATCAAAATATTAAAAACAATACAAATATACAATATTTATATACATAAATAAACACATACATAAAATATAATACCTATACACTACATATACAGAATATCAATGAGAAAATGTCAAAAGGCCGCACGTGAGAAAAGTAACTCGGATTCGACACATGCAGTACCCGGCCATAAAGAATGCACGTCGGTCTTTGGAAAAAGACTCGGCAAATGTCGGCTTCGTATAGCGTTGTCACACACTACTTATGTGACGTTTGTCAGTCGTTGTTCAGGTGCCGTAGGGTACGGACGCGTTCCGGTGAAAATATATAATATAGAGTTATTGAAACTCCCCGACTTTAAATTGTATGATGGATTACACTGATAGACTAATAATAAATACGGCTGATAGTGACAGTGATATTGACCAAATTGAGAGCACAGATAGTGAAATGGAAGGAATTGAGATTTTTTGAAAATTAAAATTTGTGAAAAAATAGGTGTCATTTAATATACTCTAATCTCTTTTCTTGACTATCCTTCTTCTAGTAGTTGCAACAACCCTCTATAGATATCAAAACTTTACATGTCATTAATTTGACGTAAACTAATTAAGTCCATGGAGTGCAGTATTTATTTGATATCAAACGTCACTTAATAAATACGGCTATTGATGGACGGTCGCCAGTGTTCGGAAATCGTCGTAAACTGCGAATTGTCTCTTGCTAAAGGCCGATGTGCATTCTTTATCGCCGGGTACTGTACTTGTAGCTTCAATCAAATATATGTATACAGGGTGTCCCGTAAGTAGTACGACAAACGGAAACGGGAGGTAGGGAACTTAGTAATTTTTTCATGTCGTCATTTTTATACTTAGTCATTTTTAGGGTTCCGTACCCAAAGGGTAAAAACGGGACCCTATTACTGAGACTTCGCTGTCCGTCCGTCCGTCTGTCCGTCTGTCCGTTTGTCACGAGGCTGTATCTGAAGAACCGTAATAGCAAGACAGTTGAAAATTTCAGAGATGATGTATTTCGGTTGCCGCTGTAACAACAAATACTAAAAATCGGAATAAAATAAATATTTAAGGGGGTTTCCATACAACAAACGTGATATTTTGTTCGATATTGATAACGGCAACAGGTAGACGCTTGAAATATTCTTAGAATGTTTAGTTATATATTCACTTTTAAAATAAATAGTGAAGTACATTAAAATAAAACAAATATTTAAGGGGGGCTCCCATACAAAAAACATGATTTTTTTGACGTTTTTATAGATAACAAGCCTTCCGTCCGCAGCTTCACCCGCGATAAATTAATTTTCCCGTAGGAAAAGGTATTTTCCCGCGATAAAAAGTGGCCTGTGTCACTCAGTGATAATGTAGCTCTCTAACGGCAAAAGAATTTTTGAAATCGGTCCAGTAGTTTCGGAGCCTATTCAATGCTAACAAACAATCAAATCTTTCCTCTTTATAATATTAGTATAGATGGTACGGACGGAACCCTTCGTGCGCGAGTCCCACTCGCACTTGGCCGGTTTTTCCTTTCAGACTTTAGTCGACAAAGGGGATGGACCCAGTGACTCACGGTGCAGCTCGTCCTCGTCCTGCTGCGCCCCGTACAGCGCGACCGCGGCCGGGGTTTGAACCAGCACCACGCGCACGTCCGGGCGCGCCAGCACGCCGCGCAGCCACTCGGCCGGCGACGCCGCGTACATGGACAGACATTCCGGGGCGAAGATGTCGTACACCTAGTATAAGAGAATAAACACTCAAAAGAAGTCGGAATTTTCAAAGCAATCAATCAATCAATCAGTCATTTATTCGCGATAAAACATACAAATGCATTCAAATACAATTTTAGATGAGACACAGAAAACATTTTGTAGTACGAATGAAATCAGAAATTTAATTCCATTTAAATACAATTGACAAAGATAAAATGACATTAATAAAACTCAATTCAATTAGGTACCTACATTAAAATAACAATAAAGTCAAATTAAAATAAAGAATTAAACTAAAATTAAATCAGAGATGCAATGTCAGCGTTCAAGAAATAGTAAATAATCCAGAAAAAAATTAATAAAATTGAGCATTTGAATGAAAATTAAATACGGAAATGTCAAACAGAATAATTGATAAACAAATTAAATTTGATATGCTGCAATAAAATAATTTAGTCTAACGCATTAGCGTAATATTCTTTAATGGAGTAATAGCACAATAAATATACGTGTCTCTACTCTGTGGACACAGACCGAAGTCCTGGGTAGGGTTAGCGTTCCTTCTCAGATGTCGGGCGTGCATTAGGAACAAGGAGAAATGTTCGAACAAAAATAAACTTGCTTAGTAAAGTACGCTGATTCCGAACAATTTCCGCCCTATTGACGGAATACCCTCATAATTTGACCCAGATTTATTTTTTATCAATGTGTGGCATATCGTTAAAAAGGCCATAAGCTAAAGAAGTTTATCACAGCATAAGGTGATTATAACAGACTGAAATGTACGATGTAAGGGAAAGATTAGTCGCTAACCTCTAGACCAGTGATGGTGTTGGGGTAAGCACGCAGCACGGAATGCTGAGGACCTGGGTTCAATTCCCAGCATTGGTCTTTTTTCTGGGGTTTTTTCTGTGCATCTATATTTCAGTTTGTATTTAGTTGAAATATAATAGTTTCACGGGATGACCGTAAAAGTAATAAAAAATGAAGTTGAAAAAAATAAATACAAAAAGATACTTCATACCTAACTTGCTAAAGAAGTATTTAAAAAAAAAATGAACCTCTCAGTTGTTTTTATTTTTAAGGGTGAGGCCAGACGAGCGTAGTTTTGTGAGTCGTGAGCGGCAGAATTTCGGTCGCGCCATACAACATCCAGGTCATCACGTGACACAATGTATGGCGCAACCGAAGTTCTGCCGCTCACGATTCACAAAATTACGCTCGTCTGGCTTCACCCTAATAATTGAATTTCGAAGTTGGATTTTTTTCACACAATCAGTAATTTTGTGGAATAGAAAACCTCGTACGTCCCTTTGAGACTATCAATTAGAATAAAAACTATTATTATTTGAACAACCATGTATTACCGAGTATTAAATACAAAAAAAAATGAACTTTTACATACCTTAATAAAAAAGTTACGAGCGTTTAAAGGTGGAATTTCGCAAAATTTGAGAAAGAACCTTTAAAAAATCATACCTCCAAAACCGTGACCCTTAGCCAAGTTCCAAGGGTGAAACGATAGCAAACAACCCCAACAATATCCCAAAAAAATTTGACAGTCCTCCATGCACCGAACAAGTGGACATGCAAGTGGAGTTGAATAATACTTAATTACTACTTAACACCCTGTATATTAGAAGATTAGATGTAATATGGTTGAAGTTACCCGTCCAGGCGCGCCGTCCTCCAACATGTCCTTCAGCACGGCGACGGCTTCCATGGCGGGCGCGCAGTCGCGGGCGTACAACAGCAGTATGTAGCCGGGGTCATCCGCCGTACGCTCCGAAGCGTACTGGCTGTATCTACAACAGATATTAGTTTACATTATAATACTGCTAGCTAGAATTATATTCCTACGTTGAACCTCGTCCGATGGTAGAGCTTGTCTAAGCTAAAATGACGCGCGCCCCTCTACTGAATCAGTTGATATTGATATATAATAATAATATAACAATAAATAATAAATATCACGGGACAATTCACACCAATTGACCCAGTCCCAAAGTAAGCTAGGAAAGCTTGTTTTATGGGTACTAGGCAACGGATAAATATACTTATATAGATAGATACATACTTAAATACATATTAAACACCCAAGACCCGTGAACAAACACTCGTATTTTTCATACAAATATCTGCCCCGACACGGGAATCGAACTTAGTCGTCTAAGTGACGTCCTATATGTAAGTGTAAATATTAATTACGACTCTTCATTTGTTTGGGAGCGTCGACTATTCCGTTGATCAACATTAGTGTCCAACGTCACGATCGACAAATCACATGAAAAATACTGTGCGTTAATGCGGTGGTAGGGCGCGTCATTTAAAATTAGACAAGCTATAATTCGTGCGATGGCAAGTGAATTTTCGTTTACAGACTCGTGGTGGGTTTGGTTTTTGCATCATGGAGGACGTATTAGTGGCGTCGAGTTTATTGAGTTTCTTAATTACCCACAAAAAATAAATCGGTAATTTTTTTATTTATTTGTTTATTAAGTAAAACAAAATTTACACAGTATTACAGCTGTAAGCCAATTCATTGGAAAATTCAATTTAAACATTTGAAATAAGGAAATAAAAGCATAATATTATACATTTAAGAAATAGATAACAATCCACTTCCATCCATCGCCTCACAGAACCTCAGACATGTGCGACAGACTTCGGCCCATCGACTTGCAAAGAGGTCAGATTCGGGTGCTGATGACAGAAGCGACTTGAGGCACGTCAGTGCACGAATTACAGGGGAATTACGACGCGAGAATGTAAATTAATTTGCGTTCGCCACGAAGTTCTGTGATTCTTGATTGAAAAATTGCGCCGAGAGGCGCGACGAGGCGCTAGACGAGTGTAAATGTATCCATCTGACGTTTTCAGTGTTTTCGAAAGATCCCGCGGTTTTTAAACCGTTATTCGGTGTTAGTGATCTGATGCGACATCATCATCATTTAAACCAGTTAAACGACCGCCTTAGCCTAGTTGGTAGTGACCCTGCCTACGAAGCAAGAGGTCCTGGGTTCGAATCCCGGTAAGGGCATTTATTTGTATGTATGTATGTATGTAAAACTCTTTATTGTACATAAAACATGAAAATAACTAGTTAACAAGAGATACAGATGTACAAAGGCGAACTTATCCCATAAAGGGATCTCTTCCAGTTAACCTTAGAACGACCTTGTGTGATGAGCACGAATATTTGTTCCTGAGTTATGGATGTTTCTATGTATTTAAGTATTTTATTTATCTATATAAGTATGTTTATCGTCGTCTAGTACCCATAGTACAAGCTTTGCTTAGTTTGGGACTAATATTTATTATTATTTTTTTAAATATTTATATTATTTAATATTTATTTATTATTTATTTATTATTATTTATTTCAGCCGTAAGACGTCCACTGCTGGACATAGGCCTCCCCCGTTGATGCCCAATCATTACGGACGGAAGCGACTCGCATCCACCCTGAACCTGCGGCCTTCACCAAATCGTCCGTCCATCTCGTCGGTGGACGTCTCACGCTGCGCTTACCGGTCCGTGGTCTCCATTCCAGAACTTTTGGCCCCCAACGGCCATCTGTGCCACGCGCTATAAAAAATGTATGGTTCAAGGCCGCGCCGACGCGCCGCCGCGCCGCCGCCGCCGCGGAAATTTTCAGGTTGCGCCGCCGCCGTCAATTTGGTCATCGGCGCCCTCATCTACCAGGTACCTGTTTGTCCAGTGGCGCAGCACGCGCTTGTTGAGCGCGGCCAGCAGGCGCGAGTGCGCGGCCCAGCACGCCAGCAGCGCGCCCAGCGCCACCAGCAGCGCCGCGCCCGCCCACCAGACGCGCCCGCCCAGACGCACCTCCACAGACTCTAGCAGAGGGATCGGGGAACCTGAAAACCACACGACATCGGGTCTCATTCTAAATCCCTAACATCGTTTGTCCTAATGGGTTACCTATCAAAATTTAGAAATATTTTTTCCGAATATTTAAAATCCCGAATGCTTCATTTATCCGAATGCATTTTTTTCTGAAACTGTAAATATTTCAGGATTTTTATAAAACAAAACAACCCTAACCTAACCTAAAGGGTTCTACACGATGGTCCTGAAATAAATCCTGAAATATTTACAGTTTCAGAAAAAAATGCTTTCGGACAAATGAAGTTTTCCGGATTCTAAACCTTCGGAAATAAAAATTTCTAAACTCTAAACATCGATAGGTTCCCGTCCTAATGTAATGTTTGTCCTAACACTTTTTTTCTCGGAAACCGTGAATTTTTCAGGAACTTTGAAGTGATTATCCTCTAGAACTCTGTAGGTTAGGTTTGTTTTATAAAAATCCAGAACAATTAATAGATGGGTAAGGACACGAGGCGTTTCAACCGCCGTGTCCCGTGTGATACCAAAATCTAAGGTAATGTCCATAAACTAAAACCAGTTGCTATTCTGCGACCATATACCACATCACGCGTGGTGGTGGTCACTGTGATTTTTTAGTTGACGGACGTATATTACTCTATTTTGGTAACACACGGGACGCGCGGTTGAAACGCCTCGTGGCCTTACCCAGATTTTAAATAAAAAGAGTTAGGACAATCGATCATTAGGACAAACATTACATTAGAACAAATAATCATTAGGGGGGCCCACGACATTTTCAGGGTGCCTCTCCCCCAGTGATGTGCTATGCTGCTATGCCACGAAGATATTCTATCAGAGGGATGGAACCTGAAAACCATACGACATCTTCAGGGTGCCTCTCCCCCAGTGATGTGCTATGCGGCTATGCTCCGAAGATATTCTATCAGAGGGATTGGGGAGCCTGAAAACCACAACACGACATCTTCAGGGTGCCTCTCCCCCAGTGATGTGCTTGCGGTTATACTCCGAAGATATGAAAGCTAAATTTCCAATAATGCTAAGATATGGAGCCGTTCGAGGAATATCCAGAGCACGCATCTCCGTTTCCACCAGGGTTTTGGTTAATTAAACATTTGACTGGATTTTTTACCTAAGATACCTGAATGAGCTAAACTGCTTCAACCTACAAACATTACAAGCGACACATAAACAATTAAAGCTAGATCAGAACAACACAGTTTATCATGATATTAGCGTCTTTGAACAGCACGCCGCGCCGCCACGGGGCCACGGCGCGGGGTGCCGACACACGACGCTGTATGTGTCGTGCGTGCAGTTTTAAGTTAGGTGTGTGTGTGTGTGTGTGTGCGTGTGCGCGTAAGTGTGCAGTTATAAGTCAGGTGTGCACTTGTAAGTTAGATGTGTGAGCAGCAGTGATCGGAACTCTGGGTGCAAAACTTTAACAAGACTTGCCAAGCGGGCATGAAACAGTGCTAGCTAACAGACATGAAAGTATTAATAAACTACTGAAAATCTGAGATTCCGATATAGAGTTAAATTGAACACTAATCTGCCAATAATTAGTGATTAAACGAACTTACCAAGTGAAGTTCTATCATAATTATACGAGTGCTTCGTCCGAAGAGATTAGTAACCTGAAAATAAAACCTAAACAATATACAAATGTAGTAACGCGTTAGTTACCACCACTCTTGCACTATGTTGAGAAAAAAATAAAGGGTAACTCGCGAAAAAACCAGTCGATTTTGAGGGTAGATTTACCTTTGCCGCCCACCTCACCCGCGCTTCGACACCGAGCCAGCGCGTCATTAGTTTGGAGTTCCTGATGAAACCCGTAGACTAGATAGGGGTTGGGCGGGAGGGGGTTACTAATCTCTTCGGACGAAGCACTCGTATAATTATGATAGAACTTCACTTGGTAAGTTCGTTTAATCACTAATTATACTTCGTGCTTCGTCCTCGAGATTAGTAACCTGAAAATAAAACCTAAACAATATACAAATGTAGACCTCGAGAGTAGTCTCAGGGTTTCGTAGGAAAATTTAGTTCAATAAGCGAACCACTCATTTAATTCATTGTGTATTCAGAAAGAACATAATATTATAAAGATATACATTACAGTAGTTAGATACATAATTATTCAGAACTTAAACTTAATTGCACTCTCTTGTGCATTTATTTACAAACAAAAAACCTCAGTCTTAACTTAAATCATTGATTAAGGATTGCGCTAGCCAATGCTACTTCATCCCTATTGATAATAGTTCTGTTGTAGAAGTTAGCAAAGGTGCTGGAGCTATGACTCTTATAACTTATGACTCTTGCTAACGGTGTCTTTTACCCACCGACTTAATGTTTGTGAAGTCCCTGGCTTGAAAGGTTTTTTAAAACTGATAAAGAAGGAGTCTGACTTGCGTAAAGGCGCAGTTTTATTGACGTAGCAAGCCAGAGCGCTTGCAGGGCACAGTTCTAGCTTTTCTCGAAAAAACGGTAAAAATAATAGGGGTTGGTTGGATCCTGTGCGGGAAGTTTTGATAAGGTCGGGTCGGATCTTGATTATAATTTGCGATTCTAGAATGTCCACATTGTTAATGTTAATTTTTGATAGGGTTTGAACCCTATGTGCGGTGACCGATGCTGTGAGGGTACTGCATTTCTTAGAAAGTTGCTCTAAAGTCAAGTCTTCATTGGGGTGTTGAGTTTTAAGGAAGTCTAATACGATTCCTGTATCCCAGGTTATATCATATTTCGGCGTAGGTGGTCTAAGTCGGAATACGCCTTTGAAGAACCTCTCAATTCGGTTGTCCGAGATAATGGTGGGTCCTAAAAGTAGCGATAAAGCCGACCTGCAGCTATTTAAGGATCCATATTGGCCCCCGCCACAGTACAGTTCTGACAAGAAGTCTAGTATGTTAGGAATTGTTGCATGAAAGAGATTTACGGAGTTGTTCTTACAGAAAGTGTGCCGTTTTTTGAAGTAAATATTATACTGTTTCATAGAGCTAGGTGCAATGGAAGACAGCATGATTTGTATGGAGGAGAGCGGCGCGCCTCGCTGCAGTAGCGCCGACCTGACAATATCCCGGCCGCCAGGATAAGATTCGATCGTATCTTGCGGTCGTCTCTGGAATGAGAAGAAATCACGTGCTCGTTAGCCTTTACGTACATTATGTCGGACACTAAGAGCTGTGTGACGACGGGATACCATGGTTGACTAGGCCACACTGGTACTATCATGATGCCGGTCGCTTGGTCTGTGATGATTTTTCTAAGTGCTTTGAGTACGATGGAAAAAGGGGGAAAGGCGTAGAAATAATAGCCAGTCCAGTCAATGGTGAAGGCATTAATTGCGCATGCGTCGGGTTGCCTATGCCGCGAGACGTATTTTGCGCATTTGTTGTTTATGCGGCTCGCGAATAAGTCGATTTGGGGGGTTCCAAATTTGGAAACAATTTTTTTGGTATGCTAGGTTTGACAATGTCCACTCAATATCTGGATGCACTCGTCGGGATTCAGCGTCTGCGACTTTGTTGTCCCCTGACTTTATGTATGAGGCGAAAACGAATAGTCTACGATTTTCACACCACTGCCATATATCTTTGGCTACTTGAGTGAGATGTGGGAATTGTATGCCCCCCATGCGGTTGATATATGAGATAGCTGTAGAGTTATCTACTCGAAACAGTATTTGGTTGTTGGTAAGTCGTTTTGCGAATATCTTTAAGGCGATGAATGAGGCAAGCAGTTCCAGGAAATTGATGTGTTTGGTACGCTCACTCTCTGACCACTGGCCACTGGCAGTCTCCCCATTACAGGATGCCCCCCACCCCGTCGTTGAGGCGTCAGAGAATATTTCAACCGCGTAAGAATCATTTTTTATACTGCTAGTCGAATTTTCAATGGCCTTTAGCCACCATTGCAAATCGGGTGTCAGTGAACTGGAAACATTCATGTACGTGTCATAATTATCACTACCCTTTAGACTAAGGAACTTACTACGTTCTAGTTGTTTTGTATAAAGTAACCCGTACTCTATGGCAACAACCCTACGATATGCGCAAATGTTCGAATCTTGCATCGTTTTAATCTCATGAATTTTCTTAGTTCCGATTTTACGCGAGTTCTTTTGTCTTCCGGCAAAGTAACTTGAATTTTATTTGAGTTAATAAGGATACCAAGAAATTTGCAAGTGTTTGATGGTACTAAGTTGCTTTTTTCCTCATTGATAATAAATCTTAGAGAAATAAGCAACTTTTTTGTCATTTGAATATTTTCTAGACGTTCCCGATATGTGCGGCCTAGTAAAAACAGGTCATCTAAATATATCGTTGATAAGTAGCCACCTGACCTAAGTAGTTTAACCACTGGCTTCATTATTTTCGTGAACAGGTACGGGGCCGTGTTAAGGCCGAAAGGCAAGGCGTTAAATTCGAAAATTTTGTTATTCCAGATAAATCTTAGGTATTTTCTTGAACTGGGGTAAATTTTAACGAAAAAATACGCATCTTTCAAGTCTAGCGAAGCCATGTAAGAGTTTTTCGAGATCAGCTTCACAGCCGTGCGCAAATCCTCTATTTTGAAGTGATCGGTATCAATGAACTTATTTAACTGTTTTAAATTTAGTATGAAACGCATCTTGCCGTTCGGCTTTTGGCGTAGAAAGAAAGTGGATATAAATTGATCTTCGCATGTTTGACATTCAGATACGGCGCCAGTGGAAATTAATTGATTAAGAGCATTATTTACATGGTCATGTTCGTTAGGACACATTTTAGGTGTCGAGCGAAATTGGTGTTGCACGACAGGTCGCGAAAAAGTTATTTTATAGCCGTCAATCCATTTAAGAATTGTACGGTCTGAAGTGATAAGCGCCCACTGCTTATGACACAGAGAAAGCTGGCCAGCGTAGTTTACCTCGTCTACTGGCGGCGGGTCGCCCTGTACGGTCGCGGCGACGGCTTGGACGAGCTCGGCGGCGCGCGCTGCGGGCTCCATTGTGGCCCCTGCTGCCTGCGAGCTGGAACCGGAGGCTTCCAATTTAAATTTTTTGCTGGTTGGGTTCTTTGTTGGGCAGGTGTGGGCTTCTTGAAATTAGCTGTGCTGATTTTCAGCTCGGTTCCTGATTTGCATACAGCTTTAGCCGTCTTGAGTGTATCAGATATTTTGTCGCCGAATAGATGTTTGTCTATTTTAGTATTGAGCAGATTTTTCTTCAGGTCTTTCTTAACCGAGTATAAGGCGAAGTTTCGCCGGGTGAGTGATTCCGAGTGCTGGATATCGCACAGGAGGCGACCGACATCCATTAACTTTTTTAGTAGATCTTGATTCTTGTCGGTGCTCGTATTTATTTCATCTGTAATTGCTGTCGCTAAAGCTGAAATTGCCTTTGCAATAAGCTTTTGCCTAGCCTCAATGGCTTTGTCCCGTTTAATAAGCTGGTCATTTAGGGCAGCTTTAATTTCGTCATTTAGAATAGGAGCATCGATTTGAACGCAGTTTGACGGAACTAGGTACTTGTCGGTGGCTTTCGGAGCATTTTCGTCTTGAACATCGTCAATGGCTTCGTTTTCCGCTCGAGGATTGTCATCTGGAGCGAATAAATTATTGTCGCCTGGTGCAGATGCACCTGGATTTTCCGTTAATGGCTCTAATTGAGGTTCCAAAGGATCGTCTGTTTCTCCGCCTGGAAGACGGGAACAAGAATTTTGTGTGAGTAATTTTATCACAAATATGTGGGTAGGCGAAAGAAGAAGAAGAAAGAAAAATTGAGGTTTTACAAGTTATGTTTCGCGTAACCCAGCTAATCATTGTCGAAACAGTCCCAGAAACTGCTCAGATAATGATTTTAACTTGTTCACATGACTGGTAAGGTGAGGCTCCCAGAGAGCAAAACGCAAACCAGCCTTTGCAGAAATGCGGCGAGAAAGTCCCAGAAACTGCTCAGGTTGCATTTTGAACAAGGTTGTGCGCACATGTGGCGACAATTAAGGCGGTTTTGGAAGGCATTTTGATAAAATAGTATTTAAAAACATTTTGATTGTACCTTGTCGGTTATCCGGAGTAGGCGAACGGTTCCCTGGTGTCTCGTCCGATGACGATGATGAGTCGTCGATGATACGTATTCGGCGGTGACGTGGTTCTTTTAATTTGGTCTCTAATATTTTTAATTTCTTTTTTAGATAATTTAAATCGCACCATTCCGAACGCTTTCGTTTTGACATCGTTAGATGCCCAAGAAGTATGTTAACAAAAAGTAAACTTTTTTTAAAAACTTAAATTACTTTAGAATATAGACCGTTACTTTTAAATTATATTAAGAATTTAAATCGGTGTTGATTGGTTGGCACTAAATTGCGAATGGCGCGTTGGCTCGGTGTCGAAGCGCGGGTGAGGTGGGCGGCAAAGGTAAATCTACCCTCAAAATCGACTGGTTTTTTCGCGAGTTACCCTTTATTTTTTTCTCAACATAGTGCAAGAGTGATGGTAACTAACGCGTTACTACATTTGTATATTGTTTAGGTTTTATTTTCAGGTTACTAATCTCGAGGACGAAGCACGAAGTATAATATTCTTATTTTTCTTGGTTGTAAATTCTCCTTAATGTCAGCTTTACAAGTTTTGTTAAAGTTTTGCACCCAGAGTTCCGATCACTGGTGAGCAGTTAGGTACTTACTAGGCATAATATCTGCCTTGAGAAATATTTCTCTACTATCGACCAGCCCCGGCTTCGCACAGGTGCAACGCTGATACTATAAATATGCATGTATTATACATATAAACTTTCCTCTTGATTCACTCTATTTAAAAAAACCGCATCAAAATCCGTTGCGTACTTTTAAAGATCTAAGCGTACATAGGGACAGACAGACAGCGGGAAGCGACTTTGTTTTATACTATGTAGTGATTGTGGCCTAAGGCTTAGGCTAGTAAGTTAGGTATGCAGTTGTAAGTTGGGTGTGCTGTGCAGTCATAAGTTAGGTGAGCGTACAGTTATCGAATAACTCACAGAACTTCATGATGTTTGCGTCTTTGAACAGCACGCCGCGCCGCCACGGCGCGTTGTGTTCCAGCGCAGTCGCCACGCAATGACCGGGCCGCGGCGCGCGGTAGCGGCACACGATGCTGTAAGTATCGTGGGTGCAGTTGTTCTGGATCTCCTTCCAGGAATTCTGGAGTGACACGTAGGCAATGAGGGTCAGTCGAAGTGACATGAGTTACAGTCAAGGAATCTAATTTCCTACCCTCCTAAGTTTGAATATCGTACAGCAAACTGTCACCATAAGAGCGTTTGACATTTCGACCTTAACCTTTCAAAACCTTAACACTACCAAACCAACAAAAGAAAAGTCCAGAACATTTGTGGCATTCGAACATGGCGGATGTAGACAGTATCTAATTTTGGTATTTCTGTTTCTTTGGCTAGTTGTAGTATAATTTTGATAGTGTTTTATGCAGCGATTAACCTTAACTGTTACAGTGATCACATAATTCTATATTGCTCTCGTGTCTGACATTTTTTAATGCGCAAGTTGTCTCACGTGGTTCCTGGAATTTTACTATCAAGTTGCAAAAACTACAATCACCGTACAACGTCGCTCCCAAAGAGAGCAATTAACTGACATTGGCACAAGCCTATTGGCCGCCATTAAGGAAGAAGAAGAAGAAGAAGAAGAAGAAGAACATTATGAATATTTGCGTTTGGCTCCATTTGGCTTGACAGTACTTCTTTTGCTGACTCCCCCGGTAGCCGACGGGAGTTGAAAGGTTGCAAATGCTTAACGATCTTTTTACGAAATGGGTAGGGAATTAAATTCCTTGACTGTACAGTAGAAGAACAGATAAAACAAGAGGAATTGGGATTGCTGTTTTTCGCAAACCATTACTAAATAAATGCTAATGAACTGAAACAATTACTTTGCTCACCCGAGACCTTACGATAGTTACGATAAATGAGCTCTGGTTGAGTTCGAAACGCGTCAGTGTTGTTTAGTGGTGGTGATAGTTGGGTTTGTGTGATTTGTGCGTGTTCGTACAGTGTGGTGGTGGAGGCACTGCATGAACACGCATTTATTACATAAACGTAACTATCGTAAGGTCGCGGGTGAGCAAAGTAATTGTTTCAGTTCACTACTGTCAGCTGTCAAAAGTGCAATCACTCGATACCGGTACTTTAATAACTATAAATTGAAATTTTTAAATAACCCCAACGTAATTATGTCACTCGTATGTGTAAACGTTAAGTCAATGCCCATTATGCGTCTAAGATCCCTTCCGCAGCTAACAAAAGAGCTGATAACTTTGAAACGGCTGAACCGATTTTGATGAAACATATCTGAGAACCATCGCTAAGAAACCTGCTTTCTATTAAAAAAAAACCGCATCCAAATCGGTTCACCCGTTTAAGAGCTATGATGCCACAGACAGACACACACACACATAGCGGTCAAACTTATAACACCCCTCTTTTTGTGTCAGGGGTTAAAAATCCCGCGTGGTGTGTGGTCGCAGAATTGCAATTAGCATTAGTTCATGGACGTTATCCTTAGATTTTCGTAGCACGGGATACGGCGGTTGAAACGCTTCAGACCCATTTATTGAAGGTGTAACCTTCGCCCTAGGGTACGTACCACTACTTGAGTAGCACTCTTGTTCTCGAAATGTGCGATTGCCATGGAATAATCCAGGACAGGTATGTAATGCAGGTTCCAGGTCACTATTAAGGTGTCCCTGGAAAGAAAATATTTGTATTAGAACCTGGCTTAGTGGATAGCAAAGAAACCGGCCAAGTTTTTAGGGTTCCGTAGCCAAATGGCAAAAAACGGAACCCTTATGGATTCGTCATGTCTGTCTGTCTGTCCGTCCGTATGTCACAGCCACTTTTTTCCGAAACTATAGGAACTATGCTGTTGAAACTTGGTAAGTAGATATGTATTCTGTGAACCGCATTAAGATTTTCACACAAAAATAGAAAAAGAAACAATACATTTTGGGGGTTCCCCATACTTAGAACTTTTTTTTTCATCAAACCCATACGTGTGGGGTTTCTATGGATAGGTCTTCAAAAATGACATTGAGGTTTCTAATATCATTTTTTTCTAAACTGAATAGTTTGCGCGAGAGACACTTCCAAAGTGGTAAAATGTGTGTCCCCCTGTAACTTCTAAAATAAGAGAATGATAAAACTAAAAAAATATATGATGCACATTATTACCATGTAAACTTCCGCCGAAAATTGGTTTGAACGAGATCTAGTAAGTATTTTTTTTTAATACGTCATAAATCGTAAACCGCAATTTTTATAGATAATGGGACGGAACCCTTCGTGCGCGAGTCCGACTCGCACTTGGCTGGTTTTTTTTAATTGCACTGTACATGGCAATAAGTTACAAAAAGTAAAGGTACGGTGTGCAGGTAAAGATGTTATACAAATAATAACAAGTAAAAAAAACGTTTCCTGCAGGGTGATCGTGTAATACTTTTGACACACGGCATCGGATTGAAATGATAGTTTTTGTATGGCTGTGGCAGCTGGCTGTTTCCGATACCAATTGTCCTAGCTATCACGGTTCGTGAGATACAGCCTGGTGACAGACGGACAGACGGACAGCGGAGCCTCAGTAATAGGGTCCCGTTTTTACCCTTTGGGTACGGTACCCTAAAAAACATGCACGCGGAACCTTCAGTGCGCGAGTCGGGCTCTCACTTGGCTGTTATTTTAATATCGACTATATTATTAGGGGTATGTATTACAATACCGAAGTACGAAAGACCGAATGTATTAAAACATCGAATGGGTCAAAAGACCGACACGATTTTTTTCTGAAACCATTAACTTTTTAAGATTGTTATAAAACAAACCTAACCTAACCTAATGGGTTCTGTATGATGCCGTTTTAATAAATTCTGAAAAACTTACGGTTTCAGAAAAAAATCGTGTCGGTCTTTTGACCCATTCGATGTTTTAATACATTCGGTCTTTCGTACTTCGGTATTGTAATACATACCCATTATTAGAGTTACGATTTGAAATGAGATACCTAACGCGCGTTATCCTCAAAGATACCAACAAGTCAAACGACATCTTACCACGAATTGATTTTCGGGTCTCGACCTGCAGATAAGATAAGTTATTGAATTGGGACAAATTATTCATCGCCAAAAAGCCGTGGTGGCCTAGTGATTTGACCTATGGCCTCTCAAGAAGAGGGTCGTGATTTCACGCCCGGGCTCGCATCTCTGAGTTTTCGGAATTCACGTGGGAAATTACATTTTAAATTTACCCGAGTTTGAATCACATTCTGGGCAGATATTTTTTGTTTTTTTTCTTAAATTATTTAGGAACCAAACGGGTGCGCCTCGATAGACATAACAACATTTGATATAACTGTAACATTTGGTATTATGCTACATTTGATATAATGCGATTTACTCAAAAAGTAAACTTGTTAGGTTAGATTAGTTTATTTTATAAAAGAATCGTAGAATGTTTACTTCTCGAGTAAATCGAATTATGTCAAATGTAGCATTATACCAAATGTTACAGTTATATCAAATGTTGTTATATCTATCATTACACACCCATACAATATGTACATAGAGGCTATCGATAATTGTTAGGTACACATTTCTGGCGAATTATGACACGAGAGTAAAATAATTGCGGTTTTCTAAAATGATCGTAATTGGTGCGACGTAAAGCTCGTCAGGCAGGTCGTGGTCGTCGTGGGGAGGCCAGGGGGGTCGTGTTTTACGAGCCTGGTGATTTCACTATCTGGTATTACGGGAATTCGGTTTTGAATGGAGGAACATGGTGTATTGAAAACAATCTTTTTTGGCAATCCGATATAGAGAAAAACACGGTGACAGGAAAGTCAGGTATTCTGGGAATTTGGTATTTTAGAAATAGGGTAAGTCGGCAATCTAGTATTTTGCAATTCTGATATTTAGGGAACGAGCGAAGCAAGACACATCGACCTCTGCAGTAACCTTTGCATATATTTTCGTTCGCTTCACAATAACCTTCGTTTCGATTTAGCACTGTTATCCTCATGTGATATGTGATGTGTGATAATAGTTATTTATGTTACAAGTGCGGAAAGTAGGCAAATACCCACCGAGTTGCGGTAAACTTAAAATGCGAGGGAAGCGAGTGTTTTTGCCGACACGAATAGGGATATTAACACCACCAATCAAATCAACTCAGCTAAAACTACTTTTTATGAGCTGTCAAAACACAATTCTAATATATGTATTTGTTTTAAAGCAACCAAAATCAAAATGCAATTTTGCAGTGAATCGAAAATTAATCTGGTTTTCAGGGCTAAAATAAAGCGTTTTTTACTGGAGTCGTGTCTTAGAATTATATTTTAATGGCGTTACCATCCCTATTGGGGATTGGGGATTGTTTACATTAAACAATACGTCTTACAACATTTTAACCTATAGGTATTTTTACACGTTCAGTGCCAGTGACACAACGTCTGTGATCAAAAAATTCTAACCACACCAATGACACGCAGGTGTGTCACCAGAATTCGTACTCCTATGGCAGTGACACTCATTCGTGACTACGATCATTTTGGCTGGCATACTAAGGGTTTAACGGAACGTTACAGCTGGCTAATTGTCTAACTCCCTCGCAATCGCCATCGCGTTAATTTCGACAGTTCTTGTATGGGCTGGCAATTGGTATCGGACACGGCCAGCTGTCACATCACAGCCATAATAAAAACTATCATGAACTGAAACAATTACTTTGCTCACCCGCGACCTTACGACAGTGAACTGCATGAACACGCATTTCTATACATATAATAAATCTGTAACAAGTCGGTGTCTGTACATTGAAGATATTTGAGAAAAACTGTCACTAGGGCTATTTATTAGCACAATAGAACCCAAGACAATGATTTTTAGAATTATTGTCTGTTTGTCTGTTTGTCTGTGCGTTTGTGCGCGCTAATCTCAGAAACGGCTTAACCTAGAAGGATGCGGTTTTCACTGATATGTTGGTATTTTCTTGGATTAACATTTAGTGTTTGTTTCATTTGAATCGGTTCACAAATAAGAAAGATACGTCTATTTTAAGAATTTATCGAACAGGTTTTTTTGTTTGAACGCGCTAATCTCAGGAACTACTGCTCCGATTTGAAAAATTCTTTCAGTGTTAGATAGCACATTTATCG
This sequence comes from Archips crataeganus, assembly GCA_947859365.1. Lineage (NCBI taxonomy): Eukaryota > Metazoa > Arthropoda > Insecta > Lepidoptera > Tortricidae > Archips > Archips crataeganus. The sequence goes on along the minus strand of OX402053.1, from coordinate 540,066 downwards.
AGGAAGGCTATAGGCTATATAATATATCATCACGCTAACACCAATAGGAGCGGAGCGGAGCGGAAGAATGTTTCAAAATCGGGGGTTTTTGAAGTAAAACTTCTATAGGCACGCTTGACTTGGGAGTACGGTGCACGGTGTTGAATGTGAACGCGGGTGTGCGGGGGGGTGCGGGGGCGGGTAATTTTTTTTATATCAAGGAACTAAGGCGAGCCATAATTGATGAAAAAGCAAATTGGATAAAAAAAAATAAGCTGCCCAAATTACTAATTCCACGCGGACGGAGTCGCGGGCAAAAGCTAGTCTTACATAAACGTAATTATCGTAAGGTCGCGGGTGAGCAAAGTAATTGTTTCAGTTCATTAATATGGACAATACAATACAATACAATGACTCTTTATTGTCCACCACAAAGAAATCAATACAGAAAAACAAGTATGTACATGGAAAAAAAAATATATAAGGTAAGCAATAGGCGGCCTTATCGCTTCGGAGCGATCTCTTCCAGGCAACCTTTTCACAAAAGAATAATAGCAAGGAATTTATTACTGCAGGTGGTGCAAATATATAAAAATTAATAGTAATATAAAAACAATTACAACATCAAACACACATAGACAAAACAATATACTTTTAAATATATAAGCAGGCTATAATTTTACCAAACACCTTTGATTCAATAAGTTATTTAAAAACCATCATTTCAATCCGATGCCGAGCGTCAAAAAAGTTACACAATTACCCTGCTGGAGCCGAATGTGTTAGGATATAAATAACTTATCTAGTTTCTTAACTGGTTTCTAAGTGTCTTTGTAATTAGCACCAGAGGTGTGACCACACCGTTAGCTAATTGTTTACATTCTTAAAACCACAGCTAAAATTACTAACAACCGGGCCTAATCAAAAGGAAAACCGGTATAGCATTAAATATTTATATGCTTTATTTACCTTATACCGGCTCAAGTCAACGTATCGATACCTACCTCAAATGTTTCAATAAAACTCACAATATGAGTTACACCAGGCGATATGTGATTTTTATAGTGATTTAGGATTTAGGTACTGTCATTATCATTAGGTATTGATCACAATGAATTTTGGCCATCAAAAATACCGTTCAAAACGATTTTTTGGCAAAATGTAATTGTGCTTTTCATCATAAAATTCATAAATGAATTAAGCCTGAATTGCGTTAATAATTACCGACTTAAATTGGTCATTATTTCCTTCATCTCTCGGCCCGTTGTCAGTTTCGTCAATTTTACCATTGGGCACGTTTTCATTTTTGACTATTCCGAATGGACAAATTTCCTTATTGATGTATTCATTCAGCTTTGATATTTTTCTGATTTGACGTATAATTTCGAGTGGACCATTTTCCTTTTGTACAATGACAGTAAATCTTTTAAGTCACCATCCATATTCCGATGACCGATGACATTAAGTATTTATTCAACAATATATTTTAAGCAAGCTTTATCCCACGGCGTCTCCCGTGTCAGAAATCCAGAAAAATAGGTTATGGTAACATTTTAAAGTATAACATTTGCTCAGACAAGCCATCTATGGATTGCAGACGAAGTTAACATGTCCCAGCGTCCTCTAGTCTTGTTTTAAGTAAAAATATACCACGGGAACTCGTTGCCGGGATATTAAGTCTATATTCTCAATATTGGACTTTGTCAATCTGTACGCTAAGTTTCGCATAAATCTGTTCAGTTCTCTAACAACTAGGCTATCCGGTCGTCTAAAATTAATGAATTTTTGAATGATGTTTTGATTGTCTAATTGAATAATGATTAACATTAAAACTTGTTTATCAAACTGGATATTTACCATGTGATTACAAACTAGAGCTGTATATCGCTATTTTCCGGGAACTATGCAATTTTCCGGAATAAATGAAGTCGGTTAAAAAGTATCCAATTTCGTTTCCAGGGTTTCAAACTTACATACCAAATTTAATCTAAACCGGTTCAGCGGTAAGCGTAAGAGGGATTCTGAGAGGAGGCCTGTGCCCTGCAGAGTGCCGTAGGTATATAGGCTGGGATGATGGTGAGGTCTTATTACCCGCACGTCCCTTAGTCAATTTCTTTGTAACTTTGGGAGGTAGGTACTACGAAATTCGAAATTGGAAGTTCGAAACGTATCAGCTATGCTGCTTTGGATTCGGCGGAGCGGCGAGCGAAGAGGCTCATCGGCGTCTTCTGTGATACTTATGGATTTTTGTCGCCAGAGCCTTCGTCATCGCAGAAGAGTAGGCTACATTTCGATGAATGTGACTCGGAACGGCACGACCTTATTCACCTGCTCCTTTCTTCCACAGGGCGACCAGAAGTAGGCGGGTCCACCCTTATGTTGTCAGTATTCCCAAAATACGGAAAAAGTGTTTTCACACTTCCTTCATCAATCGTGCAGCTAAGGAGTGGAATTCTCTACCTGCGATTGTGTGTTTTCAAGTCTAGGGTGAATGAGCATTTACTTGACAAGCGTGCTCCATCGTAGGCCTCATCTTCGCTTTACATCAGGCGTGGTTGTGGTCAAACGCAAGCCTATATTGTGTATATAAAAAAACCGGCCAAGTGCGTGTCGGACTCGCGCACCGAGGGTTCCGTACAAATTTTTGGGTATGTCAAAATATACGCCGTAAACAGCCGTAACTATAATAATCCAGTGTTAGTAGAACCCTGTCTCTAAGTAAAATGTACGCATTGTCAGACCATTTTATATTGGTTATGGTTAGTCGATTCGATACCCGCCTTAATATTTAGTAAATAATTATATATTTAGTATAATTATTTAATGAACTAAAACAATTACTTTGCTCACCCGCGACCTTACAATAGTTACGTTTATGCAAGAAATGTGCGTTCATGCAGTTCCTCCACCTCCACACTGTACGAACACACACAAATCACATAAACCCAACCATCACCACCACCAAGCTACACTGACGCGTTTCGAACTCAACCAGAGCTCATCTTCAGAGTTACCACAACCGTATGCTATGCTACCAAACGTTAAACTAACAAACCAAAACAAATGTTTTAACTTGTCACTGTAACTTCTCAAGTACCCACTTTATTTTTCTTATTCTCAAACTACCCCACAAAAATTAACTTTTATTGACATATTTAAAACTACCTTGAATTTTTTTTTTTGTTTATTTATTTATAAGGCATATTTAATTAATACTAACTGTTCAAATTCGACCCAAGCCGCAGTAAAGGAGAAGATACTAAATTTACCTGTTCATTAATAATAGACCCCATAGTGTTGTACCTAATTATTTCCATGCATTCCAGAGCATCCAGACGCAACCCCTTGCCGCAATAATGTAACACTTCATAAGAATCTGAATCTAACAATGAATGATTTGATTCCAACAAATGTTTTGCAAAATTCGATCTATCTGGATGCTCATTCCTATATGCCGAAACATGCTCTTTAAATCTAGTATTAAAACTTCGGCCTGTCTGTCCTACGTATATCCCATTGCAGTCATTACAAGTAAGCTTGTATACCCCCGATCTAGTTCCCTTATCTACCTGTTCTTTGTGGTTACATAGCCTAGAGTACAAAGAGTTGTTAGTCTTAAAGGCAACATTAATATTGTTTGATTTTAAAATGCCATAAATCTTATCAGACAAACCCCCGACGTAAGAGATGCTAGATCTATATTTGTTAGTAGACTGAGAAGGTAACGCAGCGTAAAGCATGCTATTTACTAACCGTGCCTGCTTCTTTTGAACTAAACTATCTACCATTGATTTTGTATAACCATTTGAGATCGCTATCTGATAAATAGTACTCAACTCTAAATCATAATGTTCCTTAGAAAGAGGCACAGTCAACAATCTATTAACATAACAATGGAAAGCAGCCAGTTTATGCTGCCACGGATGATTAGAAGATGCTGGTATAACAGCATCTGTGTACGTGGGCTTACGGTATATTTTAAATTGATGTTTACCATTTAATTTTGAAATCGTTAAATCCAAAAAGTTCAACGAACAATTTTCCTCCAATTCTTTTTTGAACCTTATCTTTACGTGCTTGTTATTCAAACCATTAATAAACACGTCAAGCTGTCTCATACTCCCTCTCCAGCATAGGATCAAATCATCAACAAACCTAAAATAGTACACAATATTACTATTACCCACAATATACTGATTCTCAAAATGATCCATAAATATATCTGCCATTAAAGGACTCAGAGGTGAACCCATAGCTAAACCATCACTCTGTAAGTAATAAAGACCATTGAACCGGAAATAATTTTGTTTCATGCATAAAGTTACCAAATCTATTAATTCACAAACTTCACCCGGATGCAACCGCTTCCTTTCTAAGTGGTCTTTTAGAATTTCTAGTGTCTCACTATATGGTACGTTAGTAAATAAACTGTCTACATCCAAAGAAAGCAACGTTGCATTCGGCGGTATGCTGATGTCCTTAATTTTACTAACCAAATCTAAACCATTTTTTAAACTATAAGAAGGTTTAAAGGAAGCCTTCACACGAATAATACTATTTAATTTCTTCGCCAATTTATATGCTGGAGCACTCACGTATGAGACAACTGGACGAACAGGCACATCATCTTTATGAATTTTAGGTAATCCATATAGAATTGGCGCCTGCGGATTCATGGGAATTACAAAATTCTTTTGTTGTTCGGTTTCAAAGGCAAACAAATTGTAATTCCCATGAATCCGCAGGCGCCAATTCTATATGGATTACCTAAAATTCATAAAGATGATGTGCCTGTTCGTCCAGTTGTCTCATACGTGAGTGCTCCAGCATATAAATTGGCGAAGAAATTAAATAGTATTATTCGTGTGAAGGCTTCCTTTAAACCTTCTTATAGTTTAAAAAATGGTTTAGATTTGGTTAGTAAAATTAAGGACATCAGCATACCGCCGAATGCAACGTTGCTTTCTTTGGATGTAGACAGTTTATTTACTAACGTACCATATAGTGAGACACTAGAAATTCTAAAAGACCACTTAGAAAGGAAGCGGTTGCATCCGGGTGAAGTTTGTGAATTAATAGATTTGGTAACTTTATGCATGAAACAAAATTATTTCCGGTTCAATGGTCTTTATTACTTACAGAGTGATGGTTTAGCTATGGGTTCACCTCTGAGTCCTTTAATGGCAGATATATTTATGGATCATTTTGAGAATCAGTATATTGTGGGTAATAGTAATATTGTGTACTATTTTAGGTTTGTTGATGATTTGATCCTATGCTGGAGAGGGAGTATGAGACAGCTTGACGTGTTTATTAATGGTTTGAATAACAAGCACGTAAAGATAAGGTTCAAAAAAGAATTGGAGGAAAATTGTTCGTTGAACTTTTTGGATTTAACGATTTCAAAATTAAATGGTAAACATCAATTTAAAATATACCGTAAGCCCACGTACACAGATGCTGTTATACCAGCATCTTCTAATCATCCGTGGCAGCATAAACTGGCTGCTTTCCATTGTTATGTTAATAGATTGTTGACTGTGCCTCTTTCTAAGGAACATTATGATTTAGAGTTGAGTACTATTTATCAGATAGCGATCTCAAATGGTTATACAAAATCAATGGTAGATAGTTTAGTTCAAAAGAAGCAGGCACGGTTAGTAAATAGCATGCTTTACGCTGCGTTACCTTCTCAGTCTACTAACAAATATAGATCTAGCATCTCTTACGTCGGGGGTTTGTCTGATAAGATTTATGGCATTTTAAAATCAAACAATATTAATGTTGCCTTTAAGACTAACAACTCTTTGTACTCTAGGCTATGTAACCACAAAGAACAGGTAGATAAGGGAACTAGATCGGGGGTATACAAGCTTACTTGTAATGACTGCAATGGGATATACGTAGGACAGACAGGCCGAAGTTTTAATACTAGATTTAAAGAGCATGTTTCGGCATATAGGAATGAGCATCCAGATAGATCGAATTTTGCAAAACATTTGTTGGAATCAAATCATTCATTGTTAGATTCAGATTCTTATGAAGTGTTACATTATTGCGGCAAGGGGTTGCGTCTGGATGCTCTGGAATGCATGGAAATAATTAGGTACAACACTATGGGGTCTATTATTAATGAACAGGTAAATTTAGTATCTTCTCCTTTACTGCGGCTTGGGTCGAATTTGAACAGTTAGTATTAATTAAATATGCCTTATAAATAAATAAACAAAAAAAAAAATTCAAGGTAGTTTTAAATATGTCAATAAAAGTTAATTTTTGTGGGGTAGTTTGAGAATAAGAAAAATAAAGTGGGTACTTGAGAAGTTACAGTGACAAGTTAAAACATTTGTTTTGGTTTGTTAGTTTAACGTTTGGTAGCATAGCATACGGTTGTGGTAACTCTGAAGATGAGCTCTGGTTGAGTTCGAAACGCGTCAGTGTAGCTTGGTGGTGGTGATGGTTGGGTTTATGTGATTTGTGTGTGTTCGTACAGTGTGGAGGTGGAGGAACTGCATGAACGCACATTTCTTGCATAAACGTAACTATTGTAAGGTCGCGGGTGAGCAAAGTAATTGTTTTAGTTCATTAATATGGACCTCCGCAAAGTAACGCCTGATTCAATAAATTATAATTATTTATTTATTATTTTTTGTAGTACCAGCTACAGTAATACATAAGCGGTGAAAATTTCAAGAGTCCAGTTAACGCCATTATAAAAATCGATTTAAAAACCTAGAAAAAAAGCCCGTCTTGTATGACGACCCCCTTTAATTTTTATCCTTATTTTATTTTTAGCATTTGTTGTTATAGCGACAACAGAAATACATCACCTGTGAAAAATCAACTGTTAACTATCACAGTTCAGGAGATACAGCCTGGTGACAGACTGACAAGACGGACGGACAGCTGAGTCTTAGTAACAGGGTCCCGTTTTACCCTTTGGGTAGGTACGGAACCCTAAAAAACCTGCCTTAACATTCACTCCCCAGTTTAATACTTTTGTAGTGCACGGATCAGCATTATACCTTCGAAAATAGAATTCGATGTAAGTCCTTGTTATCCCATGCTAACAATAAGAACCCTGCCTCACCGGGACGCCATGGCGACGTAGCCAAACGTATTAAGTTCTATAGAAATGTATCGGCTGTCACTCACTTGGCGACTCTTTGGCAGGCAACGTCGCCAATTTGGAAGCGTAGCCGCGGTTCACGACTCCCTACGTGGCGACTGGATACTCCGGTTGCCTGGCAACGTCGCCACTAAAATGTACACGCATAAGCTGCACCTCACTCACTCGGTCGCCAAACCGGCCGCCATTTTGGACGCTCGCTCATTATTTTAGAACATTTTGTGTGTGGTGTGGTTCGGCTGCGATCCGATATACTAAAAGGATGAGCCCATAGTTACCTTTTTTTCTTCGACGAAAATAATAAATAAGAGCGCGCGCAGACAGAGAGCGTCTGGAGTTCCGCGTTCCGCGTTCAGAGTTCTGTGTTTTGACCGCTCGAGAGTTCCGACCGCCTGCTGTGTGCGTTATCGTAAGGGACCTAGTGCATTCGAAAGAACGCAGAACTCGGAACTCGGAACGCGGAACGCCAGACCGCTCTCTGTCTGCGCGCGCTCTATCTAAGTGCAATTTCCTCTATGCTCATTCCTAACGACGTCGTCGGACTGAATGAAGGGTAGCCAGTAGCCATGGCTACTCTGTTTGGTGACCTTTGGATGCCAGAGGTAGCCATTGCTTGGTAGCCGGCGATGTCGCCATGGCGTCCCGGTGAAGCAGGGCTCTAATAAAATAAAACCGGTCCCTGGTCAAAGAGGCAACAGGTAATTTTGGTACGAATGTCTAAATATACAATGGTTCAAAATGTCTCCTTTTCAAAATGTACAGCGGTCAAAGAGTATACATGTTATACCTAATAAAGAAAAGACAAAAGAATTAGATGCCAGAGTAAAACTAAGAGCCTATTGTATGACAGAAAAAACGAACAGAAGATAAATGGTCAAGATCCAAAAATACTCAGTGGGTTTGAACATCCCTTTGTCAAATTGTACAATTTTACTAACAATAGATGATAAGTTATTTGTATGTTTTTTAATAATAAAACGTACGACGTATTTTTCTAAGTAAATGAATAAATTATTATTAAAAGACAAAAAGTATAATTAATGTCAATGAGCACATAACATTTTGTACATTTGGGCCCCGACGTATTGTGTCCTCAAAACTTCTTGACACAAGAACATCTAGCTAGACCATAGTGAATGCTGTTTAGGAAACATTTTGACTAAAATAACATGTTGGCCAAAGCATATTCTGCCCCTAAAATATTCATACAAAATGACCTGGTGGCACCAACATTTTGTACTTTTTGACAATGTTACATCTCAAAATTGTATGCATTCTGTCATTTGTACCAAAATGAGCTGGTATCGCGTAAGGCGCTGCGAGTGTCTATGGACAGTGGTGTTTATTTAACATCAGGTGACCCACTATACCCTGACAAGCTCGTGCGCGGCGCTCGGCGGAACCCTGTCGCAGGGAGTCTCTGCTGTCCTTAACAAGATTGTTTTCAATAAGTGCGGCAAACGCTGACTGCGACAGGGTTCCGCGGAGAGTCGCGCACGAGCTTGTCGGACTATAGTTCGTTTGTCTGGCCTCTCTAACATAAAAAATACAACTGTTACCGTCAAAGAAAACGTAACAAAAGACTAACCAACTTAACTGTGAAAGTTGATTAGTCTGTACCTACTGGTACATAGTTTGTAAACAAAATGACTGTATGTAGATAATACGCATGCTACAGTTACAACGGACACGTCATTACAGTTCGGTAGCCTAGGCCAGTCATAGGGAATTCAGCGGTGCGCCGCAAACGTAGACACGCGCAAGCCACAGACAAGAGACGTGGGACGGGGGCGCGCCCCTTGATGCAGTTTTCATACTAAATTTATAGAAGCGTCGCGATCCAAAGCAGGCAGAAGAGACGGGGCGGAGACGCGGCCTACGGACAAACGACGCGGACTGCGACGCGCCCCCGTCCCAAGTCTCTTCTGTGTGGCTTGCGCCTAAGAAAGATGGCACACTGTGTGTACGCATGTAGTGCGCCATATTTCTTACAGCCGGCCTTAAATAGTGAGTTGATAACTCAACTATACATGGTTTAGGTTATGTTAAGTTTGCATCGGCCCGAAGGGCCAAAAGCACTAAGAAGAAGGAGCTCCACATGAGCGGAGCTCTGTCGACACTGTTTCTGTGTCAAGTCAATCCAAAATGGAAAAAAACGCTACTGTGAAAATAAGCTTCAATAAAAAAATGGAGTAAGAAAAAAGCATCTGGGAAAAAATTCCAATGAAAATTTTGCTTCTAGGAAATAACGATTCTGGCAATGACCTAACAAATCAGGAGCCTGTTCACAGCGCTCGATCATCTTTATTCGCAAGAGAAAGTCGTTGAAACCCCGACACCCAAGATGCCAGATTTGCCACGCGCATCCCCACTTTGTAATATTATTAGATAGTCTGGACAATGACTGTCGTAGTTCAATAAAAAGTGGTCAGGTCAGGTTTTTGCGACAATTGCTGGGCCAGTTTTTATATATGTGTTAGTGCTACTGTTATCTGGTAAGTGAATGACTTAAATTGATTCCGGTTTCACATCGTTTTTGGCGGTTTCCTCATTTTTTTCGGTGCATCTCCCCGTTAGGACACGATCGAATCAGAATGTAACTTGTGGTCGTGAATGAACCGGGAGACGTTCAATCGGTGTTGCTTTGTTTATTTTTTTTTTTAATTGTGAGATGGAAATGATCACCACCACCCATAAATGTCGACAACTCAAAGAGAGTCGCCAATCTGTTGCCGGCCTTTAAAGTAAGTATAAACCCTTTTCTTGAAAGCCCCGATGTCGTAGTTGTCTGGAAACACTGCCGCCGGAAGCTGGTTCCACAGTTTCACCGTACGTGACAGGAAGTGCCGAAGAAAACGTACAGTGGTAGACTGCCATTCATCGAGATGGTGACGATGGAACTTAGATTTACGGCGGGAAGTGCGATGGTGGAATTTTGCAGCAGGCAGCAAATTAAACAATTCTTCAGAGCACTCGCCGTGGTTCCTATAGAACACACAAAAAGAACCTACGTCCCTTCGCATGGACAATAAATCCAAACGATCGGGAATCAATGACTGACCACTGACAAGTCGAGCTGCTCTACGTTGAATGCGGTCAAATGGAAGGAGAAGGTATTGGGGTGCCCCTGCCCAGAGATGAGAACAGTATTCCAAGTGCGGCCGCACCTGGGCCTTATGGAGTTGAAGAAGATGCTTAGGTGTAAAGTACAGTCTCGATCTATTTAGCACCCCAAGCTTCTTAGAATCTAATTTAGCCTTTTCCTCCAGATGACCACGAAATTGAACGTCACTCGAAATGTCAACGCCGAGGAGCCCGATGTCAGGTTTGATTACCAGACGAGTGCCCTCAGAGCAAGGTGTCAAAATAAACGAAGACTTTTTAGCAACTAAACACGCACTCCCGGTCCCGGCCACTCGCGCTTCCGGTCTTTTGACTTCTGCACATAAGACAGCGCGAGTGGCAATGACAGTGACATAAGATTTTTCGGGTTTACGCACTCGTCCTGCCCACTTCCCTGCTCACTTCGGCTGAATGTAATTGCAGCATTAGAGAGACACTTATGAAAGGGGAACGTTGCAGAAACTCATCCATCCTTTTCTATGGCACACAACGGCCGCATCTTGTTGATATTCTCCGCGCTTTAGAAGCGGTTGCCAACTAGCAGGGCGGCCACACTGCGGTGCCATTGATAATGAGACAGCTGGTTCTGCGGCAAGTAGCAGCCGGAGAACACCAGATTCAAGGCTTTAGAGAGACATGCCTGGAAGCAGAAAGTTGCAGCAACTCACCCGTCCTTTTCTATGACGTAGAACGGCCGTATCCTGTTGATATCCTCCGCGCTGGCGAAGCGGTTGTCAACGCGTAGGGCGGCCACACTGCGGTGCCACGTGCGTCGGCCATTCTGACGCGACAGCTGGTTCTGTGCCAAGTAGCAGCCGGAGAACAACAGGTCCAGCGGTTTGGAGAGACACGTCTGGAAGAGAGGCTTCGGTTAGTGGATCAACAGGAGGTGGGAGCCAGTTATACCAACATAGCTATCATCTTAGCTCTTGGGCCATAAAACCCTGTTATCGGATCTCTCGCTCGCACTAAGTAATACACATTACTCAAGCCGCTGCAAAGTGCGAGCGAGAGTTTCGATAACCTCCCACGAGCGAGCGAGAGGTTCGAAAACAGGGTTTTATGGCCCCAGAGTTCAGATGATAGCGACGCTGGTATAGCCCTTTATAAGGCACCGGGAATATTTTTCCCACCATACTTTTTTTTTCTCTTTCGAATACGATTCGAGTAATCGCTTCTTTTTCCATTAAAACGAATAAAAAAAATGTGTATTTTTTGCTTATCTATACTAATATTATAAAGAGGAAAGATTTGATTATTTGTTTGTTTGTTTGCGTTGAATAGGGTCCGAAACTACTGGACCGATTTCAAAATTTTTTTTGCCGTTAGAGAGCTACATTATCACTGAGTGACATGGGCTACTTTTTACCGCGGGAAAATACCTTTTCCTACGGGAAAATTTATTTATCGCAGGCGAAGCTGCGGACGGACGGAAGGCTAGTCTATACTAATATTATAAAGAGGAAAGATTTGATTGTTTGTTTGTTTGCATTGAATAGGCTCCGAAACTACTGGACCGATTTCAATTTTTTTTTTGCCGTTAGAGAGCTACATTATCACTGAGTGACATAGGCTACTTTTTACCGCGGGAAAATACATTTTCCTGCGGATAAAATAATTTAACGCGGGCGAAGCTGCGGACGGAAGGCTAGTGCCTTATAAAGGGATAGCAAAGAATCTCAATACATTTAAATTGCGCCAGCACACTATCATCATTACCAAACCAGATCCAAACAGGCATCCGCATCCCGCAACCAGGTCTTTATTCCATCTTGTTGGAGGCCTACACTGCGTCTATCGGTCCGTGGATGGCACTCGAGATCCTTATGAGCCAATAGGCCATCAGTTCTATGAGCGATGTGCTCTGCTCACTGTCATTTGAGTGACGATTCTTCGAGTTATGTCGGTGACTTCAGTTCTTGCGCGGTTTTCATCATTTCTAATGTGATCCCGGCGAGAAACTCCGAGCATAGCCCTCTGACTGACCTTGAGCTTTCCTATGAAACCCTGTATCGTTTTATGAAAACATTCCGTTCGGTGTGGCTCATTTCTGCAATACCTATATTATTCTGTTAATCAGTAGTTTTTAATTTTAACCTTTTTGCTTAATTTTTATTTTTTTTCTTTTTTTCTTTTATAATATTTTCTTGTATCATTAAATCAAATCAAATAAAATCAAATGTATTTATTTGCCAGAACACAGTACAGTAAAGTCTTATAGTTATGGTTGTTCACGGTGTATTCAGCCTGCTTGCAGGCGTACAAATATGTCATTGAAAGGCGATTAATTAATAAAGATACAAATTAGAATTTTTAAATTTAGCTAAGGCACATTCCTCACTGTCATCGATTGTAGTAAGATATTATTATGCTTGCTGTGTTTACCTGTTATTGGGTTATCACTCTTTTATTATTATAAACGCATTGTTCTTTTGTTAATTACCGAACCTAAATAAGTATATGCGACAGGAAAATGACAGCTGTTGAGGCGTTCCCCGAACTACCCAAATAAACGGCTTTATTACTAACACTAACACGCCTACAAAATTACTGGTTTATTCTTTCTAATTGTTTACGGTACTCGGCTTGGATATTAATATAAAGCGTGTAAAAAAGAAAGGGTGGACGTATGGTCTTTTAAAAGTTTTAAATAATTCATCAAATTGCTTTAGTTTTTTTCGCTCCATCTAACTTTAAATACAAAACAAAACCTCACCGCGGCCCAACTCAAGATTTTCCTGTTTCACAACAGCGCCCAGAACTAGAGGAAACAACACAATAGTGGGCATATGTAGTTGTTATGTAAACAAGATAGAATTTGCGTGCGAGTCTTGAGCAAGTTCAAGGTCAGGGTACAAACACTAGATAACGCTGTGTGCTTACGGGATTGATAAGGAGACAGTATTTATGAGTCATGCTAACTAAGTAGTATAAATGGGTTTACCAATAATGACAAAGTGATAATAAATAAAAATAACTAGGTATTGTCCTACTAATGTTATATGTGAGAGCGTTTGTAAAGATGTTTGGGGGAAGAATTTAAAAATTTAAAATGTAGGTATAGATCGAGTCATTTATGATGACGCGTGCCAAGGTTCTTATTGGAATGTCATTAATGTCTAATTTTGACAAATTTATATAAAAATCTCGTGTCACTGTGTTCATTATCGAACACCTCCGAAACGGGTTGACCTATTTTTTATATCCCTAGCTAGGTGATAGGTAAGGCAAAACAACGTTTGCCGGGTCAGCTAGTCTAATATATAAAAAAACTCGTGTCACGATGTTATTGAACTCCTCCATACTTTTTATACCCCTATTCTTTGCAGATGGAGTCGCGGGCAACAGCTAGTATTATATTATATATTTGTTTTCATTTCAACCATTCCTAGTTTTAATGCTAAGGCCCACCGCACCATTGATACAACGCATTTGTTGAAAAATAGGTTAAGAGGATACGATGCGCACCATTTCTCCATACAAACGTAATCCCCTGTTTCCTCCCTGGATAATGGATTTAGAGCTATTTTTTTTTTACTGTGTAATCTGTATCTACCACAGCTATGCCCCTATGTTTCGTTTTTTTCCATATTTCAATTAACATAAGAAATATGAGCTTTCCAAAACTAAAAAAATTGCCCAATTTCAACGCCATTTTCAGACCCTCATCAGAAAAGAATCCCTCAAATAAACAAAAAAAGGAAAACATAGGGGCATAGCTAAATCTGTCCTCTAATTATTTTTGATAATATAATTTTATTGGTCCAGTTTTCGAGACGAAAACAGGGGATTACGAAATGCTGTTTTGATCAATTTTACGCGCCTATTAACGGTCTGAGCTGCAGTTGTCCCGCTCTCGCTGTACTGGCACGCAGGGTTTCGGGCGAGACAGCGACATTTCATTAAAATACCTGTTTCTCAAAAGTCTCTCAGCCATCGTACCCTCTTAAGCATGGCCGTGAATCGCTGGAATACCAACATATTGAATGATTGTTTGCAATAAGTAGCCTGCTTTACGTTGGGTTTCATAAATGTTGGATTAAAAAAACAGAATTCAATTTAGCACGGCGTGTTCAGCTGTACAAATGTTATGTTTGCGTCTGTATTTTTTTGCAAACTTATCTTGCTTTATTAGTAGGTACGGTCGCGTGCATTAATTTGGGACCCATTTCGAAAAAATATCCTTTGAATTCCTTTACAATATAAAAAAAAAATATTAGGGGGGGACAATCTTACACAAATCGACCTAGTCCCAAACTAAGCAAAGCTTGTACATGGGTACTAGACGACGATAAACATACTTATATAGATAAATAAATACTTAAATACATAGAAAACATCCATAACTCAGGAACAAATATTCGAGCTCATCACACAAATAAATGCCGTTACCGGGATTTGAACCCAGGACCTCTTGCTTCGTAGGCAGGGTCACTTCACTACCAACTAGGCTAAAGCGGTCGTTACAACAAGACAGGACAGGACAGGACAGGACAGGACAGACATGACAGGACTATCAACCTTAAGTGGGTCCCAAATTAAAGCTCGTGACTTGTATGGATCATGTTGGAAGTCGTACACCGTGTTTTTAGGGTTCCGTAGTCAACTAGGAACCCTTATAGTTTCGCCATGTCTGTCCGTCTGTCTGTCTGTCTGTCTGTCTGTCCGCAGCTAAGCTCAGAGATCGTTAGTACTAGAAAGCTGTAATTTGGCATGAATATACATATCAGTCACGCCAACAAAGTGGTAAAATAAAAAATAAAAAATAAATTTTTTTTAGGGTACCTCCCATAGACGTAAAGGGGGGGTGATTTTTTTTTCTCGACTTATCCTATAGTGTGGGGTATCGTTGGATAGGTCTTTTAAAACCATTGCGGGGTTGCTAACATGATTTTTCTATTCAGTGATCTGTTTGCGAAATATTCAACTTTAAAGTGAAAAATTTCATTAAAATCGAGCGTCCCCCCCCCTCTAAAATCTAAACTATTAGGTGGAAAAATTTAAAAAAATTCAGAATGGTAGTAAATATATCAAATTTACTAGGAAAATTATAGCGGCTAAGATTGCTTAGAAATTATTTGTAGTTTAAGAGTAAATAGTAGCCTAAGGTATAAAACATACCTAAACTTGGATGATTCCGTACACATACGAAATCCTTAGAAAAATATTACTTGATTTTTTTTTTTGACTTGCGTTAAATTCGACACGTTGCTCGGTACATTAACAGAAACTACCTGGTACAGGGTGTTACAAAATTACCCGTAATAACTGAAGGGTATGGAAGAATTAAATTAGTTTTTTTTTTGAGATGGCGGGAGCTCGCCTTTGATATGCAGTAGTGGAGCAAGAGAGGAGAGGCCTTTGCCCAGCAGTGGGACACACAAATAGGCTAAATAAAAAAAATAAAAAAATTACAAAAAAAAGAACAGCGCGCAAAATTAGTTTTATTTACTGTTCATGGGGTTTCAGGCCTTAGGGGCTATTTTGTAACACCCTGTATATTGATTTTTGTACAAATCGAAAAAAAAATCGAGGCATTTTTCGTTGAGATAAACACGATTATTGATACAATATCAATGTATACAGTTATGAGTTTGATGTGACACATAATGAAAGAAAAAGTATGTAATGACGAACGAACTCGCCTCAATAATCTCCTTGTAGCGAATAGCTATAGCTATGAATGGAAAACTCTTTACTGACGAAATTTAAAAGATAAATAATAATAGGACTTAATGAAGGACCTTTTACACTGGTTCAGCCATTAAATTTAATTATTGAATATGTCAATAAAAATAGTACAGTAAAATTACATAAAGTTTACCACTGACAGATGGTTTGCCATCATTTCATATTCAACTTTAATAACCTACAAATAAAGCCAATTTTAGAATACCGTTACCCACGTTTGCAGATTTTGTAATAACTACTTTATTTGTATGGTGTTTAAGTTGGAAATGAAATGAAGGCAAGCAATCTGTCAGTGGTAAACTAAAAGTAAACGTATTGTATGAGTTAAGACACTACTTTCGTCGAGAAATTAACTCTATTTGACCTGAATAATCTTCCCTTAAAGTTAACGGAGATTAAAAAAAACATAATAATATTTAGGTGTATATGTATAGTCTCTATATGTATTTGGTAGGTCTGAGAATAGGTCGTATTCATAGCATACGATTTATAACCCTATTCATAGCAGACGGAGTCGCGGGCAACAGCTAGTCTAATACATATATAAAATCTCGTGTCACGGTGTTTGTTATCTTATCAAACTTCTCCGAAACGGCTTGAGCGATTTTTGAGATTTTTTTTGTTCCAATTTGTTATGTTTGAGAAAAGGTCGTAGGCTGTTTCTTATACCCCTATTTTTCGCAGACGGAGAATTCGTCGCTGACTTCGCCTATAATAATATCCCACATCCTGGGCATGCAACTATTACCTAAATTTAAATTACAGACATATTTCCAGGTAAACAGGTTATTTTTAAATATGTTATTTGTTAAAAACGTTTCACAGTGGGGTCACAGTTCAAATGGTAACAATAGAAAATAAAGATGTTGAAAATAACAATGTAATAACATACAGTTCATTAGTAGACCAGAGTATGACACAAAACATTTGAAAACATGAAAAAGGAGCTAAATTTTACGTACATAAATGTTGTCAGGAGAGCAATCAAACTGAATTGCTCCAAAGTGCACTGAATAACTCTTGATTGATTGATCAGCCAAGCACCAACCAAGTCAAATTGAATGGTGTGAACTTACTGAACAATTTATTGAATTTACTAGTTAAGTATGAAGTATCTTTTTCTATTTATTTTTTTATTTTCTTCAACTTCATTTTTTATTACTTTTACGGTCATCCCGTGAAACCATATATTTCAAACTAAATACAAACTGAAATATAGATGCACAGAAAAAACCCCAGAAAAAAGACCAATGCTGGGAATTGAACCCAGGTCCTCAGCGTTCCGTGCTGCGTGCTTACCCCTACACCATCACTGGTCTAGAAGTTAGCGACGAATCTTTCCCATACATCGTACACTTCAGTCTGTTATAATCACATTAGGCAGTGATAAAGCGCATCTATGTTAATGCCCTCTACCGAGAGACTTCAACACTCCTTCGGAGCTACCCGCTCACCTGGACCAAGAGATGGCGCTACTAGGCCAACTTTTACAAGTCAAGTATGAAGTATCTTTTTCTTTTTAATTTACTAGTTTGAGCGAGATAGTAAAAAGAAACAGAATGGATATTCTCATCATCATCATCATCACTTCAGCCGAAAGACGTCCACTGCTCGCAGTCGCATTAGAAATGATGAAATCCGCGCAACAACTAAAGTCACCGACATGGCTTGAAGAATCGCCAGACTCAAATGGCAGTGGGCAGGGCACATCGCTCGTGGAATTGATGGCCGATGGGGCCGAAAGGTTCTCGAGTGGCGTCCACGGTCCGGAAGACGCAGTGTAGGTACGCATGCCTTCAACAAGATGGAGCGACGACCTGGTTAACGTTGCGGGAACACGATGGATGCGAATAGCGCAGGACCAATCTGTTTGGTGAGCCTTGGGGGAGGCCTATGTTCAGCAATGAATACTCTAATGGGAGCCAAATGAATCAAACTCAAACAAAATTGCAGTAAATTACGAAGTTAAGTAAGGAACATACCTAACTAAAGTAACTACATAATTCATTTAAATAATTTATACTGATTTTTCTCTCATATTTTCTTAAAACACAATAATATATTATTAAAGACCAGCTGCAGCCTGCGAGTCTTTCTGTGAAGTATTTGTGTATCGCAATCCCATGGGAACTATGCAATTTTCTGGGATAAAAAGTATCCTATATGTTAATACAGGTTACCAACCATCTGTGTTCTAAATTTCATCAGAATCCGTCAAACTGTTGAGTGAAAGTTGAGTACCAAGCATCCACACATCCCATCCACCCATAAATACAAACTTTCACATTTAAATATTAGTATGATTTCACCTCTTGGTGCTTGCTCTTAAATGGACTTTATAGCAGTTAGTTAAACCCAAACTTTCATCATCATCATCATCATCATCAGCCTATGTTCGTCCACTGCTGGACATAGGCCTCTCCCATGGCACGCCACTGAGCACGATCCTCGGCCACTCTCATCCAGCTGTTGCCAGCTGCCTTGCGAAGATCATCGCTCCACCGAGTCTGAGGACGTCCCACGCTACGTTTGCCAATCCGTGGTCTCCACTCAAGAACTCGTCTACCCCACCAGTTATCGGTTCTTCGGGTTATATGGCCTGCCCATTGCCACTTCAGCGTGCTGATGCGGTGGGCTATGTCGATAATTTTGGTTCTCTGTCGGATCACTTCGTTACGAATTCGATCCTTTAGAGAAACTCCGAGCATAGCCCTTTCCATAGCACGTTGAGCAACTTTAAATTTGTGGACCAGCCCTACAGTGAGTGTCCATGTTTCGGCACCGTATGTCATGACGGGTAGGACGCACTGATTGAAGACTTTCGTCTTTAGACTCTGTGGAATTGGCGACGTGAAGACTTGACGCAGTTTCCCATATGCTGCCCATCCCAGCTGTATTCTTCTGTTGGCCTCTTTCTTGAAGTTGTTTTTACCCAATTGCATAGTTTGCCCGAGGTAAACATGCTCCTTAACAACCTCGAGAATATTGCCTTGAACTGCAATTGGTTCCGGACTTACATGTTCATTGAACATAACCTTGGTTTTATCCAGGTTCATCCGAAGACCAACGCGTTGAGAAGAATCAGCTAGGCCATTCAACATATGTTGCAAATCTTGTAGCGTTTCCGCCACGATGACGATATCATCTGCAAATCGCAAGTGTGAGAGGTACTCGCCATTTATGTTAATGCCGCGCCCCTTCCAGTCCAGCGTCTTGAACACATCCTCCAATGCATTTGTGAACAATTTGGGGGATATAACGTCCCCTTGTCTCACACCACGATGCAAGGGGATGGGTTCAGACTGCCGATTCTGGACTTGGACGGCCATAGTAGCGGCGTTGTACAGACCTGTCAACACTTGGATGTATCGCCAATCGACTTGGCATCGCTGCAAAGATTCCAGAACAGACCAGATCTCGATCGAGTCAAAGGCCTTTTCATAGTCCACAAACGCTAAGCACAGGGGCCGATTATACTCTTCGGTCTTCTGTATAATCTGCTGCACTGTATGGATGTGGTCTATGGTGCCGTATCCCGATCGAAACCCGGCCTGTTCGGGGGGCTGGAACTCGTCGAGCCTTCGCGCAAGACGGTTCGTGATGACTCTCGAAAACAGCCAACCCAAACTTTGATATTGGGGAATTCATGAACAGGAAATTGGGATAGACTAAACCAAGGGTCTTCAACCAGCGGCCCGCGGTTGCCTCCATGGCGGCCCGACATTGTATTGACAAAATTATATTCACATGTCTACAAATTATACCTATTTACAGATTAAAACGATATTTAATTATTATGTTGCGGCCCACCAAACCAATATCAGAGTATACTAGGCCCTTGACTTCAAAAAGGTTGAAGACCCTTGGACTAAACAATTACTTTGCTCACCCGCAACCTTATGATAGTTACGTTTATGCAAGAAATGTTTGTTCATGCAGTTCCTCCACCCAAACCCAACTATCACCACCACCAAACTAAACTGATATGCTTTGAACTCAACCAGAGCTCATCCTCAGATTACCGCTACCAGATACCGCAACCGCAACAACTGTCACTGTAACTTCTCAAATACCCACTTTATATTTTCCTCATTCATTTTTTCCTTATCAATAAATTATTTAAAATTGGGATAGGAAAAAATGTTTTTACAGTATTACAGTCAATGTAATGAGCTATGGAGAGCGCTATGCTAGGGGTTTTCTACGGGATCAAATCAGGCATGAGGAGATCTGTCATACAGGATGTCCCAGAAACCGACGATAATCCGTTAAGGGCTGATAGCCCTACTAATTACCTACCAGAATATCACATTTTAGGTTTAGTAAAAATCTTTTAGTTTTCGTCTGCCACAGCCTCAAATGACCGAATTTAGTAAATCTGATTACTGATAAATATTGCAGAAAAGATGGGCTTTTAAACGTGATATTACTTTATTTTAATATTTAATCAAACGCGGATGAAATACGACTTAAGAGACAGTTTTCAGATATTTTACTGTTTCATCCCGTAACTTTGGTCCTCCATGGTTTAAAAAAAAATAACTACGCTAAAGTGGCACTGGATATTATAAATATGCCTCGCTAATGTAGTTTACGAAATGGTATAACACTTACTTATTTGTTCAATAATTTCAAATTTATTGCTATTTAATTACAGAAGAAGCTAATTAAATTAATCCAAATTACTAAAAAAACACCCACAAGACAAGAAATTTTTCATGTACCAGCAACGAAAATTCGCAATCTACTAAAATCAGTGACACGCTAACAAAAACAAAGCAAATTCGATTTTCAAATTCGAATTTAAAATTTTTAAACTTTATTCGAAATTTTAATTCAACTTTACCTTATAAAAACAACAATTCTGCCATCTTCAGACTAAATGGTGGCTCACTTGATTAGCTTCTTCAGTAGTGAAATAGCAATAAATTTGAAATTATTGAACAAATAAGTAAGTGTTATACCATTTTGTAAACTACATTAGCGAGGCATATTTATAATATCCAGTGCCACTTTAGCGTAGTTATTTTTTTTTAAACCATGGAGGACCAAAGTTACGGGATGAAACAGTAAAATATCTGAAAACTGTCTCTTAAGTCGTTTTTCATCCAAGTTTGACTAAATATTAAAATAAAGTAATATCACGTTTAAAAGCCCTTCTTTTCCGCAATATTTATCAGTAATCAGATTTACTAAATTCAGTCATTTGAGGCTGTGGCAGATGAAAAACTCACCTGAGGGAGAAAAATCGAGATTTTTGCAAAAATGACAATATCTCGAAAATTAAAAGATTTCTACTAAACCTAAAATGTGATATTCTGGTAGGTAATTAGTAGTTCTATCAGCCCTTAACGGATTATCGTCGGTTTCTGGGACACCCTGTATAGGACGCAAAACAGATGGCCTGATGATAAGTGTTATAACAATCCACAAAAATGTAAATATATTATGAAAGCAGTATACTTCTCCAACTGCTTTAGAATAGTGAACTTGCTATACCTAAAAACTACCACACAAATCATAGACTGACCACGTATAAAACAGAATATTAACAGAATATTAGGAATATTGCATAAAACATCACATGTCCAGTGTCTGAGTTGTTAGTTTTAAGTGACAATGTAATATAAAAATCTTGTGGCACGGTGTTTGTTATTGAAATCCTCCAAAATGGCTTGACCGATTTTTATGAAATTTTTCTCTATATTTGGAAGGTCTGAGAATAGGTTGTAGGCTATTTTTTATACCCCTATTCTTCACAGATGGAGTCGCTGGCAACAGCTAGTATGTGGGCATTTCAAGCATTTGAACCGCCTCATTTATGTGCTCACATTTTTTAAGGATGTAGATTTTGACGGGGATTTTGGTTATTATATTAGAAGTCCTCTACGTCTACCACATAAATGGAAACTGCATCAGAATTTTCTGCCATTTCTTAAAAAATGTGTTCATATAAATGAGACGGTTGAAACGCTCAAATAAATGCCCATGTAATATAAACAACTAGCTTTTGCCAGTGACTTCTGCAAAGAATTTGTTTTTCACTATTCCACAGGAAATTATCTATGTTAAAACTATTCCAAGTCTAGTCCCAAATTCTTAAACTATATCCATACCAAATTTTTTTTCTAAATTGATTATGTGGTTTAAGTGTGAAGGGGTAACAGATAGATAGCATTTATAATATTAGTATGGACTAGTATGGATTATTGGCATGTTTTATCATTGTACTTTCAAATGACTGAATGCAGCAACAATTACAACTTTGTTTAAGCGCATCGCACAACTAACAACTTTTTTGGGTCATTCTGTGTAAGTACCCTATGTTGTTAAAAGGTGTTTCAAACTAGTAACAAAAATTAGCTAATCATGAACAGTTAGTTACGCGCCACTGAGGCGCGCGGGACGTCCCACAGGTTAAAATAATGCAAACATAAATCAATAACCAGGGTTCGGATTTTTCATCGCACGGTAATTGAAGAAAACTATGGAGTCTATATTAAAGCTTAAACTTAATTCATATTCATACTCATGCTCATTCATTTAATTAATACCGACAGTAAATTGTAAATTAAGTTATTAATTTGCATTGAATTAAATTATATTTTAAATAAAAAAATAACTGCCACACAACAAAAAAAAAGAACATTAAGAAAGCTCCTAATTTGTAATATCCATATACAGGAATAGGTGCGTCAAAATCTTGACAAGGTGTGTTTTTCATATTTTCTGGAGTAAAACAGGTTCTATATTGGTTGTGACTTGAAAAATATCATTCTATATCAGCGGACCTTAGATTAGTAGTATATTCTAGACTTCCCACATTGTACTACAAAAATTAATTTTAATTACATAAGTAAGGTTAACTTTCAATTGATGGTTTTGATCTGTAAGCCTTATAAAGGGATAAAAGTATTAAGGGACTAAGAAAATGAGTGAGTGTAAGTATGAATATGAATTAAATTTTAGCTTTAATATCGACTCCATAGTTTTCTTCATCTTACCGTGCGATGAAAAATCCGAACGCTGTCAATAACAGAAGAGGTGAAAAATGGATGAGGCTGGTTCTTTAAGAACATAAAAACAATGACATTTCTCTTCTTATTATTAATTCTGTGATGTTTTTGTCAACGCTAGTATAGATAGTAATCTGAACCCAAACTTACAATGTTGCAATTTGGAAGAGGCCTCTGCAGTTTCTCCATGAAGACAGAATGTATGGTCAGGAACCGAGTCAGACTGATCGAGGTCAATAGCGAGTCGCTCTGAGGACATTGCTTCGTCCCATTATGGAAATCGATGTAGTCCATCTTATAATTCCATTCCGTAGCTTCATCTTCTAACTTCGAGCACCATTCCACTGTGTAACGGCCGTCTATTTCATACTCCGTCTTCTTCAGCCTAGTGCCCACTTCATTTTCTAGTCCACATCTTGATGTATACTGTGCATTACTCAAAGACACTAACACAAAAATCCACAAGACTCGCTGCATCGTAATTACAATAGGACCCCCGCGATCAAACATTCCTCATGGCGGTGATGCTTGTGTATATAAAATACGAAAATGCACACGTAAAGATGACTTTATTAAAAATGCAGTCGTAAAAGCTAATTATGACTGGAGACGAGATAAACTTGCAAAACAAACCCGACTGCCTTCATTAGCATTTCATTTGACAGTACACGTTATACACACACACACACAGACAAGCCCGCGTTCCAATGTTGCCAGGTTAAATTTAGAAAAAGGCAGGACAAGGGTAGAACATAAAACAATAAATAAGTTTCAGTTTTGTGGAGCATATCGTGTTTCAATGTACTGCGTTTAATTTTCAAAGACTTATATTAGCAAGTGATTTGAGTGAAGTGCTAAGTGATTCCTCCCGCCGCTTAAATGACATTCTAAAAAATAATTACTGTTATGAAGCATTATACAATTTCATCAAAACAACCATTGGAAAAATTGAATATTGTGCTCTGGAAAAAAATCAAGAATATATCCATTCTCCTGTTTTAAATTCAGACTGATATCCAATTAAATAGACTTGCCTTAAAGGACGAAGTTTCCAGGCCATAAAATCTCAAAAAAAGGTTGTGTTTAAAAAACCGGTCAAGTGCGTCTCAGACTCGCGCACGAAGGGTTCTGTACCATTATCTATAATAACGGCAAAAAAATCACGTTTGTCGTCACTTAAATATTTGTTTTTATTTTAATTTATTTTTTATTTTTAAAGTGAATATTTCAAGCGTCTACCTGTTGCTGTTCTCAATATGGAGCAAAAACGAGCAAAAAAAGCACGTTTTTTGCATGGGAGTCCCCTTAAATATTTTTTTTCTGTTTTTTAGTATTTATGGTTAAAGCGATATATTAGCGAAATTTGAACTGTCTAGCTATCACGGTTCATAAGATACAGCCTGGTGACAGACGGACAGACAGACATACGGACGGACAGCGGAGTCTAATAATAATAATAATATACACCGTGAAATTTTAGTGGTTGTTTTCCCGAAACGAGGTGATTTAGTATCGATTGTACAATCGATTTATAATTACTATTTTTTCTAGAGTCAAAAATCCAATTGTGAAAAACGAAAGTCGAAAATGACCGCAAACCAATAGTAACGCTTCGTTGGTACCTAACCTATCGTACGATCGTACGCTACTTGTACCAACGAAGCGTTACGGTTTGCGGTCATTTTCGACTTTCGTTTTTCACAATTGGATTTTTGAATCTAGTCAAAATAGTAATTATAAATCGACTGTACAATCGAAACTAAATCACCTCGTTTCGGGAAAACAACCACTAAAATTTCACGGTGTATAAGGGGGACAATCTTACACAAATCGACCTAGTCCCAAACTAAGCAAAGCTTGTACTATGGGTACTAGACGACGATAAACATACTTAACTCAGGAACAAATATTCGTGCTCATCACACAAATAAATGCCCTTACCGGGATTTGAACCCAGGACCTCTTGCTTCGTAGGCAGGGTCACTACCAACTAGGCTAAAGCGGTCGTTAAATAGGGTCCCGATTTTACCCTTTCGGTACGGAACCCTAAAAACTCGATGATACCTTGCAACACTTCTTAGCATAACAACACTAGTCAATTTATAAATACAATTTTACTATTAAAATGAATTTCGAAAATAATTGTAACGGTGTCACACAGAATCAATACTAAGGATAGAATGTTGCACATGCTCAACTTTTGTGAAATAGACTGTGCAATCTTTTTTTTTTTATGTAGCCAAACCGCAATGAATTTTCTTTCTCAAATAAAAAATATATCATAGATACGATAGCTAAAATAAATTAATCTTCTGTTAAAACGAAAGACATGGCAACACCGTTGGACACATGCAAACAGCACAGATAAAATAAATAAAGGTGCTAAATCAAAAACAAAATTTGCTGTTCAAGATACTGTTTTAGCTAGCGAATACGTTCAGTTTGGAACACTAACTTTCAAAGGAGCCAATATTTTTTTGTTAGTTAAATAGGGTAACGTGGGGTAAACGGATCCACATTACTTATTAATTTTCACTAGTTTCGTTCATGACTCATGACTTTGAAAAAATATCCAACAGGGGAGTTATTTTAGTTAGAATAAAACAATTTGGCTATACCCTAGAAATAAATAAATACCATTAATATTTATCATATTTTATTGTATAAGAAGAAGACTCTCCCCGAAATTGAAACCAACTCCCTTCCCTACTTCATTGACTATAATGTTTGTGGGTTACTACCCTGGAAATAGACTGTTAGACAATTTACCTACTCTGTAACCCAGTAGGACCGCCGGGTAATTTGTCTAACAGTCTAATTCCTTAGGGCCTTTGGACGACGTTCGAGAAGAAGCTTCTTGAACTTTATTATACACATTACACTCCTAAATCAAAATACTCCACAATTTTTATTTGAACCCTCCTGAAAGTAAATCAAGTCTGCATGTCTAGTCAAGAAGCAGAGGCGGTAGCAAGGACTGAGCAACGTGGACAACCGCCCACGATCTCGCACCAGTTTCTTATATTTTTTCTCTGCTAATCTGTCTTCTAACGGTGCGCCATCATAGGGGCTTGAAAAAAAAATCTTACACGGTGTAAAATAAGTTCTTGCGCCGCCATTAAATATGCCAGTGGGAAGACATCAACTTTGCTCCTTGACTCTCTGTTTTAGGCTGCATTTCCACCAGAGATGTGTGAGGATGCGTTGCGAGGGATGTGTGTCATGAACCAATAGAAACACTCCCATTTAAAAGGTCCTAAGTGAATGAAGTGTTTCTATTGTTTCGCAACGCATCCTCTCACATCTCTGGTGGAAACGCAGCCTTATGCGGCTAAAACATCAGAAAACAGATGAAAGTGGTATATAGTCGCCATGATAAATATCGGAGCAGTCAAGATGCCGACATTACGACCGTCAATCGCGTTATGTGCGTGTTCGGATATTTTTGAACACCTTGTATGTTTATGATGGGGGACTGTAGTAAACACTTGTATGTAAAACTGCTGATATATTCAAGCATTTTACTAACTGCACCTTCATTTATGTGGGAGTAGGCTGTCAAAAAAATATCTTATTCACTAAACAAAAACACATTTTACTCATACACCATTTACTTACAGCTACACATAAATAAACATTCCCTAATTCAAATTATACATCACATTCCAATTTGCTGCGCTAGCACCGCATACATTCCCAAGGCGGTCAAACCGACCGCCGTCGCGTTGAGCGCCCGGACTCCAAGCAAAGCCCACGCACTCAAGGACAGTACGGAGCCCACAGCGTCTTCTAACAAGCCTCTGTATGGGGACAAGGCTAGGAGGGCGATTACGATTGGGGAATGTTTGCGGGGTAAATCGGAACGGGTCCACAGCCAGACCAGGGCTGCGGTGGCGGCGTGTTGGAGGAGCGCCACGTTGGACTCGGCGGCTGAGCGCACGTAGCGCCAGTCGAACTCGGAGCCCCGGGCGCCGACCCACAGGGGCACGCTGCGGGTCACTAACACCTGGAATCAATTATTGGACAATTATTAAGGTTCTATTTTTATTCTCGCAGAAAAATAGTACCTAGACAAAAGTGTTGCCGTTAGCCAAACATATTTCTGACATTTGAGATATTTTTACTTTTTTATATTTATATGAAAGTCTTTCTATAAAGAAACTGTACATTTAAATCAAGTCACAACAGTTTAATTTGTTGATACTAAACTTTATTTTGACAAAGAGAATACTGTTTCTTGATGCATAATTAAATTATTGCTCTGTAAAGATTTCTCCATGTTCTTTCACCCTCAGTGTAACCGGTGAAAAATTTAGAGAGGTCTCTAACCTAGAAGTAAATAAAAAAAAACTGAAAGTTTAGTCAGCGTTTTTTTAATTCTTTTTCTATGACATAATGAAAATGTAATTTGTGTCATATTATAACATCTTTAGTAAATGTACAATGTATGTGACACACACTGAAATCAGTTGGCTAGAAAAAGAATATTGAGGAATTAGAATATTTAGTTTTTATTTAAACTATGAGTTTTAGGGGGCTGAAATTTTGCATATCAATTACTAATGAAGACCCACAGCATCCATAAAAATTACAAGCCTAAACTCAAGGGGGGTAGAATCACTTAGCTTATCTTTTCATGGTCTTTAACGGCGGCTCAATATTTATTTTGAAAAAGCGTATTAAGATACAAACCTCAGCACTGGCCCAGCCAATGGCAGCAGTAAGGATCTTTGCGTGGCCCTTTCCAGGTACAGAGTTGATGGCAAAGTACAAGCCTAGCAGGTCAGCCAGGTCAACAGTCGCCTTCAAGATTTCCTGAAAATATATGAATGATGCATTCAATTTATTTCCGGTCCCTATATCTAGAAAGCAGTGCAATAATATTAGTGCTTTGTTTAACACATTCCCTGCCACGTATTGCTACACGGGCCAGGCCTGAAATGTCCGTTTTCCTAAAATGTATTTTTCCCAAAATGTCTGCTTCCATAATGCGAGCATGTCTTTTGCATAATGTTAACTTCTCAAAATTTCGGTTTCTTAATATCCGTCTCCAGAAATGACAGTTTTCATATAATGTTCGCTTTTCAGAAAGTGCTTGCTTATTCTCCAAATGTCTGCAACCTCGAAATATCCACTTTCTTACAATTTTGCCATTCCAGAAAAATCTTACTCCCAAAATGTCTGCAAATGTCCTTCTCACGGTCTTAAACCATCTCTAAACAA
The DNA here is from genome assembly GCA_947859365.1 of Archips crataeganus. Lineage (NCBI taxonomy): Eukaryota > Metazoa > Arthropoda > Insecta > Lepidoptera > Tortricidae > Archips > Archips crataeganus. The sequence continues at coordinate 511,905 of OX402053.1, read as the reverse complement.
TTAAGCAGGCAAATAAGCCTTTTCAAATTAGGACATTGATTGATTGATAGGAAAATAGTGAACATAACGGAAAAGCAAAACTTATGGTAATGCTAATATTATAGGAATGAAACATTACGCATAGATGAATTTCTGAAATTGTACACATTTTAAACAGCAGACATTTTGAGTAAGCTGACAAAATAGAAGTGCTAACTTTACATGAAACTACCGTGAGACTCACTCATAGTGAAGTTTTTCACTAGAAGTGCTAACATTGTGAAACGCAGACATATTGAGAATTGTATTACTCAACTTGTTTAAGCTTCCAGAAACGAGGCCTTGTTAACAATGAATTTAAATACTGAAATGTGAAACATTACACTTATTACAAAGTAGGTAAGTAAACTTATGGATTGATTCAGGCAACTTTGCGAAAATTCGTATATTATTATAAACATAACATAAATTGAAAATTTAAAAAACCCCCAATGCAATTAAGTCTAAGATCCCTTCCGCAGCATACAAAAGAGCTGATAACTTTGAAACGGGTGGACCAATATTGATGAAATATGTCAAAGAACCATCACCAAGAAACCTGCTTTCAAATAAAAAAACCGCATTTTAATCGGTTCACCCGTTTAAGAGTTGTGATGCCACAGACAGACAGACACACACACATAGTGGTCAAACTTATAACACCCCTCTTTTTGTGTTGGGGGTTAATAAATAAAGATTGGTTAAGACTATCAACCTGATGACCAGATGGCCTAGTGGTTAGAGAACCAGACTACGAAGCTTGAGGTCCCGGGTTTGATTCCCGTGTCGAGGAAGATATTTGTATGAAAAATAAGAATGTTTGTTCTCGGGTCTTGGGTGTTTCATATGTATTTAAGTATGTTTATCCGTTGCTTAGTACCCATAACACAAGCTTTGCTAAGCTTACTTTGGGACTAGGACAATTGGTGTGAATTGTCCCATGATATTTATTTTTATTTTATTTATTTATCAACAGAAAGCTGTACCTAAGACAAAAAATGTTTTAATCACCACTATGGAGTTCTACCAGTTATAAACCTACGTAGTTTCTCACCAAGAACTTACCAAAAATACATCGTATTCACCAGTGGCTTGGCTCGAGTCGGAATCAGGAAAAAACGTAGCCAAAAGCAGCATTTTACAAAGTTGAGTGAAGATGTACAGCCCACCGGCATACACGCATTTAGAGAACGTGGCATATTCAGACCTGAAACACATAGAATACCATTTATTTGCAAAGACTCAAAAGATTAATACTTTATCACTCTAACCTAAAATGGCTAAACTTACACTCCGGAAAACTTGTACGCCATATGATAAGGCGCATAAACTAGCGCGATGCAATTCCCGAAGTGATAGAGCGTCATCTTAATTTATTACTAAACTTATTTTGTTAATTAATTAATCTTATTTATTGGATTAACGGGAAAACAGTCACAGACACTCCAAGAAAAAAATTGCATTCAAGGATTTGCCAACTGTCAGTCAAGTCTGTCAAATCAAAGTTGACAGTGACAGATAACCATTTCATTTCGCGCAAGGAAAACGTATTATGAGTTGTCCGTCTGAAGACAGAATTATGATTTCACTTGATTTGATCCTTATATTTTTGTATTTTTAAAGAAAAACATAAAAAAACTCTTTGAATGTCTCTGGCGCTGACTCAAAGAGTATTGTAATATTATATGAACAATAGTGGCAACTCTATGGTCAAATATGCATGTATGGAAGGTGCTGCTGCCCTACGCCCTGGTGAAGAACTAATGTGACGTATCTATAGATGTATACCTATCTATATGTATATGTTGGTAGTGATGTACAGCTATAATTACGCGTAATTTTAATTGATAGGCTAATTGCCACTATTCGTATTTTAGCCGTCTAATTCAAATCAGCATATACGAAGTACAAGCGGCTAAACCCGATTTGCACTATACGGCTAAAATACGAACATTGGCAAGTGGCCTATCAATTAAAGTCCTTGACCGTACAATTTGGTACGCCATGGCCATGGCCGATGAATGACAACTGACAAGTTTGACAAGTCAACCAAGATGGCCGCTAATTTAGTTCTTTACCAAACAACCAGAGATCGCTGTAGTCGCATGAAAAGTGTGATATATGTAAGTGTGCCCCCCCTGCGCTGATTGTACTGAAAATTTAAATACTTAAGTAGAATACCATGTTCCTTTTAAAAAAACTTGCGTAGAACGGACCGTACTAAGCGTTCCACTATACGCGACTTCACAGAGGCAGGTTACTTAAAACATGATTCCCTTGTATATCAACTTTACTAAGAAATTACGTTGTTATTTCTTAACTAGTAAAATATGATAACAGATATGTAATGAGTCCCAAAAGTTTACTGCTATGTTTAAAATTTGCATTGTAGATATACGTCAAATTTCAATCCGTGAAAAGGAACACTGGATACGATCGCGGGAGATTTTTTGTGTTATCGTTTGTTTGTTGTTTGTAAGCTTTTGTTAATTTTTACCCCTTTACGACAGTGTGAAGGGTTGTTTCACAGTCGAATTTATTACAAAAACTATATAGTTCAATATGTTTTGTGTTCTTATAAAATTATTTTAAAAAATCACATGCTTTTAGTTTATGGTAAGTAAATTTTGAATAAATGATATATTCATTGCTTCAATTAAACTTATTTTTGTGTAAGAACTCAGTTTTTTTGCTTGCCTATAAATAATAATTGCTGTAGAGAGTTCATTTTAATACTATTTTTATTTAATTAATGCCGAAATGAAATCATACATGAAATAAATAATTAGAAAAAATTAAAAATCTGACTACCACACAATAAAAATATGAATATTAAGAAAGCTCCAAACAATAATAATTAAACTCTCTTAAATAATTGGTTGAGTTTTTTGTTATGTCACCAACACTTTATCAGGGGTCGCAGACTAGAAAGAGACAAGCAGCAGGGGATGTTAAAAAGGGGTAAGTTGTTTAACCCTTCCGTTTTTTAGCACACGCGCAAAAGGGTATGGGGTTTGTTGGCCAATGGCAGCCCTGGGTTTAAAGATTTTTGAATGTATTCGGCTGGAGAGAAGCTCGGCCAATGCTCGGTGGGTGCTCCGCACCGAGGCAACAGTGCCCTTCTAAACCTGCTAGGAGCAACCTGTCTGTAGCATGCAAATAAGGGTCTCCCTTTGATTCACGCACCCCTTATAATATGGATCAATATAGGTGTAAATAAAAATAAATTTTATTAAAGTTATGGCAGTGATTTGGGTATTTTGAAATCCGTGAAGATGAGTTTGATGGATTATTTTTGTGAATTTTGTGACTTATGGATTTACACATGGATTGATTTTCAATGTACAGGTATGTGTGTTAGTACCTAATACATAGTAATTTAGATTTATTTAAAATTTTGCCACAAAATGTTACTATTTTATTACAAAGTTATGAGGGGATGGTGCTGGTGAATTATATTATTGCTGACAACTTTATATGGTCTTGTTTATATACTTTTTTTGTTACTTTGTATAATAAATTCAATAGGTACCTACTCACAAAAATCCTTGTTGATAGTCAAAGTAAACAAAGTAGTGTGAGAAATTGACAATATAATTCATTTAGGTACTTGTTTGTTTATAGGCAGTCCGATTAAAATATTAAATCAGTTTAAATATACTCAAAGATGTTCATAATTGAATAAAATTAAAAACACAAACTCAAAGTATGGAGAAACTAAATTAAATGAGACTAATAAAAAAAAATGTTGATACATAATTAATTGTCACGCATTAGCTCAATTGGGAACACTCAACAAGAATTTGAATCAAAATTTTAATTCATTTCATTTAATCAATGTTATATTTAGGTACTTAAATAATGATTTTGACACTATGTATATTGAAAAAATAGCTAGGTACACGTAAATTATAAATTGAAGAATATTATTACATTGTATTTTGCAAATGCATACATTAATTACCTAGTTATAAATATTGAACTAATTTGCTATACTTACAAGATAAGAGTCAAATATAGTTTTTTTATATCTTTTATTAAGTAAATGTTATTTTCAAAGAGTAGGTGAATAAATCGAGTAAGATGTCGCAAATACTTACAAACAAAAATATCTTTTTTTATTTCATTTTTTTTTAACACGACTATACATAACACATTTAATGTGTAGGTAACATGTGAAAAAGTACCGGCCATGCTCGCACACCGAGGGTTCTGTGTGGACGTTCGATATTGAACGATTTTATAATTTTACTAGCTGTTGCCCGCGACTCCGTCTTGCGATGAATAGTGGTATACAAAATAGCCTACGACCTATATTCTCAGACCTATCGAATACAGAGAAAAAAATTGATAAAAATCGGTCAAGCTGTTTCGGTGGAGTTCGTTAGCAAACACCGTGACGTGACACGAGATTTTGATATACTAGATGAAAGAAGATAACTTTTAACGACCATTGACTTCATACTGGTTTTCCTGTATTAAATATTAAATGTACCTATAAATAGAGAAGTCGAAACTTCTCAGATAATTTTTAAATAAAAAAAGGAAATATTTCAAGTAGTCACAATAAAAAAAAAAAATATAATTGAATTATTATTATTAATGTTAAAAAAAATATTTCAAAGAATAGTTTAAAAAAAATAATAATTTTGGAGATTATTGATAGAGAAAAATCTTTTTCTTTGAAGTTTTTTTTTTATTTTTTTATTTTTTTTATTTATTCATTTAATAAACCATTTCATTCATTACGTCACACTTTTTTGAAATTTTGCTCCCAAAAATTATCCTAATAAAGTTCATATTTGGGTAACAAAAATGCATAGGTATGTAAATAAATATGTGTAGATAGGTATCAAATGTAATCTGACAGTATCTACTCGAGTGATCCTTTCAAAGTTCCATCTTTTTTTTACAACACGGCAAATTTTTACATTTCGAATCGAATCGAATACACAACGCTCTACGAATCCGACATTTTGCCGAGTCTTTCCAAAGACCGACTTGCAATCTTTATGGCGGGGTACTGTATGTCCCACTGCAGGAAACAGGCCTCCATGTCTACCCAGGATTCCTCACAATGTTTTCCTCCAACGTAAAGCTCATGGTAAATTTCAAATGTAATTTCGCACATACATAAATTCCGAAAAACTCTAAGGTGCGGGCCGGGATTAGAACCCACGATCCTCTGCTTGAGAGTCCATAGGTTTAACTGCTAGGCCACCACGGCTAATTTAAATTACATATAAAATCAAAAAATTTAACTTAAATCAACCAACCATCAGCTTTTTTTCTAGACGTTCAAATTTAAAAGACAAACCAGACGTTCCTCAAAATACGTGAATAGAAAACCTCATCGTTATTAGAATAAAATTCCAATCGGAAAACTACGACCATAAAACTACCCTCAAAAGGAAATTACTAAAATGTAAAAAGGAATAAAATAAAGGGCGGTTGGAGTCCACTCACGTCATCCCTCCATTACAGCATTGTCCCGCGACAATGGGGCTTGGGATAAAGAATCGCGGCCATTAGGTAAATTTCCTTATTCATTTTTTGCGTGACACCCTCGAGTCTGCCCAAGCCGACGGTAAAAAGGAAGCACATTTATCATGCCGATGCCAGGAGAGGCGAGATTGAGATCTCGACACTTGAAGGTTTTTGCGGTAATCGATTGGGGTGCAGGTGTTGTCTTAAGTTGGTTTGTAATTCGCAAGAGGGTGCTTCAGGATTTGGCAGTTTATCAGACGGTTACTATCGCTCGCAAAAACTGCCTACAATCGATTGTTTTAGCAATTTTTGAGGCTTACGCTTCTTAGGCACAGTCAAGTATGGGTGCAAACAACTTTCTCATAAATATGTCCCATAGCTCTTATGTCGTCGTATTAAGGTATCAATCAGTACATAATTATATTTTTGCACTTGACCGTACATAGTGTCTTGTTGACATACATAGTCATAAGATAGTTAATGTAGACTGGTCATGGTTCCGGTAGTTGCCATCTTTAATTTGAAATCATTAGCAATAGAGCTGACAGCAGAGTGCCATCTATTTATTGAGCATTAACAATTCAAACACTAGGTCATTTATTACCTTTGTAATTTATTTTATCTAAGACGTTTAAAATACAATACATATAGGTACAGAAGGAAAATAACGACCGCTGTATCTATTACAGAGATTATTGACACAAACGTTGTGCCGTTAGAGTATCATGTAAGAGTATCTATTGTTCTACTAATACAATCGTCTCAATTCCGAACTTTTGCTTCCTATGTTATTAATTTTTTTACAGCGATAAATGACGATGTTGCAGGAAACAAACATGCCCGCCTAACCTAATGTACTTAACTAATATTTTAACGCTTGCATTGGAAGTAGTAAATATGTACTTTATATAACATAATAGGATATGCGACAGTCCTAATAGATGTAAGAATCAGAAGGCTTTATTTTTAAGTTGTAAAGCTTCATAACAAAAACTTCAATTTGCTTTTATTACGTAAAACGAGCGATTGAAAGAAAGAAAGAAACGCAACTTTGACAGTGGTAGATAAATTCTGTTGAGATTTTGCCCGCTGATTTTAATATTCACTGTAAAAAATTACTTGTTTATAAACACATGAGCAAATAAACGACACAAAGCACTGCTAAAACTATCCAGATTACTTGTCGCCTTGTCGCTTTACAACCTACAACTAAAACTCACTAAAGAACTTCATTTCCGAATTCGTCATCAATAATGCGTTATAGAAAAATAATTTCAATTTGGGGTGGTGCATTATTCCGGTCACGCGGGCTGCAGGCGAGTGCGGCAGGCAGATAGCGGCGGGGGCCTTATCGGAAACGGCTTACGGTGACCCCGGGCAGGCCCCCGGGCCCCAAGCCCCCTGCGACATTCCTCCGACCCTCCGATCGATCTCAATGCAAATACCCACGGTAGGGGACCCTCCACTATTGTTTCTGGCTCGTAATTTTCTTATTGCTTTTTCGGAAGTTATCGATATACCTGAGATGTATTGGTCGATCAAGTAAGTGCTTTACCATTTTTAAGGACAGCTCCTATGTCAAATTAAGAACAATAAGGCTGATTGTCACATTGACTAGTGAGTGTAAATAGCCTTTGATTTTTTAGGGTGGTAAGGAATTTCTTGGTCCACTACGGTGTTCAAATATGCGAGTTAAATTATTCTTTCAGTAGATACAGGCAAAGGAATGTGCTACGTATACTTATAATTTTTTAAAATTTCGTGATTTTCACTCGTAACTAAGTATTACCACTCATGGGACTTATCACTATCACTATTATCATCATTATCATAATCATTTCAGCCGAAAGACGTCCACTGCTGAACATAGGCCTCCCCAATGCTCGCCAAATAGATCGGCCCTGCGCCATCCCGCATCCAATGCGTTCCCGCCACCTTAACCACGTTGTCGCTCCATCTTGTAGGAGGCCTACCTACACCTATTATTTCCTATTATTATTATGTATGTGGCATTTTAAATTTAAAGTGTACCATATATACTTTTTTAAATGAGGATTTTCTTTTCTCAAATGGCCGGCAACGCATCCGATCCGTAACTCAACTTGTGTTGTGGTTGTAAATGGGCGGCGGTGATTCCATCAGGTGACTCGCCTGCTCGTTTGCCCCCTATAATACAAATAAAACTAGCTGTTGCCCGCGACTCCGGCCGCGAAGAATAAGAGTAGTATAAAAATTAGCCTACGACCATTGTCAGAGCTACCAAATATAGAGAAAAAAATTGATAAATACGGCCAAGCTGTATTGGAGGAGTTCGATAACAAACACCGAGAGACGAGATTTTTATATATTAGATTGAGGTTTTCAAATCACGAGTTCGTACAGATTGAGTCAGTTTTGTGACTTTTTTCTTACAGTATACAGTTTATGGATGGATCGTAACAAAACTGATTCATGATGTTTTTTTAAAAATTAGGTCTATTTTTCACCCGACTGTCGAAGGAGGGTTATGTTTTTCGAGCGTATGTATTTACGTATATACGTATCATTCTTTGGCACGCCCTGGAGCCTAAACCGCTCAATGGACTTGAAGTGTGAGATGTCATTAGATTCGTTTCAGTTCCGCGAGTGACATAGGATAAGTACATATTTTCCCAGAATTCCCATGGGAACGGGAATTATACGGGCGAGTTTTTTTCATCTAGTATTGAAATTATTTCATACAGTTTCACATACAGTTTATATAGGTAGATTGTCAAAAAAATTATATTTATGAGGATATTTTTTTACTCATCAAAATGAATAGCGCTCATGATTCTAAGCAAGAAAACTCCTAAAACTAACCAAGTCTGAAAAATAGTAGGTTTTAAACTGAAAAAAAAACCATGTATTACATCATCTCAAGCCGATGTGTCACAACATCTCAAGCCACCCAATAAGAGCCTGGACACAGGTCTCTTCTGAAAATGAGAGGGCATGGGCTGTAGTTCGCGTCACATGCATGCGTGTAATTTATTCAGCCTGGAAAATTATATTCCACTAGTGATCGTAACATGATTTCTTACAATAAGACACATACGTTCTTTGCTCTCGATGGCGATGGCTGTAAATTGTATTTATAATGACGACTTAGGTACTTGTCCAACTGATGTAAATAAAAAACCGGCAAAGTGCGTGTCAGACGACCCACGGTACGGGGTTCCGTAGTTACCCGACACAATATGCGCACTCAGAAGGGGATTTTTTGTTCGATACTATGTCATGGTTCATAAATTTATATTTACTAAGTAGGTACCTACCTGATCGTACTTTTAATACAACAAACTTTGCTTTAAGTATTTTTTTTTAATTTAGCCAATAATTACTCGTTCGTTTATTTGTAAAATATTTAGTGTTGACAGTCTTTTTAGCTTCGTTATGCAGTAAGTAAGTATAGTATTGTATGATGCCGTGATTTTTTTCACATGTCCAAAACCATAATTTTAACTGGCAGGAAGGACTTTGGGGGTATTTGGGTCTAACAGAAATTACCATTTTGCCGCCAGTGTGATTTATACCTACACAGTCACACACGTAAATCTATAGGTAGGTCAGCAGTTGAATTCAAATTTTAGGATTTCGCAAAGATTCTGTGGGAAATCCCATAAATAACATCATGGCATGGATTTCATTTCAGACATAAAAACACTCGCGCCAAATTTCTAGTAGGTAAACTGAATTTGAATTTCACATTTATAATATTGGTCGGATACATACATATATCAATCATCATCTCTTCCTTCACTGCAGGACACAGGCCTCCTCTCAGAATGAGAGGGCTTGGGCCGTAGTTCCTACCCGGGTCCACTGCATATAATGCATGTAAATTTAAAATGTAATTTCGCACATAAGTTCCGAAAAACTTACGAACCCACGACTTCTGCTTGAGACACCACATCTTCTATCACGGCAACCACGATTTTTAAGTAGAATATAATAAAAATCGTGCCAAATGACACCTTTTTGACAAGACTAAGGATAACCACGTTTACCACGGGACCCTGAAAAGCAAGTGCCTATTTATACAACTTGCCTGATTGTAATTCACTCGGCAAATAACTATTAAAATACGCGGAATCGAATTGAAATCACTTCTTAGCTACCTGCATTGTGTCTTGAAAGTTGTGCAAAAACTGGTACCATTATCAGTTTTAAATATCTCCAGCTATAAAGTTGTATAACGCATAGTTATGGCTCATAAACCAGGTGGATACTATGTCGAATTTCCAAATGCTAATGCGGCGTATAAATTCCATCTCGTCTGAGGTTATTGCGTAATGGCGAACCTCTCGGCTCCCGATACGTGATGGCTGATCAAAAAGTCCTATTCGTTTTTATATGCCACTGAATATTGAGAGACTGTCGTATTATAGCATTGAGATGTATGCGAAGGAGGGTTTGGACGCGCAACATGGGTAAGAATTTAAATCGAATTTGGACTTTAGTATTAACTAGCTGTTGCCCCCGACTCCGTCTGCGAAGAATTCGTTCAATACCGCGGGAACTATGCAATTCTCCGGGATATAAAGCATCCTGTATGTTAATCCACATTATAAGTATCTGTTGTGTTGCCATGCCAATCCGCGCTGGGCTCACGTGGGAACTATAGCGCAAATCATCTAATTCTGAGAAGTCTGTGCCCAGTGGTGGGACTGATATAGCCTGCTGATGACGAGAATGATAATGCTATCCTAATAATATTATAAATGCGGAAGTTTAGATGTTTGTTATTCTATCAACGAATTTGGATGAACTTGACTTGAAGATAGTTTGTAACCTGGACCAAATGTAGAATACTGTTTATCTTGGAAAACGCATACCTAGTTATCGCGAAACGAATTCTTTGCAGACGAAGAAGATTTAAGAGCAACAGCTAATAACCAAATAAGGAGGACAACTTTGTTTGTGTGTCAGTTTGAAAGTATGGGTCTCTGGAAACCCTGGATCTCTGGAATCAATGAACCGATTTTAAAAGTTCTTTCACAAATTTAAACTACACTATCCTAGATTAACATAGGCTGCTTTATATCCCGGGACAGTGTTAATCAGTGTAGAAGAAGGACAAAAATGCCGGAAAAAACTCATCATTATCACCATTTCAGCCGCAGGACGTGCACTGCTGGACATAGGCCTTCATTGATACCCATTAATTACGGTTGGAAGCGGCTTGCTCCACCTTGAACCTGCTGCCTTTACCAAATCGTCCGTCCATTTTGTTGGTGGACTTCCCACGCTGTGCTTGCCAGTCCGTGGTCTCCATTTGAGAACTTTTCGTCCCAACGGCCATCTACGCATACATTTTGTTCTATTCATTGAAATCTTCCAATGTCTATTACGAAATCACGTCACAAGTTTTACTTACCCATTTTATATTTAACGGTAAGTTGGTAAACAACATCGCCGTCATTAGTACCATTTCGAACGGGAGGCTTTGAAAACACTTTGTTTTAATTTTCACTTTTAGTTATAGCTCCATGTTATGACTGCAAGATATAATTTAATACTTAGGGGCTGTTTCACCACTTTTCTTAAAGTTCGGATTAGCTTAATCATAACCTTATTTGACAGATGGAATTAAAATTTCTGTTTCACCAGTCTCGATTAGCGCTAAGTGACGGACAAACTGTTTCTTAATTTGACCATCAGATCAGGAGGCATTTAGCATTTTTATCCGTCACATAAAGTTAGTTTATTTTTTTGTGGCCATGGTTGGAGAGCCCTTCAGCCGGTTTCAGAAAAATAAATCAAAGTATTTTTTATTTTTTAAAGAAAGAGGTCATGCTAAATTGCATAAAATAATTTAAATATCAAGATTTGAATAAAAAAATGTAGGTACACTTTTAGTATGTAAAAATAAATCCAAAATTTCGTAATATTTTTTAATAACAAACTTTTTTCAGTGGCTCAATCGTTTGTTCTACCTGAACTTGTATGTCACCATTAAAAAAAAGTTTATCTGTCAAATGGTTTGGCGCCACTTTTCGATTCGTTTTACGTGATTTTATTTTTCTTTGTTATTGTTAACAAAGTATCGTAAATAAATGCCGTATCTGGATCAATTATAATGTTACATATTTGTTTATGCAAAAAAAATAGATGTATTCAAAAATTATATAGTTAACCATTTCTTTTGCTTTAATAATAAGTGACTCTTTGAACGAAAGTGTGCGAACAGGAACGCGTGGTCGTGAAATGCGACGTTGCCATTCCGACTTTTTGTTAAACCCACGATTAGTTAAGTGGTACTTAGTTTGCACAGGACCGGAGTGGTGAAACTGAAAAAACACTAGCTGACAGATTTGTCCAGTACTTAGTTTATTCATTGGTTACGTAACCAGTAGTTTGACAATAAGGTGGTGAAACACCCCCTTAATCTACATCGTTTATATGTTACAAAATGCCTGTTTCGTAAACAAACTAATGAACACAAAGTAATCATCTGTTTAAACGCTGCAATTATGATTAGCTACAAGTGGTTACAAAATAACTTTACTAGATTAAATCAATGCGCAACAAAATTGCAGTCCGGCAATTATAAATATGGCCGGTAACAGCATAATGCTGCAGAACGCGATTTGTGTGAATTTTTTACACGCAATAAGTCTCCGCGGCCGTGGCACGTTCGAGAAACCGCAACTTCTTATTCACACACACCCTGTTTCCACGATATATTTATTCATAGGTCGAAACGTATTTTTTACTCTCTCATAAATATTAAACGCGGCTCGTGCCTCTAGGATTTTCAATTCGACAGTTTTGCCGGATCCCCTTAGATTTTAGGCTTTCTTCCCGCGGATTAGAGCGGACTGATGTATGGCCGCGGGTGGCGGTAAATCAAATTTTGATTGGTATTTTCTTTGTGGAAAGTGGGAATCGTCCGATGGGAGCGTCGTGTAACGTGGGTTAACCGATCCCCCGGCGCCGCGACCGTCTTATGTGGATTACGATATTTTGTATTTCTTATTCTGAGATAGACGTGCCGTGCTACTGCCCAATTTCGCGCAATCTCCTATCTCGCCCACCATGTTCAACTATTTTGTAGTTAGATCATGTCCTATATGTCATTTTGAATTTGAAATAGGTTACAGACAGGCAATAAAAGTAAATACTCTCCAGAGTTGTACTTACCCTTTTGAACTCCGGGAATTTAGAAATGTATTCTCCAATATTTCTACGGTACCGCTTGTAAAATGTGACATGAAACAACACTCAAATTGCCACTTTAAGTTTACTTAGGGGCCATTGGAATCAAATTTGCTTGGATAAGTTGATTTTAGTGAAATAACTCTGGGATGGCGCGCCCGGGGCGAGTCGTAACCGTAACCGCTTGTGTGATCCAATTGCGGGAGAGAGCCGCTTCAAACGGATGAAATCAAATTCAGCCGCCCTTTAAATATTTGAACTGATGCTAGATTGGCGGGCGGGGCCGTGGGGATGAGCTCCACTATTATTTTCAGGTAAAAAAACCGAGGAAACTTTCTAAGCCAGGGGTTATTTAGGGGCGCGTTGCAAGATCAAGACGACGCAATATTATGATTGTTTCAGCCGGAGATATCTGAAGGATATTAGGGTAATTGTAGTCCTTTTATCCCTGCCAAATCCATGAAATATAACGCACAAGACACCTAGCTAGTTATAAATAAACTGTTACTTTCAGCATAAATCGGGCGCGATCTTCGTAAACAGACGTGTATTGTTAACGAAACTTACGGTTAAGCATAGTTTGCAAAAATTGAAAAACGTGGCGTCGCTCCGCGCCCCACCCATCGGGGGTGGGAGCCTCCTTCGGATAAAAAAGGATCTCGAGAAACGCTCGACCCTTTTTATACTAAATAGATAGCTAACATGACCTGAGTGGAGTTTCAATAGATGCTTTCTCGACGGACGTAGCGACCTGTAAGGAATCGAGGGGCCGGTGAAGTGAGGCGCACTCCACGCCTCCGCCGCGCGCCGTGTGTCGCCGCTTTTCCTTTTATTTTTTACGCGAGCCCTCGGAGGGATAAGAGCTGGAATTCTTTTTAAATTGGAAATGTTTTCTAAGAGGATTACAATTTGCGGAGGTGTACGGACGGTATTGGGAATAAGGGATAGCCGTGTAATAATGTTTTGTGTTTAACATGCTTAGAATTCTTTAAGGAGTTTTCAAGTGGGCTTTTATTCGAGAATACGCTTCCTGGTTTTCTGTTTTCCTCGTTTATTTATCAAGGCCTTTGTTTTGGAAGAATCACAGCTACCAGTCTCGGTCTTTGAGTGTGTTTCGCAAATCTGTGCAAGCCAAGTGTTAATTCGATAAAACAAAGACATAGGTATTATAAAAACTTACTAACAAACGCGTCCTGATATTTGGTAGTGTCTTTTGTGACATTCTTTTGTAATTATGCACCACTTTTTCTTCTCAATGTCATAAAATTAAAAATAGGCATCCAATAACGTCGCTACAAAGGAACAAAATAACCCCAACAAATTCAAGTCTTGAATTTCTATAATGTGCGAAAAATTCTATTGGAAACACTATTAAGGAGTTTACAATGGCGTGAATATGCCGATGGCCGCCGCACGTGATCGCCACGCACAGAGCTTAGCTGAGAAAGGAATCGTGAAAATTATTACTATTCTCAAATTCTATAGCTTCTATTCTGGTGAACTAAGGGTTCATTTTGTATGGTTTTGTGGGTGCTTGCATTCGCACATGATTATCCCTTGCAGTAGAAAGGGGCTTTATTTTTTAAATTCCCCACCCCTTCTCGTCGTCTGCGCAATTTGACCGGCTTTGTTGTCATAGTGTAGGAGCTGAGCTCATTCGGTAACATTCTACTTTTACTCTGCTTTTTGACATTCGACTTCCTAAGGATTTTTCTCAAATATGCTCGGAAATTTTCGCTTTTAAGCGATTCGTTTTTGGTCTTAAAAAACTTCCATGCATAGGATTAAATTAAATGTATAGAAATCCATTTCTTCCCGCTTTGCTAACTTTTTAAAACATGTTACAGTTGTGTATAAAATTGAGATGATCAAAGAATCCATACAGCCAAGCAAATCACTCATTTTCACCGTAGCGCGTGCTTAACCAAGTTACAAAAAGGTTCCTCGTACAGCTACTATAAATTATTATTTTAAGTAGTTTTATACTCATTTGAGTCATCTCTTTTTAAGATATTAAGTGTTTTGTGAGATTTTTTGTCCATGCTCTCGGTTTATATTTCAAATCATTCACAAGGGTGCGATTTGTAGTAAAAACATTTTTCTTGTTGCCAGGGGTGCCCGGTTTTAAACTGTAACCACCCACTATAATTGAGTTTCGGTCTCCATAATACTTATTGTCAACTCTGGATGACAGGTGGCCATTTTAAATTCGACACACTACAAATGGAGCTGTTTTGCTATCCGTGGTCTATAATATTTTCAAATGAGTACTACGTAAATTTTTATTAATAAGTACTTAAGTCTACAAGTAAGTACAGAAGTACAGTAAGTAAGTACCTACTACATGTGACTTGGATAATTTCAATTCCATAATTTTCTTAGTGTCTGAGTTAAAATTAGAATCATAACTTAGGTCTAACTAACTTATAAAATAATTGGTAACCTACAATTCTGTATCAATAGACTGTTTAAAAGCAAAAAAAAATGATCGCCTTAAAATCTCCTTTTTTGAAGTCTATTAAAAAGTTACCTTAAAACCACGCAGCCAAAAAATACAAAATTTTGAAAGTGTAGTTTTGAAAGACAATTATGATATAATAAGGTATTTCCGTTGAAAAAAAGTAAGCCCTCACGGCACGTAGCAGGGCAAAGTGTTCTGAAATCAGCAATCCAAAAAATAACTCAGTTTTCATGTTCAGTTTTTGTTTTATACTCTTGAATGCGCGAGTCAGAAACTTTGCCGATTTTTCGTATCATTACAATAGATCTGTTCGTTATAAAAGAAAAACTGATACCATATTAGTTAATAATCCCAAGAAAGTATCGTGGGTCCATTTAACTTAATAGGAAATCGGATACCAGGCGTTTCACTTAATGATTGACGTATGGGATGGCCAAGAAGATTAAACGGCACGGTGTAAACTAGACGAATGTGACATATCAAAAGACATTATGCGAGCGTCGGAAGTGCCAAAAGTAGGCTTTATCTGTTATTAAGATGATTTTACTATTACGACTGCCTACATCCTGGGGCAACATAAAGGGGAGTAATATGACAGTGGTCATTATACGGAATGCTCTGAAATATAACCGTAGTGATGGCTGGGGGACTTGACAGGAATGGCGGACGACGATAAGGAATGCTTAGGATTATTATAAAAGGTTTTTTACGCTATTGATGACTTTTTTGTAGTATTGAGTACGGGACAGAAGTTGGATTACCTGTTTCAATTGGTGATTGTTGTCATTTAATGATCAAAATGAAGTAGTGACGCCTAAGCTAATTCAAGCCATGATACTTAATGTGTATGTTAATGATTTTTCTTTCAGTTAAGCCATTTTGATTCCTGACATGTCTTAGAAAGTTTCCATCTTCCATCTCATCAATATCTTCATGGTCAGGCAATGCGATGTCACTATGACATTTTCTGTGATTTTGGGTATCAAATGGTTCAATTGTACCTGCTTATGAATATACTTATTATCAGAGATTTGGATATTGCTACAAAATTCAAGATTATAGTGTTTCTTTCATAGTCTACCATATTTATGGTGTACAAACTTTCTTAGAAAATATACCCAAGTTTGAATTTTAATGGGCCACATTATCTTAATATATAAAAGAAGAAACTGACTGACTGACTGACTGACATATCAACGCACAGCCCAAACCACTGGGCCTAGAGATTCAAAATTTGGCATGTAGGTTCCTTATAAGGTCTAGGGGTGCACTAAGAAAGGATTTTTCAAAATTCACTCCCTAAGGGGGTGAAACGGGGGTCCAAAGTTTGTATGGGGAAACAAGATTAGTTCGACTATTTTATTCGAAACTTCACAGAAGTACTCCTAATGATAAATGAGTAAACACGTGTTTCAGGTTTTTTGAGAATTCAACCCATAAAAGGGGGGAAAGGGGTAACAAAGTCTGAAAATCAACATGGGTGTTGTTTCTATGGTTTATCGGGTCGCTGGTTATGAAAACAACAACGGTTTTAAAATCCGACGTGGCAGACGTAAAATACCATCTCCCTGGATGGGGTGCGATGGGGTTGAAATATCTAAATAAACTAAATGACTGTTGATATATCAACGCACAGCCCAAACCACTGGACCTAGAGACTTGAAATTTTGCACATAGATACCTTATACAATGTAGGCATCCACTAAGGAAGGATTTTTGGGAATTCCCACGGGAAAGGGAAAAAACGGGATTTATATATTCGATTCCGAGTGACCCTGTCTCGGTAACTATAATAACTAGACTCTTCAAATTTGATACACAAGTAGGTATTACATTATTTAAAACATTAATTTCAGGATTTTTCAAAATTCCCACGGGATAAGGAAAAAACGGGATTTATATATTCAGTTCAACGGAATCCTATGAACTATAATTACTAGACTCTTCAAATTTGGCATAGATGTAGGTAATTATAAATTCCCATGGGATAAGGAAAAAACGGGATTTTTCATTTTACTGGTCGTAGAAAGTTGAAATTCGGCATGTAGGTTGTTTGGGGAGTGTTGAGCTGGATTAAGAGAGGACTTTCCCAAATTCCCACGGGAACGGGAAAAAACGGGATTTTTCGTTTTACTGGTCGTAGAAAGCTGAAATTCGGCATGTAGGTTGCTTGGGGAGTGTAGAGGAGCATTGAGAGAGGACTTTCCCAAATTCCCACGGGAACGGAAAAAAACGGGATTTTTCGTTTTACAGGTCGTAGAAAGCTGAAATTCGGCATGTAGGTTGTTTGGGGAGTGTAGAGGAGCATTGAGAGAGGACTTTCCAAAATTCCCACGGGAACGGGAAAAACGGGATTTTTCGTTTTACTGGTCATAGAAAGCTGAAATTCGGCATGGTTGCTTGGAGAGTGAAGAGGAGCATTGAGAGAGGACTTTCCCAAATTCCCACGGGAACGGGAAAAAACGGGATTTTTCGTTTTACTGGTCGTAGAAAGCTGAAATTCGGCATGTAGGTTGTTTGGGGAGTGTAGAGGAGCATTGAGAGAGGACTTTCTGAAATTCCCACGGGAACGGGAAAAACGGGATTTTTCGTTTTACTGGTCATAGAAAGCTAAAACTTATCAAGTAGGTTCCTTGGGGAGTGTAGGGGAGCATTAAGAAAACATTTCCCGAAATTCTTACGGGAACGGGAAAAAACGGGATTTTGCGTTTTACTGGTTGTAGAAAGCTAAAATTTCAAAATTCATAAGTTTATACTGTAAGTTGCCCGCAAAGAGCTCTTTAACCGACTTCTAAAAAAGGAGGAGGTTATGCATTCCAATTTTTTTTTATGTAGGTATGTTCACCGATTTCTCGGTCAATTGTGGACCTGCTTGCTTGCTTGCCTGTATGCTTGCTTGCTTGATATCTTGGTTCTTTGTAATACTCATAGTACATGCGAGCGAAGCCGCGGGCAAAAGCTAGTAATTTATAATATAAGAGTGCAAAAATAAAAAACAGTGAAAACTTTGCTAGGAATTAAAAATCTAGCTGATAAATGTATACATTGTTAGTTTCAACATCCGAACATAGGTTTATAAGCATCCCAGCCCGGGCCGACACTGAATGCTTTACTACCGAAGATTATGAAAGGAATCACATTTCTGGCCATTCGCTCGCCCTATGGTAATAAAAGATACCTACATTATAAACGGCGGAGTCGGCCATTAAGAGTGTCCGCGAGGCGTATCGTAGTTAAACGTTTTATTGTTTTTTCACGACGATTCTACATTGCTTTGTTATGATTTTTACTTAATGTACTCTTACCTACCGCAGGTATTATTGTTGTTGCCTATTTGTTACATAGTCTAAGATCAGAACTAGAATTTCCTTCACCCATCTGTTTAATACCTAGACGAAAATTATTTTAAATAATACTTTTGAATGGGTTGGGTAAAAAGATTGGTTCTCTATCGCTTGCCCGAATTTCATATGCCATAATGTATCGTTTCCCATAATTTTCATTTGACATAATTTAATTTATTTCTGAAGCATTATTTTATTCAGATTTTTTATAAAATAAACCTAACCTAACCTATTGTGAAAATAAACGGATCACTCACGTCTTAAAACGAGTTTAACTCGACATGTTTCGGGCTAATCTGTAGCCCATCCTCTAGCCGAAACATGTCGAGTTAAACTCGTTTTAAGACGTGAGTGATCCGTTTATTTTCACTATGAGTGAGTCTCACGGTAGTTTCATGTTTAAACTAACCTAACCTACTGTATTGTATAAGATGAAATTTCAAAAAATCCTGAAAAATGCACGCTTCTATATATTTTATGGCAAACGTTGTTATGGCAGATGAAATTCGGGCAAATTAAATTCTGGCTAGTAAAGGTAACCGAAAAAGATTCTGGCCAAGCTTGGCAGGTATCTTGATACTAGATTTTTCACCTATTTGCTTAATAAATAAATCTTAAATATTGATAAACTTACAAATAAAAATAATTAATCATTTAATTGTGAATTCGATGACTTTGGGTAGGTACTATACGACATGTAACCGTTTGCAGTTATATACTCAATGAGTTTTGTTAACATACGACCACGGTTTTGTTAAACTCTCTATGTTGTGGGAATTAAGTTAAGTTCGCCACGTTCCCAATATAAAATACGAGTATCTCTGTGCGAAGTTTTAGTTTTCTAGCTCTAAGAATTAAGATTCGCTGTCTAGTTGTTAGTCAGGCAGGACTTCTCTTTTTATACGAATACACACACACATAAGCTTTGTTAATTTGAAACTAGCTCAATTGGCGTCAATTTTATTGTCTAATAATTTACACATGTATTTGCGTTGTACGTGAAGAGACTTAAATAAACTCTATGTATTATTACATTCACAACAATTTATTGCTAAACTTATTCGACGTTTTAACCACATTGTAGCGACCGTGGTCTAGAGTAAATGAAATGAGTGAAAAACGCGAAAGCTTAAAACGATATAAAGTCTATTGGTTTTAAACCACAACATAATTCTTTACATGTCCACGTACATGCGAAGCCTTTGGAAACGTATCTCAAAGGTTGTGAATTGTGTTTTTTCTTCTAATTTTTGTACATTAAAGGGTTTACTTACATACATAATTTTCTTGATTTCATCGTTTACGTTTGCTTTACTCGTTCAAAATGGCGCCCAATCTACACCACAACTACCCTACCCTATAGGTGTTCGACTCTTTGTTATCTAAGTACATTGTTCAAGAGCTAAATGATGGATGGTAGAAGGGTTGTCTCACCATTAAGTGACTGATGACTGCCGTTGTTTCCGCGACTCGATATTGCCATTATCGAGGCCTAATTGACTAAATAACGCAAGATAAATTAGGTCGAGGTATATCAGTACTGACGGGTTATGTTACGGTGATATTCTTTCCTTATACGTTAGATTTGAAGAGCAAAACGGGATAGAGTCGGATTAGAAATTAAATGAAATCACTTTTAAATGAGTAATGCATTACATCAACGTCGACGTTGAATAAAGAACCTCTTTAGAACGCTACAATAAACTACTTGACACCTTTATCCATTTATCATCATCATTCCAGTCAGTACACGTCTCACTGTAGGACAACCAGCCTCTCGGAATGAAAAGGCTTGGGCCGTAGTTCCACGCGGACTCTGTGCGGATTGGGAATTTCACACACACCATTGAATTTCTTCTCAGTTGTGTGCAGGTTCCCTCACCATAAAGCTCAAGGTAAAGAATGATGGGCAAATTGGCCTGCATAATTCAATAGGAACTGCATTTATACCAAGTGAAAGCTTATGATAGTTATGATAGTTACTATCATAAGGTCGCGGGTGAGCAAAGTAATTGTTTCAGTTCATTGATATGGACCTCGCAATATTTAAGTAACGCCTGAATCAATAAATTGGTTATAATATAATTATTTTTCAGCTCAATTACATTTTGTAAAATTAATTTTGAACGGTATTATTTTTTCAAGTTTGGTATGAGGTATCTTTTTGTATTTTAATTTTTCAGCTCCATTTTCTTTACTTTTACGGTCACTGCTATAAGTGATAAAGCGAGCTGAGACGTGTGATGCTTAGGAAAAAAATCGTGTCTATATCCCGACCAGTTGTGTAGGGGTAAAAAGCACGCATAACGGTATGCTGAGGACCCGGGTTCGATTCCCGGAGCTGGTCTTTTTCTGTGCATCCATGTTTCAGTTCGTATTTAGTATGAAATATATGGTATTATTTTTGGTCATAATCCAAAATTGTCAATTCAAGTGGACAATTTTCCATTTGTACTTAATGCCAGTAAATCATCGCTGCGCCTACGTTTTTTCGGCGTTATCATCCCCACCCCCACCGTTTCTTACATTTTTATCGCTAGTTTTCCGCCATGACACCAGTCGTCATGACTCGGCATCGCCGTAATCAATCAACCCAATTACCATAAAGTTTCCTTATGAAGGCCGAGCATGATTAATATTTCAGCCGTGACTGGCCGACTAATCGGGCGTGTATACCCGCTTATCTACTACATCAGCTTAATATACTAAGTATGTTTGTGAATTGTACTATTTGAAGAGGAATTCTGATATTGCTCTTACCTGGGGCCAGATTTGTACCATACCCTGATTTATGGGTCTACAATTATCATCTGATTCAGCTCTTTCTACTCTTAGTAGAAAGACTCCCCAAGTTGTACTATAACCAGCCCTACGTTGTCAACTATTTGCTACGTCCTACTAAAAAACACACAAGACGAAAAAATAATCCCTCTATCGCTACCTGCAGAAAATGCAATTCAGTAGCAAACGCTGCGATTTGGCTGCGATACAAAACGCCCAAAAACCTATTTGACAGCTTCATCTTACGATCACGTTACGTCATTCCGGTTGAAGGGGGCAAATGACGTATAAGCCAACAGTTGGCTTATATTTTTCGGGATGTTTTCATGCCGCCTAAGCTATCTAGTGTATAAATAATCTAAGGTTAATATATTGTAAAATCGTTTTAGCGCGAAATAATAAGAAACCCAACGCATACGCACTATATAAACACAAACACAAACTATCACATTTATAAGTAGGTACGATTTAAGTATTTTGTGAATATCCTCACTAAATAGAGCGTGTATGTTTAAGAAGTCCCCTTTTACCACAGATTCGGGAGGTTGACTTGCTGCTACAAGTTATCGGCTCTCTATAAATCATGTGGATAGCGCGTCATCGTGACGAGCTTTTTACTAACCCGATTTTTTCCGTTTAAGTTCATAAGCCGACGTAAAATCACTTCCATTTGGGTAGTCGCTTG
Source organism: Archips crataeganus (assembly GCA_947859365.1). Lineage (NCBI taxonomy): Eukaryota > Metazoa > Arthropoda > Insecta > Lepidoptera > Tortricidae > Archips > Archips crataeganus. The sequence goes on along the minus strand of OX402053.1, from coordinate 489,950 downwards.
CACATTTATTAAATAGTGTAGTCTTACGCTCATTCCTATTTTAACGTCACAAATGTAAATAAACATAAAAGTGTCTTGTTTTGTTTCTCTTATGTTTTCCCCATAAAATATTACCTAACTACACAGATTTAGCTGAAGTAAAGTAAATAATAAACAGAATATAATACTAAAGATGTAATATTAGTTTCCCACGTGGGAACTACGGTCCAAGCCCTCTCATTCTGAGAGGAGGCTTGTGCCCTGCAGTGGGACGTATATAACGCAACACATTTTGACTGAGTGACATTAAATTTTGTAGTAACAAGAGCTAAAGGACTAACAAACAAGACAGAAGCTTCATACCTAGTGATGCCAACCTGTAACACAATCAAATAATCCTACTTACTACGAACAATACAAGTATAGAGCATTGCCATATTATCGTAACATTGACTAAGTATTAATAAGTATCAAAACTAATTTAATATTATCTGTTTAATTAAAAAAAAATACTCGTGTTGTTGCCCAACAAGGCTAGTTTACAACCCCAACAAGCCCAGTTTTCTTACCAGATACTGGTTTACACCATTCATACCATTCAGTAGAGAAAGTGCGAGTCGATATGCCTGTAAAAACTGCACCGTGCAGACAAGCCTAAATATGTCTCTGCTACTTTTATAAATTCCTTGGTTTTTGCGCGTCTAACGAGCCTATTGGTTCGGTTATCCGTTATGTAGACAGATTGAGTGTGGCATGATTTCTCAATGTACTATCGAGAATTGAGACTAAACATTTAAGTATTACATTCTGTAAATTAAACGAAAAGGTAACCAACTGATAATTGTTTTAGAAGGTGAATTTTTTGTTAACAATAAATTGAAGTCACATGCTATTTTATTTGTAAAAGAGGGACTAAAATACTATAATTAGCAATCCATTACTCACATAAGCTTGCTTTCATTAACTTAGTTACGTGAATATACCAATCAGTACCTATGTTGTTTTATGAGGCTTACATCGTAACCCCAAGAGCTACAGAAATCTCCACAACACCATTACGCTTATATTCTGAAAGTATTTTACTCGACACGACTTAGAATTTGAACACAATCCATTAAGTCTCAAAAAAGCAGTTGAAATTGAAGCTCATGCAATATACATGGCGGCGGGCGCGTTTTTGCCGCGCGACGCTTTTTGTCCGCCATGTTTTATACTAACAGATAGGTTAGGAGTAGCTTTAGCACATTTTTTTGCGCATGACTTTGTAAGTTTTGTTATTGTTCGTAATCAGGTTTAAGAGCTATTTTTATCCCGTTGTAAAGCAAAAAAAATGTTGCATGTCAGACTTACTAGGTGCTTTCGTTTTAAATTGGATCAAATAAATTAGGCTTAAAGCTTCGTACCGTCAGAATTAGGTGGCGGCAACCTCGCAGTTTATCATATTTATTTATTTATTTATTTATTTATTTATTTATTTATTTATTTATTTATTCAAGGAGAACCAACAGCTTATAACATAATATAGGTAATATCAATAGTAACACAGAGCCAATTACAGGATCTCACAAATAGTGACTGATTATATGCTAATACCTACGACAGCACCAAGACAACTATTCCGACTTACAATACATTGGCTACCGACAATGATGTCTCTAAGTTTAATCTATGGAACCCATGTCCTTTTAATAGTTAGCATGTCTGTAAAGAACGTCCAGATTCTCTTGGTTTTCCATGTTTGCTACGCAAAGGGGAGTGAAGATTATTTCGTGCATAATGGTCGCATTACTCATGGAGACCATCACAGAAGATGTATTAGGGGAAACGTTCCGTTGTTTACGTTTACTTTTAAAATATTACTGGCAGTAAAACAATTTCGCCATGATCAACTGAACAATTATTGCCAAAATGCACGATGACTTTGCAGTGAATTCCAATTTGATACCATCGCGACCCAGAAGAATAATCATTATAAAATACATTTCCACTTTTAAGCTAAGTAACTGTACCTAATGTTTCTACGGTAATTCGTCTGTTATTATCATTTTACGGAAATCCAGAATATTATAGCTGAGAGTAGGTAAAATCGACCAAGAAATTTCTTCATCACTCTAAGGTTTAATGTTAAGTATTTATACAGCTTAAAATATCGAAGACCATTTTCACTTAAAAGTCAATGGGACAATCAGCCTTATTGTTCATTTTCTAATGTAGGGATTGTCACAAAACATAGTAAAGCACTTCGTCGACTATACATAGAACTTTATTGCAAATTCTTTCAGCATCCAAAGTGCAAAGGTGAAAGGTGAAATCCTGTCCAGCGCGACCCGCGCCCACGCCGTCTTGTTATTCCGCGCATAAACCCGCGAATATTTTACGTCACCGAGGATTTTGAGGCGGCGAGAAAAATTGACGCGACTTATCTCCGCCCTTTATACCCCACATGACATAAAATAACATCGCTGTCGTTGGAAAATAGCTTTTAATACCCAGTATTAAGACTAAAGGCACTGTATGACAGTAATCGGACACCCCACGCTAAGCGCGGCATGTATTATGTATGCCGTTGTCGCTCGACCCGTTACTTTACATTCGCGGTAGCCGGTAGTTCCCACGGAAAACATAAAATGTGCCAAATGTTGGAAAGAAAACGCTTAATGATTTACAATTGCCAAAATGTCACAAGCTTCTTGCTTTGAGGAAAATCGCACCCTTGTTGATGAGTTCAGTATTTCTACATACATTATGTGTCATGAATTCTATTTATAAGTCTCTATACCTTTAAACATAATAAGTACGGCTGTTATGGAGGTACTTCTAGTTTAAATGTAGGTATGTAGTCGAGGAAAATTAATCATGTACAAGTGAAACATTTTCGAAAAATCAATTCCTCTATGTTTTCTTAGCTTAGGCAGACATGACACTTGCGGAAAGGTTCCATTCTGGTACGCGATTTAATTAGCTCGACTGTATAGTACTTAAATAGGTATGTACTTCATGCCATGTAGATTGTAGAATTAACATTTCATATTTTTTAAGCTTTTGACATTATGGCTAAAGGAACATGATACCCTACAGTTTTTAATTTCATCGTGACCACAGCCACCTAAATGTGATCGAAACGTCGGAGTGATACATACATTACTAAGAAGTAATATATACGGAAAGCCGTGGTGGCCTAGTGGTTTGACCTATGTCCTCTCGAGCAGAGGGTCGTGGGTTCAAATCCCGGCTCGCACCTGAGTTTTTCGGAATTTATGTGCGAAATTACATTTGAAATTTACCATGAGCTTTACGGTGGAGGAAAACATCGAAGTTCCCAATCCGCACTGGGCCCTCTCATTCCGAGAGGAGGCCTGTGCCCTGCAGTGGGACGTACATAGGCTGGGATGAATACATTCTCGCGATAAGTCCTAGGTGTCTTAATAACTGTTTAAGATATCTCAAGCATCAAATAAACATTATGCGGCAATGCTTAATGCTTGTATTATGCAAAACTCTACGTGCTTGCCGTCCAATCAAACCGTCTCCGAAACTCCATCATCAATAATACCCAAGGCTGATACAAACGCATGGTAAGTAGTCGTAGTTGTGTCGAGTATATTTCGCTGTCCTATGCTAAAGTGCGAGATGTATTATGCATCGAGCCACCCCCGCTTGACCCCGGTTTGCATTCACGACTCATACGGCAGGGGCAGATGTGGACGTTTACGCATTTTGGGACATTGTTGTAAATTTCGACGTTTGAATAGGCAAGTTTAGGGGGACATTTTGATCATCGTGATCAATACAAGGAAAGAAAATTCTTGTTCTGACTCATGGAGATAAAGAACTGTATAATTTGTCGACTTTTAAGGAGTTCAAGAGTCATTTGAAAATATTAGTGAGTTGTATAGTAAATATTTAAGTCACAACAGTTTATGACTTCCTAACACTCTATACTAAGTCTGAAATAGCCATCAAATAAACGAATTTTTGTTTCATTTGTGTATCACCATGTTATATTGGATAGTAAAAAAAAACTTGATTCACGAAATGTTAAAGTTTCTTGCCGGGTTCTTCTCAACAGGGTTTTTCCTAACGGCAGTTAGATTCTTCGACATTCATAAGTACTTGTTATATTCTAAATTTAATATAGTAGATGTACAATGGTAGATGTTCCCTATCTGCGTCTTTTTGTATATAAGAAAGTAAATAAACTTTGTAAAATCTCATCTATGTCATCTAGGGAGGTTAAAATCGTGGTCCTTAAATGGCTTAAATCGTTGAGCTATAGTGTGACGGAAAAGATTGCATCGTTATAATTGTAAAACTAAATATTATAGCCTGACAATAAGCACACGTACACACCCACTACTGCAAGACCATTCATACTCCCACCCTCACGAACGCACGCGCGCGCGTGCACACACACGCAGACATGCACACACACACTCACGCACGCAAAGACACACACGCACGCGCACACACACATACACACACACACTCACACACACACACTCACGCATATGCACATTTCATAAGATCCATCCTAGTTATTCTAACATCGACGGTGCCATTTTTTGTTATGGTTTTGGATGTTGTTTGTATTGTCTGTCAAATTTAAGCTTAAAAGAAAATTATAATAAGATGCCTTACCTTAACGCATGATTTATTACATTATTTGGTAAAGTGTGTAGTGTCACTCTACGGGACAGGCCTAGCCTAGTGTAGGTGATACGGGAGATTTTTTTATGTAAGAAGTCTGTCGCAGTGCCATATTTTTTGGATTGTTTCAATTTATTCATAAAATGTAAATTAATTAACTGCATCAATAAATTTATTCTTATTCTTATTCTTATTCTTACAACAAGAGCATAAAACGGGCCATTTTACCCGAAACGCTCATATAGCTACCCGAGCCAGTACATAGACACTTTGAGGGGGAAATGGGTTTAATGCTAGAGTTTTACACTCTACTTTTCACTTCGATTGCAAGGAAATAAAACGGCAACATTTGAAATTAAATTTACAAACTCTTATTTTTCATCTAATTTCATTAATTTCGTAATATGAATCACCAGTTTTATAAATAACTACTGTTTGTGGCTGTTTGCGTCTGATTACCTTGGTCTTAGATGAAGATTTTACCTTATGCACAAGAGCATAAAAAGCTATTTTATGCAGCATTCCCTCGATATAAAGAACACCTTTACGAAGGTGTTGCAATTCGCTGTAGTTTTTGTGTGACGCCCTGCGAAAGCACAGCAACATAGGAGAGGAGACTGACGATTTTAGTGCTTCTTTTAAAGCCCTACGCGACAACACGTCCATCCTCACCATCTGGATGGTTGGTTGTCTTCTACTGTGCGTTTTTCCAGAAATTTCCTGCCTCGCACAGCAAAGCTCTGGAATGAGGTTCCTGCTGCGGTATTCCCGGACCGATATGACCTTCAAGCTTTCAAAAAAAGAGCGTACTCCTACCTAAAAGGCCGGCAACGCACTTGTGACTCTTTTGGTGTCGCAGGTGTCCATGGGCGACGGTAATCGTTTACCATCAGGCGATCCGTCTGCTCGTTTGCCCCCTATATCATAAAAAAAAAAAAAAAAAAAAGATAAATAATAATTAGAATATAGAGACGCATTCAGACTCAAATGCCAAAGTTCTCTTTAGTCCATCATCATCCTCAACGTCCAGGTAGCATTGGCATTGGCAATATGTATGCTGATTAGCTCGATATCAGCTACTGCTGGTTTACGGCTTCTGAGGTCGTTTGCAGTAATGAATGGCTCTTTTATGTGCCCTAACGCGCTGCCGTTGCACTTTATGGCGCGCCGTGAGATATTGCGGTGCAACAATGTGCTGTATCTATTTTAACGCTACTTCTAGTTATGAACATAATATGAGTGGAACTTCATAACCGCAAATGATCTTTCAGGACCCAACCCTAAGGACGGGGGGTTGGGTCCTGAAGGCCTTACTTGCATTTAGCCTTGGCATTCAAAACGTCTCAGTAGTACACTGACCAAGTATGCAAAATAACTTGTTTATCTAATGCCATGATTACAAAATTGTCTAAGTTTCAAGAAGACTTTCTTAGCAAAACGTCTAGGACGTGATGCACAAGTAGGCAAAATGACTCAATATTGTATAAGGTCTTGATTGTATTATATAGTAATGAAGGTTATCCAGACCATTTACCTATTGAAACATTATGACAGTCGTTTTACAGCCAAGTCATTCAGTCTACTATGTCTTATAGCAATGAGAGCGTTTTACAGACCAAGACATTTTGCAAAGCGGGCAAATATATACAACTAAGGTGCTCTGCTCGCCAAGGCTAAATGCAAGTAAGGCCTTCAGGACCCAACCCTGTCCTTAAAGTCGTTTATAGGATCGCGCCATCATCATTCCAGCCGAAAGACGTCCACTGCTGAACATAGGCCTCCCCCAAGGCTCGCCAAACAGCGAACAGCGAAGGGGTCCTGCCCTTTGGCATCCAATGCGTTCCCGCAACCTTAACCAGGTCATCGCTACATAGGACAGTTTATTTGTTAATAAAATAACGGCAAGTCCAAATAAAATGCCAGCACCTACCATGAATGTGCTAAGTACGATAACACTCCGATCTATATCAATTACTTAAGACGAAAAGTAATCAGAGGATCGACTTTTGATATCACAATTCGTGTTAGCTAGACCATTTATAACTCAAGAACAGCAGCACCGATTTCAAGGATTTTAGTTTCTTCGATTCGTCTCCCCTCAGAATAGCATAAAAACTATTGAAATACCAGAAAAAAATATGGAATTCAAAGCTTTACAGCTTGAAAGTGTAAATAGATGGAAAGCTTGGTTGTCAACGTTTAGGAAAATTACAATAGGAGGATAGGAAATTTTGGTTTTTATGATGTTACCGATCGATTGTAGTTTTGTGCATGGTCCCATAAAAAAAGGGGTTTTTTTTGATAACTTACGTACCTACCCACTACTATTGACTGTTGGCTGTACGAAATTCGTCAGAATCGCTTGTTTCAAATACACCGCGATTTTGCGTCACTTTCGAATGATGTGATTCCAAAAAACGGTCCCTTGCATGCTTTTGTTTGCGTAGGCGCGAATAAATATAACCTGCTGCGCACTGATGAAAATGTCCTGGAGGGTAGCTCGGACATTTCTTGTTTTTTATGGGCCAATTATTAGCATATTGCGCCACCAGCCGCCGCGGGGACCCTGGGGTGACCCCCGTGGCCCGATAAACATGTTTGTGAAAAAAACTATTCTGATTATGTGCATGGTATGTCTTTATGGTTCTTGTATGGGGGAGTTGCTCTAAATTTAGTCGCAGGTTTTATTGCTTAAGTTTTAAGTTGGCGAAATTATGATAGATTTTATTGACTTTGTTTTGTAAGATGCATAAAAGATATATAGTACTTTTTTATTGCCTAGTAAACAAATTACAAACACAAATAGAAATGTAAAGTAATTCAATTACATAAGAGCTTAAAAATAAACTAAACTAATTGAAATATTTCTCTGGGCGCAGATGATAATTATGCTTGAGCTCAAAATAAATGAAAACTATAATCCGTAGGATTATTATAAATGCTTAAGTGTGCCTGTCGGTCTGTCTGTTATCTTTTCACGCTTAAACCGCTGATCTGATTTAGGTGGAATTTGGTATAATGGTTTGAGACCCTGGCAATGACATAGTATAGTTTTAATCCCGGAAAATTGCATTGTTCCCGCGGAATAACGATAACTGAATTCTTCGATAGTGGAGTTGCGAGCAAAAGCTAGTTAAAAATAAATGAAAAGTAACAAATAACTAAACTAAAACTTGAAATAAATCGTGCGTGCAGCTCCTCCGCGCGGAAGAAGTGAAACTTCGTAATGTGGAAATGAAAAAGGCACTTATACATCAATATGAACCTTATTGCAATAACTTAAAGAACTAAATTTACTTATGCATCTATGTGTTTAAATTACTCACTAGATGGCGCTTTTATCAAGTCTCATACAAATTTGCACAGACAGTATGAGTTCTGCATCGCACTGTCGAAGTTTTTAACATCCGTTAGTATATATACAATGCGAGATTACTTGCTTCGGCAGTACATATACTAATGCTATTATACCCCCTCCATGGTAGCGTTAAACGTTTAACGCGACCTTGTTGGAAGTCGCATTAGAAGTTTCACTTCAAAAAATTGAATAGGTTCCCCCCGCGGCATGGACACAACAGACGTAGCCGTAGTGCACGGTTATGTAGTAGCGAAGAAGCATATTTTAGTTTGTACATAAATGGTTAAGGATAGCATAAAGAAAAGAGCTAAGTATAGCAAAAACACAACCAAATTGTTACGAAAATGGTTTCAACTCGTCATAATGCCAGCCTTACAGCCGACGCTGCTCAGCTGGTCTTCCGTCAGGACCATATAGCATAAGCCAGGCACGTTTCCGTATATCGAATGTATTAAAATATCGAAAAGTCGTTTTCGGAAACCGTTAACTTCTCAGAACTAATTTAAACGGCATTGCATAGAACTTATTAGGTTAGGTTAGTTTTTATAATAATCTTAAAAAGTTTATGGCACTCTTCCGCAGGGACAGGGCTTAGGCGAATTGTATATATAGCTAGGTTATTTTTAGGTTTTTTTTTTTATTTTTATTATTATTTATTTAAATTGTACCTATTTATCTGTGTCTTGTGTTGTTGTAAATAAATTAATAAATTATGGTTTCAGAATTAAAACTTTTTGATGTTACTTATCACCTTTCCACCATACATCTGTTAGTGTGATTAAGAAGTAATCATATACACACCCGCAGACGCCATATGGTTGGCACATAATACCAAGTTGGCACTTATTTACTTAGATATTTGTACAAATGCAAGGCGTGGTTTAGCAGTAAGTACTACGCAACTAAGCAACGTGTTACGACTGCCTAACGCCACGCAAAAACATAAAGAATGCATTGAATTATAATGACAGGATGAACACTGGGCATAACATACTCAACTCACCTGGAGGAATTAGATCATTACCATCAACGATTCCCGTGCGAATCTGCCCTGTATTAATCAAGCCACATACAACTAAGTATAAAGTTTTTATTCGTCGTCTAATAGGATAATTATAAAGCACCATTCGCTCGTTGCGGGTACATCGGCGCAGGATTCTGCGACGCCGTGTCTCTAGATTCCTGGCTGCGATTTATGATCGCCGAGATGCGCACGCGATTCGCAGAAACCACCAGTCTAACAATTCAGTACTGTGACGAAATGGAGTTATGCTAGTTAATTTTATGGCTAGTAAAGTTGTTGATGGCCATGCGTTTTTTGAAAAATATCATCATCATCATTTCAGCCGAAAGACGTCCACTGCTGTATATAGGTCTCCCCCAAGGGTCGCCAAATAGATCGGCACAGTGCCATCCGCATACGATGGAAGGTATTAACTTGGCCTCTATCGGTATCTGACTATCGTTGAGTTTTGGGAAACCCTGTTAAAGCAAAAACAGACTAAGTACCTAAGATAATTTATCCAAGTCAAATTTCTGATAGATGATAAAAAGCCGTGGTGGCCTAGCGCTTTGATCTATGACCTCTCAAGCAGAGGATCGTGGGTTCAAATCTCGGCTCGCATCTCTGAGTTTTTCGAAATTTATGTGCGAAATTACATTTGACCCAAGATTTGGCCCAAGCCCTTTCATTCTGAGAGGAGGCCTGTGCCCTGCAGAGGGACGTATATAAGCTGGTATGATGTTGAAATTTCTGATAATGGTTCATGTTTAGATACAAAGCTTTCCATTCTAGATTCTTTACAAATTTCTGATCCCATTAGCCATCAAAGGGGCATAATTCAATATTCTTTAGAAAATCTAATTATTCGAAAACGCACCCAATTTTTGGCGTTAGTAATTTTTCACTAACGTTATTTAGTGACCTTTCAAGGGAATTCAACGTACAAAATTCAACAGAACTGCAGACGCGGAGACCTTACGCTTTTACGATAAGGTTCAGTTTCGCTTAGGAACTGTGTATAAATGAAATTTGTATGCGCTATTGAGCATTCAAATGGTGGCACATAAGTTGAATTGAAGTCCATTGATTGCCACTTCGGTAAAAGGGTCGTGTTTTATTAAAAGAGAACATACTTTTTGCAAGTTGTGTTTTTAAAATAACATATTTTTTATATAAACCAATAATTTTAATTGATTGAATCAGGCGTTACTTTGCGGAGGTCCATATTAATGAACTGAAACAATTGGGGATGTCTATTTTTTTGCAATGTATAGTAAATCGAAAACCATTTCGAGATAAATGGTTTTTAACTCGTTTTCTGTAGTTATTTAATTTTAATATTATATAATGAATTTATTACATAACAAATAAGCAATGACCTTCATTTGACTTTGGTGTAAATTGCGTGACCGGTCCAATTCGTACTTTATTCTGTGTGGTTAGAATTCTTCACAAATTTACGCGTGGATTATAACTACGGAGTTTGATTTGGACCCACTGCCTGACATCTAGCACTTTGACAGCGCCAGTAAAGTGACACTAGTTACAGTGTACCACCACGCAAAAAATAATTAAAGGGGTTGCCTTATCGTACGCATTTAGATAGATTTAGACATTTGGCAGTGTTGGGAGCCCTCAATTATAATCTGACGTCATCAACCAAAATAGTTTCAATAATTAATTTTGAAAAAAGTAGTGAACTAAGTGACAAAATATTGAAATTAGTTTCTTATAATTGACTTTTCTATACAAAAAAAATATAAAAACCACTGGTATTTTTTTTTAGACATTCCCAATTACTTTGCTCGCGCTGCTTTGCTTTCTTTGCTTTGGTCGCGGGTGGATGAGCAAAGTACCTAATCGATTCAGTTCATTAAAACAATATTATGAATTGTGGTTTAAAGGTGCGACCAAATCGCCGCTTAAAAAACGGTGACGTTACGGAATCGCAGTGACGCACCGTAAACGTCACAACTTTACTATGGAGAGCATGCGGTAAATTCTGACGATTACGGTGCGTCACTGCGATTCCGTACCGTCACCGTTTTTTAAGCGGCGGTTTGGTCGCACCTTTAGTCAATCAATCAATCAATAATTTTATGTGTTAAAACATAGGTAAATACATGTACAAAGATCTTAACTGTATAATGAACTGAAACAAACCTACTTAATAATAGGTAATATAATTAAATTAATTAGTACTTATCACTATGTTGCACCAAAATACATAGAAAATATGAGACATGCATGTTTTGTTAAATATTAACTTAGAAGTACATAAAGTCAAAGTTAATTTATTTGCATAGGAATACATAACAAGAGACACAACATAATATTACCACCTTTCATTTAAATATTCCTAAATTGAGTAAAATACCTTTTCAACTAAAAAATCAAATAACAGTTTTTTAAATTTAGGTTGATCAGACTGTCTTATTATTTTAATTGAAATATCTTTACTTATCCTTATTAATATTTAAAATGAAAGTTACTCTGTCTGTCAGTCTGTGTGTCTGTTACCTCTTCACCCTTCAATTGGCGATCCCATTTAGACGAAATCTGGTATGGAGATAGTTTGTATTTTTTATTCTGTTTATATTAAACAAGCGTGTTAAAAAGGTTGGGATAATATAAAAAAAAACATTTCAGTTAAATAGTTAACCAAACGTTAAAGTAAACGTTAGCCCAAACAAAGTCTTCATAGACAGAGTCGCAGCAAACAGCTAGTAAAGTGGGCGACCGCATTAACAATCGCTTTTATGACTAAATTTGCAATAAAAGGGGGAATAAAAGACTAAATATTTGCAATTAAGTATCGAAGGTAATTAAAAAAATGGCTTTATTCAACGCCGTTGATTCTGGTATCATGAAACTGCACTTTATAGTAATGACATTGTTCAACGAGCATCCAACATAAATACTTATTGTTAAACAATTCACGACAGTAAAAGCGTTGATAAAATAACTATGAATTTAGAAAATTTATTTTGTGCTCACACTATCTCCGTCATTAAAAGTACAGTCGACCAAATAAGTGCTTTTCGCCAAACCAGCGACCAAATAAGCGATTTCAGATGAAATTTGGCACACAGTTTATAACCTGGTTTAACACTTGAATACTATCCCGGAAAATCGGATGGTTTCCGAGGGAATTAAAAGATTTCTTCGCAGACGGAGTAACTACTTCGAGGAGGTATATGCATGTTATTTATAAGAATTTAGAACATAAGAACAATTATTGGATTATTGGATTGACATTGTTTGGAACAAAAAAACACTAACTCTAGATAACCTAAAATAGAAACTAAACTTAGAGAAGAAAGGGAAAGTTACAAATAAAAAATATCTTTAAGAATACCACCCGACAGCATAGTTCCCAGAAGGCGAGCAGCGTTTCCTCGTTGAATAGCCAGGCTCAATCGTTGACGAAAATATCTTTAAGAATACCACCCGACAGCATAGTTCCCAGAAGGCGAGCAGCGTTTCCTCGTTGAATAGCCAGGCTCAATCGTTGACGAAAATATCTTTAAGAATACCACCCGACAGCATAGTTCCCAGAAGGCGAGCAGCGTTTCCTCGTTGAATAGCCAGGCTCAATCGTTGACGAAAATATCTTTAAGAATACCACCCGACAGCATAGTTCCCAGAAGGCGAGCAGCGTTTCCTCGTTGAATAGCCAGGCTCAATCGTTGACGAAAATATCTTTAAGAATACCACCCGACAGCATAGTTCCCAGAAGGCGAGCAGCGTTTCCTCGTTGAATAGCCAGGCTCAATCGTTGACGAAAATATCTTTAAGAATACCACCCGACAGCATAGTTCCCAGAAGGCGAGCAGCGTTTCCTCGTTGAATAGCCAGGCTCAATCGTTGACGAAAATATCTTTAAGAATACCACCCGACAGCATAGTTCCCAGAAGGCGAGCAGCGTTTCCTCGTTGAATAGCCAGGCTCAATCGTTGACGAAAATATCTTTAAGAATACCACCCGACAGCATAGTTCCCAGAAGGCGAGCAGCGTTTCCTCGTTGAATAGCCAGGCTCAATCGTTGACGAAAATATCTTTAAGAATACCACCCGACAGCATAGTTCCCAGAAGGCGAGCAGCGTTTCCTCGTTGAATAGCCAGGCTCAATCGTTGACGAAAATATCTTTAAGAATACCACCCGACAGCATAGTTCCCAGAAGGCGAGCAGCGTTTCCTCGTTGAATAGCCAGGCTCAATCGTTGACGAAAATATCTTTAAGAATACCACCCGACAGCATAGTTCCCAGAAGGCGAGCAGCGTTTCCTCGTTGAATAGCCAGGCTCAATCGTTGACGAAAATATCTTTAAGAATACCACCCGACAGCATAGTTCCCAGAAGGCGAGCAGCGTTTCCTCGTTGAATAGCCAGGCTCAATCGTTGACGAAAATATCTTTAAGAATACCACCCGACAGCATAGTTCCCAGAAGGCGAGCAGCGTTTCCTCGTTGAATAGCCAGGCTCAATCGTTGACGAAAATATCTTTAAGAATACCACCCGACAGCATAGTTCCCAGAAGGCGAGCAGCGTTTCCTCGTTGAATAGCCAGGCTCAATCGTTGACGAAAATATCTTTAAGAATACCACCCGACAGCATAGTTCCCAGAAGGCGAGCAGCGTTTCCTCGTTGAATAGCCAGGCTCAATCGTTGACGAAAATATCTTTAAGAATACCACCCGACAGCATAGTTCCCAGAAGGCGAGCAGCGTTTCCTCGTTGAATAGCCAGGCTCAATCGTTGACGAAAATATCTTTAAGAATACCACCCGACAGCATAGTTCCCAGAAGGCGAGCAGCGTTTCCTCGTTGAATAGCCAGGCTCAATCGTTGACGAAAATATCTTTAAGAATACCACCCGACAGCATAGTTCCCAGAAGGCGAGCAGCGTTTCCTCGTTGAATAGCCAGGCTCAATCGTTGACGAAAATAGCTGCCTGCCTTATGGTCGCTAGTCATTTTTACTAGGCGCGAAGAAATTTCTTTTGTAACTATTATTGTACATTTACTTCTGTTTGCTCGCCAAATAAAACCATAAAAACAGCTGGTCTAAATTAAACTCATTGATGTGAGACAACGAGTTGGTCTATATCCTTAATTATTAATTTATCCAAAGGGCATAGGTACTTTCGCCACCTGCTAATAATGGCTTAAAGAAAGGTGAAAGCACACTAACTCTAAAGGTCGCATAGCGATGGCACGGACACCGAAATAATTGGCACCAGGCAACAACTGGAGTGTTAAATTTCAGGGTATTATACGGTCTACCGAGCAGCTGCTAACGGTTTATATCTGGGTTTTGCATGAAATTAAATATCTTCGTACTAATACAAAAAAAGACCGACCAACCGATCCGTTTGGCGAGCCTTGGGGGAGGCCTATGTTCAGCAGTGGACGTCTTTCGGCGTGATGATGATGATGATATAAAAAAAGAGCCGTGGTGGCCTAGCGGTTTGACCTACGGATTCTCAAGCAGGTCGTGGGTTCAAATCCCGGCTCGCACCTCTGAGCTTTTCGGAATTTATGTGCGAAATTACATTTGAAATTTACCATGAACTTTACGTTGAAGGAAAACATCGTCAGGAAACCTGTATACGCCTGCGAAGAAATTCAATGGTGTGTGTGAAGTTCCCAATCCTCACTGGGCCCGCATGGGGCATATGTGGGCTGGGTTGAAATATCAAAAATACCAAAAGTTTGCGAGTATGTGTGTACGTGTGTTTGTTCCTCTTTCACGCTAAAACGGCTGGGTGTATTTGTATGAATTATGGTATGCTATGGTAGCTGGCTATCTGGGATAACACATGGTCACTTTTTATCCCGTTGTTTTCAAGGGATCCATGTAAAATCCAAATTTCGTAACCACTAAGTTTAGGGACACGAAGTAAGTAGGTAATGTACTTAGTGTATTAATCGTACAACGTAAATAAGACCTCGATGTAATATTTGAGAATTTAATGAATAATTTAATATGAAAATAAAAACTTCTAAAAAATATTATGGGCACTCGTAAAGTTTTACAGTCATTGTTTTTGTTTTAAGGGAACACTGGGAAGTAAATTATTATTTTATTACTTGAGCCGTAGGACGTCCACTGCTGGACATAGGCCTTCCTCATAGATACCCAATCACTACGGTTGGAAGCGGCTCTCATCCACCTTGAATCTGCGGCCTCCGTCCATCTTGTTGGTGGACGTCCGACGCTTGACAGTTTAAGTAAATAAATTAAAAAAAAAACATGTCGCACATGTTGGCAAGTGAGATATAGTAAGTATGTTTAAGTCATTATATTATTATTTTTTGCTTTTATAATCTACAAATTATTTATTTACGCATGTAGTCTTATGTAGCTATTAGTGTGCAGTTTATTTATCTATCTAAACAGCGATCCGGGTGTCACCAACGGTACTGGCTGAAAATCAGGGGGGTTACTACGAAATTCGAAGTTCGAAGTTCGGATCGTGCGGTCCCTCTCACTCTCGCAATAAATACCATTAGCGTGAGCGGAACGGCATGAAACGAAGTTCGAATTTCGCGCTTCGTAGTATAGGGCCAGCGCTGGGGTGCTATAAACGCCTCAGCATTATGCTGAGCCAGTGTCCGATTTGCAACCGCAATGACGCATTATATCTTAAGCTTTCGTGTTGTCTTTTGTTTTGTAAAAATATTGATGATGATGTGTCTTGTGTTATTGTAAATAAATGTGTTTTCTTTCTTTCTTTATTTCTTTATGTCGTTTGTTCGTCACCGTGAGAAGGATAATTTTCATAATTATTTTACTTGTAACGAACAACCCAAGAAACTTCTATTTAATGGGCGTGTTTCTCAGTAATCGATACCTACCAGCGTGTGGAAATTCCACAAATTCCAGTTATTACATGCGCGCGTGCAACCAGATACACTGAGACCTACTAACTACTAATATATAAATCTTCGATCAACAATACGTACTTGTTGATCGAAGATATAAATGCAAAAATTTTGCGTCTGTGTCTTGTTACTTCTACAGGTCAAAACGACAAAATACTTGTACCTAGATTCGGATGAAATTTTTGAAATACCAGTCTATATACGTGGAGGGCACTTGAATGGCGTCCACGGACCGGAAGACGCAGTGTATGTTAAGCCTCCAACAAGATGGAGTGACGACTTTAAGGTTAGAGGAACGCGTTTGATGCGAATTGCAGGACTGTTTGGCGAACCTTTGGGGAGGTCTATGTTGATGATGGAGGTAACTTCTGGAATAACAATTGAGCTACTTTTTATCGCGATATTTCCATAAGATCCATGCAAAAACCCAACTGCTAAGTTTTGAGATATGAAGTTTTGCACGGGTGTTTGTGATACAACGTTATTAGAGACCACGATAAAGTTTGGGTATTTCTTGGGAATTAATAAAAACCAGCCAAGTGCGAGTCAGACTCGCGCACGAAAGGTTCCGCACCATTATCTATAAAAACGTTTGTTGTATGAGAGCCCCCCTTAAATATATACATTTTTTAAATTTAATTATTTATTTTTAAAGTGAATATATTGATAATATTCTGTCAATATTTCAAGCGTCTACCTGTTGCGGTTATCAATATCGAGCAAAAACGAGCAAAAAAATCACGTTTGTTATATGGGAGCCCCTTTAAATATTTATTTTAGTCTGTTTTTTAGTATTTGTTGATATAGTGGCAACCGAAATATACAACATCTGTGAAAATTTCCACTGTCTAGCTATCACGGTTCATGAGATACAGCCTGGTGATATACGGACAGATGGACAGCGGAGCCTCAGTAATAGGGTCCCGTTTTCACCCTTTCGTAGAACCGTAAAAATTTGAGCGCAGCCACGAGCAAAGACTAGAAAAAAATAAGGTAGGAAAACGAAATAATTATACAGCAGACAATTAAAGGCGACAGTAGCATGCAAAAATAATACCTCATTGAAATGTCAGACAAATCTATGCCACGGCCAGTGATCAGATCATTTAATCACTATTGCTTAACCAATAGCCACTTAAGTTTTTTCCAGTAGTCGCGGATAACGACAGGTGAAGACCTAATTAAAACACGGATGCTTTTAATGACGGGAATTTTAAAACCTCGGGAGACGCGTGTACGATTCTACTTACTTATAACCGTCAACGAGCTAAACTAATGACGGAATACTTGAAAAATGTATAAGTCATTACTCATTAGAACGGGATCAATCAGTGCTTTTTTCAATTGACATCATTAAGACTTGTTTTTCTAGCGAGCGATCGGCTTGTTCTTTATTATCTACTAGCTGCCTGCGACTCTGGCTGCGAAGTATACGTTTATCGCTGTCCAGTGGGAACTATGCAATTTTGCGATATAAACACTATCCTATGTTCTTCATAGCGTCTCAAACTATACACCGTGAAATTTTAGTGGTTGTTTTCCCGAAACGAGGTGATTTAGTATCGATTGCACAATCGATTTCTAATTACTATTTTGACTAGAGTCAAAAATCCAATTGTGAAAAACGAAAGTCTGAAAATGACCGCAAACCAATAGTAACGCTTCGTTGGTACCTAACCTATCGTACGATCGTACGCTATTTGTACCAACGAAGCGTTACTATTGGTTTGCGGTAATTTTCGACTTTCGTTTTTCACAATTGGATTTTTGACTCTAGTCAAAATCTATATATATAAAAGAAGAAACTGACTGACTGACTGACTGACATATCAACGCACATCCCAAACCACTGGGCCTAGAGATTCAAAATTTGGCATGTAGGTTCCTTATAAGGTCTAGGGGTGCACTAAGAAAGGATTTTTCAAAATTCACTCCCTAAGGGGGTGAAACGGGGGTCCAAAGTTTGTATGGGGAAACAAGATTAGTTTGACTATTTTATTCGAAACTTCACAGAAGTACTCCTAATGATAAATGAGTAAACACGTGTTTCAGGTTTTTTGAGAATTCAACCCCTAAAAGGGGGGAAATGGGTAACAAAGTCTGAAAATCAACATGGGTGTTGTTTCTATGGTTTATCGGGTCGCTGGTTATGAAAACAACAGCGTTTTTAAAATCCGACGTGGCAGACGTAAAATACCATCTCCCTGGATGGGGTGCGATGGGGTTGAAATATCTAAATAAACTAAATGACTGTTGATATATCAACGCACAGCACAAACCACTGGACCTAGAGACTTGAAATTTTGCACATAGATACCTTATACAATGTAGGCATCCACTAAGGAAGGATTTTTGGGAATTCCCACGGGAAAGGGAAAAAATGGGATTTATATATTCGATTCCGAGTGACCCTATCTCAGTAACTATAATAATTAGACTCTTCAAATTTGATACACAAGTAGGTATTACATTATTTAAAACATTAATTTCAGGATTTTTCAAAATTCCCACGGGATAAGGAAAAAACGGGATTTATATATTCAGTTCAACGGGATCCTATGAACTATAATTACTAGACTCTTCAAATTTGGCATAGATGTAGGTAATTATAAATTCCCATGGGATAAGGAGAAAACGGGATTTTTCGTTTTACTGGTCGTAGAAAGCTGAAATTCGGCATGTAGGTTGCTTGGGGAGTGTAGATGAGCATTGAGAGAGGACTTTCCCAAATTCCCACGGGAACGGGAAAAAACGGGATTTTTCGTTTTACTGGTCGTAGAAAGCTGAAATTCGGCATGTAGGTCGTTTGGGGAGTGTAAAAGAGCATTGAGAGAGAACTTTCCAAAATTCCCACGGGAACGGGAAAAACGGGATTTTTCGTTTTACTGATAATAGAAAGCTGAAATTTGGCAAGTGGGTTCCTTGGGGAGTGTAGGGGAGCATTAAGAAAACATTTCCCGAAATTCTTACGGGAATGGGAAAAAACAGGATTTTTCGTTTTACTAGTCGTAGAAAGCTGAAATTCAGTATGTAGGTTGCTTGGAGAGTGTAGATGAGCATTGAGAGAGGACTTTCCCAAATTCCCACGGGAACGGGAAAAAACGGGATTTTTCGTTTTACTGGTCGTAGAAAGCTGAAATTCGGCATGTAGGTCGTTTGGGGAGTGTAAAGGAGCATTGAGAGAGAACTTTCCAAAATTCCCACGGGAACGGGAAAAACGGGATTTTTCGTTTTACTGATAATAGAAAGCTGAAATTTGGCAAGTGGGTTCCTTGGGGAGTGTAGAGCTGGATTGAGAGAGGACTTTCCAAAATTCCCACGGGAACGGGAAAAAACAGGATTTTTCGTTTTACTGGTCGTAGAAAGCTGAAATTCAGTATCTAGGTTGCTTGGAGAGTGTAGAGGAGCATTGAGAGAGGACTTTCCCAAATTCCAACGGGAACGGGAAAAAACGGGATTTTTCGTTTTACTGGTTGTAGAAAGCTGAAATTCGGCATGTAGGTTGTTTGGGGAGTGTCGAGGAGCATTGAGAGAGGACTTTCCAAAATTCCCACGGGAACGGGAAAAACGGGCTTTTTCGTTTTACTGGTCATAGAAAGCTGAAATTTGGCAAGTGGGTTCCTTGGGGAGTGTAGGGGAGCATTAAGAAAACATTTCCCGAAATTCTTACGGGAATGGGAAAAAACGGGATTTTGCGTTTTACTGGTTGTAGAAAGCTAAAATTTGAAAATTCATAAGTTTATACTGTAAGTAGGCCGCAAAGGGCACTTTAACCGATTTCTAAAAAAGGAGGAGGTTATGCATTCCACTTTGTGAATTTTTTTATTTAGGTATGTTCACCGATTTCTCGGTCAATTGTGGACCTGCGTGCTTGCTTGCCTGTATGCTTGCTTGCTTGCTTGATATCTTGGTTCTTTGGAATACTCATAGTACACGCGAGCGAAGCCGCGGGCAAAAGCTAGTAGTAATTATAAATCGATTGTACAATCGAAACTAAATCACCTCATTTCGGGAAAACAACCACTAAAATTTCACGGTGTATAGGTACATACGTACAGTCACGATTCGAAAACATTCGTCAGTTATTAAATGTATTCTTTTATCAAGCCAGTAGCTAGTATCTTAGTACGTTTTGAATTAAAAAAATTAAAAACCCCCGACGCAATTTGGTCACATTTTGAAAATAAAGTAAATGCCCATTTTACGTCTAAGCTAAGATCCCTTCCGCAGCTAACAAAAGAGCTGATAACTTTGAAACGGCTGAACCAATTTTAATGACGCATGTCTAAGAACCATCGCCAAGAAACTTGCTTTCAAATAAAAAAAATTGCATCCGAATCGGTTCACTCGATTAAGAGCTGTGATGCCACAGACACACACACACATAGCGGTCAAACTTACAACACCCCTCTTTTTTGTGTCATGGGTTAAAAATGGGAAACGTCAGTGCGATATTCTGTTTCGTTTGAAATAAAATGTTGACAGCACGACAATTGCCCTGGTGCAATTAAATGTGACCGATCCCCTCTTACCCCGACTGTACAATACATATCTATTTAATTTAATCTTACTTAATCAGTTCAACGGTTATTTTCGCAGTTATAATATTAGTAGTTAAGGACTAGCCCTGACTCGCGGCGTCGCTTACGTTAAACATAAATAAGATCTACCATTTGAATAGAAATTTCGCACAATATCCCTGGGAATTCACGAAAGATGAATGAAGAATACCAATGCAAAATTCAGAGGTCCCTTGACTTAGCTGTGAAGATTTTGCGATTTTACCTGGATCTAATAGGAATGTCGGGATGAAAAATAACCTATGTGTTATTTCAGACGTTCAAAATTAGACATTAATGACATTGGAATAAGAACCACGCCTCGCGCCGTCATGAATGACTCGATATATACGTAGGTGATGTCATGATGACGCGAGGCGTGGTATGTAGATACCAAACATTTGAATTCGTTGCCGTTTTACACATACAATATTTCGCACAGGATAATATGTCGTGGTGGCTGGTTTGACCTATGGCTTCACAAGCAAACGCTTGTATATACGAGCCCGAGCTTGTGCCTCTGGTTTTTTGGACTTTGTGTGAAATTCCATTTGAAATTGCTATGATCCTCACAGTGAAGGCAAACATCCTGACCTGCACACACTGCGAATTAATTCAATGGTATGTGAAGTTTTCAATCGTCATTGGGCCCGCGATTTATTTGATTTTATAATCTACAAATTATCTATTTACGTACTATGTAGTCTTATGTAGCTACTTATTAGTGTGCAGTTTATCTATCTCTATAGAGATCCGGGTGTTACCGACGGTGCTGGCTGAAAATCATCATCATGTTATAAACGCCTCAGCATTATGCTGAGCTAGTGTCCGATTTGCAACCGCAATGACACATTCTATCTTTAGCTTTCGTGTTGTCTTTGGTTTTGTTGTATTGATGATGTGTCTTGTGTTGTTGTAAATAAATGTATTTTCTTTCTTTTTTCTTTCTTTCATTTTGAAAAGATGTCTGTGTTCCGGAGTATGATAATGATGATGATGATTATTGATTCCGAGAAATCTCCCGCGCATTCTCACGGCCGCTACGAGTGTGAGTTCGTAAAATTTGCGCCTGCGATCAATTTACGCTCATTACGAAACGGTCAAAGTTCGGCTGGCGGTCATAATGTCCACTTTACAAGCATCCCACATTGTATTTACAACTTAAATGTGATCCTCGTAGAGTCCTAATTAGGTTGACATCGTGGGTTATCGTGGTGCGTAGTGATTTTGAACGGTGTGTGGTGGTTTTAAGGTTTTGTTTTGGATGGCAAGCGGCGTTTTGTTTGATGGTAGCGCTACATGCGAATTCGGCGGCGCTTGCGCGGAGTATGCTAATGTGAGCAATTGGGGCTGCGTGGTGCGCCGGCGCATACTGATTTAGGTGATGTTGAGTAAATGCGGTCGTAAGTTTTAAGTTTCAGATGTGCTACATTGTGATATTTTTTAAGTTGATTAATATTCGTTCGTTTTTATTTGAATACGTGCGATATATTTGAGGGTTCTCTAGTTTTAGCGAGGAACCGTCATAGCTTAGCAATGTCTGTTTTTCTGTCCATCTGTAAGGCCTAGCTCAGAAACTTTTAGCGCTAGAAAACTGTACTATTGCATGGGTATGTAAATTGGGTATACACATTCTGGGTATGTAGTTCCCGATCCGCACTGGACCCGCGTGGGAGCTACTAGTAGGTACTAACTTTTATCATGTCCACAGAAGAGACACTAACAAAAAAAATAGTATGACCCATCTATTGAAGAAGTGAGCCACACCGAACGCAAGGTTTCATAAAAGATACAGTGTACTTGCGGTACAAAATAAATTTACTAAAATTGTTCGCTAACTTTTACTAATTTCTTCAATATATGCGACACGAAACTGAGAACGATTCAAACACTAGTGGAGCTAACAGTTCAACATAACAACTTCGAAGTCAACAAGTGGGAATGAATATGGAGCAATCAAAATTCTCCTATAGCCAGAGATCGGATGGATTGGCGTCGTTGCTCAGGGTAATGTGGACATGCCTCCAAAATTAATTATTTTAATTATTTCTTAAACTTAGATTTGAATTCTGGGAGATGACAATATTTACAAGCTCAATTTACAAGTTGGGCGACTATTGTCTTTATTGAAAAATAACGAGGTATAAAAATGTCAATATGAAAAAATTACTATGTGTTTTCGCAAATTTAATCGACACAAACAGTGTCGACGGAGATCCGCTCACGCAGCGCTCTTTCTTCTGTGTGCTTTTGGCCCTTCAGGCCGATGCAAACTTAACATTACCTAAACCTAATGAAATGATTTGAAAAATGAATTGAAAAAAGTTTATTCCACACACAATACACATACAGTTATAAAATTGCAAAATATATAAAATAAAAATAAAACATTAAATTATGTGTAAAAAAGGTCCCGCATCAGCATAAATGCGGACTCCCGGGGTGGAGCCAGCGCTGGTCTTCCGGCGAGACCATTTTTTAAATGTTTCTGTGTCGATTAAAATGGAAAAAAACATAGTAATTTTTCCGTGTGGTCATTTTTATACCTCGTTATTTTTCAATAAAGACTACACATGCATTTAGACGGCCGGATAGCCTAGTTGTTAGAGAACCTGACTACGAAGCTTGAGGTCCCGGGTTCGATTCCCGTGTCGGGGCAGACATTTGTATGAAAAATACGAATGTTTGTTCTCGGGTCTTGGGTGTTTAATATGTATTTAAGTATGTATCTATCTATATAAGTATGTTTATCCGTTGCCTAGTACCCATAACACAAGCTTTACCTAGCTTACTTTGGGACTAGGTCAATTGGTGTGAATTGTCCCGTGATATTTATTTATTTATTATTTATTTATACAAATTATTAGTAAAATGTTAATAAAAGTGTTTTCTAGTTAAACACACGATTTATAAAAATATTTTGACATTGATATTAATTTGGAAAAATACTGATTTCTTATTATAAGAAAATAAGAAGTCTTTGTGTTATCTATTATTATTAAATAGGAATCAAAATTCAATCTCAGGTAACACATTACTTAAATAATTAATTATTTAATCCTTTTTGGAGTCATGTCCACATTATTACGAGCAATGACGCCAATCCGATCTCTGCCTATAACCTAGCAACATTTGCATAACGCGGCATCGGAACCTTTGATACCAAGCAAGCGCTTCTTTTAGAATCCCACAGATTAATTCCGCAGCCATCTCACCCATTATATCGATCGCATTATTGTATATCTGTCCCTTTTGTCGCCGTCATTGCCGTAGCCGCGGAATGCCAACTTTTGTTGCATTCCTCTACCTATACCGTTACGTTTGAATTTGCTTACAACGCTTGTGTGCGTGCGCGTTGTCGCAGACTGATGGATGACAGCTGACGTCGGCGCCGCAAAGAGCCAGGGCCGCGCCCGCGCACCAAATAAATATAGATCCACAGGAATGCCGCGTTGCGGTTAATTACTGGCTTCAAAGACCTGCGGTAATGGTTGATCTACTAGAAGAGTTATAAGGGTGCGTGACCGATTAGAAGGTCTAAGTTATTGCTGACGGTGATTGGCGGGCCGATCGGGAAATCGTAACAGGCCAAGCTTAATTGTCGTATTAATTGTGACTTCTGAGTTTTTAGCCGATAATGTTTTTAATTAGATACTAGCGTTGCCCGCGACTGCATCTGCGAAGAATTCGTTTATCGCTATCCCGCAGGAACTATGCAATTTTCCGCGACAAAAATGATCCTGTATGTTATGCAGGTTATAAACTATCTGTGTGCTAAATTTCAACAGAATCTGTCAAACCGTTTTTGCGTGAAAGATTAACAAACATCCCGGATGACGGCGTCATCTCCTTTAGGATGACGTTTCCCAGTGAGAGGTTGAGGTATATAACCTCAAGCCTCAAGCTAGGTAGTTCGTAAGACACCATTTTCTTTGTCAACTAGTGCAAATTCTGATTATAAGATTGATCATCAACATAATGTTTTATTGATCTCCGAGGCGTTTAAGCTACGCCAAACAACCCTCCATATTTATAATATTAGTAAGGATGTTAACTTTCTCGATTGACAATAAGTTTCAAACTATGATAATTAAAATATACAAAGTGTATGAATATACAAACAGCTATACAAAAAATGAATGCATTACTTAATTTGATCCTCCGTTAAGTAGTGAGGCCAAGTAATGTGAAATAGCTACGTACGATTGCGTTGAAAAAATGCTTGTTCACGGATTTTTTTTGGGAGAGCAGGAAAATTCCATTTATTTTAACATGGAAATGAAATGAAGTGAAATGAAATGCAATGCAATGGAATGAAACGAAATTAAAAGAAAAGTAATGAAAAACAATAAAATGAAATGAAATGAAATGAAATTATTTATTCTGCTTTAGGTATGGTGTTACAAAATATGTTGTAGAGGAGTGTTACTGTGCCGTGACGTGCCATGCCATGCAAAAATTCAAACTCCGCAACGTAACGCTACGTTATACAGTGGGCTATATAAGGTTAGAAATCAACTTTTAACAATTTCCCGCATGTACAAGCCCTAGTTCTCATTAGGTATTCGCAATCCGGCCGCTCGACGGCGGCCGTGGTACAGAACTTGCGGTGGGCTCAAAGCCGCCGCCCGCGCAGGCTAATGCGCCGCATTAGGGACCACACGACCAAGTGCTGATCAATACCATTTAGAGATGCACCCTGTGTGTGCCGGCCCTTAGTGTAAAATGTACTTGAAATAAATAAATCATCATCCCAACAGAACATCTGCCTCGAGAGAGATCTCTCTCTTGCAACTTTTACCCAACTACTAGGTACTACTACCACTAATAGTATTTATTCAGTGGCGAATAATAATAATAATAATAATAATATTTATTTAACAGAAAATTTTTAAACAAAAGATCCTTATAATAAATGGAACTCAGTTCCCTAAGTAGGTAAACCTGTATTTTAGGATGAACATTGCTCCTCCCCTTATTGAAAGACTTATACTAAATATAATTAATAAGAAAATAACAAAGTAAATTTTTTAAAATTAATATTAACTACAAAGCACTTAAAACTTAAATGAAATCAGAAAGTGTGTGTGTGTGTGTGTGTGTGTGTGTGTGTGTGTGTGTGTGTGTGTGTGTGTGTGTGTGTGTGTGTGTGTGTGTGTGTGTGTGTGTGTGTGTGTGTGTGTGTGTGTGTGTATGTTAGTTTGTGAATGATACTAACAACCGGATTCCTCCCGGGGAAAATTGGTTTCAATGTTACCGAATGCATCTTTTTCATTATTTACTGCACTTAAAAGAATAGGATAAGGGTTTTTACGTTTTTTACGGCGGCTTTAGGTACTTGCAAACATTTTCACGCTATTTTACTACTATTTATTATCTTGTACATAAAAATTATAGCCCGTTTATATATTTACAATTACAAGTATGTTACTGTGTTATAGGTTATTTTTGTATAATGTTTGTTTATTATATACTATTACTATTTATTTTTATGTATTGCACCACCTGCTGTAATACATTCCTTGCTGTCATTCTTTTGTTAAAAGGTTGCCAAGAAGAGATCTCTTCGAAGCGATAAGGCCGCTTATTACTTCCCTTACATATTTTTTCCGTGCACTTGTTTTTCTGTATTGTTTTCTTTGTAGTGGACAAGAGAGAGTCATTGTATTGTATTGTATTGTACAGGATTATTTGTAATTCACTAGCATCCTTGTAACCCTAAACTCCTACCACTTAAAAAAATGTTTTTTGTTTTACGGCTTTTGTCATAACTTAATATTTTTGGTGTAATAACGTTTTGAAAATTTGAGATTACCTCTTACTTTTACAATACTCTGTGTATTTGTATGGGAAAAAAGTGCTTCATTTTAAAAAGTCGTAGAACAAAAAACATTTGTTTGAGTGATAGGAATTCAGGGTTAAGAGGATGTCAGTGAATTAAAAATAACCCTGTATACGGCCCACTGCAGAATTCCTCTCAGAATGAGAGCGCTTGGGCAGTAGTTCCCACGCGGGCCTAGTGGGGATCGGGAACTTCATACACGCCATCGAATTTCCCAGGAGTGTGTAGGTTTCCTAATGATGTTTTCCTTCACCTTGCTCATGGTAAATTACAAATGTAATTTCTAAGGTTCGAGCCGGGGCTCTAACCCACGATCCTCTTGAGAGGCCATAGGACAAACCGCTAGGCTAGCATGGGTTTTTACCTTTCTTACCGACTTTCAGAGGAGTACCAAATTTCATCTAAATTCGTAAAGCGCGAAAGGGAAACAAACACTACTTAACATAGCTCACGCAGATATATGCACGCACACGCGCATAAATGAAATGAAATGATTTTATTTGCGGAATATGGGTTATATAGGGTGTTACATTATTAATAATAAACGCAGCCATATTCTACTTAATTAAGCAAGCAAACTTTAGTATGTATGTAGGTAGGTAGGTACATTTTGTTGATGGTTCTTAAAATTAGAAAATTATTAATATTAAAGAAACTGACAATTTAGTCTAACAATGTTTAAATCCACGACTACTATTTCTATAGTAGCCGTGGATTTAAACATTAGTTGTTAGGAAATTTAAAATTCAGAAACTCTTTTGTTGAATAAATGTTTAGTTCTGATTTAAACTTTCGTGATTTTCAGTCATAATTACTATCCTAAACGGGACTTGTCACGCAATAAATATTTATTTAATTACCTTGAAGTATCGGCCACATTGCAGTAGCCGTGGTCACGAGACCCGTCCCGTTTAGTATAGTAGTTATAAGGTTAAACATCTAATAATTTATTGTAACTAAAAATAAAACAATTAAGAAAAAATAACAGTGAATAAAACTTAACTATAAACTAAATATCTAACTATTACAAACTAAATTAAATTAAAAACTAAACTAGATCTAAAACAGGCCCCTGCGGCATTGTGCCGAAGATGCTGGCAGCATTTCCTCGTTGAATCGCTAGGCTAATTCTTTGAGCGAGGTAGCTGCCAGCTCTTCGGTCACCGGTATTATAAGGTTTAGTTCACATAGCAATGAGTATTTTTAGGGTTCCGTAGTCAACTAGGAACTCTTATAGTTTCGCCATGTCTGTCCGTCTGTCTGTCTGTCCGCGGCTAAGCTCAGAGATCGTTAGTACTAGAAAGCTGTAATTTGGCATGAATATACATATCAGTCACGCCAACAAAGTGGTAAAATAAAAAATAAAAAAATATTTTTTTTTAGGGTACCTCCCATAGACGTAAAGGGGGGGTGATTTTTTTTTTCTCGACTAATCCTATAGTATGGGGTATCGTTGGATAGGTCTTTTATAACCATTGCGGGGCTGCTAACATGATTTTTCTATTCAGTGATCTGTTTGCGAAATATTCAACTATAAAGTGAAAATTTTCATTAAAATCGAGCGTCCCTCCCCTCTAAAATCTAAACTGTTAGGTGGAAAAATTTGAAAAAATTCAGAATGGTAGTAAATATATCAAATTTACTAGGAAAATTATAGCGGCTAAGATTGCTTGGAAATTATGTGTAGTTTAAGAGTAAATAGTAGCCTAAGGTATAAAACATACCTAAACTTGGATGATTCCGTACACATACGAAATCCTTAGAAAAAAATTACTTGATTTTTTTGTAATGGCTACGGAACCCTACCTTGTGCGTGTCCGACACGCTCTTGGCCGGTTTTTTTTTTAAATGGTTCAAGGCAAGGTCCTTTATGTCTCTTGCAAGTTTGTTATTATTTTAATGCACATAAAACAAGGACTGCCGACTATACTCACGAACATTCGCCTTTATAATAGTAGTATAATAATAAAAATGTTAATGATAGTGATAATACCACTATTTTATACGATAGATCAGTCCTTTCACCGAGCCAATGTTGCATGTTTTAATACTCTTGACCTTTTCGTGTATAAGTACAACAATAAAATCCATTTTTTTTACATGTTCCGCTCCTGTTTTCCGTCCGATGCTGGGCTAATCGTGACTTTATTGTAAAGAAATAAGGGTGAAAGGAGAAAGGTAATAATTAATATGCTTGTGCCCTTTACCGTTTGGAACAAAACGTAACGGTGCGCGGGCGCAGCGGTGCGACGCAATTAGTGGCCGCGGGCGTGTCGAAAGGATTGAAGTTCAAGGACGTGTTGTGCACTTTTGGTGGAGTTTTACAACTGTCGGGTTGTGCTGTAATTATAGTCAATCTAAATGATAATCTAAGTATTGTTTTATCTGTATAAACAAGTACAGGTCGATTCACAAGAGTTGGCACGAATGGATCGAATGAGTGAATGAAAGTATCTATGTGTTACCTATTTGAATACACTTCACACAAATATGAAAATGTCATGCATCAGTCATTTTCCTACAAAAATGTCAAAGTGACATTGCTTCGTTCAATCCATTCGTGCCAACTCTTGTGAATCGATCTGTATGTTTATCCGTTGTCAAGTAGCCATAGTACAAACTTTGCTTAGTCAAGGCCTAGGGCAATTGGTGTCAATCGCGTTACATGATTTATTTATTTGTTTCCATACACAACCTAACCTCAATACTTCACTTAAGACTCAAGTGACAGTGGCAAATGGCCGATGGGGCAAAAAAGTTCTCGAGTAGCATCCACGGACCGGAAGACGCAGTGTAGGTAGGCCTCCAACAATATGTTAAGGTTGCGGGAACGCGTTAGATGCGGATGGCATGGGCCGATCTGTTTGGCGAGTCTTGGGGGAGCCTAATGTTCAGCAGTGAATGTCTTTCGGGTGAAATGATGATGATGATGACGATGCCCTGACCTCGTAAGTCCGACTTTTTAAAACAGAGGCGCTACTACGAAATTCGAAAATCGAAGTTCGTATCGTATTATCCCTCTCACTCTCGTGTCAAATCATATTAGCGTGAGCGGGACGGCACAAAACGAAGTTCGAATTATGCACTTCGTGGTAGAGCCTCAGACATTGCACTGGAGACCACGCCAAGAAATTCTCGGTTATGTGATTTTGAAAATTATACCAAAATTATGTACTCCACACATTAGACATTTACTCTTAAATTATAATTGGGCCATTCTACTTTTCGTTGACCAGTCATTTTTAGTAATGTGCTCTTCAAATATTTTTTTTACAAAAACGGTTAAGTGCTCGGTTTTATCATTAAAGATTTAAATAGGCACATAATTAAGCTTATATTTAAAATTATCACTACGCATAAAAAGTAATCATTATTATCTATAAAGTAGGTAACGCAGTGGACATGCATGTCCCCGCCATTTGTATGGAAATTGGTGTATTTTCCGCTGAGTTACCAATTTTTTCCACAAAATTTCTTTGAATTTAAAGATTTTTTGCTTTAAAATATTAAATTTAGTTATTTCAGTTTTCATATAAGTTATTTACACTTGAAAAAAATCACCAGGTATGCCTTATATTTCACGAAAGATTAATGGTTACTTAAAAGTAGAATGGCCCAATTGATTTGTACTTGTTGTAAATTTGGTTTGGTTTGGCCGTTATTTTGTGTTTAGAAATGAGAAAATGAAACAGCGTTCATTTCAATATTTTTTTACAAAAAAAAGTTTCAATAAAGATTAGTGTAAGGTTTTTTATTAAAAGATGTGTTTTTTGTTTGAACAGTATATTGGAGTTGGAAATCATCATTTCAGCTGAAAGTAGTCCACTGCTGAACATAGGCCTGCCCAAGGCTCGCCAAACAGATCAGCCCTGCGCCATCCGCATCCAACGCGGATAAATATGAATAAAAGCTAGACACTGTTGACGTGTACAATCCACATCGAAAGCTAGACTTGTGTCGTAGTCACAAAGTATGCCCCCCTAGTCGTGCGATGCATAGCGTCCCCAGCATTCTGCAACAATCGATACGAGGGGGCCGCCCTCACCCTCGCTGTCAACTTGACGAGAGGAACTTTTATTCGATGCAAAATGCATCGGATTCTATGAGCTGAGAGCGTCTTAGGGATATAATGAAGTTCCAATCGGTTCCAAAATTTGAAACAATCGGCGCTCTCTGTCACTAGTTTTAAGCTGAGGCTACGGGATCATACGCCAATGCATCAGTTAATCGGCAATTTTCTGTAGTTTTGTAAAATATTATTGTACCTATTAAAGAAGTGAAAGCAATTGACAACTAATCTATTGACAAATAAACTAAACGGGACTTATCACGCAATAAATATTTATTTATTTACCGGTTGCTGCAATGTGGCCGAAACGTCGAGGTAAATAAATAAATATTTATTGCGTGATAAGTCCCGTTTAGTTTAGTAATTATGAGTGAAAATCACGAAAGTTTAAAACAGTATAATCTATTGTAATCTATCTAATATACACCGTGAAATTTTAGTGGTTGTTTTCCCGAAACGAGGTGATTTAGTTTCGATTGTACAATCGATTTATAATTACTATTTTGACTAGAGTCAAAAATCCAATTGTAAAAAACGAAAGTCGAAAATGACCGCAAACCAATAGTAACGCTTCGTTGGTACAAGTAGCGTACGATCGTACGATAGGTTAGGTACCAAACTTTTATTCCGAGAATAACGCTTACTCTCAGATAGTAATGTCAAATTACTATGGCGGTTTGACATTACTATCTGAGAGTAAGGGTTATTCTCGGAATAAAAGTTTGGTGAAATCCAGCCTTAGCGTAAAAGAGTAACGAACTCTATACTCCATTTAATTTAGAATTATAAACCACAACAATATTATATTGCGGATCGTGAACTGTAATCTCTTTACAATTTGTACTAGAGTTACAATTGACGACGACACGCAAATAAAGTGACATTAAAATAATTTTAT
This sequence comes from Archips crataeganus, assembly GCA_947859365.1. Classification (NCBI taxonomy): domain Eukaryota; kingdom Metazoa; phylum Arthropoda; class Insecta; order Lepidoptera; family Tortricidae; genus Archips; species Archips crataeganus. The sequence goes on along the minus strand of OX402053.1, from coordinate 458,710 downwards.
TTTGCGGCTCCCAGACTATTGTACTGTATGTACTATTTGCTAGGTAAGAAATAGTTGACGAGCCGCAATATAATGATGTTGTGGTTTTCAATTCTAAATTAAATGAAGTATAAGTACCTACACGCATTTTTAATTTTGATAGGATTTAGAGGTACGAGTACGACTCATCGCCTGAAAACTTTGGTAAAACGTTACTACTGAAACATCGTCTTCAATTATTTACAGTCTAATTTGAAGAATTCCATCTAAAGTTCCTTAATTAGCGTTGTCTGTCGTTAGTAATCAAGCCGTGGCTCGAGGCAGACGTCGTCGACTGGAAGACCTCATTACGGAGGGCAACGAGGGGTCATTATCGAATTGTTTAAAATAACAAGGGTAGTCCAACATGCGCTCGTTAGTTGTATCGCATTTTGTACACGATTTGGAATTGATGAGGTTCGGTTTTTGGCAAATTGGGCATGATGTTCGTAAGGTCAATCAAAGTACAAGGCGTTTAGTTAGTTTGGTTTGTTGTACTTCAATTTTGCGGTTTAATTTAGACATGGAAGGGAAGTCTTTCTTATGATAGCGGTGACTAATTAAGGACTAGTGGCGCTGAGATGCGTAGATGGCTCAGCCATTTTAATCCATACTTAATATTATAAACGCACAAACCGCCCAGCTGATTTCTAGATGAAATTTAGTATGGAGATAGTTTGAGAACTTTAGAAGGACATAGGATACTTTTAATCTCGAAATATTGCGTAACTCCCACGGGATAGCGATAACCGAAATCGGAGTCGCGGGCAACAGCTATTCGGTATAAATGTAAGACCATAACAGCAAAAAACAGATTTCGGGACTTTTGGAAATTGCTCCGGGATAAAGAAATAATGGGATTTATATATTAACTAACTGATATCGATGATGATGACGATGGATGGATTTTTACTTTATGAAAAAGCTTTACCAAAAGTTTGAAATTTTCACGGACCAAGTTGCGGACAAAAGCTAGTTTCATGTAATGATCGAACCCGCTCAAAAAATTTCACGATAACCTCTTGAGAAACGACCTGTAGAGGTGAACAGCCGGACAGCCAAACATACGAACACATTTGGATGCTGATAAGATAAGCTATAACAAACGGATATTCATTCAAAAACAAGGGCCAGCAACATAACCAAGCGTATTAGCTCGTTGAAATGGTAATGAGCAGGCCATAATAGCACGCAAAACAGATGGCCGTTGGGGCCGAAGAGTTCTCAAATGGAGACCACGTTGTAGCAAGCGCAGCGTGGGATGTTCACGAACGAGGTAGAGATGATTTAGTAAACTCTGGTTCACGGTGGATGCAAGCCGCTGCCAACAGTAGATATCCTACGGCTGAAATGGCGATGGTGAAGTAAGCTTACGCTTAGTCGACTGTACCTATACGACTCTACACTTTGCTACCGTTCTTCCTCAGGCCAGGGGAGGCACACAAACTGTCCATTTGGTAATTAAATTGCACCCCTGGCCAGAGGGGCCTGTGCAAACTTAAAGAACAAACAGCGCTCGAGGCCGCCTCGGTCTCGCTATTAGCAATTAGTGGCTGGAATTGAGATTTTAACTTCGGTCGCTTTTACCAACTATAGTTAGGTAAATATCTCTGAAATACCTCGCATCTCAAAATCGATGATCTAGCTAAATGAACTTTACTAAGTATGCATCAAGGTTCAGTTTGATTTACATATCGAATTGAAATACGATCTCTTTTCGAAGTAGTAACAATATGTTCTTACTATAGGCAACTAAAGTTAATAAAATGGGATAGAAAAGATGTGACACAGTCAAAGTATCTTTCAACTTGTATTTTTCAACTTAGGCTATAACATGCACTTATGATATGAACGTTGAAGTATCTACTACCGGTTTTGAAAAACCCTGTTGAGAAGAATCAGACATGAAACTCAACAATGTTTATTTTTATCAAAATAGTTCTTAAATGTTTTTTAATTATACGAGTATACATCTTAAATGTATAGGTAAACCGCTACATATTTTAACTCTGTGGATACGCTATTTGGAGCTAAGAACCGAATTCTGAACATTCATGATACCTACAATTATTAATTTTAGATAAAAGATTAAAAAGATTTTAAAGATTAAGAAGAATTCATTAAGGATTTGGGACGGCGTATGAGCGATAGAGGGAGCGATCCGCGTTCTGGTGCTTATCTGGTCCAACACATATCTTTAGCGATACAACGGGGTAATGCGGCAAGTGTTTTTGGGACGTTTGGCCCAGGTTTGAATCAGGTTTGAATGCTTAGGTTTAAGTAATATGACGAAGCTTGTAGCGGATTTTATATTTTTATTTAGCTGACGAAGTCTGTTGCGGATCTCAATCTGTTGCTATGACGAAGCTTGTTGCGGATAACAAAATATTTTCTTTTTTTTTTCTCATTGACGAAGCCTACGCTGCGGATCTGATTTTATTGTATTTTTTTATTAATTTCTGAAATAAATGTTTTTTTTTATTTTAGATAATATCATGACATCTGCCTAGAGAAAGGTCTCTCTACTATTGCAACTACCCCCAAAACTACAATTCTTGACGATGGTTTTGAAGTTTGTATTTGTTTGATCAGTTGTAGTTTTTGTTATAGAGACGTAGGTAGGTACCTATGCAATTTCCCAGAAGCGACTTTTTGGGTTTTAGCCAGTCTGTTACCTACATAGATTGAACTTTAAGCTTTCCTGTGTTTCTAGTAGCCCCTGGCATATCGACGTTAGTGGGAACTAAGACATGATTTAAGATTAAGAAGGTGGTGACTCAAATGTTTCACCTACTTTAGTTAAACTATTTTCAGAACTGTTCCACACTTTTTTTAATTTTTATGTATTAGCAGAATAATATTGCTCAACGAAATGTAATGCGCATGCAAGTATTAAACATTTATTATCTGCCAATCATAAAATGGTGCATGTAACTTTTCTAAAACTTAATAACTACACTTAAACGCTCCCCATCTCCAACCCCAAAGGAATAGGTACCCTTAAATTTACAATCTTGTGAACACTACGCATAACATCCAGAGGGGTCGCAGTTTAAACCCATGGGGAGACGAACTAGGTATAAAATTACATGCAAAACGCGTACAAGATCGTTTGAATACAATTTACATATAAAAAAGTCGTGGCCTCAAGCAGCGAATCAAAAGCGGCTACAGAAATGACAGTTTAAAAAACCTGTGCAGTCTCGCACTGCGCAGGTTCGTACGCAAATGAGCGACCAATCGCGAGCCGCCGCGCTCTATGTAAATGTTCTATATTCAAATCAGTTTTAAAATCAGAACGCGCATGCACGCGCCGCTGTTTTTTATTGGCGCTTTGCATAAAGGGTTTTTTATCGGGCACGTGCGTTGGGATCCGTTGGGGTGCAACCCTTCTGCAACCCTTTCGTTTTTTGAGTTAGATAGCAGCACGCGACGTGTTACAACGTGTTTTTTGTATTTTGAAAAGACAAATAAGTTGAAATAATAATTTTTAAAGCGGCCATCTGCCCGTATTGGGGACTGCTTGTGATTTGTTACGTTAAATTGAATAGGTTTAAAAGCTTTTTAAATCAATGAAAGTGGAATACTGGTGTAATAAAATTGTGTTTATTCATCCATGGATATGAAATGGCAACATCGAGTAAGGCGCGGTGAGATATTATGCTGGCGATACATACGCGCAGGTACAAAAG